>CP136058.1:102650785-105050785 GCA_032464435.1 Aegilops umbellulata | reverse complement strand
TGGCGCTTCCCGGGCGGGCCTTGCCGCAGGGTGCTACGACTGCCCGTGCACAAGTCTGGGGTACTAAGGTACCCCTACTTTAGTACACCGACAGGAGCCCCCGGGCCTGGGCCACACATGGTGCCGAGCGTTGTTGGGCCAGGCCCTAACGGTGCACGGGCACGCATGGCCTTGGTCGCGCTGCTCCTTAACTCCGCATCCGCCGCGCCTTCCCCAGGCGGCGCGCGCTTACCGCGGCGTCGTGGGGGCGGGGCGTGCGGGGTGAGCGTGACGTGGGCGGCGTGCGCGGGGCTGAGCCGCACAGGCGCGCGTCACGTCGCGCACGATTTCTCGATTTGGAGAGGCGAAACGTCCCCCCCCCCCACCTCTTCCTCTTGTAGCGGAGGAAAGTAGGGGCGGTTCGCCTTTCCCTCGGTTACCATCTCTCTAAAACCTCTGCCACCTCCTTCTCCCAGAGGCAGCAGCGGTCCGTCCTTGGAGCGCCCGTCGTCGTCAGCTTCGACGATCTCCCGCCCCCGCCATGGCCCCGAAGAGCGATAAGGCGAAGGGGAAGGCTGCGAAATCGGCCGAGGCGCTACGGCTTGAAGCGCTTCGGAAGGCGACGGCGACGTTCCCCCCCCCCCCCAGCTCGGTGCGGTGGAGCTGAGGGACAAGTACTCCCTTTTCTGGTCGACGAAGACGCGAGCGCATCCGCGCACGCGAGTGCTCCCCGCCGAAGCCCAGAAGCAGTACCCGACCGGGTATCCTTTCTTTGTCGTCTTCTTCTACTGCGGGCTCTGCCCGCCTTACTCGGAGTTCTTCTCTGAAATCATGAGCACCTATGGCCTCCACCTCCTCGACTTCACCCCCAATGCCGTCCTCACAATGGCGGTCTTCACGCACCTTTGCGAGAACTTCGTCGGAATTCGTCCCAACGTGGCCCTCTTCCGGCACTTCTTTGTCCCTCGGGTGGAGAAAGGAGAGCCGCTGTCCGGTGGGATCGCCTGGGTTTCCCGGTCCGGCAAGAAGGAGGCCTACTTGGGCGGGGACCTCCGTGGCAGGTGGGAGGAGTGGAGGGCGGAATGGTGCTTGATCGTCGAGGACCATCCGCAGCTGTTCACCGTCGTGCGCCGAACTCCGGTGGTGCGCGGCGATGGCTGGAGCGAGGTGTCTCCGGACGATGCCAGATTGAAGATCGCCATCACCCGGATCCTGCGTCTCAGGCTCGCCGGCCTCACCGTCGGCGCCGTCGGCGCGGATTTCCTTCGCCGCCGGATCGCCCCTCTACAAAAGAGGGGGAAGCCGGCCTGGGAGTTCCGGAATGCGGCGGACATCATGAGGCTGCGTCCGGGCCTCAATTTCAACTTCACCGTGCTGGAGCACGACGCAATGTTGAAGGAGTTGTTCAAGCACGACCCTGACCACCCGGAGTGGTTCCGGCTGCCGCTGGGCGTCGTTCCCTTGTGCAACAACTCGTCGCTCAGCCATATCCTTGCGATGATGCCACTGTGCGACTCGCACGGGGTCAACGCGACCTGGCAAGAGCCGCCGGATGATGTCGTGCGGGCCTTCTTCGACGGCCTGGAGGAGGAGCCAGTCGATCCCGCCGAGACGGATGGCCTCATCCGAGCCACCACTGCGGCGGAGCTGGCTTACATTGCTTCCAGGATGGAGGAGGCGGCGGCCGCCGCGGCCGCGGGCGAAGCTGGGTTCACCGTGGCCGAGGCGGAGGCGGCGGAGGCGTAGAGCCTCGCCGACCCGATGGAACTTGTCGACCAGGGGGAACCAGCCGGGCACGGCGGCGAGGACGAGCCTGCCCAAGACGCGAGTGGCTTGCCGGAGGTCGGCGTTGCCTTCCTGCGGCCTCCGGGCGGCTCGTCGCAGGCGGAGCCCCCGGCCCAGCCGAGGAGGCGCCTCCGCAGGGCCGGGTCGGCGGCGGGAGCGGGGTCTTCGCGGGCCGGGGCTTCGGTTGCCGCTGCGCCCCGTGCCGCGGCGTCGACGGGGGCGGAGTCATCTTCTGCCCCCGCCAAGCGGCCTCGGGAGCCCACTCCCCTGCCCCCCCCGCGTCAGGGCCGAGCCGGCTTTCGACTATTCTGCGCTCAGCTCCGACGACGAGGAGGACGGAGAGTAAGTTCCCCATGGAGCTCATATCTTTTTCCCTGATGGTTCGTCCTGTTCGACAGCTCGTTCGCCCTTCCCCTGACCCGGTCCCCTTTTTAGGACCCTGGCTCAGAGGAGAGCGAAGAGATCGAGGATCCCGTGGGTCATCCTTGATGACGAATCTCCCCCGGCAAGCGAGGTCGTGTCGGAGGCGCCCTTACCGGACCCGGCAAGGGACCCTCAGGGCAGCTCGCAACGCAGCCCCCAGCATGAGCACATAACTCGCTCTTGCTGCTTGGCGCGTACGCGAGCCCTCCCTCTTCTTATTGTTGATGCGAAGTCGTTGCTTTTGGGCAGGAGCGGAGCAGCCCCGGTGGGCGCGTCCAGAGGGCGCCTCCGCCGTGCCGACCGAGTCTGCTACCCCGTCAAGGGAGAGATCCCCGGCAAGGGAGGACCTTCCGACGGGGGACGTGGCCGACGATCCCCTGGCCGCGGCGAGCGCGGCGCCCGCCTCGGATCCGATGAAGGCTGAGGTCGTCGTCGGGGAGGGCGCGCGTGGCGATGCCGACGACGTTGCCGGCGCTCAGGAGGCGGACGGCGTTGATATCCCCGTGGGCGACGGGGAGGCCGAGGGGCAGCAGAGGCTTGCCGCCGCGGAGTTATCCGCGCGGGAAGGCGAGCTGTTGCTGAAAACGGCCAGCCTCGCCGACCATGAGGAGGAGGCTGCCGCGCGCGAGCGGGCGCTCAGCGGAGACCTGAAGAAGGCGCGGGACGCTGCCGCAGCCGCTGAGATCACCAAGAAGGGGCTGGAGGCGAGGGTGGCGCAGCTCAATTCCGACCTCAAGGCGAAGGGCGAGGAGCTCGCCGCGCTCCGGCAGGAGCGCGAGAAGGGTGTGCTCACCCTTGGCGAGCTTCAGGGTCGCTTCGCCGAGAAGATCCGGGAGCTCGACGCCGCCAAGAACTCCAACTCCACTCTGGAACTGAAATTGGAGGCGCTCGGCAAGGCGCTGGACAGCGCTAAGGAGCGGGAGGCGGCTTTACGGAAGGAGGTCGACGGCAACGAGGAGCTGCTGAGGCGCGCCGCCGTTTCCCAGAACACCTTCAGGGACACAGTGGAGCGGTGGACCGAGGGCCTCATCGACATCGCCGCCACCATCGACAAGGAGCTGACGCTGCTGGGGATCGAGGGCCACCAGTCCCTCACCGACGAGGACGTCGCGCCCGGCGCCAAGCTCACTTCCTTCTTCCAGGGGGTGGTGCTGGCGCTCCAGCACCTCCGAACGTCGCTCCCGAAGGAGCGGGCCGACGAGATGCGGGAGGCCATCTCTGGGGCCCTCGAGAGGGTGCTGGTGAAGATCGTTTTCCGCAATCCCGACATCAGGCTCACCAACGTCCTCAGGCCCTTGCCGGAGAACGCAGACCTGACGGGGATCCGGGCCCTCATCGCCCCTATCGTCAAGAAGGCGGCCGGGGTCAAGAGGATCGAGGGCGACCGTGTAGACTAGGCCGCCTGCCCCTTTCTTTTATCTTCCTTGCCCTGCCGCTGTTAAATATGCCACGGAAACGGCTGGTTAGGGCAGCAGTAAGGCATTTTGTAATATAACTTTTCATCTTAGGCTATGCATCGCACTGTCATCCCCTCTACTCGACCGGCGCCTTGTTTGTTTCCGCCCTACGCTTTCGGGGGACTTGCCGGCGTAGGCCTCCGCCTTGCCACGGGTGCCGAGTGCGGGACGTCAGCGACCCGCTGGCGGGGCTGCCACCGGCAAGAAACCTCGCCGCAGCTGGTTGCCGCTCACTCAGATTGTTGAGCAGGCTCGAGGCAAAGTAAACGGTGCGACTGCGGTCGCAGCACGCTTAGGGTGTCGGGCGAGCTCGAAACAAGGTGAGGACGCTACTCGGGGTGTAGCACACTCGAGTCGTTGAGCGGACTCAAAACGAAACGAGGGCGCAACCAGTCTCGTGCCGGTCCTTCCGCGCTCAGGCCTCTCAACCCAGGCTCGGTCGTTCGAGGGAGATAACTCTTAAAAATTAAAGGAGCAATTGCTCGAGCTCCGGCAACTTATCTTTTCTTATCGCTCGCCGCCCGGTAGGGTAGAACCTCCTTGGGCAGCATCCAGCCCATCCTGGGGGTAAGCAAGGCGCAGGGCCTCGCGACCCTCCGGAGCTAGGCGTAGCTATGCTTGGGGATCCGCGCCCCTCTCTGCGCCGAGGATCACATGCAACTGCGGCAAGATTCGGGCAGAGAGGATGGTTGGCGGAACGGGTTCCGGCAACCGCGCTGGCGAGATTCCTCCCACGGTCGGCGTCAACTCGTTCAGCACCCCGGCGGACGAGGCGCGCCGGGGAACGAGGTCGCCTTTCTCGTGACTTCTGGCGCTAACTTCTGCGGCTACGGGAGCGGCGCAGAGTTCGCTGGAGGCGAATCGTTCGCCCAGCGGCCAGAAGGCGGTCCTCCTCAAGGAGCAGCTGCTTCTTGCCCAGTCTCTGCGCGAGTGGGTACTCGAGGAGGGCCGCACACGAGCCCGTGGGAAGGAACGCCACAGCTTGTCGGGAACCCCCGCTTCGACTGGACAAATCCTCGGATCCGCAGGAGCGGGCTGTCCCTCAGCGTTCAGGCTGCTGATCTGCTCGCCGGGGCAAGGCTTATCAGGGGCACCTGCTTCGACTGGACGGATCCTGGGATCCGCAGGAGCGGGCGGTCCCCCGGCCCTTTCCCCCTACCTGGCGCGCCAAAGATGTCGGGGCGGACGGGCGTCCCCCCGCGAGCACCTATGGGGCCGGAGCCCCTTTCGTTGTCCGGCGAGGGGGGCGGAGGGAGCACAGAGAGCAGATCGAGGCGGGCACACGAGCGGTTTACCCAGGTTCGGGCCGCGATGGACGCGTAAAACCCTACTCCTGCTTGGTTGTATTGAACTGGGGAGCTCGGGAGCTTGGGGAGCTAGCTGCACCGAGCGTATGGCTGTCTGGATGCCGAATCTCCGAACCGAACCCCCGGAACCCCCTCTACGTTGCACACGGGCCTCCTTTTATAGCGCAAAGGGGTCACCGACAGGTGTCAACGTAAGAGAAAGGGGTAAAAGCGTAAAAGGGGTGGTAGCTGTAATAGTGTGGGAACGGTGGTGCTACAGTGCGGCACAGTGTTATCATACCTACTTCTGACGGTAGGGGACAAGGGCATTAAATGCCCGTCACGGTCGCCCGGACAGCACCGAGGCGGACCGTTAGGTGCGCCACCGTTCGCCACGATGGCGGCTGCATGCCACCGCATGCCCCAGGCTGCGCGGTGCCTCGCCACGTGCCCTCGGGGGAAGCCCCGGAGCGACGCGTGGCGGGCGAGCTGGAGCGCAGTCTTGAGGTGGCGATCTTGCCGCGGCAAGTGGCTTGCCGCGGGGGTCGTCTTCCTGTGCCTGATAGCGCGCCAGCTATCAGGCCTTGCCGGGGCGCTTGGCGCGCCACGGCGGGATCGTCCCGGCAAGCTCCTCTTGCCGGGGTCTTGTCTTCTTGGCCCGGCAAGCTCCTCTTGCCGGTGGCCTCGTCTTCTTGGCCCGGCAAGCTCCTCTTGCCGGGGGCCTTGTCTTGAAAGCTTGGTCTTCTCTTGGCGCTTCCCGGGCGGGCCTTGCCGCAGGGTGCTACGACTGCCCGTGCACAAGTCTGGGGTACTAAGGTACCCCTACTTTAGTACACCGACACATGGTGACCTTAGATTTCCACAGCCACTTGTATGTTTGATCAGCTTTTATTTCTCTGAAGTAATAGGAGTAATATTGGCTCGCAGTGTAATCTCCTTTAGCCCAAATGCAAGTCCATTGGTCCTCTCCGTGGGCCAAGGTAATCGGAGTCAGCAATTGCTGAAGGTCCATCAACTCTGCATGTGCCTGCGCAGAAAGGGGAAGATGGAAGGTTTCCCCTAACGTGTCAGCCGTTAATAGTGCATGCACAGAGATATCTTCATTTTTAGTGAACGAAAAGGCCCTGGGGTGGCTAGAGGCCAGAATATCATCCATCCAAAGATCTTTCCAAAGTAAAGTGGTGCAGCCATCCTGAATTGTGACTTTGGTGATGCCTCTATAAACTGGCATGAGCTTTGTGATGTCTCTCCACCAGAAGGAGCCACATGCATCTGTTGCATGTGGGATTTTCGAGGTGTAATATGTGTTCCAGATTAATTCTACCCATGGAAAATCCCAATGATTGTAAAACTTGTGAAGATATTTGAGCAACAGGGCATCACTCTGTGTTCGGAGGTCCAATATACCCATTCCACCACACTCCTTAGGTTTGCAAATCATGCTCCAAGCAGCGAGAGAGTGACATGATTCCCCCTGTTCCGTCTTTTTAGTCCAGAAAAATTTCCTTCTGATCTTGTCTAAGAGCTCAATAATGGAGATGGGAAGCTTGAGTGTGCATAGAGCAAAGATTGTGAGCGAAGTGATCACTGAATTTACTAGAGAAAGCTTTGCTCCATACGAAATCATGTTTAGAGTAGCTGTTAGGCGGCGCTCCACTTTGCAAACCAAGGGCATTAAATCCTGAACAGATGGTCGTGTGGTCCCCAAAGGCAACCCAAGGTAAGTGAATGGCATTTTGCCAGTCAAGCAGCCAAAGATTTGTGCAATGCTGTTACTGAGAGTCTCATCACAGTTGATTGGGATGAGAGTGGATTTTTGGAAGTTAATTTTAAGGCCAATGGAAGTTGCATAATCCGACAGAATCTGCTTGATCGTGGCCGCTTGTGTTTCACAAGCCGTGAGTACCAGAATTGTGTCATCGGCGTATTGAATGACCGGGTAATCTTTTTGGGTTGCACATGGGAAAGGAAGCTGAATATGACCCTGAGCAAAAGCATCATTAATGACAACTTGAAGGAGGTCGGCGGCCAGCATGAAAATCAAGGGAGATAATGGGTCTCCTTGTCGAACCCCAGTTTTGCAATGGAATTGTCTCCCTGGTACGCCATTTAAAAGGACCGAAGATTTACCTGAGGCCAAAATTGTTTTGATCCAGTTTAGACATTTATCATTAAATCCCATGTGTCGCATAATCTCCACAATTGGCTCATTCTCAATAGTGTCGAATGCCTTAGCGAAATCAAGTTTAAGGAGAACAATTGGTTTCTTTGATGTTTGACATTGGTAAATGTACTCAAACGCCCACGCCAAACAATCCTGTATAGATTTGCCCTTCAAAAAACCATACTGATTTCGATGCATGATTTTAAGGATAATCTTTCGGAGACGGTTGGCAAGAAGTTTCGTAATGATCTTATGACAGCAATTGAGCAGCATGATTGGCCTGTAATCATTGACTGAAGTAGGTGGATTGATTTTTGGGATCAGAGTAATGAAACCCTCATTAATACTCTCCAGATTTAAGTTGCCCTCATGGAATTGATTGCACAGAAGGTAGAAGTCTTCTTTAATCACGTGCTAACAAGATTTGATAAAGTGACCAGTGAAACCATCTAGACCCGGAGCCCTATCCGCAGGCATGTATTTAATCACATCGTCAATTTCCTGGTGAGTGAAAGGCACAGTTAATTGGTCCAGATCTTCAACCTTCTTGATCATTCTGGCTAAATCAAACTTCATATAGTGTGGCTGAGAAGACCCAAGCCGTTTTTTGAAAGCTTGAAATATAACAGATTCTTTGCCCGCATGATCTTCAACACAATATCCATCATCCGTGGTAAGAGAAGCAATGTTATTTCTCCTATATCTTTCTGAGGCCATCGCTTGAAAATAATTTGGTTGCTCATCGCCAAATTTGACCCATCTAATAGTACATATCTTCCTCCAATACTCTTTCTGATAATTAAGAAGCCTCAGAATATGGTGTTTGAGTATGCGGCAAAATTTTGTTTCTGGAGTGGTTAGACGCCTTTTATTTTCAAGTTCATCAAGTTCGAATAGAGCCCAGTTGGAGTTTTCAATGGCAATAGACAGTTTAGAAATACCATTACTCCAAATTTTCAGATCACGCCTCAGGTGTTTAAACTTGCGGGAGATAACAGTGGCCATGTTGGTCGAGGGAATTGGTTTGGACCAAGAATTAGAAACCGTGTCCATAAATCCGGGGTGATGTACCCAATACGATTCAAACCTGAAAATCTTGGAGCGAGGAATGGTTGTCTCAATGCATACCACACAAGGGATGTGATCCGAAACTGGCCGGCCAAGAGGCTTTACTAGGGTTTTAGGGTAAGTAGTAGTCCAGTTGGTGCTCGTGAAAAACCAATCAATTTGTTCTAAAAGGTGGTCCACCTGCATGTTACTCCAGGTGTAAGCTCGACCTTTGATAGGCAGTTCAACTAGATTTTGGCTCCTGATAAAGTCATTGAAGGTAATCATATCCCCAAAATTCCCCCCTGGCTTATTATGATTGTCTGGGCCATAAATGAAATTAAAATCCCCTAAAAGGAGCCAATCTTCATTGTGAGGGATATTAAGGTCGAGCAGCCACTGTATGAATTCCCTACGTTCATCACCCTGACAGGGGCCGTACACATTCACAAGGGTCCAGTACTGTGCTGATTGAGTGGATTGGAAGCGGATCACTAATGCAAAGTCCTTGGAGGCCATAACCGTGGCACAGAAAATCGAACTATTCCAAATTATTGCAATTCCACCCGAAGCACCACGGGCCGGAATAAATTCAAATTTATCAAAACGTTGCGGACAACAAGACTTAATAAAGTTATTATCAAAAGAGTGCTTCTTAGTTTCCTGCAGACAAACCACAGCACAACCACTAGCCGTAATGGCATTAAACAGAGCAAGTTGCTTAGGTTCAGAATTTAAACCATGGACGTTCCAACAGAGAACATTCCAGTTCACCAAAAGTACCATGGATAAAAGAGAAAGGATTAAGCACCGGATGAGGATGAAAGAGCATCCTCCGTAACTTCATTGAGCACCTCTTCAGAGAGCTCGGCAGCAGGAATAGCACATTTGACTGTGCCAATAAGCTGTAGCATGGCCACCGGGGTGGGCGGTGGAACAGCAGAACTGTCATCTTCTTCAGAATGATCCCTGGACTGCAGAACTGACGGATTGACCCTGGGCTTGACCTTAGAAGATCTTGGTTTGCTATCAGTAATGGCTGGGACTTTGAAACTGTCGTATTTGTTGGACCTGGCACTACGACGAAGAGGAACAGATGACACAGGCATGGCAAGCTTCCCTTTGCTTATTGTGTCAGCAGAATTTGGCCCCTGTCCACCAAGGGTACTTGCAGAGCTATTTCCATCATTAACCAGGGAATCAGCATTAGGAACCTCAGATGGCCTAATTCCGAAGAGCTGTGAACTTTCCATAGGAAACTCATCCCCAAAGCCATGAGCAGTTTCCACACTTGGACCAACAGGTGATGCCAGTTGAACCACCTGGTCAACACTCAGGGGAAGGATAGGTTGCACAAGCAGAGAAGGATCAGAAATCTCCTGAGATTGGTGGGCTACCACTGGTATCTCTAAGGAAGTACTATCAGGGTTGACCACTGTGTTTAAATTAGGTGTGTCCGGGAGTTCTTAAATTTGCAGAGAGGAAGAGGCAAACTCCCTTGTCTGTTTTGTTGCTGTCACGGACACCAAGTTATTCTCAACAGTAATGACTGCTTTAACCTGAACCCAATCATTCCGGAGCCCAAAACCAGAGCTCCAAGGGCCATAGGAGGCAACTAAAGGCATGATGGTCGATCTCAGGAAGGAGTTGAGTCTGATGAAAGAGAATCCTTGATTAATGAGCATCGATGAAATCACATTACCTTGTTCAGTCATAGCAAACTGGAGCCCATGTTGTGTGAGAGAGACCACTACTTCAAGAGAGTTAGCTGGAGCAGCAGGGGGGTCCATTGGGGTAATATGATCAGAAGATGTGGCCATATTAGAACTTTCTCCCTCCACCAATGAGTGAAACAGGTTCGCAAGTACCATAACATAATTGTCTGACAATGTCTCACTGGAGTCAGAGCTGCCAAAAACTGTAATTGAATCATTCGAGGCCGTACCTGGGCTATCCAGCAGGTTATTGTTTGGCACAATACCGTCTTGGACCTGGAGACCCTCCTGAGCAAGCCATGCCTGAAAGTTATACGGAGCTGGAGGAGGAGATGGAGGATATTGTCCCCAGTTAGCCTGAAAGTGAACCTCATTGCCCTGATTGTGTGCATTTGCATTGGCAGCATTCGCATTCATCTGTGCATTCTGAGCCATCCAATTATTCAGCTGCGCTTGATAGAGTTGTTCTGCTGTGAGACCATCCCCGTGGAGAGGGTGAGGGATACCATCAGCCGGTGGTGGCTCAATCCCTGCAGGTGGAATCTCAGGTTGGTGGGCATCCCAGTCACTGCTGCGTAGCATAGTAACACACACTGGCCAACAAAGGCACTCCCCGTCGAGCTGATGCATAACAAAGCTTTTTGGGACTAGGCGCAGATGAATAACTCCAACTTTCAGCAGAACAAGCTTTCTATCCCCCCCTAGGATTGTGCCAAGTGACAAGCTCACCAAATTTATTGACTGACTTGTGCATGTAGTGTGAAGTCTGATAATCTTGTGGGAAACCAATATAAAGAAGTCAAATCTGAGGACCGAAAGTGGTCTGCCGCATGTTCAGAGCCGCATAATGAGGCACAAATGAAATAACTGTGTGGATATTCTCTTCATCCTCATCTAGCTCAAACGTAGTACCCACCACAACATCTCTAGTAACTGAATCCGTAAAGCCAAAAATCCCAACTCCTAAGGGATGATCATCTATCTCAGTGGGTAACACTACAGGAATCAGCTACTTTGCCGTCTGCCATGGCGGACGGCAAAGGCATGAACAGCGGACGGCAAAGGCCTTTGCCGTCAGCTGCGGACGGCAAAAGGCTCCGGCAATGTTGGCTACGGTAAACAGCTACTTTGCCGTCTGCCACTGATGGCAAAGTCTTTGCCGTCCGCCGCAGACGGCAAAGAGAGCAGGGCTGACGGCAAAGAGAGCGGACGGCAATAATTGCGCTGTCAGTCCGTTAAGTGGCTAACGGCAGCTCTTTGCCGTCTGCCACTGATGGCAAAGTCTTTGCCGTCTGCCACTGATGGCAAAGTCTTTGCCGTCCGCTACTGATGGCAAAGTCTTTGCCGTCTGCCACTGATGGCAAAGTCTTTGCCGTCCGCCACTGATGGCAAAGTCTTTGCCGTCTGCCACTGATGGCAAACTGGCCAAATGGGTCAGCCTCCCAGGAAGCACAGCTGCCTGCCACGTGGCCTCTTTGCCGTCCGCTGCTGACGGCAAAGAGCTCTTTGCCGTCTGCCACCGACGGCAAAGAGCTCTTTGCCGTCAGCAGCGGACGGCAAAGAGGCTGCATATTGGGTTTTTTTTCTGTTTTTTATTAAATCCCACAATTTGCACAGAAAATATATATGACATATAGATATATTTCACAGGCATTCATAAGCAAGTTCATGTACTTCACAGGCATTCATAAGCAAGTCCATAAGCAAGTTCCATCCGTACATATTACATAAGCAAGTTCCATCCATCATTTCATACATAAACAAGTTCCATCCATCATTTCATACATAAAGAAGTTCCATCCATACATAAACAAGCACTCCATAGCTAAGGTGACTAGAATGAGAAGACAAGAACAAGAAGAGTAGGACAAGCACTCCATCCAGCACATAATGAAATCTGCAAAATGGCAAAATAAGAAAGTTAGAAATGGATCTTTTTTAGCTCACTTAGGTGAAATGGATCGTTTTTGAGGCAACTAAGGTGAAATGGATCGTTTTTTAGCTCACTTAGGTCAAATGGATCGTTTTTGAGCTAACTTAGTTGAAATGGATCGTTTTTGAGCTAACTTAGTTGAAATGGATCGTTTTTGAGCTAACTTTGTTGAAATGGATCATTTTTGAGCTAATTTAGTTGAAATGGATCGTTTTTGAGCTAACTTAGGTGAAATGGATCATTTATGAGCTAATTTAGTTGAAATGGATCTTTTTGAGCTAACTTGGGTGAAATGGATCATTTAAGAGCTAATTTAGGTGAAATGGATCGTTTTTTAGGTAACCTAGGTGAAATGGATCGTTTATGAGCTAAATTAGTTGAAATGGATCGTTTATGAGATAACCTAGCTAAGATTGGTCATTTTGGAGTTAACCTAGTTGAAATGGGTCATTTTAGAGCTAACTTAGGTAAAATGGATCGTCTATGAGCTAACTAAGCTAATTATGCAATTTTTGACATAAGTAAGCTAAGTACAGATCGTTTTAGAGCTAACTTAGGTAAAATGGATGGTTTTGGAGGTCAGTAAGCTTATTAAGTCATTTTGGAGGAGAAGAAGCTAAGTCTAGGTCATTATGGTAAGCATTGGAGGAAATAAAGCTAAGTCTAGGTCTTTATGCATGTGTTAAGCAAAACACTAGATAAACTTACCAAGATCCAGGAGGTGTAGGAGCGTGGTGGCTCGTGTCGGTAGCTGGAGAAGGATCGTGCGATGCTTGTCTGGAGTTACGCTGCACCAAAGATCATTTCCAATGTCTTGTTAGCATGATGACACTCAAATGTTAAGACTAGCAAGTAATGTCCTTTCAAATAAACCTCACCGTGGTCCCAGGAGCAATCACTGGCATCGGCGGAGCGGTCTGACCTGCCTTCTCGCACACAGACTGCACATTTGGTTTTGATGACTCAGTCATACTAGTTAGTAATGAGACAAACACTACATGAATGTTTTGGCTAATCTGCAGAAGAAACTTACCACAAGGAGCTCGTACATGGCCCTTGCCTGCATGTCATTCCGTGCCCTCTCCTCCTCCATCATCTTTGCCGTCCTCTCCTCCAACTCCCGCTGCCTCTCCGCCGCCTCCGCCAGAAGTTTCTCTGTTCTATCTCTCTCACTCTGTATAGCAGCCTGCAACACCACTCACATGACAATTTGTAATCATTGATGGAAGCGCACACAATGTAATGGAGAAAGATAACTGAGTAGGTATCACTAACCTTGATGGCGAGTTGCACTGGCCGTTCAAGAGGCCTTATCTCAGGAGCGGAGCTCGACTGACGCGCCTTGATCTCCGGGAGAGTGCTAGGACAACGGATAAGTCCATCTCCAATGGCTATGGAGCCATGGGACCTCCCGCCACCAGATATCATCAACAGCTCTGGATCAATGGGACCCTGGCTCGGGTTAAAGTCCTCCCCTTTCCTCGCCTTCCCCTCATCTCTATATCTCACGAGCTTGTTGTGGGAGGAGATGTTGGTGAAGTTGTTTGCATCATCGAGGTCAGACTGAGAGAAAGCCTTGACTTTCGTGAAAGAGGCAGTGTGGGCCATGGCATACAGGTCGTACACCTCTGGCACCTTATCCGCCTTATTGTAGCGTGCGTGAAAGAGAGAAACAATGAAAATTAGTAATTAAAGGGCTCAAGCTAGCATGATGAATGAATTGCATGAATCATGAAGCAAACCACATACCCAGTTGCGCCCGAACTGATATAAGTTGGAGTTGCCTTGATGGTGTGGCACACCTTCCATTTGGGCACGTTTGTCCTTGGCCTCCTTGTGGAGGGCTAGCCATCGTTGTGAGCACCACTCATCGACCAACACCTCCCAACAATCCATCCGATCCGCACACCATCTCGGAGGCGCCTAAGTTAGCAAATAGAAACTTGAGCGCTACCGCTAACAATTACTAAATGAAGGAACTTAAGTAGAGAAGGCCTTAAGAATTACCTTCATGTACTGCTCCTTACTCAGAAACTTATCGCGGCACGCCGGCTTGGTCTTCTTGATACCACGCAAGGCGTAGTAGTCTCGAACAGCCTGCACCCGAGCCTCGTGCCGTAAGTTCTGGAGTAGGCGCTTGCAGACGTTCTCGATAACATGTGCCGCGTCCTCCTCGTATCCCTCCTCACACCTGTAGAATGTCTGCGATCAAATGAGACAATATTGATTAGTACAATTAATAACTAGCTAGTTGAAGATTTTTAAATGTGTAAAGGAGAAATTACCCAGAACTTTCTGATCACCATGTCTGCCCTCGTGTCGCACACGACACCATCGATAATCTCATCCGGCGGGGCCGGGGCAGCCACGTAGTGCTCCCAGCTCAATCCAAGCTCTGGAAGCCGACCCTCACCAGGCAACGTGACAAACCCCGGGAAGTTTTGCCGGCAAAGAACTCCAAGGACGGAGTTGGGCCGGCGGACACTATGATGGTGGTCCCAACCCCTGCAGCATGACAAGGCCAACGCATTAGTTATTTGAAAAAACGTGAATGCACAAGGTACAAAAATATTAAATGCACTTACGTACCTCTCCCCATCAGGGAAAATCAACCACCTCTGCTCACGGGTCACCGGCACGGACGGGAGCCGTGTAGCACCACGCTGGTAGACGGTGCCCCCCTCCTCCTCAAGATCAGTCGGCTCCCCGCCATCATCAGCATGGCCACTCGGCTCCTCGGGCTGATCCGGCCAGGTACCCCATCCGGACGTGTGCTCCTCCGGGGTCACGTGGGCCGAACTCTCGGGGGCCGAAGGCCAGTCGACCCGAGGCTCGTGGGCCCAAGACCCGTGGACCGGAGGCTCGTGGACCGGAGTCCGTGTAGCCTCCTCCTCTGACGAGTCCACCCTAGCAGTCACGTGCTCGGGTGAAACGGCTGGGGGTGGCGGCGAGGAAGGCGCCGTAGCAGTCACCCTACTTCCTCTCCCACGACCACGTGCCCCACCTCCTTTCTTCCTACCTCGTCCCCTGCTGGGCACCGCGGTCGACAAAGAAGGGCCCGGCGGTGTGGCCATACTGTCCAGCAACGCTCGGCGGAGAGGTGCGTCTGGAATGGAAGACCTCAGACCACGCTCCCGACCAGCGCCCACCATCTTTCAACACCTGCCATGACAAACAGTAAACGAAATTAGTACAACATAAAAAAAGACCGACATGAATAATAATATTTGTATCACTTAAGTGTATCATCATCAAGTACAACATAAAAAATGTAATACCTGACACTACTAATAATCTCGATCAGTATCATCAATAAATGCATAATCATCATCATCACTATAATCAATGACGGGCTCATAGGGTTCATTGGCATCAACATGTGCAAGGCCACCTTGACGTAATCGGTCAAGCATTGACAGGTCATCCGCAGCAGTAACCTCTTCTTGTTCCGGCTCTTCTTGTTCCTCCTCTGGGGTGATGTCGGATTCATTGTCGCTGTCTACTTCAATGTTTTGGGGTGAAGAATAGCGGTTCTGGAAACGCTTTTTGGAAAGACGTGTCTCTTGGAAGAATTCTCCTTCATATGTGTCTGGGTTAATGTGAGGTTCATAATCTTCTTCCTTTGGGGGAGAAAGTCTAGCACGTGGCGGCACTTCATAAACGACATCCCAACCTTTCAGATTTGGATTAGTTTGGCAGGCCCACGGTAGATAGAATACTTGGGTCGCCTGTTGAGCCATAATATAGACATCTGGAACATCTAAATGAGTGCTTTGGTTGATTTCAACTAGCCCTACATGTTCATGAGTCCTTCTAGTCTCCTTCGGCTGAAACCAATAACATTTGAAGACTACGACATTCGGTGGATTTTCACCATAGAACAGAAGTTCATAAATTGCTTCAACTCTCCCATAATACTCGGTACCTCCTTCGCCGATAGCAGATACACAACAATTTGTTGACTTTCGGTCGGCCATAGATAGCTCTTTGCCATAGGTACGAAAGCGATACCCGTTGATGTCGTACTTGTCAAATGAACGAACCTTATAGTCAAAACCATTAGCGACTTGTCTCAATTCGGCGTCCATAGACTCAGAATTAGCCTACAAGTTTAATATGAAAGGATTGTTGCACTATGCACAAATTAGCGAATGAAATGAAACTGTCTAATAGAAGTTACCGTTTGTTTGAACCAAGAGATGAAACCGGGATAGCCACCTCCTTGCTTTGCGAGAAGCTCATACTCTTGGACGGAATCCTTTTGGATCTCTGCGCCATACGAGAATATGGTGACGTATCGACTGTATGACATATCCAGGAATAAGAGTAGTTCAAAGGAAATAGAAGTTGCGAAACAATGTACCGAGAACTTACTCGATGTACGGCCGCACTTCTATCAGGTTGTTGAAGATATACAACGAAATGCTCCGCCATTCTTCGTTATCCAAAGATACTGGATGTGAAACACTAGCTGCTGCGAGATTCCCTTTGAATAGGCTGAGGTTGGATCCACCTTTTTTAGGCTCGTCAGCATTGTACCGAGGCTTCGGATTATGCAAATGACGATTTTTGGCTTCGTAGTGCGCTGTTACGAAGTTTGCCGCCTCCTCTGTGATGAATGCCTCAGCCATCGATGCTTCAATTCTACGTTTATTTTTACATTTTTCTCGAAGCGTCTTCTGCATCCTCTCAGTTGGGTAGCACCAACGATTTTGCACGGGCCCGCCCAATCTTGCCTCGGTCGGGAGATGCAAAATCAAATGCTGCATTGGATTAAAGAAGCCCGGTGGAAAGATCTTCTCTAACTTGCAGATCAACTCCGGCGCCAACTCTTCCATTTCTTCTAGCACGCCAGGCGATAGTTCTTTCGCACAAAGAACACGGAAGAAATAGCTGAGTTCTGCCAGTACTAGCCATTCATCCTCAGGGATGAAGCCACGCAACATCACCGGCATTACCCGCTCAATCCATATGTGCCAATCATGACTCTTGAGACCAAATATCTTCAGTTTATCAAGATTCGCTCCCCTCTTTAGATTCGCTGCATACCCATCGGGGAACATCAACCGTTGTTGCACCCACAAGAGAATTTCCCTCATAGCTGGCCTGCCAAGATTGAACCATGCCTTTGGCTTTGTCCAGTTCTGCTTTCCTTTCGGTTCTTTCATGTTTTGTAACGGCCTATCACATAGCGCCTCCAGATCGACTCTAGCCTTAGTATTATCCTTTGACTTCCCATCTATGCCGAACAATGTACCAAAAAGTGCCTCAGCGATATTCTTCTCAGTGTGCATCACGTCGATGTTGTGTGGGCAAAGGAGGTCTTTGAAGTAAGGCAGATCCCATAAGCATGTTTTGTGAGTCCACGCGTGCTTAGTATTATACCCCTTGAAGTACCCTGAACGTTGTGGATCTGGCTCGAGAGCGTTTAACTGATCCAGGGTCGGTTGGCCTGTCAATGCAGGTGGTGCAGAGTTTTTGACAACTTTACCCCTGATGAAGTTCTTCTTGTCTTTCCTGAACTTATGGCGAGGATCCAGGAACTGTCTATGCATGTCGAAGCAAGAAAACTTGCGACCGGCCTGAAGCCAACGAAACTCAAGAGCTCCCTTGCATGTGGGGCACGGGAACCTTCCATGCACACACCAGCCAACGAATAGCGCATACGCCGGCAAGTCATGCGTCGAGTACATGTACCAGACACGCATTATGAAGTTCCGTTTGCTAAAGGCGTCGTATGTCTTGAACCCATTATCCCAGGCTTCTTGCAATTCGTCCTTAAGCGGCTGCATGTACACATTCATATTTTTGCCCGGATAGTTGGGTCCTGGAATTATCAACGTCAGGAAAATGTTCTTTCTTTGCATAATCTGTCCGGGGGGGAGATTGAGTGGAAAGACAAATACGGGCCAACAACTGTATTGGGCTGCCGTCATACCAAACACACTGAACCCATCCGTGTTGATGCCGACTCGAGGATGCCTCGGATCTGCCGCTTTGTCAGCATGTAATTCATCAAACTTTTTCCACGCAACACCATCCGATGTGTGTACCATCATCAGATTCCCATCTGCATCTAGTTCGGTTCTTTTGCCTGTTTTGTGCCATGTCATCTGTCTGGCCGTCTCTTCGACCATGAAAAGACGTTGAAGTCTTGGTATGATTGGCATATACCGAAGAACACTAACGGGGATTTTGGTCTGTGTCTTCTCACCCATACCGTTGTCTACCACAATATACCTGGAAGACTTGCAAATGGGACAATAGTTCAAGTCCGCATAGCCAAGCCTAAATAAGGCACATCCTTTCTCACAGGCATGTATCTTCTCATAGGGCATCTTCAGTGCACGGAGGATTTTGTCCGACTGGTACAGGTTTGCAGGCATTACATGGCCTTTGGGTAGAAAGCGTCCAAATACTGTCATAATTGCGTCATAGCATTCTCTGCCCAAGTTGAACTGAGCCTTCAGAGCCATTACTTGTGAGATGGCATCCAACTGACAAAGCTCAGTGTGCTCGTGTAGCGGACGTTTCGAAGACTCCAACATTTCATTGAAGGCCTTTGCATATTCCTCCATCTCCTCGTCCGAATCCCGAGCATCATCATAGCCTTGCACCATGTTTTCCATCCCGGTACCATGCTCGTCAGTGCGACGACGATCCACCTCAGCTCGGTCACGTTGGGCAGACTCACCATGAAATGTCCACACCGTATAATCGGGCGTAAAACCACTCTTCTGCAGGTGTTTGCCCATTTCAGCCTCTGTCTTCTTTTCCCAATTGCCGCACCGGAAACAGGGGCACCAGGTTTTCTTTTGGCCATTTGCAAATGCGGCTTGCACAAACCCCTTAGTTTTTGTGAACCATTCAGCGCTCCATTTGTTCTGACCAGTGTGACCGGTATACATCCAAGCACGGTCACTCATCTTGACTTTCAGAGCTACTGGACACACAACAATTATATATGTAATTCACCATGTATATATTCATCAGTTGATCTACTTTGTCAATTTTATTACGTCCATGCAACCTACACTCTAATAGGTAATGATAGATCCTAATCCCACCCGTGTATGTGTAGATTGGGTTCATTTTCCCATGCTATGCTCCGGATCCGACGCAAAATTTCGGCAGCACCTCCCCGCTGTTCTCCTGATACACGTCTCTGCAATAAATAGAGAGGATGTGTACCCGGAGAACAACAGGGAAGGCACTGACGAAATTTATGCGTCGGATCCGGAGCAAAGCATATGGGAAAACGAACCCAATCTACACATACTCGGGCTGTCCATGGATAGCGTTGGACAATTCCAAAGAATCAAGGTTATAAATATGCAAATGCATGCATATTTATAACTATGACGCTTTCGAACGGGAGACACATATTGGTTACGCATACTGATGATTCCAGACACATATATAGCTAGCTATCAAGTTTCATCGGAATAGATCAAATAATTAATGGGGGAGGAGGACTTGTCATTTGTGCTCACCCACGAACGAAGGGGCAGAGCTCGTCAAACGCACGGCGAGGTCGTCGAACACCAAACCTCGCAGCGATGAAACAACTGCACATTTAAAACTACACGATCAACACAATTATATATGATGTTTTTCATAACAAAATCGAAAAATATATGACCTAACTAATAATTCACAAATATATGACCCCGTCGGCCTCTGGAAGGCCAAAGAACACCTTAATTTTCGGGAGGTGTCGGTGGTCGGGGTGCCCTGTCGGTGTCGGGGTGCCGTGTCGGGGTCGGGGTCTCGGGGTCGGGGTGTTGGGTCGGGGTGCCGGGTCGGGGTCGGGGTGCCGTGTCGGTGTCGGGGTCGGGGTGTCGGGTCCGACTCGCGGTCGGGGTCAGGGTCTCGGGGTCGGGGTGTCGGGTCGGGGTGCCGGGTCGGGGTCGGGGTGCCGTGTCAGTGTCGGGGTCGGGGTGTCGGGTCAGGCCCGGGGTCTCGGGGTCGGGGTCTCGGGGTCGGGGTGTCTGGTCGGGGTGCCGGGTCGGGGTCGGGGTGCCGTGTCGGTGTCGGGGTAAAGGTGGGTGTGGTGTCAGGGTGTCGGTGTCGGGTTGTCGTGTCGGTGTCGGGGTCTCGGGGTCGGGGTGTCGGGTTGGGGTCGGGGTGCCGTGTCCGTGTCGGGGTCGGGGTGTCGGGTCAGGCTCGGGGTCGGGGTGTCGGGGTCGGGGTCGGGGTGTCGGGGTTGGGGTCGGGGTGTCGGGGTCGGGGTCTAGGGGTCGGGGTGCCGGGTCGGGGTCGGGGTGCGGTGTCGGGTCGGGGTGCCGTGTCGGGTCGGGGTGCCGTGTCGGGGGTTTTTCCTTTTTTTTCCTTTTCTTCTTCTTCCTTTTCTTCCTTTTCTTCCTTTTTTTCCTTCTTCTTCTTCTTCTTCTTCTTCCTCCTTTCCTTTTTCCTCTTCTTCTGCTCCTCCTCTCCTCTTTTTTCTTCTTCTTTTTCCTCTTCTTCTTTTTTCTTCTCCTCCTCCTCTTCTTCTTCTTCCTCTTCTTCTTCTCCTCCTCTCCTCTTTTTCTCTAAAACTAAACCTAAAACTAAATCTAAACTAAACCTAAAACTAAACCTAAAACTAAATCTAAACTAAAACTAAACCTAAAACTAAACCTAACACTAAATCTAAACTAAAACTAAAAAGAAAAAAAAACAGAAAAAAACAGAAAAAGGAGGCCGGGCTCACCTTTACCAGCGCCGGTGGAGGAGGGGGCGGGGCGGTGGAGGAGCTGGCCGGGGCGCGGGGCGGCCTGGGGCGGCGGGGGGCCGGGCCCGGCGCGGTGGGGCGCGGGGCGGTGGGGGGCTGGGGCGCCCGGGCGGCGGGGGGCTGGGGCACCGGGGCGGCGGGTGGGGGGCGACGGGGCGGTGGGGGCCGGGGCGGCGGCGCGCGGCGGGCGGCGGCGGGGGCAAGAGTCGGCGGCGGGTGGCGGGCGGCGGCGGCGGGGGTGCATGGTGGGGCGCGGGGCGGGATGGGGCGTTGAGAACAGAGGCGGGCGGGGGGCACGGGCCGTTAGATACTGCCCTCTTTGCCGTCCGCCTGTCTTTGCCGTCCGCCACTTTGGCTCTTTGCCGTCCGCTGGCGGACGGCAAAGAGGTGGCCCGTTAAGTTTTTCCCAAACGGGCGGGGGGTTGGGGCCACCTCTCTCTTTGCCGTCCGCCAGCGGACGGCAAAGATTCTTTGCCATCTGCCAGCAGACGGCAAAGATCTGGCGGACGGCAAAGAGCTTCTTTGTCGTCTGCCAGTTCTTTGCCGTCGGCTTTTCGGTAGCTGATGGCAAAGAGCTGCTTTGCCGTCAGCTAGCAGACGGCAAAGAGCTGGCAGATGGCAAATTAGCTGATTCCAGTAGTGTAAGTACTGGGATTCATGCAACAAACCTTCAATGGTATGGCGCAGCGCCGCCTTGTGATGGAACGGCACGAAGCGATTGACTTCCGCGATGGCGAGGAAGTCATGGCGTAGCGGAGGAGTTGGACTGACCACCATGTCATCCCTCACCTTCCTGTCTTCCGGTCCAAGCTCGATCGTCATGCCTTGCGGAAGGTAGGGCACCACATTGACGGGGAAGTTCGCCATTGGAGGGTGGTGGAGCTCTGGGGCGGTGGCACTATTGGAACAGAGAAACAGGGCAGAATGCGTATCGGCACGGGCTCTAGTCCCCTTGGGAACCCAGATCAATTGCGGCTGCCTCCCCCCTTGCCAACTTTTTCATATTGTAGTTGAGAAGAGCAATTTCCTCTTTTAAATCATCAACTTCCAACTCCAGCTTCAAGATCTTGTCCCATAAATCTCCTTTGCTTTTCTACCGAAAACGAGAAGGAATAGATCGGTTATTAGACCTGTTAGCTCTCTTAGGGAGACTGGATTCCTTGAACTCCACGTGCATATCCCCAGGTTGAGGTAGAGGAACATCCTCCTCCTCTGAACTTGAATCATCGATCCTCATCAAATGAGCATCCTCCTCATCGTCCGTAGTTCGACCATAAGGAGATAGGTCCCCATAGGTCTTTGGATCAGCAATGAGATGTGAGACATAGCTCTCACCGTTGGAGTCTTGGGACGACATATTTTTCAAAACTGCGCAGAAAACAACAAGAAAAGACAATAGAGGATTTTCTCCATGACACGGTGGTTAACAGGTTCGGGAAGTATATATAGATTTTTTATCTTGGAGGACAAGTACATGGAAGAAAAATGGAGTAAGGGAGGTGTCCCACGTGGGCACAACCCACCTGGGTGCGTCAGGCAAGCCTGGCGAGCCCTGGTGTCTTGTGCCCACCAGGGGATGCTTCCTGGAAGTTTCTTTATTTCCAAGATTCTAAAATATTCAAAACTGACAAAAATTATTTTCGCGGATTTTTTGGAGTCCGTTTACTTACCGTATAACGTACCTCCTTATTTTGATGATTCTGGGGTGTTCCGGAAAGACTCTTTTATGTGTTCTTCCGGTGTCAAAGTTTGGATAATATTACTTTCAATATTAATAGGCGTACCTGAGATATAATGCTTTATTTGTTGCCCATTGCCAACCTTTGGGTTAGTACCTTCGAAATTATTTATTTTGATGGCACCAGATCGGTAAACCTCTTTGATGACATATGGGCATTCCGATTTCGATAGGAGCTTCCCTGCAAAAAATCAAAAACGAGAGTTGTACAAAAGAACATATTCTCCGACTTAAAACTCACGCTTTTTGATTCTTTTGTCATGCCATCTTTTAACTTTTTCTTTGAATAACTTTGCATTTTCATAAGCTTGGGTTCTCCATTCATCTAATGAGCTTATATCAAATAACCTATTTTCACCAGCAAGTTTGAAATCACAATTGAGTTCTTTAACTGCCCAATATGCTTTATGTTCTAACTCAAGAGGCAAATGACAAACTTTTCCATAAACCATTTTATAAGGAGACATACCAATAGGATTTTTATATGATGTTCTATAAGCCCAAAGTGCATCATATAATTTCTTAGACCAATTCTTCCTGGACCTATTGATAGTCTTTTGCAAAATTAATTTTATTTCTCTATTGCTAAGTTCAACTTGACCACTAGACTGACACTGGTGTGCGTCGGTCCTAAACAAACAGTTTTTAACCCCTTTCCGCGAAGGCATTTGGAACCGTCGCCAAGTTAGTGTGGGAGATAGGGGGTCCTTCCCACACGACCCAGAAACCATCGGGGATATGCCCTCCTGGCACACATGCTCGGCAAAATGAGGTCGTGTGCGACCGGCGAGCGCTCAAATACGGAAATACGTACAGTAGAGCTAAAAATACAATTATACGACGAAATTGTTTCCATCGCAAGTACATCCCACACAGTTAGTCCCCGCTAAATGTTTCCGTTCGTATGTACATCCCACGCAGTCGTTCCAAGAAAAATGTTTCCGTTCACAAGTACATCACACACAATTTTTCCCGTTAAATCGTTTGTGATAGTGTTGCCATTGCACACAATATTAATAAGTTTATCATTTGCATTATTGAATGCATCACACACGGTGCGTAGAAGAAACTGTGTGGCAAAGGTTGTCCATCACACACACTTTTTATGTGGTAAAAGTTTGCTCAAGGTGGCCTAACGCAAACAGTTGTCAAGAGAAAGTTGTGTGTGTAGTGGAGATTGATCGCACACGTAGTGGATCTTAGAAACGTTTCTGATCTCCACGTATATCGCAGACGTTTCCCTTTTGCAAACCGTGTGTAGTGTAATCCCTAATTTAAAAATCACATGTTTTCAATTTGAAATTAGGCAATCACTTATTTCATATCCAACCATGTTTATTACAAATACAGGTTCAACCATGAATCCATAATTCGATGCACAGGTACATATACTGAAGAACTACATAAGCACCAAGTAAAGAATGATGAACCACAGTTGTACAAAAGACTGTAAAGAAATAGGCGAAAGACATTCTGGTTGCTGGAGAAGGTGAAGCGGAATGCCCATATTGTGCCCTCCTCCATGCGTAATGCGCGCATGACTCTAGGCCAACGCCTTGTGATGGCTGCCCATCCATCCTTCACTGTCTTCATTAGGACTTCTTGATGCTCATTGTAGTCTGGATGAAATACTTTAAGCTTCATTGCGTGTCCACCAACCATGTACTTTGCGAGGTAATCTTGAGTGAACTGCTTCAGGAACCACTGGGAATGAAAAAGATTCTGATATTATTGTCTAACAACTCATTATGGAAAGTAAAAATATACGACTGTAGAGTTTGTAATTACCATCCTACAACTCACTGTTGTGTTGGATAGAGCATAAAAAATAATTTGCTTGCCACCATTCGTATCTTTTTGCTAATAATCCTTATCAGTTTCCTCACTTGATGCTTGTTCATCAATATCTCATTGCCCCATACGCAAAAAGGGTCGATGCGTGGATCCTTGCCAAGGGCATATGTACCTACAAGCAACAAGTCAATATTTGAAGCTAACTAGTGTCCAGGTCTAGATCTATATGCACTACATTATGGAACAATGGGGGGAGTACAAGCCGAGGGATGAAGCTGACCTCGGCGGAAAATGGTGGCCACTCCCGTTGTTGTCCTGCATAAGTAGTGGAAAGGCATGATAAGTACAGAAATCTTAACATCAAACAAATATAGCAAAGGTAAACAACATTATCTCCAAATGATAGCTTGAATGTGTTGGTTTCAGCATGCTGTTAAAGCAGATATAAAATGGAAGGCAATTTTACCGACAGTAGACTTAACAGCCATCAAATATTGCAATTCAAATTGGTATTGTTGAAAATGAATAGAACGTAGGTAATGCTTAAACATCACACTGGATAAATGTGTAAAACTGAAATAAAGGGCATGTGTTAACTACACCAGGAAATAACTGGAACCAAATATAGGCGTTCAAACTGGTATTGATGTAGTCGAGCAGCACAGTTCCGACTTGCACATAATGAACAACACATTGTGAATGACTGAAATAAACAAGGCATAAATGACCAGTATAACAACCAAATACAGCCATTGAAAACTGGACAGCGTCTCACTTCAACCATCCTAACAAGCAAATACAGATAAACATGGCATATGCTTGAAAATTGGACAAATGCTCACTGCAACCAAGCTAACAAGCAGATAAAGATAAACAAGGCATCTTCTTGATAACTGGACAAATGCTAAAAAAAGCAACCTAACAACCAAATACAGCTAAACAAAGCATCTGCTTGGTAACTGGACAAATGCTAAAAAAAGCAACCTAACAACAAAATACAGATAAACAAGGCATCTGCTTGATAACTGGACAAATCCTCACTTCAACCAAACTAAGAACCAAATACAGATAAACAAGGCATCTGCTCGATAACTGAAAAAATGCTCACTCCAACCAACCTAACAACCAAATATAGATAAACAAGGCATCTACTCACTATAAACAACCAAATATAGCCATTCCTGAAACTAAAGTGGACAACAATTCCTACTTAAACATCACATAGTCCTATTGAACAATACATTTTTGCATAACTGAAATAATTAAACACGGCACAGTTAAAGCACCACACGGCAAATGCTACTACAACAAAGGGTACAGGTTGGCAAGCTAGAAAAGGTAAGATTTGCTGATAGAATGTTGCCTCACATTTCATGGATGGGAACCTTCCAGTTGGAAGAGCACAGACCCATGGTGCGCTCTCTGATGTCACAGATGGGCTGTTTGACCTTGGAAGAACCTTCGTGGATGCCCTCCTCATGGTCGTGGTCGTGGTCGATGAGATCTGACTTGGCAATTGAGGATCCCAAGCCGCCGCCGTAGAACGTGTCCTTCAGAAGTGACAAAATGGGCTCAATGGCGTATAAAGTTTGCAAATCCTTAACCGCTTGGTGGAGGAGATTAGTGGCAGGGCCGTTGAACCAGAGGGGTTGGGGATGGACCACTTAACCTGTGACATGGCCCGCGTGAAGCCGTCGGTGTGGACGATCTTGATGTCGTAGCCATCTTTCCCGAGATACAGTAATACGATATCCCACTGACATGAAGCCTTCGGCATGGCAATGTAGTCAATGTCTTCACCGTCTTCCGCGGTGACGTGTTGCTCCGAGATCGACAGGTCGGGGCGAACGGCGGCCACCTCGCCAACGTCCGCCGGAGAGGCCATGATAAACCTCTTCTTGGCCGAACGCTCGCCGGGCTCCCCGGGATACGTGGTCGACCTTAGGCTGCGACATTCTAGAGCAGGGGATGTGGATCTGGCAGGGAGGGACACCGCAGGCCTCATCTAAAAACTCAGGAGAGTGGGGCGACGGTATGGGAATCGCTGGGTAATCTGAACTTTATTATCTAAGCTAGGAGGAACGGGCAGACCGGCAGCGTTGGCGGCGGCGCCGGCGGCGGCCGCGAGCTAGGGTTCGAGGGGGGAAGGGGGGGTAGGTGGGGGACTATGGAGGGGGGTGGTGTATGAGGATACACCGCGGCTACTGGAAATTTTAGTAATGGTGGGTGGAGATGGCGGTGGACGAGGGAGGGCGACGGTTCAAATGCCTCGGCTACTCCAATTTTACTATAAGGTCGGTGCTTGAGGAGTGTGGGCGACAGTTGAAGTACGGCGGCTACTAAAATTTGGGTAAAGGAAATGATGTGGGGCGGGAGTGCCCAAGATCGTGCACGGTCCAATAACAATATGCATGTATGATAATAAGGAAAACTGGCGCGGATCCGCCGATTTTTGCAATGCTCAAGGCGGGTAGTTTGTTTTTTATATTTCTAGCTAGCTGGTCTATTGCACACGGTTCGTCCTCATTTCCAAATAAACTTACCCGCCTTTAGCTTGCACAGGTGGTGGTTTTACAGCGCACTTGCATCGCACACGGTTAAGCCAGTACCTCCACCCTTTGCTCGCGCTTGTGCGGTCGTGGTGATTTCAGCGCACTTGGGCGCTCGTGGTGATTTCAGCGCACTTGCATCGCACACGGTTGAGCCAGTACCTCCACCTTATTTTGCTCATGCTTGCGCAGTCGTGGTGATTTCAGCGCACTTGCATCGCACACGGTTGAGCTAGTACCTCCACCCTTTGCCCGCGCTTGCGCGGTCGTGGTGATTTCAGCGCACTTGCATCACACATGGTTGAGCCAGTACCTCCACCTTAATTTGCTCGCGCTTGCGCAGTCATGGTGATTCACATCGCACTTGTATTGCACACGGTTAAGATATTATACCAAGTGTCCGTTGAGGGTCATCATAGTCTTTGTAGCAAAAAATAACGTTAGAGGGGGTCAAAAGATAGCCACACCAGCATGTGGCCCAAATATATATGAGTGAAAAGGGTGGTTTGTGATGTTCAAAATTCCAATGCACAACTCTGACCCCACAGGCCCACGGTTGGGCGCGTCGTTGAAGATCGATGAGAGGGGCCAGAAGTCAAGAACCACCTGGAAGTGGCCAAATATATGTACGAATATTGGGGATGTTTAAAACTTTAAATACACAATGCATAACCTTGGTGGCACCTGCCTCACAAATCCGAAAGCACCCTAACAACCACCCAGCTAGGATATATATAATGACATAATGTCGTACCTAGCTAGGATGCTTGGCCCACCACCTCCCACTTCGTGTCAGCGGGGCGGATGCATGTAATGATCGATACTTTGGTCATACATGCATGTTGCCAACACCTACCATAAGACGGACCAATGAATCTTTCGTTTGGTCAAATGACAGTTGTTGTTGTCGATAAACCGCTTGGGACAATAGATTGAACCATCATAAAAATCGCACGAGAGGGACCACAAAACTAGCACCTCTTGCATGCGGCCCAGAATGATGTACGTTGGAAAGGGGTGATGTGTGTTTTCAATATAGAATAATGTACAATTTAGATGTGGTGCCTACCTCTCGATGCAGACAACAACCATTAAGGCAAGGTAGTTAAGGACGAGATACGTACGCAGGGTTTGATGTAGGTCGAACACAGCAATCCGAGCATCTGGGAGGGAATCCTGACAATGCATGAGCTCGAGCTTTGGTTGACCGACATTTGACGGTGACTGGCCCTAACACGAACTAGGAGGATTCCATTCATGGCCAACACACATACCCCTCATTATCGGTCAAAGGGATGATATATATATATATACACTTGGGGAGCCCACAGATATCCGTGTTGTCACAAAAAACCGCACAAGGGAGACGTGGTCGATCAGAAGACCCCGTATACACTACATGTGGCCCGAAAATATGTATGGGTATGATGGTGTATGATGTGTTTAAATCCCAAATGCACAACTTCGATGGGCCACGCCAACTACATTACAAACCGAACACCATACCCGACTGCAAGCCTGGTTCAATACCTATTACAAACCCGAATCTTTCATATCTTAATTGCCCAAACCTTTTTTTCTAAATGAATTGTCACTTTTTGTTTTACCTTTACAATGCACAATTCCATGAATCTTAAAATAGTTTTTTTTATAAAACTAATTGATTTTGGATGAGATGAACTATAACAATTAAACGAACATCTACATCATGCATATCTGAGAGAAGAGGCGAGAAACCGATGAGAGGAGTGGCGGGAAACAGATAAGAGGAGTGGCGAGAAACGGTAGCCTGTTTTGAATGAAAACCTAGTAGAGAAGGAAGCGTGAGCTACACGACGCATGCACATAGTGCTTACCCATGTACTACATGTGCTGTCGAAACGGCTCAGGGTTGCCGTTCGATTTGGGAGCATCCAACGGTGCACACGCACAATCCGTGGGCTTTGGGTTCAAGCCAGTCAGAACGCACGATCGGGGGCGGGGGATACCATACGGAAACCAACATTCGGTGGAAACCGGTGAAAACCACGAGAAAAAGATGTTTTGAAGTTAAAAAAAATCAAAAAAATGCGGGATGTTAAGAGGATGATATTTTATTACCGCACAAAATTTCAAGTTGAAACACGTTACGAGATGTGAGCTATGAAAAAGACAAAATCAGTGTTGAATAGTGCCAAATAGTAATGTCACTATTTAGGGCGGAATTTGTCTTTTTCATAGCTCACATCTCGTAATGTTTTTCAACTTGGAATTTTGTGTCGCAATAAAAAATCACCTTCTTAACATCCCACATTTTTTTGGATTTTTATGAAACTTTAAAATATGGTTTGCACAAGGTTTTCATTGAATATCGAATTTCATGAGTGAACAGTGTGCTATTTGAAAACATTTCGTGAGAAGAATCTTGGTTTTAAATCCCCGGAAATCCATGAAAATCGTGGAACCTGCGATGGTGTCACGACATCGCACTTATATGTCGAGAATGTTTTTTCGTCCATTGTGGCGCAAGTTTTATTACGAGCCTCTTACAAACCGGAGCTTCTCTCAAGGAAGCCTCGTGGTTCCGATAGGGAAACGTGTCCCCCTTGTGGGCGAAACGTAATCACTGCCTATTTTTGCCTTGTATTTTCTTCGACGGGCAACATGGAACGACATGATATCCGTGCTGAAATTTAAACTTATTCAGGGTTCGTTTAGCCTTTTTATACACTAATTGATTTTCCTAGGCATTTAATGTCCATAATTCAAATCTGAACTACAAATACATGCTCCAGTTCACCAAAATGGCTAGAAAAATTATACATGTGTCCTTGAGTGCATGTTTAGGTCCCATGCCAGGAATGGGAACGAATTACAACTATACCGGCGTCATGGCTCATCCTCAAACATTTCGATTCTCGGTTTTTAAGTCCCCATAAATCCTAAACTCACCAGAAAGTCATCAAAGGTGGCATGGCGTCACGTCATGGCACATATATGTCGTGGTAAAAACATTGTCCAATTTGGGCCAAGCTTTATTACAAACCTCTTACAAAAACTGGAGCTTCTCTCAAAGAAGCCTCGTGGTTCTGATAGGGAAACGTGTTCCCCTTGTGGGGGAAACGTAATCACTGCCTCTTTTCGCCTTGTATTTTCTTCCATGGGAAACATGGAACGACAGGATATCCGTGCTAAAATTTAAACTTATTCAGGGTTTGTTTGGCCTTTTTATACACTAATTGAGTTTCCTAAGCATTTAATGTCCATAATTCAAAACTGAACTACAAATACATGCTCTAGTTTACCAAAATGGCTAGAAAAATTACACATGTGTTGTTGGGTGCATGTTTAGGTCTCATGTCAGAAATGGGAATGAATTACAACCGTACCGGTGTCCTGGCTTGTCCTCAAACATTTCGAATCTCGGTTTTTAAGTCCCCATAAATACTAAACTCACCAGAAAGTCATCAAAGGTGGTATGGTGTCACGTCATGGCACATATATGTCGTGGTAAAAACATTGCCAATTTGGGCCAAGCTTTATTAGAAACCTCTTACAAACCGGCGCCTGTCGCAAGAACCCTCGTGGTTTCGATAGGGAAACATGTCCCCTTGTGGGCCAAATGATAATCATTCCCTCTTCTAGCCTCGTATTTTATTCTACACACGGCACGGAACAACTCGAGATTCACACTGGACTTTGAAATTATTGAGGGTTCGCTTGACCTTTTTTATTCATTAATTGAGTTTTCTAGGCATTTAATGTCCATCATTCAAATCTGAACTATAAATACATGCTCAAGTGCACTCAAATGGCTAGAAAAACGTACATGTTTCCTTGGGGTGCATGTTTAGGTCCCATGGAACGAATGGGAACGAATTCAACCACCTCGCTGTCCTGGCTTGGCCACAAACATTGCGAATCTCGGTTTTCAATGTCTGTAAATCCAAAACTCACCAGGAAATCATGAAACTTGGCATGGTGTCACTACGTGGTACATATAATTGTCCAATTTGGGCGAAGCTATATTACAAGCCTTTTACAAACCGGAGCCTGTCGCAACCCTCGTGGTTCCAGTAGGGAAATATGCCCCTCTTGTGGGCGAAACAATAATCGCTGCCTCTTCTCGCCTTGAACTTTGTTTTCTATAGGCTACATAGAATAACAGGAGTGTCGGGCTGAAATTTGAAACTGTTCAGGGTTCATTTGGCCATTGTATATATATTACTAATTACTAAGTTTTCTATGCATTTAATGTAGTCCATAATTCAAATTTGAACTACAACCACATGCTCCAGTGAAGCAAAATGGGTGGGAAATCGTACATATGTCATTGGGTGCATGTTTAGGTCTCGTTTAAGGAATAAGAATGAATTACAAACTTGTCATCGTCCTGAAACAATGAGAATCTCGGTTTTTAAACCCCAGTAAATCATAAAGTCACCCAAAAAACATGAAACTTGGCATGGATTCATGACATGGCACATATATGTTGTGGTAAAAAAATTATCCAGTTTCAGAAGAGGAGCACACATTAGTAGCCAATGAAGTCCTTTTTGAAAATAAAAGCTGACACGTTAATATCGCAAACGGTTGTATTATATTTACCGTGTGGCGTGTGTGCAGCTATTTGATTAGATAGGACGAGCGTGAGAAGTCCGTCGTGCACGCTCGACGGGACGCGTGCGAGCAGTCCGCCGCGCAGGCTCAACGGGACGCGTGCATCCTGTCCACCTCGCATGCTTGACGGGACACATGCGAGCAGCAAGGCCGCCCATGCTCACCGGGAAGCGAGCTCTTTGACCTCCATGCACCAGCTGTCACCCGCCTCGCTCACAATTTGTCCATTAATGGGATAATTAAAGCACCTGGACGGAGGGTGTTTGCTTGTGATCCCATTGCAACATTTGTTCTGTTCGTGTTTTCAACTCGTATTCCGCCCTAATTTAAATTGCCACATAGGGCAATGGATAATACGACCACAAATAAAATGGCAATGGATAATACGACAACAAATTTACAATGGCGCAGATAATAATTGTCTTACATATTCTGGATAATTTAAAATGCCACATGAGGCAAAGTCTGGAAGACATAGGGGCAAGAGAAGAAGGAAATTGCAGACAACGATCCGGGTCGCTACTGTCTATACTCGTTGATGGATCGTCGGGCGGCGAAATCCTCCAGATCCTTCAATTCCTCACGACTTTGCTTGAAAGCGGCCACGGATTCCTCCACCTCCTGCTCGTGATCGACCCGGAGCTTCCTCAAGCCACCCATCAGTTCCTCGACGACCGCTTTTAGCGTCATCTCCGAGGCAATGCTCTGCTCATGCAACATCTTCCAGCCGGCGGCCTCCTCCTCCTTCTCGGCGACCAACTTGAGGAGCTTCGCATTGTCACCCATGAGTTGCTCGACGAGGCCGGTCGCCTTGTCAACCGAGGCATCACTGATCTTGAGCAGCTTCATTAAGCCGTCTACCACCTCCTGCTGCATAGTGACGCCAGCGAGAATGTTGTCGTCGCCGGCGAAGGACTTCAGGAACGCCGGCTCGTCGCGATGGCCGACGCCGCGAATGCGCTTGTGAGAGCCATCACGTGCCCGTGAGAGCTCGTTCGAGGGCTCGGCGGCGCGCCGGGACATCTCTGATGCAGCTGCGGCTTCTTGGCGGGACCTCTCTAGTGCTTCCGCGGCCTTGGTCTTTCCTGCCTGGTTATATGTCCACCCTAAACTCCTCCTACCAGTCATGGCGGAATGACTTGACAGAAAAAACCAGTTTTGTGGGTGACGAGGAGAGGAACTGTGAAGTAATTTTTGAGTGGGTGGTTTTTATAGCCCGGTGCTAAGTGTGAACACATATTAGTTTGATAGTTGTGAACAGATTTGCAATTACTTATTGCGTTGTAATCAGCAATGTGACGAGAAACAAGGTAAAAATTTATTGATGGCAGAAGGTTGACCACGTGGTGGCTCACCGTTGAGGCGGCCGCGGCGCGCTCCGCCCTGGCGTCCCTACGCGCGCTCTGCTCACTGTTGAGGCAAAGTTACAATGGCAACTGTTAATAATTGTTAATAATTGTCTTACATATTGAGGATAATTGAAAATGCCAAATGTGGCAAGGCCTAGAACACTCATGGCCTACATATGCATACAATTATAATAAAATATAAGCTAAAAGGCTGAGCTGGCGGCCTTCCGACGATGGTCTTCTCGGACTCCATGATCAACATAGCACCCTTGGGGTCGTTCACTCCAAGTGTCCCGACCCGCCTCCGCCTACGGAGCTGCTGGTGCTGGGAGGCCCTTGGGGATGTTGGGCCTCTTCTAGAAGAGCTTGACAGCGTGCAATCACGCGCATGACAACTCCGCGGAACCGCGCCATTTCCATGTCTCTGGCCTGGTAGCAAATTCCGTTGATCACCTGCATCCTCAAGATATCACGTTGGCGATGTACTACTTCGTCGGGGACGTCAACTCCGCCAAGGATGCGCTCGAGCTTGGCCACCACATCATCGAGATCTAGGTTGACCCGGCCGCCGCGGGCAATGATGAAGCCGTAGGCTGCCTTTGTCTTGACTGAATCACAGAGGTCCTCTACCCATTCCTTGCGGGGAATCAGGCTCTCGATGAGCACTAGTGGCGGCGGCTCTTCGGGTGGGTCGTCGATCATGCCGCCGAGCAGCTCTGGATCTTTTGCACGATGGATGGCAAACTGCTCATCACACCTCCTTTGCAATAAGTCGGTTGTACTCCCAAGGACTGTGACGCTGATATCGCTGCCGATGGGCCATCGTGCTTGCACCGGCCGATGAAGCTCTTGCTCCCCGACCTGCTTTGGCTCGTTCTCCTCGCCAAAGATGTAACGCAGGTAGGCGTCGACGTTGAAGCTTTGGTCATTGCCTCGCATGCTTGGAATAACTAACGGTAGATGGGTGAGGACTAGATTTTCGCAGAGTGTCGCGACGGTGCGTTGCCTCCTGGGTTATATGCAGCAAGCCGTTAGCTGGTGGTGGGAAACCAGTGAGGGAATAGGCATGGATTTTACAATTCACCCATGTGGAGCGTGGGAAGCATTCGCTGGAGCGCGGGAAGACTAAGTGGAGCACACACACAACCCGAATAGTGTATCCGGTGCCACGTGTTATTTATCACACAAGTGTTAACATATGGAAATGTATGTGTAACTTACTAATCATCGCACACGAGTACTCGCAGACGCATCGTGTGCGATACTCCTAGCCACCGCAAGCAACTAGTTTGCATTTTTCAAAGTTTTTTGTACACATAGAATCGCACATGAACTGACTGTATTAACCGTCTCTCTTGTAATTTCTCATCGCAAACAGTTCATCCGAGTCGGCTATTTGGCACGTATCACACACATCTTGTTAAGTTGAACCATTTCTATTGCATTCGCTAATCAAAAATAGTTCGTCCGAGTGAACCGTATGCCCTATATAACACACACACCTTGATCTAGCTAACCGTTTATGTTGCACTCCCTAATAGCAAATGGTTCATCGGAGCAAACTGTATGCCGTATATCGCACACACATTGATATGGCCGCCCGTTTCTATTGTTCTGCCTCATCGCAAACAGTTCGAATGGCTTAACCGTGTGGCCTGAATTGCACACACAACTAAAATCGGAACCGAGTTTGATGGCTCCGCCATCGCAAACGTTTTGCACCTTTTTTGACGGTTTTTTTACATCCCCGTTTGTCATTAATGCATCGCACACAGTTTCGTCAAAGGGTCTCTGATCGTAGTGTCACGTTAGCAGCATCCTGCAGTAGTGTGAGGATGATAGTGTAATGCAATTCTATGGTTAACATCATACTTAGCAAGCATTTTTACGGAAAGCACCATGAATAAAGTGTGGACAACCATCAGTCATTAAATATCTAGGGACTCCAAACCTTGGGAAAATAAGCATTTTAATAGAGGTGTTGTGATCAGCACTACTGGTTGGAATAGCTTCTACCAATTTAGTAACATAATCAACAACAACCAAAATATGTGTATACCCATTAGAGGAAGGAAAAGGTCCCATGTAATCAAATCCACAAACATCAAATGGTTCAACAGCAAGTGAATAATACATAGGCATTTCTTGACGCTTACCGTTATTACCTATTCTTTGACATTCATCACAAGAGGATACAAAACTTACGGGCATCCTTGAAGAGAGTAGGCCAATAAAATCCAGATTACAATACCTTGTGAGCAGTTCTATCTCCAGCATGATGCCCTCCATAAGCCTCGGAGTGACATTTCGGTAGGATTTGTCCCCGTTCATGCTCAGGTACACAACATCTAATAATACCATCTACTCCTTCTTTATAAAGTTGTGGGTCATCCCAAAAGTAATGTCTTAAATCATAGAAGAACTTTTTTGTTTTGTTGGTATGTAAAGCTAGGTGGTAAATATTTAGCAACAATGTAATTAGCATAATCAGCATACCAAGGAGTACCATTAGCAACATTTATTGCAGCTAACTGCTCATCAGGAAAACTATCATCAATAGGTAGTGGGTCATCAAGCACATTTTCAAGCCTAGACAAGTTATCAGCTACGGGGTTCTCAGCTCCTTTTGTATCAATGATATGTGAACCAAATTCTTGTCACAAGAGAACCCAACGAATAAGTCTAGTTTTAGCATCTTTCTTTACCATAAGATATTTAACAGCAGCATGGTCTGTGTGAACAGTTACTTTGGAATTAACAATATAAGGTCTAAATTTATCACAAGCAAACACCACTGCTAAGAATTCTTTTTCAATAGTAGCATAATTTCTTTGAGCATTGTCTAGAGTTTTACTAGCATAATGAATAACATTCAATTTCTTATCAACTCTTTGTCCTAGAATAGCACCAGCAGCATAATCACTAGAATCACACATAATTTCAAAAGGCAAGTTCCAATCAGGTGACTGAACAATAGGTGCAGTAATTAAGGCTTTCTTGAGTGTTTCAAAGGCTTCAAGACAATCATCATCAAAAACAAAAGGAATATCCTTTTGCAAAAGATTAGTAAGAGGCCTAGAAATTTTAGAAGTCTTTGATAAATTTCCTATAGAAACCAGCATGACCTAGGAAACTACGAATACCTTTGATGTCCTTAGGACATGGCATTTTCTCAATTGCATCAACCTTAGTTTGTTCACATCTCTGCAATACTCGGTCAAGGTTGCTTAAACAATCATCAACAGACTTCCCATAGACAGAGAAGTCATCCATGAAAACCTCAACAATCTTTTCACAAAAATCACAGAATATAGCCATCATGCATCTTTGAAAGGTAGGAGGTGCATTACATAAACCAAAAGGCATACATCTATAAGCATAGGTTCCAAAAGGACCAGTAAAAGTGGTCTTTTCTTGATCAGGTTGAGAAACATGTATTTGTGAAAAGCCAGAATATCAATCAAGGAAGCAAAAGTGTGTGTGCTTAGATAATCTTTCAAGCATTTGATCAATAAAAGGCAAAGGGTAATTATCTTTTCTAGTTGCCTTGTTCAATTTTCTAAAATCAATTACCATTCTATAGCCTGTAACAATTCTTTGTGGAATAATTTCATTCTTATCATTAGGAACAACAATAATACCTCCTTTCTTAGGGACACAATGAACAGGACTTACCCATCTACTATCAGCTATAGGATAGATTATACCTCCTTCCAGAAGTTTTAATATTTATGTTCTTACCACTTCTTTCATCTTCGGATTTAACCAACGTTGCTGATCAACAACGGGTTTAGCATCAGGCTCCATATTAATTTTGTGCTGACATAGAGTGGGACTAATGCCCTTTAAATCATCAAGAGTATATCCAATAGCATCCCGGTGCTTCCTTAGAACTTTCAATAATCTTTCTTCTTCATGCACTGATAATAATAGGATATATCTTATTTTCATCAAGATAAGCATATTTCAAAGTGTTTGGCAATTGTTTTAATTCAAACACAGGATCACCTTTAGGTGGAGGAGGACCTCCAAGAGTTTCAATAGGCAAATTGTGTTTAAGTAGAGGACATTGTTCAAAGAAAATTTTATCTATTTCATTTCTTTCATGCATATGTAAATCATTTTCATGGTCTAGCAAATATTGTTCTAAAGGATCAGTAGGTGGCACAGCAATAGAAGCAAGACCAATTAATTCATCCTTACTAGGCAATTATTTTTCATGAAGATTTCTACTAAACATGGAAAAATTAAACTCATGAGACTCATCACCAAAGCTAACACCAACAGTTTGTTTCTTACAATCTATCTTAGCATTAACTGTGTTCAAGAAAGGTCTACCAAAGATAATGGGACAGAAGTCATCTTGTGGGGAACCAAGAACAAGAAAATCAGTAGGGTATTTTATTTTCCCACACAAGACTTCAACATCTCTAACAATCCCAAATGGTGATATAGTGTCTCTATTAGCAAGTTTAATAGTAACATCTATTTTTCTAACTCTGCATTGCTATGTCTTTCATAATTTCTTGATATAAAGTGTAAGGAATAGCACTCACTCTATTACCCATGTCACATAAACCATGATAACAGTGATCTCCTATTTTAACTAAAATAACAGGCATGCCAACAACAGGTCTATGTTTATCTTTTCTATCAGGTTTAGCAATCCTAGCAGCTTCTTCACAGAAGTAAATAACATGCCCATCCATATCTTCTTCCAAGAGATCTTTAACCATAGCAATGATAGGTTCTACTTTAATTTGTTCATCAGGTTTAGGTATTCTAATATAGCTTTTGTTAACCACAGTTGAAACTTTAGCATGTTCCTTTATCCTAACAGGGAAAGGTGGTTTCTCAATATAAGCAGAAGGAATAACTGGATCAACATTATAAAGTATAGTTTCTTCTTTAACTGGTACCGGTTCTTTAATTTCTTATTTAATAGGTGGGTGATATTTAAAACACTTCTCTTTGGGGAGTTCAACATGAGTAGCAAATGATTCACAAAAGGAGGCTACTATCTCAAAGTCAAGTCCATATTTAGTGCTAAACTTTTGAAAAGCATCGGTATTCATAAAAGATTTAACACAATCATACTTAAGCTTAATACTTAACTCTTTACCTTCGTCGAGTTCCCAATCTTCAGAGTTGCATTTAATTCTTTCCAAAATATCCCACCGGAATTCAATAGTCTTCTTCATAAAAGAACCAGCACAAGAAGTATCAAGCATGGTTTGATCATTACGAGAAAGCCAAGCAAAAAAAAGTTGGATAATAATTTCTCTTGACAACTCATGATTGTGGCATGAATATAACATTGACTTAAGCCTCCCCCAAGCTAGAGCGATAATTTCTCCTTCACGAGGCCAAAAATTATATATATAATTCCGATCACGATGAACTAGATGCATAGGATAAATTTTTTGGTGGAACTCCAATTTCAAACGATTACAATTCCATGATCTAATATCATCGCATAGCCTATACCATGCCAATGCTTTTCGCATCAAATATAAAGGGAAAACCTTTTTCATCATCTAATCTCCGGGTAAACGTGCAAACTTAAACAATCCACAAATTTGTTCCACATATATCAAGTGCATATGAGGATGTTCTGTTCCATCTCCTGCATAAGGATTAGCTAGCAGTTGTTCTATCATACCCGAAGGAATTTAATATTCAATATTTTCAGTAGGTGCAATAGGTTGAGGGGTAGCTAATTGTGGTTCCGTACGAGGTGAAGATACCCCAAACAAACCCCTCAAAGGATTGTTTTCCATAGTAACAAGTGATAATAAATTTCAGCACACTATATAAATGTTTCCTTACCGAATTCCACTTACCAAAGGCGCTTCACTCCTCGGCAACGGCGCCAGAAAAAAGCCTTGCTAACCCACAAGTATAGGGGATCAATTGTAGCTCTTTTTGATAAGTAAGAGTGTCGAACCCAACGAGGAGCAGAAGGAAATGACAAGTAGTTTCAGTAAGGTAGTGTCTGCAAGTGCTGAAATTGTAAGTAGCAGAGTAGTTTGATAGCAAGATAATTTGTAACGAGCAAGTAACGATAATAGTAACAAGTATGCCGCAAGGTACCCAATCCTGTTGAGGCAAAGGACAGGCCAAAACGGTCTCTTATGATAAGCAAAGCGTTCTTGAGGGTACACGGGAATTTCATCTAGTCACTTACATCATGTCGGTTTGATTTGTGTTTGCTACTTTGATAAGTTGATATGTGGGTGGACCGGTGCTTAGGTGCCGTTCTTACTTGAACTAACCTCCTACTTACATCTGCAACTACGAGAAAAGTATTAAAAATAAATTCTAACCATAGCATTAAACTCTAGGATCCAATCGGTCCCTTACTGAATAGCGCATAAACTGGGGTTTAAGCTTCTGTCACTCTCGCAACCCATCATCTAATTGCTACTCCACAATGCATTCTCTTAGGCCCAAATATGGTGAAGTGTCATGTAGTCGATGTTCACATGACACCACTAAGGGAATTACAACATACATACTATCAAAATATCAAACACATATCAAGTTCACATGATTACTTGCAACATGATTTCTCCTGTGACCTCAAGAACAAAAGTAAATAATCACAAATAATTAACATGCTCATGAACAGAGGAGTACTAAATATCATAATGGATCTGAACATATAATCTTCCACCAAATAAACCATATAGTAATCAACTACAAGATGTAATCAACATTACTAGTCACCCATGGGCACCAATCTATAGTTCCGGTAACAAGATTGAATACAAGAGATGAACTAGGGGTTGATATGAGATGGTGTTGTTGAATATGTTGATGGAGACTGCCCTCCCCAAGATGGGAGAGTTGTTGGTGATGATGATGACGATGATTTCCCCCTTCGGGAGGGAAGTTCCCCCGGCGGAATCGCTTCGCCGGAGGGCAAAAGTGTTCCTGCCCAAGTTCCGCCTCGAGAAGGCGATGCTCCATCCCGAAACCCTTCTCCTTATTTTTTATAGGTCAAAATGACTTATGTACCACAAGATGGGCACCGGAGGTGGGCTGAGGAGGCCTCAACCCACCAGGGCGCGTCAGGGGGCCTGGCGCGCCTAGGTGGGTTGTGCCCACCTGGTGGCCCCCCTCTGGTAGTTATTGGCTCCAATATTTCTTATATAATCCATAAAAAATCTCCATCAAGTTTCAGCTCATTTGGAGTTGTGCAGAATAGGTAGCCTGACGTAGCTTTTACAGGTCCAGATTTCCATGTAACGACCAAACCTCAAAGGATTTGAGTCTGTGTGCTTATCGTGCTAGTCCCTGGATCGAACTCGCTAGCACACATAGTATAGATGAATACCAGAATAGCAGGTGCATCATTTATTACAACGTATGATCCAGAATATATAAAATAAAACAATCTGCATAGCACTTGGCTAGCTTTATTCAATCAAACAGCGGAAAGTAGCAGAAAATAACGATGAGTCCCATCATAGCCCACTTGCGATGCTGAGTGCAGACTCGCGACCCTAACGGTACCTTACTCTTCGTCTGAATATGCTGCAACATGAGACGTTGCAGCCATATAGGTCAATACTTTGAATGTATTGGCAAGTTACACAGGAGTAATAATATAGCACACCTACATGTATATGCATAGTATATCAAAAGGAAGGCTTGAGGGTTTATTTTGCAGAAAGCTGATTTTGTCCTAATAACTACCTAATAGTCAAATTTTTATTTAGTTCTTTTATTACTACAATTATATACACAAGGTTGAGTTGGCAAAATCAACTCCAACCTACCCTTTTATTAAGTTGCCCACAAATATTATTAAGTGTCACATCTATCAAGATCATCCAACAACTGTAGTGGCATAATGGCTCAAATTTACCCATAACCAGGGGCACGGCTAATCATGATTAGTTTTAATACTCTGCAGAGTTTTGTACGCTTTACCCACTGGACCCAATCCGAAGATTGAGACAAAGTCTTTCAGAAGAGGTTCCCTTAACCACCTGACGGCCACATCCCACCTACATATGCTACATCTGTCGACACTGTCTGGGCCAGGGTTCCAACAACTGATCAACTAAGCCAGAGCCCATATAGCCAGTGGCCGCACATGGAAGCTACTAGTCACTAAGTCTGTCTGATCTTTTTGAACCTGGGCGGCATTCCACTTAGGGTGCACTCTCATGAGTGCATGGCCTTAGAAAAGGTGCAAGACCCCATGATGCCTTCCCTCAACACCAAGCAATACCACTTCCGCCCAGAGGTGAGTTAAATCCTGAGTTACTACTCAATTTGTTAAAATATATATAATCCTCACATAAACTCAATGAATACACGAACCACCCCCGTCTACAAATCATAGCAAACTACAACTACCACGATTTGCAAAACACGGGAAGATAGCTCAACAGCATAGCCAACATATATAATACTCCTATAAATGCATATATTCGTAGTGTGATATAACTACATGCATAGAAAACAATAGGTAAAGGATGATCAACATGTAACTTGCCTTGGTTCTGGTTCAGAAAGTCACACTCCTGACAATAGCTCGCGTCGCACTCCGGACAATCTACACGTTTCACACAATTCAACAAATCAATCACCGGAACACGAATAGAACCAAAACAAAACCAACAGCAATAAAACCATTTTTTAAAATCAACAACAGAAGCTTAACAACACCTAAATTGCACTACGGTCACGACGCAAAAAGAATCACTCGATTCTGGTAAACAGTTTGAGAGTTATGGCCTCCGGAAGATTTAATTTGAATTTGAACGAATTCAAATTTAAACAGTGCAAACATGAGAAATTTTGGTACTGTCATAACGTACTGATTTTTGTGAGTGCATAGGAAAAATAATCAACAAATTTGGATTTATGTATTAGGAGTTATAGCTACTGGAAGTTTTGAGTGAAAAACTGAAAAAATAAATAAAACGGCAACAGAATTCTCCTGGGCGTTGTAGCGTACTCCTGTGGATGCGCCTCTAGCGACTTGCACGTGTCGGCCCATGATTGGTCGGGGTTTGCTGTGTGTGCGTGCTCATCGGAAACAGAGGAAAACGGCGGCGGCCTCGGGCGTCGGCGGCGGTGGCTCTCCGGCGAAGGTGAGGCTACGGGCGGAGGCGGCGTCGAGTGGCGGAGGTGGTGGTGGTGTCGTACGGCGGCGAGGTTCCTTCTGTAGGCGGCGTCCACCACGTCAATGGCAGCCGTGCTCCGGCGAAAGTCGGTCGTCGGTGGCGGCGTCGTTTTGGGGCGCTGCAGATTACCTCGAGATGTCAAACGTGTGAGGAGTCGAGAGGGTGTTCAAGGGGAGTGAAAGGTGTGGCTGGAGTTGTTCTTACGGCGGCGGAATCGACCGACAAACGACAGCGGATGGCGAAGCTCCGAAGCGAGATCCCAATTGCTCCAGCGGCTTCGTGTGGTCGTAGGAGGACGAGGGGAGGCTGCGGTCGGGTTCCCCTAGGGTTTAGCTCGCGCGTGGCGTCCCCGGGGTGCACGGGGTCGAACCAGGCGCTGGATCGATCCGGGTCGGCCTCGGCGTGCGCGCACGCGGCGTCCGGCTCGGGGTAGGGGACAGCGGCGCGGGTCGGGTGCAGATCGGGTGCGGGCGAGGGGAGCTGCTAGGCCCGTACCGCTTCGCTGCGGCTGGGCCGACCTGTTGCGCGCTGGCGCTGGGCGACAAGGTGGGCCGCGGCTGGCTTGCTGGGCTGCTGCGCTGGCTGGCTGGCTGGCCTGGGCCGCTGGCCAGCTGGCTGGTGTTTTTTTTTAACACAAACAAAAACTACAGCAGCAAAACAAAATAAATAAAATAAAATACACAGTATAAAATCTAAATAAAACTACCTAGACACACAGTCAAAATATGCCTACAGATATAAACTACAGGAACACTAGTTCCAACACTAATGCAATTTTGTAAAATAATTTTGATGCAAAAGGCCACACAAACAGTAAAATAACACACAAATAAAATATTTTGAAGATCACAAAAATTACCAGAACATATCAGATGAACTGGAAATAATATTCTGCACATTATGAACATTTTTAAAATAGGGGAGAAGTCATGTTATCTCCACTCCAAATAAATTGCCTTTGCTGCATAATGATTTAAATATTCTGAAAAAGCAAATAATGCAATAAAAAATATGATATGCATATGAATGATCTAATAACATCCTAATTTAGGAAAATTGGGATGTTACAAACCTACCCCCCTTAAGATGAATCTCGCCCTCGAGATTCGGGCCGGCTAGCAAATAGGTGTGGGTGATCCTGCCTGAGATCTTCCTCTCATTCCCAGGTAGCTTCCTCCTCTGTATGATGATCCCACTGAACCTTGCATAACTTGATTGTCTTGGTGCGAGTAACTCTCTCAGCTGTCTCCAGAATCTTAACAGGCTTCTCCTCATTTGTCAAATCACTCTCCAACTGAATTGCCTCAAGTGGCACCGTGTCCCTCAATGGAACATCCATCATCTCTGCATGGCACTTCTTCAACAGAGATACATGAAAAACATTATGAACTCCTGACAAGGATTCTGGCAACTCCAGCTGATAAGCTACCTCTCCTCTACGCTCCAAGATCTTGTAAGGCCCCACAAAACGTGGTGCTAACTTACCTTTGATTCCAAACCTCTTAATTCCATGAAGTGGTGAAACACGAAGGTATGCACGGTCTCCTACCTCATATGTCACCTCCTTACGTTTTGCATCTGCATAACTCTTCTGCCTGGACTGTGCTATCTTCAGCCTGTCACGAATCAACTTGACCTTCTCCTCAGCATCTCTGATCAAGTCTGGTCCAAAGAACTGACGTTCTCCAACCTCATCCCACATCAATGGTGTCCTGCACTTTCTACCATACAATACCTCAAATGGTGCCATCTTCAGACTAGCCTGATAACTGTTATTATATGAGAACTCTGCATAAGGTAAATTATCATCCCAACTGGACCCATAGTCCAAAGCACAAGCTCTCAACATATCCTCCAAAATCTGATTTACTCTCTCTGTCTGCCCATCTGTCTGTGGATGGAAAGCTGTACTGAACTCCAGCCTGGTGCCCAAGGATTCATGCAACTGACGCCAAAATTTGGATGTGAACTGAGTACCTCTATTAGGCACTACCTTCCTGGGAACTCCATGCAGACAAACAATTTTAGACATATAAATTTTTGCTAGCTGAGCACTGGTATATGTAGTCTTTACCGGGATGAAGTGAGCAACTTTAGTCAAACGATCAACAACTACCCAAATAGAATCATAACCTGACCGAGTCCTGGGTAGACCTGTAATGAAATCCATACCAATCTCATCCCACTTCCAATCAGGTATAGGCAATGGCTGTAACAAACCTGCTGGTCTCTGATGTTCTGCTTTAACCCTCTGGCACACATCACATGTTGCAATATATCCAGCAATTTCCCTCTTCAGGCTAGGCCACCAAAATCTTTCCCTCAAATCCAAATACATCTTAGTATTACCTGGGTGAATAGAATAAGGTGAATCATGCGTCTCCTGAAGAATCAACTTCCTGATATCTGCATCTTGAGGTACACAAATACACTTCTCAAACCATACGGCTCCATGTTCATCCTCACGGAAACCTTCTGCCTTATCTTTAGCCATATTCTCTTTTATCTCAGCAATCTCCTTATCACCCTTTTGAGCTTCTCTGATCCTGTCAAGCAAAGTAGGCTTTACCTCCAGTGTTGCTAAATATCCCTTAGGAACCATCTCCAACCTGAGATTCTTGAACTGTTCACATAACTCGGGTGGCATATTATCAATATTAATTGCATTAGCGTGGCTCCTACGACTCAATGCATCAGCAACAACATTAGCCTTACCAGGATGATACTACACATTCAAATCATAATCCTTAATAAGCTCCAACCATCTCCTCTGCCTGAGGTTCAAATCCTTCTGGGTAAAAATATACTTCAAGCTCTTATGATCAGTAAATATATCACAATGATTACCAATAAGATATGGCCTCCAAGTTTTCAATGCATGCACAACTGAGGCTAACTCCAAATCATGTGTAGGATAATTATGCTCATGATTCTTAAGATGACGTGAAGCATATGAAACAACTTTACCTTCCTGCATCAAAAAACTCCCAAGTCCTTGACGAGAAGCATCACAATATACCTGGAAGTCCTTATGTATATCTGGCAGAGTTAAAACTGGTGCTGTAACCAAACGCTGCTTCAATTCCTGAAAGTTGGCTTCACATTCATCGGTCCAAACAAACTTCTTCTCCTTCTTCAACAATTCAGTCATAGGCTTTGCAATTTTGGAAAAGTTCTCAATAAACCTCCTGTAATAACCTGCAAGGCCCAAAAAGCTGCGAATCTCTCCAACTGTCGTGGGTGTCTCCCACTCTGTAACTGCAGCAACCTTAGATGGATCAACTGCAACTCCATTACCTGACACGACATGTCCAAGGAAAGCTACCTCATCCAGCCAAAACTCACATTTGCTGAACTTGGCATACAACTGATGTTCCCTCAGTTTCTCCAATACCAAACGCAAATGCACCTCATGCTCTTGCTTATTCTTGGAGAACACCAATATATCATCAATGAAAACAACCACAAATTTATCCAAGAACTCCATAAACACCTTGTTCATCATATTCATGAAGTATGCAGGGGCGTTAGTTAATCCAAATGACATAACAGTATATTCATACAACCCATACCTCGTAGTAAAAGCAGTCTTTGGAATATCTTGCTCACGAATCTTTAATTGATGATAACCAGAACGAAGATCAATCTTAGAAAACACAGTAGCTCCCTCCAACTGGTCAAATAGATCATTTATCATAGGCAAAGGATACTTATTCTTAATGGTTACCTCATTCAGAGAACGATAATCAACACACATCCTCAAGGTCCCATCCTTCTTCTCCACAAACAAAACTGGAGCTCCCCAAGGTGATGAACTTGGGCGAATAAATCCTTGTGCCTGCAATTCCCTTATATGCTTCTTCAATTCCTCCAACTCTTGAGGAGGCATTCTATACGGTCTCTTTGCAATAGGTCCAGTGCCTGGTATTAAATCAATAAGAAACTCAATATCTCTATCTGGTGGCATACCTGGCAACTCCTCTGGAAACACATCTGGATAATCTCTCACAACTGGCACCTCTTCCAGGCTACCCCCCTTAAGAGAGTTCACCTGCACCTGATTACGCTTATACTTACATACATATTTGATCCTCTTCCCGCCTGGTGCACTGAGAGTAATAGATCGACTGGCACAATCAATACGACCTTTATATAACTGCAACCAATCCATACCCAAAATAATATCCAGACCTTGTGACTTCAATATAATCAAATCCGTAGGAAAATCATGCTTTCCAATAGACAAAGTCAACTGATGACAACCAACACCTGCTATCATCTCAGCTCCTGGGGAACTCACTCTAATAGGCATACTAAGTGTTTTGGTTGGCAATGCATGTTTATCAACAAATACCCTCGAAATAAATGAATGCGATGCACCAGTATCAAAAAGAACAAGCGCGGGTACTGAGTTAATCAAGAACTTACCAATCACTGCATCAGGTTCATTATAGACCTCCTCAACATTAACATGGTTGACATGACCCTTTTGGAAGGGGTTTGGCTTGCTGGATCCTGAGTTCTTCGCCCCGGGGCATTCTGTGGCATAGTGCTCCATAGCCTTACACCTGAAGCACTGCACCTGACTCAAATCCCTTGGCGCACGTGTAACCTGGTGGTTCTGGTTATTGTTCCCTCCATTGCCATTACCATTACCATTACCTCTGCCATTGCCATTGTTACTCTTGTGCCCATTGTGATGATGGTGGCCATTATGGTTGTGGCCATTCCCTCCATGATGATTATGATCATTACCTCCATGATGATTATGTCCATTACCTCCATGATGATTATGCCCATTACCTCCATTACCATGATATGAAGTGCGTGGCTTCTGCTGTGGTCCTGAATTATACCTGTTATTGTTGTTGTACTTCCTCTTGCGATTCTCTATGGCCTGTTGCTTTCCCTCCAACACAATGGCCTTATCAATTAGATCCTGGCAATTCCTAAATGTGGCCACTGTCAACTGAAGGCTCAAGTCATCATTTAGGCCCTCCAAGAATTTCTCCTGCCTAGCTGCATCAGTGTTAACATCATTAGGAGCATAACATGCAAGATTATTAAATTCCTCCACATAAGCATTAACTGTGCGACCTCCCTGGCGCAAACTGCGGAACTCCTTCTTTTTCAGACTCATAGCACCAGCAGACACATGTGCAGCACGAAAAGCATCCTGAAACTAAGGCCATGTGATAGTAGCAATGGGATAAGTGACCAAGTAGTTGTCCCACCAAGCTGCAGCAGGACCCTCCAACAAATGTGAGGCAAACCTCACCCTCTCTGCATCTGTGCACCCAACCGTCTCCAGGTTCCTATTGACTGCATGGAGCCAATCATCGGCCATAATAGGTTCACGGGAACTGGAGAACCTCTGAGGATTCAACCTCAAGAACCTGGTAAGCATATCCACGGGTGGAGGTGGCGGTGGATTGTTGTTGTTGTTGTTGTTGTTGTTGTTGTTGTTGTTGTTGTTGTTGTTGTTGTTGTTGTTGTTGTTGTTGTTGTTGTTGTTGTTGTTCTGGTTCTGGATAAGCAACTGGATCAACTGAGCCTGTCCCTGAAGCACTTGCTGCATGTATGGCGGTACATCATTCCCATTGTTGTCTCCTCCTGCAGCATTACGCCTATTATCACGCCTCGGCGGCATCTGGTGGGCAAGCATAGAAGAGTTATAGATATAATAGGGCCAAGGCTATGTATATATAAATATATTCTACCCATATGCATAATATGATCAAGCCAACAAAACACAACAACGAATAACACCAACAAACAAACAAACAACAAACAATATGATAGTATTATATATATATATATATAGTCGAATAATTCCGACACTAAGCAATTTAACAAACAACTATCAATCAAGCAAACAATCTAGTATCTTCATACCACAAAAGTGGACATAATCAGATACGCTAACACGATAACGTTGCAATATAAAACAAACATGAATGGTGGTCTCTGCACTAGTTCCTACTAAACTGGTTAACATAGTTGAGGGATTTACTAATAAACAGTAAGACGTATAGCTAGTTTAGAAAATAATTTTCACTCCTATGGCTTTTCTAATCCATTTTCTAGGGTCATGTCCTACAGTCAACAACCTGGCTCTGATACCATCTGTAACGACCAAACCTCGAAGGATTTGAGTCTCTGTGCTTACCGTGCTAGTCCCTGGATCGAACTCACTAGCACACACAGTATAGATGAATACCAGAATAGCAAGTGCATCATTTATTACAACGTATGATCCAGAATATATAAAATAAAACAATCTGCATAGCACTTGGCTAGCTTTATTCAATCAAACAGCGGAAAGTAGCACAAAATAACGATGATTCCCATCATAGCCCACTGGCGATGCTGAGTGCAGACTCGCGACCCTAACGGTACCTTACTCTTCGTCTGAATATGCTGCAACATGAGACGTTGCAGCCATATAGGTCAATACTTTGAATGTATTGGCAAGTTACACAGGAGTAATAATATAGCAGACCTACATGTATATGCATAGTATATCAAAAGGAAGGCTTGAGGGTTTATTTTGCAGAAAGCTGATTTTGTCCTAATAACTACCTAATAGTCAAATTTTTATTTAGTTCTTTTATTACTACAATTATATACACAAGGTTGAGTTGGCAAACTCAACTCCAACCTACCCTTTTATTAAGTTGCCCACAATATTATTAAGTGTCACATCTGTCAAGATCATCCAACAACTGTAATGGCATAGTGGCTCAAATTTACCGATAACAGGGGGCACAGCTAATCATGATTAGTTTTAATACTCTATAGAGTTTTGTATGCTTTACCCACTAGACCCAATCCGAAGATTGAGACAAAGTCTTTCAGAAGAGGTTCCCTTAACCACCTAACGGCCACATCCCACCTACATATGCTACATCTGTCGACACTGTCTAGGCCAGGGTTCCAACAACTGATCAACTAAGCCAGAGCCCATATAGCCAGTGGCCGCACATGGAAGCTACTAGTCACTAAGTCTGTCTGATCTTTTTGAACCTGGGCGGCATTCCACTTAGGGTGCACTCTCATGAGCGCATGGCCTTAGAAAAGGTGCAAGACCCCATGATGCCTTCCCTCAACACCGAGCAATACCACTTCCGCCCAGAGGTGAGTTAAATCCTGAGTTACTACTCAATTTGTTAAAATATATATAATCCTCACATAAACTCAATGAATACACGAACCACCCCCGTCTACAAATCATAGCAAACTACAACTACCACGATTTGCAAAACACGGGAAGATAGCTCAACAGCATAGCCAACATATATAATACTCCTATACATGCATATATTCATAGTGTGATATAACTACATGCATAGAAAACAATAGGTAAAGGATGATCAACATGTAACTTGCCTTGGTTCTGGTTCAGAAAGTCACACTCCTGACAATAGCTCGCGTCGCACTCCGGACAATCTACACGTTTCACACAATTCAACAAATCAATCACCGGAACACGAATAGAACCAAAACAAAACCAACAGCAATAAAACCATTTTTTAAAATCAACAACAGAAGCTTAACAACACCTAAATTGCACTACGGTCACGACGCAAAAAGAATCACTCGATTCTGGTAAACAGTTTGAGAGTTATGGCCTCCGGAAGATTTAATTTGAATTTGAACGAATTCAAATTTAAACAGTGCAAACATGAGAAATTTTGGTACTGTCATAACGTACTGATTTTTGTGAGTGCATAGGAAAAAGAATCAACAAATTGGGATTTATGTATTAGGACTTATAGCTACTGGAAGTTTTGAGTGAAAAACTGAAAAAATAAATAAAACGGCAACAGAATTCTGCTGGGCGCTGTAGCGAACTCCTGTGGATGCGCCTCTAGCGACTTGCACGTGTCGGCCCATGATTGGTCGGGGTTTGCTGTGTGTGCGTGCTCACCGGAAACAGAGGAAAACGGCGGCGGCCTCGGGCGTCGGCGGCGGTGGCTCTCCGGCGAGTCTCCGGCGAAGGTGAGGCTACGGGCGGAGGCGGCGTCGAGTGGCGGAGGTGGTGGTGGTGTCGTACGGCGGCGAGGTTCCTTCTGTAGGCGGCGGCGACCACGTCAACGGCAGCCGTGCTCCGGCGAAAGTCGGTCGTCGGTGGCGGCGTCGTTTTGGGGCGCTCCAGATTACCCCGAGATGTCAAACGTGTGAGGAGTCGAGAGGGTGTTCAAGGGGAGTGAAAGGTGCGGCCGGAGTCGTTCTTACGGCGGCGGAATCGACCGACAAACGACGGCGGACGGCGGAGCTCCGGAGCGAGATCCCAATTGCTCCAGCGGCTTCGTGTGGTCGTAGGAGGACGAGGGGAGGCTGCGGTCGGGTTCCCCTATGGTTTAGCTCGTGCGTGGCGTCCCCAGGGTGCACGGGGTCGAACCAGGCGCTGGATCGATCCTGGTCGGCCTCGGCGTGCACGCACGCGGCGTCCGGCTCGGGGTAGGGGACAGCGGCGCGGGTCGGGTGCGGATCGGGTGCGGGCGAGGGGAGCTGCTGGGCCCGTACCGCTTCGCTGCGGCTGGGCCGGCCTGTTGCGCGCTGGCGCTGGGCGACAAGGTGGGCCGCGGCTGGCTTGCTGGGCTGCTGCGCCGGCTGGCTGGCTGGCCTGGGCCGCTGGCCAGCTGGCTGGTGTTTTTTTAACACAAACAAAAACTACAGCAGCAAAACAAAATAAATAAAATAAAATACACAGTATAAAATCTAAATAAAAATACCTAGACACACAGTCAAAATATCCCTACAGATATAAACTACAGGAACACTAGTTCCAACACTAATGCAATTTTGTAAAATAATTTGATGCAAAAGGCCACAAAAACAGTAAAATAACACACAAATAAAATATTTTGAAGATCACAAAAATTACCGGAACATATCAGATGAACTGGAAATAATATTCTGCACATTATGAACATTTTTAAAATAGGGGAGAAGTCATGTTATCTCCACTCCAAATAAATTGCCTTTGTTGCATAATGATTTGAATATTCCGAAAAAGCAAATAATGCAATAAAAAATATGATATGCATATGAATGATCTAATAACATCCTAATTTAGGAAAATTGGGATGCTACATTCCAGCTGTCGGAATTCTCCCTCTTTGTATGTACCTTGCAAATTATGAGACAAGAGGCATTAGAATTACTCTAAAAAGCATTATTATGGATAAAAACATTATAAATAACAGTAAGAAAACATGATGCAAAATGGACGTATCAGTGACATCAGTCCGTGTGCGGTTTACTGTTCCTGAAGTTAAAGCATCGGGATCAGTAAGTTTTTCAAGGGGAGCTGACGATTTTGTTAGAGTAAGATCTCCCAGGGAGTCGGCGGCGAACTCTAGGTTCCCCAACCTGAACTCCTGACCGGGGCAAAATTTCCAACCTAGCCAAGACAGTCGGTCGGATCGGCGCGCAGCATGACACTACCGAACGTGAAGGTCTGGCCGAAGATGAAGATGTCCCTGGCGTGGATGGCGTCGTTGATGACTAGGTGAGCCATTGATCCTTTTGGCGATCCAACAGTGGAACTATCAATGAAAGCACCAATGTCGGTGTAAAACTGGCGGATCTCGGGTAGGGGGTACCCAGGTGTGGATCTTGGATAAATGGGGAACAATGGATGAAGGACACGATGTTTACCCAGGTTTGGGCCCTCTCAAAGACGTAAAACCCTACGTCCTACTTTATTATATTGAAGTGTATAGGATGATTACAGAGTCGATCTACCACGAGATCAGATGAACTAAACCCTAGGTGAGTAGGATGATGGTTGTTATTCTAGCCTATATGTACTAAACCCTCTTGTTTATATAGGCACCAAGGGTACTAGGGTTACACATGGTCGGTTACAAAGGAGGGATAAACATGTTGATTCTCTAATATTTGACTTGGGTGACACACCAAGGCTCTAAAGGTCTCCTAGCTAGACACGGAGTCGCCTTATAGCTCGGCCATATAATGGTCACATAACGGCCCACCTGCCCGGCCCATAAGAGATAGGTAGGCAGCCCGAGGACCCCTCAGTCCAGAACTCCCTCACCTGGGTCTACTTTAATCATAGTACAAAAACCTAAATTACCTTGCTGCAATTTTCTTTCTTTTATTTTACTTTGCAATTTATATATCTACCACTACCAGATTTGATCCTTGCAAGTAACGAGTTCAAGGGGATTGACAACTATCTTGCCCGCGTAGGGTGCAAGTATTTGCTCTTGTGTGTGCACATGTTGTTGACTAGGATTTGTGTGCTTCTCCTATTGGTTCGATAACATTGGTTCTCACTGAGGGAAAATACTTATCAGCTACTATATTGCTTCAACCTTCCTCTTCAGGGAAAATCCCAACGCAGCTTACAAGTAGGAAGATCAAGAGGATTGCACTCCAACATTTGATCCTTGATCTCTAGACTCCCCAAGTTGCTTTACACTCCAATCCCTCTCCTACCACATAGCCAAAACCTGTGAGAGGGTGTTCGAGTGTTGAGGAGACTATTTTTTGAAGCATAAGAGCAAGGAGTTAATCATCAACAACAACATCTATTACCTTTTGGAGAGTTGTGTCTCCTAGATTGGTTATGTGTCAATTGGGGGACTCAAAGCTTATGGAGTTGAACCAAGAAGTTTGTAAGGGCAAGGAGATCGCCTACTTCATGAAGATCTACCCCCAGTGAGGCTAGTCCTTCGTGGATGTAAGCCATGGTGGCATAGACAAGTTTACTTCCTCATGGACCCTTCGCGGGTGGAGCCCTCCCTCAACTCGGGAAGGCGTTACCTTCATGGATTGAAGGCTTCATCAACGTGGACGTACAATAGCACCACCTATCGGCACCACACCAAAAATCACCATCTCTTCGTTATGTTTGATCATCTCCAAACCCTTCCTCTACTTTCATGTGCAAAGTCTTTACTTTCCACTCCCACTATATTAGACATGCATGTGTAGGGTGCTAGTAGACTTGTTGGGATTGCTAAAATCTGCCAAGAACTAAAATTAGGAAAAGGCTAGGTTTTTATTGGTCAAGTAGTCTAATCACCCCCTCTTGACCTACCACCGATCCTACAGTATCGTGAAGCAAAAGGAATATCATCTGATAACCAAAGTTTCACTCGAATATTATTCATGTAATCATAGGGGTCAATATGGATGTCCACGCTTCCGCTATTAATCATTGAATGAAAGTGGTTTCATTCATGTCTATGGTTTACCAAACCTACAGGGTCACACACTTAAGGGAATTATGATCTGCTGAGACTTAGTGGAGTGAGGAATATAATGAAATATTCTTGAAATAGTTTTGGAAATAAAAGAAATAGTTTCGAGAAAAACCAGAAGCGTTCCAAGGTTACCAGAAGTGTTTCGGGGAAATACCGGGTAATATTGGGAAATGATATATAGGCGGAAAAAGTTCTCAAAGTCATTAAATAAATGATAAAAGGTTATAATATTGATTAGGAGGCTTTCAGAATTTATTTAATATCAACACGCTAAAGAAGATACTAAAAGACCTAGTGGTGGAGAGTTATTGGGCCATAGGGCCCAATAAGAGTTGGGGGTGCCCCCTAGTTGTATGACAAGCTAGAGGGGCCAAATTGGAGAGGGAGGAGGACTCCTCCTACCCTAGGCCGGCGCACCAAGGAGGGGAGTCTTCCTCCCTTATGTGGTGCCCCTCCCTCTCTCCTTACACCTATATATACTAGAGGATTTTGCCCCTTGAGACACACAAGTTTTGGAGCCTCCTCTATTTCTCTAGTTCTAGTTCAAATTTAGACTAGATATATATTATTTCTAGACCTAGTTCTCTCTAGTCCTCATAATTGAGAAGTCTCGTGTGGTTCTCTTCGTCTCCTTCTAATTCTCTGGCGACGACAAAGCTCTAGACGATGAAGCGCCACCGGATCGTGAAGCCCAAACGCGTGCCATCCGTAGAGAGGTCGTGCTTTCGGTTTTTGGTTCGAGAGATCGTTCGTGAATGGTTCAAGGGACTTCATCAACTGTCTACACCAACTTTTTTCCGTTGCAACGCGAAGTTGGTAACGATCCGATCTAAACATGTAATGCATCTTCATAGTGTTCTTGGTATCGTGATCATAGGATGATTTTTTTTGTTTTGTACTATGTTTCCCAGCAAAGTGAAACCTATGGAAGGTACTGGTAGCGATGAAAAACTCATGGATTAAGCAGTATGTGGATTGTTTCTCTATGTGGCTGCAGTTTCTGAAAATGAACACCTAACAAGTGCTAGTCATTTTCAACTACAAGAGGTTTTGGAACAATTTAAGCACTTGTTAAATGAACTTACATAACTACCACATTCCACATTCTGTGATCATACCATACCACTGACACAAGATGCTAAGATAATTAATTAGAGGGCATACATAATGCCTCATCGCGTGAAGGATGCTTTAGAGAAAATAATTTTGGAGACGCTAAGAACTCTAGTACAGAAACGGGCTTTGGAGGCGGTTTTGGTACATGGGCCGCTGGCGGTTCCACGTACAACCTCAAAGTCCTTAATACTCCATCTGGCGGAGGTGTCTTCCAGAACCGCCTGGAATGCGCAGAGAGCCACAGACGGTTTCAAAAGACTAACCACTTCTAATGCTTTTAGCAACGGAGGCGGTTACCCTTTGAGAATCACGTCTGTTTTTATCTTCAGCAATGCATATTTCAATCCATTTTGTTTTCTAAAAACTTGGTCAAATTTTATAAAGTTTGACTCTAGTCAATGCTAATATGCAAAGTAAATAAAAAGATAAAAAGTATATTATATAAAAAGATAAAACATCACAGGAGTTAGGGCTTGTTCTGATCTCCTCCCAACTCCACGAACTCCACGATTCCAACTTCCCATCCCAGCTTCTCACTCCACGCAGCGAGACAACTCCGTTCGGCAGCGATCGCTGGCTTCTCCCATCGTCACTATGGGCTGGCAGCATGGGTGGCCTGTCTTAGCGCTATAATGGGCCGGTTGGAGGCAGCCCAGCTTGGCTTTTCAGCGAGAGAAGGACCGATTCGATCGAGCGGTATGTCCAGCGAGCGTACCGGTTTGATCTGTCCTCGCTTGGCGGTGGCAGTTCTATGTAATTTGGACAAACTTCTCCTTTTCCAATCGGTGGAGTTGGGCTTTTGGTGCTTCACGTTTTTACATTGGCGGCTGGCCGAGCTTCTCGCTTCTAGCTTCTTGGCCCAAACTCGTTCGGCTCAGCTCTCCTCCAGAAATCTGTGAAGCGTGGAGCTGGAGAGTCTCCGAACACGCCCTTAACATACCATACAAGTTACAAAATGAAACAAGTTTCATAAGGCACGGCAAAGTATAACAGCCTTAAACATCATAGAAATTCGAACAGTTAAACACAATCATATGGTTCAAGGAGCAACAATAATGGGACCACCGGCTCCAACACCTCCTCCGATAACATGCTACAGTGCACTGATTTTCCCTTTTCTAATTTAAACCTTAGCAAATGACTGTGTATCTGTAGATCCCTGAAGCTAGTGTTTTACTCTCTCTGTTCATAATATAAGAACGTTTTTTACACTACACTAGCGTCAGAAACGCTTTTATATTAGGGGAGAAAGGGACTAGTTCAGTAATCCATAGTCATAGTCAGTTCCTGACCATGCATGCACATTAGAAAAGAGTAAATACTCGGTCGGCGCATCCAGAAGGGAAGAAATGAAATGGTGCGCCGTTGCATGATTGTGGTCAACTGTGCACCCAGCGAGCACGTAGTACGTACGTCCGATAGAAGCAGGGGAAGCAGAAGATGGCCGGCCGGGGGAGAAGAGACAAGCGCTCCATTCCGGCACACATGCATGCACGGCGCCGCGTGGGTCGCCGTGTGTCAGGGGGGAGCGACGTTACCCGTCTCTGGGTGGGCGCGCCCTCTCTCTGACACGGCGCATGCAGCCCGAGCTACAGTGTGTGCTAGGGCTCGGCTTGGCAGGCGTGCCGGCCGGTGCCGCTGCCGCTGATCGATCAGCTTCGTACATGCCCGGCCGCGCGCGGGGGTGGGAGGATTTGGTTGGGTTGGGGTCCCCGTCGCGTACGTACAGTAGAGCAGAGGCCTCAGAGATGACCACCCATGCTGCCACATCGTGCCGCGAAACACGGACTACTACTACTCTCGCTGGCCACCGTGCCCTGATCCGATGCAGATGCAGGCTGCGAGCGCATGCAGGTGCGGCAGCCCAGCCCGGTTCAATTATCTCTCTCTCTCTCTCTCTCTCTCTCTCTCTCTCTCTCTCTAAACCTCATCCTCATACACATGCACAGCCATTCCGGTCCCGTAAATGCGGGGCCCGCCTGCAGTTGTGTAGTGTAGTACTACTACTACGTGCCACAGCCACCATCGTCCATCCCCCGATCCCACGGGCTATCCGGGGCCGTCCGGTGGATTGGGCAGAGAGCGAGGCTAATCTGATCTGCGGCTGAGAGCTAGCCTGACACGCTACGCCCATCCCTCGCCCTCCTCGGTTCGCTCGACGGCCGGGGACGCGGGAACGCATGCATGCATGGCTTATTGGCTTGCATGCTCTGCTGCCTGGTAGTGGTAGCTCTCCCTAACATTGATGGGCTGCATCAAAAAGATCCCTCCATGGCTTGCATGCATGTGGACGTACGTACACAGGACAACGTACGGTGCACCGACGACCTAAGCTACCCAAACCTAAGGTCCCCCCCTTCGTTTCGTAGAAAATTTAAAGAGTAGCTACAGTAAAATTTCTATATTTTTTGGGTGGGAACAGTAAAATTCGTATAGAGTCCTTTGATTTCTAGAAATGAAGCCCTAATTATATGTAGGATTTATTCTTATCTTTCACATTTTAAAGAAAAACATCATTTCAGTTTCTATGATTTTTTTTCTTATGTCTATCCTATGAACCAAAGGGGGGCTTAGCTTTGACATTCACCAAAGTTCTCTTCCTTTAGAGCAACTCCAACGCGCCGACCCAATTCGTCCGCGTATGTTCGTTTGGGTCGAACAGACGGAAAAGTCGGCCCAACACGGCAACTCAAACGGACGAGTGTCCGCTTTTACGTCCGCCGCGCGACCAATTCCCGACCTAAATTTGGGCCTCGTTTGCGTCGGCGCGGACACGAAACGTACGCGCGCGACGCTCGTCTACTCCTCCATGGCCCGCCAGTCGATGGCACATAGCCATTCCATCTTCCTTCCATCGACAACCAGCACACCCGGCTGCCCCGCCCCCGCGCCGCCGCGCAGTTCCGGTGCCCTAGGCCAGCTATTCGCACCCACGCCCCCTCCTCCCACACAACATGCCTCCTGCCGCCCCCTCGTTGTCGCCACCGCTTCGCCCTACCGCCGTCGCAGCACCCTCGACATCGCCGCCCCCACCACCCACCCCACCGAATGCAGTACCCAAGCCTGGGTGCCTCGCTCGCCGCACGCCCGCAGGCTTGCTACCAGCTCCACGGAAGGCGTGAGGCTCTTCACCGGCCAGCTTCTACCATGACACCCGTAAGTTGTTCGACGGTTTGCCCGCAAGGTACCAATGGACTCCGACGATGAGTTCTTGTTCCACAATTTCATTTGTGACTCGGATGATTCTTCATCCGACGATGAGGAGCTTGTGGCTGCTGTGTTGGTCATCCATGACCACCTTAGTAGGCAGCGGCCGTTGTTCAGGGGCTCGAACCCGGGACGCAGTCCGGCGTTGAATCACAATCGAGAGAGTGACCATTTCCTACTCTATAAGGACTACTTCGAGACCCCCAACCCACTCTTCAAACACCACATATTCCATCGCCATTTCTGTATGGCTAGACATGTGTTCAACCATATCGAGGAGGGGGTGGCGGGGTACGATGAGTATTTCGAGTGCAAGGAGGATGCCCTTGGAAAGATTGGCTTCTCCTCTTATCAGAAATGCAATGCAGCTATTCGGATGCTTGCATACAAAGTTCCCAGTGATCTCATTAATGAGTATGTCCGAATGAACGAGTCGACGTGCCTAGACTACATGTACAAGTTCTGCAAGGCTGTGAGAGCAGTGTTTGATCCGGAGTACTTGTGAGAGCCAAATGCTATAGATACAACCTGGTTGTTGGTGATGAATGCCAGCCAGGGCTTTCCGGGGATGCTTGGTAGCACAAATTGTATGCGCTGGGAGTGGAAGAACCGCCCTTCTGCTTAGCATGGCGCAGTATAGGGGCCATGCCAAAGCTTGCACTGTCATGCTTGAGGCCATAGCGTCACAAGATCTCTGGATTTGGCACTCTTTCTTCGGTGTTTCAACGCTCTCTGGTGTTTGCAAGGCTTGCCGAAGGCAACTACCCGATGGTCAATGTTGAGATCAATTGCCACCACTACAACAAAGGATACTACCTAGCTGACGGCATCTATCCTCAGTGGACTACTCTTGTGAAGACAATCCCCGGCCCTGCAGGAGAGAAGAGGAAAAGATTTGACCAAGAGCAAGAGAGTGCTAGGAAGGATGTGGAGCGTGCCTTTAGTGTTCTACAATTTCGATGGGGCATCATTTGGTATCCTGCTAGAACTTGGAGCACCAAGAAGTTGTGGGAGGTGAGGACTGCTTGCGTGATCACGGACTATATGATCGTAGAGGATGAATGCCTGGAACGTATTTATGACCAAGGGTTTTAGTTTCAGAGTGACAATGTTGTGCCTGAGCATGGAGGAGTGGAGACATTTGCATAGTTCACCGAATTTCGTCATCAAATGCGTGATTGGGAAACTCACATTTAGCTACAAGATGATTTGGTTGAGCATATGTGGGCTCACGCTGGCAACCAATAGATGTATCGGTTATCTTTTATTTCAAATGTATTTGAGATAATTTAATTTTTATTTGGCTTGTAAACTATGACATGTTTATTTGGTTGTGAAACTATGATACATTTGTATATTGTTTAAATTTGTGAGCTAGGGCCAATTTTTCATATGTTTGCAAAAAAACATGGCAAGCTGGCGCGAGGACAAAAATGCATTCGCGCGTTGGGCACACAGTCGACCCAAACGTAGAAGGGGCCGGAAGACGAGCGGGCAGCCGTGCCAAACGGATAAAAAGCAGACAAAACGTGCGTCCGTTTGGGTCAGCGCGTTGGAGTTGCTCTTAGAGCATCTACAAGCGGACATGGAAAATCCGGTCAGTCCTCAAATTTGCTCATCCACATCCACATATCTCATATCCGAGCCCCTATATCCATACTAAACCATTTACAACATTGATAAAACTACGTAGATTGCGATCATACATAGAAACAACATACAAATGCACAAACCATTCAGCAAAAGATCATAGCCAAATCTTCAAATGATAGCCAAAATTCACATAATGCACATAATACGACGGACAAGTTCAAACAACATCTAAAAACTTGAAATTAAGGTGAAGCAAATGGATCTGCACCACTTCCTTGCTGACCCTTTCCCCTTCGGGTGGACGATGTTGTTGTAGGCGTTGGTACCTCTTGAACATGCGTTGGTTTTCCCTTGAAGAGGAAAGGGTGATGCAGCAAAGTAGCGAAAGTATTTCCCTCAGTTTTGAGAACCAAGGTATCAATCCAGTAGGAGACTACGCAACAAGCCACCGAATACCTGCACAAACAAACACCAACTTGCAACCAACGTGACAAAGGGGTTGTCAATCCCTTCATGGTTATTCGCAAAGTGAAATATGATAGAGATGGATAAATGGTAAAGTAATATTTTTGGTATTTTTGGTATTTTTGGTTTATGGAATGGAAATTAAAGATTGGAAAGTAAAGTAAATAGGAAACTAGAGATTGTAGATCGGAAACTTATATGATGTAAAATAGACCTGGGGGCCATAGGTTTCACTAGAGGCTCCTCTCAAGATAGAAATTATTACGGTGGATGAACAAATTACTGCCGACCAATTGATAGAAAAGCACAAAGTTATGACGATTTCTAAGGCAATGATCATGAATATAGGCATCACGTCCGTGTCAAGTAGACCGACTCCTGCCTGCATCTGCTACTATTACTCCACACACCGTCCGACTCCTGCCTGCATCTGCTACTATTACCCCACACATCGTTCGACTCATGCCTGCATCTAGAGTATTAAGTTCATAAGAATAGAGTAATGCATTAAGTAAGATGATATGATGTAGTGAGATTAACTCAAGCAATATGATGAAAAACCCCATCTTTTTATCCTCGATAGCAACAATACAATACATGCCATGTTGCCCCTACTGTCACTAGGAAAGGACACCGCAAGGTTGAACCCAAAGCTAAACACTTCTCCCATTGCAAGAAAAACCAATCTAGTTGGCCAAACTAAATTAATAGTTCAAAGAGACTTGCAAAGATATCAAATCATGCATATAAGAATTCAGAGGAGATACAAATAATATTCATAGATAAGCTGATCATAAATCCACAATTCATCGGATCTCGGCAAACACACGGCAAAATAGTATTACATCGAATAGATCTCCAAGAACATCAAGGAGAACTTTGTATTGAGAATCAAAGAGAGAGAACAAGCCATCTAGCTACTAGATATGGACCCATAGGTCTGAAGTAAACTACTCACGCTTCATCAGAGAGGTAATGGTGTTGATATAGAAGCCCTCCATGATTGATTCCCCCTCCGGCAGGATGCCGGAAAAGGCATCAAGATGAGATCTCACGGGCACAGAAGGTTGCGGCGGTGGAAAAGTGGTTTCGTGGCTCCCCTGGATGTTTTTGGGGTATAAGAGTATATATAGGCGAAAGAATTAGGTCAGGGGAGCTATAAGGGGCCCACAAGGTTGGAAGGCGCGCCCTCCACCCTTGTGGCCGCCTCGAGGCTCCTCTGACTTGTACTCCAAGTCTCCTGGGTGTCTTCTGGTCCAAGAAAAATCATGGCAAAAGTTTTGTTCCGTTTGGACTCCGTTTGGTATTCCTTTTCTGCGAAACTCTAAAACAAGGAAAATACAGAAACTGACACTGGGCTCTAGGTTAATAGTTTAGACCCAAAAATCATATAAAACAGCATATTAATGCATATAAAACATCCAAAGCAGATAATATAATAGCATGGAACAATAAAAAATATAGGGTACATTGGAGACGTATCAAGCATCCCCAAGCTTAATTCCTGCTTGTCCTCGAGTAGGTAAATGATAAAAATAGAATTTTTGATGTGGAATGCTACCTATCATATTTATCCATGTAATTCTCTTTATTGTGGCATGAATGTTCGGATCCGTAAGATACAAAACAAAAGTTTAATATTTACATATAAACAATAATACTTCAAGCATACTAACAAAATAATTATGTCTTCTCAAAATAACATGGCCAAATAAAGCTTATCGCTACAAAATCATATAGTCTGGCTATGCTCCATCTTCATCACACAAAATATTTAGATCATGCACAACCCCGATGACAAGCCAAGCAATTGTTTCATACTTTTGACGTTCTCAAACCTTTTAAACTTTCACACAATACATGAGCGTGAGCCATGGACATAGCACTATAGGTGGAATAGACAGTGGTTGTGGAGAAGACAAAAAGAGGGAGATAGTCTCACATCAACTAGGCGTATCAACGGGCTATGGAGATGCCCATTAATAGATATCAATGTGAGTGAGTGTGGATTGCCATGCAACGGATGCACTGGAGTTATAAGTTTATGAAAGCTCAAAAAGAAAACTAAGTGGGCGTGCATCCAACTTGCTTGCTCATGAAGACCTAGGGCGTTTGAGGAAGCCCATCGTTGGAATATACAAGCCAAGTTCTATAATGAAAAATTCCCACTAGCATATGAAAGTGATATCATAGGAGACTCTCTATCATGAAGATCATGGTGCTACTTTGAAGCACAAGTGTGGCAAAAAGGATAGTAACATTGTCCCTTCTCTCTTTTTCTCTCATTTTTTTCTTTTCTCTTTTTCCCCCTTTTTTTCTTTTCTCCTTTTTTTGGGCCTTTTTTATTTGTCCTTTCTCTTTTTTTCCTCACATGGGACAATGCTCTAATAATGAAAATCATCACACTTCTATTTACTTACAAGTCAAGAATTACAACTCGATACTAGAACAAAAATATGACTCTATGTGAATGCCCCCGGCGGTGTACAGGGATGTGCAATTAATCAAGAGTGACATGTATAAAAAATGATGAACGACGGCTCTGCCACAAATACTATGTCAACTACATGATCATGCAAAGCAATACGACAATGATGATGTATGTCATAATAAACGGAACAGTGAAAAGTTACATGGCAATATATCTCGGAATGGCTATGGAAATGCCATAATAGGTAGGTATGGTGGCTGTTTCGAGGAAGGATAAGTGGTGGGTTTATGGTACCGGCGAAAGTTGCGCGGTACTAGAGAGGCTGGCAATGGCGGAAAGGTGAGAGTGTGTATAATCCATGGACTCAACATTAGTCATAAAGAACTCACATACTTATTGAAAAAATCTATTAGTCATCGAAACAAAGTACTACGCGCATGCTCCTAGGGGGATATATTGGCAGCAAAAGACCATTGCTCGTCCCCTGCCGCCACTCATAAGGAAGACAATCAAAAAACATTTCATGCTCCAACTTCGTTACATAATGGTTCACCATACGTGCATGCTACGGGACTCACAAACCTTAACACAAGTATTTCTCAAATTCACAACTACTTACTAGCATGACTCTAATATCACCATCTTCATATCTCAAAATAATCATAAGGAATCAAACTTCTCATAGCATTCAATGCGCTTTATATGAAAGTTTTTATTATATCCTTCTTGGATGCCTATCATATTAGGACTAATTTTATAACCAAAGCAAATTACCATGCTATTTAGAGACTCTCAAAATAATATAAGTGAAGTACGAGAGTTCATCAATTTCTATAAAATAAAACCAATGCCGTGCTCTAAAAAGATATAAGTGAAGCACTAGAGCAATTTTGCCTAGCTCAAAAGATATAAGTGAAGCACACAGAGCATTCTAATAAATCACGATTCATGCGTGTCTCTCTCAAAAGGTGTGTACAACAAGGATGATTGTGGCAAACTAAAAATCAAAGACTCAAATCATACAAGACGCTCCAAGCAAAACACATATCATGTGGTGAATACAAATATAGCCTCAAGTATAGTTACCGATAGACAAAGACGAAAGAGGGGATGCCTGCCCGGGGCATCCCCAAGCTTAGGATTTTTGAAATACTTGAATATTACCTTGGGGTGTGTTGGGCATCCCTAAGCTTAGGCTCTTGCCACTACTTGTTCCATAGTTTATCAAATTCTTACCCAAAACTTGAAAACTTCACAACACAAAACTCCAACAGAAAATCTCGTAAGCTCCGTTAGTATAAGAAAATAAATCACCACTTTTGTTACTGTTGTGAACTCATTCTTTATTTAAATTGGTGTAATATCTACTGTACTCCAATTTTTCCATGGCTCATACCCCCCGATACTAGCCATAGATGCATCAAAATAAGCAAACAACATGCGAAAAACAGAATCTGTCAAAAACAGAATAGTTTGTAGCAATCTGGATATTTCGAATACTTCTATAACCCAAAAAAATCCTGAAAAAATAGGAAGTCCTAGATAATTTTTATATTAATCTTCTGCAAAAAGAATCAACTAAAAAGCACTCTCTGGCTAAAAATGAGAATTATTTTTGTGAGCGCAAAGTTTCCGCTTTTCAGCAAGATCAAATTAACTATCACCATAGGTTATCCCATAGGTCTTACTTGGCACAAACACTAATTAAAACACACAACCACATCTAACGAGAGGCTAGATGATTTATTCAAAGAAAAACAGGACCTAATAAACAAGAACAAAAATAAAATTGGGTTGCCTCCCAACAAGCGCTATTGTTTAACGCCCCTACCTAGGCATAAAAACACGAATAGATCTAAGTATTATCATCTTTGGAATGCAATCCATAAGTGGCTCTCATAATAGATTCATAAGGAAATTTAATTTTCTTCCTTGGAAATTTTTCCATGCCTTTCCTTAACGGAAATTAAAATCTAATGTTTCCTTCTTTCATATCAATAATTGCACCAATCGTTCTAAGGAAAGGTCTACCAATAATAATAGGACATGTAGGATTGCAATCTATATCAAGAACAATCAAATCTATGGGCACATAATTCCTATTTGCAACAATAAGAACATCATTAATTCTTCCCATAGTTTTCTTAATAGTGGAATCCGCCAGATGCAAATTTAAGGAACAATCATCAAATTCACGGAAACCTAACACATCACATAAAGTTTTCAGAACCATGGAAACACTATCACCCAAATCACACAAAGCATAGCATTCATAATCTTTAATATTAATCTTAACAATAGGTTCCCACTCATCATAAATTTTTCTAGGCATAGAAACTTCCAATTCAAGCTTTTCTTCATGAGATTGCATCATGGCACCAACGATATGTTAGTAAAAGCTTTGTTTTGATTATAAGCATGATGAGAATTCAAGATAATTATCATAATTGAAGTCCTTGAAATCCAAAATAGTGGGTTCAATGCTATGTAAAGTTTTGACCTCTCCAATCCCACTTTTATCAATTTTTGCGTCAAGATCTAAAAACTCTGAATCGTTGTGATGTCTTCTAACTAAAGTTGACTCATCTCTAGTCCTATCATTATCAAGATTAACATTGGAAAACAAAGATTCAATAGGAGTCATCAATCACTTTTATATCTTCATCATTATTTTCACGGGAACTAGAAGAACACGCTTTTATAAACCAATGTTTCTTAGCACGCATCTTAGCAGTTCTTTCTTTGCACTCATCAATGGAAATTCTCATGGCCTCGAGAGACTCATTGATATCATGCTTAGGTGGAATAGATCTAAGTTTCAAAGAATCAACATCAATAGAAATTCTATCCACGTTCCTAGCCAAATCATCAATCTTAAGCAATTTTTCTTCAATCAAAGCATTGAAATTCTTTTGCGAACTAATAAATTATTTAACACTATTCTCAAATTCAAAGGGCATCTTATTGTAATTTCCATAAGAATTGTTGTAGGAATTACCATAATTATTAGAGGAATTACTAGGAAACGGTCTAGGATTAAAATTACCTCTATACGAGTTATTACCAAAATTGTTCCTGAAAGGACATGCGGTGCCCCCATGTGTGGTGTTTGGTAATTGATGACATTCTCTCTGGACTAATGGTTGGATTGAGTTATATTAGAAGGATTTGTCCATATGCATTTCTTGAAGTCCATGTGTTGCTTTCAAGGAGTTTATGTGTTGACCAAGGTGCTATTAAGGAATTATCAAAAGATTGGTCATGTGAGTGTTGAGCTTATTGCAAGCATGTATTGAAGAAGAAGATTGTGTGATCATTCATGTTTACCTTCAATACATCATCCAAACGAAGAGAGTTGGAAAGATTCAAGGTTGATCAAGACTAAGTCAAGAGTGAATCAAGTTGATCAACTCACAAAGCGTAAAAGATGTACCGAGAGGGATCAAGTGATCCCATGGTATGGTAAGCATTGTCCATTGAACTTTGTTTACTAACCCATGGTATATGTGAGAGTTCTATGTGGGGTTAGGTACGTGTCCATGGGCTTGCGTAAAGAGGAAGATATCATACAACCCATGGAAAGGATGACATCAAGTGGTGATCATCATCAAGATTGCCGTGTGCAAGTTTAGGTGGAGCATCACGAAGAGATCAAGTTCTTGAAGCTTGCCATCCATTGTGGTGTCAATGGACTTTTGAAGATGTGCCGAAGAGTGTCTCACCCATAGTGGAGTATGGGGGAGCAATCATCCAGTCTCCATCGACCCAACACAATCAAGAAAGGTGGTCCATCTTAAGGAGGACAAGATCGTCATCATCTAGCTCAAGTGGATCATATGCAAGGCAAAGGTTTGACCTTGATAGGTTTTCTATTTTACCGGTCTCATGGTGGTAGTTGGGATACCGGCTTATAGGATCGTTTGCCGTACTATCAAGGGGGCCTCTCAAGTTGGTAGCTTGATCGTATCGTTAGTAGAGAGCTCAAACCATTGCATCCTTGCATTATGTTTCTTGGTTCTTGTTTGGTTCTCTTTGTGAGTCTTAGAGCTTATGGTCATCTTGATGACAAGCTTGAGTTCATCGAAAACGGAGTTCAGATGCGTCTTCTATGATGTTTTCGGTGTTGGAGGTTTTACCGGTCTTATCCGAGGAAGGGTTCTCACCATTTTCTTATGGGCCTTTTATCATTTGCTTCTTATTGATATTTCTTTCAAGATTGTGTTAGCCCATGTCTCTAGCTTTCCAACAAACTTGGTTTCATCGAATTCGGAGTCTGTTTGCAGAAGTTGTGGTAGTTTTGATGTTCTGAAAAGGCTGCAGCGGTACTACCACGGACAGGAGCGGATGTAATTTTTTACTACCGGTCTTGGGAGCGGTACTACCGCTCTTGGGAGCGGTACTACCGTGGCTACTTCCGTGGCCACTTCTTCTCCGGGCCAAAAACTCGTCACAAGTCCAGCGGTGGTAGGCACGGATGTACTTTTTTAGTACCGCTCGCAAGCAGTAGTACCGCTACCATTAGCGGTAGTACCGCTACCCCTAGCAATAATACCATGAGGACGAGCGGTAGTACCGCTCTGTGCGGGCTGTGAGCATAACGGTTGGATTTTTTCCCACCTATAAAAGGGGGTCTTCTTCCCCATTGAACCTTATCTCTTGAGCTCGTGTTCTTCCCCCATTGTTGACCTTCTTCGAACTTGCTAACTCTCAATCCCTCCATGGATTCTTGCTAGTTTTTGAGGGATAAGAGAGAGGAGATCTAGATCCACATTTCCACCAATCACTTTCTCCTCTATGTGAGGGGAACCCCTTGGATCTAGATCTTGGAGTTCTTGGTGTTCTCCTTTTCATTCTTCCTATCATTTTCCTCCCTAGCATTTGTTGCTTGGGTGGGATTTGGAAGAGATGGACTTGGGCACTCCGTGTGCCCTTGCCATTGCATTTGGTGCATCAGTTTGAGTTCTCCACGGTGATACGTGGAAGTTAAAAGTTGAGAAGCTTATTACTCTTGGGTGCTTGGTACCCTTGAGCTTGTTCCTCTTGGGTGCTTGGGTGCCCTAGACAGTTGAGGTCACTTCGGAGCCATATTCCATTGTGGTGAAGCTTCGTGGTGTCGTTGGGGAGATAGCCCCAACCTTTGTGGTGTTCGGAGCTCAATCACTGTGGTGTAAAGCTCCAGGAAAGCGTCGGGGTCTCCAATTAGGTTGTGGAGATTGCCCCGAGCAATTTGACGGGTTTCGGTGACCGCCCCCAAGGGTTGCCAAAGTGTGCGGGTTCGGTGACCGCCCCCAAGGGTTGCCATTTGTACGGGTTTGGTGACCGCCCTCAAGGGTCCCTTAGTGGAATCACGGCATCTTGCATTGTGCGAGGGTATGAGGAGATTACGGTGGCCCTAGTGGCTTCTTGGGGAACATTGTGCCTCCACACCGCTCCAAACGGAGATTAGCATCCGCAAGGGTGTGAACTTCGGGATACATCGCCGTCTCCGCGTGCCTCGGTTATCTCTTACCCGAGCTCTTTACTTATGCACTATACTTTGTGATAGCCATATTGTTTCTTGTCATATATTTTGCTATCACCTAGTAGTTTATATTGCTTAGCATAAGTTGTTGGTGCACATAGGTGAGTCTAGTTGTTGTAGGTTTTGTTCTTGACAAATTAACCGCTAGGTTTATTCCACACTTGTTCAAGCCTAAACCGTAATTATTTTAAAGCGCCTATTCAACCCCCCCTCTAGGCGACATCCACGATCTATCAATTGGTATCAGAGCCTCGTCTATCTTTGTTAGGCTTAACCGCCTAGAGAGTAAAGATGTCGACTAGGGGATTAGCATTCTCTGACACACTTAGTTTCGATGGCACAAATTTTGATGTTTGGGTAATTCGCATGCTTAATCTCTTTAGGGTCATGGACCCAAATTTAGAGCAAATTGTAGATATGGGTTTTTCTCCTCCAAAAGATCCCCAAAGATTATCTTTAGAGGATGAGAAAAACTCTCATTTCAATGCTCAAGCTTCTAATGTGCTTTTCGATGCTTTGAGCAATGTAGTTATATTTCACCATTCCGGGATGCTCATGAGTTATGGACAAAGCTTCAAGATAAATATGCTGTGTCCAAGATTTGTGGGGATGATTGTTCACCCTCCACCTCCGGCCGTGTTGCCTTCTCAACTTCTTCTACTTCACCTACATGTGTATTGCCACAAGGTAATGCTAGGGTGAGTAGTGGTGGTCATTGCAATGATGATAGTGTGCTTGTTCTTGGTGATCCTTCATCATTATCTTATTGCAATGGTCTCTCTTTGGACTTTAACACTTCGAGCACCTTACATGTTTCGCATGCTTGTGTTGATACTCCTTGCATATCATGTAGAAATAGCTTGACTAAATCTCATGATGATATGCTTGCTATATCTTGTTGCCATAATAAAAATGCATGTTTTTCCTCGAGTTGTTGTGCTAACAATGTAGAGGAAACCCAACACTCCATGGAACAAGATGTGGTCTTGAATGGTGCTTCAAGGGATCCTACATCATCATCAATTGCATTTTGCCTTATGACCAAGGCTTCAAAGGTATCTCCCACTTTGAATCCCAATATATTTTGTGATGATATTGATGATGGCAAGAGTGATGATGATGTTGATTATGATGAAGGGAATGATGATGTTGCCTCCTTAAAAATTAAGGGGGAAATGATTTTTAAAGCTCTTCTTAAGAATAAAATTGCTCATTCCAACTTCATGGAAATCATGTCTATTGCTATTGAGGGCAAGAAATATATTGATGAGTTGGAATCTCGTCTTGAGGAGCATGAGTTCACCATTGATAAAATGGAAGGTCATGAGCGTGATTACGCTAATGAGATCGCGGACCTCTCCCAAGCTCTCGAACTTGAACAAACCACCAAGGAATCTCTTGAGGAGACTTTTGCTCTAGAATTATCTAGAGTGAAGGAATCTCATGATAGAGCTCTTGAGGTGGCCAATGTTCTTGAAACTAAAAATGATAAGCTTGAAGTTGCGCATGCTAAACTCCTTGAGGACTTTGGGCACCTCGAAAATGGCTCAAGGGTCATTAAGAGTGAGCTCATCAAACTCACCGAGTCTCATGCACAACTTAAAGCTTCATATTCAAAAGATCTTGCCAAGTTGCCTTCTCCTCTTGTTGTTAATGATGATGCTTGTGCTACTAACTCTATTTCTAGTGAAGCATCCATTTTGAAGGAGAATGTTGAGCTAAGGGCTCAACTTGAGTTGCTATCTAGCAATTATGGGAAATTGGAAGTAAGTCATTAAAGCTTGCAAGCTCTCATGATGATCTTCTAGTATCCCATAAGGTGCTAAAGTTAGCTCATGAGGCTATGATTACTAAGGTAACATCTAGTGAGTCTCATGTGGACATAAGCACTACGTCTAGTCAAAATGCTATATTGCCATGTGCTAGTCCTTGTAATTCATCTACTCATAACATTGGTACTTCTAGTGATGAATTACTTTCCCTGCCTTGTTGCTCTAAAAATGAAGCTTATACTTCCTCTAGTACTTGTGTTGATACTAACCATGTAGAGGAAATCAAAGAGCTCAAGGCCCAAGTCACTTCTTTGAAGAATGACTTGGACAAGTGTCATGAAGGGAAATCCACACTCAACAATATCTTGAGTGTGCAAAAATCCCCCAATGACAAAGGTGGAATTGGATTGAACTCCAATAATAAGAAGTCCAAGAGCAACAAGAATAAGGGCCAAGAACAACTCAAGAATTCGGCCAAGATTATTTGCTTCAAGTGCAAAATTGAAGGGCATCATGTTAGATCTTGCCCTTTGAAGAAGAAGGCCATTAGTGACAAGCAACAAGGGAAGCGACCACAAGTTCACTCTCATTCTCAACCTCAAGTTGAAGAAAGGCCTCTTCCCAAGAAAACTCAAGCTAATGCTTCTCAAGTTGAGAAATCAAGTGAGAAGAAAGTAAAGAGTAGACGTTGCTACCTATGTCATGAAAAAGGTCACGTCGCTTCTTCATGCACGATTGGTACCTTATCCAACCCTATTATAATTGATGATATCTATTCTATTGGGAATGATAGGGTTGGCAATGTGTTTGCCAAATTTGTTGGTACTCAAAGTGGTGTCAAGAAAAGAACCATTTGGGTAGCCAAGCCTATTGTGACTAACCTCTTAGGACCCAACTTGGTTGAGGACCAACTAGCTCATACTTGATCAATAGGTGTTTTTGGAGGTCATTGGAGACTTGGCTACATTATGAAGAATTAAGGGGTCTTCATCATTCATATTGCCTCAAGCTAAGTCATTCGGATTATCAAGTTTCCATCTCATATCCAATGTGCCTCCTTGCGGTAACTTGTACTTAAATTGTTTACATTGAAAGTTACTTGCCCCTTTGCATGTTTTGGTTTTGTTCCTTGCATCTGTTTGTATATGTTGTGTCTCCAAATTGCTTATCTTGAGTAATCAAGTATATGTATGTTGGTTTGCACTTCATGTACATGTGTGTCGTTCGTTGAGCCTTTGCGCATCTTGGTTGTATCTTAGTTGGCTCTTGTGAGAGATTAATGGAATATCCCATTATGGGGGAGTGAAATGCTTTGTGCACCTCACAATCCTATAAATGTGTCGACATGAGTAATACATTGATATTACAAGATTATCTAATCGCTATGTGGTATATCTTCTCATTAGAAATTCTAATTCTAAATAGTCCATTAATTATATCTTGTTGGATCCTTTTAATTGCCTCTTGTCTATCTTTAATTGGTATCACATTATGGGGGAGTAATGTGCTATGTGCATATGACAAGCCTAGAAAATGTGTACATTTGAGATATTGTCACCTAGAATTGATATTTTAATTTATCTTGTTCCTAGGTGGCATGTTAGCTTTACAAGTTGCAATTTCCTTGTGTTTGGAGTGAAGATGATGTTGGATATCCTTGCTTTCTACCAACGGGAATTATTTCCAAATACTTCTTGTCTTATGACAATTGGTACTCACTTATGTGTGGTAGAAATTATTGATCATCTTTACATTGGCCTTTGCTTTTATTTGCCTTGTCTCTTGCCTAGGAATGTATCAACTCCCTTTGTCTTCCATAACACTTGTGGATCTTGTTTGTTTCTTGATCTTGTCCGGTTTTTCTAGATATAGTGAAAGTGGTGATCCCACCTTGTGCATTTTGTATTCAAATGCAAATTCTCTATAATGCACTAGGCTTGAGGGAGATATCCTATTTTCTATAAAGCACTCATCCTGCGATCCTTATCAAGTGTGTGTTGGTGGAAGGCAAGACGCTTTCATGTTGGTACTTTGTGCCATCATGAAACTTTGTAGAGAGCTTGGTTTGTTTGGAACCATCCTCTCTTTTGGGAGTTTGATATTTTTTATTTTGAGTATATCAATGGATATCTCATTCCTTGATGTATCTTTTATGGATATCCTCCAAGTGATGATTTATTCATTTGGTATCTTTTCTTCGCTTGGTATTTCTTTGTCTTTTGGTCTCGGTTCTTGAAAGTCTTGAGCATGCATATTTACTTCTTGTAGTTTCTTTGACATGCTTTCTTTCTTTGACCCAATATATAGGGGGGACTCCACCAAGTCTCAAATTGGATGAGATGTGCATGAAATTCACTTTCATATCTATATGCACATTTATGTGGAGTTTGTCCTATGTGTTGTTGGTTCTCTAACTCTTTGGTCCCAATGAGTTTGGGTACCATTTTGTTTGTGTTGTTGTTCTAGGAACAAGTGGAGATGCATTGGATGCTCGGCTCACTCACAAGGAAGGTGTTGTCACCATGTGCTTATTGGAGTCAAGCTAGGATGATCAATGAACTATTTTGTACCTTCAATTGGTATCTCCTACATCCTTCCAATGTTATCTCGGTAACAAGTATCTTCATATACTTCATGCACACATTTCTTGCATCAACCTTGTGTAGGTTGTATCATGGCATGTTATCCATTCTTTCTTGTGATACTTGTTTCCTTTCTCAAAGCATCCCAACAATGATGTCTTGTTGCTAGTTGTGATGTCTTTGATGTTCGTGTGCTTGGAATTCATTTATATACAATAAGACCATATCTAGCCACGTGCTATGCTCTCAAGCAAATATCTTATTGGTATATGTATGACTTTCCTTTGGATATCTTGTTCCTTCATGTTGTAACTATTTCGTGTGTACATCCTTCTTTGTAGATATATATCATCATGATTTCGTCTACCTAGAACCTTATACACTTGAGAGAAATTACATCTCTAGATGATATCCTTTCTTTCACGTCCACCTTGTCTTTCTTTTGTTATTTCTTGGGTGGATCCGTGAAAGCTTTTGCCTTGAGTGCGTGTCTTATCTTGTTGCATCTTGATGCACTCTTGTGTGGTGAAGATCATTTTCCTCATGCTTATATTTACGAGGCTTTTGCCATCTTAATTGGTATCCATCATCTTGATGAGGCTTTCATCTTCTATCTTCACCACGGGTTGTCACAAGCACAGGTTCTCTATTTGCTTATTAGTAAGCTTGTGAACTCATTTGCTAGTTGTGTGTGGGAATGATAGGCCTTGCACCATGTGCCTCATTCTTTCAAGACTTTATTGATGCTTGATGCTCATCCATACATTAGTCTTCTCAAGTGCATTGCCTTGACTGACACACATCTTTTTGGTTGAGCCCATTCTTATAAGTTGCCTCTTTTACATGTTGCTCAACCATGTGTTTGTTTCTTGTGCTAGGCTTTGTTTCCTACATGCTCACTTTCTCTTGTTGTGAGTTTCTATTGATTTTCGAGGAGTGATGATCCTATTTTGTGCACTTGGTATCATAATACAAAATATTCTTATGTGTGCACAAATCATGGGAGATTCTCTAGTTTCTTTAGATCACTCCTTTCTCTTATCATAATATCCTTTATTCATGCATGTGGCTCGTAGGTTCATTGGCCTAGTTGTTTCAATTGGTATCTTTTGATAGCTTGCTTCAATTGGTATCTTTTGATTGCTTGATTGCTTGATTGCTTGTTTCTCTTTTTTTTATGTCTTTGTGGCATATCATTCTTTTGCTATCTTTGTGCCTCAATATAGTTTCTGTTCCTCCAAGTATTTACCTTTGGATATGTGTGTTGCATTCCACTCACTTGTTGAGAAATACACAATTTATGGAGGATCACAATTTATATTGGCCTTCTAAGCTTTTTGCCCATTTTGGCAATCGATGCCAATGCGGGAGATGTTTCAGATTGTTTTGTGGAGAAGTTTAGAGAGTCGTCTCTTCTGGCTTTGGTTTGTTCCTAAGCATACGCATCTCCTACGCATGCATTATTGGTTGTTGCTGTCGGCATTCTGGGAACGGGGGTCCCCAGACTTGCCTGCCTGCGGCCTGCGGCATGGCGCAAATGGGGGCCCAGCACGACCCATCTTCATCAACACAAGACTCAAGACCCTCGCGAGGGGCCAAGCCTCGCGGGGCGGACGACACGGTGCTTCCTCAGGCGCGGCCTCCTTAGGATGGATCATGAGGAGGCGGATAGATCAAGGCAGGGTACCTCGCGAGGTGCCCATGACGCAAGCCATGACGATCGAGGGTGCCAGGCGGGCGCCAGCCCGCGCAGCGTCCCCCTTTCCTCTTTGGTGCAAAGGGGGCAAGCGCAGGCGAGAGGATCAAGCAAAGGCACCCATTTCGGTGCAACAAGACCAAGACCAGTCCAACGGTGGGAAGGAGGTCACCATGGAGCCCAGAACGGCGTCACCACAGGGCCTTTGGCAGGCGAAGACCAACTTTAGTCAGGATAAGTGTACCAGATGTTCCCCTTCGAATTGGCCAATTGTTGGCGCCCTTCCCGCTCAAATATTTGGGAAGAGGCCTAGGGCCTTTGCCTATAAATAGGACTAGCCACCCCCAGGGTAGAGGCATCTAGAGATCGAGGAGAGTATTCAGAGCAAGCAGAGAACAAGTAGAGAAAGAGAGAGAAGGGTGGCTGAACTCCCCTAGCAGTTCATCCCCCTAGCCAAGAACAGACCCTCGCGAGGCTGTTCTCCCTTGTACTGTTCATCATCATCAGCCCAAGAGGCAATCCACCCACCACAAACTAGAGTAGGGTATTACACCACAATGGTGGCCCGAACTAGTATAAACCCTGTGTCTCTTGTGCTGTTCTTTCTGTAGTTTAGATCCTTGCGAGACGGAGAGGTAGAGGGCATCATCTCCACGCGCACCCCAGAGTTCGAACCTTAAGGGTCTGCCGGAACCCGTGATCCGACATTTGGCGCGCCAGGTAGGGGTGCGCCGGAATCTGTCTTCCATCGCTCCGCCCTCCTCCGACTGTCGCATCCATGTCTGACGCTCGTCGGGCCCGCGCCGAGCGCCGGGCCGCCATCGGTTCCCGCGTCGCCCAGACAGCTCGCGTCGGTGGGCGTCCTCGTCGTTCCCCGTCGCCCGCCGTCAACGCCGCCACCGGCCCGGCTGGGAACGAGCAGCAAGCGTCGTCTCAGCACCCGTCCGTGCGGCGAGACGGCCACACCACTACTCCGTCGCTCACGCCAGCCGGCTCTTCGTCCCACGTGCTCCGCGCGCCCTTGGAGGCTCGAGCTGCACTCATCGTGGCAAACGAGCTCCTGCGCTACCGTCCCATCGACGACGTCTACGAAGAGTGGCTCGACCGCGTCGCCGAGCTCGTCCGCGCCGCAGGGGGCTCTCCTGCACCGTCCGCTCCGCTGCGCCGCACCCCGCCCCGTGCAGGCCATGAAGCTCCGGGGGCGTACCAGCCACCCCCACTCCAAGAAGACGCCATGGCCCCAAGGCGCGCGGCCCCTGGCCGAAACCCGCTCCGTCAGGCGCCAGCCCAGCAAGAACGGAGCTGCCAAGAAGTCCCTCGACCGCAAGAGGCTGCCCGAGCGCTCCCTGCTCCAGCTCGCCGCGACCCTGCTCCAGCTCCGGCACGTCAAGACCCCGCGCTGCTCCCAGCTGCAGCGCAAGGGGACCCGCAAGGCCAAGCTTCTTCCTAAACCGAAGCCTCCCGTGGCCACCGCAGGCTGCCGCGCCTACACCACCGAGCTGCGTAGCGTCGCGTGGCCCGGCAAGTTCAAACCAGACCTGCCTCCTTGCTACGACTGCACGACTGATCCCGCAGAGTTCCTCCAGCTCTACGAGCTGGGCATCGAAGCTGCCAGCGGGGATGAAAGGGTCACGGCGAACTGGTTCCCCATGGCGCTGAAGGAAGGAGCTCGCACTTGGCTCCTGAATCTGGCTCCAGGCACGATCTCCTCCTGGGACCAGATGCACACCCGCTTCATCGCCAACTTCCAAGGTACTCGCGACCGGCCGCCCGCCGTGAGCGACATGCGCCGCATCAAGCAGCAACCTGGGGAGACCCTGCAAAAGTACATCCAGCGCTTCAACAGTGCACGCCTCAAGATCCCCAAGGTGTCCGAGGAAGCCATCATCTCGGCCTTCTCCGATGGCGTGCGCGATGTCAGGATGAAGGAGGAGCTGGCGATGCATGAAGACCTCTGCACCTCCCTGGAGTTGTTCCACTTGGCGACCAAGTGCGCCAGGGCTGAGGAGGGCCGTCTCTCCCTCCTCGAGCTGCCCACCGCAGACCCAAAAGAGAGGAAGCCCAAGGCCAAGGACGTGAAGCGCAAGGGGGCTGCCGTACTAGCAGCAGAACCGGACACCAAGCGGGGCAAGGATCTGCCCGAATCCTCCAGGGGCAGCCGGTACTGTGTGTACCACGACCTCCACACCCACAACACCAACGAATGTCAAGAACTCCGCGCCGTGCGAGAAGGAAGGATCGGCCGTCGCCCTGACCGCGCTGACCGGGGCTACGGCCGAGGAGGAGGAAGAAACCCAGGACACTGGGAAGATCGCGGCCCGCGCCAAGGGTGGCGCGACCAACCTCGCGAGGACCGCTGGCCGGACATGCCTCGCGAGGGGGACTGGAGGGATCAGCCTCGTGAGGATCGCCTGCAGGGCAACGTAGGCCTCCCTCCACTGCCGCCTCAGCCAAGGAGGAACGAGGACCGCCATCAAGACGAGGGGGCTGGGGGCTTCCAGGAGCCGCGCGCAATCGCCTGCATCCTGGGCGGAGCTCAAGCCCCAGCCTCTCAACGCATCTTCAAGCAGTTTGCCCGTGAAGTGAATGCAGTCCTCCCCAAGCTCGAAGCAACGCGCCCCCTCAAGTGGTCGGCGTGCGCCATCACGTTCAGCTCAGCGGATCAGCTCAAGTGCGCGGCCACAGCCGGGGTCCTCCCGATGCTTTGCTCCCCAGTCATCAGCAACGTACTGGTCACCAGGACCCTCATCGATGGTGGAGCAGGGCTCAACGTCCTGTCCGTGGAAACATTCAACAACCTCCAACTGCCCTATGACCAGCTTCAGCCAACCAAGCCTTTCTCCGGAGTCACCGACGGTTTCACAATCCCGATTGGGCAGGTCCGCCTCCCTGTCACCTTCGGGGCCCGCAGCAATTACCGCACCGAGCTCATCGACTTTGACGTTGCCCACATCCGCCTGCCGTACAACGCCATCCTCGGGTACCCAGCGCTGGCCAAGTTCATGGCCGTAACTCACCACGGCTACAATGTCCTCAAGATGCCAGGGAGTGGCGGCGTCATCACGGTGCCATGTGAAGAGAAGGATGCAGTGTGTTCCTTGGAGCGAGCCTTTCAGGCCGCGTCGCTAGAAGACCCAGATCGCGGAAGCAGGAGGCTTCCCGAGACCACACCCAAGAAGAAGAAGACGTCGTCAGGCTCAGCCCCTCAGGAGGCAGGCCCCTCACGGCCCGTGCCTGTCCAGGGGGACCCTCCTTCCATCGCATAGGAAAGCGCGCCCGGCGCCCTCCTCAGGCAGGGCTCGGGGGCTCTCACCTTGAGGGCCATCGACCTAGCCAGGGTCACGAGGGAGGCGCTTGGGCACCATGTGGAGGCGTGTTTCGAAGCATGTTTCCCTCGAGAAGGAACCAGGCAAGGAGGGTCAGACCAGCAGGAGTTCGTTAACAAGATCACTCAAGAGCTACAGGAGTCAAGGATCATGCGAGGTCGCCGTTGTCCACCAGCTGTGGCTCCACATCCAGGCAAGGATGGTGGGCTGCGTGTCTGCATCGACGTACCAGGGCTCAATCAAGTCGCCACAACGGAGCGCCTCTGGCCCTCACAAGTGGGGCGTTGTGGAGGTCCACCCCACAGCTATATTCGCATGCCTTACGGCTTGCCGAGCGTGGCTGCTGCGTACCAGCGTCTCACGAGGGGCATCATGGAGACTCAGGAAGACAGGCGTTCCGCAGTCCTGGCGGAGATGGAGATGATTCGCGAGGAGCCACCAGTGCCTCCGGAGCCTCCCGAGGCCCCAGGGCCTGGGGGCTCGTGAGGATCGGCTTCCGCAGCCCACCGAGTCTGCTACACCAACACCACGTCGTCCGCGACAACCCCAGGTGACATCTTTCAAGCTTCATTCCCAGCTGGGAGCACCCTCCCAGGGTTGCATCACTCCCAGGCCGCGTGGGTCCGCCCCTGCGGCGTGTATCCCTTTTTTATTTTTCGGTCATTAGCTTCCTTTGTTGGGGGCGCCCCTCGGGCTGCATCATCCCCAAGCCGCTCGGGCTAGGCCCAGCGGCGTGTATCTCCCTCGCATTTATTTCCAACTATGCATTCGCCTATCATGCTTGATTACTTGATGCCTGTCCACGACACCTCTTCTTCTCCATGTCGACCACTTGCGCGTTAAAGGGGGGGTGCCTGAGCATCGCGACTCAGGGCTCTTACCGGCTCTCCAGCCCTCACCCTCTGGCCTTGTCCATGGCGTCGCGACCTGGCATACCAGCGACGACTGAGACAAGCTCGAGGGCCGGGACCCGAGGACGTAGAGTGCCGGCATCTAACCGAATTTTGCAGGAACACATCTCAAGATACGGCCCAGTGCCAGTCACGACCCGCCTAGATGTAGGGCCTCGTGAGTCCCGCGCTCGCTCATGGGTGCCTAGATATACCTCACCTGCCCCAACCAGCTAGCTCCTGAGCGACTAATGGTCGACTAATGACTGTCGTGGCAGCCCTTTCTTCTGTCTGTGATGAGTCTGCAGGATCCTTGGAGGGAATTGCGCTAGCCGAGGCCCTCGCGGAGTCCCATTCACCCTCGCCCGCGCGAACCGCTTGCGCGTTAAAGGGGGGGTGCCTGAGCATCACGACTCAGGGCTCTTACCGGCTCTCTAGCCCTCACCCTCTGGCCTTGTCCACGGCATCACGACCTGGCATACAAGCGACGGCTGAGACCAACTCGAGGGACGGGACCCGAGGACGTAGAGCAGAAAGGGGAGCAGAGGCGAGGGAGAAGAGGCAAGCGAGGACCCCGCCGAGCAACTCCGTTCTAACTACCCCACGGACCTGACGATGCGCTGGGGACGACCCCCATTCTCCAGATAAGTCACCATTCAAAGCACTGGCTACCGTGGCGTTACCCCCGCACCTAATGCAATTCCGCACTAGCGACGTCGCTTCCCTTTCTCACCAAGCGACGGCTGCTTGGGCGCCAAAGGGGACCTCCTGAGCATCGCGACTCAGGGGCTCTTACCGGACCCCGGGTCGCTCACCTCCTGGCCTTATCCACGGCATCGCGACCTGGCATACCAGCGACGGCTGACGCCGCCTTGGGACTGGGACCTGTCGACGCAGAGCACCGAGCCCTCGCGAGGTTCGAAAGGGAAGACTAAGCTACGACAGAATTAACGACCCGCACAGTTCCATAGCAAAAGTCACATATTAACAGAAAGGATCACAGCCACCTTACAAGCCCCCACGGGGCGCAGTATGATTCCTTGCAGGAAACGGATCCTAAGGGATGCTATCTACACGTGCCCCTGCAGACGATGCCATCATCAACAGTGGGCCGTCAGGCACCGGCGCCAACCCCATCCAGATCAGAGTCGGCGGCGGCCGAGCGAGCCCGCCCTGCTCCGGGAGCAGCGCTGGCTCGCGGGCTCATAGCTGTCGTCGCTCGTCTCCGGAGTCGCGAAAACCTCGCTGGGGTCGCTGGATCCTCCGGTGCTCCCGTCGCTTGTGGAACTGTCCAGGGGGCGGTCGGCGGGCCCAGCCGTCGCCATGGCAAGGTCCTGGCCGCCTCCCCCGGGGCAGCACTCCAGCCGGCGCCCGCTCGCGTCGAAGACCTTGCAGAACATCACCGAAGCGCCACCATACTCCAGGTGGATCGTGACGACGCCCCTTGCTCTGCAACCTCGAGCGATCTCGCCCCAGCCGCGAGTCATGAAGGCCTCACCCGAGGCGATCATCGCGACCTCTACCTCGGTCGCGGGGGTGCTGCAGTCGGCGTGCTCTAGCCACAACTCCAGGAGTCTTCCCTGTGGGAAGACGGAGGCGAAGAAGGGAGGAAAGCGAATCCATGTTCGCGGAGGCATGGCGGCGTGGAGCACGAGCTCGCGGGAGGAGCCCTCAGCATGGACTCCAGGCGGAACGACCCACACCTTCATGACAAGGAGGCGACGGCGCCTGCCGCTGGGATCGACGTCACCCCCTCCGAGGCCCTCGGCGTGGGCAAACAAGGGAAGCGGAAACCCCAGCGGAGGCCGCTCGTACCAAGGCCTTGACACCACCTGGTGGTCTCCTTCGTCTCGGCTGCGAAGGGCAAGTCGCTTCTTCGGCGGGAGCGGGTCTGGCTCTTCTTGGAGAGCCTTTCCCTTCTCCGCTGCAGAAAACCGGCGAATCGGGGCCATCACGTCAAGAAGGACCAAGAATCAAGGCGAAGGAGAAGACAAGAAGAGATGGACTGGAAGGGCACGCGCGGTGCCGTACTTATAAGCCGGCGGAGGCCAACCGTCGGCCACCACGATCACAGGTAATCATGACACGATTTGCATGCAGGGACTTGTCCAATCCGCGCGACCGTCGAGGCGTCGTGGAGAAGCGGAGGCGCCCACGTCCAATCAACCGCCACGCGGCGCCCAAGGCCGCAGACTGTTAGGGCCCGCGGCGCTTCGCCCTTGCCCTTTCACCTCTCGGCACGGCCAAGTCCATGTGCGCCTTGGGCCCGGGGGCTACTGTCGGCGTTCTGGGAACGGGGTCCCCAGACTTGCCTGCCTGCGGCCTGCGGCGTGGCGCAAATGGGGGCCCAGCATAGCCCATCTTCATCAACACAAGACTCAAGACCCTCGCGAGGGGCCAAGCCTCGCGGGGCGGACGACACGGTGCTTCCTCAGGCGCGGCCTCCTCAGGATGGCTCACGAGGAGGCGGAGAGATCAAGGCAGGGTACCTCGCGAGGTGCCCATGACGCAAGCCATGACGATCGAGGGTGCCAGGCGGGCGCCAGCCCGCGCAGCGTCCCCCTTTCCTCTTTGGTGCAAAGGGGGCAAGCGCAGGCGAGAGGGTCAAGCAAAGGCACCCATTTCGGTGCAACAAGACCAAGACCAGTCCAACGGTGGGAAGGAGGTCACCATGGAGCCCAGAACGGCGTCACCACAGGGCCTTTGGCAGGCGAAGACCAACTTTAGTCAGGATAAGTGTACCAGATGTTCCCCTTCGAATTGGCCAATTGTTGGCGCCCTTCCCGCTCAAATATTTGGGAAGAGGCCTAGGGCCTTTGCCTATAAATAGGACTAGCCACCCCCAGGGTAGAGGCATCTAGAGATCGAGGAGAGTATTCAGAGCAAGAAGAGAACAAGTAGAGAAAGAGAGAGAAGGGCGGCTGAACTCCCCCTAGCAGTTCATCCCCCTAGCCAAGAACAGACCCTCGCGAGGCTGTTCTCCCTTGTACTGTTCATCATCATCAGCCCAAGAGGCAATCCACCCACCACAAACTAGAGTAGGGTATTACACAACAATGGTGGCCCGAACTAGTATAAACCCTGTGTCTCTTGTGCTGTTCTTTCTGTAGTTTAGATCCTTTCGAGGCGGAGAGGCGGAGGGCATCATCTCCGCACGCACCCCAGAGTTCGAACCTTAAGGGTCTGCCGGAACCCGTGATCTGACAGTTGCATGGCATGGTGATGCATAATTCCTTCTATAAACTCTCTTGAAAGTGATTGTCATCAATTACCAAAATGGGGGAGATTGAAAGGACATGCGGTGCCCCCATGTGTGGTTTTGGTAATTGATGACATTCTCTATGGACTAATGGTTGCATTGAGTTGTATTTATAGGATTTGTCCATATACATTTCTTGAAGTCCATGTGTTGGTTTCAAGGAGTTTATGTGTTGACCAATGTGTTATTAAGGAATTATCCAAAGATTGGTCATGTGAGTGTTGAGCTTATTGCAAGCATGTCTTGAAGAAGAAGATTGTGTGATCATTCATGTTTACCTTCAAGACATCAACCAACGAAGAGAGTTGGAAAGATTCAAGGTTGATCAAGACTAAGTCAAGAGTGAATCAAGTTGATCAACTCACAAAGCGTAAAAGATGTACCGAGAGGGATCAAGTGACCCCATGGTATGGTAAGCATTGTCCATTGCACTTTGTGTACTAACCCATGGTATATGTGAGAGTTCTATGTGGGGTTAGGTACGTGTCCATGGGCTTGCGTCAAGAGGAAGATATCATACAACCCATGGAAAGGATGACATCAAGTGGTGATCGTCATCAAGATTGCCGTGTGCAAGTTCAGGTGGAGCATCACGAAGAGATCAAGTTCTTGAAGCTTGCCATCCATTGTGGTGTCAATGGACTTGTGAAGATGTGCCGAAGAGTGGCTCACCCATAGTGGAGTATGGGGGAGCAATCATCTAGTCTCCATCGACCCAACGCAATCAAGAAAGGTGGTCCATCTTAAGGAGGACAAGATCGTCATCATATAGCTCAAGTGGATCATATGCAAGGTAAAGGTTTGCCCTTGATAGGTTTTCTATTTTATCGGTCTCATGGTGGTAGTTGGGATACCGGGTTAGAGGATCGTTTGCCGTACTATCAAGGGGGGCTCTCAAGTTGGTAGCTTGATCGTATCGTTAGTAGAGAGCTCAAACCATTGCATCCTTGCATCATGTTTCTTGGTTCTTGTTTGGTTCTCTTTGTGAGTCTTAGAGCTTATGGTCATCTTGATGACAAGCTTGAGTTCATCGAAAATAGAGTTCACATGCGTCTTCTACGATGTTTTTGGTGTTGGAGGTTTTACCGGTCTTATCCGAGGAAGGGTTCTCACAATTTTCTTATGGGCCATTTATCATTTGCTTCTTATTGATATTTATTTCAAGATTGTGTTATCCCATGTCGCTAGCTTTCCAACAAACTTGGTTTCGTCGAATTCGGAGTCCCTTTGCAGAAGTTGTGGTAGTTTTGGTGTTCTCAAAAGGCTGCAACGGTACTACCACGGACATGAGCGGATGTAATTTTTTACTACCGCTCTTGGGAGCGGTACTACCGCGGCTACTTCCGTGGCTACTTCTGCTCCGGACCAAAAACTCGTCACAAGTCCAGCGGTGGTAGGCATGGATGTACTTTTTTAGTACCGCTCGCAAGTAGTAGTACCGCTACCCTTAGCGATAGTACCGCTACCCCTAGCAGTAGTACCGTGAGGACGAGCGGTAGTACCTCTCTGTGCGGGCTGTGAGCATAACGGTTGGATTTTTCCCCACCTATAAAAGGGGGTCTTCTTCCCCATTGAACCTTATCTCTTGAGCTCGTGTTCTTCCCCCATTGTTGAACTTCTTCGAGCTTGCTAATTCTCAGTCCCTCCATGGATTCTTGCTAGTTTTTTAGGGAGAAAAGAGAGGAGATCTAGATCCACATTTCCACCAATCACATTCTCCTCTATGTGATGGGAACCCCTTGGATCTAGATCTTGGAGTTCTTGGTGTTCTCCTTTTTGTTCTTCCTCTCATTTTCCTCCCTAGCATTTGTTGCTTTGGTGGGATTTGGGAGAGAAGGACTTGGGCACTCCGTGTGCCCTTGCCACTGCATTTGGTGCATCGGTTTGAGTTCTCCACGGTGATACGTGGAAGTTACAAGTTGAGAAGCTTATTACTCTTGGGTGCTTGGTACCCTTGAGCTTGTTCCTCTTGGGTGCTTGGGCGCCCTAGACAGTTGAGGTCACATCGGAGCCATATTCCATTGTGGTGAAGCTTCGTGGTGTCGTTGGGGAGATGGCCCCAACCTTTGTGGTGTTCAGAGCTCAATCATTGTGGTGTAAAGCTCCGGGCAAGCGTCGGGGTCTCAAATTAGGTTGTGGAGATCGCCCCGAGCAATTTGACGGGTTTTGGTGACCGCCCCCAAGGGTTGCCAAAGTGTGCGGGTTTGGTGACCGCCCCCAAGGGTTGCCATTTGTACGGGTTCGGTGACCGCCCTCAAGGGTCCCTTAGTGGAATCACGGCATCTTGCGTTGTGCGAGGGCGTGAGGAGATTACGGTGGGCCTAGTGGCTTCTTGGGGAGCATTGTGCCTCCACACCGCTCCAAACGGAGATTAGCATCCGCAAGGGTGTGAACTTTGGGATACATCGTCGTATCCGCGTGCCTCGGTTATATCTTACCCGAGCTCTTTAATTATGCACTATACTTTGTGATAGCCATATTGTTTCTTGTCATATATCTTGCTATCACCTAGTAGTTTATCTTGCTTAGCATAAGTTGTTGGTGCACATAGGAGAGCCTAGATGTTGTAGGTTTTGTGCTTGACTAATTAGCCGCTGGGTTTATTCCGCATTTGTTCAAGCCTAAATCGTAATTATTTTAAAGCGCCTATTCACCCCCCCCCCTCTAGGCGACATCCATGATCTTTCAGTTCCTACCAACAAAATTCACATCCCTAGATTTATTATTGTTTTCAATCAAAGCAGATAAAGGTGTATCATTAGGATCAATAGGAGCACTCTTACTAGCAAACAATTTCATAAGCTCATCCATCTTTCCACTCAAAACATTTATTTCTTCAATTGCATGCACTTTTTTAATAGTGGAAGATCTTTCGGTATGCCATTGAGAATAGTTAACCATAATATTATCTAGGAGTTTAGTAGCTTCTCCTAATGTAATTTCTGTAAAAGTGCCTCCCGCGGCCGAATCTAAAAGATTTCTAGAAGTAAAATTCAATCCGACATAATTTTTTTAATCATCCATAAATTCAAACTATGAGTAGGGCAATTTCTAATCATCAATTTCACCCTGTCCCAAGATTGTGCAACATGTTCATGATGAAGTTGCTTAAAATTCATAATATCGTTCCTAAGGGAGATGATCTTAGCGGGAGGAAAATACTTGGAAATAAAAGCATCTTTACACTTATTCCATGAATCAATACTATTTTTAGGCAAAGATGAAAACCAAGTTTTAGCCCGATCCCTAAGAGAGAACGGAAATAGCTTCAACTTAACAATATCATTATCCACATCTTTTTTCTTTTGCATATCGCACAAATCAACGAAATTATTAATATGGCATGTGGCATCTTCATTGGGAAGGACGGAAAATTGATCTTTCATAACAAGATTCAACAAAGCAGTATTAATCTCACAAGATTCTGCATTAGCATCGGGAGCAATCAGAGTACTAATAAAATCATTATTGTTGGTATTGGAAAAGTAACACAATTTTGTATTATCTTGAGCCATCATGACAAAGCAAGTAATCCAACACACGAGCACACAAAAAGCAAACGAAGAAGACGAATGGAAGAGGGGAGAAGAAAAGGCGAATCTTTTCGAAAATCGTTTTTGAACTGGGGGAGAGGAAAACGAGAGGCGAATGGCGAATAATGTAATGCGAGAGACGAGAGTTTATGATGGGTACTTGGTATGTCTTGGCTTGGTGTAGATCTCCCCGACAACGGCGCTAGAAATCCTTCTTGCTACCTCTTGAGCATGCATTGGTTTTTTCCTTGAAGAGAAAAGGGTGATGCAGCAAAGTAGCGTAAGTATTTCCCTCTGTTTTGAGAACCAAGGTATCAATCCAGTAGGAGACTACGCAACAAGCCACTGAATACCTGCACAAACAAACACCAACTTGCAACCAACGCGGCAAAGGGGTTGTCAACCCCTTCACTGTTATTTGCAAAGTGAGATCTGATAGAGATGGATAAACGGTAAAGTAATATTTTTGGTATTTTTGGTTTATGGAACGGAAAGTAAAGATTGCAAAGTAAAGTAAATAGGAAATTAGAGATTGTAGATCGGAAACTTATATGATGTAAAATAGATTCGGGGGCCATAGGTTTCACTAGAGGCTTCTCTCAAGATAGAAATTATTAAGATGGGTGAACAAATTACTGTCGAGCAATTGATAGAAAAGCGCAAAGTTATGACGATATATGAGGCAATGATCATGAATATAGGCATCACATCTGTGTCAAGTAGACCGACTCCTGCCTGCATCTACTACTATTACTCCACACATTGACCGACTCCTGCCTATGCTACCTCTTGAGCATGCGTTGGTATTCTCTTGGAGAGGAAAGGGTGATGCAGGAAAGTAGCGTAAGTATTTCCCTCAGTTTTTTAGAACCAAGGTATCAATCTAGTAGGAGGCTACGCTCAAGTCCCTCGTACCTGCACAAAACAATAGCTCAACGCAACCAACGCGATTAGGGGTTGTCAATCCCTTCACGGTCACTTACGGGAGTGAGATCTGATAGAGATGATAGATAATATTTTTGGTATTTTTGGTATAGAGATGCAAAGTGAAAAGTCCCTCGTACCTACACAAACAAATAAGAACCTTGCAACCAACGCGATAAAGGGGTTGTTAATCCCTTCACGGCCACTTGCAAAAGTGTGATCCGATAGAGATGATAAGATAATATTTTTGGTATTTTTATGATAAAGATTAAAAGTAAAGATTGCAAAATAAACGGCGACAGAAATAGCTAGTGGACGGGGGATTAACATGATGGAAGATAGACCTAGGGGCCATAGGTTTCATGATACGTCTCCAACGTATCTATAATTTTTGATTGCTCCATGCTATATTATCTACTGTTTTGGACTATATTGGGCTTTATTTTCCACTTTTATATTATTTTTGGGACTAACCTATTAACCGGAGGTCCAGCCCAGAATTGCTGTTTTTTGCCTATTTCAAAGTTTCGGAGAAACATAATATCAAACGGAGTCCAAACGGAATGAAAACTTCGGGAACGTGATTCTCTCACCAAACGTGATCTAGGAGACTTGGACCCTACTCCAAGGAACAAAAGAGGCGGTCACGAGGGTGGGGGCCGCGCCCACCCCCCTAGGGCGCGCCCCCTGCCTCGTGGGCCCCTCAGAGCTCCACTGACGTACTTCTTCCTCTTATATATACCTACGTATCCCCAAACGATCAGATACGGAGTCAAAAACCTAATTCCACCGCCGCAACCTTCTGTACCCACGAGATACCATCTTGGGGCATGTTCCGGAGCTCCGCTGGAGAGGTCCATCATCATGGAGGGCTTCTACATCATCATAGCCCCTCCGATGAAGTGTGAGTAGTTTACCTCAGACCTTCGGGTCCATAGTTAGTAGCTCGATGGCTTCTTCTCTCTTTTTGGATCTCAATACAACGTTCTCCCCCTCTCTCATGGAGATCTATTCGATGTAATCTTCTTTTTGCGGTGTGTTTGTTGAGACCGATGAATTGTGGGTTTATGATCAAGTCTATCTATGAATAATATTTGAATCTTCTCTGAATTCTTTTATGTATGATTGGTTATCTTTGCAAGTCTCTTCGAATTATCAGTTTGGTTTGGCCTACTAGATTGGTTTTTCTTGCCATGGGAGAAGTGCTTAGCTTTGGGTTCAATCTTGTAGTGTCCTTTCCCAGTGATAGAAGGGGCAGCAAGGCACGTATTGTATTGTTGCCATCAAGGATAACAAGATGGGGTTTTTATCATATTGCATGAAACTATCCCTCTACATCATGTCATCTTGCTTAAGGCGTTACTCTGTTTTTAACTTAATACTCTAGATGCATGCTGGATAGCGGTCGATGAGTGGAGTAATAGTAGTAGATGCAGGCAGGAGTCGGTCTACTTGTCTCGGACGTGATGCCTATATACATGATCATACCTAGATATTCTCATAACTATGCTCAATTCTGTCAATTGCTCAACAGTAATTTGTTCACCCACCGTAGAATACTTATGCTCTTGAGAGAAGCCACTAGTGAAACCTATGGCCCCTGGGTCTATTCTCATCATATCAATCTCCATCACTTTAATCTTGCTTTGCTTTTTTACTTTGCCTTTTACTTTTCACTTTGCATCTCTATACCAAAAATACCAAAAATATTATCTATCATCTCTATCAGATCTCACTCCCGTAAGTGACCATGAAGGGACTGACAACCCCTAATCGCGTTGGTTGCGTTGAGCTATTGTTTTGTGCAGGTACGAGGGAGTTGAGCGTAGCCTCCTACTGGATTGATACCTTGGTTCTCAAAAACTGAGGGAAATACTTATGCTACTTTGCTGCGTCATCCTCTCCTCTTCGGGGAAATCCAACGCAGTGCTCAAGAGGTAGCATTTCACTAGTGGCTTCTCTCAAGATAGCATAAGTATTACGATGGGTGAACAAATTATTGTCGAGCAATTGATAGAAAAGTGCATAGTTATGAGAATATCTAGGCATGATCATGTATATAGGCATCACATCCGCGACAAGTAGACCGATACTTGCCTGCATCTACTACTATTACTCCACACATCGACCGCTATCCAGCATGCATCTAGAGTATTAAGTTCATAAGAACAGAGTAACGCATTAGGCAAGATGACATGATGTTGAGGGATAAACTCATGCAATATGATATAAACCCCATCTTTTTATCCTCGATGGCAACAATACAATACGTGACGTTTCCCCTGGTGTCACTGTGATCGAGCACCGCAAGATTGAACCCAAAGCTAAGCACTTCTCCCATTGCAAGAAAGATCAATCTAGTAGGCCAAACCAAACTGATAATTCGAAGAGGCTTGCAAAGATAACCAATCATGCATAAAAGAATTTAGAGAAGATTCAAATATTGTTCATAGATAATCTTGATCATAAACCCACAATTCATCGGATCTCGACAAACACACCGCAAAAAGAGTTACATCGAATAGATATCCCAGAAGATCGAGGAGAACTTTGTATTCAGATCCAAAGAGAGAGAAGAAGCCATCTAGCTAATAACTATGGACCCGAAGGTCTGTGGTAAACTACTCACACATCATCGGAGAGGCCATGGTGTTGATGTAGAAGCCCTCCATGATCGATTCCCCCTCTGGCGGAGCGCCGGAAAAGGCCCCAAGATGGGATCTCATGGGTGCAGAAGGTTGCGGCGGTGGAAATAGGGTTTCGTGGTGCTCCTCGATGGTTTCGGGGTACATTGGTATATATAGGAGGAAGAAGTAGGTCGGTGGAGCCACGAGGGGCCCACAAGGGTGGGGCGTGCCTAGGGGGGCAGGCGCGCCTCCCTGCCTCGTGGCCTCCTCGTTGGTTTCTTTACGTCCACTCCAAGTCCTCTGGATCATGTTTGTTCCAAAAATCATGCTCCCGAAGGTTTCATTCCGTTTGGACTCCGTTTGATATTCCTTTTCTGTGAAACACTGAAATAGGCAAAAAAACTGCAATTTGCACTGGGCCTTGGGTTAGTAGGTTAGTCCCAAAAAAATATAAAAGTGTATAATAATGCCCATTGAACATCCAAAACAGAATATATAATAGCATGGAGCAATCAAAAATTATAGGTACGTTGGAGATGTATCAAGCATCCCCAAGTTTAATTTCTGCTCGTCCTCGAGTAAATGATAAAAACAGAATTTTTGATGTGGAATGCTACTTAGCATATTCTTCAATGTAATATTTTTTATTGTGGCATGAATGTTGAGATCCGAAAGATTCAAGATAAAAGTTTAATATTGACATAAAAATAATAATACTTCAAGCATACTAACTAAGCAATCATGTCTTCTCAAAATAACATGGCCAAAGAAAGTTCATCCCTACAAAATCATATAGTTAGGTCATGCTCCATTTTCGTCACACAAGAATGCTCTCATCATGCACAACCCCGATGACAAGCCAAGCAATTGTTTCATACTTTAGTAATCTCAAACTTTTTTCAACGTTCACGCAATACATGAGCGTGAGCCATGGATATAGCACTATGGGTGGAATAGAATATAATGACAGGGGTTGTGTGGAGAAGACAAAAAAGGAGAAAGTCTCACGTTGACGCGGCTAATCAACGGGCTAGGGAGATGCCCATCAATTGATGTCAATGCAAGGAGTAGGGATTGCCATGCAACGGATGCACTAGAGCTATAAATGTATGAAAGCTCAACAAAAGAAACTAAGTGGGTGTGCATCCAACTTGCTTGCTCACGAAGACCTAGGGTATTTGAGGAAGCCCATTATTGGAATATACAAGCCAAGTTCTATAATGAAAAATTCCCACTAGTATATGAAAGTGACAAAACAAAAGACTCTCTATCATAAAGATCATGGTGCTACTTTGAAGCACAAGTGTGCAAAAAAGGATAGTAGCATTGTCCCCTTTTTATTTCTCTTTGGGGGGTGGCCTTTCTCTTTGTTTGGGACAATGCTCTAGTAATGATGATCATCACACTTCTATCAATTTACAACTCGATGATTACAACTCGATACTAGAACAAGATATGACTCTATATGAATGCCTCCGGCGGTGTACCGGGATGGGCAATGAATCAAGAGTGACATGTATGAAATAATATGCATGGTGGCTTTTCCACAAATACGATGTCAACTACATGATCATGCAAGGCAATATGACAATGATGAAGCGTGTCATAATAAACAGAACGGTGGAAAGTTGCATGGCAATATATCTCAGAATGGCTATGGAAATGCCATAATAGGTAGGTATGGTGGCTGTTTTGAGGAAGATATAAGGAGGTTTATGTGTGATAGAGCGTATCATATCACGGGGTTTGGATGCACCGGCTAAGTTTGCACCAACTCTCAAGGTGAGAAAGGGCAATGCACGGTACCGAAGAGGCTAGCAATGATGGAAGGTTGAGAGTGCGTATAATCCATGGACTCAACATTAGTCATAAAGAACTCACATACTTATTGCAAAAATCTACAAGTCATCAAAAACCAAGCACTGCGCGCATGCTACTAGGGGGGTAGATTGGTAGGAAAATGCCATCGCTCGTCCCCGACCGCCAATCACAAGGATGACAATCAAAGAACACCTCATGTTTCAAATTTGTTACACAATGTTTACCATACGTGCATGCTACGGGACTTGCAAACTTCAACACAAGTATTTCTCAAATTCACAACTACTCAAATAGCACAACTTTAATATCACTATCTCCATATCTCGAAACAATCATCAAGTATCAAACTTCTCTTAGTATTCAACGCACTTATATGAAAGTTTTTTATTATGTCCAACTTGGATGCCTATCATATTAGGACTAATTTTATAGCCAAAGAAAATTACCATGCTGTTCTAAAAGACTCTCAAAATAATATAAGTGAAGCATGAGAGATCAATAATTTCTATAAAATAAAACCACCACCTGCTCTAAAAGATATAAGTGAAGTACTAGAGCAAAATTGTTTAGCTCAAAAGATATAAGTGAAGCACAAAGAGTATTCTAATAAATTCCGATTAATGTGTGTCTCTCCCAAAAGGTGTGTACAGCAAGGATGGTTGTGGTGAACTAAAAATCAAAGACTCAAATCATACAAGACGCTCCAAGCAAAACACATATCATGTGGTGAATAAAAATATAGCTTCAAGTAAAGTTACCGATGGAAGAAGACAAAAGAGGGGATGCCTTCCGGGGCATCTCCAAGCTTAGGCTTTTGGTTGTCCTTGGATTTTACCTTGGGGTGCCTTGGGCATCCCCAAGCTTAGGCTCTTGCCACTCCTTGTTCCATAATCCATCAAATCTTTACCCAAAACTTGAAAACTTCACAACACAAAACTTAACAGAAAATCTCATGAGCTCCGTTAGCGAAAGAAAACAAACCACCACTTAAAGGTACTGTAATGAACTCATTATTTATATTGGTGTTAACCCTACTGTATTGCAACTTCTATATGGTTCATAACCTCCGATACTAGCCATAGATTCATCAAAATAAGCAAACAACACATGAATAACAGAATCTATCAAAAACAGAACAGTCTGTAGTAATCTGTATCAAACGCATACTTATGGAACTCCAAAAATTCTAAAATAAATTTCTGGACGTGATTAATTTATATATTAATCATATGCAAAAAGAATCAACTAAATATCATTCTCCAGTAAAAAGTTGTAGCTAATCTCGTGAGCGCTAAAGTTTCTGTTTTTTACAGCAAGATCGAAAAGACTTCACCCAAGTCTTCCCAAAGGTTCTACTTGGCACAAACACTAATTAAAACATGAAAACACATCTAACAAGAGGCTAGATGAATTATTTATTTAATAACATCAAGGAAAATTTTTGGGTTGTCTACCAAAAAGCGTTTTTCTTTAAAGCCTTTTAGCTAGGTATTGATAATTTTAATGATGCTCACATGAAAGACAAGAATTGAAGCACAAATAGAGCATCATAAAACATGTGAAAATCACATCTAAGTATAACACACTTCCTATGCATATGCATTTTATAGGAAAACAAATTAGCAAGACAAGCAAGATCTAGAATATGCAAGGAAGAAGAAAGAAACAATAGCAATCTCAACGTAACGAGAGGTAATTTAGTAACATGAAAATTTCTACAACCATATTTTACTCTCTCATAATAATTAAATGTGTGATAATATTCAAATTCAACAATATGTCCCTCACATAAAATTTTCTCTGCATGATCCACATGCATGCAAAGTTGACACTCTTCCAAAATAGTGGGAATATCATTAACTAAAGTCATGACCTCTCCAAACCCACTTTTATCAAAAACTTCATAAGATTGAACATTATCCAAATATGTGGGATCTAAAGTTGACACTCTTCCAAACCCACTTTCAATATTATTGCAAACATTATTATCAATCTCATATTCATCATGAGGCTTAAATAAATTTTCAAGATAATAAGAAGAATCACCCCAATCATGATCATTGCAACAAGTAGTAGACATAGCAAAACAAGCATCCCCAAGCTTAGGGTTTTGCATATTATTAGCACAATTGACATCAAGAGAATTTATAGTAAGATCATTGCAATCATGCTTTTCATCGAAGGAACTATCAAGTATGGGTGCAATAGCAACGATCTCATGTTTAACATAAGGAACTATAGCAAGTTCATCTTCATAAATATTGGCATCATGGCCACAAGAATAGCAAGCATCATGTCCATCAAGGGATATTTCAATCAAATCATCAGAATCATAATTATCTATAGATTCATGCATATCATTATTTTCTTTAGAAGCAATGGTCATTCTTTCAATAAATTCTTTGACATAGACATTATGAGCATAGTTTTCATAGCAATATTTAAGTATGTCAAAAGTTTCAGATTGATAGAGAGTAATATCATACTTTTCAATCAAAAAAGCAACTTCATAAGCACCCTTAAAAGCAACAAATTCTTCAATGTGTTTGATATCGTAGTAACTATAAACACCCTTTGCATAAGAAGATAGGATTTCATTATCATTAAACTCACATAGGTAAGGAAGGTGTTTTTTAGGGTTCTTAGAGCAACAAGTAAAATCATAAATTTCACAAAGATTCCAAGCATAACACATCAATCTGTTTATTTGATCCCATAAGAGTCTCCCCTTTCCAGACAAACGTGTTGGTGAACGTAGTAATTTCAAAAAAAATCCTACGCACACGCAAGATCATGGTGATGCATAGCAACGAGAGGGAAGAGTGTTTCCATGTACCCTCGTAGACCGAAAGTAGAAGCGATAGCACAATGCGGTTGATGCAGTCGTACGTCTTCATGATCCGATCGATCAAGTACCGAACGCACGGCACCTCCGAGTTCAGCACACGTTCAACTCGATGACGTCCCTGGAACTCAGATCCAGCCAAGCTTTGAGGGAGAGTTTCGTCAGCACGACGGCGTGGTGACGACGATGATGTTCTACCAACGCAGGGCTTCGCCTAAGCACCGCTATGATATGACCGAGGTGGATTATGGTGGAGGGGGCACCGCACACGGCTAAGAGATCCAAGGGATCAATTGTTGTGTCTCTAGGGGGTGCCTTCCTCCCCGTATATAAAGGAGTGGAGGAGGGGGAGGGGGTCGGCCACCCTTGGCGCGCCCCATGAGGAGTCCTACTCCCACCGGGAGTAGGACTCCCCCCTTCCATGTTGGAGTAGGAGAGAGAGGGGGAAAGGAAAGGGGGGAGCCGCCCCTCCTCCTTGTCCAATTCGGACTTGGGGGGAGGGGCGCGCGGCTGCTCCTTGGTCACCTCTCCTCTTCCACCACTTGGGCCCATGAGGCCTAATAACCTCCGGGGGGTTCCGGTAACCCCCCGGTACTCCGGTATGTATCCGATAACCACCAGAACCATTCCGGTGTCCGAATATAGTCATCCAATATATCAATCTTCATGTCTCGACCATTTCGAGACTCCTCGTCATGTCCGTGATCACATCCGGGACTCCAGACTACCTTCGGTACATCAAAACACATAAACTCATAATATAACCGTCATCGAACTTTAAGAATGCGGACCCTACGGGTTCGAGAACTATGTAGACATGACCGAGACACGTCTCCGATCAATAACCAATAGCGGAACCTGGATGCTCATTTTGGCTCCCACATATTCTACGAAGATCTTTATCGGTCAAACCGCATAACTACATACGTTGTTCCCTTTGTCATCGGTATGTTACTTGCCCGAGATTCAATCGTAGGTATCTCAATACCTAGTTCAATCTCGTTACCGGCAAGTCTCTTTACTCGTTCCGTAATACACCATCCCGCAACTAACTCATTAGTTGCAATGCTTGCAAGGCTTAAGTGATGTGTATTACCGAGTGGGCCCAGAGATACCTCTCCGACAATCGGAGTTACAAATCCTAATCTCGAAATACGCCAACCCAACAAGTACCTTCGGAGACACCTGTAGAGCACCTTTATATTCACCCAGTTACGTTGTGACGTTTGGTAGCACACAAAGTGTTCCTCCGGTAAACGGGAGTTGCATAATCTCATAGTCATAGGAACATCTATAAGTCATGAAGAAAGCAATAGCAACGTACTAAACGATCAAGTGCTAAGCTAACGGAATGGGTCAAGTCAATCACATCATTCTCCTAATGATGTGACCCTGTTAATCAAATAAAAACTCTTTGTCTATGGCTAGGAAACATAACCATCTTTCATTAACGAGCTAGTCAAGTAGAGGCATACTAGTGACACTCTGTTTGTCTATGTATTCACACATGTATCATGTTTCCGGTTAATACAATTCTAGCATGAATAATAAACATTTATCATGATATAAGGAAATAAATAATAACTTTATTATTGCCTCTAGGGCATATTTCCTTCAGTCTCCCACTTGCACCAGAGTCAATAATCTAGATTACACAATAATGATTCTAACACCCATGGAGCCTTGGTGCTGATCATGTTTTGCTCGTGGAAGAGGCTTAGTCAATGGGTCTGCAACATTCAGATCCGTATGTATCTTGAAAATCTCTATGTCTCCCACCAGGAATTGATCCCGGATGGAGTTGAAGCGTCTCTTGATGTGATTGGTTCTCTTCTGAAATCTGGATTCCTTTGCCAAAGCAATTGCACCAGTATTGTCAGAAAAGATTTTCATTGGACCCGATGCACTAGGTATGACACCTAGATCGGATATGAACTCCTTCATATAGACTCCTTCATTTGCTGCTTCCGAAGGAGCTATGTACTCCGCTTCACATGTAGATCCTGCTATGACGCTTTGTTTAGAACTGCACCAACTGATAGCTCCACCGTTCAATATAAACACGTATTCGGTTTGCGATTTAGAATCATCCGGATCTGTGTCAAAGCTTGCATCGACATAACCATTTACGACAAGCTCTTTGTCACCTCCATAAACGAGAAACATATCCTTAGTCCTTCTCAAGTATTTCAGGATGTTCTTGACCGTTGTCCAGTGGTCCACTCCTGGATTACTTGGGTATCTCCCTGCTAAACTAATAGCAAGGCACACATCGGGTCTGGTACACAGCATTGCATACATGATAGAGGCTATGGCTGAAGCATAGGGAACATCTTTCATTTTCTCTCTATCTTCTGCAATGGTCGGGCATTGAGTCTTACTCAACTTCACACCTTGTAACACAGGCAAGAACCCTTTATTTTGCTTGATCCATTTTGAACTTCTTCAAAACCTTATCAAGGTATGTGCTTTGTGAAAGTCTTATTAAGCGTCTTGATCTATCTTAATAGATCTTGATGCCCAATATATAAGCAGCTTCACCGAGGTCCTTCATTGAAAAACTCTTATTCAAATATCCCTTTATGCTATCCAGAAATTCTATATCATTTCCGATCAACAATATGTCATCCACATATAATATCAGATATGCTACAGAGCTCCCACTCACTTTCTTGTAAATACAGGCTTCTCCAAAAGTCTGTATAAAACCATATGCTTTGATCACACTATCAAAACGTTTATTCCAACTCCGAGAGGCTTGCACCAGTCCATAAATGGATCGCTGGAGCTTGCACACTTTGTTAGCTCCCTTTGGATCGACAAAACCTTCCGGTTGCATCATATACAACTCTTCTTCCAGAAATCCATTCAGGAATGCAGTTTTGACATCCATTTGCCAAATTTCGTAATCATAAAATGCAACAATTTCTAACATGATTCGGACAGACTTAAGCATCGCTACGGGTGAGAAAGTCTCATCGTAGTCAATCCCTTGAACTTGTTGAAAACCTTTTGCAACAAGTCAAGCTTTATAGATAGTAACATTACCGTCAGCGTCAGTCTTCTTCTTGAAGATCCATTTATTTTCAGTGGCTTGCCGATCATCGGGCAAGTCAACCAAAGTCCATACTTTGTTCTCATACATGGATCCCATCTCAGATTTCATGGCCTCAAGCCATTTTGCGGAATCTGGGCTCACCATCGCTTCTTCATAGTTTGTAGGTTCGTCATGGTCTAATAACATAACCTCCAGAACAAGATTACCGTACCACTCTGGTGCGGATCTTACTCTGGTTGACCTACGAGGTTCAGTAACAACTTGATCTGAAGTTTCATGATCATCATCATTATCTTCCTCACTAATTGGTATAGACGTCACACGAACCGGTTTCTGTGATGAACTACTTTCCAATAAGGGAGTAGGTACAATTACCTCATCAAGTTCTACTTTCCTCCCACTCACTTCTTTCGAGAGAAACTCCTTCTCTAGAAAGGATCCATTCTTAGCAACGAATGTCTTGCCTTCGGATCTGTGATAGAAGATGTACCCAACAGTTTCCTTTGGGTATCCTATGAAGACACATTTCTCCGATTTGGGTTCGAGCTTATCAGGTTGAAGCTTTTTCACATAAGCATCGCAACCCCAAACTTTAAGAAACGACAACTTTGGTTTCTGGCCAAACCATAGTTCATAAGGCGTCATCTCAACGGATTTTGATGGTGCCCTATTTAACGTGAATGCGGCCGTCTCTAAAGCAAAACCCCAAAACGATAGCGGTAAATCAGTAAGAGACATCATAGATCGCACCATATCTAGTAAAGTATGATTACGACGTTCAGACACACCATTACGCTGTGGTGTTCCGGGTGGCGTGAGTTGTGAAACTATTCTGCATTGATTCAAATGTAGACCAAACTCGTAACTCAAATATTCTCCTCCATGATCAAATCGTAGAAACTTTATTTTCTTGTTATGATGATTTTCAACTTCACTATGAAATTCTTTGAACTTTTCAAAAGTTTCAGACTTATGTTTCATTAAGTAGATATAGCCATATCTGCTTAAATCATCTGTGAAGGTGAGAAAATAACGATACCCGCCGCCAGCTTCAACATTTATTGGACCACATACATCAGTATGTATGATCTCCAATAAATCAGTTGCTCGCTCCATAGTTCCGGAGAACGGCGTTTTAGTCATCTTGCCCATGAGGCATGGTTCGCAAGTACCAAGTGATTCATAATCAAGTGATTCCAAAAGTCCATCAGTATGGAGTTTCTTCATGCATTTTACACCAATATGACCCAAATAGCAGTGCCACAAATAAGTTGCACTATCATTATCAACTCTGCATCTTTTGGCTTCAACATTATGAATATGTGTATCACTACTATAGAGATTCATAAAAAATAGACCACTCTTCAAGGGTGCATGACCATAAAAGATATTACACATATAAATAGAACAACCATTATTCTCTCATTTAAATGAATAACCGTCTCGCATCAAACAAGATCCGGATATAATGTTCATGCTCAATGCTGGCACCAAATAACAATTATTTAGGTCTAATACTAATCCCGAAGGTAGATGTAGAGGTAGCGTGCCGACGGTGATCACATCGACTTTGGAACCGTTGCCCACGCGCATCGTCACCTCGTCCTTAGCCAATGTCCGCTTAATCCGTAGTCCCTGTTTCGAGTTGCAAATATTAGCAATAGAACCAGTATCAAATACCCAGGTGCTACTACGAGCTCTGGTAAGGTACACATCAATAACATGTATAGCACATATACCTTTGTTCACCTTGCCATCCTTCTTATCCGCCAAATACTTGGGGCAATTCCGCTTCCAGTGACCAGTCTGCTTGCAGTAGAAGCACTCAGTTTCAGGCTTAGGTCCAGACTTGGGTTTCTTCTCTTGAGCAGCAACTTGTTTGCTGTTCTTCTTGAAGTTCCCCTTCTTCTTCCCTTTGCCCTTTTTCTTGAAACTGGTGATCTTATTGACCATCAACTATTGATGCTCCTTCTTGATTTCTACCTCCGCAACCTTTAGCATTGCGAAGAGCTCGGGAATCATCTTATCCATCCCTTGCATGTTATAGTTCATCACGAAGCTCTTGTAGCTTGGTGGCAGTGATTGAAGAATTCTGTCAATGACGCTATCATCTGGAAGATTAACTCCCAGCTGAATCAAGTGATTGTTATACCCAGACATTCTGAGTATATGCTCACTGACAGAACTATTCTCCTCCATCTTGCAGTTGTAGAACTTATTGGAGACTTCATATCTCTCAATCCGGGCATTTGCTTGAAATATTAACTTCAACTCCTGGAACATATCATATGCTCCATGACATTCAAAACGTCGTTGAAGTCCTGGTTCTAAGCCGTAAAGCATGGCACACTGAACTATCGAGTAGTCATCAGCTTTGCTCTGCCAGACATTCATAACATCTGGTGTTGCTCCTGTAGCAGGTTTGGCACCTAGCGGTGCTTCCAGGACGTAATTCTTCTGTGCAGCAATGAGGATAATCCTCAAGTTACCGACCCAGTCCGTGTAATTGCTGCCATCATCTTTCAACTTTTCTTTCTCAAGGAACGCATTAAAATTCAACGGAACAACAGCACGGGCCATCTATCTACAATCAACATAGACAAGCAAGAAACTATCAGGTACTAAGTTCATGGTAAATTTAAGTTCAATTAATCATATTACTTAAGAAATCCCACTTAGATAGACATCCCTCTAATCATCTAAGTGATCACGTGATCCAAATCAACTAAACCATAACCGATCATCACGTGAAATGGAGTAGTTTTGAATGGTGAACATCACTATGTTGATCATATCTACTATATGATTCACGCTCAACCTTTCGGTCTCAGTGTTCCGAGGCCATATCTGCATATGCTAGGCTCGTCAAGTTTAACCTGAGTATTCTGCGTGTGCAAAAACTGGCTTGCACCTGTTGTAGATGGACATAGAGCTTATCACACCCGATCATCACGTGGTGTCTGGGCACGACGTACTTTGGCAACGGTGCATACTCAGGGCGAACACTTTTATCATGAAATTTAGAGAGAAATCATCTTATAATGCTACTGTCAATCAAAGCAAGATAAGATGCATAAAAGATAAACATCACATGCAATCAATATAAGTGATATGATATGGCCATCATCATCTTGTGCTTGTGATCTCCATCTTCGAAGCACCGTCATGATCACCATCGTCACCGGGGCGACACCTTGATCTCCATCGTAGCATCGTTGTCGTCTCACCAACTATTGCTTCAACAACCATCGTTGCCGCTTAGTGATAAAGTAAAGCAATTACATGGCGATTGCATTGCATACAATAAAGCGACAACCATATGGCTCCTGCCAGTTGCCAATAACTCGGTTACAAAACATCATCATCTCATACAATAAAATATAGCATCATTCCTTGACCATATCACATCACAACATGCCCTGCAAAAACAAGTTAGATGTCCTCTACTTTGTTGTTGCAAGTTTTACGTGGCTGCTATGGGCTGAGCAAGAACGGTTCTTACCTACGCATCAAAACCACAATGATAGTTCGTCAAGTTAGTGCTGTTTTAACCTTCTCAAAGACCGGGCGTAGCCACACTCGGTTCAACTAAAGTTGGAGAAACTGACACCCGCCAGCCACCTGTGTGCAAAGCACATTGGTAGAACCAGTCTCGCGTAAGCGTACGCGTAATGTCGGTCTGGGCCGCTTCATCCAACAATACCGCCGAACCAAAGTGTGACATGCTGGTAAGCAGTATGACTTGTATCGCGCATAACTCACTTGTGTTATACTCGTGCATATAACATCAACACATAAAACCTGGCTCTAATACCACTGTTGGGGAACGTAGTAATTTCAAAAAAAAATCCTAAGCACACGCAAGATCATGGTGATGCATAGCAACGAGAGGGAAGAGTGTGTCCACGTACCCTTGTAGACCGAAAGCGGAAGCGTTAGCACTACGCGGTTGATGTAGTCGTGCGTCTTCACGATCCGACCGATCAAGTACCAAACGCACGGCACCTCCGAGTTCAGCACACGTTCAACTCGATGACGTCCCTCGAACTCCGATCCAGCCAAGCTTTGAGGGAGAGTTTCGTCAGCATGACAGCATGGTGACGATGATGATGTTCTACCGACGCAGGGCTTCGCCTAAGCACCGCTACGATATGACCGAGGTGGATTATGGTGGAGGGGGCACCGCACACGGCTAAGAGATCCAAGGGATCAATTGTTGTGTCTCTAGGGGGTGCCTCCCTCCCCGTATATAAAGGAGTGGAGGAGGGGGAGGGGGTCGGCCACCCTTGGCGCCCCCCATGAGGAGTCCTACTCCCACCGGGAGTAGGACTCCCCCCTTCCATGTTGGAGTAGGAGAGGAGAGGGAAGGAGAGAGAGGGGGAAAGGAAACGGGGGCGCCGCCCCTTCTCCTTGTCCAATTGGGACTTGGGGGGGAAGGGGCACGCGGCTGCCCCTTGGCCGCCTCTCATCTTCCACCACTTGGGCCCATGAGGCCCAATAACCTCCGGGGGGTTCCGGTAACCCCCGGGTACTCCGATATGTATCCGATAACCCCCGGAACCATTCCGGTGTCCGAATATAGTTGTCCAATATATCAATCTTCATGTCTCGACCATTTCGAGACTCCTCGTCATGTCCATGATCACATCCGGGACTCCGAACTACCTTCGGTACATCAAAACACATAAACTCATAATATAACCGTCATCGAACTTTAAGCGTGCGGACCCTACGGGTTCGAGAACTATGTAGACATGACCGAGACACGTCTCCATTCAATAACCAATCGCGGAACCTGGATGCCCATATTGGCTCCCACATATTCTACGAAGATCTTTATCGGTCAAACCGCATAACTACATATGTTGTTCCCTTTGTCATCGGTATGTTACTTGCCCGAGATTCAATCATCGGTACCTCAATACCTAGTTCAATCTCGTTACCGGCAAGTCTCTTTACTCGTTCCGTAATACATCATCCCACAACTAACTCATTAGTTGCAATGCTTGCAAGGCTTAAGTGGTGTGTATTACCGAGTGGGCCCAGAGATACCTCTCCGACAATCGGAGTGACAAATCCTAATCTCGAAATACGCCAACCCAACAAGTACCTTTGGAGACACCTGTAGAGCACCTTTATAATCACCCAGTTACGTTGTGACGTTTGGTAGCACACAAAGTGTTCCTCCGGTAAACGGGAGTTGCATAATCTCATAGTCATAGGAACATGTATAAGTCATGAAGAAAGCAATAGCAACATACTAAACGATCAAGTGCTAAGCTAACTTAATGGGTCAAGTCAATCACATCATTCTCCTAATGATGTGACCCCGTTAATCAAATGACAACTCTTTGTCTACGGCTAGGAAACATAACCATCTTTGATTAACGAGCTAGTCAAGTAGAGGCATACTAGTGACACTCTGTTTGTCTATGTATTCACACATGTATCATGTTTCGGGTTAATACAATTCTAGCATGAATAATAAACATTTATCATGATATAAGGAAATAAATAATAACTTTATTATTGCCTATAGGGCATATTTCCTTCAAAACGGTGACGCACAAAATGAGCATGCTCATCTAAAGATTTCCCATCAACTAGGCTAGTTGGGGTTTCAGCACGAGCGCATAAGGATCAAAGATGATCCAAGTAGAACACTTTAAGTGGATCCATATCAATAATTTTTTAGCAAGCAAAGATGCAAGCAAATAGAAGGCACATGGAAACACAAACAAAAAGACATACGGGAAGAAGGCGAAGAAAAGGCAAAGGTGAAGTGGGGGAGATGAAAACGAGAGGCAAATGGCAAATAATGTAATGTGAGGGATAAGAGTTTGTGATGGGTACTTGGTATGTCTTGACTTGTGCATAGAATCCCCGGCATCGGCGCCAGAAATCCTTCTTGCTACCTTTTGAGCATGCATTGGTTTTCCCTTGAAGAGGAAAGGGTGATGCTGCAAAGTAGCGTAAGTATTTCCCTCAGTTTTTGAGAACCAAGGTATCTATCTAGTAGGAGGCCACATGCAAGTCCCTCGTACCTACACAAACAAAAAATAACCTTGCAACCAACGTGATAAAGGGGTTGTCAATCCCTTCACGGCCACTTGCAGAAGTGAGATCTGATAGAGATGATAAGATAATATTTTTGGTATTTTTATGATAAAGATTAAAAGTAAAAATTGCAAAATAAACGGCGACAGAAATAGCTAGTTGACGAGAGATTAATATGATGGAAGATAGACCCGGGGGCCATAGGTTTCATTAGTGGCTTCTCTCAAGATAGCATAAGTATTACGGTGGGTGAAAAAATTACTGTCGAGCAATTGATAGAAAAGTGCATAGTTATGAGAATATCTAGGCATGATCATGTATATAGGCATCACGTCCGCGACAAGTAAACCGATTCCTGTCTGCATCTACTACTGTTACTCCACACATCGACCGCTATCCAGCATGCATCTAGAGTATTAAGTTCATAAGAACAGAGTAATTAACGCATTAGGCAAGATGACATGATGTAGAGGGATAAACTCAAGCAATATGATATAAACCCCATCTTTTTATCTTCGATGGCAACAATACAATACGTGTCGTTTCCCCTGCTGTCACTAGGATCGAGCACCGCAAGATTGAACCCAAAGCTAAGCACTTCTCCCATTGCAAGAAAGATCAATGTAGTAGGCCAAACCAAATTGCTAATTCGAAGAGACGTGCAAAGATAACTAATCATACATAAAAGAATTCAGAGAAGATTCAAATATTGTTCATAGATAATCTTGATCATAAACCCACAATTCATCGGATCTCATCAAACAGACCACAAAAAGAGTTAAATCAAATAGATCTCCAAGAAGATCGAGGAGAACTTTGTATTGAGATCCAAAGAGAGAGAAGAAGCCATCTAGCTAATAACTATGGACCCGAAGGTCTGTGGTAAACTACTCACACATCATCGGAGAGGCCATGGTGTTGATGTAGAAGCCCTCCGTGATCGATTCCCCCTCCGGCGGAGTGCCGGAAAAGGCCCCAAGATGGGATCTCATAGGTAAAGAAGGTTGCGGTGGTGGAAATAGGGTTTCATGGTGCTCCTCGATGGTTTCGGGGTACATGGGTATAAATAGGAGGAAGAAGTAGGTCGGTGGAGCCACGAGGGGCCCACGAGGGTGGGGGCGCGCCTCCCTGCCTCGTGGCCTCCTCGTTGGTTTCTTGACGTCCACTCCAAGTCCTGTGGATCATGTTTGTTGGTCCAAAAATCATGCTCCCGAAGGTTTCATTCCGTTTGGACTCCGTTTGATGTTTCTTTTCTGCGAAACACTGAAATAGGCAAAAAAACAGCAATTTGCACCGGGCTTGGGTTAGTAGGATAGCCCCAAAAATAATATAAAAGTGTATAATAAAGCCCATTAAACATCCAAAACAGAATATATAATAGTATGGAGCAATCAAAAATTATAGATACGTTGGAGACGTATCAGCCTACATCTAGAGTATTAAGTTCATAAGAATAGAGTAACGCATTAAGCAAGATGACATGATGTAGCGAGATTAACTCAAGCAATATGATGAAAACCCCATCTTTTTATCCTCGATGGCAACAATACAATACGTGCCTTGCTGCCCCTACTTTGTCTCTGGGTGAGGACACCGCAAGATTGAACCCAAAGCTAAGCACTTCTCCCATTGCAAGAAAAACCAATCTAGTTGGCCAAACCAAATCGATAGTTCGAAGAGACTTGCAAAGATATCAAATCATGCATGTAAGAATTCAGAGGAGATTCAAATAATATCCATAGATAAGCTGATCATAATCCACAATTCATCGGATCTTGGCAAACACACTGCAAAAGAGTATTACATCAAATAGATTTCCAAGAACATCGAGGAGACCTTTGTATTGAGAATCAAAGAGAGAGAAGAAGCCATTTAGCTACTAGCTATGGACCCGTAGGTCTGAAGTAAACTACTCACGCTTCATCCGAGAGGTAATGGTGTTGATGTAGAATCCCTCCGTGAACGATTCCCCCTCCGGCAGGATGCCGGAAAAGGCCCCAAGATGGGATCTCACGGGTACAGAAGGTTGCGGCACTGGAAAAGTGGTTTCCTGGCTCCCCTGGATGTTTTTGGGGTACAAGAGTATATATAGGCGGAAGAATTAGGTCAGGGGAGCTACGAGGGGCCCACAAGGTCGGGGGGCGCCACCCACCCCCCTGGGCGTACCATCCACCCTTGTGGCCGCGTCGAGGCTCCTCTGACTTATACTCCAAGAATCCTGTGTGTCTTCTGGTCCAAGAAAAATCATGGCAAAGGTTTTATTCTATTTGGACTCCATTTGGTATTCCTTTTCTACAAAACTCTAAAACAAGGAAAAAATATAAACTGGCGCTGGGCTCTAGGTTAATGGGTTAGTCCAAAAATCATATAAAATAACATATTAATGCATATAAAACATCGAAAACATACAATATAATAGCATTGAACAATCAAAAAATTATAGATACGTTGGAGACATATCAGGCGTCGGCGGCTGGTGGAGGGTCGTTCGAGTCGTCAGACGAGGTGCCGTGGCCGCCGCTGTCGGAGGAGTCGGAGTCAAAGTCGGACAGCACGATCAACCCTTTGAGCCATCGGACGACCATGGCATGCTGCCTCTTGAGCTTCGCCAGCCGAGCCGCCTCCGTTGATGCATCGTCCGCCTCGCGCTTTAACTACTCAATGGCAAGCCAAGCGCTTTGGCGTTCTTCCAATGGAGCCGCTGAGAATCCGTCTCTACCATCATCAGCGACTGGCAGTAGACCCAAGCAAGGAGCCACTCGTCCTCATCGGGCTCCACTAGCAACCCACGGAGGCGGCACACGGACTGCTCCACGGCCTTCGTCTCCCTTCCAGTCGCCTCTCACGGCGGGCAGCGTGCACGTCTGATTCCGACGTGCATGTCCATGCCGGCGGTGCAGGCACTAGCACTCGCTGCTGCCCATGTGGAGTAGCGAACGGCGGGGGCAGGCGACAGCACGGACTGCGCATCCCTCGGGGAGCTGCGCATGGACCGGGAGTGGCCAGCGTGTTGGAACTATGCCCTAGATGCAATAATAAATTGGCTATTATCATTTTTCCTTGTTCATGATACATATTCATGTTTGAAATATGCCCCAGGGGCAATAATAAATTGGTTATTTCCTTGTTCATGATAAATGTTTATTATTAATGCTAGAATTGTATTGACCAAACACTTAAATACATGTGGGAATACATGGACAACACAGTGTCCCTAGTGAGCCTCTACTAGACTAGCTCGTTGATCAAAGATGGTTAAGGTTTTCTAACCATGGGCATGAGTTGTCATTTGATAACGGGGTCACATCATTAGGAGAATGATGTGATGGACAAGACCAAACCATAAGCTTAGCATCAGATCGTTTAGTTTATTTGCTATAGCTTTCTTCATGTCAAGTATATGTTCCTTAAATCATGAGATCGTGTAACTCCCTGGCACCGGCGGAATACTTAGTGTGTATTCAAACGTCACTTCATAACTGGGTGATCATAAAGGTGCTCTACAGGTACCTCCTAAGGTATCTGTTGGGTTAGCATGGATCAAGACTGGGATTTGTCATTCAGTATGACGGAGAGATATCTCTGGGGCCTCTCGGTAATAAAACATCTTAAAGAGCTTACAAGAAATGTGACTAATGAGTTAGTAACAGGATCTTGTATTATAGAACGAGTAAAGAGACTTGTCCGTAATGAGATTGAACTAGGTATGGAGATACCGACGATCAAATCCCGGGCAAGTAACATATCGCCGGACAAAGGGAATTGCATATGGGATTAACCTAATCCTTGACATCGTGGTTCAACTGTTAAAAGATCTTCCTGGAATATGTATGAATCAATATGGGCATCCAGGTCCCGCTATTGGTTATTGACCGGAGATGTGTCTCGGTCATGACTACATGATTCCCGAACCCGCAGGGTCGCACGCGTAACGTTCGTTGATGCTAGAGTATTATTGGGATATTTGATGATTGGTAACTGAATGTTGTTCGGAGTCCCAGATGAGATCTCGAACGTCATGAGGAGTCTCGGAATGGTCGAGAGGTAAAGATTTATATATGGGAAGTCATATTTTGGGTTTCGGAAAAAGATGCAGTTTTTTTGGTATTGTGCCGTAAAGCTTCTAGAATGTTCCAGAGGATTTCGGAAGTCCACAAGTGGGTCCACCACAACCCAAGGGATGGCATGGGATGAGGGAGGCGCCCTGGCATTATTGGGCTAGGCGCACCAAGTCCTCAAAAGCCCATGTGGCTAGGGAAGGAAAAAAAAGAGGAGTCCTAGTAGGAATAGGATTGGACTCGGAGTCCAAGTCCTCTACCCCTTGGTTGCGCCCTAAGGCTTGGAGGGGCTGTTCCCCACACCTGTCCACCTAGCCCTTGGCTCCTCTCTTTCTCTCTCTCTCTCTCTCTCTCTCTCTCTCTCTCTCTCTCTCCCGTTACTCTGTAATTCCTCCGTCCTTGTTCTAGCAGCTCTTGGTGAAGCCCTGCTGAACTAGCTCCACTACCACCATCACCACCACACCATCATGCTAGTTTTGGTTCCATCTGAAAGTGCTAGTTATCGACTAGATGGGGGTGAATAGGTGACTTTTATGGAAGTCTTCAAAATAGGCAATGTCTTCGAAGACAGATAACCAAATATAACCTAGACAATATGCAGCGGAAGATAAACTACACTAGCCATGCCATAGTCAAGGAGATAGTACATAGTAAACGCAAAGACAGATAGCAGCTAGGTAGAGTGGATCAGAATAGGAAGATAATATGAAGCCAAATATTCAAACGAAGAAGAATGCCTTTACATAGTGAAGTCAAACGGGGCAAGCAAGCAATGACTTCACGAAGCTAAATTGTAAATAATGGTGAAGTGATAGAACCAGTTGCTTGACAAAGACAAGAATTTGGTAGACCAGCTCTAGTTGTTGTGACAACTGTACATCTAGTAAGGGAGGCTGGGATTGAACTCAAAATACCACATCTTCACCTTATTCCCCTTGAGCTAAGGACACTTAGTCCTCACCCAATCACCCTGGTAAGTCTTCAAGGTAGACTTACAAACCTTCATAGACTTCGTTCACCGGCGATCCACAATGACTCTTGGATCCTCAGAATGCGACGCCTAACCGACTAGAAGATCACAGTCTTCAAGTGTAATAAGTCTTCAGATCACGCGAACCAAAAGACTTCAGTGATGTCAAACACTCTTCGGGCTCTGGGTGTTTTGGGTTTTATCCTTGCAAGGATTCTCTCTCAAAGGCTTCGGAGGTGGGTTTCTATCAAACGACAAAAGTCGTGCTCTAACTCTGAGCAGCCACCAATTATGGTGTAGGGGTGGGCTATTTATAGCCTCGAGGCAACCCGACATGATATGTCCGAAATGACCCTGGGTCACTAAGGAACCGACACGTGTCCAACGGTCAGATTTAAAACACACGCGGCAGCTTGACTTGGGTTACAAGCAAAGCTGACTCATCCAACTCTGGATAAGATTTTCTCTCATTGTCTTCACTCGAACACATAGGATTTGGGTTGAGCATCAAGTCAGTTTTCTGACTTTGTTCACTTGGACCCCATTTGACAGTTCGATGGTTCCTATGACCCAAGAAATAAGAAAATGAAACTACGAAGTAAACTATGTCACTCCATTGTCTTCAAGTGAATGTCTTCACACGTCATTATCTTCGACCTGAATGTCTTCACAAACCACCATTGTCTTCAATGTCTTCATACATTTTTAGGGGTCATCTCCTACGGGTAAACCGAATCAATAGGGACTTCCACCTGTGTTCTCCTGTGAATCACACAAACACATTAGTCCCTCAACCACGTTTTTCGTCAATACTCCAAAACCAACTAGGGGTGGCACTAGATGCACTTACACCATCTACTTCTCCGCCTTCTCTTGCTGGATCAAGGAGGGAGGAGACGTCATCGAGCCGCACGTGTGTTAAACTCGGAGGTGCCATCCGGTCGACACTAGATTGGTTGGATCCTGATCGGATCGCAAAGGGTACGACTACATCAACTGGGTTATATATGCTTCCACTTTCTGTCTACTAGGGTATGTAGACACACTCTCCCCTCTCTTTTATATTCTTCTCCTAGATAGATCTTGGGTGTTTGTAGGATTTTTTTATTTTCATGCTTCGTTCCCCATCAGTGGCATCATGAGCTAGGTATATGCGTAGATGTATATGCACGAGTAGAACACAAGGAGTTGTGGGTATTGATAATCAAATTTCTTACCTATCTTGTCTTATTTGGATTTAGCGGTATTGTGCGATGAAGTGGCCCGGACCAACCTTACTTGTCCACGCACAAGATACCAGTTCTATAGATAGAGATGCAACTTGTTTTGCATAAGGTGGCTAGCGGGTGTCTGTCTCTCCTACTTTAGTTGAATCTAATTTGACGAAGGCGGTCCTTGTAGAAGGTTAAAAGGCAACTTGATTATCGCCGTTGTGGTTTTACGTAGGTAAGAATGGTTCTTGTTCATTGCCCATTGCAGCAACGGAAAATTTGCTACAACAAAGTAGAGGACGTCTAACTTGTTTTTGCAGGGCATGTTGTGATGTGGTATGGCCAAAACATGATGTGATATATGTTGATGTATGAGATGATCATATTTTGTAATAGGTTCACGACTTACATCTTGATGAATATGGCAACAGTTGGGGAACGCAGTAATTTCAAAAAAAATCCTACGCACACGCAAGATCTATCATGGTGATTCAGAGCAATGAGAGGGGAGAGTGTAGTCCACGTACCCTCGTACACCGTAAGCGGAAGCGTTGTGACAATGCGGTTGATGTAGTCGTACGTCTTCACGATCCGACCAATCCTAGTACCGAAAGTACGGCACCTCCGCGATCTGCACACGTTCGGCTCGGTGACGTCCCATGAACTCTCGATCTAGCTGAGTGTCGAGGGAGAGCTTCGTCAGCACGACGGCGCGATGACGGTGATGATGAAGCTACTGGTGCAGGGCTTCGCCTAAGCACTGCAATGATATGACCGAGGTGGATTATGGTGGAGGGGGGCACCGCACACGGCAAAGAGATCAATGATCAACTTGTGTGTCTATGGGGTGCCCCCTCCCCCGTATATAAAGGAGTGGAGGAGGGGGGAGGGACGGCCCTCTATGGCGCGTCTTGGAGGAGTCCTACTCCCACCGGGAGTAGGATTACCCCCCCCCCCCTTCCCCAGTTGGACTAGGGGAGAAGGAAGGGGGAGAGAGGGAGGAAGGAAAGGGGGCGCCGCCCCCCTCCTAGTCCAATTTGGACCAGAGGGGGAGGGGCGCGCGGCCTGCCCTGGCCTCTCCTCTCTCTCTCTCCACTAAAGCCCATCAGGGCCCATATACTCCTCGGGGTGTTTCGGTAACCCCCCGGTACTCCGATATATGCCCGAACTCACTCGGAACCATTCCGATGGCCGAATATAGTCATCTAATATATCGATCTTTATGTCTCGACCATTTAGAGACTCCTCGTCATGTCTGTGATCATATCCCGGACTCCGAACTACCTTCGGTACATCAAAACACATAAACTCATAATACCGATCGTCACCGAGCGTCAAGCGTGCGGACCCTACGGGTTCGAGAACTATGTAGACATGACCGAGACTCATCTCCGGTCAATAACCGATAGCGGAACCTGGATGCTCATATTGGTTCCTACATGTTCTACGAAGATCTTTTATCGGTCAAACCGCATAACTACATACGTTGTTCCCTTTGTCATCGGTATGTTACTTGCCCGAGATTCGATCGTCGGTATCTCAATACCTAGTTCAATCTCGTTACCGGCAAGTCTCTTTACTCATTCCGTAATGCATCATCCCGCAACTAACTCATTAGTCACAATGCTTGCAAGGCTTATAGTGATGTGCATTACCGAGAGGGCCCAGAGATACCTCTCCGATACTCGGAGTGACAAATCCTAATCTCGATCTATGCCAACTCAACAAACACCATCGGAGACACCTGTAGAGCATCTTTATAATCACCTAGTTACGTTGTGATGTTTCATAGCACACAAAGTTGTTCCTCCGGTATTCTGGAGTTGCATAATCTCATAGTCATAGGAACATGTATAAGTTATGAAAAAAGCAATAGCAACAAACTAAACGATCATCGTGCTAAGCTAACGGATGGGTCAAGTCAATCACATCATTCTCTAATGATGTGATCCCGTTCATCAAATGACAACTCTTTGTCCATGGCTAGGAAACTTAACCATCTATGATTAACGAGCTAGTCAAGTAGAGGCATACTAGTGACACTCTGTTTGTCTATGTATTCAAACATGTACTAAATTTCCGGTTAATACAATTCTAGCATGAATAATAAACATTTATAATGATATAAGGAAATATAAATAACAACTTTATTATTGCCTCTAGGGTATATTTCCTTCAGCAGGTTTAACCCGAGTATTATGCGTGTGCAAAACTGGCTTGCACCCGTTGTATGTGAACGTAGAGCTTATCACACCCGATCATCACGTGGTGTCTTGGCACGACAAACTGTAGCAACGGTGCATACTCAGGGAGAACACATATACCTTGAAATTTAGTGAGATATCATCTTATAATGCTACTGCCGAACTAAGCAAACCAAGATGCATAAAGGATAAACATCACATGCAATCAATATAAGTGATATGATATGGCCATCATCATCTTGCGCCTTTGATCTCCATCTCCAAAGTACCGTCATGATCACCATCGTCACCGGCTTGACACCTTGATCTCCATCGAAGCATCATTGTCGTATCGCCAACTATTGCTTCTACGACTATCGCTACCGCTTAGTGATAAAGTAAAGCAATTACATGGTGATTGCATTTCATACAATAAAGCAACAACCATATGGCTCCTGCCAGTTGCCGATAACTCTGTTACAAAACAGGATCATCTCATACAATAAAATTTAGCATCATGTCTTGACCATATCACATCACAACATGCTCTACAAAAACAAGTTAGACGTCCTCTACTTTGTCGTTGCAAGTTTTACATGGCTGCTATGGGCTAAGCAAGAACCGTTCTTACCTATGAATCAAAACCACAATGATTTTTCGTCAAGTGTGTTGTTTTAACCTTCAACAAGGACCAGGCGTAGTCACACTCGATTCAACTGAAGTTGGAGAAACTGACACCCGCCAGCCACCTGTGTGCGAAGCACGTCGGTAGAACCAGTCTCGCATAAGCGTACGCGTAATGTCGGTCCGGCCGCTTCATCCAACAATACTGCCGAATCAAAGTATGACATGCTAGTAAGCAGTATGACTATTATCGCCCACAACTCTTTGTGTTCTACTCGTGCATATAACATCTACGCATAGACCTGGCTCGGATGCCACTGTTGGGGAACGCAGTAATTTCAAAAAAAAATCCTACGCACACGCAAGATATATCATGGTGATGCATAGCAACGAGAGGGGAGAGTGTAGTCCATGTACCCTCGTACACGTAAGTGTAAGCGTTATGACAACGCGGTTGATGTAGTCGTACGTCTTCATGATCCGACCGATCCTAGTACCGAAAGTACGGCACCTCCGTGATCTGCACACGTTCGTCTCGGTGACGTCCCACGAAATCTCGATCCAGCTGAGTGTCGAGGGAGAGCTTCGTGAGCACGACGGTGTGATGATAGTGATGATGAAGCTACCGGTGCAGGGCTTCGCCTAAGCAGTGCAACGATATGACCGAAGTGGATTATGGTGGAGGGGGGCACCGCACACGGCTAAGAGATCAATGATCAACTTGTGTGTTTATGGGTGCCCCCCTCCCCCGTATATAAAGGAGTGGAGGAGGGGGGAGGGTCGGCCCTCTATGGCGCGCCCTGGAGGAGTCCTACTCCCACCGGGAGTAGGATTCCCCCCTTTCCCTAGTTGGACTAGGAGAGAAGGAAGGAGGAGAGAGGGAGGAAGGAAAGGGGGCCCCCTTCCTAGTCCAATTCGGACCAGAGGGGGAGGGGGCGCGCGGCCTGCCCTGGCCTGTCCTCTCCTCTCTCTCTCCACTAAAGGCCATTAGGGCCCATATACTCCCCGGGGGGTTTCGGTAACCACCCGGTACTCCAGTATATGCCCGAACTCACTCGGAACCATTCCGATGTCCAAACATAGTCATCCAATATATCGATCTTTATGTCTCTACCATTTCGAGGCTCCTCGTCATGTCTGTGATCATATCAGGGACTCCGAACTACCTTCGGTACATCAAAACACATAAACTCAAAATACCGATCGTCACCGAACGTTAAGTGTGCGGACCCTACGGGTTCGAGAACTATGTAGACATGACCGAGAACCATCTCCGGTCAATAACCAGTAGTGGAACCTGGATGCTCATATTGGTTCCTACATATTCTACGAAGATCTTTTATCGGGTCAAACCGCATAACAACATATGTTGTTCCCTTTGTCATCGATATGTTACTTGCCCGAGATTCGATCGTCGATATCTCAATATCTAGTTCAATCTCGTTACCGGCAAGTCTCTTTACTCGTTCCGTAATGCATCATCCCACAACTAACTCATTAGTGACAATGCTTGCAAGGTTTATAGTGATGTGCATTACTGGGAGGGCCCAAAGATACCTCTCCGATACTTGGAGTGACAAATCCTAATTTCGATCAATGCCAACTCAACAAACACCATCAGAGACACCTATAGAGCATCTTTATAATCACCTAGTTATGTTGTGACGTTTCATAGCACACAAAGTGTTCCTCCGGTATTCGGGAGTTGCATAATCTCATAGTCATATGAACATGTATAAGTTATGAAGAAAGCAATAGCAACAAACTAAATGATCATCGCGCTAAGCTAACGGATGGGTCAAGTCAATCACATCATTCCCTAATGATGTGATCCCGTTCATCAAATGACAACTCTTTGTCCATGGCTAGGAAACTTAACCATCTTTGATTAACGAGCTAGTCAAGTAGAGGCATACTAGTGACACTCTGTTTGTCTATGTATGCACACATGTACTAAGTTTCCGGTTAATACAATTCTAGCATGAATAATAAACATTTATCATGGTACAAGGAAATATAAATATCAACTTTATTATTGCCTCTAGGGTATATTTCCTTCAGCAACCGGCAGGAGCCATAGCGTTGTCTTTAATTTATTAATCGCCATGTAATTGCTTTACTTTATCGCTATGCATTAGCAATAGTTGTTGAAGCAATAGTTGGCGGAGACGACCACGTGAAGACACGATGATGGTGATCATGGTGTCATGCCAGTGACGATGGAGATCATGACGGTGCTTTGGAGAGGGAGATCAAAGGCACGAGATGATAATGGCCATATCATGTCACATATTGATTGCATGTGATGTTTATGCTTTTTATGCATCTTATTTTGCTTACAAGGACGGTAGCATTATAAGATGATCCCTTCACTTAATTTCGAGAAATTGTGTTCTCCGTGAGTATGTACCGTTGCAAAAGTACAATGTTTTTAAGCACCTCGTGATGATCGGGTGTGATAAACTCTACGTTCACATATAACGGGTGTAAGCCAGTTTTACACATGCAGAATACTTAGGTTAAACTTGACGAGCCTAACATGTACAAACATGGCCTCGGAACACAGGAGACCAAAAGGTCAAACATGAGTCATGTAGTAGACATGATCAACATGAAGATGCTCACCATTGATGACTACCCCATCTCATGTGATGATCAGACATGGGTTAGTTGATTTGGATCATGTGTCACCTAGACAACTTGAGGGATGTTGATTTAAGTGGGAGTTCATTAGTAATTTGATTAAGTAAACTAAATTGTCATGAACTTACTCTTAATTGTCTTTGCAAAATTTGCGTTGTAGATCAATGGCCCGTGTTGTAGTTCCCCTGAATTTTAATGTGTTCCTAGAGAAAGCTAAGTTGAAAGATGATGGAAGCAACTATGCGGACTGGGTTCGTAACTTGAGGATTATGTCCTTGATTGCTGCATTGAAGGCTTATGTCCTTGATGCACCGCTAGGTGACGCACCCCCTCCAGCGTCGCCCGTGGATGTTGTGAACATCTGACAGGCATGTTCTGATGACTACTCGATAGTTCAGTGCGCCATGCTTTACGGCTTAGAACCGGGGCTCCAAAGACGTTTTGAGTACCACTGAGCATATGAGATGTTCGAGGAGCTGAAATTGGCATTTCAAGCTCATGCCCGGGTCGAGAGGTATGACATCTCCGACAAGTTCTTTAGCTGTAAAATGGAGGAGAACTATTCTGTTAGTGAGCATATACTCAGAATGTCTGGGTTGCACAACTGCTTGACTCAGTTGGGAGTTAATCTTCTAGTTGACTCGGTTATTGACAGAAATCTCCAATCACTGCCGCCAAGTTATAAGGGCTTTGTGATGAACTATAATATGCAAGGGATGGAGAAAACACTTCCCGACCTCGTCGCGATGCTTAAGGCCGCGGAGGTAGAAATCAAGAAGGAGCATCAAGTTTTGATGGTTAAAAAGACCACCAGTTTCAAGAAAGGCAAGAGAAAGGAAGGCAACTTGAAGAAGAACGGTAAAGCAGTTGCCGCTCCCGTGAAGAAACCCAAGCCTGGACCCAAACCTGAGACTGTGTGCTTCTACTGCAAGGGGAATGGCCATGGGAGCCACTTTGTGGGTCACCGGTGCGGCACCCATCTAGCCTGGGTGAAAGGGTAGTGGCCCTTTGCGACGGCAGAGACAACTCAAGTGTTGCCCGAGTTTGGCATGTGGATGCAGCCGGCGCTCGATGCTTGCATGGTGGTGCCCGCCTTCCGTGTCCTTAGTTGGCTAGTTGGTGGGAGTGTAGTCGTCAACTTTGTTGCTTAGTGCTTTGGCTCTATGGTGCTGTTGTTGTGTTATTCTACCTTGTGCCTTGTATCTTTCTTTCCGCTTAGCTCTGTTTCGATTCCATGTAATGTGGTGCCCCTGTAATCCTGGCCGGTTGATGGCTTTGTTAACTCAAAGTCGGGCTAGGTTCGAGCTCTTCTCGGACTGAACCGGCGCCTTTTCTCTAAAGATGCTATAATGTCCACCACTAGATATTCAACTAACTACACACGACACACTCCACGCTCAACTGCTAGCGCGGCAATATGTGTGTAACTAGAGGGTTTCTTTTGTATTTTCTGCTTTCCTTGCCGCGTGTTCCGGCTTGAATTTATACTTTTCTATTTTTCCTAGTTGCAAATAAAGAAAATATGAAAAAGTGAAAAACAAAAATAGTCATAAATGAAATAAAAAGGCATCTTTTTAAAAGACATGCACGTGCAAAACAATTTACATATGTTTTTTTTAGAACTAGTATTCACGTTTGTTGATCAAGCCAATTGATTAGGCTTGTGGCCGGCCTCACGTAGCTACCGTAATGCAGCCCAAACAAAACGTGTTAGGGAAAAGACAAAGTAAGAGGAGGAGATTAGGAGGGCAAAAGGGGTTCCTAAACATAAATTGGATTGTACTGCGCGCATGATTTTCAGAAAGGTCAAGAGAGTTTTGGCAAAAATGTTGGGGCGAGCGGCTTTGCCATGACGCGGCGAACGAGGTGCCATTTGTCCACTCGTGATTGGTTTTGGACTAAATCATCTTATGCATTGCGAATTTAAGGACGATTTGATCATCTTTTGCCAAATTTGTGGACTAAACCAGCACGTTCATTGCAAGTTTCCACGTCTTTAGTTCTATTGCCTCAAAAAAAATCTTTTATGACCAATCCAATTCCGCAGTTTTACTGCTGAGCTGGAGGATGAATTGAAAAGTCAACTGAGGAGCATAAACGGCCAACTTAGTAAAGATGAACGAACGGGCATGGGCATGTCAAATCAAATCAAATTCGATTGGGCTCCTACTCTACGTACTCCGTACTGGCACGCCTTTCTCCCAGCCTATCTGTTGCTGCCATCTCCCTCCTACCAGTAAGGAGTAGGAGTAGCTCTCCCAATCCATGGTGGAGCAGGGTATCCCATCCGCACTTGGGCCGGAGCCACCACCAACGTGCTCGTAAGAAAAGCGCGCGGTAAAAGGTCACCGACGGGTGGAGCCGAAGGTGTCGCCGTGAGCCGGTGTGCAGCGCGTGCTCTCGTGTCTGTACTGGCCACGGTTCCATCCTTTTGGTCTCCAATGGCGTAGTACGTAGGCCGGGCCGAAAGGAAATTCCGACGGGCTGGGCGGGACGGACCACGAGGGGATCGTCGTACGTACCTTGCGCCCGATCGACTCAAGTTTCACCTTTCGTTTTGAATCAAGCACGCACGCGCACAGGGATTAGATAGCATCCATGAATGCGCGTACGCGTACACGTACAGTGTACAGAGATCCACGGACTAGACATGAAGATTGGGTGAGGAGGGCGAGAGGGTGCCAGCCATGGAGCCACCCATTTGATCGATCGGTTACTAGCGTGTTTCTCTCGGCACCCGGCCCCGCATGCATGCACGCTCTGTCCACAGTGTGTTCACTGCGTTCAGACCATATAATGCACTACGTACGTGCAGTAGTACGTGGTAGTAAATACCCTTCACCAATGGACAGCGCACCTTGGCCGGCCCAATAGTAGAAACTCGCCTTCCTAGTCTCACCTTCCATTTGAAGCTAACCCACGCCGGCACAGCGAATCAATTAATTACTTCCTTCGTTCCTAGATATAGGGTGTATAGTTTTTGGCATGGAAATTAAAAAACACATGTGGAAAAAAATTTCATAAGTTTTGGACGAGATTACACCTGACTAATTGACATGAGGAAATAAAGGACCTTGCCCGATATAAGAAAATATAATCAAATCCCTAAAAAAAATATCCAAACCAGTGGTGCAATGCAATACACCTTATATTTTAGACTTTTTCTCAAAAATCTATACACCTTATATCAAGGAACGGAGGGAGTACATAGTATTGGGACATAGTAGAAATACTCATTATAATTAAAGAAACACGTACATGTAAAAAAAAAAACTAAAGTGTTGTACTACTACTACAAGATAGCAATGGAGTACCAGCAGGCGTCAGAGCGCATCACTCACGGTTGACCTGATCCTCATCAGCTATACACCACGTCTGCGCGTCTACATACATACGGTATGCAACGTACGCGCGCGGGCACACGTGGTCGAGTCGAGCGACGAGCCCAGCCAGTGGGCGCGGGGCCCTAGCAGCAGAGCAATAGCTCTAGGGTTCTAGCTGTGGAGTCTGGTGCCTGGCCTGGCCTGGCTTGCGTGTTCCATGGCGTCTTCCTCCGACCTTCGCCTGCCGCGCGCGTGGCTGGCTCTCTCTCTCTTTCCGCCCCGACGTCTGCCCCGCGCTCTGCCTCTGGGCGCCTTGTGATGCCCGGCCCTAAATGCTCCCATGTTTAGCAAAGCCCCTTCTTCTCGTACGCATCCCATCCCACGTAGGGTTTCGCTCGCGCGCTCTGATCGAGGCGTTACGCCGGTGGCCCGGCCCGGAGTGAATTCCCCGGCTGCGCGCGGGGGATCTGGATCCGGGTGGGGGAGGGAGCGGGGGCGATCTTCTTCCAGCGTGCGCAGATATGCTGCCGCAAGCGCCTATGCGGTTCCTCGATCGGCCGGCCTTGCCATTACGGTCGTGGCTCCTAGCCTGCGGAGCTGTGCGCGTCTAGCTCTCCTCGCCCACAAATGGCTACGCGCCATCAATTTCTGGCCGTTTCCTACGCACCTGAACGCTACTAGGAGTACATCGGAGTAGTAGTAATCTCCCATGGATGTAGGGTACGTAGATCAGTTCATTTGTCTGATGGTGGCCATTGCGGACAATGCATCGACGGATTGTTAGAGTTGTGTCGAATATAGTGTACAAAATAGGTTACAGTTGGACTTGTAGTTGTATTGTGTTTAGATAGGATATGGAGTCGTGTCCAAGTAGGACACTTGTATCCTAGGCCTCTCATATATAGTGGGACTAGACACACGATGTAACCTATGCCAACATAATAGCACCGGAACGTAGGGGAAGCCGGCGGCATGTGCCGGTGTCCAGGACGAACGGGTGCGGTATTGTGACGGTGTCACGGGGAGGAGCGCCCATGGTCAGGCCCCGGGGATGTAGCGATATCGGTGAACCTCGTTAACAAATCTCGGCGTCGTGCTCGTGTAATTGCTTGGTCCCCGGATGATCAACGGTATGCCTTGAATTTATTCTAACAAGTGGTATCATGAGCAAGGTTACGAGGAGGCCGTTGTGCGTTGATTCAGAGAATTGGATGACCGAAGAATCGATCAATGGAGTCGCCGAGGTTCAAGTGACGGCGTATCAGATAAATCGGTCGGATCGATTGAAGCAGCACGTGGTCCGCGTGCACGTATGGCAGTTTCGGCGAGACGGACTGATCGCTCAATCGGTTCAGGCGACGGCGGCGTAACACGGGTGCGTGTGCCATCAGCAGACGAGCGGTGTTGTGGTGGGCCATCAAGGCCTTGCGCGGAGCGGCCCTCGCGGAACATCGACTTGATGTACGCGTACAAGTGTGTGCAATACGATCAATGCAATCAGATACAGCAAGGTGCAGCTAGCCCGTACTTGTGGAAGGCAGTCAGAGATTTGTTTAGGAAAAAAAGAGGACCAGGTCCTCATGTATACGACGCAAGGCAGCTGCTCGTTTTGAGCGAAAAATCCATCAACCGGTATGTATCCATTGCTAGCAGGGACATGGACAAAGCAACAACCAGCATTGGAGGTTGAGCTATAGCTACAACACGTGGGAGATTGCTCATATATTTTACAAGGTCAGCCGTATAAAGAACCATGACGTCAATGGGTGGCAGGTTTGAGGTGGAGAAGTTCGTGGAACTGAAAACCTTGGGTTATGGCAGACAAGGATGGAAAATTTGTTGATGCAACAGTGATGCTTGAAGGCGTTGCAGGAAGTCAGGTTAGCTGAGATGGAATTATCATGTGATGGACAGAAATTCGCGAAAGACGGTTTGGGAGCCTCGAGTGTGTCGTACAGTCAAACGAGTTCGGCTGGGTCGGACTGGACAGTCTGACGGGATCGACGCAAGTCGGTTGGTACAGAAGACGGTGGTGGGATCGGCGATGACGACCTAGGAGCGTGATGCTGATGGTGACCGACTTCTGGGGCATGGAAACACGTGGCGCAGGCCGATGGCTTGTGTGGCTTCGACAAGACTATGGCGCGGGATTGATTCAAGGTGGTGTATACACGGAGCTTGAAGTCGATGAGGCGCAGGGATGGACTGATCATCTACCATGGAGTCATGTTGAAGGTGGAGCTGGAGTCTGACGGAAGACTTCACTCAGTGCTGATTGAGGGGCTACGACGCAGGACGTCAGAGAGTCGAAGCCTATTCAGCAGGAAAAGCGAGTGACATGCAGTTTGGACTGGAGCCCAGTGGTCCGATGGAAGCATGAAGCTCGTCATCGGTTGGTGATGATCGATGGTGCTCTGCATTGAGGGTTGAGTGGTGTGGGTTCATGACCCTTGAGACTCAACTGGGACAGCGGAGGCTCAACGCGGTAATAGCGGCGAGGCGTGCGGTGCGCACGGGACATGGAGACGGGTCAGGGCTCCGGTGGTCACACATGTGGTGCGACAACTGCGAATTTGACTCGGGATGACTACAAGCAATGGTGAAATTTCTTCAAGTTTCAGATAGGCGGCCAAGGAAGAGCGGTGATGTTGAGTTCAGGTAACTCTTATGTGTGACAGCCAATATGTGAGTTGTTCACTTTCACGCAGGTTGGTGATCAGTGTGTGATGGCGTTGGACTGATACTCTGGAAGTTGGGAGCACAAACTAGAGTAACAAGGAACTTAAATTTGCTCGAGTGTTGACTGTGGTCAAGAAAAGAAGGGGCTACAAGTTGCAGGTGGAGTCACATGGAGTCTTTGGAATAGCAGCGGTACTCATGGGATAAGCTCAAGTCCAATGTACATGGAAGTTTGACGCATGGACAAATCCAGGATGATGGAGAATATTCGTCAAGGTGGAGTTTGTTGGAGTTGTGTCGAATATAGTGTACAAGATAGGTTACAGTTGGACTTGTAGTTGTATTGTGTTTAGATAGGATATGGAGTCGTGTCCAAGTAGGACACTTGTATCCTAGGCCTTTCATATATAATGGGGCTAGACACACGATGTAACCTATGCCAACATAATAGCACCGGAACGCAGGGGAAGCCGGCGGCATGTGCCGGTGTCTAGGACGACCGGGTGCGGTATTGTGACGGTGTCACGGGGAGGAGCGCCCATAGTCAGGCCCCGGGGATGTAGTCATATCGGTGAACCTCGTTAACAAATCTCGGCGTCGTGCTCGTGTGATTGCTTGATCCTTGGATGATCAACGGTATGCCTCGGATTTATTCTAACACGGATAATTTTAGGGTTTATAGTAAAAGAGCCAAGACAACATGCATTATTCGCATCAATTTGTCTAATTCATATCTAGATGTTTTTTAAGGATATCACGTCTAAGCTCCCACAAGTATATAATGTAGTAAAAAGAAACAGAAAAAACTAAAATAAAAAAATTAAACCACAAACAGAGTAGACATTAGCTTAGATGTGACATAATTATGTCACATCTAGATGTGTCTTATACAGACCCCCTATTCTCATTACTATACGTATACCGGTACAAAGGCACGGGGAAGAAAGCAGTATACGTATACAAAAACTCGAGTCGATGCTGCGTTTCCATGCATCTTCCGGCCGGCCGGTGACCACACAGACACGCCGAGTACAGCATCTTCCTGGCACTCTCTACCTGTAAACATGAGTACATGCGGCTCATTTGGAAGTTGCTAAGTAGGAGAGCTATAGCAAACACTCGTACGCCCGCTACAGTGCGTAGAGGGAGGGTGCCAAGGCGAGGTCAGGGGTGAGGTCCCATCAATAATACAGGAGGCCCTATGCATGCTTGCAACAGCGCTGTCTAGAGCTAGAGATCCCATCATTGTTTTGTCACCACCCAATGGGACCAACGGTTGAGCATATACGCATGCATGGCCAACCTAGCTCCATGATTCGGCGGATCCAAGTTTTTGCCATTCCTCAATCATGCATGTAAAACCCTCTTGATTTTTTGTTGCAAGATTTGTTTGTTTCCTAGGGGCCCTTCCAACACACGAGCTTTGTAGTACAATTTTTTTTTCAGTCTTGCTAAATCTCAGTCTACTAAGACATTTTTTGTCCTAGGGGACCTTCGAATACACGAGCTTTGTACAAAGTTTTGTTTCAGTCTTGCTAAATCTCAGTGTACTGAGACACTTTTTGTTCTCATAAATTATCGTTGTTACACATCAACCGAAAATTCAGTCGACATGAATTGCGACTCTCATCTTTTCTCCCTTTAATAACGACCGCTCGAATCCATGCAATCCCTATGCATACAACCAACAGTATTTGCTTCTTTTTCAGTTGACACAGTCGGTCTCCTCCATCAAAAGTATACCGGCATTAAACAACGAAAAGAGGGTCTCCTGCTTTTGGTCAGGTGATCTTGATTCGTGCTCCATGGAATGGATCCACTTTAACGATGCCAGGTAGTGATCCTAAAACCTGCCTCAAAAGTGCGTTACGCAGAGACGCATCGAGCACGCTGCTCCACGGGAACCCTTTTCTCTTCTCTTTTCCTCCACAGCGTTTACTGCTAGGCAACAAGCAAGCACATACAACATGTCGCTGCCATGACACGACGCGACGCCCGCATGCACTGCATACAATGCCCCCGCGACTCCGGAACCGCACATACCTGCATTTTAGGCTTTGTTCTTCATGCAACTAATCTAATCGAATTTATTCTCTCTAACGAGCTGATCTATCTTGGTTTAAGCTAAATTCAACGAGCGCACAGTTACATACTTGTGTGTAAAAACTGTTCTGAAAAAACGTGTCGTGCAATTAACTCCAAGGATCTGTACGAAATTCTGTTTCTGTTTCTCTGCATGGTTTTTTTTTTGTGTCGATGTGCTCTGCGGCCGCAGTATGCATGGGTTTGAAGCACAGTGGAGGCACAGCCAATTTCCTCAAGGAAAAATTCCTAACATAGTGAGTGCGAGGCAGCTGTGAGCCGGCCAGCAGTAAATTTCATGGCGCGCGAACAAAAGTGAAAGGAAGAGAGGAGGCACGCATCTGCATCTGCAAGGAAATGCCACCGCTACAGCCTACTACAGATGCGCGAGCAAAATTATTTGATTTGAGCCCAGCCATCTGCTGTTGCCATTGTTCCATCTCCTCTCCAACAGTGAAGTGCCTGGCCTCTCTCTCCTCTCCCTGCTCCCACGGCCACTGTGAAGTCAGCTCGACCAAGCTATAGAGAGAGAGAGAGAGAGAGAGGGAAGAGACACGCACGCACGTCCCCATCTCTCCATGGCTCCATGTGGGAGCGCATCCCTGTGTGGCTGTGCCTGGCTGCATGCAATGCATGGTGATGGTGCTCGCAATCGCATCGCAACTGTGGCTGGCCATGCTCGCTCGCTTTTCCTGTGTTTGCTTCCGTGTCTATAAATACGGACGCCTCTCCTTTCCACCCATCCGTTTTCCTCCCCCGTCTTTTCCCCTGCGTCCGCCTCGCGTGCCCTAATTTCTCGCTGCCTCCTGTCTCCTCTCCTTTCCACCCCCACTTCCATATATACGCATACACACTCTGTCTGAACCATCCACAGGCAACAGCACCTCCCTCACCCGTAGTCACTCTGAGCTGGGCCGGGTGAAGAGAAGAGAAAGAATCTTTCGGTTGAGATCTCACTCCTAGCAATAATTTTGGGCTCTCTCCCTCTATCTACCAAGTGTTCTTGATTCAGAGGGAGAGGCCAAGAACAGCGCAAGAACAGCATGGTGTAGTGGTGCCTCTGTAAGTCTTCTTCTTCTTCTTCTTCCTCCTCTTCTTCTTTGAGCCAGTTCATCCTTTTCTTCAAGCTGTAGTGGGCGCCTTTGTTCATCTTTCCTGGTAAATTAGCTGGTTCAGAAACAATTTTATTTCTGTCCTGCTACTTTTGTTTTGACGACAAGGATTGTTGGTCTACTAGTCCACCTTTTTCACTGCTTGAGATGTAGAGTCGAATGGATGGCTAGGAAGTATGGAGTGGGGACTGATGTGCTCTGACCGTTTTACTAGTTTCCTGCTTGTGTTCTTGGTTCTACTACAAGCTTTCTGGATCTTTACTACTAGCATGAATGCACTGGTTGCTTGATTCTTTATTGCCTTGTTCCTTTTTGGTTCTCTTTTCATTGATGACATCCTAATTGAAGCACAACTATTTAGGGTGCTTCCGAGGGTGTGAAATGCTTCAAGAAGCGTCACTACTTAGAGTGCTTCCGAGAGTATGAAATGTTTCCTTATATTCTTGGTAAAGGAAAGAGAACTGTCCAGCTTCTTTCGTAAGAGATTTCCCAAAATTTCTCCATTTCCTCTTGATTGCTTCATGATTATGGCTCCTTGTTTCTCCATCCATACCCTTTGGAATATTCACGTAGATACAAGTACGATAAGTACAGTAGTAACTAAGAACCTGCTTCATCTTTTTCTTTTTAATCTGAACGACAGTAATACACCAAGTTCCACAGATCTAAGTTTCTTCATATACTACTACCTGCAGTTCATATGAACCCCCACACTGATAACATGTAAGAGGATGGGACAACTCACTAATTTATCTGGCTAGAATGTTTGATTTTCTTCCTTTTCATGATTGAATTAGAAGATGAACTGGATAAGACAAACCAATCTTGAGAACTATAGATCCCACTAACATAGTAACATACTTTGAGAAGTAGGCTACTCCTTGCTCTTACCTCATGTTTATAGTTATCCATAACACGTTACCTCCAAAGATCCACCAAGTGGTTTGCCTGAAAATCTTTCAGGTTTTTACTGTATTTTTCATCTCCTGTTACGCCCAAAAAATTAAGATGCTGCGCCCAAAAAATCTTAGGTAATTCCACGTCGTTGTCTGATTAGCCCTGACCAGAAGCCTTTTAGCACGTAATTAGCAATCATCACGTGGGGTTGCAACATGGTCCCGGTATCATCACATTGATTTGAATTTGGATTTGCTTCTGTCCCTTGCTCATTCTCTCATTTTGTTGTTTTCCTTGGGTATGAGGTGGCATTTCGCCAGATTATGTAGAGTGTAGTCGATTGATATCATCACCCAAGTCAATGCTAGATTGCGACATAGGTCTGGATACAAGACAAGCCTTTGCAGTTGCTCATCACTCAGCTGTACTTAAGGTTTAATTCGTTGTCAATTCCTCTCTATCCTGGGTTGTGGTGAAAACAATGACTAGAAATTTCCCCTTTGCTTCAGCAAAGGTGTGCTGCATGTTATGCTGCCACTTGGGTGAACAATATTTTGGTGCCAAGTAGAAATACAGTATGTAGTTGCATGTATTGGCTGCCTATGGAGGCAGTTCTAGTCCTAGTAGTAGCAGCCTAGACAGGTGTGCTGCAGACGAGAGTAATGCATTCCTCAACTGAAACCTTATTAATGCCGTAATGAATAAAGCAGATAAACCACCAGCCATCTCTCTCTCTCGTTACTTTTTCTTGTCTGAAGATTATCACTGCCGCCGCTGCGCCCTGTACTTTTTGAAGACTATCTTTGACTTGCAAGGAGCTAATTTGATTTCCTTTTTCTTTTCCTTCATGGATGGATGATGGGTGGATGGATGCAGAGTGCATTATGAGGAGTGAGGAGGTGGGATGGGCGATGGCCTGTGGTGCAGGTGGTGCAGATGGAGATGAAGGAGAGACAGCGGTGGCGGCCTGAGGAAGACGCCATCCTCCGCTCCTACGTCCGGCAGTATGGCCCCCGCGAGTGGAACCTGGTGGCGCAGCGCATGAACGTGCCCCTCGACCGCGACGCCAAGTCCTGCCTCGAGCGCTGGAAGAACTACCTCCGCCCCGGCATCAAGAAGGGCTCCCTCACCGACGACGAGCAGCGCCTCGTCATCCGCCTCCAGGCCAAGCACGGCAACAAGTGGAAGAAGATCGCCGCCGAGGTGCCTGGCCGCACGGCGAAGCGGCTCGGCAAGTGGTGGGAGGTGTTCAAGGAGAAGCAGCAGCGGGAGATCAGGGACAGCCGGAGGCCGCCGCCCGAGCCCAGCCCCGACGAGAGGGGCAGGTACGAGTGGCTGCTCGAGAACTTCGCCGAGAAGCTCGTCAAGGAGAGGCAGCAGGTGGGAGTGGGCGCGACGCCGCTGCACCACCACCTCATGGCGGCTCCCATGCTCCCGCCCTGGATGTCGTCCACCAACACCAACGGCGCGGCCGTCTCCCCGGCGCCACCGTCGCCGTCCGTGACGCTCAGCCTCGCCTCCGCCGTTGTCCCGCCCCCGACCGCCGCGCCGTGGATGCAGCAGCAGCAGCAGCAGATGGCGGAGGACGGGGCCGCGTTCGGGTTCGCCAGGCCGCCACCGGCGCCGGGGATGGTGGCGGATGCTCCTCAGGCAGCGCTGGCGGAGCTGGCCGAGTGCTGCAGGGAGCTGGACGAGGGGCACCGCGCGTGGGCCGCGCACCGGAAAGAGGCATCATGGAGGCTGAAGCGCGTGGAGCTGCAGCTGGAGTCGGAGCGCGCGTGCCGGCGGCGCGAGGCCGCGGAGGAGTTCGAGGCCAAGATGCGAGCGCTGTGGGAGGAGCAGGCGGCCGCCGTGGAGCGCCTCGAGGCGGAGTACCGGGAGAAGGTGGCCGGGCTCCGGCGTGATGCCGAGCTCAAGGAGCAGAAGATGGCGGAGCAGTGGGCCGCCAAGCACGCCCGCCTCACCAAGTTCCTCGAGCAGGTCGGCTCGTCGTGCCGCCGCTGGCCGCCCGGCGAGATGAACGGCCGCTGACGGCGCGCCACCGGCCGCTTTCTTGCACGCGCAGCATCCAAACCTCAAGAAGACGATGGCATCGCATGCTTGTTCGTTGCACAACTTCTTTAGTTTTCTTCTCTTTTACAACTGTTGGAAGCTTCACTTCTCACTCTAGTCTAGCTGATCAGAAAATGTAAGCCGTTGCTGCTGCTACTGCCTTAATTTCACTTCTTTTCGGCCTGTCATTGATCGTGCCAATCATCGTTCCTTAGCAATAAATAAACATTTGGAAATCAAGACAAGTTCAACAAGAAATTATTTGATCGTGTCGTGGGCATCAAAATGCAACTTCTGTGAAAAAGATCCATACGATGTGACCAGGCGACATCGTAAGCAATAAAAAAGTAGTGCAACAAATGATTTCAGGTGATGTAGTGACCAATGCAGCAGGGTGCATTGCTAAGAGAAATTTGGAACCCCATACGTTGGCATCAGCATTCAATCTTACATTTTTCTCAAGAATACAAAGGTTCATTTAACAAGAAAGGCCACTAACATTATCTGCGGTCACGACCTTGGCTATCCTCATCAGTTTAACAGAGGGAAAATGATTCAAGCGTCTTCTCTTGTTTTACTGGTCCTCCACACAGGCTCCTCTTCCGCCGCCCCACCATCTCCGCAGGTCCTGGTGGCATGCCACCAAGCTTGGAAGAAGATGATCACGGGGGCGGGAGGTGTGGGATCGCCCGATCTAAGCTTTGATAGGGCTCCGTCGAGCTGTTTTCATGCTTGACGGGTCTGGATTGGCGAAGGCGGTGCCTTCAGTGTTATGGTACGAGGTTAGTGATATCGAACTTTTTGACGATGCATATGTTGTCGGTATGTTGCATATCCATTGACAACATGTTGTAAGTTGTGTACACATTAGCAACATGTGTTAAGGATTCTGTACAGCTGCCAAGAAGGATTGAATTTTCTTCATTCTTTCATGTTGCTTGTGTTGTGTTTTTATCCATCTAGACCTTAATGGATGAGCAACATGATTTTGGGAACTCTTTCAGAGACATCAAACATACAACTGACAAATTTTGCTAATGTGTACAAAAAGTGACCATTTTCACAAAGGACAACATTTTTCTGGTGACGTAAGACATAAAATGTTTAAGCAGAGTAAAGGGACTGATGGTCAAATTAGTGTCTTTCCTACATATATGATGTCCAACAATTTTCACAAAAGAAGTGACTTTCGGAGACCCCTCTTTACACATCATATTGGCTAGTTAATATAATGATGGTACACGATGAATGTTAAGGAGAACTAATTTACTTAAGTTGTGCACTTTTCTTGCCATCAAGCTTTTTAGGGCTTAAACCGCTCGGTGGTTTCATAATAGGATGTTTATTTACACCCACTTGCAAACTAAATTGCACAAAGCAACACTGTTAGTAGTGCACTAAGTTGAGGCTAATTCATAATGGGCGACCTCCTGTCGCTTGTACATATATGCGATAAACATCCAGCATCACCACACAAAAATGATAAATTGATTATGTTTGCGCCAACACCAAAGATGGGGCAACTGAAACCGTAGTTGCTTTGTAGATAATATATATATATATATGCAGAAGCTTTTGCCATGCCTTCTTGTGTTTGATGGAGGAAAAGGGAATGGACATGTGCAACGCACACGCGACAAAGAAAACACTTTAACCCGTTGTGGTGGTAAAAGAAATTCAACAGTGATCAAGAATGTCACAATTTAGCTCAACAGGTGGATATGAAAGTGTTTCCAATGATACATAGGAGCAATTATCTCGACTTAACAGCAAAAGAATTGACTACCCAATGTTGCTTTTTTTTTGCAAAATCTCCCCAATGTTGTTGTTCAAACAAGTGTATAGAAACTAAAGCACAAGCGGTGTTCACTATGGCGACGAAGCCGACGCGGCGTGTGCACAGTAGTTCGGGAGAAAGAACACAACGATGGGGAACACCACGCACCTAATTTTGGGAGTTCCTGTTCTTCGGCGCCTTAAGCGCCCGAACACTTCCCTAGCGCTCACGCACCCTCGCTAATGGGTCCTCCCAGGAAGAAGGCGAGCGGCTCGATCGTTTGTTCACGAGAAAATGTGAGCGGCCTCATTCATTCGAGTTTGATCGGTTTCCCAGGCAGCTGGATCATATTTGACGGGACTCGGTTAACCAATTGACTTAACAACTCGTGACTTTTGAAAAAAAATGATTTAAAAAAACTAAAAAAATTCCCAAAAATCAAAAAAGTACATGAATTAAAAAATGTTCATGGATTTTGCAAAAAGTATACAAACATCTGAAAGTTCATGAATTTGAAAAATAGTTCATCAATATTGAAAAAAGTTCATCGAGTTCATATTGAAAAAAGTTCATCAAATTTGAAAGAAAGGTCATCAATTATTAAAAAGTCATCGTTTTTTTAAAAAAATATCACAAATTTGAAAGAAATTCTGAAATTTTAAAAAAGTTCATCAAACTTGAAAAACAATCATTGAATTTGAAATAAGTACACGAATTTAAGAATAGTTCACGAATTTTACAAAAGGGAAAATAAGATAAAAAAATAGAAGAAAAACCGGCCAAACAAAACCCAAAAAAGAAAAGAAAATGAAAAATAGGATACCGATGTGTTTTCTAACGGTTGCCTTCCAAGAAGTAAAAAAGATACGGTATGCGGGCTGCATGACACACGTCCAACTGAGGCCGCATACCGTCCTTCATCAGATGCATTTCTACAACAGCGGCTATGTTCCTGAAACATATGTGGTGTTGCAATGGGCTATGACTGGTCTATATTTTGCAACAAAACCTCTGTTGCAGAAATTTTCTGCAACAAGACCTTAGTTATAAAAAATAAGTCAGTCACAAATTCTTTTTGCAACAAAATAGTTGATGCAAAAAATTTCTACAACAAGACTTATGTTACAGAAATAATTCCGCAACAAGACATGTGTTTCAACAGGTGTGGCACGCTCGACCACTCGATTCGGCTGATCTGACGGCTCGCGACCCAGTTGATCTTGCGGTGGACGCGTAGCACGCCCTAAAGGCAACTTGTCTCAACACGTCGGGAGTCCCACTTGGTTACCGACTTGGTGCTGAACTGGTATGCAGGTAGTTCAAATCACGTCGCGTGCATGATTTCTAGAGTTCAAAATAGAAAAAGGTAAATAGGCCGGCCTAGAACCGATGGTTGAGTGCGCCCTTTACCGAATGCACTCTAAAGGCGCCGAATAGGATTCGGGCCCAGTTTTTGGGTCACATTTGCGTTTTACACTTCATTGGTGGAAGCCAGGCCACCGGCCAGGTCAAGCACAGCTGGCCCAGATAGCTTTGTGTAGCAACGGCCCAAGAGACATAGCAAGACAGCTGGATGGGAGCTCTTATTGGCGAAATCACTAATTAAGGAGTACTCGTTGCAAAGAACATCCCACTTTTCCAGGTCGCGACAAGTGGTGCACATGCAGCCCGCCACTTGTCGCAACCTTGGAGTTTTTCCTTTTTTCGTAGATCCGTTTATTCAAAACGTTTTTATCTCTTAAACCGTGCGTCCAAATCTCGAACCGTTTTCACAATTAGATTCCTCGCGTCGAGACCTTCAAAACTAGATCCCATGTTGATAGGTTTTGACAAACTTTTTTTTCACGAAAAAACCGGACGAAAAAACCGGGCGAAAAACCGAACCGGGAGCACGGTTTTTTCCCTTTCCGAAAGAGGCACGCCCGTGCCTCTCGCGAAATCACAACCGTGCCTCTCGTGGAAGGAAAACCGTGACTCTCGTGGAAGGAAAAAAAAAACAGAAAACGCTTTCTTTTCCGTTTCCGAGAGGCACGACCGTGACTCTCGTGAAAGCACAACAGTGCCTCTCGCGAAAGCAAAACCATGACTCTCGCGAAAGAAAATAAAACAGAAAACGCGTATTTTTTTCCCTTTTCGAGAGGCACGACCGTGACTTTCGCGTAAGCACAACCATGCCTCTCGCGGAAGCAAAACCGTGACTCTCACGAAAGAAAAAAAATAAAAAACGCGTTTTGTTTTTCCCTTTCCGAGAGGCACGGCTGTGACTCTCGCGAAAGCACAACCGTGTCTCTCGCGGAAGCAAAACCGTGACTCTCATGAAAGAAAAAAAACAAAAAACGCGTTTTTTTTCGTTTTGAAAGGCACGACCGTGACTCTCGCTAAAGCACAACTGTGCCTCTCGCGGAAGAAAAACCGTGACTTTCGTGAAAGAAAAAAAAAGAACACGCGTTTTTTCGCGCAAATTTTTTCCCAATTTTTTTTTCGAAAAGCTAAGAAAGACCGGGGGAAAACCTAAACGTAAAAAAACCGTTTAAAAAGCCGAAAATGCGTGCAGAAAAATAAAAAAAATAAAATCCAAAGGGAGTGTCCAGAGCGCGACACATGGTGAATGACTGAGAGCGCGCCAAATGGCGCTGATCATTGCGAGGCTCCCGAAGGAGCGCTCGTTAACTAGTTGTTCCCTCTTATTGGGCGCTTCAGGCGCCAGGGAAGCTTTCTGGCCCCATGCGCCAACCCTGGTGGCCGGCCCATGTAGAGCGAGATAGATCACATTTTATTTCCTCTAGGCTAATAGAAATCACTAATTGAGGAGTAATCCTTGCGAAGATCATTCCCAGCTCCTCAGGTTGTGACCTCGGAGTTTTCGTTCTTTCGTAGATCCGTTTGTTCAAAATGTTTTATCTCTTAGACCTTGTGTCCAAATCTCGAACCGTTTTTACCGTTGGATTCCTCGCGTCGAGATCTTCAAAACTAGAACCCATGTTGATAGGTTTTGACAAAAAAAATTCATGAAAAAACCGGATAAAAAAACAAACAAAAAAACCGAACCCGGAGCACGTTTTTTTCCTTTTCGAAAGAGGCACGGCCGTGCCTCTTGTGGAAGCACAACCGTGCCTCTCTCTTAAGCAAAACCGTGCCTCTAGCAGAATGAAAAACAAGAGAAAACATGTTTTTTTCGTTTTCGAGAGGCACGGCCGTGCCTCTCGCATAAGGGAAAATAACAAAAAAAAAATGTTTTTTGGTTTCCAAGGGGCACGTCTCATGAAAGCACAACCGTGACTCTCGCGAAAGGAAAGAAACAGAAAAGATGTTTTCTTTCCTTTTTTGAGAGACACAGTGCCTCTCGTGGAAGGAGAAAAAAATAGAAAACGTGTTTTTTTTCTTCCGAGAGGCACGACCGTGCTTCTCGCGAAAGCAAAATGGTGCCTCTTGCGGAAGCAAAATCGTACCTTTTGCGGAAACAAAAAAACACATGTTATTTTTACTTAAAAAAATTTCAATTTTTTTGGTACAAAAGCTAAGGAAGGCCACTGAAAAACCAAGAAGTCGAAAAACCCTGGTTTAAAAGCCGAAAACGCTGTGAAAAATAAGAAAATTTGAAGGAAGTGTCCAGAGTGCGACACATGGAGGCGGCTGAGAGCATGCCAAGTGGTGCGCTCTCAGCCCGCCCGCACATGATCATCGCGAGGCTCCCGAAGGAGCGCTCGTCAACTAGTTGCTCCCTTCTAGGTTCGCTCGATCCCATTTAAAAAATGATCATAAAGAAAAAAATTATGAATTCAAAAAGTGCATGATTTTTTAAAAGATTGATAGATTTGAAAAAAGTTAATAGAAATTGAAAAAAATCATGGATTTTTAAAAAGTTCATCAAGTTTGAAAAAATCATCAAAATTAAAGAAAAGTTCTTCAAATTTGAAAAGTTCATCGGATTCCAAAAAAATCATCAATTTGAAGAAAAAAGTTCACGTATTTGCAAATAATTCATCGAACGAGAAAGAAGAAAAAAGAAAAAAAGAAAAAAGAAAAATAGGTAAAAGTTGAATGTTACCAATCCTGCTAGGTGGCGGGGTGGTTACACTACCGTACCTCGATAAGGGAGGTCGCTGGTTCTATTCACAACTAGCATACTTTTTTGCGGATCAAAACACATAAGAAAATGCCAGATGGACTGGTCCAGCGCGGGGCTTCCGTTTGTAAAACTAGAAGATACCCCGCGTGTTGCTGCGGAAATCATGATAAAACCAAGCAAAATATAGCTTTATAGAAATATCTTTTCGAAGAGAAAAAGGAGTTATGAACTTGTAACATAGATACATGAAGCATTTTAACAACCCTCCTCAACAGTTACAAAAGAAGTGATATTCTCATAAACCATCTCGGCGATGAGGGAATATCTACAAACTAGTGGGTCGAAGCATAAAATGAATCAATTGTTGTATGTACCTTATATCGATACATTTGATGAACTTTGCAATGAACGGTCACAAGCCTGAGATATAGGTTGTATCAGTACAACCATTAACTTATAACATGTTCCTGTTTATCCCCAATTAAAAAAACACTTGTGTGTAAGAGGATTCATAGATATGATCCCTACAATGAAAATAGTGACAATTAAATTTATGCAAATAGTGGTCCAAAATGTTACTTTTGTGAAGTCAATTAACGTATTTTTTCTCACAAAAGGAAAGTAAGTTTTTTTAGAAAATTAACCCAATGGTAAGAAGGTTTGTATGGCGCAACAATATTATCCGATAGGTTAGTAACACATGTAAGAAATCAAATGATTTTGCAATCTAAGACATCCAGAATCAAATGCAAAGTGCATGGTTGTGCAAATAAAAATTAAAAAAAATTGATAAAAGATGGGGCTCGTATGTACCAAACATGCCAGATGGTTATGTATGAATTTCAGATTTTTTTTGAACCGAAACCGTAGAACAATCGTTCTACGGAAATTTCATTAAACAAAATAGGTTACAATATGTACAAACTCAACAAATGAAAAATTCAACCCACTCCAGTTTTGTTGAAACCTGAGGCTATCATAGTTATTAAATAAAATTTTGCTCAATCCAACTTGAAAATTGGTCTCGAAATTTAGTCTTCACTCTGTGCAGTAATAGAAGCAGATCTGTCTTGAGGGAGCTTTTCCACGCTTGGATTGTGGCTTCTTTTGCCTTGAAGATTTTCCATTTCTTTGTATCCAGATATTCCAGCAGCCCATAATCATGATTTCCATGGCAATAGAATTAGGCAGTGCCTGAATGGCAAGCGAGACTTCATCAAAGATTGAGAATCCTCTGCATCTGGTACCCAAAATGGACTGCCAACAATTAAACGCAAAGTCACAATCCCAAAAAACATGTTGTGATGTTTCCTCTATGTTCATTCGACAAAGAGCACAATTATAGGATGACAATTGGAATGTTCTTCTTCGAAGCATGTTCCTAGTATTGACCCTATCATGCAGTAAGAGCCAGAAAAAGATCTTGTATCATAGCATAGCTGCATTCTTCCAGAGTTGTTTGAAAAGTGGAGCTGCCGGTTCTTTGTCAACTGTTTATACATTTTGATAGAGGAATAGGATGTTCCCCAAGGATATGTCCATCTGTCACCCTGATTGGTGATCTGCAGAGACTGTGTGATGGCTTGTAATTCAAGGAATTGTTGATGAGCTTGAGCTAAGAGTGGGAGGAAAGAAATCACTCATGTCTGATGCTTGTAAAAACTCCTTAATGCTCAAATTGTCTTTGGTGGCAAAGGAAAAAAAACTCTGGAAATTTATCTTGTAGTTCCATGACCCTAATTGTCAAGACAGAAATCAGTAGTGTTGCCTGAGCCCAGATGTCCTTTGGTCACTGATTTGAAAACAGTTAGGAGCGTGAAGATGATTCTCCACCAGAATGAACCAACATTTCTATTAGTGATCTCTCCATCAGGGAAGTAAGATTCCCAAATGATATTTACCCATGGAAGGTTTTCTGTGTGGAGGAATTTATGCAGATGTTTCATTAGGAGACATTTATTGTGAATTTCAACGTTGAGAACTCCCAATTCTCCTTCATCCTTGGGCAAGCAGACCTTGTCCCATGAGATAAGTGTTGTACCTCTATATTCCATACCATATTTCCTCCAGAAGCAATGCTTCAAAGCTTTGTTGATTTGCTCAATAATGCCTTTGGGCAATTCAAGGGTGCACATGAAGAATATTGGGAGGTGTGCAAAGACAGACTTTATCAGGGTAAGCTTGTCTCCATATGATAGAAATGTTGAACAACCAGACAATCTTCTGTCAATCCTCTTAATAACAGGGAAAAAATCTTCTAGTTTAGGCTTGGAGAGTGACAACGGCAGGCCTAGATATGTGAAAGGGAAGCTTCCAATAGAGCATTCTAGCCTGGCAGCCAAAGGTTGTATGACAACATTTTCTGTGTTGATGGGAACCATGGCAGACTTGTCAAAGTTAACTCTCAAACCAGTAGACTGTGAAATGCAGAATAAGATTCTTGAGCTGTTCTACTTGAGCTTCAGAAGCTGGCATAATCAGCATAGTGTCATCAGCATATTGAATGACAGGGAAATCAGGACAATTATGATTCTCAAGAGGCCTTGTGATTAGGTTGTTGTGCATTGCTTCATTCATAATGGATTGCAATAGGTCTGCAGCAAGCACCAAAAGCAGAGGAAAAAGAGGATCTCCCTGCCTTACTCCTCTGTTGCACATAAACTACTTCCCACGAACACCATTAAGCAACACAGCAGAAAATCCAAAGGAGAAAAGCATGTCCATCCACATCAGCCCCCCGGTGCCAAAGCCTGTTGCAATGAGAATTTTTTTGATTGATTGATGCTCAATGAGATCAAAAGCCTTCTCAAAATCCAACTTTAAGACAATGATCTCCTTTCTAGACAGTTTACACTGATGAATGAATTCATATGACCAAGCAAGACAGTCTTGAATAGACCTTGCTTTTAGAAAACCATATTGGTCGGTGTGAACTAGCTTCAAAATGACATCTTGGAGTTTATTTGCCAAAAGTTTTGTGATGATTTTGATTGAGCAATTGAGCAGTGAGATTGGTCTGAAGTCATTGGGTGTAGTTGGAGCATCTTTATGGGAATGAGAGTAATAAATGAAGATTTGATGCTCTGCATGCTAATTCTTCCATCATAGAAATCATCAATCAAAGAGTAGAAATCAGGTGCCAAAATATCCCAGCAATGTTTGATGAAGTTCGTATTGAAACCATCAGGCCCTGGAGCCTTGTCATTTGGCAGATTTTTGACAACTGCATCAATTTCTTCCTTGGTAAAGGGTATTTCAAGCAGAGAGAGAGATCCACATCTCTGTTAATAAGGTTGCCCAAGTTGAGTGGGTTGAATGTGGGCAGAGAAGCGTTCAGCCTTTGTTTGGAAGCTTTTAAGAGAATATTAGCTTTGGCATTGTGCTCTCTATGTATGTTGCCCAGATCATCTTGTTGACTTGCAATATGATTAATGAAGGAAATATGCCCTAGAGGCAATAATAAAGTGATTATTTATTTCCTTACATATCATGATAAAAGTTTATTATTCATGCTAGAATTGTATTAACCGGAAACATAATACATGTGTGAATACATAGACAAACAGAGTGTCACTAGTATGCCTCTACTTGACTAGCTCATTAATCAAAGATGGTTATGTTTCCTAACCATAAACAAAGAGTTTTTATTTGATTAACGAGATCACATCATTAGTTGAATGATCTGATTGACATGACCCATTCCATTAGCATAGCACCCGATCGTTTAGTATGTTGCTATTGCTTTTATCCATGACTTATACATGTTCCTTTAACTATGAGATTATGCAACTCCCGTTTACCGTAGGAACACTTTGTGTGCTACCAAACGTCACAACGTAACTGAGTGATTATAAAGGTGCTCTACAGGTGCCTCCGAAAGTATTTGTTGGGTTGGCATATTTCGAGATTAGGATTTGTCACTCCGAATGTCGGAGAGGTATCTCAGGGCCTTCTCGGTAATGCACATCACATAAGCCTTGCAAGCATTGCAACCAATGAGTTAGTTGCGAGATGATGTATTACGGAACGAGTAAAGAGACTTGCCGGTAACGAGATTGAACTAGGTATTGGATACCGACGATCGAATCTCGGGCAAGTAACATACCGATGACAAAGGGAACAACGTATGTTGTTATGCGGTCTGACCGATAAAGATCTTCGTAGAATATGTAGGAGCCAATATGGGCATCCAGGTCCCGCTATTGGTCATTGACCAGAGACGTGTCTCGGTCATGTCTACATTGTTCTCGAACCGTAGGGTCCGCACGCTTAACGTTACGATGACAGTTATTATGAGTTTATGCATTTTGATGTACCGAAGGAGTTCGGAGTCCCGGATGTGATCACGGACATGACGAGGAGTCTCGAAATGGTCGAGACGTAAAGAATGATATATTGGAAGCCTATGTTTGGACATCGGATGCATTCCAGGTGAAATCAGGATTTTACCGGAATACCGGGAGGGTTACCGGAACCCCCCAGGAGCATAATGGGCCAACATGGGCCTTGGAGGAGAGGTGAGAGGGCTGCCCTCATGGGCTGCGCGCCTCCCCCCTTCCCCTAGTCCTATTAGGACTAGGAGAGGTGGGCGCCCCCTCTCTCTCTCCCCCTTGGAGAATCCTAGTCCAACTAGGATTGGGGGGGGGGGGAATCCTACTCCCAGAGGGAGTAGGACTCTCCTGGCGCGCCAGGCTTGGCCGGCCAGCCCCTCCCCCTTGGCTCCTTTATATATGGGGGCAGGGGGCACTCCATAGACACACAATTGATCATTGAGATCTTTCCTTAGCCGTGTGCGGTGCCCCCTTCCACCAAATTCCACCTCGGACATATCGTTGCAGTGCTTAGGCGAAGCCCTGCGCCGGTAACACATCAAGATCGTCACCACGCCGTCGTGCTGACGGAACTCTTCCCCGACGCTTTGCTGGATCGGAGCCCGGGGATCGTCATCGAGCTGAACGTGTGCCAAGAACTCGGAGGTGCCGGAGTAACGGTACTTGGATCGGTCGGATCGCGAGGAGAACGTACGACTACTTCCTCTACGTTGAGTCAACGCTTCCGCTTCGGTCTACGAGGGTACGTAGACAACACTCTCCCCTCTCGTTGCTATGCATCACCATGATCTTGCGTGTGCGTAGGAAATTTTTTGAAATTACTACGTTCCCCAACAGTGGCATCCGAGCCTAGGTTTTTATGGTTTGATGTTATTTGCACGAGTAGAACACAAGTGAGTTGTGGACGATACAAGTCATACTGCCTACCAGCATGTCATACTTTGGTTCAGCGGTATTGTTGGACGAGACGATCCGGACCAACCTTACGCGTACTCTTACGCGAGACCGGTTCCCTCGACGTGCTTTGCACATAGATGGCTTGCGGAAGACTGTCTCTCCAACTTTAGTTGAACCGAGTGTGGCTACGCCCGGTCCTTGAGAAGGTTAAAACGGAGTCTATTTGACAAACTATCGTTGTGGTTTTGATGCGTAGGTAAGATGAGTTCTTGCTTAAGCCCGTAGCAGCCACGTAAAACTTGCAACAACAAAGTAGAGGACGTCTAACTTGTTTTTGCAGGGCATGTTGTGATGTGATATGGTCAAGACATGATGCTAAATTTTATTGTATGAGATGATCATGTTTTGTAACCGAGTTATCGGCAACTGGCAGGAGCCATATGGTTGTCGCTTTATTGTATGCAATGCAATCGCGATGTAATGCTTTACTTTATTACTAAGCGGTAGTGATAGTCGTGGAAGCATAAGATTGGCGAGACGACAACGATGCTACGATGGAGATCAAGGTGTCGCGCCGGTGACGATGGTGATCATGGTGGTGCTTCGAAGATGGAGATCACAAGCACGAGATGATGATGGCCATATCATATCACTTATATTGATTGCATGTGATGTTTATCTTTTATGCATCTTATCTTGCTTTGATTGACGGTAGCATTATAAGATGATCTCTCACTAATTATCAAGAAGTGTTCTCCCTGAGTATGCACCGTTGCGAAAGTTCTTCGTGCTGAGACACCACGTGATGATCGGGTGTGATAGGCTCTACGTTCAAATACAACGGGTGCAAAACAGTTGCACACGCGGAATACTCAGGTTATACTTGACGAGCCTAGCATATAACAGATATGGCCTCGGAACACGGAGACCGAAAGGTCGAGCGTGAATCATATAGTAGATATGATCAACATAGTGATGTTCACCATTGAAACTACTCCATCTCACGTGATGATCGGACATGGTTTAGTTGATTTGGATCACGTGATCACTTAGAAGATTAGAGGGATGTCTATCTAAGTGGGAGTTCTTAAGTAATATGATTAATTGAACTTTAATATTATCATGAACTTAGTCCTGGTAGTATTAGCATATCTATGTTGTAGATCAGTAGCTCGCATTGTTGCTTCCCTGTGTTTATTTTGATATGTTCCTAGAGAAAATTGTGTTGAAAAATGTTAGTAGCAATGATGCGGATTGGATCCGTAATCTGAGGTTTATCCTCATTGCTGCACAGAAGAATTTTGTCCTTGATGCACCGCTAGGTGACGGACCTTTTGCAGGAGCAGATGCAGACGTTATGAACGTTTTGCTAGCTCAATATGATGACTACTTAATAGTTTAGTGCACCATGCTTAACGGCTTAGAATCGGGACTTCAAAGACGTTTTGAACGTCATGGACCATACGAGATGTTCTAGGAGTTGAAGTTAATATTTCAAGCAAATACCCGAGTTGAGAGATATGAAGTCTCCAACAAGTTCTATAGCTAAAAGATGGAGGAGAATCGCTCAACTAGTGAGCATGTGCTCAGATAGTCTGAGTACTACAATCGCTTGAATCAAGTGGGAGTTAATCTTCCAGATAAGATAGTGATTGACAGAATTCTCTAGTCACCATCACCAAGTTAGTAGAACTTCGTGATGAACTATAATATGCAAGGGATAACGGAAAATATTCCCAAGCTCTTCGCGATGCTAAAATCAGCGAAGGTAGAAATCAAAGAAAAACATCAAGTGTTGATGGTTGACAAGATCACTAGTTTCAAGAAAAGGGCAAAAGGAAAGAAGGGGAACTTCAAGAAGAACGGCAAGCAAGTTGCTGCTCAAGTGAAAAAGCCCAAGTATGGTCCTAAGCCTGAGACTAAGTGCGTCTACTGCAAATGGACTGGTCACTGGAAGCGGAACTTCCCCAAGTGATTGGCGGATAAGAATGATGGCAAAATGAAACATAAGTATATTTGATATACATGTTATTGATGTGTACTTTACTAGTGTTCATAGCAACCCCTCAGTATTTGGTACTAGTTCAAGTTGCTAAGATTAGTAACTCGAAACGGGAGTTGCAGAATGAACAAAGACTAGTTAAAGGGCAAGGTGACGATGTGTGTTGGAAGTGGTTCCAAGATTGATATGATCATCATCACACACTCCCTATACTTTCGGGATTAATATTAGATCTAAATAATTGTTATTTAGTACCAGCGTTGAGCATGAAGATTATATCTGGATCTTGTTTGATGCGAGACGGTTATTCATTTAAATCAGAGAATAATGGTTGTTCTATTTATATGAGTAATATCTTTTATGGTCATGCACCATTAAAGAATGGTTTGTTCTTACTTAATCTCGATAGTAGTGATACACATATTCATAATGTTGAAGCCAAAAGATGCAGAGTTGATAATGATAGTGCAACTTATTTGTGGCACTGCCGTTTAGGTCATATTGGTGTAAAGCGCATGAAGAAACTCCATGCTGATGGGATTTTGGAATCACTTGATTATGAATCACTTGATGCTTGCGAACCATGCCTCTTGGGCAAGATGACTAAAAACGCCGTTCTCCGGAACAATGGAGCAAGCAACAGATTTGTTGGAAATCATACATACTGATGTATATGGTCCGATGAATATTAAGGCTCGCGACAAGTATCATTATTTTCTGACCTTCACAGATGATTTGAGCAGATATGGGTATATCTACTTGATGAAACATAAGTCTGAAACGTTTGAAAAGTTCAAAGAATTTTAGAGTGAAGTGAAAATCATCGTGACAAGAAAATAAGGTTTCTACGATCTGATCGCGGAGACAAATATTTGAGTTACGAGTTTGGTCTTCAATTAAAACAATGTGGAATAGTTTCACAAATTCATGCCACCTGGAACACCACAGCATAATGGTGTGTCCGAACGTCATAACCGTACTTTATTGGATATAGTACAAACTATGATGTTTCTTACTGAGTTACCAATATCATTTTGGGATCATGCATTAGAGACAGCTGCATTCACGTTAAAAGGGGCACGATCTAAAGTCCGTTGAGACGACACAAAATAAACTGTGGTTTGGCAAGAAACCAAAGTTGTCGTTTCTTAAAGTTTGGGGTTACGATGCTTATGTGAAAAAGTTTCATCCTGATAAGCTCAAACCCAAATCGGAGAAATGTGTCTTCATAGGTACCCAATGGAGACTGTTGGGTACACCTTCTATCACAGATCCGAAGGCAAGACATTCGTTGCTAAGAATGGATCCTTTCTAGAGAAGGAGATTCTCTCGAAAGAAGTGAGTGGGAGGAAAGTAGAAAACTTGATAAGGTAATTGTACCTTCTCCCTTATTGGAAAGTAGTTCATCACAGAAATCTATTCTTGTGACTACTACACCAATTAGTAAGGAAGCTAATGATGATGATCATGTAACTTCAAGATCAAGTTACTACCGAATCTCGTAAGTAAACTAGAGTGAGATCCGCACCAGAGTGGTACGGTAATCCTGTTCTGGAAGTCATGTTACTAGACCATGATGAACTTGCGAACTATGAGGAAGCGATGATGAGCCCAGATTCCGCGAAATGGTTAGAGGCCATGAAATCTGAGATATGATCCATGTATGAGAACAAAGTATGGACTTTGATGGATTTGCCCGATGATCGGCAAGCCAAAGAAAATAAATGGATCTTGAAGAGGAAGACGGACATTGATAGTAGTGTTACTATCTACAAAGCTAGAATTGTCGCAAAAGGTTTTCGACAAGTTCAAGGTGTTGACTACGATGAGAGTTTCTCACTCGTATCTATGCTTAAGTCTGTCCGAATCATGTTAGCAATTGCCGCATTTTATGAAATCCGGCAAATGGATAAACAAAACTACATTCCTTAATGGATTTATTAAAGAAGAGTTGTATACGATGCAACTAGAAGGTTTTGTCAATCCTGAAGGTGTTAACAAAATATGCAAGCTCCAGCGATCCATCTATGGACTGGTGCAAGCATCTCGGAGTTGGAATATACGCTTTGATAAGTTGATCAAAGCATATAGTTTTATACAGACTTGCGGTGAAGCCTGTATTTACAAGAAAGTGAGTGGGAGCACTACAGCATTTCTGATAAGTATATGTAAATGACATATTATTGATCGGAAATAATGTAGAATTATTCTGTAAAGCATAAAGGAGTATTTGAAAGGAGTTTTTCGAAGAAGGACCTCGGTGAAGCTGCTTACATATTGAGCATCAAGATCTATAGAGATAGATCAAGACGCTTGATAAGTTTTTCAATAAGTACATACCTTGAAAAGATTTTGAAGTAGTTCAAAATGGAACAGTCAAAGAAAGAGTTCTTGCCTGTATTACAAGGTGTGAAATTGAGTAAGACTCAAAGCCCGACCACGGCAGAAGATAGAAAGAGAATGAAAGTCATTCCCTATGCCTCAGCCATAGGTTCTATAAAGTATGCCATGCTGTGTACCAGATCTATTGCATACCCTACCACTGAGTTTGGCAAGGGAGTACAATAGTGATCTAGGAGTAGATCACTGGACAAGCGGTCAAAATTATCCTTAGTGGAATAAGGATATGTTTCTCGATTATGGATGTGACAAAAAGGTTCGTCGTAAAAGGTTACGTCGGTGCAAGTTTTGACACTAATCTAGATGACTCTAAGTCTCAATCTAGATACATATTGAAAGTGGGAGCAATTAGCTAAAGTAGCTCCGTGCAGAGCATTGTAGACATAGAAAATTGCAAAATACATAACGGATCTGAATGTGGCAGACCCGTTGACTAAACTTCTCTCACAAGCAAAACATGATCACACCGTAGTACTCTTTGGGTGTTAATCACATAGCGATGTGAACTATATTACTGAATCTAGTAAACCCTTTGGGTGTTGGTCACATATCGATGTGAACTATTGCTGATAAATCACATGGCGATGTGAACTAGATTATTGACTCTAGTGCAAGTGGGAGACTGAAGGAAATATGCCCTAGAGGCAATAATAAAGTGATTATTTATTTCCTTACATATCATGATAAAAGTTTATTATTCATGCTAGAATTGTATTAACCGGAAACATAATACATGTGTGAATACATAGACAAACAGAGTGTCACTAGTATGCCTCTACTTGACTAGCTCATTAATCAAAGATGGTTATGTTTCCTAACCATAAACAAAGAGTTGTTATTTGATTAACGAGATCACATCATTAGTTGAATGATCTGATTGACATGACCCATTCCATTAGCATAGCACCCGATCGTTTAGTATGTTGCTATTGCTTTTATCCATGACTTATACATGTTCCTTTAACTATGAGATTATGCAACTCCCGTTTACCGTAGGAACACTTTGTGTGCTACCAAACGTCACCACGTAACTGAGTGATTATAAAGGTACTCTACAGGTGCCTCCGAAAGTATTTGTTGGGTTGGCATATTTCGAGATTAGGATTTGTCACTCCGAATGTCAGAGAGGTATCTCAGGGCCTTCTCGGTAATGCACATCACATAAGCCTTGCAAGCATTGCAACCAATGAGTTAGTTGCGAGATGATGTATTACGGAACGAGTAAAGAGACTTGCCGGTAACGAGATTGAACTAGGTATTGGATACCGACGATCGAATCTCGGGCAAGTAACATACCGATGACAAAGGGAACAACGTATGTTGTTATGCGGTCTGACCGATAAAGATCTTCGTAGAATATGTAGGAGCCAATATGGGCATCCAGGTCCCGCTATTGGTTATTTACCGGAGACGTGTCTCGGTCATGTCTACATTGTTCTCGAACCGTAGGGTCCGCACGCTTAACGTCACGATGACAGTTATTATGAGTTTATGCATTTTGATGTACCGAAGGAGTTCGGAGTCCCGGATGTGATCACGGACATGACGAGGAGTCTCGAAATGGTCGAGACGTAAAGAATGATATATTGGAAGCCTATGTTTGGACATCGGATGCATTCCAGGTGAAATCAGGATTTTACCGGAATACCGGGAGGGTTACCGGAACCCCCCAGGAGCATAATGGGCCAACATGGGCCTTGGAGGAGAGGTGAGAGGGCTGCCCTCATGGGCTGCGCGCCTCCCCCCTTCCCCTAGTCCTATTAGGACTAGGAGAGGTGGGCGCCCCCTCTCTCTCTCTCCCCCTTGGAGAATCCTAGTCCAACTAGGATTGGGGGGGGGGGAATCCTACTCCCAGAGGGAGTAGGACTCTCCTGGCGCGCCAGGCTTGGCCGGCCAGCCCCTCCCCATTGGCTCCTTTATATACGGGGGCAGGGGGCACTCCATAGACACACAATTGATCATTGAGATCTTTCCTTAGCCGTGTGCGGTGCCCCCTTCCACCAAATTCCACCTCGGACATATCGTTGCAGTGCTTAGGCGAAGCCCTGCGCCGGTAACACATCAAGATCGTCACCACGCCGTCGTGCTGACGGAACTCTTCCCCGACGCTTTGCTGGATCGGAGCCCGGGGATCGTCATCGAGCTGAACGTGTGCCAAGAACTCGGAGGTGCCGGAGTAACGGTACTTGGATCGGTCGGATCGCAAGGAGAACGTACGACTACTTCCTCTACGTTGAGTCAACGCTTCCGCTTCGGTCTACGAGGGTACGTAGACAACACTCTCCCCTCTCGTTGCTATGCATCACCATGATCTTGCGTGTGCGTAGGAATTTTTTTGGAATTACTACGTTCCCCAACAATTAACCCTATATTTGATGGTAGCTTTGGCCTAAAAATATTCGGAGTTTGCTTCTGCAAATTTAACCCATCTAATTGTAGCTCTTTGTTGCCAGTAGATCTTTTGAAGTTCTAGAAATTTAAGCAAGTGTTTCTTGAGAATTTCTCTTCCATTCCATTCTGGAAGTGTGAGGGTTCTGAACTCTTCCATTGAGTTAAGAAAAAGAATTAATTCATTGGTGGCTTTAATGGATATGCTGAGCTAAGAGATTGTTTTTGACCAAATTTTCAAACACTTTCTGAGCCTCTTGAACTTGGCAGTTATTCTTTTTGCACTATCTTGAATATTGAGCTCTTGTTCCCAATTCTGCTTTACAACATCTTTAAAACCCTGAATTTGCAGCCAGAAGTTCTCAAACCTGAAGATTTTGGTCTTGGGGATGTGTGTACTAATGTGCACCTGACAAGGTATGTGATATAAGACAGGTTTTGACAAAGGCAGAACAAGAGTGTTAGGGTAGTGTGAAGTCCAAGATTCAAAGGTGAACACCCAGTCCAATTTCTCAAGCAAAGGGGCTTGCTGCATATTGCTCCAAGTGTAACTCCTCCCCTTTAGGGGAACTTCTACCAAAGCTAGACTACTGATGTCATCATTAAATTTTAACATATCAGTGATACTGCCACCTGCCCTGCTTCTGTTGTGTGTATACCTGATATAATTGAAATCTCCCATGATCATCCACTTGGTATCATCATGCATTTGAATATTGCTGAACCAGTTCAGGAAATCATCTCTGGCTTCACCTTGACATGGGCCATATATGTTTGTTAGAATCCACGAATGACCAGTTAACTTTGAAATGAATCTGATGGAGATGGAGAAATCATTTGAAAGAGAGTTTCTCCCTCAAAAAGGCTGCCATTCCATGCAATGAGAAGTCCACCAGAAGCTCCATCTGAGGGAAGAAAATCAAAACAATTTATCCTCTTAGGGCAGAAGTTTTTGAGATATCTGTAATCAAATTGCTCTTTCTTTGTTTCTTGCAGACAGATAATATTTGCATTAGCCTCTTCAATCTTATTTCTTTTTTTTGAACTGCTCTTCAATCTTATTTCTAAGAGATAGCCGTTTGTTGCTGTCATTAATGCCAATGATGTTCCAATTAAGTATATTCCAATTGCTATTCATCTCCAGGTAATAAGGTATCTGCAACTGCTACTTTTATACTAAAAAGACCAGCCAAACAGAGCCAGACAAGCAAGAGGTAATAAACAAGATCCCATGACCACAGATCACCACACCACAGCTTGCTCTTAATACAAATGCAAGGTTTATCACAGAGGTAGATAATAAAGCAAATGCGAGAAGTCATCATTTCAGATTTAGATATCATTACAAAAGGATTGGTTCTCACAAGTACCACTGATAACAGACCACAAAAGTGCATCAAGGATCTAGGATTAAAGTCGTTCAAGTCTGACATAACTAACAATCAAGAATCTAACAAAATTCAAAAAAAATCAAGAATCTAACTATGGCTTGAAGACAGCCTTCTTTGATGGTCCCTCGGCAGCAACCTTGGTCTCCTTCTTCTTCTTGGGCTAGTGCAGCATCTCCTCGGAGTAGTCTTTTGCAGCAGCCTTGCAAAATGAAACAATGAGATTTTTGACAATCTTTGTAGTAATAGCAGGAGGGTCAAATGAACAAGGGAAACAATTTCTGTCTGAACATGATTTTCTCCTGAATCCTTTGTTCAAAGCTTGCAATCTATAGCTTCTTCTTACCTTCGTTTCAACCATGGGAGCTTTATCTTTCCTCTTCTTTTGAGCATGTGCAATGGAGGTGCTGGCAGTGGGCAGAGGGGGGGGGGTGATGTCTTTGTGCTGTGCCTGAGGTGCCAAACTATCAGTAGAAGAAACTTCTTGGTCCATAAATGAGTTTTTACAACAAAGAATCTGCTCATTTTGACACTTTTCAGGTATAACAAAAGGCAGTGTTGTATTACTTGCAGAACCTTCAATGATGTAAGTCCATAATTGGGAAGCAAGCAAAGATTTTTCCCAATCAAAATTTTCAACAGTCAATAGAGCAAAAGTGATGAATTTGCACCATTCAACAGGTACCTGAGTAATTTTATCTGTTGGAGCCACATGTGCAAAATGAGTGCTCCAAAGCTCCAGCCCTTCCTTTGAAAGAAACTCCTCATCTTGGCCTGAAGATGCAACGGCTTGTAACTGAATATCTTTGCCAAAGAAACTTGCATTACAGATAGGAAAAGGGAAGCCAGGGGGAGCATCCATACTGTTACCTGCAGATGAGCTGAAGTTTTCTGCATCCTGGTTGTCTGTTAGAGGTGAGACTCTCTGAGCAGCTGAGGCTGGGCCTTCTGAATTGGCCAGAGGATTTGGAGTGGCAGCACTAGACTCCTTGTCTGCCAGCTGGGCAGGAGCAATCACAGCAGCAATCTCCATTGCAGCAGAAGAAGAAACATCTGCAGCAAAGTCTGTAATTGCAACATCTGGCACTTCCGTTGCAATAGGAGGAATAGCAGTAGTGGCAACATTCTCGTCTGCATCAATGATTGGGGCCTCGGCAACAAAAGTGGCAATGGGAGCTTCAGAGTCTTGGGTGCAGTAATGGCTCTTGCACATGCATTTTCATTTGAGGTTGTGGAGGAGATTCAGCAACCAAATTAGCATTCTCAGCAACAGGTAGTAATGGTGCTTTAGTTATGACGAAATCTTCCCCTGACAGCTGTTCAATGGCCTGATTGAGATCAAAGCCAGCATCAATAGGCTAGGCTACAGGTAGAACAAGAGGAGCCAGCAACTCATCCAGATCTTGAAGTATTGGCACTCCATTAGCAGATTCAGCAGAGCTCACATTAGCACTGGGTAAACCCAAGTTAAGGGTGAGACCACTGTTGTCATCCACTGGCTATTCTGCATCAATCTCCATGGGGCCCATCAGATTATTCAACTCCAGAAATTCCCAGCTTGAATTTCCACATCTATAAGTTGTTGTTGCTGTGGCATTGCCCAATGGCCCCAGCCCGCATCTTCCTCTTCTTGGGCCGGAGCTTCTTCAGTGACCGGTAGATCTTGACGTTCAGGATGCAACTGGTGGAAAGCAACAGGCCCAACAATTTGATTGTTCTCGTTTGGGTGGTGGAATTGTTCTTGTGGCCTTGGATGAGGGTTACCATCCATTGGAACCAGGTCCTCGTCAGCAGGTGGCTCTCCAATGGGGTTGTCATCCACAATCACAACAGTGCAGGTCCATGACTGACCACTGAAATTCTTAGCACTTGATACTACCAGACTGGTTGGGCCATCCTTCAAAGCATCAACCTTAACTTTCAAAGCAACCACAACATCACTAGATTTATATCTGTCCCAGACCATAAGTTGCCCAAAACCCGTAGTTGCATTGGACAGCTCATGAAAACTTCTCAAATCAGCAGGGAAACCAAACACCAGAATCCATACATCTCGATTCAGATTGAAATTTTTCCAATTCGGACCGTCATTATGCCTTTGAAAGACGATGTGGATGTCATCATAGGCATGCGGCCCTCTATTAACTAAGAAATCTCTGTCCGCTGCACTGTGAACCCGCACAAAAGCTTCCCCGAAAGGGCATTTCGTCACGGCCGTAACTCCAATATGCTTAGATTGCAGAAACTCAAGGAGGATCTCATGGGCATTGATAAAACTTACTTATCCTTGGGGCATGGGGATGATTGTTGCAATGGCAAGATCTTCGTTGGCAGGAACCAGATTGCCATGGAGCATGCGGTGGCTCGCGGGCCGACCTTCCACCTCAATTGCATGAAAGCCATCTGGGAGGAAAGGAGCAGGGTCAAAGGGGAACGTTGCCATTGCCAGCGGTCGGACTGGGGCAGCGCCAGTAGAAACCCTCGACGAAGGAGCGGGTTACAACAGAGGTGGAGGAGTGTAGTGGGAATGCGAGTCGATAGCGGCGGTAATGGCTTGATTTGACTGAACGGGAGGGATGGCGGTCTCTCTGTCCAGTGGGTCTAAATGTGGCGATTGACGGTTGTCACGACCACTGGCCAAAAGTGGCTGCTGCAGCAGAAGAGGAGGTTGAATGCGAGGCGTCGGCTCAGAGATCGCGCCACCGAGTCTATAGTTATCCTTGATATGGCCCAGGCGACGACATCCTCTACACCGGATTCTTTTTTCGCAACCAAGCCTGAGATGGCCAACCCCAAGACAGCAAACACAGAAGAGGCTGTTGGGCTCCCTAGTGGGCTGGACCGGCCTAGAGTTTTGAAAACCCGCAGATCCCGCCCTCCCGATTGGCACATTATTGGGCGCAGTTAATACAGGGTTTAAGGTTGTCGTTGATTCAGTAAGGCGTTCCGAAACTGACAAGGGAAGTGGTGTATTGGATCTAATCGGAGATTTGGATGGGGATCTGGTATGTGAGGTATGATCTTGAAAGATTCTAGGAGTTTGAACTGTCGCGGCATAGGATCTACAATCACTTGATCGATCTACCATAGTCCATTCTTGATCAAGTTCTTATTGATAGAGCCGAAACTCTTTGTGGAAATCTGGTCCACCATTCCCCCAGAGAAAGAAACCAAGATTGAAAAGATCGTTGGCACAATTTCCCCCTTTGATAATAGCAAAACCCACATTCTTAGAGGAAACATTGAATTTGAAAGACCAATTCTGAAGGCAAGAAACTTTGAAACGTGAAGCATGTCCCCCAAAGCAAGATTGAAGCATGAGACTGACCAAATACACATTGATATGAAGTTTGGAGCGAGTCACCTTACCCACTAGGAAGAATTCCTTGAGCTTGCCACCTTCGAAATGGTTGATAGGCACACCATATTGTTTCCAGATGAAAGCTTCAAAGGCCAAACCTTGCTCGAACTTGAGATCTGAGAGGGCCATCTTGGAGGAGGACGGCTCGCACCGAAGAAGCTTTAATTCATTGTTAGACCCTTACCTATCCAAAGAACAACATATAATTGGTCTGCACATGGGTTGCAGCATGTACACCTGCAGAAAAAAATACAATTCAAGAACAACATGAGGACTTGACCTTAAACTACAGAAGCGCTGTTGCCGTAGTCTGTAGGCCTTTGTCTTCGTCCAGTTGAAGCTAGCAAGCACCTCGGAACTACTAGCAAGTGCCAAGAAACATGCAAACACCATATGACAACACCAATACATCTCCAACGTATCTACTTTTCCAAACACTTTTGCCCTTGTTTTGAACTCTAACTTGCATGATTTGAATGGAACCAACCTGGACTGATGCTGTTTTTAGCAGAATTGCCATGGTGTTATTTTTGAGCAAAAATAAAAATTCTCGTAATGACCTAAAACTTCACAGAGAATATTTTTGGAATAAATAAAAATATTGGCGAAAGAATTAGCATCAGGGGGCCCACACCCTGTCCACGAGGGTGCAGGGCGCGCCCACCCCCTGGGGCGCGCCCCTGCCTCATGGCCTCCTAAGACTCCACCGACCTCAACTCCAACTCCATATATTCACGTTCGGGGAGAAAATAATCGAAGAGAAGGGTTCATCACGTTTTACGATACGGAGCCGCCGCCAAGCCCTAATCTCTCTCGGGAGGGCTGATCTGGAGTCTGTTCGGGGCTCCAGAGAGGGGAATCCGTCTCCGTCATCATCATCAACCATCATCCATCACCAATTTCATGATGCTCACCGCCGTGCGTGAGTAATTCCATCGTAGGCTTGATGGACGGTCATGGGTTGGATGAGATTTATCAGGTAATCGAGTTAGTTTTGTTAGGGTTTGATCCCTAGTATCCATTATGTTCTGAGTTGATGTTGCTATGACTTTGCTATGCTTAATGCTTGTCACTAGGGCCCAAGTGCCATGAATTCAGATCTGAACCTATTATGTTTTCATGAATATATGTGAGTTCTTGATCCTATCTTGCAAGTCAATAGTCACCTACTATGTGTTATGATCCGGTAACCCCGAAGTGACAATAATCGGGACCACTCCCGGTGATGACCGTAGTTTGAGGAGTTCATGTATTCACTAAGTGTTAATGCTTTGGTCCGGTACTCTATTAAAAGGAGGCCTCAATATCCCTTAGTTTCCAATAGGACCCTGCTGCCACGGGAGGGTAGGACAAAAGATGTCATGCAAGTTCTTTTCCATAAGCACGTATGACTATATTCAGAATACATGCCTACATTACATTGATGAACTGGAACTAGTTCTGTGTCACCCTATGTTATAAATATTGCATGAGGAATCGCATTCGACATAATTATCCATCATTAATCCATTGCCTACGAGATTTTCACATACTGATCTTTGCTTAATTACTTTTCTGTTGCCATTGTTACGATTGCTACAAAAACTGCTACTGTTACTTTTGCCACCGTTACCGTTACTTCCATACTACTTTGCTACTAAATACTTTGCTGTAGATATTAAGTCTTCCGGGTGTGGTTGGATTGACAACTCAGCTGCTAATACTTGAGAACATTCTTTGGCTCCCCTTGTGTCGAATCAATAAATTTGGGTTGAATACTCTACCCTCGAAAACGGTTGCGATCCCCTATACTTGTGGGTTATCAAGACTATTTTCTGGCGCCGTTGCCGGGGAGCATAGCTCTATTATTTGAGTTACTTGGGATTTATATCTGTTGATCACTATGAGGAACTTGAAAGACAAAAAAACCAAGATTTATCCCTCAACTACGAGGGGAGGTAAGGAACTGCCATCTAGGTCTGCACTTGATTCTCCTTCCGTTTTGAGTAAACTTGCGACACCTAAACCTACTCCTACTATTGATTTTGATATGTCGCATGTTATTGATGATGCGACTTCTGCTTTGCATGATACTTATGATGAAAGTACTTCTATGCTTGATAATCCTGTGCCATTAGGTGAATTTCTTGATGAACAACTTGCTAGGGTTAGAGAGAATGAAATTATTGAAACTGATAATATTGATGAAAGTGATGATGAAGATTCTCCCCTAGATATGAATTGCCTGATGTGCCTGAGGGTTATGTTATGGATGAAGAAACTGCTAGAGACTTTTTTGCTTGCAAAGATAGATATGATCTTAAGAAACTTTTAGCTAAGCCGAAAGAAAAATATTTGAATGCTAGAATGAAATATGACCCTGCTTTTGCTACTTCACCTATCTGTATTTCTGATAAGGATTATGATTTCTCTGTCGATCCTGAGTTGATTACTTTGGTTGAATCTGATCCTTTTTATGGCTATGAATCTGAAACTGTTGTGGCACATCTTACTAAATTGAATGATATAGCCACCCTATTTACTCATGAGGAAAAAATTCGTTACTACTATATCCTTAAGTTATTTCCGTTCTTATTAAAGGGTGATGCTAAAATATGGTTTAATTCTCTTGCTCATGGTTGTGTGCGTAGTCCCCTGGATATGATTTATTACTTCTCTGCTAAATATTTCCCCGCTCACAAGAAACAAGCTGCCTTAAGGGAAATATATAATTTTGTGCAAATTGAAGAAGAGAGTCTCCCACAAGCTTGGGGGAGGCTTCTCCAATTACTTAATGCTTTGCCTGATCATCCTCTCAAGAAAAATGAAATACTTGATATCTTTTATAATGGACTAACCGATGCTTCTAGAGACCACCTGGATAGTTGTGTTGGTTGTGTTTTCAGGGAAAGAACCATTGAGCAAGCTAAATTGCTATTGAATAATATATTGAGTAATGATAATGATTGGACACTTCCTGAACCAAGTCCTAAGCCAACTCCGAAGAAAAGGGGAATTCTATTTCTCAGTCCTGAAGATATGCAAGAGGCAAAGAAATCTATGAAATAAAAGAGTATTAAAGCTGAAGATGTTAAGAATTTACCACCTATTGAAAAAATACATGGTGTTGATAACCCGACATAGGTAGTAAAGGTAAATTTTGTCTCTAGATTTGATAAGGGTGAAATCCCATCTACTAAGTTTGCTAGCCAATGCTTGGATGAGTTTGATAGTTTTATTGTTAAACAAGAAAACTTCAATGCTTATGTTGGTAGACAATTGAAATGTAATGCTTATATGATTGAACACTTGAGTGATTATATGTCTAGAATTAAAGGTGAACTTAAACTTATTAGTAAACATGCTTCTATGGTTACCACTCAAGTAGAACAAGTGCTTAAAGCTCAAGATGATTTGCTCGATGAATTAAATAATAAGAAAAATGATAATGTTGTTAGAGTTGTGACTAGAGGGGGTACAATGACTCAGGAACCTTTGTATCCTGAGGGTCACCCTAAGAGAGCTGAGCAAGATTCTCAGAGAACTAATGTTGATGCACCTAGTTCTTCTAAGAAGAAGAAAAAGAAAAATGATAGGACTTTGCATGCTTCTAGTGAACCTGTTGGTGACACACCTGAGAATCCCAATGATATTTTTATTTCTGATGTTGAAACACAATCTGGTAATGAACATGAACCTAGTGATAATGTTAATGATGATGTTCATGTTGATGCTCAATCTAGCAATAACAATGATGTAGAGATTGAACCTGTTGTTGATCTTGATAACCCACAATCAAAGAATCAACGTTATGATAAGAGATGCTACGTTGCTAGGAAGCACGGTAAAGAAAGGGAACCATGGGTTCAGAAACCCATGCCTTTTCCTCCTAAACCATCCAAGAAAAAGGATGATGAGGATTTTGAGCGCTTTGCTGAAATGATTAGACCTATCTTTTTGCGTATGCGTTTGACTGATGTTGGGGATATCACTACTGGGCGTAAACCGGCCTGCTTGGGCCAGGTTAACTTCAACAGTAATTCAAGGATGTTAAAGCCCGATAAACTTGTAAAGGCCCAAGGCCGTAGTCGGTTTAGTATCTGTAGCCATAAACCGACTTGTATAAACTTGTACTATAAGATAGGGAAAGAAAGAGACCAACCCGGGTACGAGTATAAACTGGAGATTGCGACTCTGTGAACCGACGGGTGTCACCCGTGTATATAAGGGGATGACCCGACAGCGGTTCAAGGACAGACAACCACAACTCGAGGCCTAGGCGAAGCTTGTTTGCTCCCTAGTCATCGAGACTTCATCAATTCCACCACAAACTAGACATAGGCTTTTACCTTCATCGAAGGGGCCGAACTAGTATAAACTCTCTGCGTCCCTGTGTCCACTTTAACCCCTTTGAGTTAACCCGTTGCGATGGCTCCACGACTAAGTCCTTTGGCTAGGACATCTGCCGTGACAAACCCACGACAATTGGCGCCCACCGTGGGGCTATCGCACGATGGTTTCAAATTCTTGGAGGGCCGCTTTGATGGACTCGAGGGATACGTCGTGGGCCGGATGACCAAGAGTCGTCGCGGCAAGATCTACATCGACGACGCGGGCTGGGGCCCCGAGGCCGGCTCAATTGAATACGGGTACCGGGTCCCCTTTGGCGGTATACACGTCTTCATCGGCAAAATCGGTGAACCGGGCCCTGAGCTGGACACCTGCACCGACCTCATCGAAATAGCTCAGTGTGCGCGACCTGCCCGGGTTAAGCCAGCCGTGAAGCGTGCCTTTGTGGGAGTCATCCATGGAGGGAACTATGAGGACGGATCAGGATCTGGTGGCGAAACCATCGTTTATTCCGGCGACGAGTCGTCAACCGGGGAAACTGAGTCCTTGTATCAAGTACAAGATGGTCGGATTGGGAGCTGTTCCGATGGCGACAGTATTCCGGACCCCTCTGATCTGCCTAGCTGGGTCGGTATATTCATGGCCGGTACCCAGGCAGCGCCTCCGTCATCAACGGCCGCAGCAATAGTTTCCGGTTCAGCGGCGGCAACGGCTGCCGGAGCAGGAGGCTCTGTGCGCCCACCAGCTCAAGTGTTATCTGATCTGTTCGACGCATTGGCTGCGCTCATGGCAGAAGCTAATCCGACGGATCAGGATGCTCATAATGCAGAGATTGCAAAGGTGAGAGAATAGATTAACCAGGCCAAGGCGGATCTGGCAGCTGAGGAGGTCAGGATGACCGCGGAGCGGGCCGCTTTGGACGCGCAAGCCTATAAACTTATGCTGGATCAGAACACCTCGCAGGAAGTCATGAGGAGGAAGTTCCGATCTCGCCTGCCCTCGGTCTTTGAAGGAAGGGATCTTTTCAATACCCCTGGGGCAGGGACCAGTAACCAACCGGTGGTAAACCGGGCGAAGGCGCCCGGGACGGGCGCGCCGGTTCAGCCCCGTGTAATAGATCTGCCCCGTCATAACCCGGGAGAGCCACGGGTTGTGCATACCCCTCCGGATCACTATTCTAATCCGCTGGACAACCTTGTTGCAGCGGCGGCACGGTTGGAAGCTATTCCGGTCGAGGGAGATTCACTGCAAGCGATAGAGACACGCCGGGTTAAGGAGCTCCTCAGAACAGCGTTGGTTCAGCAGGAAGCGTACTCATATAGCCGCGAACGGATTCACTCCACCCCGCGTCCAGGCCGGAGTTACAGTAGAGATATGGAAGAACCAGCCGAGTCAAGTAATGCACGGCGTAGGGCTCCCCACGGCAACAATCCGGCCCCTGACGCCCAGGAGGTGGTAGACCGGGCCCGGGCGCGTAGGGAAGCTGAGTTAGCAGCACCGCATCAGGCTTATCAGATTACACTGGTTCGTCCCACCACTTCAGTTGAATCAGGACTCACTTCTAGCGCTTTGGGAGTGCCTTGCCTCGTCCCAGCCCTCCGCAATGTGCGCCTGCCCAAGGATTTCAAAGGCCCGCGCAAGGTGCCGAACTATACGGCGGATCAACCCCCAGAGTCGTGGGTGGAGAGTTATGAGATGGCCATGGAGATGCTGGACGTGGATGATGCGGTGTGCGCAAAATATTTCACCATGATGCTTGAAGGGACAGCCTGTACTTGGTTAAAAAGCTTGCTGCCCAATTCTATCGGTTCATGGGCACAGTTGCGAGCCCGGTTCATAAGCAATTTTAAAGACACGTGCAAGCAACCCATGTCGGTGGTGGATTTAGCGGCTTGTGTCCAGGAGGAAGGAGAGTCAACAACTCATTGGGTGCGCCGGGTCTCAAAGATCCTGCATTCATCAGACCGTATCAATGCGGACATCGCGGTTGTAACCCTGGAAGGCAATTGGCGGTTTGGGCCTTTAAAGTTAAAATTAGGACGGATGAAGCACCATTGTACTGACATGGGAACGCTCATGACTGCTCTGGTGAAGTATGCTGATTCTGATAGTACCAAGGATCCCGAGTCTGATGATGAAAAGACAGGGAAGGGAAGGAAGAACGGCAACCCCAGAGGTCAGCAGCATAGCTCGGCAGGAAACGTTGGTGGTGGCAAGCGTAAGGCGGATAGCAACACGGATTATGTGGCTAGCACTAATGTGCAGGGCAGAGGCCGACGACGTAGGGGCAAAAACCGCAGTGGCGGACCTGGACCCAATCCGGAGCGCTTAAATTATCTGTTGAATCAGCCTTGTCCAAAGCATGGGACCAGAGAGGAGCCAGCAAACCACCTTTGGAAGGATTGTTATATCATGCAAGACTTTAAGATCTCCAATGCTTTTCGGTATGACCCCAGCTCCGGTGGCGGTTCAGGATCCGGGCCGAGTCATGGTGGAGGAAATCCCGGTTCAGGGTTTAACGGTAATCCGAGCGGACATGGCAATCAGCATAATCAAAACAGTCCGCAACAGCAGCAGTCGGGTTACCAGAGTAATCCAAAGCAGTTAAACAGTGGACAATATCATGTGTTTACCACCAGCTTGGACAAGAGGGACCGAAAGGTCCAGAAGCGGGTGGTTAGCTCTGTTGAACCGGCTGTGCCACGGTATCTGCGCTGGTCAGAGCAGCCAATTGTATGGATTAGAGAGGATCACCCTCCCCGGGTTGACAATCCGGGTCAGCTGGCTTTGGTGGTGGCGCCTCAGGTGGGAGGCTATAAGTTCACCAAGGTACTCATGGACGGGGGTAGCAGTATTAATATCCTATACTATGAGACCTTTCGACGCATGGGGCTAAAGGATAAAGACCTCCGTCCTTCAAACACGGTTTTCCATGGTGTGGTGCCTGGCAAGTCAGCATACCCCGTGGGCAAGATAGCCTTGGAAGTAGCCTTCGAAGATGATCACGATTCCCGATCAGAGACACTGACGTTTGAGGTGGTGAAAATCCAAAGCCCGTACCATGCCCTGTTTGGCCGGCCAGCCTATGCCAAGTTCATGGCACGGCCCTGCTATGTGTATCTACAGCTCAAGATGCCGGGTCATAAGGGGACCATCACGGTTCACGGAAGCCGTAAGATCGCTTGGAGTGCGAGGAAGGAGACACCGCTTATGCGGAGTTGGTTTGTGCTACCGAGGAGCTCAAGTACTATAAAGACAACGTTTATCCGACGGATATGACTCCTTTAAAGAAGCCTACTACAGAGCATTAACCGACCCTGAAATTCACATCGGCGGCTGAGACCAAGCTTGTTGACTTCGTACCTGGCGATTCGTCCAAGCAGTTCAGCATCGGTGCCAATCTGGATCCGAAATAGGAAGACGCGCTCATCGAGTTCATCCGTGAGAATCGGGACATCTTTGCATGGAAGCCTTCTGACATGCCAGGTGTACCGAGGCAACTCGCTGAGCACACCCTTAATGTGGATCCTAAATACAGACCAGTGAAATAGTTCCTCCGTCGGTTCAACGAGGAGAGGAGAAAAGCTATTGGAGAAGAGGTGGCCAGGCTATTGGCAGCTTGCTTCATCATTGAAGTTTTTCACCCTGAGTGGCTTGCTAATCCGGTGCTGGTCCTTAAGAAAAATGGCACCTGGCGCATGTGTGTGGATTATACGGATCTTAATAAGGCCTGCCCTACGGATCCTTTTGCCCTCCCCCGTATTGATCAAATCATTGATGCTACGGCGGGTTGCGAGCGCTTATGTTTCTTGGATGCATACTCCGGCTATCATCAGATTAAAATGGCAGTTAAGGACCAGGAGAGGACGGCGTTCATAACTCCATTTGGAGCCTTCTGCTATGTGTCTATGCCTTTTGGGCTCAAAAGTGCCCAGGCAACTTATCAGCGGTGTGTGCAGAATTGTCTCCACAAACAGATTGGCCGTAATGTGCATGCTTATGTGGATGATATTGTGGTTAAGTCAAGGAAGAAGGAGACTTTGGTCGATGATTTGAAGGAGACTTTTGATAACCTGAGGACGTACATGATGATGCTCAATCCGGCCAAATGTGTCTTTGGTGTGCCAGCTGGCAAGTTATTGGGTTTTCTAGTGTCCCATAGGGGAATTGAGGCTAATCCGGAGAAGATCACGGCTATCACCTCTCTGGCTAAACCGAAGTGTATTAACGATGTTCAACGCCTGGCGGGTCGGATCACTGCGCTAAGTCGGTTTATCAGCCGCCTCGGGGAAAAAGCGATTCCTTTGTATCAAATGTTGAAGAAGACGGATCGGTTCGTCTGGAGTTCTGCTGCTGATCAGGCATTGGAGAACTTAAAGCGGCAGTTGGCCAATCCGCCCGTGCTCGCCGCTCCCATTGATAGGGAACCATTGCTGCTATATGTAGCTGCTAATGCTCGTGCAGTTAGTGTGGCTATTGTGGTGGAGCGGAAGGAGGCGGGCAAAGAGTACCCGGTTCAGCGTCCGGTTTACTATATTAGCGAGGTGCTTATGGAATCTAAACAGAGATATCCGCATTGGCAGAAGCTGGTATACGGAGTTTTTATGGCGAGCCGGAAGTTGAAGCAATATTTCCAAGGGCATCCCATCACAGTGGTCAGCTCTGCTCCTTTGGGTGATAACATCCAAAACCGAGAAGCAACTGGTCGGATTGCCAAATGGGCTATCGAGCTTGGACCGCACGGTTTAAAATACGTGCCTCGCACTGCGATAAAGTCTCAGGCACTTGTTGACTTCATCAATGATTGGACGGAGTTACAAGTCCCTGAAGAGAAGCCGGATCACACATATTGGACCATTCATTTTGATGGATCACGTCAATTGGAGGGCTCGGGGGCTGGAGTCATATTAACTTCCCCACGAGGTGACAAGTTTTGTTATGTTCTCCGTTTAATGTTCCCTTGTACTAACAATGCAGCAGAGTACGAAGCCTTGATCCACGGTCTCCGGATGGCTAAGGAGATGAATTTAAGCCGAGTTAAGTGCTTCGGCGACTCGGATTTGGTGGCCCAACAGGTGTCTGGTACATGGGATTCTAAAGATCCACTCATGGCTGCATATCGTCGTGAGGTTGATGTGGTCGCAGGTCACTTCAAGGGGTATCAGGTGGACCACGTGGACCGAGGAAAGAACGAGGCGGCAGATGCTTTAAGCCGGCTGGGTTCACAGCGTAAACCGGTACCACCTAATGTGTTCCTTGATGTGCTTTACAACCCATCGGTTCAGCTACCTGGGGAAGCGGATTTGGTTATTCCTGACCCGGAGGCTCAGTTGGTGGCGGTGCTACACGTCATCCCGGATTGGAAGCTTCCTTACCTGGCGTACATGAACCGAGGCGAGTTGCCAGAGGACGAGACTCTGGCCAGACAAATAGTACGGCGGTCCAAATCCATGGTAATTGAAAACGGCGAGCTACATCATCGCAGTGTGACAAGGGCGTTTCAACGGTGTGTATCTCCTGAGGAGGGCCGCGAAATTTTGCGTGAGATCCACAAAGGAGATTGTGGTCACCATGCCGGTTCAAAGTCTTTAGTGGCGAAAGCATTTCGTCACGGTTTCTATTGGTTGACTGCCCATGCTGATGCGGAGGATCTGGTCAGGCGATGTGATGGTTGCCAAAAATTCTCAAGACGCGCTCATATTCCGGCTCAAGAATTGAGGATGATTCCAATTACTTGGCCGTTTGCAACCTGGGGGCTGGATATGGTCGGGCCTTTCAAAAGATCCAAGGACAAAAAGACCCACCTTCTGGTGGCGGTTGACAAATTTACAAAGTGGATAGAGGCAGAGCCCGTTAGCAAGTGTGATGCGGCCACCGCGGTTCAGTTCATCAAAAGGGTGATTTTCTGGTTTGGTTTTCCACACAGTATCATCACAGATAATGGTACCAATTTATCTAAAGGTGCCATGAAGGAGTTCTGCGAACGAGAGCACATCCGCCTTGATGTTTCATCGGTGGCACACCCACAGTCCAACGGTCAAGCAGAAAGAGATAATCAGGAGATCTTGAGAGGCATCAAACCCCGACTTATGGTTCCTTTGCAGAGGACGCCGGGTTGTTGGGTCGAAGAATTGCCCTCTGTGTTATGGAGCATCAACACCACGCCTAACAGGTCCACTGGGTACACGCCGTTCTTCATGGTTTATGGGGCGGAGGCAGTTCTCCCTAGTGACATCCGTCACGATTCACCTCGTGTTGTGGCTTACGTTGAAGCGGATAACGAGACGGCTCGACAGGATGCTTTGGACCGGCTGGATGAAGAGCGAGACATAGCAGCTGCCCGCTCGGCGATCTACCAACAGGATCTTCGTCGCTATCACAGTCGTCGGGTCAGGACCAGAACCTTTCAAGAAGGAGATTTGGTGCTTCGACTTATTCAAGATCAAACTGAGATGCATAAGTTGTCTCCGCCTTGGGAAGGGCCTTTCGTGGTCAGCAAGAATCTGCACAACGGGTCATACTACCTGATCGATGTTCGAGAGCACAAAGACTCACGTAAATCAGAGCAGGAGACCAACAGGCCGTGGAATATAGCTCATCTTCGGCCTTACTATACTTGAGCCATGGGCTCTGCATATGTACATATTATGACAATGTATATATTATAATAAACCAGATCCTCAGCTAAAGCAGGGTATCTGTTCTTTTATATCATGTGTGGTTACATGGAGTTGTTTGTTGTAAAACGACCTCCGATTTACCCCTTGCAAAGTTTATCAATATCACTTGGGGGCTCGGTCATATTTGAACCGATGCAATGCCTTTTGATAGGCGAAAGCCACCAGATCATTTGGGGGCTCGGTTGTGTCCGAACCGATGCAATGCCTCTTGATCGGCGAAAGCCACCAGATCACTTGGGGACACGGTCAAGTCTGAACCGGTCACGCCTCTTGGTCGGCCTACAGGCCTTAGAGTCACTTGGGGGCTTGGTCGAACCCGAACCAATGTCATGCCACTTGGCCGGCGTAATGCCACGAGTCTTTTGGGGACCTGGCTGACTGGCACCATTGCTACGCCTTCGGGGAGCCTGGTTGCGTCTGACCATGGTAATACCATCTGACCAGCTCATTAGAGCCTTTCTTTTATAAAGAGTTGTCGACATTGCTTTTGCTTTAATGGCCTTTCTTAAGGAATTGCTATTTTATCTTTGTTGCGTTTTTAAACCGACGGTTCATACAGCCAATTTGGCAGAACATGGTCTCTTTTTTAAGCCGGAGTTTGTTTGCTCGGTTTGATTTTTCTTCTGAAACATCCTTTTTGGAGAAACAAGGATATCATGATAAAAAAGGAGCTGTTTTCTCCTCCGACGGTTTAGGGCTGTCAAGCCCCCGTCTCAAGATTGGCTAAAAACGCCTACTTCATGCCCATTACATGGTAGGTATTTCGTATCACAAAATTTGATCGTACTGGCAAGTCTCCCTGCGTCTCTATATAAAGGTTCACAAACCGGATGGCGGTACAACCGCCCTGGCAGTTTTAAATTTTTGTGATTGCAGGAGATATAAGTTGGCAAGGAAGATTTTCCAAATGAAGGTTTCAGTATTGATGCACGAAGGCATCTCACAAAACACAAGTACGGTCTATCCTATTACAAGGCAACATGGTGCCTCAATAAGACAATTGTTTTTCCTGACAAGATATAGCACGGAAGCTAATTAAGGCTGCCCTCGGTTCACTCCTGCGTGCCATCCCGGTTTGATGGTTCTGGATCATCCCGCGCCCCGTCAGCTTCCTCCTCCCTACCCAGCGGCTGGAAGTCAACAGTGGTCCAGTCGATCCCCATTAATGCTTGAAAGACAGCCTCTTCATGTATCAGTGAAGACGGTTCAAGATCAGGGGCGTAAGTGTGCTTACGGATTGGAGGAATTAAGTTTTCCGCTTCAGGTATTGGTGCAACCACTCGTTTGTTCTGGTCATCATACTGGGATTGATAATGTGACAAGTTTGCTTCTTCTACCAACTGGCAGGCCAGAGGGCGCACTGCCCGGTTTATCTTTCTTAACTCTTCTTCGTCGAATTCGGAGCCATCCTCCTTCAAGCTAGGATAGCCTTGAGCCGCTTCAGCAGGATCAAAATCGGGCACCCATGCTTTGGCCCGGATTAAGGCATTAATGGCTCCGGTTCGAGCAGCATACTTTTTTAACTCCTCAATCCGAGCAGGGAGCATGGACAACCTCCTCAGTGTATCCTGGATCAACGTGGGTGCTGGATTGTTATGGGACGCAGTGGTGATAATCCGCTGCGCACCAGTATACAGCTACTCGACTAAAGTATAGACGGCTTTCAGTTTCATCCGCACATCCGACCCCAAGTGATTAATGCGGGTGCCTATAATACAATCAGCAGTTTACAAACTGAGCTGTTTATAGGAGAATCAAGATTATTACAAAAGTCACAGGAAGCTTACCAAAGATGGCAACAGTCATTGCGTGCACTTGTCGTTTCACGCTGGTTAATTCATCAGTTACCGGTTTGAGGGCAGCTTCTGCATCTTCAATCTTTTTGGTTAAAGCGGCCTTTTCTGTGGCCCAGTCAGCCTGTTCCTTCTTATAACCTTCCTTCAGTTGCTCCATACTGCCTAAAGCGCTGGTTAATTCCTCCTTGGCCTTGGAAGTTTCTGCTTGTTGGGATTTTAAATTCTCTTGAAGGTCGGCGACTTGGTTCTCTTTAACTTTCAGTTCAGCCTGCAGACCGACAGTTATACGGTTTAACAAAGGAAGTACCAACCACATAACAAGTTAGGCGCTTTGTACTTGGGGGCTAATGCCTAATTGATCTACAGCTACCAGTTAGTTATCAAAGTCCCAAGCTGAATACAAGTATTCCAACTTGGCACTTGGGGGCTAATGGCCATTTGATCTGGTGGTATTACGGATGTTATTTAAAAGTCTCGATTCAATTATACTACAAGTTGAACCGACCCTTGGGGGCTACAGCGGCAAGAAGCGGGAACAAATGCATGGAAATTACCTCAAGTTTTTCCTTCATCATCTTTACCAGATTGGCTTCATAATCACAGCTAGTATATAGCCGGTTTAAGTAACCAGAGTGAATGTCTTGAGCACTGAGAGCAGAGTATGTTGCCAGATCAACATCCCATTTTCCTTTGCTCAGGGCGGAAAATTCTTCTTTAGCAGTATGCTTGGCTAAAGCGATGGGATTTCCCGGTTCAGTATGACCTATGCTAGTAATTACGACTTCGTCATCCTTAAGCTCGCCGGTCTGAACTGGCATAGTCGGTTTATCAGCAGGTTTGGAGGGACTGATAGTTTTCTCAATCCAGATTGGACTGGCTGGTTGGTCAGCAGGACCGGAGGGGTTCACAGAACTTTCTTCAGGAAGAACAACTTCATCCCTTACTGGTGGGTCATCAACTACATCTTCATGGATGATCGCTTCAACATTTGGGGTAGCATCCGGTTCAGGAGCAGCATCTTCTTCAGCTGCCTTATCCTGGCGAGCTTTCTTACTTGGCCTCGGTTTGGCCCTGAAAGAAGCAGCAAAATTAAAGACAGTATATATGGAAGGCTACAAAAATCAACAACTTGATGATAAAGGCAAAAGCTTACCCAAGCACGGTTTTGAGTGGAGGCAGCTGAGTACCAGTTGACTCACCAGAAGATGAGTGCGAGGTGACCTGATAATTAGAGTCAGACGGATTAAGCGGTTGACGAAAACAGCCCGCTTTAGGACAAATATTGACAAGCAAATTAGAGACCTCTGAACGACGTCTCCGAACCGGACTGTTCGGTAAACCGGCGGAGGTGACTACCTGGCCGCTGTGTCGAGTTGTACGACGCACCTCATGCTGACGGGTCTTCATAAGAAAGTTGGGATCCAAGTAAGCAAGAGGATGGGAAAATTTAACTTTGCGGTTTGCCTGACGGATTTTGTGCGAAGGCGGAAGGCTTGAATCAGAAGAAAGAGTAATTACCTCAACATCGTTAGCGTGGCTAGCTTCAGCATCATCCTGACAAATTGTATCATCAATAAATTGCATAAACAGTAAACCGAGAGAATCAAGTTCAGCTTCAAAATCCGGATTACCCACATCATCATCAGTAGGTGGATCAGAGGAGGCTGTAGTTTTCCTTTTATGAGCAGGCTTTTTGACGACCCTTGTCTTAGGCCGGATTGGTTTCTCCGGTTTATCCGCCTTTCCTTGCGGGAGCTTTTTGCTCCAAAACGGATCATCACCCTGCACCAACAGATATCGGTATCAGTCATAAGCACGTACAATAGTATCAGACTCGGTGAGAAGGAAGTTCGGTTTACCGCTGGCGGTTTATTGGTGGCACAGAAGGGTAGAAGGCCGGTTCGGGCACAGACGCGTTCCGGTTCATTCAGAATTTTCTTTACAGCTTCGGTGACCTCTTCATCAGTAAGCTGGATGTTTACGTGACGCAACGGATCATCAACGCTGCCTGTATACTCGCACATTAAACCGGAGCGTTGACTGAGTGGCAGTATACTCCAGGATATCCAGCAACGAGCAAGATCGACTCCTATTAAACCGTTAGCCATAAAAGCTCGGAGTTTGGACAGTTGAGGAGCGTATTTCATCCTCTCTTTGCCAGTCAGCCGCTGAGGAAAAGGATGTGTGTTGCTGAGCCGTTCTGGGCGAAAACCGGGCAAGATATTCTCATTATTCGGGGAGGTGTCTTTACAATAAAACCAGGAGTTATTCCACTCTTGGGGATGACTATGCAGTTTCGCATGAGGGTAAGTGACCTCTTTTCTCTTTTGGATTGACACGCCACCCAGCTCCATGTTGGAACCGTCAGGAAATTCTGTACGGTGGTTTAAGTGAAAGCAGTCTCGGAATAGCTCCACTGTGGGTTCCTCTTGGAAGAATACCTCGCAGAGCACTTGGAAGTGGCATATGTTGGTGACAGAATTAGGGCCGATATCTTGCGGATGGAGTTGGAAGTTGGCCAAAACATCACGGTAAAATTTTGAACCGGGCGGGTTAAAACCGCGGGCTAAGTGATCTGCAAAGACTACAACTTCTCCGTCTCGAGGTGTAGGGGGACACTCTTTGCCTGGGACCCTCCAGTGAATGGTTTTTCTACTGCTTAAAGCGCCGGTCAGGACCAGATTGTTCAGTTGCGTTTCCGTGACCCGAGAAGGAGCCCAGTTGCACTCGTACACTTGTTTAGCCATGAGGAAGTCTATAGAAGGAAAATGATTCTGGTTCAAGATTGTGTTGTGCACAGGTTACATGTTGATATTATCAATGTTAAACCGGAGGAAGTCAATCATAAACCAACATTGGTAAAGCGGTGCGGTTCATCAAGGGATTGTTGGCGGTTTAACAAGGGGACTAATGGTATGTACTAATTTGGTAATCCTCTTCTTCAAGGTTAAACCGCTAGATCTAAAACCGCGAAACATTGGGAATTACAAATAAACAAGTGTGCAGAAACAGGTTTCACACAATCTCATTATAGCATTGGATCTGGGGTGATTTCATAAAAAGGAAAAATATTCATGATTTAAAAGAAGTTATGCAAGAGCAGCAAGGGAAAGTTATGGATCAGAACCACGGTCCAGTTATACTGCAGTAAAAACAGATGCGGGAAACTACCGCTGTACGGAGCAAAGGATATGGGATCATCTGAAGAGGCATCTCAGCCGAAGTTCGAGGCGGACGAAGAACACGAAGAACGCGAGGAACACAGTAAACCCTAAAAGCAGATTTAGATTGAGAGGACGGAGATCTTACCGGAGCTCGGAGAGATGCGGAAGGATGCCGCAGTTCTCTGGTACGGTCAGGTTGATGCAGCGGCCCAAGATGATGCGGAGGTCAGCGACGTCGTTGGAGCTCCGGAGTTGGCGACGCGGAGAAGACGAAGAGGAAAGGGGTGAAGGGGAAAAAGGGAAATGACCCTTCGGCCCTATTTATGAGGTAAAAAACATGTGTCAGGCGCGCGAATCCAGGAGCCACAGCTTTCGGAAGTGGAGCTGTCGCCTCGATTATTGCGGATCTGTTAAAACAAAGAAGGCATCATAAAAGCCAGTTTCATGATGACGTCATGCCGGTTTACAGCGACCAAAGAAGATGACGACATGGCGGTTTAGCGATTAAGGGAAGATACTGAATCTGAAGATTTCTGCTAAGGATTGACATGAATTCATTCAAATCAATCTGGGGCCTAATGTTGGGGATATCACTACTGGGCGTAAACCGGCCTGCTTGGGCCGGGTTAACTTCAACAGTAATTCAAGGATGTTAAAGCCCGATAAACTTGTAAAGGCCCAAGGCCGTAGTCGGTTTAGTATCTGTAGCCATAAACCGACTTGTATAAACTTGTACTATAAGATAGGGAAAGAAAGAGACCAACCCGGGTACGAGTATAAACCAGAGATTGGGACTCTGTGAACCGACGGGCGTCACCCGTGTATATAAGGGGACGACCCGACAGCGGTTCAAGGACAGACAACCACAACTCGAGGCCTAGGCGAAGCTTGTTTGCTCCCTAGTCATCGAGACTTCATCAATTCCACCACAAACTAGACGTAGGCTTTTACCTTCATCGAAGGGGCCGAACTAGTATAAACTCTCTGCGTCCCTGTGTCCGCTTTAACCCCTTCGAGTTAACCCGTTGCGATGGCTCCACGACTAAGTCCTTTGGCTAGGACATCTGCCGTGACAAACCCACGACAACTGACATGCTTAAAATGAATCCTTATGCTAAGTATATGAATGATATTGTTACGAATAAAAGAAAGATACTGGAAGCTGGAATTTTAACCATGCTTGCCAATTATACTTTTAAAGGTGGAATACCTAAGAAACTACGAGATCCAGGAGTACCAGCTATACCATGTGTAAGTGCATCTAGTGCCACCCCAAGTTAGTTTTGGAGTATTGACAACAAACTTGGTTGAGGGACTAATGTGTTTGTGAGAATTGCAGGATAACACAGGTAGTAGTCCCTCATTGATTCGGTTTACCTACCGGAGATGAACCCTAACAATGTGTGAAGACATTGAAGACAATGGTGGTATGTGAAGATATTCACAACGAAGATTATGACTTGAGAAGACATTCACGTGAAGACTATGGAGTGCGAAGACATAGTTGTTTCGTAGTTTCCTTTTCTTCTTTGTTGAGTCATAGGAACCACCGCACTGATTAAGTGGGGTCCAAGTGAACAAAGTCAGAGTGACTGAAGTGATGCTCAACCAAATCCTATGTCTTCGAGTGAAGACAATGAGAGCAAATCTTATCCAGAGCTGGATGAGTCAGCTTTACTTGTAGCCCAAGTCAAGCTACCGCGTGTGTTTGAAATCTGACCGTTGGACACGTGTCAGTTCCTTAGTGACCCAAAGTCATTTCGGACAAGTCAGGTCGGGTTGCCTCCTGGCTATAAATAGCCCACCCCCTACACCATAAATTGGTGGTTGCTTAGAGTTAGTGCATGGCTTTTGTCATTTAAGAGCAACGCACCTCCGAAGCATTTGAGAGAGAGATCCTTGCGAGGACAAAGCCCAAAACACCCAGAGCCAAAGAGTGTTAGGCACCACTGAAGTCTTTCTGTCCGCGTGATCTGAAGACTTATTACATTTGAGGACTGTGAATCCTCCAGCCGGTTAGGCGTCGCGTTGTGAGCATCCAAGAGCCATTTTGGATTGCCAATGAACGAAGTCTGGGAAGGTTTGGAAGTCTACCTTGAAGACTTACCTGAGTGATTGGGCGAGGACTAAGTGTTCTTAGCTCAAGGGGAATAAGGTGAAGACGCAGTCTTCTGAGTTGAATCTCAGCCTCCCTAACCAGACATACAGTTGTCACAGCAACTCGAAATGGTCCAACAAATCCTTGTCCTCTCCAAGCAACTGGTTCTATCACTTCTCTCTCTTTACTTTTAGTTTGTCCTCATGAAGTCATTGCCTGCTTGCATGATCTGATTGACTTCACTGTGTGAAGACTGTTGTTGTTTGGCTTCATATTATCTTCCATCCTGATCCATACTACCTAGCTGCTAATAGTCTCCGTGCTTTCACTTCATTGCTTACTTGACTATGGCTTGCCTAGTGTAGTCTACCTTCCGCTGCATATCAATAGGTTCATTTCTATTGTTTGTCTTTGAAACTCCCATGTTTTGAAGACTTTCACAAAAATTGCCTATTCACCCCCTCTAGTCGATAACTAGCACTTTCAATTGGTATCAGAGCTAGGTGCTCCCTTGTTCTGTATGATTCGGTTTAACCACCTGGAGTTTTAGCTATGTCGACTGCAGGGATAATCAAAGCATCTCCGCTACGTGCCCTATCTTCGATTTCACTGATTACCCCTACTAGAAGAATAAGATGCGTATGCATCTTGAAACCATTGATGTCGACCTCTGGCATGTCGTCAAGAACAATGTTCCCAAGGCTGGTGAAGGTGTCACCCCTGCTGATGTCAAGAAGTTCATTCAACTGGATTCTACTGCCAAGAACATCATCTGTGGTCATCTCACCAAAGGACAGTATCGCCGTGTGAGTGCTCTAGAAACTTCGAAGCTAGTCTGGGACTGGCTTTCCAAGGTCAACGAAGGCGTCTCAACCCAGAAAGATTCAAGGATCAGTGTTCTTCGCAACCTCTTCAAAAGAAATGACAATGAGAATGTCCAGCTCACATTTGATCGCCTCACTGGCATCACAGATGAGCTTCGCGCTCTCGGCGTGTAGGATCTAGAAGTAGGTGTGTCTAGAGGGGGGGGGGTTGTTTAGACACTTAGTGCTAAAGTTGCAATTTTTAAACTTTTTTGGTTTGAGTGGAGTTTTAGGCACAATTTCAACATACACAATACATATCAAGCAAGCATGCAAAGAGTATATGAGCAGCATAATGTAAAGCATGCAACTTGCAAGAATGTAAAGGGAAGGGTTTGGAGAATTCAAACGCAATTGGAGACACAGATGTTTTTCCCGTGGTTCGGATAGGTGGTGCTATCCTACATCCACGTTGATGGAGACTTCAACCCACGAAGGGTAACGATTGCGCGAGTCCACGGAGGGCTCCACCCACGAAGGGTCCACGAAGAAGCAACCTTGTCTATCCCGCCATGGCCATCGCCCACGAAGGACTTGCCTCACTAGCGGTAGATCTTCACGAAGTAGGCGATCTCCTTGCCCTTACAAACTCCTTGGTTCAACTCCACAATCTTGTCGGAGGCTCCCAAGTGACACCTATCCAATCTAGGAGACACCACTCTCCAAGAAGTAACAAATGGTGTGTTGATGATGAACTCCTTGCTCTTGTGCTTCAAATGATAGTCTCCCCAACACTCAACTCTCTCTCACAGGATTTGGATTTGGTGGAAAGAAGATTTGAGTGGAAAGCAACTTGGGGAAGGCTAGAGATCAAGATTCATATGGTAGGAATGGAATATCTTGGCCTCAACACAAGGGTAGGTAGTTCTCTCTCAGAACATATGAGTTGGAAGTGTAGATGTGTTCTGATGGCTCTCTCCACGAATGAAGAGGAGGTGGAGGGGTATATATAGCGTCCACACAAAATCCAACCGTTACACACAATTTACCAATCTCGGTGGGACCGAATCAACAAACTCGGTCGGACCGAAATAGTAAACCTAGTGACCGTTAGAGATTTTCGATGGGACTGACATGCAACTCGGTAGGACCGATATGGTTAGGGTTAGGGCATAACGTAATCTCGGTGAGACCGATTACACAAACTCGGTGAGACCGATTTTGGTAATAGGCTAACCAGAGAGTTGGTTAGGCAAACTCGGTGGGACCGATTACTAAACTCGGTTGGACCGATTTTGGTAATGAGTTAACCAGAGAGTTTGCTTTGTAATCTCGGTAGTACCGATTGCCTAAACTCGGTGAGACCGATTTTGACAATGGACATACACAGTGAGATTGCAATCCCATCTCGGTGAGACCGAGATCCCTATCGGTAAAAGTGATTTGCTAGGGTTTGGCAGTGGCTTATGACATGTGAAACTCGGTGGCGCCGGATAGAAAGAATCGGTAGGACCGACTTTGGCTTTGGGTTTAGGTCATTTGTGGAAGTGGGAAAGTAGCTGAGGGTTTAGGAGCATATCATTAAGCACATGAAGCAAAAGGCTCATTAAGCAACACCTCATCCCTCCTTGATAGTATTAGCTTTTCCTATGGACTCAATGTGATCTTGGATCACTAAAAATGTAAAATGAAGAGTCTTGAGCTTGAAGCTTTAGCCAATCCTTTGTCCCGAGCATCTTGAAGGAGTTCCCACAACCTTTAGTCCATGCCACTCCATTGTTGAACTTATCTAAAACATGCTAGATAGGAACGTTAGTCCAACAAGAGATATGTTGACATTAATTACCAAAACCACCTGGGGAGCACTTGTGCTTTCACGGCGCCACTGAGATCACCAAGCATGAAATCGTCAAAACACTTCTGAGATTGCTTGATAGCTCATTCGACACCCTGGCCCTGATGATTCAAGAATGCCCTGACTTCAAGACTCTCGATCCGTCTGACATACTTGAGAGGATCAACACACATGATCTATGGTCCCAACAATGGTCGAACTCGCGCTTTGAAGGCAAAGGTTGTTTCCTCTTCTGAAGAAGAATCTGACAGCTGTTCTGAGGATCCTGAAGACATTGGAAAGGAGCTTGCTATGCTTGTGAAGAAGTTCCAGAAGTTCACCAAGAAGAAAGGCTTTAGAAAGTTTTCAAGATCCAGCTCAAGAAATGATGAAGCTTCCACTCGTGATCACAAAACGAGAACATGCCACAAGTGCAAGAAACCTGGTCCCTACATCTCTGAGTGTCCACAGTGGGACAATGAGACCAAGAAGAAGAAGAAAAGCAAGGAATATGATTCTGATGACAACAAGAAGAAGAAATCATCAAAGTCTTCTTCTAAGTCTTTGTACAAGTCTTCATCATACAAGAAGAGCTCATCTGGCAAGGCTCGTGCTTTTGTTGGCAAGGAGATGGATTCAGAGGAGGAGTCTGCTTCTGAGGAGGCAGAGGTGGAGTCTGAGGAGGAGTCCGACTCTAGCGTTGCAAGTTTGGCTCTAGCTACAGCCTACGTCGCCAAGTCCATCTTCAACACTAAAGACAATGGCTCCATCACCAACGCTGATGCTAATGACAAGGACGACTCTGCTCCCACCTACTGCTTCATGGCACGCGGTGCCAAGGTAAACTCACGAGATGCTTACTTTTAAACATCAAGTGAAGATGACTCTGAATGTGAATCTAAACCTAGCTACAAAACACTTTCTAAAATTGCAACTGGACAACAGAATGCCATGGAACATATTCAAAAATTGCAAGACAAAAGCGATGACCTGTTGGACGCAGAAATGACCCAATCTCAGTCCTTAACTGAAGACATAAAAAATCTTCATGTTAAGTACGAGGAACTTGAAAGTCGTTAGGAAACGCTCTCAACAACTCATGAAAAGCTTTCCTATGATTATCTTCAAAGGAAGCAAGAACTTGAGAACTTGAGAATGGCTCACGAAGATCTTCAAAAAGAAAATGAGTCACTCTGCGCTCAACAGATCAGTTCCACTCAGCAAGGATTTGAACCACCATGTCTAAAATGCCTTGAGCGTGATAACGCTACTTCTGTTGCTGAATGTTCCACTACTGCTACTGTTGCAATATCTTCAACTTCTGATGTGGTAACTAACCCCTCTGCTGAGGATACCACAACTATTGCTGATGAAAATGCCAGGCTGAAGACATTGCTTGAGACAGGAATGTACAAAAGTGTCAAAGGGCATCAAACACTATGTGATGTCCTCAAAAAGCAGATTCTGAACCGAAACCCTAGGAAATAGGGTGTTGGGTTTGAAAGGAAAATGAATGTTGATGGTTCCTACTGGAAGCCTACCCTAAAACCACATGGGTTGCTGCAAAAGGACCTTCAGTGGATCCATCCACCTTATCTGGCTTCACTTGTGCTAACCCAATTATGATTGATGAATCCTTTGATGCAAACTATAAATTGTTTAATAATCAGAATGATGAAGTGTTTGCCGGGCATATTGGTACTAACTACAGGAATGGAGCACCTTTGAAGAGAATCTGGGTGCCCAAGAGTTGTCTTGAGAATCTTCCTGTGAATGTCATCATGACACCACCTGAGAAGAAGACAAGCCCCAGACTGATGACCCACAAGTATAGGGGATCTATTGTAGTCCTTTCGATAAGTAAGAGTGTCGAACCCAACGAGGAGGAGAAGGAAATGATAAGAAGTTTTCAGTAAGGTATTCTCTGCAAGCACTGAAATTATCGGTAACAGATAGTTTTGTGATAAGGTAATTTGTAACGGGTAACAAGTAATGAAAGTAAATAAGGTGCAGCAAGATGGCCCAATCCTTTTTGTAGCAAAGTACAAGCCTGGACAAACTCTTATATAGAGAAAAACGCTCCCGAGGATACATGGGAATTATCGTCAAGCTAGTTTTCATCAAGCTCATATGATTCACGTTCGTTACTTTGATAATTTGGTATGTGGGTGGACCGGTGCTTGCGTACTGCCCTTTCTTGGACAAGAATCCCACTTATGATTAACCCCTATTGCAAGCATCCACAACTACAAAAGAAATATTAAGGTAAACCTAACCATAGCATGAAACATGTGGATCCAAATCAGCCCCTTACGAAGCAACGCATAAACTAGGGTTTAAGCTTCTGTCTCTCTAGCAACCCATCATCTAATTATTACTTCCCAATGCCTTCCTCTAGGCCCAAATAATGGTGAAGTGTCATGTAGTCGACGTTCACATAACACCACTAGAGGAGAGACAACATACATCTCATCAAAATATCGAACGAATACCAAATTCACATGACTACTTATAGCAAGACTTCTCTCATGTCCTCAGGAACAAATGTAACTACTCACAAATCATATTCGTGTTCATAATCAGAGGGGTATTAATATGCATAAAGGATCTGAACATATGATCTTCCACCAAATAAACCAACTAGCATCAACTACAAGGAGTAATCAACACTACTAGCAACCCACCGGTACCAATCTGAGGCTTTGGGACAAAGATTGGATACAAGAGATGAACTAGGGTTTTAGAGGAGATGGTGCTGGTGAAGATGTTGATGGATATTCACCCCTTCATGATGAGAGGACCGTTGGTGATGACGATGGCGATGATTTCCCCCTCCTGGAGGGAAGTTTCCCCGGTAGAACAGCTCCGCCGGAGCCCTAGATTGGTTCCGCCAAGGTTCCGCCTCGTGGCGGCGGAGTTTCTTCCCGAAAGCTTGCTTATGATTTTTTCCAGGGTAAAAGACTTCATATAGCAGAAGATGGGCACCGGAGGCCTGCCAGGGGGCCCACGAGCCAGGGGGCGCGCCCCCACCCTCGTGGCCAGGGTGTGGGCCACCTCTGGTGGATTCTTTCGCCAGTATTTTTATTAATTCTAAAAATAACTTCTGTGAAGTTTCAGGACTTTTGGAGCTGTGCAGAATAGGTCTCTAATATTTGCTCCTTTTCCAGCCCAGAATTCCAGCTGCCGGCATTCTCCCTCTTCATGTAAACCTTGTAAAATAAGAGAGAATAGGCATAAGTATTGTGACATAATGTGTAATAATAGCCCATAATGCAATACATATCGATACAAAAGCATGATGCAAAATGGATGTATCAACTCCCCCAAGTTTAGACCTTGCTTGTCCTCAAGCGGAAGCCAATATCAAGAAATATGTCCACATGTTTAGAGATAGAGGTGTCGATAAAATAAAATACGGACATGAGGGCACCATGATCATTCTTATAACAACAACATATATGGATATTGTCATATGGTTTCTTATGCTCAAGTAATAATCTATTCACAATGTCAAGTATGAATCAGAAACTTCATTGAGAACTAACAAACTACGATCTCAGTCATTGAAGCAATTGCAATTTATCATAACATCGGAAAGAGTCAATATAAGAGCTTTTCAGTAAGTCCACATACTCAACTATCATTTAGTCTTTTACAATTGCTAACACTCATGCAATACTTATGGGTATGGAGTTTTAATCGGACACAGAGAAAGATAGGGGCTTATAGTGTTGCCTCCCAACCTTTTACCTCAAGGGTAATGTCAACAATAATAGTTCATGATAACTTACATCCAATTGGGTATATATATCAGGATCTTTCCAACACACTGTGCTTGCCAAAGGATAAAATGTAAAAAGGAAAGGTGAAGATCACCATGACTCTTGTTTAAGGTATAAGACAAGAATAAAAGATAGGCCCTTCGCAGAGGGAAGCAGAGGTTGTCATGTGCTTTTATGGTTGGATGCATGAAATCTTAATGCAAAAGAATGTCACTTTATATTGCCACTTGTGATATGGACCTTTATTATGCAGTCTTTTGCTTTTATTGCTTCCATATCACAAGATCGTATAAAGTTTATTTCTCCACACTAATAAATCATACATATTTAGAGAGCAATTTTTATTGCATGCAACATGACAACTTACTTGAAGGATCTTACTCAATCCATAGGTAGATATGGTGGACACTCATGGCAAAACTGGGTTTAAGGATATTTGGAAGCACAAGTAGTATCTCTACTTGGTGCAAAGAATTTGGCTAGATTGAGAGGGAAAGGCAAGCTCAACATGTTGGATGATCCATGACAATATATGTTATTTCGGATATAAGAAAACATAACCCATTACGTTGTCTTCCTTGTCCAACATAAACTCTTTAGTATGTCATACTTTAATGAGTGCTCACAATCATAAAAGATGTCCAAGATAGTATACTTATATGTGAAAACCTCTCTTTCTTTATTACTTCCTATTAATTGCAACGATGACCAAAATTATGTTTGTCAACTCTCAACAACTTTTATTCATCATACTCTTTATATGTGAAGTCGTTACTCTCCATAAGATCAATATGATCTCTTTTATTTCTTTTTATTCTTTCTCTTTTCTTTTATTCCCTCACGATCATAGCAAAATAATCAAGCCCTTGACTCAACACTAATCTTTATTATATATAGCTCACGGACTCGATTACATAGAAGGATCAAAAAGCAGAACTCAAAACTAAATCATACTAAAACTTTATTCTACTAGATCAAGATATTACCAAAAGGATCGAACTAAGAAAAGCGGTAAAGATAGGAGTGTGATGGTGATACGATACCGGGGCACCTCCCCCAAGCTTGGCAGTTGCCAAGGGGAGTGCCCATACCCATGTGATTATGTCTCCTTTGCTGGTGAAGGAGATGGTGGTTATGATGGATAGTCGCACATCGGGCGTAGGAGATCCTCCAATTTGCGAATAATGCCCTTGAGTGCGGTGATATGCTCCTTCAACAAAATATTTTCATGTGTGAGATACTTATTTTGTATGCGAGCTAACTCAATCATCTTGAAAGCTTCAATCTCCGTTGGGGTAAGAAGATTGTGATGAGGTTGGAGGATGTCTTCATCTTCTGCTGTCGGAACTTGGTCCTCCATGGCCTTCTTGATCCCATCATCCTTGTTGATCTCCCTGGGTTCTTCTCTCTTCAGCTCTATCTTCATTAGCCAAGCATCGTTGTCGCCATTGTTGGAGGAGGGGGACGACATGATGCCTGGCCTTGACAACTCTGGTAGAAAACAACTCGAAACGAAAACATAGGATATTTGCGTGGTACAGTGGTCAAAACCTTCGGGAGATTATATAATGAATTTTTACCGACCAAAAGAAGTATCGTGCAAGAAAACGGAGTCCGGAGAGCACACGAGGTGCCCACGAGGCAGGGGCGCGCCCAGGGGGTAGGGCGCGCCTCCACCCTCGTGGATGCCTCGTGTCCTCTTTGGACTACTTCTTATTTTCCTATTTTCTTAAATATTCCAAAACGGAGAAAAATTGCCATTACAACTGTTTTGGACTCGGTTTACTTACCGTACCACATACCTATTGCTTTTCGGAGTCTGAAACGTTCTGGAAAGTGTCTCTTATGTATTCCTCCGGGGTTATGATTTCAATAACATTAGTTTCAACATTTATAGGATTACCTGCGATATAATGTTTGATTCTTTGACCATTCACCACCTTCGGATTTGTGCCTTCGAAGTTGTTGGTTTTTATGGCACCGGAATGATAGACCTCCTCGATAACGTAAGGACCTTCCCATTTAGAGAGAAGTTTTCCTGCAAAAAATCTTAAACGAGAGTTGAATAGCAACACATAATCACCTACATTAAACTCACGCTTTTGTATCCTTTTGTCATGCCATCTTTTAACTTTTTCTTTAAACAGTTTGGCATTCTCATAGGCCTGGGTTCTCCATTCATCAAGTGAGCTAATGTCAAATAGCCTCTTCTCACTGGCAAGTTTGAAATCATAATTGAGCTCTTTAATGGCCCAATATGCCTTATGTTCTAATTCGAGAGGTAAGAGACATGATTTTCCATCAACCATTTTATATACATACCCATAGGATTTTTATATGAAGTTCTATAGGCCCATAATGCATCATCAAGTTTCTTGGACCAATTCTTTCTAGATCTATTAACAGTCTTTTGCAAAATTAATTTGAGCTCTCTGTTACTCAATTCTACTTGACCACTAGACCGCGGGTGATATGGAGATGCAATTCTATGATTAACATCATACTTAGCAAGCATTTTATGAAAAACACCATGAATAAAATGTGAACCACCATGAGTCATTAAATATCTAGGAACTCCAAACCTTGGAAAAATAACTTCTTTAAGCATATTAATAGAGGTGTTATGATAAGCACTACTAGTTGGAATAGCTTCTACCCATTTAGTAACGTAATCAACAACAAGTAAAATATGTGTATACCCGTTAGAGGAAGGAAACGGTCCCATATAATCAAAGCCCCAAACATCAAATGGTTCAATAGCGAGTGAATAATTCATAGGCATTTCTTGACGTCTACTAATATTACCAATTCTTTGACATTCGTCACAAGATAAGACAAACTTACGGGCATCTTTGAAGAGAGTAGGCCAATAAAAAACGGATTGCAATACCTTATGTGCAGTTCTATCTCCAGCGTGGTGTCCTCCATAAGCTTTGGAGTGACACTTGCGTAGGATATGTTCCTATTCATGCTCAGGTATACAACGTCTAATAACACCATCTACTCCTTCTTTATAAAGGTGTGGGTCATCCCAGAAGTAGTGTCTTAAATCATAGAAAAACTTTTTCTTTTGCTGATATGTGAAACTAGGTGGTATAAATTTAGCAACAATGTAATTAGCATAATCAGCATACCATGGAGCAGTGCGAGAAGCATTTATGAAAGCTAATTGTTCATCAAGAAAGCTATCATCAATAGGAAGTGGGTCATCAAGAACATTCTCTAACCTAGACAAGTTGTCTGCAACGGGGTTCTCAGCTCCCTTTCTATCAATAATATGCAAATCAAATTCTTGTAGCAAGAGAACCCATCTAATAAGTCTTGGTTTAGCATCTTTCTTTTCCATAAGATATTTAATAGCAGCATGATCAGTGTGAACAGTTACTTTATAGTCAACAATATAAGGTCTGAACTTATCACAAACAAATACAACTGCTAAAAATTCTTCTTCAGTAGTAGCATAGTTTCTCTGGGCATTGTATAGAGTTTTACTATCATATTGTATAACATTTAATTTCTTATCAACTCTTTTTCCTAGAATAGCACCTACAGCATAATCGCTAGCATCACACATAATTTTAATGGGTAAATTCCAATCAGGTGGTTGAACAATAGGTGCAGAAATCAATGCTTTCTTAAGTATTTCAAATGCTTCTACACAATCATCATCAAAGACAAAAGGAATATCTTTTTGTAAGAGATTAGTCAGAGGCCTGGAGATTTTGGAGAAGTCCTTAATGAACCTTCTATAAAAACTGGCATGACCAAGGAAACTTCTTATACCTTTAATGTCCTCGGGACACGACATCTTCTCAATAGCATCAACTTTAGCTTTGTCAACTTCAATACCTCTTTCAGAAATTTTATGCCCCTAGACAATATGTTCATTAACCATAAAGTGGCACTTCTCCCAATTCAAGACAAGGATAGTTTCTTCACATCTCTGCAAAACTCGATCAAGGTTGCTCAAGCAATCATCAAAAGAAGTTCCATATACGGAGAAATCATCCATGAAAACCTCAACAATCTTTTCACAAAAATCAGAGAATATAGCCATCATGCATCTTTGAAAGGTAGCAGGTGCATTACATAAACCAAAAGGCATACTTCTATAAGCAAAGGTACCGAAAGGGCAAGTAAAAGTGGTCTTTTCTTGATCCTCATTTGACATAGGTATTTGAGAGAAACCAGAATAACCATCTAGAAAGCAAAAATGTGTATGTTTGGATAATCTTTCTAAAATTTGATCTATAAAAGATAAAGGGTAATGATCCTCTTTAGTAGCTTTATTTAATTTGTGGAAATCAATTACCATTCTATAACCTATAAAAATTCTTTGTGGGATCAATTCATCTTTATCATTAGGAACAACAGTAATACCTCCCTTCTTAGGGACACAATGGACAGGACTTACCCACTGACTATCAGCAACGGGATAAATTATACCTGCCTCCAGAAGCTTTAGTATTTCTTTCCTTACCACTTCTTTCATCTTAGATTTAACCGTCGTTGGTGATCAACAACTGGTTTAGTGTCTTTCTCCAATTTTATTTTGTGTTGGCATAGAGTGGGACTAATGCCCTTAAGATCATCAAGAGTATATCCAGCACGGTGCTTCTTCAGAGTTTTCAATAATTTCTTTTCTTCATGCTCTGAAAGGTTAGCACTAATAATAACAGGATATATCTTTTTTCTCATCAAGATAAGCATATTTAAGAGTATCAGGTAATGGTTTAAGCTCAAACACGGGAGCACCCTTGGGTGGAGGAGGATGCCCTAGGATTTAAACAGGCAAGTTGTGTTTCAAAATAGGTCCTTGTTTAAAGAATACTTCATCTATTTCCCTTCTTTCATTCATAAACATATCATTTTCATGGTCGATCAAATATTGTTCTAAAGGATCATCAGGAGGCACGACAATAGAAGCAAGACCAATATTTTCATCTTTACTAGGCAATTCCTCATCACGGGGTTGTCTACAAAATTGTGACGCCACCGATTCAATCATAAACTAATCATGCACGCAAATGTGTATGATCAAGATCAGGGACTCACGGGAAGATATCACAACACAACTCTACAAATAAAAATAAGTCATACAAGCATCATAATACAAGCCAGGGGCCTCGAGGGCTCGAGTACAAGTGCTCGATCATAGACGAGTCAGCGGAAGCAACAATATCTGAGTACAGACATAAGTTAAACAAGTTTTCCTTAAGAAGGCTAGCACAAACTGGGATACAGATCAAACGAGGCGCAGGCCTCCTGCCTGGGATCCTCCTAACTACTCCTGGTCGTCGTCAGCGGGCTGCACGTAGTAGTAGGCACCTCCGGTGTAGTAGGAGTCGTCGTCAACGGTGGCGTCTGGATCCTGGGCTCCAACATCTGGTTGCGACAACCAGGTAGAAGGGATAGGGGGAAAAGAAGGAGAAAGCAACCATGAGTACTCATCCAAAGTACTCGCAAGCAAGGAGCTACACTACATATGCATGGATATATGTGTAAGGGGCCATATCAGTGGACTGAACTGCAGAATGCCAGAATAAGAGGGGGATAGCTAATCCTGTCGAAGACTACGCCTCTGGCAGCCTCCGTCTTGCAGCAAATAGAAGAGAGTAGACTGAAGTCCTCCAAGTAGCATCGCATAGCATAATCCTACCCGGCGATCCCCTCCTCGATGCCCTGTTAGAGAGCGACCACCGGGTTTTATCTGGCACTTGGAAGGGTGTGTTTTATTAAGTATCCGGTTCTAGTTGTCATAAGGTCAAGGTACAACTCCAAGCCGTCCTGTTACCGAAGATCACGGCTATTCGAATAGATTAACTTCCCTGCAGGGGTGCACCACATAACCCAACACGCTTGATCCCATTTGGCCGGACACACTTTCCTGGGTCATGCCCGGCCTCGGAAGATCAACACGTCGCAGCCCCACCTAGGCACAACAGAGAGGTCAACACGCCGGTCTAAACCTAAGCGCGCAGGGGTCTGGGCCCATCGCCCTGAGCACACCTGCATGTTGCGAGGGCGGCCGGAAGCAGACCTAGCCTAGTGGCGTTCCAGTCCAATCCGGCGCGCGCCGCTCCGTCGCTGACGTCAAGAAGTGCTTCGGCTGATACCACGACGCCGGGATACCCATAACTACTCCCGCGTAGATGGTTAGTGCGTATAGACCAAATGGCCAGACTCAGATCAAATACCCAGATCTCGTTAAGCGTGTTAAGTATCCGCGAACGTCGACCAGGGCCAGGCCACCTCTCTCCTAGGTGGACTCAACCTGCCCTGTCGCTCCGCCTCAAAATAACAGTCGGGGGCCGTCGGGAACCCAGGCCCACCTCTACCGGGATGGAGCCACCTGCCCCTTCAGCCCCCATCTCCGAACAGTATCACAGGTAATGTAACAGTGTAAAGTATATAGTATATGTCCGCGATCACTTCCCGAAGTGATCACGACCCAGTAGTATAGCATGGCAGACGGACAAGAGTGTAGGGCCACTAATGGAACACTAGCATCCTATACTAAGCAGTAGGATTGCAGGTAAAGGTATCAACAGCAGTATCAAAGACAGGCTATGCATCAGGATAGGAATAACGAAAGCAGTAACATGCTACACTACTCTAATGCAAGGAGTATAGAGGAGAGTAGGCGATATCTGGTGATCAAGGGGGGGGGCTTGCCTGGTTGCTCTGGCATGAGAGAGGGATCGTCAACTCCGTAGTCGAACGGGGCAGCAGCAGCGTCGGTCTCGGTGTCTAGCGGAAGAAGAGGGGGAAGAAACAGCGAATATTTAAGCAAGCTGATGCATAGTGATGCATGACATGACAAGTAATGGCGTTAGAGGTACCCTAATGCGGTATGGGATGATACCGGTGAAGGGGGGAAACATCCGGGAAAGTTTTCCCGGGGTTTCGCGTTTTCGAGCAGAGGAGACGGAGGGGGAAAAGTCGCGAGTTTGATATGTTCGGAAGGTGTAGCGGACGAATGGGCTGCGTATCCGGGTTCGTCTCGTCGTTCTGAGCAACTTTCATGTAGGAAGTATTTTGATCTGAGCTACGGTTTATTTTATATGAATTATCAAAGATTTAAAGATTTTCTAAAATATTTTTATTTAATGTAATCCAAATTTGACCAAGTCAAATGACTAGTCAAGGAGGGGGGATGTGGCCCACATGACATAGGCTAGCAATTAACCTAAGTAGTACTAATTAGTCTAACTACTCTGACCACTAAGTATTTAATCAGCCTAAACTAATCAAGGCCATCCCCACTTGGCAGTGAGCCAGCCGTGCTTCCCACGCACACACACAACACACTCACGCACACAGCTCTATTTTCTGCTAACAAAAGATAGCATTTTATGATTTTCATCGAATTTAATCTATGCACCAAATGGATTTGGTCCAATGGAAACATTTGAGCATTGTCAAGTGTACTACCTCCCCATAAAAGTTTTGCTCCAGTTAAAAGTCGTTTAGTCTTTGTTTAGGGGCCGTCCAGAGGGTTGGTCGTTGTAGAAAATGAAAAGCTAGCACTAGCTACAGTAACTGAATATTACTGAAGCTGTGCAGCATTGCAGCAGGCACCGGCTGCGGGCGCCCGCGTGCGGCAGCGTCAGCGGTGGTGAGCAGCGCGGCTGCAGGCAGTAGAGTAGCGGGGCGAGAGGGCGCGAGGCAGGGCACGCCGGGAGCGGCGGCTAGCGACGGGCGGAGCACCAGGCTGGGCGAGAAGCGCCCGAGGAGCAGCGAGGGCAGCGGGCGATGAGCTACAGCGGCGAGGGCCGCGCGGCTGCGAGCGGGGCTGCAGGCGGAGGAGGGCCGTGGTGGCTGGGCGCGCGCGTGGCAGAGCGGTCGAGGGGGCAGAGCCACAGCGGGGCAACGACGGCAGAAGCAGACAGCAGCAGCGCAGCTCGTAGCAGGTAGCAGCGGCATCGGGCGTAGGCAGGCGCAGGGCGTGCGCCTGAGCGCGTTAGGGCCGCAGGCTTCGCGCGGTGGGCGCGGACGCGACGCCAGGAGGGCACGACGATGACTACAGGGGGCCGCGGGACGCATGGGGGGGGCAACGCGGGCACGCGCGGGCGGCAGAGCATGGCGCAGTGGCGGCATGGCTACGGCTACAAGGAGAGGCCGGGGAGAGAGGGAGGAGAATCGGGGGCTCACGACCGTTGCAGAGAAGGCCCGGGGAAGACGCGCGACGGCCAGAAACGAAGAAGGCGACGGCGACCCAAGGCGGACGGAGGGGAAGAAGAAGACGGCGTCAAGGCGTCCCGTCATCTTCAACCCCGCGACGCAGGCGACGTAGTCGACGCCGAGGACCTCCCGGGACATGAGCGGACGGAGTACAAGGGACGGTGGCCACGCGCACGGCGCGGCAACGACGACGAGCCCGCTCAGGCTAGCGCATCTCGGCGGATCTGAGAACGGGAGGGAACAGGGAGATATTTGTGCGAGGGGGAGCTGACGAGGCCGAGGGGGAGGGTCGCGTCGTTCTTATCCCCTCTGGGGCAACGCCGACGATGTGGTGCGGCGGGAACGCACGGGAGGAGCCCCGGTCGGATGAACAGGGAAAGAGGACGACGACCGGGGAGGTGGGCTACGGGGTTGGGCCGCCAAGATGGCTAAGGTCCAGGGGGTAGTGGGCCTCTCTCTCACTTTTGTATTCTTTAACAGTTTTCTTTTCCCTTTTCAACTTTCTGTTTATTAAAATTTAGCCTCAGCTCCGTATTTTCTTTTAGTAACAAATGAGTTTTGTTTCGAATGAAACTTGGCACCTAATTCTAACACAATATAATGAGATGGAACAAAAAGTATGGAGTGAAAAGGAGATGTCTAACCATTATAGAAATTGAAAAGGCCAATTTTAAATGCTGCTGGACCACTAAATAATTTCCAGGGGCACTTTGGGAATCCAAAAGAGGTTGTTTCCAATATGAAAAATATCGAGGGTTTATTTTCCACACCTTGAAAATTTTTATTTTGAAATTTTGACTTTAGATTGGATTCGAATTTGAATTGTGATTTGGATCAAGTGAAGATTAGCAACAGTAACATGATGTCATGGCACCATTAACAGGGGAATACTGTAGCATGACACTAGGGGTGTTACAAATCTCCTCCACTAAAAGAAATCTCGTCCCGAGATTTAAGTGGGGGTGTAAAGAGTAACTTCGAGAGAACTGACCCTTATAGGGTTAATTATCTGGTGAACAATTCAGGGAATGCGGTAGAAGTATCTCTCGAGTTGAAACTTAATAAAACATCGATAGAATTAAAGTAGGCATGAGAATTTTCAAGCCATAGGCAAATGCTCGATGCCTGAAACAGAGGGTGAGAAGGGCTCAGAGCAACGAAATAAATATCGCGTCTGACACCGGAATAGAATAGGTGAGGGAAGGTGGCTCATAAAATACCTACGAAGCCAAGTGTAAGGTATACTTCAGAATCAAGGTTGTACATGAGTCAAGTTTCGATCCTGTGGAACTGTGGGTTATGGGCCCACCATGTGAAAAAAAAGAAGGGTGCTGACATCTTGCACGGTCATGATAGCAATGCATGTTAGAGCATAGCTTGTCAGTTATGTTGGTAACAACGTTGGTACCAAGTGCGAGGGACGAAGAGAACCATTTTCCTGCTCGTTGAAACAAGGCGGACCAATAGGCAAAGTTCTCGTCCATCGGTGGTTACCGAATGTCAACAGCAATAATAACAGGGTCTCACTGACAAGGTTGTACAAGGGGGTGTTTTATAAGCAGGGATTTATTTCTGCTTATATCATATAGATCAGAAGAAAGGTTAAACAAACAAATGGAAAGGAATAGTATGATTATCAAATCAAACAGTCCAATGGGAAGGAGTATGTGTTTACACATAAGAGTTGGGAGTATATCCTTCCCAAGGAAAAGCGGAGCAGGATATACATGATAGGACAGCAAGGTCAAAAGCATTTAGATAATGGGGCGAGGGAAGAATCATGATATTACCCATACAACGGTGTGAGCGTAATTTGAACGAGAAACATTTTGTATTATGCTTCCGATGTCCTTGTTGATATTCGGAATACCACAGTCATGGCTCGATGCCGCAATGATATGGTGTCAAGTAAAGATTGGGTTCAAAGATCTCAAGAGATACCGAGAAACAATTCCAAGATTATCTCAGAACATAAAGAATAACCAAGCACAACCAGGTCTGTGTTGGCAGAAAGTCAAGATGTCATCGATGCTATCACCAATCATTGAGGGGCAGAGATGGTATTTCTGGCCATGAATTCAGTTGACATCTCTGAAGAAGTCAAAGTGTTGACGGTGATCACGACAAATTTTGTCGAGAGACTCTATGAAGATGCCATCAAGTAGAAAAGGAAGGATGAAGTGAAAGGCTATGAGAACCACGGGTTCGACACAAGCTCAAAGTCAAGCTTGTTGTTCGAGGTGAAATGATAAGATGAGGAAGATCGACGTAAGCTTACCTCATCGTCGGAAAGTTGTGCTCCAGTAATAAGGACCAGGTAGCACAGTTAAAATTAGCACGATAATGATATAGCCGAGCAGGCTAGGACTTACGTGATCGATTTCAAATTCGTAAGTAATGAAGGTTACCAAGAGTTGTTTAATCGCAGTGCGATCTCGATTCAGTTATCGGTGTCTTTGAGTGTCTAATAACTCAGAGCCCGTGGAAAAAATGGAATCAGTGAGAATGTAGTACTTGATGAAGAACTCATAAGAAGTTATGCAGTTTCGTTATAATCTCGAGATACCAGGGGGTAATACTCGATGGTAGATCAAAGTAAAGGTTGGACTGGGGTATTGATCCACAGAAGACAAGTGCTTAAACTTGCCCGAGAAATGGGATCAAACAAGAACATATGGTCGGAACCATGATTGCAAAGGATCAATTCGACGAAGCCAAAGGATATTATATCAAGGAAATAGCTATTATTACAAGAAGCTTCCAGGATAGGATCTACATCGTGTCCATGGGCATGAACACAAAGTTCAAGGTCGACTCCCACTTCAATGTATAACCTTCCATTCACTCATCGCTTTGATAAAAGCATTAGTGTAGAAAGTTTTACCTAGTGAAATACCAGATGAGTATGACTCGTGAAAACTCTCGGGTTCCCCCAGATTAAGGAAGGCATAGGTCCAACCCATCGGGGCATCTTAGGAACATATTCCACAAGCTTTGAGAGTAATTTTCACCATCTCGAAGGCAGGGCATGGTTGACCAAATCAAGGAATATGATTTACTAAAGGCAATATGTATCAGGGAAAGAACTTCCATAGTGATTGAATATGAAGGACGTTGTCGGATAAAATCCAACAAGGTTCTGATGGTCCATAAAGAATCTGATGTGAGTATCGGCTCACAACCAGAGGAAGAATCAATGCAAAGACATTGGGTTATATAGACAACTGAGTAACTTAGAGCTCAATTGCAAAGGAATTATGATTTACAAAGCGAAGGATCAGAAGCAGACGCTCTGATCAAGGATGGATAAGTTCAATATACTTAGGGGCACAACCGACAACAATTTGATTAGCGAGAATCAGCTCACGTTTGAAATGACTTCTGAGCCGGAAGGATGAATTCTAGGATATGACTGAGGATTGAGAGCATTCACATCATATTGGATCAACCGACTTAAAATGATAATGACAAAGAATGCCAATAAGATTACCAGACTTATAGGATTTAATCCCAATGCAGGCAACCAAGAATTTCAAGAGCAATAGGTTGTTGAGGATCTTCGAAAGATCGAATGGTATTTCAAAAGCTTTTGTGAAATACCAGAATCAATTGGGGATGAGCGGATACTCTATGAGTGCGAGAATTATCCGTAGGGGTATTCAGGTGACAAAGTACAACAAGGCACTAAGCTCAATGGATTCTCGGAACAACAAGGAGTATTTCGGGACATCTTGTAATAACAAGATCAACGAGGAATGATTGTATGAATGGCAAGTGTATGCAGTTTTCATAGGGGTTGACGGTGGCAGGAAATCGCAAATGCGATGTCACAAAGACTCGAGAGAACATCGTAGAGTAACTTTGGAATCTTCTAGTGCATCAGGCGATCATCCGAAGTGAGGGGCTCTCCGGGAGAAAGCATTATCGAGAACCTAAGTTAGTTTTGTTTTTAGTAAAATCATTTAATCCGAATAGAAGAGAGCTCAGAGTCCCAGAGTATAGACGAGGAGTAAAAGGTCCTAATACCACCCAAATGGCAACGTGGGCCCATGGGCCGCACAGCCATGTTAGTAAAACAGTTTTCAATGTCTAGACTCGACTTCGGCCAAGGAGTGTGGAAGGGGGATTCCTACAGGCAGTCGGCTCTGATACCAACTTGTGACGCCCCCGATTCAATCATACACTAATCATGCACGCAAATGTGTACGATCAAGATCAGGGACTCACGGGAAGATATCACAACACAACTCTACAAATAAAAATAAGTCATACAAGCATCATAATACAAGCCAGGGGCCTCGAGGACTCGAATACAAGTGCTCGATCATAGACGAGTCAGCGGAAGCAACAATATCTGAGTACAGACATAAGTTAAACAAGTTTGCCTTAAGAAGGCTAGCACAAATTGGGATACAGATCGAACGAGGCGCAGGCCTGGATCCTCCTAACTACTCCTGGTCGTCGTCAGCGGGCTGCACGTAGTAGTAGGCACCTTCGGTGTAGTAGGAGTCATCGTCAACGGTGGCGTCTGGATCCTGGGCTCCAACATCTGGTTGCGACAACCAGGTAGAAGGGATAGGGGGAAAAGAAGGAGAAAGCAACCGTGAGTACTCATCCAAAGTACTCGCAAGCAAGGAGCTACACTACATATGCATGGATATATGTGTAAGGGGCCATATCAGTGGACTGAACTGCAGAATGCCAGAATAAGAGGGGGATAGCTAATCCTGTCGAAGACTACGCCTCTGACAGCCTCCGTCTTGCAGCAAATAGAAGAGAGTAGACTGAAGTCCTCCAAGTAGCATCGCATAGCATAATCCTACCCGGCGATCCCCTCCTCGATGCCCTGTTAGAGAGCGACCACCGGGTTGTATCTGGCACTTGGAAGGGTGTGTTTTATTAAGTATTCGGTTCTAGTTGTCATAAGGTCAAGGTACAACTCCAAGCCATCCTTTTACCGAAGATCACGGCTATTCGAATAGATTAACTTCCCTGCAGGGGTGCACCACATAACCCAACACGCTTGATCCCATTTGGCCGGACACACTTTCCTGGGTCATGCCCGGCCTCGGAAGATCAACACGTCGCAGCCCCACCTAGGCACAACAAAGAGGTCAACACGCCGGTCTAAACCTAAGCGCGCAGGGGTCTGGGCCCATCGCCCTAAGCACACCTGCACGTTGCGAGGGCGGCCGGAAGCAGACCTAGCCTAGTGGCGTTCCAGTCCAATCCGGCGCGCGCCGTTCCGTCGCTGACGTCAAGAAGTGCTTCGGCTGATACCACGACGCCGGGATACCCATAACTACTCCCGCGTAGATGGTTAGTGCGTATAGACCAAATGGCCAGACTCAGATCAAATACCCAGATCTCGTTAAGCATGTTAAGTATCCGCGAATGCCGACCAGGGCCAGGCCACCTCTCTCCTAGGTGGACTCAACCTGCCCTGTCGCTCCGCCTCAAAATAACAGTCGGGGGCCGTCGGGAACCCAGGCCCACCTCTACCGGGATGGAGCCACCTGCCCCTTCAGCCCCCATCTCCGAACAGTATCACAGGTAATGTAACAGTGTAAAGTATATAGTATATGTCCGCGATCACTTCCCGAAGTGATCACGACCCAGTAGTATAGCATGGCAGACGGACAAGAGTGTAGGGCCACTGATGGAACACTAGCATCCTATACTAAGCAGTAGGATTGCAGGTAAAGGTATCAACAGCAGTATCAAAGACAGGCTATGCATCAGGATAGGAATAACGAAAGCAGTAACATGCTACACTACTCTAATGCAAGGAGTATAGAGGAGAGTAGGCGATATCTGGTGATCAAGGGGGGGGGCTTGCCTGGTTGCTCTAGCATGAGAGAGGGATCGTCAACTCCGTAGTCGAACGGGGCAGCAGCAGCGTCGGTCTCGGTGTCTAGCGGAAGAAGAGGGGGAAGAAACAATAAATAGTTAAGCAAGCAGATGCATAGTGATGCATGACATGACAAGTAACGGCGTTAGAGGTGCCCTAACGCGGTATGGGATGATTCCGGTGAAGGGGGGAAACATCCGGGAAAGTTTTCCCGGGGTTTCGCGTTTTCGAGCAGAGGAGCCGTAGGGGGAAAAGTTGCGAGTTTGATATGTTAGGAAGGTGTAGCGGATGAACGGGCTGCGTATCCGGGTTCGTCTCGTTGTTCTGAGCAACTTTCATGTAGGAAGTATTTTGATCTAAGCTACGGTTTATTTTGTATGAATTATCAAAGATTTGAAGATTTTCTGAAATATTTTTATTTAATGTAATCCAAATTTGACCAAGTCAAATGACTAGTCAAGGAGGAGGGATGTGGCCCACATGACATAGGCTAGCAATTAACCTAAGTAGTACTAATTAGTCTAACTACTCTGACCACTAAGTATTTAATCAGCCTAAACTAATCAAGGCCATCCCCACTTGGCAGTGAGCCAGCCGTGCTTCCCACACACACACACAACACACTCACGCACACAGCTCTGTTTTCTGCTAACAAAAGATAGCATTTTATGATTTTCATCGAATTTAATCTATGCACCAAATGGATTTGGTCCAATGGAAACATTTGAGCATTGTCAAGTGTACTACCTCCCCATAAAAGTTTTGCTCCAGTTAAAAGTTGTTTAGTCTTTGTTTAGGGGCCATCCAGAGGGTTAGTCGTTGTAGAAAATGAAAAGCTAGCACTAGCTACAGTAACTGAATATTACTAATGTTGTGCAGCATTGCAGCAGGCACCGGCTGCGGGCGCCCGCGTGCGGCAGCGTCAGCGGTGGTGAGCAGCGCGGCTGCAGGCAGTAGAGTAGCGGGGCGAGAGGGCGCGAGGCAGGGCACGCCGGGAGCGGCGGCTAGCGACGGGCGGAGCAGCAGGCTGGGCGAGAAGCGCCCGAGGAGCAGCGAGGGCAGCGGGCGATGAGCTGCAGCGGCGAGGGCCGCATGGCTGCGAGCGGGGCTGCAGGCAGAGGAGGGCCGTGGCGGCTGGGCGCGCGTGCGGCAGAGCGGTCGAGGGGGCAGAGGCACAGCGGGGCAACGACGGCAGAAGCAGACAGCAGCAGCGTAGCTCGTAGCAGGTAGCAGCGGCATCGGGCGTAGGCAGGCGCAGGGCGTGCGCCTGAGCGCGTTAGGGCCGCAGGCTTCGCGCGGTGGGCGCGGACGCGGCGCCAGGAGGGCACGACGACGACTACAGGGGGCCGCGGGACGCATGGGGGGCGGCCAACGTGGGCACGCGCGGGCGGCAGAGCATGGCGCAGTGGCGGCGTGGCTACGGCTACGAGGAGAGGCTGGGGAGAGAGGGAGGAGAATCGGGGGCTCACGACCGTTGCAGAGAAGGCTCGGGGAAGACGCGCGACGGCCAGAAACGAAGAAGGCGATGGCGACCCGAGGCGGACGGAGGGGAAGAAGAAGACGGCGTCGAGGCGTCCCGTCATCTTCAACCCCGCGACGCAGGCGACGTAGTCGACGCCGAGGACCTCCCGGGACATGAGCGGACGGAGTACAAGGGACGGTGGCCACGCGCACGGCGCGGCAATGACGACGAGCCCGCTCGGGCTAGCGCATCTCGGCGGATCTAAGAACGGGAGGGAACAGGGAGATATTTGTGCGAGGGGGAGCTAACGAGGCCGAGGGGGAGGGTCGCGTCGTTCTTATCCCCTCTGGGGCAACGCCGACGATGTGGTGTGGCGGGGACGCACGGGAGGAGCCCCGGTCGGATGAACAGGGAAAGAGGACGACGACCGGGGAGGTGGGCTACGGGGTTGGTGTTTATTAAAATTTAGCCTCATCTCCGTATTTTCTTTTAGTAACAAATGAGTTTTGTTTCGAACGAAACTTGGCACCTAATTCTAACACAATATAATGAGATGGAACAAAAAGTATGGAGTGAAAAGGAGATGTCTAACCATTATAGAAATTGAAAAGGCCAATTTTAAATGCTGCTGGACCACTAAATAATTTCCAGGGGCACTTTGGGAATCCAAAAGAGGTTGTTTCCAATATGAAAAATATCGAGGGTTTATTTTCCACACCTTGAACATTTTTATTTTTAAGTTTGACAAATTTGAAGTTTTGACTTTAGATTGGATTCGAATTTGAATTGTGATTTGGATCAAGTGAAGATTAGCAACAGTAACATGATGTCATGGCACCATTAACAGGGGAATACTGTAGCATGACACTAGGGGTGTTACAAAAATTTAGCAAAGTTAAACTCATGAGACATATCCCCCGAACCAATAGTAACAACATCCTTTCCGCAGTCTATCCTAGCATTAACAGTATTCAAGAAGGGTCTACCAAATATAATGGGACAAAAGTTATCTTGTGGGGAACCAAGAACAAGAAATCAACATGATATTTAACTTTCCCACACAAGACTTCAACATCTCTAACTGTGGGGACCCCGACTCATAAGTCGTGATCACCGAATGCACGTGTACAGTGATCCCAGAGATCAATACTCACTGAACACACAGAAGCTGAATAACAAGAGTCTTACATCCATACATACCGTATTACACAAGTAGGACCATTATGGTCAAGTCTTGAGTATAAAATTGCAGCGGAAATCTTTGTTGATAACTTGGACCCATGCCATCTGCCTTAACCCTACAGGCATTCTGACTGGGAAGCGTCCTAGCTCGCATGTTCAACACTGAAGTATTCTTCATCATATCATGTGCTTTCATGCCTGGCCAATAAAATAACCAGTGGCAAGCCAATGAGTACTTTGAATGTACTCGCAAGCAACCCATGATTTGAACAAGGCTCAATGATGCAGTGATATAGCACTAAGTAGGCAGTTTGCAGAAAGCTAGTTTTGAGTGCAATGACATGATCTATCAACATGTAAAGTATGCATCATGGGAGTGCAGGCATCCGTATGAACAAGTAACAGTTATCAGAGTTGGACACCAATCCAACTTAATCATCGCGTCAAGTCATCTGACTTAACCCATTTAGCTTCATCAACCCACCCACACACACGTGGTCTGTAAAATTCTGGACGTAGTTTAAGTAGCACCGCCCAACCGCCCTTGACCGTGGACACGGCTATTCGAATAGTTTAACACTCTGCAGAGGTTGCACACTTTACCCACAAGATCCGGGGAACTTCAGTGTCATCCACGACCCGCGGTACCTCAAGTACCCGGGGTAAGCACCCGATCACTATCTTTCCCTAGACGACACTAACAAGGAGTCCACTCGTTGTTCCGTATCCTCACGATGTACATCATACGAGACTTACTCGAGATCGTAACATCCGAGAGGGGACACAACGGTGTATCCGGTGCCCTGTGAAAACAGTCATGGCCGCCCTACCTTGCACGACCCCGTCCCGAGAGAGCGCACCAACAACTCTCCCGTCACTAGTAATGCGGGCTCCAAGCTAGTATCGGCCTAGGTAATCAATAATGCCCTTTCCCATACAAGGGTGGAGTGGTTGCGCATGTAAGGTTGGGACAGTCGACAAATCTTAAATCTAATCTATTTTCGAAAACAACACACACACTTGCCTCGGTACACCACTTCATCATCAAGTGGTTACCCATCTGATTATCTCCCTCGGGCATAAGTGGCACCCGACGGGGTTTTCGGAAAGTCTTTTGAAAATACTTTGTCTCCATCACCATGCATATACCCGTCCCTTTTGCGTAGCACTACTTAGCATCCTATCTGCTCCCACCGGCATAACCCTCATAAGAAGGTAGGGTCATGCACAATGCAAGTATCAACAAGGAGGAAATGAAGGCAACCCACCAAAGTGGCTACCATCTCATCATGATTCCGATGCAATAATAATAAAGTGCTATATGAGATGCATAAAAAGGGTCTCATAGACATGGTCAAAGGGCTGCTTGCTTGTTTTAACAAAGTCTTCGAGGTCTTCAAATATCTCTGGCCCAAATCCAAGTATTTCGTCTACTTCGTCAACTATCGTCGAAAGCAACCACAATAAGCAACACAACAAGGCAGAAAATAAAAGTGCTCTAAAAATATGGATTTGACTTTTCTAAGACTTCCCTGGTCATATGAAAAATAACCAGGGTGGTTTCATTGGAATTGGATTAGTGAATATTTCTGAACATTTCAATATGATGGAATCAAGGGGTTTATGGATTTGCAAGAAGTGTACAGAAATATTTTTTTGAAAAATGAGCAAAAGCACCCATTTAACAAATCATGGTTTTAGAAGCATCTAGGAGTTGGTTTCACTGGATTTGGAGTTCAGATGAATTTTCTATGAATTTGCAAAGTTGACAAATATGAAGAAATGGCTCATTATATTGTGTGGCACAAAAAGTATTAATAAAAATGTTCATGACCTAAGTTATAAACTCAGGAGCATCTAGAAATTTGAATCATGGCACTTGGATCAAATTTGAGCCCTTTGTGATTTTCTAAAGTTTATCACAGAAATGGAAAATGGGATTTTATTTAATTTGTGTGAGGAAAATTGTTCTAGAAAAATGTGCATGCTGCACCAACAGGTAGATCATGATTTATGGAGTCACCAGAAATTTGAATCATTCAATTTGGAGTTAATATGAATATTTGGGAGATTTTACAAATTTCTGGAAAAGGAAAAGACAAAGGAAGTGTGTGTGTGTGTGTGTGGGGGGGGGGGTTATACCTATACCGCGCACCGAGCGCAGCATAGCGCCGCAGCGCACTGGGCCGGCCCAGCGGCTCGGCCACGCGGACGACAGGGCGACGCCGAAAGCGTATTAGGGGAGTACGCTTCCTTGCCGGGAAGGCGGTCCCCGCAGATCCCGCCTCCACTTAACCCGAGTGGGTCCGGCTGGACACGTCGGCAGAGGCTGACCGGTGGGGTCGCCGGTCCACCGGCCGGCCTTCTTCTTCCTCGCGCGGCCTCCCATGCCGCAGGAACAGAGGGGCGAGGCCGAGCTCGTCCCCGACGACCAGGGGCGCTGCTGCGGGTGCCCGGCGCACCGGCGAGCTCAGGGGACTGCGCCGCGCCCGCTCCCCCCTGTCAGCACGTCCAACGGAGGACGAAGGCGAGTGGGGCCACGGCCACGATGGAGGATGGCGTCAGCCATTGCCTGCTTCGAGCGCAGGGGCGTCCCGAGGAAGAATGGAGGCGATGGGGGGCTTCGTGTTGGTGGTGAGGGAGTACTGGAGTGGGTAGGGAGAAGAGAGAGGGGCTATGGTGCTTGAATCCGAGCGGCGGTCGGCGGCGGCACTCCGGCCATGGAGAGGGCAGGAGAGCACTAGGGGGAGAGAGATGTTGTCTGGGAGATTGCTGGGGAAGAGGGAGAGCGGGAAGAAGCCGTAGGAGAGATCGAGAGGGCCTCTAAATAGAGGGGCGTGGTGCACCGTGGACGCGGCCTACGGCGCACTCGGGCGGGCTCCATGGAGGAGAGAGGGGAGAGGTTTAGGAGGGGGCCGGCAGCTTTCGTGTCCCAGACGCCGAGGCGGCCTCGTGAGACACGCTGGGGAGGCCCGAGGTAGCCGGACGCGGTTGGCAGGGGGCGGCTACAGTGCGGGAGCGCACTGTAGCGCGCTCCAGAGCGTGCAAATGGTCGGCATGCCATTTTTTTGGCAAAGTGGGCATGGCAAAGCATGTCTGGTAGCTCTAGGGAGGAGTAAAGAATGTGGGGAAAGCCTTGGATGCCTTGGGTGGCCACTGGAGTGAGGAGGGATGTGAGGAAGAGGGGTGCAGGGGCTGTCCAGAGGGGTAAATGAGGTGGTTTCATCCCTCAATCATTGAGCTGAGATGCAACCATTGTTACTGGAGGTAGAGGAGGACTAGGAGGAGATGTGGTAAAAAGTTGAGCTCAAGGAGAATAGTGTAAGTGGTCAAAATGGTGATTTTCGAAAAGTGACAGCAGGTTTTTGATGCGAATTTGGGCAAGCAAATTAACTCCACTTGACATGAGAATTAACAGGATCAAGTGTCACACATAATTGAGGTTGACCACCAAGTTTGAGTCCATTTGAAGAAAGTTGCCAATGTAACTTTGGTAAACCCTAGAAATCAGCAGAAATGGCTTTACCAAGATTTAGTCATGCAAATCTATTCTCCTTGATGCACCACTTGGTGTAGTGTCATCATTTGAGGATTTGAACATGTCCACAAAAGTTGGGGTCAAGGAGAAAAAGTTGGCAGTACAAACTTGTTCAGATTTGATTCTGGTCAAAGAGGGTTTTGGGGTACTTTGATCAAGATAAAATTCTCTCCAACTTGTGCCATTTTGTCTATATGCATTATTACACCATTTGAGAATGTGCACCAAGTTTGAGAGCATTTGGACATGTTTGACAGTGCAAAGCTGTTCAAACTTGAAAAAGGACAGAAGTGGTTTTGAGAGGGTTTCATGGGGTTATACTGTTCTCCATGACATGATACTTGGCAAGATCATCAAAAATGTCATATGTGACATGCTAGAATTTTCTTGGATTTTTATGGAAATATTTCCTATAGAAATATTTCAAATCCTTGAAATGGGCAGAAATGGTTCTGGGAAGTTTTGTCCAATATTTTGGTCATGACCATGTGTTTAAACTCATATATATGGAAAATATATGTCCACTAAGTTTCCCTGATTTTTCTCAAATATTTTTAAAGCTTTAAAATAATTTTAACCTATTTAAGACCATTTCTGGCCTTAAGAAAAAGCCTTTAAATAAAATAGGAAAATAACTTTTAAAATTATATTTTTGTGGTTTATGGGTATCCTATATCTAATAGGAGTCAAATACATTTTTGGAAAGATTTTTACTCCCCTTAATTAAGTACTTGCAGTGCAAACCTCAATCCAGGGGTTTTTGAAAAAACTAATTTTTGAAAATACTATTTGGCCAAATTATTTTGGAAGAAATTATTTTTATGTCCTATACACATGGCATGATCATTGGTTCAAGAGTTTGGAGCAAGGAGATGAAGTATAGGAGTTGGAGGATTTATTTGATTTTTAGAGCACTTGCAAACAACAGACAAAATTAAATCAAGGCGAGGTCCAAAACACTCAAAAGTTTTTGTCAAACCATATTTTATCATGATTTATTAGCTTAAGTGTTGTGGCATGAAAATCAGGGTGTGACAGACCTACCCCCCTTACAAGAATCTCGTCCCCGAGATTCCCAGACTAGGCGCGGAAAGGAATATGAAAACTTGGATTTGGGGTAGTCTTCACGTCCTCATACTGCTTCTGCTTCCGTTTGGTGCTCCATTGAACCTTGAAGTACTCGATGGCGTGGCTTCGTGTTTGTCATCCTACTTGATCCAGATTGCAATTGGGGTCTCTCGCGTAGTTCATATTGGGCTGGAGGTCGATGGCTCGTGGTCGATGTCCTTGTAGAGACCGGGCTAGTTAGAAAGTTGGAAACGTTTCCGGAGTGGTGTCGTGTGGAAAAACGTTGTGCACAGTGGGTGACTCAGGTGATAACTCTAGCTGGTAGCCATCTATTCTTCGTCTTGCGGTGATCTTGGAGAGGGTTTTTGAATCTTGGTGTGGGTTCCCTTGTCATGGAAATGCTTGGTTCCATTGAGAGAAGTGGTTTGCAGATACGCACGGTCTTCGACGAGGAAGTTCACTTCTTGACGGTAGTGGTTGGTATAGTTCTTCCCCCTTGACATGGCGATCTTCAGATGTTCCTTAACCAGCTGAACGATTCTTCTTCCATCTTCAGTTAGACGAGTAGGTCACCAAGTAAAGGTGACAACCAACATGACCAAGTACTCCATGAAGACTTTGTTCATGAGGTACATAAAGTAGGATGGGGGTATTGCTGGTGGTCACGGTTGAGTATGGTCCAAGGTGTTCTCGATCTAGAGTCAAGACCCACGGTCATGGTCCGTCCATGTTGTATCTTAGTAGGGCTTAAGGGTTTCCAGGATCCTAGTGTGCAGGTGAACGTTTATTATCTCATTTCAAGCACAGTTTCTGAGATGCCAATTGTTCTATCTAGTCCTTTAAACAAATCACATCATATCACTGATAGCATTATTCGTATAGGTCATCCCCAATCATCACTCGTGTGATTCGTATCCTCATGACTCCCGAGAGGAGGTCTAACAAAATCATATATGTCTACAATCCCCAAACTCATATGTATGGCTACCCCTAAAAATCCATGGATAGAGCATATAAGCTGCTAAGCTTGAATTTAATCACCACAATCCAAGTGCTCAGTCTATTGATCCAAGGTTCATGATAAAGCATCTCTACCCTAAGGGAACACGTCGTAAGCCACTCCAAGATCTTGTTTCCTTCCTATGAATCAACCAACAGCCCATTAGCTTCCATCAATCACTACATAATCCATTTAATTCTACAAACCCAATGTTTATGATGTTCCACATGATCTCCTAAAGTCCATATAATCCCCAAATGCTTGAAAGGGTTGTCTCTACTATAGTAAGTCCACAAATTTCCATTATCATGGTCAGTAAACTCCAAGGTCAAGCTTATATCAACTCCGACAATTAATCCAATCTCCTAGTTTATTGTCCTCCAAGAAACATGGTATCATGATCGAGATCATCAGTCTAAATCCAATTTACTCCGAACCATGTAGACTTACTCACCACCTATACTCAACTAGGATCACCTATTTAAATCCAAATATCATGTCCAACAGGAATTCCTACATGCTTTCCCAAAGTCATTATCATAATGTCAACTATCTCCTATCAATATCCCCTGGCTAAGTCAAATCCTCATACTTCCAAGAATTTAGCTTGCGATCTTAATTGTCCCACTAATTCCAATTTATCCAGGGGTAATGAAAGCTATGCTACTCTATATTAATGATCCCACCAATTTCATCTACCAACATGAAAGCCTCATAATCCACCAAATAGTCTCATATAATTCCTCAAGTCATTGATATAAACTCATCAAGTCATTTGTACTCTATTCCTATATCCTCAAACTGGTCTTCCCTATGGCATCGTCAGTCCTGGTGCTATATTAGGATGATAATGTGCTTGTTCACTATGTCCACTAGTTCCATAATGAACCCAGTGTTGTGCGAGGTTTACAGAGGCTTAACTGGTTCTCTTGCAATTCTATGGGTTAAGCACATGGTTAAGGATTTGTTATGGGGTATCTTATGAAGTCTCGAAGGGTCTAGGAATGGTTTTCTAGTATGGAGGGTTAAACATACTTCTACGGGGTTGCACTTGGTCGTGGAGATTGTAGCAGAAGTCTTCATTGCTAGTTGGTTGCCGAGGCAGAATCCTTGGTGCATCTTGTCTTGCTGATCTTCAGTTGATGAGAGAGAAGAGAGGGGGAAGGTAGCATAGAGGAGGGGAATGCCTAAGGGGGTTCTATAGTGCAGGTGCAAACAAACAAGTGCCAAAAAGGGCCAAACAAAGGAAAACAAGGAAGGTGATATAGTCGCGTACTTGTTGCCTAGGGCAAAAGTGCGACTTCTATCAAAACACAAACAAATAAAAACAAGCAACACACAATCATGGCTCTATTCGATCCATCGTATGGACTCGACTGTGCATAGGGGGTACATGACTCATCCTACCCTAGGGGTTCTCGGATCCAGTAATCGTGCCTTGAGCCTTGTGCAGTCTTCTGAGTTTTCCTCAGGTGTTGCTACGTCTCTTGTAGTTGTTCGATGAAACGATTCAGGTTGAGCCTGAAGATTCTTCAACAACTTCTTGTCTGTTGAAGTGATGGGGTGAAGGTGGCTCCTCGTAGCTGGTATTGACTCGGTCTTCTATTGTCTTCTTAATCCTGACGATCCCGTTTTGTCTTCTAAGGCGTCGATGGTACCAGGTAGGTAATCCTTTATGCAGTGACATTAACAAGGCATAGTAGAGGTCCAACATGTCGGTTACGTTGATGACAATATCGACACCAAGAGCGGGGGATGAAGAGAACCGTTTTCCTGCTCACTATAGTGAGGCGGACCAAATGGCGAGGTTCTCATCCACCGGTGGTTGCCGATACAACAACGGTAAGGACATGGTTGCTCTATTAGCGATGTATATCATGATCTTGCATTTCCTATGCCCTGATCATCATAGGCTAAGGTCGCATCATCTTGGAGCATTGTCAAGGGTGTCACCATCTTCTGGGTCTTCATGTCCTTATTCTTCAAAGGCGTATCTTCTGTTGGCATCGTCTTGTTGTGGTGTCGCCAATCTTGGGTTTAGAAGAGGTGGGTGAGTGTTTGGCAAGGTGTACTCCTTCTAGGCTATCCATGAGGATTACAAGGATTCACGTGGTCAGGGGCTTGAGGGTGCTAGCGACCATTTGCAATAGTTTTGAAAGGAAGAGATCGATGGGGAAAGTATACCTTAGTTTTTGAAAAACTGAGAAGGGAAGAGAAGTATAGATAGTTTTGAAAACTTGTAATAGTTTTGGAAATAGTTTTACCCTAACTAACGACCATGCTAACTAACGCTTCCTACAGTCAGGATGGCTCTGATACCAGCTCTGTGGGGACCCCGACTCATAAGTCGTGATCACCGAATGCACGTGTACAGTGATCCCAGAGATCAATGCTCACTGAACACACAGAAGTTGAATAACAAGAGTCTTACATCCATACATACCGTATTACACAAGTAGGACCATTATGGTCAAGTCTTGAGTATAAAATTGCAGTGGAAATCTTTGTTGATAACTTGGACCCATGCCATCTGCCTTAACCCTACAGGCATTCTGACTGGGAAGCGTCCTAGCTCGCATGTTCAACACTGAAGTATTCTTCATCATATCATGTGCTTTCATGCCTGGCCAATAAAATAACCAGTGGCAAGCCAATGAGTACTTTGAATCTACTCGCAAGCAACCCATGATTTGAACAAGGCTCAATGATGCAGTGATATAGCACTAAGTAGGCAGTTTGCAGAAAGCTAGTTTTGAGTGCAATGACATGATCTATCAACATGTAAAGTATGCATCATGGGAGTACAGGCATCCGTATGAACAAGTAACAGTTATCAGAGTTGGACACCAATCCAACTTGATCATCGCGTCAAGTCATCTGACTTAACCCATTTAGCTTCATCAACCCACACACACACACACGTGGTCTGTAAAATTCTGGACGTAGTTTAAGCAGCACCGCCCAACCGCCCTTGACCGTGGACACGGCTATTCGAATAGTTTAACACTCTGCAGAGGTTGCACACTTTACCCACAAGATCCGGGGAACTTCAGTGTCATCCACGACCCGCGGTACCTCAAGTACCCGGGGTAAGCACCCGATCACTATCTTTCCCTAGACGACACTAACAAGGAGTCCACTCGTTGTTCCGTATCCTCACGATGTACATCATACGAGACTTACTCGAGATCGTAACATCCAAGAGGGGACACAACGGTGTATCCGGTGCCCTGTTAAAACAGTCATGGCCGCCCTACCTTGCACGACCCCGTCCCGAGAGAGCGCACCAACAACTCTCCCGTCACTAGTAATGCGGGCTCCAAGCTAGTATCGGCCTAGGTAATCAATAATGCCCTTTCCCATACAAGGGTGGAGTGGTTGCGCATGTAAGGTTGGGACAGTCGACAAATCTTAAATCTAATCTGTTTTCGAAAACAACACACACACTTGCCTCGGTACACCACTTCATCATCAAGTGGTTACCCATCTGATTATCTCCCTCGGGCATAAGTGGCACCCGACGGGGTTTTCGGAAAGTCTTTTGAAAATACTTTGTCTCCATCACCATGCATATACTCGTCCCTTTTGCGTAGCACTACTTAGCATCCTATCTACTCCCGCCGGCATAACCCTCATAAGAAGGTAGGGTCATGCACAATGCAAGTATCAACAAGGAGGAAATGAAGGCAACCCACCAAAGTGGCTACCATCTCATCATGATTCCGATGCAATAATAATAAAGTGCTATATGAGATGCATAAAAAGGGTCTCATAGACATTGTCAAAGGGCTGCTTGCCTGTTTTAACAAAGTCTTCGAGGTCTTCAAATATCTCTGGCCCAACTCCAAGTATTTCGTCTACTTCGTCAATTATCGTCGAAAGCAACCATAATCAGCAACACAACAAAGCAGAAAATAAAAGTGCTCTAAAAATATGGATTTGACTTTTCTAAGACTTCCCTGGTCATATGAAAAATAACCAGGGTGGTTTCATGGAGTAGGATTAGTGAATATTTCTGAACATTTCAATATGATGGAATCAAGGGGTTTATGGATTTGCAAGAAGTGTACAGAAATATATTTTTTGAAAAATGAGCAAAAGCACCCATTTAACAAATCATGGTTTTAGAAGCATCTAGGAGTTGGTTTCACTGGATTTGGAGTTCAAATGAATTTTCTATGAATTTGCAAAGTTGACAAATATGAAGAAATGGCTCATTATATTGTGTGGCACAGAAAGTATTAATAAAAATGTTCATGACCTAAGTTATAAACTCAGGAGCATCTAGAAATTTGAATCAAGGCACTTGGATCAAATTTGAGCCCTCTGTGATTTTCTAAAGTTTATCACAGAAATGGAAAATGGGATTTTATTTAATTTGTGTGAGGAAAATTGTTCTAGAAAAATGTGCATGCTGCACCAATAGGTAGATCATGATTTATGGAGTCACCAGGAATTTGAATCATTCAATTTGGAGTTAATATGAATAGTTGGGAGATTTTACAAATTTCTGGAAAAGGAAAAGACAAAGGAAGTGTGTGTGTGTGTGGGGGGGGGGGGTTATACCTATACCGCGCACCGAGCGCAGCATAGCGCCGCAGCGCACTGGGCCGGCCCAGCGGCTCGGCCACGCGGACGACAGGGCGACGCCGAAGGCGTATTAGGGGAGTACGCTTCCCTGCCGGGAAGGCGATTCCCGCAGATCCCGCCTCCACTTAACCCGAGTGGGTCCGGCTGGACACGTCGGCAGAGGCTGACCGGTGGGGTCGCCAGTCCACCGGCCGGCCTTCTTCTTCCTCGCGCGGCCTCCCATGCCGCAGGAACAGAGGGGCGAGGCCGAGCTCGTCCCCGACGACCAGGGGCGCTGCTGCGGGTGCCCGGCGCACCGGCGAGCTCGGGGGACTGCGCCGCGCCCGCTCCCCCCTGTCAGCACGTCCAACGGAGGACGAAGGCGAGTGGGGCCACGGCCACGATGGAGGATGGCGTCGGCCATTGCCGGCTTAGAGCGCAGGGGCGTCCCGAGGAAGAATGGAGGCGATGGGGGGCTTCGTGTTGGTAGTGAGGGAGTACTGGAGTGGGTAGGGAGAAGAGAGAGGGGCTGTGGTGCTCGAATCCGAGCGGTGGTCGGCGGCGGCACTCCGGCCATGGAGAGGGCAGGAGAGCACTAGGGGGAGAGGGATGTTGTCTGGGAGATTGCTGGGGAAGAGGGAGAGCGGGAAGAAGCCGTAGGAGAGCTCGAGAGGGCCTCTAAATAGAGGGGCGTGGTGCACCGTGGACGCGGCCTACGGCGCACTCGGGCGGGCTCCATGGAGGAGAGAGGGGAGAGGTTTAGGAGGGGGCTGGCAGCTTTCCGTGTCCCAGACGCCGAGGCGGCCTCGTGAGACACGCTGGGGAGGCCCGAGGTGGCCGGAGGCGGTTGGCAGGGGGCGGCTACAGTGCGGGAGCGCACTGTAGCGCGCTCCAGAGCGTGCAAATGGCCGGCATGCCATTTTTTTGGCAAAGTGGGCATGGCAAAGCATGTCTGGTAGCTCTAGGGAGGAGTAAAGAATGTGGGGAAAGCCTTGGATGCCTTGGGTGGCCACTGGAGTGAGGAGGGATGTGAGGAAGAGGGGTGCAAGGGCTGTCCAGAGGGGTAAATGAGTTGGTTTCATCCCTCAATCATTGAGCTGAGATGCAACCATTGTTACTGGAGGTAGAGGAGGACTAGGAGGAGATGTGGTAAAAAGTTGAGCTCAAGGAGAATAGTGTAAGTGGTCAAAATGGTGATTTTCAAAAAGTGACAGCAGGTTTCTGATGCAAATTTGGGCAAGCAAATTAACTCCACTTGACATGAGAATTAACAGGATCAAGTGTCACACATAATTGAGGTTGACCACCAAGTTTGAGTCCATTTTAAGAAAGTTGCCAATGTAACTTTGGTAAACCCTAGAAATCAGCAGAAATGGCTTTACCAAGATTTAGTCATGCAAATCTATTCTCCTTGATGCACCACTTGGTGTAGTGTCATCATTTGAGGATTTGAACATGTCCACAAAAGTTGGGGTCAAGGAGAAAAAGTTGGCAGTACAAACTTGTTCAAATTTGATTTTGGTCAAAGAGGGTTTTGGGGTACTTTGATCAAGATAAAATTCTCTCCAACTTGTGCCATTTGGTCTAGATGCATTATTACACCATTTGAGAATGTGCACCAAGTTTGAGAGCATTTGGACATGTTTGACAGTGCAAAGCTGTTCAAACTTGAAAAAGGACAGAAGTGGTTTTGAGAGGGTTTCATGGGGTTATACTGTTCTCCATGACAAGAGACTTGGCAAGATCATGAAAAATGTCATATGTGACATGCTAGAATTTTCTTGGATTTTTATGGAAATATTTCCTATAGAAATATTTCAAATCCTTGAAATGGGCAGAAATGGTTCTGGGAAGTTTTGTCCAATATTTTGGTCATGACCATGTGTTTAAACTCATATATATGGAAAATATATGTCCACTAAGTTTCCCTGATTTTTCTCAAATATTTTTAAAGCTTTAAAATAATTTTAACCTATTTAAGACCATTTCTGGCCTTAAGAAAAAGCCTTTAAATAAAATAGGAAAATAACTTTTAAAATTATATTTTTGTGGTTTATGGGTATCCTATATCTAATAGGAGTCAAATACATTTTTGGAAAGATTTTTACTCCACTTAATTAAGTACTTGCAGTGCAAACCTCAATCCAGGGGTTTTTGAAAAAACTAATTTTTGAAAATACTATTTGGCCAAATTATTTTTGTAAGAAATTATTTTTATGTCCTATACACATGGCATGATCATTGGTTCAAGAGTTTGGAGCAAGGAGATGAAGTATAGGAGTTGGAGGATTTATTTGATTTTTAGAGCACTTGCAAACAACAGACAAAATCAAATCAAGGCAAGGTCCAAAACACTCAAAAGTTTTTGTCAAACCATATTTTTATCATGATTTATTAGCTTAAGTGTTGTGGCATGAAAATCAGGGTGTGACACTAACAATCCCAACTAGTGAAATAGTGTCTCTATTGGCAATCTTAATTGTAACATCAATTTCTTCTATCTCAGCAAGTGCAATATCATGCATAATTTCTTTGTATAAGGAATGAGGTATTGCACTTGCACTAGCACCCATATCACATAAGCCATGATAACAATGATCTCCTATCTTAACAGAAATAACATGCATGCCTGATGAAGTTATGTACCTAGGGTAGGATCATAGGCCTGACCTAGACACCCTCCCCTAGGAAGTCACTCGACCGCGACAACTATCACTCGACAGACAGAAGATCTAAAGTCACTCTGCACGGCAACGGTCGAACGTTTACTTCATAGACTTAATGGTCATTTATGTCACTTTATTAGGGGTGTTACCAGTAACCACCCTCTTGATGTACCTTAAACCCCTTGTAACGTGGGCTGGCTGGGGTCTGGGCGCACTCTATATAAGCCACCCCCTCCAGTGGCACAAGGGTTCGCACCCCCTGTAACACACACACATATAATCCAGTCGACCGCCTCCGGGCACTGAGACGTAGGGCTGTTACTTCCTCTGCGAAGGGCCTGAACCCGTAGAACTCGTGTGTACAACTTCGCCATAGCTAGGATCTTGCCTCTTCATACCTACCCCCCATTCTACTGTCAGTCTTAGATCCACAACAGTTGGCGCCCACCGTGGGGCAGGTGTCTAAGCGACTTTTTGGTGAAGACATGATTTTTCCGATTCCCATCATCATGGTTTCCGGCGGTGGATTGGCTGAGGGCCGCGAGATCCGTCTCGGCGCGCTCGTCTTCGTTGCCAACAACTCCGCCTGGGTTCAAAAAGCTCCTCTCGACGTCGAGGCGCTACCCGTCCGCGGGGCAACACACTTTCGCGCGTGCGTCCGTGGCATCCTTCTTCGGCAGCCGTTGACCCAATATCGGTCGGCTCCCATGGCATCCTCGCTCCCCGCTGATCGCCGGCGCAAGCGATCCGGTCGGTCGCGGCTTCAGCGGTGGGTGAGGCACGCGGTGGCCCGTCAGTCGGCCACCCCACAGGTCGTGGCAATCGAGCCCGACGAAACTCTCTACGGCCTGTTCGATCTGTCGACTGGCTCCGTCGATACCGCATCCGAGTGTGATAGCAGCGATCCCGCGGCTGAAGTATTGATGGTCAACGGACCACGCAGTCCTCCTGGCTTCCTCCGCGACGACGGTGGTGATGGTGGCGGTGACCCGTCACGCGTTCAAGAGGAGTACCGCCCCGAGCCCCTTTCTTCGTAGTAGAGGGAAGAGCTTCGCCGCTGCAATATGGATGCACTTCACACTCCCATCGTTGGAGAAAGCCCCGAGGCTCGGGCCTTGGAAGAGGCACGTCTGGCCAACTTGGCTGAGCGCACTCTACTAGAGAACCTTCAGCATGCTCTCGACGAGAGTGCTCGGCAGCGGATCCCTGAATCCAGTCGATGACAGCTTTTTCCGCCCCAAACTCAGGTATACCGCACTCCGATTCAAAATCTCACAGCTGCAGCCCGAATAGCAGAGTCAATTCAGCCTTCCCAGTCGGAAGCTGGCAGAGGTTTGATGTAGATCCGGGCCTTGCTCCGGGCGGCTGGAGAGCAGAACATAGCAGTGTCTTAGTCGCGGAATAGGATTCATAGTAGGTCTGTGATGGCAGATATAGTTTAGTCGGCCCACAGCCCAAGATCGCCCTCGCAGCATGAGGGACACGGGCACCGGCAAGATCAGTACAGAAACTACGAGCAATATGAGCATCGACCCGGTCGCGATGACCATCGTCGAGTGCCCACACCCCCTTCGAGGAGTGGATCATATGTGCCTCGGGAACAGGATGACAGACGCCCTCACAGCGGCGAGTGAAGAATACAAGTCGACCCAAGGGAGCCAGGCTTTGATGCGAGATCTATTCTCGTTCAAGGTCTAGTTGACAGGAATAAAGCACACAGAGAAGGCCATGACAGAGATCACCCGTCTGGCAGCAGAGTGCATGTTTCAGGTCCAGAGTGTTTCATCAAGGCCATCAGGGCTGCGGTGATTCCTCCCAACTTCAGGTTGGCGACTGGAGTCAGCAAGTTTACCGGTGAGTCCAAGCCTGACACTTGGCTTGAGGATTACCGAGTGGCTGTACAGATTGGTGGCGGCAATGATGAAGTGGCCATGAAGCACCTTCCTCTGATGTTGGAAGGCTCGGCCAGAGCATGGTTGACTCAGTTAGCACCCAGCAGTATATTCAGTTGGGAGGAACTTGCCCGAGTGTTTGTTAGAACTTTTGAAAGTACTTGCAAACGGCCAGCAGGGTTAACAGAATTGCAGCACTGCGTGCGAAAACTGAATGAAACCTTGAGAGGTTATATCCAGAGATGGATCACGTTACACCACACAGTGGATAATGTGTTAGATCACCAAGTAGTTTGTGCCTTCAAAGAAGGCGTTAAGTATCAAGAGTTGAATCTAAAATTCGGTCGGACAGGGGATATGTCCCTAACTCGGATGATGGAGATTGCCACCAAATACGTTAACGGCGAAGAGGAGGACCGACTCTGGAGTGGAAAGCACAAAACAGTCGCCCAGGAAACCGGAGGAGGGAGTTCCAGTCGGAAACAGAAGCGCAAGGCCGAGCCAGCTGCTCCTGGTGAAGCCTTAGTCGTGGCTCAAGGAAAGTTCAAGGGGAAGCCCAAAGGGCCCTGGACCCCCAAGAAAGTGAAAGATCAAGACGGAAATGATGTGTTAGATTTTCCATGTCACATTCACATCAAGAAGGATGAAGAGGGTAATCTGATTTATCCTAAACATACAACTCGACAGTGTCGAGTTTTGATCCAGCGGTTCCGAGAAAAGCAACCCAATGAGAAGGAAAAAGAGTTGGATAAGGATCAGGATAAGGAAGAAGATAACAATGGTTTTCCCAACGTCAATTCCACTCTAATGATTTTTGCCGATGTGGAGAGCAAAAGTCGACTGAAAGTTATCAACAGAGAGGTAAACATGGTTGCTCCGGCAACACCACGTTTTTTGAAGTGGTCTCAGACTGCCATCACATTCGACCAGTCTGATCACCCAGCGCGTATAGCCACCCCTGGGAGGCAAGCTTTGGTGGTTGACCCAGTTGTTGAAGGCACTCTCCTGACCAAAGTGCTAATGGATGGTGGTAGCGGCCTGAATATCCTTTATGCTGAAACCTTGAAGGGAATGGGCATTCCGATGTCCAAGCTTAGTGAAAGCAATATGAGTTTCCATGGCGTTATACCTGGCAAGAAGGCTGAATCACTCGGCCAGATCGCCCTTGATGTGGTTTTCGGTGATTCCAAGAATTACCGCAAGGAAAAGTTGACATTTGAACTAGTGGGGGATCTTCCTAAACTAGTGGATTTCCAGAGTGCTTATCATGCTATTCTGGGTAGGCCTGCTTATGCACGTTTTATGGCTCGACCATGTTACGTGTACGTCAAATTGAAGATGCCTGGTCCCAAAGGAGTGATCACAATCACTGGCAATCGGCACAAGGAAGAAGAGTGCTTCCAAAAGGGCTCAAAAATCATCGATGCACACATGGCAGCAGTCAAAATGCAAGAATACCGGAAGAATGCAGACCCGAGTGATTTGTTGCGAGCTAAGAAGCCTGCCGCAGATTCTGCATTCTAGTCGTCCGGCGAAACGAAGCCGATTCATATTCACCCGACCGATCCTAATGCTGCTCCTACTCATATTTCAACATCACTCGACAGCAAATAGGAAGAAGCGCTCATCCAGTTCCTCCGTGAGAACTGGGACATCTTTGCATGGAAACCCTCTGACATGCCGAGTGTACCCAGGGGACTGGCTGAGCACCGTTTGCGATTCGACCCGAAAGTGAAACAAGTCAAGGAACATCTTCGACGGTCCGCCATACAGAAGAGAAAGGCAATGGGTGAGGAAGTGGCTCGACTCTTGGCATCTGAGTTCATCCGAGAGATTTACCACTCCGAGTGGCTCGCCAATGTTGTCATGGTCCCAAAGAAGGACGAATCACTTCGCATGTGCATTGACTTCAAGCATATCAATCGGGCATGCCCGAAAGATCATTTTCCTCTCCCCCGCATCGACCAGATCGTCGACTGGACTGCGGGGTGTGAGCGCCTGTCTTTTCTAGACGCCTATTCCGGGTACCATCAGATCCGACTATATGGACCCGATGAGATAAAAATAGCTTTCATCACTCCATTCGGGTGTTTTTGTTATGTCACCATGCCATTCAGTCTTAAGAACGCTGGAGCCACATTCATGAGGATGATTCAGAAGTGTTTGCTCACTCAAATTAGCCGGAATGTGGAAGCATACATGGATGACATTGTGGTCAAGTCGGGTAAAGGTTCCAACCTGCTGGCTGACCTTGCTGAAACCTTTGCCAACCTAAGAAGGTATGATATCAAGCTTAATCCATCAAAGTGCATGTTCGGAGTTCCTGGCGGAAAGTTACTTGGCTTCCTCGTTTCTGAACGAGGGATCGACGCGAACCCAGAGAAAGTTGGTGCCATACTCCGGATGAAGCGCCCTGTACATGTGCACGATGTCCAAAAGCTTACCGGTTGTTTGGCCGCCTTGAGTCAATTCATTTCTCGCCTCGGTGAAAAGGCATTGCCTCTTTACCGAATGATGAAGAAATCTGACAAGTTTGAGTGGACTCCTGAAGCTGATGCAGCGTTTGCAGAGCTCAAAGCCCTGCTTTCCACCCAGCCGGTGCTCGCAACCCCAATCAGCAAAGAGCCTTTATTGATTTATATTGCATCCACTGGACAAGTTGTCAGTACAGTACTCACGGTCGAGCGGGAAGAAGAAGGAAAAGCCTATAAAGTTCAGCGTTCAGTATACTATGTTTCTGAAGTTCTGAATCCATCCTAAAAAAGATATCCACATTATTAGAAGCTTGTTTATGAGATTTACATGACCACGAAGAAGGTTGCACACTATTTCTCTGATCACTCCATTACAGTCGTCAACGACGCACCATTGTCAGAAATCCTGAACAACAGAGATGCAACTGGTCGAGTGGCAAAGTGGGCGATTGAACTCCTTCCCTTGGATATCAAGTTTGAGGCAAAGAAAGCTATCAAGTCCCCAGCAATAGCAGTTTTCCTCGCCGAGTGGGTCGAACAGCAACTGTCGACTCAGATTCACTCGGAGCATTGGACCATGTTCTTTGATGGATCTAAGATGCTGAATGGTTCCGGTGTTGGGGTGGTATTGGTATCCCCCCGAGGCGACAAACTCAGCTATGTTCTCTAGATTCATTTTGACTCCTCCAACAATGAAGCTGAATATGAAGCACTTCTGTACCGGTTGCGTATGGCCATTTCACTCGGTGTCCGTCCCCTCATGGTCTACGACGACTCAGATTTGGTGGTTAATCAAGTAATGAAGGAGTGGGATGTCAAAAGCCCGGCCATAACTGGCTATTGTAATGCAGTAAGAAAGTTAGAGAAGAAGTTTGAAGGGTTAGAGCTCCATCACATACCCCGACTGAAAAACCAAGCAGCTGATGATTTGGCAAAGATAGGTTCCAAAAGGGAGGCCATTCCCAGCAATGTGTTTTTGGAACATATTCATACTCCTTCAGTTCAGGAAGATCCTTTCACTGAAGAGCCCCACAACCAAAGAGCGTCACTGATCCGACTGAAGTCAATGTCCCAGCCGTGGTTGACTTGATCATGGAAGTTTTGGTCATCACTCCCGACTGGACAGTGTTGTACATTGCGTACATTCTTAGGAAGGAACTCCCAGAGGATGAAGAAGAGGCTCGACAGATCATTCGTTGATCCAAGGCCTTTACTGTGATAAGAGGACAGATGTTCAGAGAAATGTAACTGGAGTCAGCCAGAAATGCATAACACCAGAAGAAGGTCGAGTGATCCTCAACGACATCCACTCGGGGACCTGTGGTCACCATGCGTCCTCTCGGACCATTGTGGCCAAGGCATACCGAGCGAAATTTTATTGGCCACGAGCAAATGAAATGGCGAAAGAAAGAGTTGACAAATGTGAAGGTTGCCAGTTTTACTCCAGCATGTCTCACAAGCCCGCATCAGCCCTGAAGACCATTCCACTCGTCTGGCCCTTTGCTGTTTGGGGATTGGATATGGTTGGGCCTCTAAGGACTGGTAGGAGCGGTTCACTCATGTGCTCGTGGCAGTCGACAAGTTTACTAAATGGATCGAAGCCAAGCCTATCAAAAATCTTGAAGCAAGTACTGCTGTCAGCTTCATCAGAGAATTAACATTCAGATATGGTGTTCCGCACAACATCATCACCGACAATGGATCAAACTTCGATTCTGATGAGTTCCGAACCTTCTGTGCTCCCCAAGGCACTCGAGTCGACTATGCTTCAGTCGCCCATCCCCAGTCGAATGGACAGGCAGAAAGAGCAAATGGATTGATTCTCAAAGGACTGAAACCCCGATTGATGCGTGATCTCAAGCATGCAGCAGGCACCTGGGTTGGTGAACTTCCATCAGTGCTTTGGGGTTTGAGGACAACTCCTCATCGGTCGACTGGCCGAACTTCATTCTTCTTGGTTTATGGAGTTGAAGCTGTACTTCCAAGTGACTTGCTCCACAATGCACCCCGAGTCGAACTTTTCTCAGAAGATGAAGCAGAACAGGCTCAGCAAGACGCAGTTGATCTTCTAGAAGAGGAAAGAGAGATGGCCCTGATCCGGTCGACCATTTATCAGCAAGACCTGCATCGATTCCACGCCAGAAACGTGAGGGGTCGAGCTTTTCAAGAGGGAGACTTGGTTCTTCGAGTGGATCAGCAGAAACCACACAAGCTCGCTCCTGCTTGGGAAGGACCCTTCATCATCACCAAAGTACTCCACAACGGAGCGTATCACCTCTATAACGTCGAGCACGAGAAAGACGAGCCACGCGCTTGGAATGCGGAGCTGCTCCGCCCCTTTTACACTTAAGCATTTAGACTGTTGAGATGTAATAAGAAATACCTTCTAGTTTGTTTATCAAAGACACCGTTTTTACAGTCTCATAAATGATTGTGGTTCCTTTGTTATATGCTCCAAATGCCCCAGTGGGTGGCTTGGCTGCGAACCTGTTTCGCCTAAGTTCAAAATATCCTACCGAGTGGTGAACAACGCTCTCACTCGGAGACTTAGCTACGAATCCGTTTCGCCTAAGTTTGAAAAATCATACCGAGTGGTGAGCAAGCCTCTCACTCGGGGGCTTAGCTGCAGTCCAGCACTCACCTAAGTTTGAAAAATCCTACCGAGTGGTGAGCAAGCCTCTCACTCGGGGGCTTAAATGCAGTCCAGTACTCGCCTAAGTTTGAAAAATCCTACCGAGTGGTGAGCAAGCCTCTCACTCGGGGGCTTAGCTGCAGTCCAGTACTCGCCTAAGTTTGAAAAATCCCACCGAGTGGTGAGCAACCCTCTCACTAGGGGGCTTAGCAGCAGTACAGTACTCGCCTAAGTTTAAAAAAATCCCACTGAGTGGTGAGCAACCCTCTCACTCGGGGGCTTAGCTGCAGTCTAGTACTCGCCTAAGTTTGAAAAAATCCCACCGTGTGGTGAGCAAGCCTCTCAGTCGGGGGCTTAGCTGCAGTCCAGCACTCGCCTAAGTTTGAAAAATCCTACCAAGTGGTGAGCAACCCTCTCACTCGGGGGCTTAGTTGCAGTCCAGTACTCACCTAAGTTTGAAAAAATCCCACTGAGTGGTGAGAAAGCCTCTCACTCGGGGGCTTAGCTGCAGTCCAGCACTCGCCTAAGTTTGAAAAATCCTACCGAGTGGTGAGCAAGCCTCTCACTCGGGGGCTTAGTTGCAGTCTAGTACTCGCCTAAGTTTGAAAAATCCTATCGAGTGCTGAGCAAGCCTCTCACTCGGGGGCTTAGCTGCAGTCCAGTACTCGCCTAAGTTTGCAAAAATCCCACCGAGTGGCAAGCAACCCTCTCACTCGGGGGCTTAGCTGCAGTCCACTACTCGCCTAAGTTTGAAAAAATCCCACCGAGTGGTGAGCAAGCCTCTCACTCGGGGGCTTAGCTGCAGTCCAGCACTTGCCTAAGTTTGAAAAATCCTACCGAGTGGTGAGCAAGCCTCTCACTCGGGGGCTTAGCTGCAGTCCAGTACTCGCCTAAGTTTGAAAAATCCTACCGAGTGGTGAGCAAACCTCTCACTCGGAGGCTTAGCTGCAGTCCAGTACTCGCCTAAGTTTGAAAAAATCGCACCGAGTGGTGAGTAACCCTCTCACTCGGGGGTTTAGCTGCAGTCCAGTACTCGCCTAAGTTTGAAAAAATCCCACCGAGTGGTGAGCAACCCTCTCACTCGAGGGCTTAGCTGCAGTCCAGTACTCGCCTAAGTTTGAAAAAATCCCACCGAGTGGTGAGCAACCTTCTCACTCGGGGGCTTAGCTGCAGTCCAGTACTCGCCCAAGTTTGAAAAAATCCCATCGAGTGGTGAGCAACCCTCTCACTCGGGGGCTTAGCTGCAGTCCAGTACTCGCCTAAGTATAAAAATACGTTCTGAATGAGAACCGACCTTCTCGCTCGGGGACTTGGCCACATGCTCCATCCTGATCCGCAAGGACGATGAGGTGCAGGTCGACTGCAACCTTCTCCTCAGAGCTGCGCCACAAATACAATGTGCACTCCATCCTTATCCGCAAGGACAACGAGGTGCAGGTCGATTGCAACCTTCTCCTCAGAGCTGCGCCACAAATACAACATGCGCTCCATCCCTACCCGCAAGGACGACGAGGTGCAGGTCGACTGCCCCCTTTTCCTCATAGCTGCTTCACAAACACAAAGGTGATTCTGAGTGAAGAAAAAAGTTCCACTCGAAGGCAAACACAAGCGTAATCAGAGATAAACCAAGTTCAGATAAATCTTAAGGTTCCGAACCACAGATTAAAGTACTCGGGCATCAAGCCCGAAGGATTATAACGGTTACAAAATCACTCGGCATTGCGAGGCAAATTTAAGGTGAGGCATAAAGTTTGTTCACTCCGTAGGAGGAGGGCTAGCAGGCTCGACGAACTCATCCAGGTCGATTCCGTCAGCAATCCGAGTGGCAGCAGCGATAAAGGTTTCCATGAAAGATTGGAAGTCGTGCCTCTTGGTATTGGCAACCTTGATCGCCGCCAGCTTCTCTTCTCGCGCTTCCTTGCAGTGGACACGAACCAGGGACAGAGCCACATCAGTGCCGCACCGAGCAGAAGACTTCTTCCATTCTTGCACTCGACCGATAACCTCATTAAGTCGAGTCATCAGAGACTTGAGGTCATTCTGGAGCGTCGCCCTTGGCCAGAGTGCTGTGTCGATTCTCGACACCGCGACTTTCAGTCGAGCCAAATAGTCGACGACACCAGCGACACGGGATTCCAGTCGGAGCACGTTCATAGCAGCTTCGTCCTTTACAGGAGAGAGGATGGGGTCCAAGCCTGTCTCAACTCGCCCAATTTCTTCCTTGAAGTTCTGGAAAAATTCTGCACACATAATACAACGACGAGTCTATGGTTACATATCAAGTCGACAGCAACAAGTCAGTCGAGCAAAACAAAGCACCTTCAAGCATGATGAACAACTTCTTGGCAAGGCCTCCCAGATAGTCCTCCAGATCGTCCCGCTTGCGAGCAATGCCTTCCATCTTTTCAGTCAGGTTCTTCTTGTCCATCTTCAGACGAGTCACCTACTTGTTGGCTTCATCAAGAGAAGTTTTTAGCTTAGCATTCTCTTCCTCCAGCTTGCTGACTGAAGCCAACTTCTATTCAGCGAGTGCAGTTTTCTCATCAGCTGTTTTCTGTGCGGCTACAAGGTCTTGATCCTTCTTCGCCAGAGCTTGGTTCAGGGTCTATGGAAGAAATAACGCTCGGTTCAGAAAAAGCAAATAACATCCAAATTCAGAAACAAATCAGTCGACAAGTTTCTTCTTACCAATGGCTTCATCCTTGGCCTTGCATAGATTTGTCTTGGCCAACTCCAGATCGAGGTTGAGCTAAATCTGCTTCTTCTCCAGGTAGGCAAAATGAGCTCCAAGTTCACAGGATTTTTATAATCAAAAGACGGTCAATCGACGGATGGAAAGATTGGTTACTTCAGAACAATAAAGTGGTAAATTCAACAAGTTCTAAGACTACTACCGAATCAAACATTCAACAAGTAGTCTCGAGGACTACACCCAGTGGGTGCACTTAGCGTGCCTCCACTGGTCCAGTTTCCACTCGACATGGTCTGTCCAGGCCGAATAAAAAAAAAGAGAGTTCTCATACCATAGTTGACTGCCCGCAGTCGACCACGGTCTCGGGGACTACACCCAGGGGGTGCACTGAGCGTGCCCCCACTAGTTCAGGTTCCACTCGACATGGTCCGACCAGGCCGAGTGAGAAAATTCCGATTCTCAAACCACAGTCGGCTGCTCGCAGTCAACTATGGCCTCGGGGACTACACCCAGTGGGTGCACTCAGCGTGCCCCACTAGTTCAAAGATCCAATCGACACAACCTAGTCCACTCAAGATAAAAATTTGCTCAGTGGCAAGTCAAAACACCCAGTGGGTGTATAAATGTGAAATGCAGATGGATGAAAAGATTTTTCAACGAAAGTTTTCAGGTAGCATATCCTAACTGAACAAGCCACAAGCTAAAGAGTCAGTCGGTGATCAACCAACCTGGACGTTGCTCTGAAGAGCTGAGCTGACGTCATAAGCAGCTTGACTGGCTTCCCGGACCATCTTCATCTACTCCATCATGATGCCCGCCTGGCGTATAGCTTCCTTAGCAGCGCCCACTTGGTCCTATGGGATGTGATGTGCAGTAAAGAGTGAAGATGGATCGGCTGGAGTCTGCGCAGTCGACGCTGAAGGCTGAGCACTCGTCAATGGTATGGCGAAAGTCACAGAAGTCCGATTGGCATTGCCGCCCTCCTGGATTGCCGTTTCCGTCGCCGACGTAGACTGAGGCGTTTTACCAGCTGATGCCTTCATGTTTCTTCTCCCCAGAGGCCTCAGCAGCACATCCTCATCATCATCTGGAAGATCAATGACATTGGGAAGAGCTGCAAAAAGAATGAATTGCCAGAAATTCAATCGACCGATAAAACCGCCGAGTAAATGAGGGTAGGATTACGAGAGTCGTACCCTGATTGGAGGTGACTGCATCTTCCATTTCTTCATCTTCATTCCTGTAAGCGGAAGTCTCGGAGGTAGCAACACTGCAAATCTCAAGATTCAGTCGGTCATGTCTACCATTGTTGGGGAACGTAGTAATTTCAAAAAATTTCTTACGCACACGCAAGATCATGGTGATGCATAGCAACGAGCGAGGAGAGTGTTTGTCTACGTACCCTCGTAGACCGAAGCGAAAGCGTTGACACAACGTAGAGGAAGTAGTCGTACGTTCTCCTCGCGATCCAACCGATCCCAGCACCGTTACTCCGGCACCTCCGAGTTTTAGCACACGTACAGCTCGATGACGATCCCCGGGCTCCGATCCAGCAAAGCGTCGAGGAAGAGTTTCGTCAGCACGACGGCGTGGTGACGATCTTGATGTGTTACTGGCGCAGGGCTTCGCCTAAGCACTGCAACAATATGATCGAGGTGGAATTTGGTGGAAGGGGGCACCGCACACGGCTAAGGAACGATCCGTAGATCAACTTGTGTGTCTTTGGGGTGCCCCCTGCCCCCGTATATAAAGGAGCCAAGGGGGAGGGGCTGGCCGGCCAAGCTAGGCGCGCCAGGAGAGTCCTACTCCCTCTGGGAGTAGGATCCCCCCCCCCCAATCCTAGTTGGACTAGGATTCTCCAAGGGGGAGAGAGAAGGAGAGGGGGGCGCCCACCTCTCCTAGTCCTAATAGGACTAGGGGAAGGGGGGAGGCGCGCAGCCCCTAGGGCTGCCCTCTCACTTCTCCTCCAAGGCCCATGTTGGCCCATTATGCTCCCGGGGGGTTCCGGTAACCCTCCCGGTATTCCGGTAAAATCCTGATTTTACCTGGAATGCATCCGATGTCCAAACATAGGCTTCCAATATATCATTCTTTACGTCTCGACCATTTCGAGACTCCTCGTCATGTCCGTGATCACATCCGGGACTCCGAACTCCTTCGGTACATCAAAATGCATAAACTCATAATAACTGTCATCGTAACCTTAAGCGTGCGGACCCTACGGTTCGAGAACAATGTAGACATGACCGAGACACGTTTCCGGTCAATAACCAACAGCGGGACCTGGATGCCCATATTGGCTCCTACATATTCTACGAAGATCTTTTATCGGTCAGACCGCATAACAACATACGTTTGTTCCCTTTGTCATCGGTATGTTACTTGCCCGAGATTCGATCGTCGGTATCCAATACCTAGTTCAATCTCGTTACCGGCAAGTCTCTTTTCTCATTCCGTAATACATCATCTCGCAACTAACTCATTGGTTGCAATGCTTGCAAGGCTTATGTGATGTGTATTACCGAGAAGGCCCTGAGATACCTCTCCGACAATCGGAGTGACAAATCCTAATCTCGAAATATGCCAACCCAACATGTACCTTCGGAGACACCTGTAGAGCACCTTTATAATCACCCAGTTACGTTGTGACGTTTGGTAGCACACAAAGTGTTCCTATGGTAAACGGGAGTTGCATATTCTCATAGTTAAAGGAACATGTATAAGTCATGGATAAAAGCAATAGCAACATACTAAACGATCGGGTGCTATGCTAATGGAATGGGTCATGTCAATCAGATCATTCAACTAATGATGTGATCTCGTTAATCAAATAACAACTCTTTGTTCATGGCTAGGAAACATAACCATCTTTGATTAATGAGCTAGTCAAGTAGAGGCATACTAGTGACACTCTGCTTGTTTATGTATTCACACATGTATTATGTTTCCAGTTAATACAATTCTAGCATGAATAATAAACATTTATCATGATATAAGGAAATAAATAATAACTTTATTATTGCCTCTAGGGCATATTTCCTTCAGTCTCCCACTTGCACTAGAGTCAATAATCTAGATTACAAAGTAATGATTCTAACACCCATGGAGTCTCGGTGCTGATCATGTTTTGCTCGTGGAAGAGGCTTAGTCAACGGGTCTGCAATATTCAGCTCCGTATGTATCTTGCATATCTCTATGTCTCCCACCTGGACCAAATCTCGGATGGAGTTGAAGCGTCTCTTGATGTGTTTGGTTCTTTTGTGAAATCTGGATTCCTTTGCCAAGGCAATTGCACCAGTATTGTCACAAAAGATTTTCATTGGACCCGATACGCTAGGTACAACACCTAGATCGGATATGAACTCTTTCATCCAGACTCCTTCATTAGCTGCTTCCGAAGCGGCTATGTACTCAGCTTCACATGTAGATCCCGCCACGACGCTTTGTTTAGAACTGCACCAACTGACAGCTCCACCGTTTAATGTAAATACGTATCCGGTTTGCGATTTAGAATCGTCCGGATCAGTGTCAAAGCTTGCATCGACATAACCGTTTACGACGAGCTCTTTGTCACCTCCATAAATGAGAATCATATCCTTAGTCCTTCTTAAGTACTTAAGGATGTTCTTGACCGTTGTCCAGTGATCCACTCCTGGATTACTTTGGTACCTTCCTGCTAAACTCACAGCAAGGCACACATCAGGTCTGGTACACAGCATTGCATACATGATAGAGCCTATGGCTGAAGCATAGGGAACATTTTTCATTTCCTCTCTATCTTCTGCGGTGGTCGGGCATTGAGTCTTACTCAACTTCACACCTTGTGCCATAGGCAAGAACCCTTTCTTTGCCTGATCCATTTTGAACTTTTTCAAAACTTTGTCAAGGTATGTGCTTTGTGAAAGTCCTATTAAGCGTTTTGATCTATCTCTATAGATCTTAATGCCCAATATATAAGCAGCTTCACCGAGGTCTTTCATTGAAAAACTCTTATTCAAGTATCCCTTTATGCTATCCAGAAATTCTATATTATTTCCGATCAGCAATATGTCATCCACATATAATATCAGAAATGCTACAGAGCTCCCACTCACTTTCTTGTAAATACAGGCTTCTCCAAAAGTCTGTATAAATCCATATGCTTTGATCACACTATCAAAGCGTTTATTCCAACTCCGAGAAGCTTGCACCAGTCCATAAATGGATCGCTGGAGCTTGCACACTTTGTTAGCTCCCTTCGGATCGACAAAACCTTCTGGTTGCATCATATACAACTCTTCTTCCAGAAATCCATTCAGGAATGCAGTTTTGACATCCATTTGCCAAATTTCATAATCATAAAATGCGGCAATTGCTAACATGATTCGGACAGACTTAAGCATCGCTACGGGTGAGAAAGTCTCATCGTAGTCAATTCCTTGAACTTGTCGAAAACCTTTTGCAACAAGTCGAGCTTTATAGACAGTAACATTACCATCAGCGTCAGTCTTCTTCTTAAAAATCCATTTATTCTCAATTGCTTGCCGATCATCGGGCAAGTCAACCAAAGTCCACACTTTGTTTTCATATATGGATCCCATCTCAGATTTCATGGCCTCAAGCCACTTTGCGGAATCCGGGCTCACCATCGCTTCTTCATAGTTCGTAGGTTCACCATGGTCTAGTAACATGACTTCCAAAATAGGATTACCGTACCACTCTGGTGCGGATCTTACTCTGGCTGATCTACGAAGTTCAGTAGAAACTTGATCTGAAGTTTCATGATCATTATCATTATCTTCCTCCCTATTTGATGTAGGTGTCACAGAAACAGATTTCTGTGATGTACTACTTCTCAATAAGGGAGCAGATACTGTTATCTCATCAAGTTCTACTTTCCTCCCACTCACTTCTTTCGAGAGAAACTCCTTCTCTAGAAAGTTTCCGACTTTAGCAACAAAATTTTTGCCTTCGGATCTGTGATAGAAGGTATACCCAATAGTCTCTTTTGGGTATCCTATGAAGACACATTTCTCCGATTTGGGTTCGAGCTTATCAGGTTGAAGCTTTTTCACATAAGCATCGCAGCCCCAAACTTTAAGAAACGACAACTTTGGTTTCTTGCCAAACCACAGTTCATAAGGCGTCGTCTCAACGGATTTTGATGGTGCCCTATTTAACGTGAATGCGGCCGTCTCTAGAGCATAACCCCAAAAAGATAGCGGTAAATCGGTAAGAGACATCATAGATCGCACCATATCCAGTAGAGTACGATTACGACGTTCGGACACACCATTACGTTGTGGTGTTCCGGGTGGCGTGAGTTGCGAAACTATTCCGCATTGTTTCAAATGTAGACCAAACTCGTAACTCAAATATTCTCCTCCACGATCAGATCGTAGAAACTTTATTTTCTTGTTACGATGATTTTCCACTTCACTCTGAAACTCTTTGAACTTTTCAAATGTTTCAGACTTGTGTTTCATTAAGTAGATATACCCATATCTGCTCAAATCATCAGTGAAGGTGAGAAAATAACGATATCCGCCACGAGCCTCAACATTCATTGGACCACATACATCAGGATGTATGATTTCCAATAAATCTGTTGCTCTCTCCACAGTACCGAAGAACGGTGTTTTAGTCATCTTGCCCATAAGGCACGGTTCGCAAGTGCCAAGTGATTCATAATCAAGTGACTCCAAAAGTCCATCAGTATGGAGTTTCTTCATGCGCTTTACACCGATATGACCTAAACGGCAGTGCCACAAATAAGTTGCACTATCATTATCAACTCTGCATCTTTTGGCTTCCACATTGTGAACATGTGTGTTACTACTATCGAGATTAAGTAAGAACAAACCACTCTTTAATGGCGCATGACCATAAAAGATATTACTCATATAAATAGAACAACCATTATTCTCTGATTTAAATGAATAACCGTCTCGCATCAAACAAGATCCAGGTATAATGTTCATGCTCAACGCTGGTACTAAATAACAATTATTTAGATCTAATATTAATCCCGAAGGTAGATGTAGAGGTAGCGTGCCGACCGCGATCACATCGACTTTGGAACCATTTCCCACGCGCATCGTCACCTCGTCCTTAGCCAATCTTCGCTTAATCCGTAGCCCCTGTTTTGAGTTGCAAATATTAGCAACAGAACCAGTATCAAATACCCAGGTGCTACTGCGAGAATTAGTAAGGTACACATCAATAACATGTATATCATATATACCTTTGTTAACCTTGCCATCCTTCTTATCCGCCAAATACTTGGGGCAGTTCCGCTTCCAGTGACCAGTCTGCTTGCAATAGAAGCACTCAGTTTCAGGCTTAGGTCCAGACTTGGGTTTCTTCTCTTGAGTAGAAACTTGCTTGCTGTTCTTTTTGAAGTTCCCCTTTTTCTTCCCTTTGCCCTTTTTCTTGAAACTAGTGGTTTTGTTAACCATCAACACTTGATGCTCCTTTTTTATTTCTACCTCCGCGGCTTTTAGCATCGCGAAGAGCTCGGGCATAGTTTTGGTCATCCCTTGCATATTATAGTTCATCACGAAGCTCTTGTAGCTTGGTGGCAGTGATTGGAGAATTCTGTCAATGACGCAATCATCCGGAAGATTAACTCCCAGTTGAATCAAGTGATTGTTATACCCAGACATTCTGAGTATATGCTCACTGACAGAACCATTCTCCTCCATTTTACAGCTATAGAACTTATTGGAGACTTCATATCTCTCAATCCGGGCATTTGCTTGAAATATTAACTTCAACTCCTGGAACATCTCATATGCTCCATGGTGTTCAAAACGTCGTTGAAGTCCCGGTTCTAAGCCGTAAAGCATGGCACACTAAACTATAGAGTAGTCATCAGCTTTGCTTTGCCAGACGTTCAAAACATCTGGCGTAGCTCTTGCACCAGGCCTGGCACCCAGCGGTGCTTCCAGGACGTAATTCTTCTGTGCAGCAATGAGGATAATCCTCAAGTTACGGACCCAGTCCGTGTAATTGCTACCATCATCTTTCAACTTTGCTTTCTCAAGGAATGCATTAAAATTCAACGGAACAACAGCACGAGCCATCTATCTACACAACATAGACAAGCAAGATACTATCAGGTACTAAGTTCATGATAAATTAAAGTTCAATTAATCATATTACTTAAGAACTCCCACTTAGATAGACATCTCTCTAATCCTCTAAGTGATCACGTGATCCAAATCAACTAAACCATGTCCGATCATCACGTGAGATGGAGTAGTTTCAATGGTGAACATCATTTATGTTGATCATATCTACTATATGATTCACGCTCGACCTTTCGGTCTCTGTGTTCTGAGGCCATATCTGTATATGCTAGGCTCGTCAAGTTAAACCTGAGTATTCCGCGTGTGCAACTGTTTTGCACCCGTTGTATTTGAACGTAGAGCCTATCACACCCGATCATCACGTGGTGTCTCAGCACGAAGAACTTTCGCAACGGTGCATACTCAGGGAGAACACTTCTTGATAATTTAGTGAGAGATCATCTTATAATGCTACCGTCAATCAAAGCAAGATAAGATGCATAAAAAGGATAAACATCACATGCAATCAATATAAGTGATATGATATGGCCATCATCATCTTGTGCTTGTGATCTCCATCTTCGAAGCACCGTCATGATCACCATCGTCACCGGCGCGACACCTTGATCTTCATCGCAGCATCGTTGTCGTCTTGCTAATCTTATGCTTCTACGACTATCACTACCGTTTAGCAATAAAGTAAAGCATTACATCGCGATTGCATTGCATACAATAAAGCGACAACCATATGGCTCCTGCCAGTTGCCGATAACTCGGTTACAAAACATGATCATCTCATACAATAAAATTTAGCATCACGTCTTGACCATATCACATCACAACATGCCCTGCAAAAACAAGTTAGACGTCCTCTACTTTGTTGTTGCAAGTTTTACGTGGCTGCTACGGGCTTTAAGCAAGAACTCATCTTACCTACGCATCAAAACCACAACGATAGATTGTCAAATAGACTCCGTTTTAACCTTCTCAAGGACCGGGCGTAGCCACACTCGGTTCAACTAAAGTTGGAGAGACAGTCTTCCGCAAGCCATCTATGTGCAAAGCACGTCGAGGGAACCGGTCTCGCGTAAGCGTACGCATAAGGTTGGTCCGGATCGTCTCGTCCAACAATACCGCTGAACCAAAGTATGACATGCTGGTAGGCAGTATGACTTGTATCGTCCACAACTCACTTGTGTTCTACTCGTGCAAATAACATCAAACCATAAAACCTAGGCTCGGATGCCACTGTTGGGGAACGTAGTAATTTCAAAAAATTTCCTACGCACACGCAAGATCATGGTGATGCATAGCAACGAGCGGGGAGAGTGTTTGTCTACGTACCCTCGTAGACCGAAGCGGAAGCGTTGACACAACGTAGAGGAAGTAGTCGTACGTTCTCCTTGCGATCCAACCGATCCCAGCACCGTTACTCCGGCACCTCCGAGTTTTAGCACACGTACAGCTCGATGACGATCCCCGGGCTCCGATCCAGCAAAGCGTCGAGGAAGAGTTTCGTCAGCACGACGGCGTGGTGACGATCTTGATGTGTTACTGGCGCAGGGCTTCGCCTAAGCACTGCAACAATATGATCGAGGTGGAATTTGGTGGAAGGGGGCACCGCACACGGCTAAGGAACGATCCGTAGATCAACTTGTGTGTCTTTGGGGTGCCCCCTGCCCCCGTATATAAAGGAGCCAAGGGGGAGGGGCTGGCCGGCCAAGCTAGGCGCGCCAGGAGAGTCCTACTCCCTCTGGGAGTAGGATCCCCCCCCCCCCCCAATCCTAGTTGGACTAGGATTCTCCAAGGGGGAGAGAGAAGAAGAGGGGGGCGCCCACCTCTCCTAGTCCTAATAGGACTAGGGGAAGGGGGGAGGCGCGCAGCCCCTAGGGCTGCCCTCTCACTTCTCCTCCAAGGCCCATGTTGGCCCATTATGCTCCCGGGGGGTTCCGGTAACCCTCCCGGTATTCCGGTAAAATCCTGATTTTACCTGGAATGCATCCGATGTCCAAACATAGGCTTCCAATATATCATTCTTTACGTCTCGACCATTTCGAGACTCCTCGTCATGTCCGTGATCACATCCGGGACTCCGAACTCCTTCGGTACATCAAAATGCATAAACTCATAATAACTGTCATCGTAACCTTAAGCGTGCGGACCCTACGGTTCGAGAACAATGTAGACATGACCGAGACACGTTTCCGGTCAATAACCAACAGCGGGACCTGGATGCCCATATTGGCTCCTACATATTCTACGAAGATCTTTTATCGGTCAGACCGCATAACAACATACGTTTGTTCCCTTTGTCATCGGTATGTTACTTGCCCGAGATTCGATCGTCGGTATCCAATACCTAGTTCAATCTCGTTACCGGCAAGTCTCTTTTCTCGTTCTGTAATACATCATCTCGCAACTAACTCATTGGTTGCAATGCTTGCAAGGCTTATGTGATGTGTATTACCGAGAAGGCCCTGAGATACCTCTCCGACAATCGGAGTGACAAATCCTAATCTCGAAATATGCCAACCCAACATGTACCTTCGGAGACACCTGTAGAGCACCTTTATAATCACCCAGTTACGTTGTGACGTTTGGTAGCACACAAAGTGTTCCTATGGTAAACGGGAGTTGCATATTCTCATAGTTAAAGGAACATGTATAAGTCATGGATAAAAGCAATAGCAACATACTAAACGATCGGGTGCTATGCTAATGGAATGGGTCATGTCAATCAGATCATTCAACTAATGATGTGATCTCGTTAATCAAATAACAACTCTTTGTTCATGGCTAGGAAACATAACCATCTTTGACTAATGAGCTAGTCAAGTAGAGGCATACTAGTGACACTCTGCTTGTTTATGTATTCACACATGTATTATGTTTCCAGTTAATACAATTCTAGCATGAATAATAAACATTTATCATGATATAAGGAAATAAATAATAACTTTATTATTGCCTCTAGGGCATATTTCCTTCAACCATAATGAGTCGACCAAAACTCAATTCGTACTAAACCAAGAAATCAAGTCCAACTATTACCCGGAAATAGTGGGAATGGCCCCTTTGATCTTGGGCAAGGCCTTCTGCGGTTTTGGCGGTGCAGCTTTCGGTTGCTTCGGTGCCTTCTCAGTCGGCGCTGGATAAGACGTCTGAGGGTGCTTTGACGACTGCCCGGTCTGCGTGGTCGCTTTGCCATGGATGCTTGCCGGGTCGTGAGTGTGCTTGGATCACCTTTCCCTACGAGGAGGTGAGTCGACCTCTTCTTCATCACTCGGGTCGTCACTCTCCTCGTCCTCCTCTCCATCAGAGTGCCACTCGCCGCTCTCGCCTCCGCTTGCCTCCCCCTCTGGATCCTGTTCCTGCTCCCCGTTGAGCATCGAGTACATCTCAGTAAGGGCCTGAAAGACAACAAGCGAAACAAAAAATCAGTCGGTTGACAACAAGCAGTTACATGATAAATCAAGAAAACACTCGGCAATTTAGAGTTGGACCTTGTCTGGTTCATACGAGTTGTCGAGTGGAGGGACTCTCCTAGACCCCTTGGGGTTATCTTTGTTGCCAGTGATACCCCTCAACCACTTTTCCACTGTATCCTCGTCGACCTCTTCTAGGTGGATCCGAGTGGAATCATCAATGCCCGAATACATCCACATCGAATGGTCACGAGCTTGAAGCGGCTGAATGCGTCGTCTGAGGAAGACCTCCAACAGATCCATGCCGGTCACGCCATCATGGACGAGTTGGACCACTCGCTCGACCAACACCTTCACCTCCGCTTTCTCCTCCGGGGTCACTTTCAAGGCGGAGGGCTTCTCGACTCGAGCCATGGAAAAGGGGGGAAGTCTAGTCGACTGACTTGGAGTTGGCTGGTCTTTGCAGTAGAACCAGGTCGACTGCCACCCTCGGACTGACTCGGGAAGGATCATGGCTGGGAAAGTGCTTTTACCTCTCATTTGAATCCCAAGACCCCCACACATCTGGATCACTTGCGTCCTATCATCACTCGGATTGGCCTTTTTGACCGACTGAGAATGATACGTGAAAATGTGCTTGAAGAGGTCCCAGTGTGGTTGACAACCCAAGAAATTCTCGCACATAGACACGAAGGTAGCAAGGTACACGATGGTGTTGGGGGAAAAGAGATGGAGTTGTGCTCCAAAGAAGTTCAAGAAACCTCAGAAGAAAGGATGGGGAGGCAAAGAAAACCCGCGGTCGACATGAGTGGCGAGGAGAACGCACTCACCCTCCTGCGGCCGCGGCTCGGTCTCGCCCTCCAGGAGCCGTGCTGATTCGTGGGGGATCAGTCCCCCCTCGGCCAGATCGTCGATGTCGTCCTGACGAATCGTCGACCGAATCCAATCGCCCTGGATCCAGCTGCGCGGCAAGCCAGACCTCGACGAAGATCCACCCCGGCTAGACTTCTTACCCTTCGCCTTTGCCATCGCCTTCTTCGCACGCTCGAAGGCCACCGTCTTCTCCTTCCCCATTGCAGCAGGCGGAGCTCGAGCAGAGCAGCGGCGCCGGGAGCAGAGCTGGATATGGTGGAGAAAATGGAGGAGAAAGAGGAAGAATGGGAATGCACTGTGCAAAAAAATCCCAGTTCGGCGCCTTATATGAGGTCGTTTCCGAGTGGCTGATTCGTGGGCCCGGGCGATCCTATCAAATCCCGCAACAGTCGTGCGCATGATACGTGGCGAAAAAGGTGGCGCATAGATCGAGGCGGCCCTGCCTAATCCAATCCGATTATTGCGGCATCCTCCGTCCCGCGCGCTTCCCAAAATTCGAATCCCGCAAGATCCGCGAGCAGCGGAGCAACCTGTTAGACGGAAGATTTTTTTCCATATCAACACTCAAAGCTTAGCACTAAAAGTTCACTCGACAAAACCAAGAATGGATCAAGGCGACTGGAAAAGAAGTTGAAGTCATCATGATTGTTCATTTGATCCTAGTAAGACGCTTCCGAAGTGCAAAAAATGAATCAGAGGCATTCTCAACTCCTTCTCCACTCAAACTTTGAACCATTCGGGGGCTAATGATGAAGTTATGTACCTAGGGTAGGATCATAGGACTGACCTAGACACCCTCCCCTAGGACATCACCCTAAAACCAGAAGCATTCGAGGGATAGCATCATCCACTCGACCAGAAGCATTCCGCTCGGAAGACTCGAAGTCACTCGACCGCGACAACTATTACTCGACAGATAGAAGATCTAAAGTCACTCTGTATGGTAATGGTCGGACGTTTACTTCATAGACTTAATGGTCATTTATGTCACTTTATTAGTAGCATTACCAGTAACGCCCCCTATTGATGTACCTTAAACCCCTTGTAACGTGGGCTGGTTGGGGGTCTGGGCGCACTCTATATAAGCCACCCCCTCCACTGTCACAAGGGTTCGCACCCCCTGTAACACACACACACACACACACACACACACACACACACACACACACACACACACACACACACACACACATATATATATATATATATATATATAATCCAGTCGACCGCCTCCGGGCACCGAGACATAGGGTTGTTACTTCCTCTGCGAAGGGCCTGAACTCGTAAAACTCATGTGTACAACTTTGCCATAGCTAGGATCTTGCCTCTTCATACCTACCCCCCCCATTCTACTGTCAGTCTTAGATCCACGACAATGCCTACAACAGGTCTATGTTTATTTTTAGCATCAGGTCTAGCAATTCTAGTAGCTTCATTGCAGAAGTAAATAACATGCCCATCAATATTATCAGCCAAGAGATCTTTAACCATAGCAACACTAGGTTCAACTTTAATTTTCTCAGGGGGTTTGGGTGTCCTAATGTTACTTTTGTTGACCACAGTTGAAGCTTTAGCATGATCCTTTATTCTAACAGGGAAAGGTGGTTTCTCAATATAAGCAGTAGGAATGACAGGGTCATTATAAGTGATAGTCCTTTCTTCAACTTTAATAGGCGCAACTACGTTTACTTCAATGGGAGGATTATATTTAAACCACTTCTACTTTGGGAGATCAACATGAGTAGCAAAGGATTCACAGAAAGAAGCTACTATCTCAGAGTCAAGTCCATATGTAGTGCTAAATTCACGGAAAACATCGGTATCCATAAAAGATTTAACCCAATCAAACTTAGGTTTTATACCTGACTCCTTACCTTCGTCAAGATCCCAATCTTCAGAGTTGCGTTTAATTTTTTCCAATAAATCCCATTTGAATTCAATAGTCTTCATCATAAAAGAGCCAGTACAAGAAGTATCGAGCATGGAGCGATTATTGAGAGAAAGCCGAGCATAATTTTTTTTAATAATCATTTCTCTTGAGAGCTCATGATTGGGGCATGAATATAACATTGACTTAAGCATCCCCCAAGCTTGAGCGATGCTTTCTCCTTCGCGAGGCCAAAAATTATATATATAATTATGATCACGATGAACAAGATGCATAGGATAAAACTTCTGATGAAATCCCAATTTCAATCGGTTGTAGTTCCATTATCCCATATCATCACATAGCCTAAACCATGTCAATGCCTCTCCCTTCAAAGATAAAGGGAAGACCTTATTCTTGATAACATCCTCGGGCATACCTGCAAGCTTAAATAATCCACAAACTCCGTCCACATAGATTAGGTGCAAATGGGGATGTAATGTTCCATCTCCTGTAAAAGGATTAGCTAGCAGTTTCTCTATCATACCCGAAGGAATTTCAAAGTAAAAAAATTCAGTAGGTTCAGTAGGTTGAGGAGAAACTCTTTGCTCTGCTGGTCGGGCTGAAGATACCCCGAACAAGCCCCTCAAAGGATTACTTTCCATAGAAACAAGTGACAGTAAATTTTAGCACACTATATAAATTTTTCCTTACCAAATTCCACCTACCAAAGGCGCTTCACTCCCCGGTAATGACGCCAGAAAGAGTGTCGAAACCACAAGTATAGGGGATCTATCATAGTCCTTTCGATAAGTAAGAGTGTCAAAACCAACGAGGAGCAGAAGGAAATGATAAGAGGTTTTCGGTAAGGTATTCTCTGCAAGCACTAAAATTATCAGTCACAGATAGTTTTGTGATAAGGTAATCTGTAATGGGTAACAAGTAATGGAAGTAAATAAGGTGCAGAAAGATGGCCCAATCCTTTTTGTAGCAAAGGACAAGCCTAGACAAGCTCTTATATAGAGAAAAGCACTCCCGAGGACACAAGGGAATTATTGTCAAGCTAGTTTTCATCACGCTCATATGATTCGCATTCGTTACTTTGATAATTTGGTATGTGGGTGGACCGGTGCTTAGGTACTGCCCTTGCTTGGACAAGCATCCCACTTATGATTAACCCCTATTGCAAGCATCCACAACTACAAAAGAAGTATTAAGGTAAACCTAACCATAGCATGAAACATGTGGATCCAAATCGGCCCCTTACGAAGCAACGCATAAACTAGGGTTTAAGCTTCTGTCACTCTAGCAACCCATCATCTAATTATTACTTCCCAATGCCTTCCTCTAGGCCCAAATAATGGTGAAGTGTCATGTAATCGACGTTCACATAACACCACTAGAGGAGAGACAACATACATCTCATCAAAATATCGAACGAATACCAAATTCACATGACTACTTATAGCAAGACTTCTCCCATGTCCTCAGGAACAAACGTAACTACTCACAAATAATATTCATGTTCATAATCATAGGGGTATTAATATGCATAAAGGATCTGAACATATAATCTTCCACCAAATAAACCAACTAGCATCAACTACAAGGAGTAATCAACACTACTAGCATCCCACAGGTACCAATCTGAGGCTTTGGGACAAAGATTGGATACAGGAGATGAACTAGGGTTTTAGAGGAGATGGTGCTGGTGAAGATGTTGATGGAGATTGACCCTCTCCCGATGAGAGGACCGTTGGTGATGACGATGGCGATGATTTCCCCCTCCCGGAGGGAAGTTTCTCCGACAGAACAGCTCCGCCGGAGCCCTAGATTGGTTCCGCCTCATGGCGCCGGAGTTTCTTCCCGAAAGCTTGCTTATGACTTTTTTTAGGGTAAAAGACTTCATATAGCAGAAGATGGGCACCGTAGGCCTGCCAGGGGGCCCACGAGGCAGGGGCGCGCCCCCACCCTCGTGGCCAGGGTGTGGCCCCCCTCTGGTGGATTCTTTCACCAGTATTTTTTATTAATTCCAAAAATAACCTCCGTGAAGTTTCAGGACTTTTGGAGCTGTGCAGAATAGGTCTATAATATTTGCTCCTTTTCCAGCCCAGAATTCCAACTGCCGGCATTCTCCCTCTTCATGTAAAACTTGTAGAATAAGAGAGAATAGGCATAAGTATTTTGACATAACGTGTAATAACAGCCCATAATGCAATAAATATCGATTTAAAAGCATGCTGCAAAATGGACGTATCACAGACCAAAGGCTTCAGATGGTCCAAAGGCTTCATATAGACAGAGGACTCACCAGAGTCACCCTAACGCCAGTGTTTGCAGGGAAATCATACTCAGACTTATGAATATGAGTGTGTTTCCTCAAACCGCTATGTTCATAAGACCAAGAAGTATTCTGCTCATTCATATGAGTATTATTCACCTCCTGCAAGGCTATTTGCTAGGGCTGCAAAGACGAAGTTCTCAGATGCTGCACTTAGACTCATTGCTTCGAAGCCACCCCTGAAAATGTGGGTGGTTAAGAAAACTTAACTCTCTTTTGCAGGGAAAGGTCTCCAGCCGGAAATCAAAGGCGTCTGATGCTATTGCTGGGGACCTAAAACATCTTGTGGGGCGCAAGATAAAATGACCAAATGCTCTTACTATGTATTTTGTTCCTGAATCACTTGCCTATCATCCTATCAGTCCTAACCTGGATCTGAGTTTTGATAATCCACTTATTCGTCAAATGTTTATGCTTCTCAATACACTTGGTGAAGCCTATCCCCCTAAATGCACTGTAGGGTATGACACCACATGCTTCAGAATGGATTATGGACAGTGGATGCACTAATCACATGACTGGTGATCGAAGTCTTCTCATGGACTCAACCTTACGTCCATCTGACAAGAGTCACATCACATTTGCTGACACTAGTAAAAGCAAGGTATTGGGTCTAGGTAGAGTTGCAATCTCAAAGGATCAGCACATGGATAAAGTGATGCTTGTTGAATCCCTTGGTTTCAACTTAATGTCTGTCTCAATGCTTTGTGATTTCAACATGATTGTGATATTTGGAAAATATCGTTGCCTTGTGCTTATGGAGTCTGACAAATCTCTAGTCTTTGAAGGGTATCGAAAAGACGACTTGTACATGGTAGATTTCTCAGCAGGACCACAAATGGTCGTATGTCTTCTAGCAAAAGGTTCAGAGTGCTGGCTCTGGCATCGGACGCAAGGCCGTGCTGGCATGAGGAACTTATACACACTCGCCAAGAAGAAACATGTCGTAGGCATCGAAGGCGTCAAGTTCAAGAAGGATCATCTGTGTGGTGCCTGCGAAGCTGGAAAGATGACGAGGGCCAAGCATCCCTCGAAGACAATCATGACTACATCTCAACCCTTCGAGCTGCTTCACATGGACTTATTTGGCCCTACTCATTACTGTACTCCTACTACCACTACCTGTCTCTATGGCTTTGTCACTGTTGATGATTATTCAAGATATACATGGGTGCATATAATCCTCTAGAAGAATGAAGTGTAGGATGTCTTCAGACGATTTGCCAACCGTGCCATGACGAACTATGGCATCAAGATCAAGGACATCAGAAGTGACAATGGCACGGAGTTCAAGAACACCAGCCTCAACACTTATCTTGATACATTGGGCATCACTCATGAGTTCTCTGCTCCATACACACCTCAGCAGAATGGCATCATGGAGCGCAAGAACAGGACACTCATTGAGATGGCTCAGACGATGCTTGATGAGTACAAGACTCCAAGGAAGTTCTGGCCTGAAGCCATTGATACTAGATGCCACATCATCAACTGTCTTTATCTTCACAAGCTTCTGAAGAATACATCCTATGAGCTCCTAACTGGTAAGAAGCCAAACGTCAGTTACTTCAGAGTATTTGGTGCTAGGTGCTGGATCAAGGATCCACATCACACTTAAAAATTTGCACCAAAAGCACATGAAGGTTTTATGCTTGGTTACGGAAAGGATTCGCACTCCTACATAGTCTTCAACCTCTTTCCCTATAAAGTGGTTGAAACTATGGATGTGTGGTTCGATGAGACTAACGGCTCGCAAAGAGAGCACCTGCCAAATGTGCTAGATGAAGTCCCTCCTAGTGAATCGATTAAGCTTATGGGAACTAGAGAAATCATACCTTCAGGGGCACAGGCTGAAGAAGAACTTATTTCTGCGCCAAACCAACCCGAAGACACTGCTCAGCCTGAAGCCAATGCTGAAGAATAAGACAATGGTCAACAAGAGCAAAATCTTCGTCCAGTTCATCCTTGTGTTGCAAATGAAGTACAGATTGAGAAGATAATTGATAGCATCAATGCACGTGGTCCACTTACTCGTTCAAAAGCAACTCACCTTGCAAATTTCTGTGGGCACTTTGCATTTGTGTCTATATCTGAACCCAAGAAAGTTGCTGAAGCCTTCATGGAATCTGAATGGATTCAAGCTATGCAAGAAGAGCTTCAACAATTCGAGCTGAACAATGTGTGGGAATTAGTCAAGCTTCCTGACCCTCGCAAGCACAATATCATTGGCACCAAATGGATCTATCGCAACAAACAAGATGAGCATGGTCAAGTTGTCAGAAACAAGGCTCGTCTCGTTGCTCAAGGATACACTCAAGTTGAAGGGATTGACTTTGATGAAACATTTGCTCCGGTGGCTAGGCTTGAAGCCATTCGCATACTGCTAGCCTATGCCAACCATCACAACATCCTTCTGTATTAAATGGATGTGAAGAGTGCCTTTCTCAATGGCAAGATTGAAGAAGAAGTGTATATTGCACAACCACCTGGCTTTGAAGATCCAAAACATCCTGATATGGTATACAAGCTCAACAAGGCACTGTATGGCCTCAAACAAGCCCCACGAGCTTGGTATGACACACTCAAAGACTTCTTGAAGAGCAAAGGCTTCAAACCTGGTTCCCTGGATCCCACTCTCTTCACGAAGACATACGATGGTGAATTGTTTGTGTGCCATATCTATGTGGATGACATTATCTTCGGCTGCACTGACAAAAGATACAGTTTGGGCACATGATGCAAGAGAAATATCAGATGTCCATGATGGGTGAGCTGAAATTCTTCCTTGGTCTTCAAATTCGTCAGCAGAGCAATGGCATCTTCATATCCCAAGAGAAGTACCTCAAAGATTGCCTGAAGAAGTTTGGAATGCAAGACTGCAAAGGTTACTCAACGCCAATGCCAACCAAAAGTCATCTAGGCCCCGACGACAATGGTAAAGAGTTCGATCAAAAGGTATACCGCTCCATGATTGGTTCTTTACTCTATTTATGTGCATCTAGGCCAGATATCATGCTTAGCGTTTGCATGTGTGCCCGATTCCAAGCGGCACCAAAGGAATCGCATCACTTAGCTGTGAAGCGAATTCTTCGATATTTGGCTTACGCCCCAACACTAGGATTATGGTATCCAAAGGGCTCAGAGTTTGATCTAGTTGGATTCTCACATGCTTATTATGCTGGTGACAAGGTTGATCGCAAGTCCACATCAGGCACATGTCACTTTCTTGGACGATCTCTTGTATGTTGGTCTTCAAAGAAGCAGAACTGTGTGTCTCTCTCCACTGCTAAATCTGAATACACTGTTGTTGGATCTTGCTGCGCTCAGGTTCTATGGATGAAGCAAACTCTCAAGGACTATGGCATCCATCTGAAGCAAGTGCCACTCTACTGCGACAATGAAAGCTCCATCAAGATTGCCAATAACCCAGTTCAGCACTCAAAGACAAAGCACATTGAAATCCGTCATCACTTTCTCAGAGATCATGTCATGAAGGAAGATATTGATATCATTCACGTCAACATTGAAGAGCAATATGTATATATCTTCACAAAGCCCTTGGATGAGAAAAGGTTTCGCAAGTTGCGGTGTGAGCTAAAAATCTTAGAATCCTCGAATGTCTTGTAATTGGACACACATCCTAACGCTTATGCATGTGATGACTTAGATCTGCAAAACACGAAGTAAAGTATATCTTCAATCAATGAAGACATACACTCTAAGTGTGAATACATTAATGCGGAATATGACTTCAGAGCGCCACGATAATTGTGCGTCATGTCTGGGTCTAATACTTCCTATACGGTGGGTAACGCCACCACCAAACTTTTGTTTGAAATGTTTCATTTGGCGTCACATTTGCAGAGTCTTTACATTTGGTTTGTCTTCAACATTGATTTGTTTTCGCGTCTATCTTCGCAATGTTGATTTGGTCTAATACTAATAAATATATATATATATATTCTAATAACACCCTTAAGACCCTTATTCTGCACACAAACGTCTTATTCTAATAACACCCCCCGACTCGCACCAGAGGCAAACGAATCCACCGACCACCACCTACACACGCACGACTCCCGGCCTCGATCCCCTCCACCTTCGCCCGACACGCCCCCACCTACCTCACTACCTCCCACGGCCGGCGTGCCCACAACCCCCTCCCACCGGCCGCCGCCGTGCCCCCACCCCTCTACCTTTCTCCGACCACCGCCCCCCGGTGCTGCACCTTCCCCCAACCCCACGCCCCACCTTCTACGTCGGCCGCCACCCTTCCCCTCTTTCTCCCGTGCCACCCCCGGCAATGGCGAGATCCGCCACCACCAGGCCCCGGCGCGGCCTCAACCACCGGATCCGGCCACCACGGCCCCCTGGCGCGGCCTCAACCGCCGGATCCGGCCACCACCGGCCCCCGACGCGGCATTCAACCACCAGCTTCCGGCCGCCACCGGCCCCCGACGCGCCTTGAAACCACCAGAATCAACTGCGACGGCCATGGGTGCGGCAACCAGCCCCCATTCCTCCCTTGGGCGACTGTGGACTTCGTCTCCATCACCGACGAGTCTCCCCTCTCCTCTGGCCGGATTCAAGCGATCTCCATGGCCTGTCTCGCGCCGGATTCGGCCGCCGCAGCCACTGGATCCGTGGCAAGTGGATCCCGTGCGTGCTAGATCCGGCTGTGGTGCGCCCCTCCACTTCATGCATTTCTCTTCCCGTGAGGCTCGCCGTTCTCGAGCTCGAGCTCCAGGGCTCCTCAGTAACGACTTTGAAGCACAACCGTGGCCACCTGGGAGGCGCCCAAGGAAGGCAACGGCAGCGCCGCCGCCGGACGGCCGGAGTCCTACTCCTCCCCTTGTTCTCGTCATTTTCTGCGTTCAGGCGCGCCTATCAGTGACGGCCGCTGCGGGCTTCGCGTGCAGCTCGGCCCACGGAGACGAGAAGTACGTCCCACGGGAGAGCGCAGTACTGGGTGAATCCTATTACTAGACTGGCTTGGTCTTTCAACAAGCTCCACCGGTCGTCCGCCGGCGGGATCCTCTGGTGAGCAGTGTTCCCCCTTTTCCATTCACCCACCTCTCCTAATATTTTTTGTTGCAGGAGCTGCGTTGGCGAAGGCTCGCCTGCGTCATGTTGCGCACGGGTGCCGCGTCCTCTGCTACCATGTGTGCAAGCGTGCAGCTCGCCGGGGCGGCGCGTGCGGTACACTGGGCATGTCGTTTGCAGCTCTTTTGTGTCGCTTGTGCAGTTCTGATAAGTCAATGTGGATGATTAAAAAAAGTGTTGCCCCGTGCATTGCTCTCGACCCCGTAGTTCATATTAACCAATTTTAGTTTTTTGTTTTTAGCGGGAGGGCATAAAACAGAAAAAGGAAAAAAAAGATGAACTACTCGGTGCAGCTCTCTGCCTGGTGCAGTTTATTTTGTTGTTTGTTGTTTTAACGGTAGAGTGTAGCAGTTCTCTGCCTAGGGCAATTCAGTAGGGTGTTGTGTCGTAGACTTTGATTCAGTTCTCTGCATGTTCCCGTGCAGACAAAAAATCTGCGTGTAGTTCGTTTGTGGGTGCGCATGCAGCATATAAAATTCACCATCGACGATGGCGTGTGTGATTATCTTCTTTCCCAATAGAAGCTTGCTCTCTCCATAGCCATGGCTTCCAGTTTGAAGTTTGGTTAAATTTTGCAGGGGCGGTTTCGGTGCTAGATTTGTAGTATAGTGCAGCTCTACTAGTCCTCAATTGCGTTTTGGCTAGCGACAGTGTTTGGTCTTTTTATATGTATGTGTGTGTGTGGCTGTATAAAAACAATGAATGGATACCTATAAATTGAAGATCACTTGGTTCTGTCACGAAGTTTAGCATAAAACTCCTTCGTGGTTCACTTGGTGATCCGAAACGAAAACACCTCGGAAGAAGCTCACTTCTCATTACATGTAGCTCACTCGCTCAGTTCTTGCGGTCCATTCACTTCTCATTACATGTAGCTCACTCGCTCAGTTCTTGCGGTCCATTTGTACGGACTACACACATGAAAAATATTAAGTTTGAGAAAAACTCGCGCGGTTCACTTACAGTAGTGTCACGGTCCGTTTACCGTAATCTCGAGGTTCATTTTTCGTAGTATTGCGGTTCACCAACGGTCGACGTGAAGTGCACTACACCTCGTTTGGGAAAATTTGGTAGTCTCGAGGTTCACTTTTCGTAGTATTGCGGTTCACCAACGCTGGATGTGAAGTGCACTCCACCTTGTTTGGAAAAATTTATGCCCCACAAAAAAAATCATGTAGTCCTCTTGCCCATCAGATGCAGTGCGGTTTTCGATCTGAAGCAACAAGATAGTAATGCGGTTCACTTCGATATATGATGAGGTTCACTTGCCCTTGTCTCTGCGGTCCACTCTCGTTCATAGAAACTGTCGAATGTCTTCTCTGCGGTTCACTTATAGCTATGTCTTCTTGTTTGAATCTTTTGATCTAAGTGAATGTGATCGGACCCTAACCCCTTCTATGCTTCTACCTCAGATTCTATCTATCTAAATCATATGCATTCCATTGAAACTGTCGAATGTCTTCTCTGCGTCCTTGTCAGCAGAAGGTATAGAGACAAAAGTTGAATCTATTTGAATGCTATATCCGTATTGCCTGAAACCCGAAGAAGCCGGCACGACCACCCGACAGTCCAGGCGTGCGTGGGAACATGAAACAACTTCCAATGTGTTGCATGCATGTCACGTGTCCTTCATATGTGAACTGCCAGGGGCACCTACGTAATTAAGTTGTACAGTCCCTTTCCTTATATATACATAACTCACCGTGGTCATAATCTCTTCTTCCACCTCGCCACCTCGCACAAACCCTAGCGCCTCCGCTAGCTCGCGTCGACGCCGGAGACGAAGCACTTAGCTACCGCGACTTCTTCGACGTCGTCCTCACACCGGCCGCAGTTCTCGTCCTGTCCGACGCCGTCGTAGGTGTCTTCCGCCGCCAAGTTAGGGCGCGGAAGATTGAACTGCTCGGCCGCCCTCTCAACTTTGTCTAGCAGTTCTTTGTGTGGTAATTAAAACTTACTTTATACTGGCTTTTGATTCATCAGATCCATCCACTTCAACCAAAAGTGGTTTCTCAACTTCCAAAACTGGATCTATCTACTTCTGTATCTCATATCTTGCCAAGTATATTCACTTATGCTTCACAACTAGTTAGATTCCTCACTTGTACTTATTCTTGGATTCGTACAAATCTGGAACCAACTCTCATCATATAAGTGAATGTCTTCACGCTATGAGGTTAATGTTTTCAAACTAACTTATCTTCAAAATCTTCTGAGAATGCATATGACCTCTTCCCTTCCCTCGCACCTCTAATGCTGTCACAGCTACATGTCCATGGGAGAATCCCTTGGTTCTCGTAGTCTGCATTCATTTGCAGAGTTCTTACAACTTCACATCAACTCTCCAGAAGCCAGTTCCCGTCTGGCCAGCAAAAGGAAGCCATTCACTATATTGAAGCCTCTCAGTCTGAATATTATGGCAACTGAAAAATATGCAAGGAAAGGCGGCAGGCAGCGCCGTGGAGATACATCCAAGGATTTACCTCCTAACCTGTATGAATTGTACAAGACAGATCCTGAAGAGAACTATGGTCAGCGCAAGACTCGAATCCAATGGATTCGAAGATATTGGGCGGAACAATGGTTCCTATACAGATATGTGACTGCTGAATATGCTGAAAAGAACGCCATCACGCGACCATGGGGAGATATTCTATACAAAAATATTCAGTCCAAGTCCGAAGCCATTGCTCAAGGCTTCTATCCTTGCATGGTCCGAGGACCACAGGCAGAGAATGCCGACCCATCTTCTCTGTTATGGTGTCGCGACGACAATCTATTCAAGCGTAACTATAAGTTTGCAAAAGATTCTACTGTGAAGAACAAGAAAGCATTTGGACTCGACTTGAACCCTAGTCCATCTGCTCCAAGGGCTGATGGCACCCGTGATGCCAATCCAAACATCGTCGGCCCCTTCTATAACCTCGAAGGCCTCATCACTCACATAGCAGTATAGGGGGCCGCCGTGGATCACTCAGCTGATCACGCAGATTCTGATGAAGCGCCAGCTCCTCCTAAGCTGCAGAAGCAGAATAAATCAAAGGCTTCAAAGCCCTCTGTCTGTAGCGACCTGACCTCAAACGGTCAAGTCTCTGTGCTTCAGTGTCATCCCTGGATCGGTAATGCTGACACACACGATACTCGAAGGATTTATAACAGAGTAGCAATCACACACTTATTACATCGAATATCTCAAAAGAGAACTTATTACAATAAATATGGCATAAGGCCATCTAATACGATAACAGCGGAAGGCTTGGAAGATAAAGTGAGTCCATCAACTCCAACGGCATAGCTGAGCTGCACGGCAACGACCTAACGAACCTTACTCCTCGTCTGAAAAGTCTGCAACATAATACGTTGCAGCCCAAAAACGGGTCAACACATGGAATATGCTTGCAATATAACGTAGTAGAGCAAGACCAGAATAATGCTATCACTACATGCATATTTGGCTGGTGGAAAGCTCTATGGTTATAGTTTTGCGAAAAGCCAATTTTTCCTTACAACAAAGGAATATATTTTAATTTAACTATCATGGTAGTTGAAACATCATTGAGAAGGTTCCTCCAACTCAATCCCAATTGAAGTAATTATCAACCCAACAATATTAATTTAAGAGTGATGAGATACTTAAGATACTCCAAGTACTAGATACTCAAGATTGTCCATAACCGGGGACACGGCTAACCATGATTAGATTGTACACTCTGCAGAGGTTTGCACACTTTTCCCCACAAGACTCGATCGCCTCCGTTGGATTTCTCGCACTACATGGTGTTTGAGAAACGGATGACCGAGACACAGTCTTTCAGAAACATTAACTCTCTACTCTGGGCAGAGCATACCAAACCTACATCCCTCTACCTGCTGATCCACCTCTTTGAGAGCTTCACGTAACTTACTCAACTATGCTAGAGCCCATAATAGCTTGTGGCTGCACACGGAAGTTTCTAGCATGAATCATCTCAGTTCCCTTTGAGCCTGGGTGGCGGTCCATAGGAAAATCACACGGAACCCCGGGATCTCCAAAAATACAAGCAATATTGGATTCTCCAGGTGCCTCAATCCACCCAGATGTGTTGTTAAGTTGCCACCTTAAGTTGAACCATTAATTAACAATTTCATATCTGTCATGGATTTCACTCACCCAAACCACGTCTATGAGCATAGCATAGCAATATAAGCAACGCGTAGAAGTAACTCCAGAGGGTTTGAATATAACAGGGCAATAGGTTCTACCTCATCAACTACTTCCCAACCCACATGTGAATGAAATCCTAACCATGCAATGTTTGAGGTTTGAACTAATGTATAAAAACTGGGTATGGAAAGAGTATGATCAATGTGTTACTTGCCTTGCTGACGATCCGCGAAACCTAGGGACTCCAAATAGCACGCTTCGCACTCCGGGAATTCTATCGCAAACAAACAATATCATACATAAGCAAGCAAGCAAAGATGCACGGGCAAAACTCAAATAAGAGAGATTTACCAGAAAGTTCAACTTAAGAACTCCAGTTTGCAAAAAGAATCAAATCAAACGGAGCAACGAAACTCAAACGACGAAAGAAACAAGATCAGTTTACTAATCTGAACTAAAGTCAAATTTTATTGTACCAAAATCTTGTTTAAGTTGATTAAACGGAAAGAGGGTTTCAAGACGAAGATCTAGGTGCTTAAATCTCCTGATTCCGATAAACGAGCAAAAAGATAAACAGAAACGAAAATCGGATCAGAAATCGCGATCGAAAATAATCGCGAAATAATCCAATAAAAAGAAAACTGACGAACAGGCTAACGAAAGAGCGTTCGTTGTCTGTAACTAACGAGCGAAAATCGTTTGTTAAAACAAACATACGGACGAACGTCCGCTAAATAGATAAACCGAGAAAAACCGGCGAACCGATCTAAAAAATGAACTAGGGTTTAAAAAAACGAATCGGTTTTCTAGAGAAAACCAGCGGCGGCTACCTCGTCGGATCCGGCGAGGCGCGGGGCTCCGGCGAGCTGGGCTTCGGCGGCGGGGTGGCGGCTTGCGGGGCGGCGGGGCGAGGCGGCGCGGCGCTGCGCTGCGGCGGCGAGGCGAGGTGCGGGAGGCGGTTGCGGCTCGAGAGGCGGCTGCGGCGGTAGTGGCGTTGGGTGGTAGTGGCGGGGGCTCGGGCGGCATATAAAGGGGGAGGGGTGGCTTGGAGGAGGGGGCAAGGCGGCGGCAGAGGAGGAGTCTGGCACGGACTCTTGTCCGAGTCGGCGGCGGCGGCGGCGTCCTGGTGGGAGACTGCGGCGCGGGGGATATGGGCCGGCCCGACTGGGTTTCGGCCTAGTCGGCGCCCGAAGATTTTTTTTAAACAATTCCGCGGAACAGAAAAAAATCCTAGAAAATAAAATAAAAATCTAAAAATGCGAAAACAAATTTTAGCCGTCTAAATAAAATATTTAGAACAGGATGAACATTTTCTTGGCCCTAAAATGCAGTTTTGAAAACATGCAATTTTTCTAATGCAAATAAAATTGCAATAAAATCCGAATAAAATCAAATATTTGATTTTAATATTTTTCCTCCAATATCTCAATTATTTTGGAGAATTCATATTATCTCCTCTCATATATATTTATATGAAATATTTTCGGAGAAAGAAATAATTAAAACTAAAATCCTCGTTTCAATATTTGATTAAAAATCAAATATGAAAACCGGGAAATCCCCAACTTTCTCCGAGGGTCCTTGAGTTGCTTAGGATTTTCGAGGATCGCTAAATGAAAATGCAATAAAATATGATATGCAAGAATGATCTATGTATAACATTCCAAATTGAAAATTTGGGATGTTACACTGCCGCACCAAAAGCTTCGCGTGCGAAGCCATTGTCCACTGCACCTCCTGAAGCGAGTGTGCAATCTAAAGATCTCTCTTGTGTCTCCAAGAAGAGAGAGAAGTCCAAGCAGAAGAAGAAGCTCATCAAGAGTTTTGCGCAAGAACTGACCCATGCTGCCGTTCTGCGGAATGAGGATGCCACCATTGATATATCAAGCAAAAAAGATCTTGGTGATGATGCCCTTGAGCTACTGATCAAGAGCAAGCAAGAGGCAGAGATTTTCAACGACCTTCCCCTCTTTGATGTGGATTGATGTCTACTACACAACCTTCTTCTTGTAGACATTGTTGGGCCTCCAAGTGCTGAGCTTTGTAGGACAGTAGCAAATTTCCCTCAAGTGTATGACCTAAGGTTTATCATTCTGTGGGAGGCGTAGGATTAAGATGGTCTCTCTCAAGCGACCCTGCAACCAAATAACAAAGAGTCTCTTGTGTCCCCAACACACCCAATACAATGGTAAATTGTATAGGTGCACTAGTTCGGCGAAGAGATGGTGATACAAGTGCAATATGGATGGTAGATATAGGTTTTTGTAATCTGAAAATATAAAAACAGCAAGGTAACTAATGATAAAAGTGAGCACAAACGGTATTGCAATGCTAGGAAACAAGGCCTAGGGTTCATACTTTCACTAGTGCAAGTTCTCTCAACAATAATAACATAATTGGATCATATAACTATCCCTCGACATGCAACAAAGAGTCACTCCAAAGTCACTAATAATGGAGAACAAACGAAGAGATTATTGTAGGCTACGGAACCACCTCAAAGTTATTCTTTCGGATCGATCTATTCAAGAGTTCGTAGTAAAATAACACGAAGCTATTCTTTCCATTCGATCTATCATAGAGTTCGTACTAGAATAACACCTTAAGACACAAATCAACCAAAACCCTAATGTCACCTCAAGTATCCGTGGGTATGATTATACGATATGCATCACACAATCTCAGATTCATCTATTCAAACCAACACAAAGTACTTCAAAGAGTGCCCCAAAGTTTCTACCGAAGAGTCAAGACGAAAACATGTGCCAACCCCTATGCATAAGTTCACAAGGTCACTGAACCCGCAAGTTCATCACCAAAACATACATCAAGTAGATCACGTGATATCCCATTGTCACCACAGATAAGCACATGCAAGACATACATCAATTGTTCTCAAATCCTTAAAGACTCAATCCGATAAGATAACTTCAAAGGTAAAACTCAATCCATCACAAGAGAGTATAGGGAGAGAAACATCATAAGATCCAGCTATAATAGCAAAGCTCGCGATACATCAAGATCGTGCCAAATCAAGAACATGAGAGAGAGAGAGAGAGATCAAACACATAGCTACTGGCACATACCCTCAGCCCCGAGGGTGAACTACTCCCTCCTCGTCATGGAGAACACCGGGATGATGAAGATGGCCACCGGTGAGGTATCCCTCCTCCGGCAGGGTGCCAGAACAGGGTCCCGATTGGTTTTTGGTGGCTGCAGAGGCTTGCGGTGGTGGAACTCCCGATCTAGGTTATGTTCTGGGGGTTTCTGTATATATAAGAGGTTTTGGCATCGAGAACAAGTCAGGGGGGTCTTCGGGCTGTCCACGATGTAGGGAGGCGCGCCCAGGGGGGTGGGCGCGCCCCCACCCCCGTGGCAGACCATGACTCTTCTGGCTCAACTCTTTTACTCCATGGCCTTGTTCTGGTCCAAAAATAAGTTCCGTGAAGTTTCAGGTCAATGGGACTCCGTTTGGTTTTCCTTTTCTGCAATACTCAAAAACAAGGAAAAACCAGAAAACTGGCACTGGCACTGAGCTCTAGGTTAATAGGTTAGTCCCAAAAGTCATATAAAATAGCATATAAATGCATATAAAACATCCTAGATGGATAATATAATAGCATGGAACAATAAAAAATTATAGATACGTTGGAGACGTATCATGGATATTCTGAATAACTTCATCGATGAGTGGTCTGACAACCCGAGCCTCAGCATTGATGATCTTCAGCTCCCGGTGGACATAAGCGTCACATTCCATGGAGCCATTGCTAATGAGCTGGCTCTGGCTCAGAAGATCGTTGAGCTGAAGAACAAAATCGATTATGAAAAGGCTCAATTCAAGAAGAACATGGCCAAGCTTAGTGTGGCTGATGTTCAAAGCTTCAAGCAGATGCTGCATGACCTCAAGGAAGAGTTTCACAAGAAGTGTGAATAAGCAAAAGGTTTAAGAGAGCGGATGAAATACTTCACGGGAAAATTTGTTCAAGCTCACAATGAGGCCGAAAAGCGCAAGGCTCTTGGGCGTCCAGGCATCGACCCCAAGATGGCTTCCAAACAGAAGAAGAAGCCTGCTGTGGCCCAAGCTGAAGCATCAAGGAAGGAAGCACCTCGCATTGTCTTCCCTACCAGCATGACAGGCTTGAAGCCCAAGGTCCCCTCAGCAGCTTCAGAACTGAAGAAGACAAGGGCAGCTGAGGCCGAAGCCAAGAAGCGCAAGCACAAGAATGCCTCTAATGGTGCTCCATCAAAAAAGAAGCCAAAGACAAAGTCTTCACGGAAAGAGCATGATGTTGCCACAGAGCCACTTGTTGTCGAGCCCATCTCAGTTGCTCGTCCTGCCTCCACAAACCAAGAGCGTCAACTTGTAATCCATGAGCCTGCTTTCACAGAGGCTTCTGAAACTGAAGAAATACCAGTTGTTGACCCCATCACAGCTGAAGACATTGGTCGTGAAGACAATGTAGATGATGATGAAGCCCTTCCTCAAATCGAGCACCAACCGGTATCATCGCCTGTTCTCACGAACAGCGAACTCATCAGCATTGGTCGTCCTTTGACGCCAATTGCTCAATATGATTCGTGGGTTGATCGTCCCCAGCAAGACACCCCCGCTCATGATGAAACTCCCTCAACTCCACCACCTCAAGTCACCACTCCGGTGCTTGACGACGACTACATTGTGCAGACCACTCCATCCCCACAGGCGTCACCCGCATTCCGCGGGCTTTGTAAAGGCCCTAGGCCTTAGGTCACCATGTTGAGCATTCCATAAGGAGAAGTGCAACAAAGCTCAGTCACACGTGAAGTGTTTCCTGAAGCCACTCCTCCTGCGAATGTCTCTGAGTCCGAAGCAAAAGCTGCTGAAGACATTCCGGCTGCATCAGCCGATGACAATCAAGAACCACAAGAAGAAGAAGAAGAGAGTTGCCACACCCCCTATCACTCAAGAAGTTGTTCTCGAGGAGAACGTGTCTATGCCTGACCCTCCTACTACTGAAGCGGAGGTTGAAAACATTGAGGCGGCCACAAACAACACTACTGAAGCCAATGACGTTGTCATGGCTGAAGACAATGTGGCGCCTGAAGCTAATGTTGCGCCTGAAGCTAGTGCGCAACCTGAAGCCACGGTCAATGCCGAAGCTGCTGTTCCACCCCCAAGGCCTCACACTATAGAGCAGGCATATGATCACGGCCAACTTGTCACTGTCCGATGGCCTGTTCTGGTTCCTCCCACTGCTCTCGGATCACAATATGAATACCATGTGGAGCACAGGCCTCAGGTCCAGAAGCCAAAGCCCAGACAGCCAAGATTTCCCAGTGCCACAACATCGTCAGGATCGTTTAATGTAAACAACTTCAGGGCACACAACACATTCTTTGACAGTGCCAAGAACCCGTACTCGAAGCCAAAGATCTCACTGATCGCTTCTGGAGCTATCAGCAGCGCGGTTATTACTCATGTATCTTATACAATCAAGGGCGAATCTTTCCTCACATGCGTCTGGATTGTGAAGCCATTGCTGGCCTGCCCTGCTTGGAAGAAGCTCTAGACTGTTTCTGAGATGCTGACCTTCTGCAGTTCGTAACTGACAAAGAGCATTGGAATGAGGAGCTTCTGCTGCAATTCTATTCCACTCTTCACATTCGTGGCTACAACAGGGATCCGAAGACTTGGGTCCTTGAGTGGATGACAGGTGATGTGCACCATGAAGCCAAATCTCAAGATATCATTGGGCTTACTTCCCTGCCCACTCCAGGTGAGCTTTATGAACCTGGTTGTCAGCTACACAGGAATGCATTGGAGAGCATATTTCAGAAGCTTGAGCCCAACATGAGTCAGATGCTCAGCATGATGAAGTTACTGCCACAAGATGCTGAATATCCTAAGGAATTCTTTGTCGAAGACCTCGAGTATCTACCCCGTACCATTTATCACATTGTAAGGCGAACTCTATGGCCCGTCAAAGGACATTCTCTTTGTCAGGACCCCGATTCCAAGTCACATCGACCCAGCCGGTAACACCTCATATCACTTTGCGGCCTCACGCACGGTAATCCCACGGGTGAAGCCTTATCATGGCCCGGGACCGTTTGCGCCTTTTGGCTCACGTATATGATAGTGTCGCTAGCATCCATATGATAGAGAACCCGGGCCGACATGGCTAGTCGTGAACCCAAGGCGGCACTAACCCATGAGGACAGGCATACATGAATCACATCGAGCATGTCGGTCAACAACGTGTGAATCCGGGCTGTAGCACTGGGTTAACAGGACTCCGGTAACCCGGGCTGTAGCAGGCTAGGCAGGACTCCGGAAGTCACCGCGTGACATTTCCCCGAAGGGACAGACACAAGAACGAAGTGAATCACATGCCGGCCAGTCAAGTGTTCCAAGTAGTAGTGCTGGGCTAGCAGGACTCTGGTGAACCGGGCTGTAGCAGACTGCTATCGCTCAGAAAGCACTAGACTTCATTTCCCCATATGGTAGGCTGCCAAGGATAAACAACTAGATTGTCGGATCCCACTCATACCAAGCATTTCAATCATACACACAATATGCCCGATATGAGTAAATACAACATGGCATCACAACAAAACTCTACAACTCAAGTACTTTATTTAGAAGGCTCCGAGGAGCCATACATAACATATCCATACAGGTAGGGGTCACATGACCCGACACTCAAGTCATACAAACATACAAGCACATGCGGAAGCAAAGTAGTCTGAGTACATACACTAGAAAGAAAGAAGGCTTGATGAAGCCTGTCTATCTACATAGGCCCTTCACAAGCTTCGGACCACCACCTGGGTGGCTAGTCACTCGTCAACATTGAGATCTACATAGAACCCATCGGAAGGAGCGGTGTTGTCGTCTGAAAACATTAATTAAAGCAACATGAGTACGGAGGTACTCAGCAAGTCTTACAACAGAATCCTACTATACATGCACATTCTCAAGAAGGTAGTGGAGTTATTGCAGCAAGCCAGCTTTGACTCATGGCTAAGCTATCCTACGACAGACACAACTTGTAAACCATTTGTCGCACACGAGTCCACTATCACCAACACAATACTCCACCGTGGATCCTCCCTCATCCACCTACGAGAGGGCCATCCGCGGTACTCACACTTATCTTGTGGCTTTTAGTAGTATCCATTTACTTGTCTATGAACTGCATAGGTGACCAAGTAGTCCTTTAACGCGGACGCGGCTATTCGAATAGTTTTATACCCTACAAGGGTGTACTTCTTCACACATGTTTCCACCACTTAGCGTCTGCACAAGTCATGTGCTCGGCAGACTTCAAGCGAAAGCCGACGTGGGTGTAGACCACGACCTAACCAACCACACCAGTATCTAATCCAGGTTTATCGCCTATTCGGGTTCCATCCGCAAGGAGATCCGGCCGGGGTGTCCTCAACGGCCCCAAACGATGTGTGCAGGGTTCCTGAGACACCAAACGGGCGAATCGGTACACCGTGCCACGTGCCTACCGCAACACAGCCCACCCCTATGGTCAGCGCTGCGTGCGGCCCCCAGCAACTACAAACACCAGAAACTACTTGCAACTCTTGGACAGAGGACGAGAGGGGTCAGTAAGTCGAGCGGGGTCGTATTTCAGGGCCCAATGTGTGGTAGTATCTGATCTTAAATCACACATACAAATCTCAGTTCTTAGGGACGGCCTCAATGAAACAACCCACCATGTACTCCTTCATGGCCTCTCATTGATTCCTTTACCAAATCATATTCAACACTTCACTCTCGTTACGGACACAACCTTTCACTCTAGTTCATCATCCCGATGAGCCAGACCTGACACAACTCTAAGCATAGCAAGCATAGCATGGTAGGAAACACATATATGGCTCAATCAACTCCTACACATGCTAGTGGGTTTCATCTAGTTACTGTGGCAATGAAAGGTCATGCAAAGGAAGTGGGTTCAACTACCGCAACACACAACAGTTTGAATCGCGTTGTCTTAATGCAGTAAAACAAGAGCAGAAGCGAGAACATGGGTTCGTATCAGAATGATCAATGGTTGCTTGCCTGACGGAGTGGTGGTGGGATACTGCCCTTCAGTTGGATACTCGTGAATATCCTCGGAGGCAGAACCTACCACGAAGAACACATCGAGCACAGTCACCACATGGCAATATGCAACAATATGATGCATGCAATGACATGGCAAAATGGTGTGTGTTAAGCCTAATGCAACTTGGGACAGAATGGTTTGAGTCCATTTGAACCAAAGATTCAAATGATCACCCAAAATAATAAGTGATATGGATGCATTAGCTTGTTTCACCTAAACAGCAAGGTTAAAGTGTTCTGACATGCATGAAACTAGTACACATGGAAAGATTGGATTTTTCTGATCAAATTTCATATATAAATCTTTGCATTTGGAGTTACAGATTAATTTCTATGAATTTTTGAAGTTTGAACTATTTTCTGGAATTTCCTGTATAAGAATAATTCCAATTTAATTACCGCGTCAGCATTGCGTCAGGTTGACGTCAATGGTCAACGGAGACGTCCAGGTCAACCTGACCAGTGGGTCCCGCGTGTCAGCAGTTAATTAAACTAAATCATTTTAGTTAGAAACTAATCTGGATAATTAGCAGAGGGGGGCCCACTTGTCATTGACTCAGGGGAGTCAACCTGGGCCCACCCAGTCAACGTCAATGGTCAAACCCGCCGGCGTTTAGCCGCCGGCGAGGCCAGACGCGGCGGTGGAAGTGCATTAGCACGTTCCGGCGACCAAATGGACGACGGAGACCATCTACGGGTAGCCAGAGGCATGCTGTGGTGTTTGGTGGTGGTGGTTGAGCTTGGTGTGGCCGGGAACATCGCCGACGACGAGCTAGGCGGTCGCCGGAGTCGGGTGAAGATGAACCCGAGGCTGCGGGGCACGGTGAGGTGCGTGGAGTGGGGCGTTGTTCTCCTGGGGTTGTGGTGAGGTTAGTGGACAACGTGGCATGGCCGGTGGTTGGCCGGGGAAACGTCGGCGACGAGCTCTGTGGCGGTGCGTGCGGGTGAGCTTCGTGTAGTTGCTACGGTGCATGAGAGGGCAAACGGAGAGGATGGGGAGGTAGCTGGGCTCACGGCGGTCACGCAGAGACAGACGGCGAGGTCGGGGACGAGCTGATGCGGCGGCGACGTCGAAGGGGATCTCCGGCGGTGGTTGACGAAGGCGGGGTCGGTGGAGGTGTTGTAGAGCGTGCGAGCGCTCGGTGCTCGGCCTGCTCGATGTAGTCGACGACGGCGGAGCGAACGGACACGATGGTGCAGCACGGGGACGGCAGTGGACACGACTACGATGGCGGAACGGCGACGGCTGCGTCGGCCATGGCGGAGGGGAGCGAGGGAGTGAGGCAGGGGGCGAATGAGCATGTCCAGGGGGTCGGGGCGGCGACGTGGAGCCTGCCCAGGCCAGCAGGGCGGCGAGGGGAGGAAGCAGGGCGGCGGCCAGCTGCGTGGCGCGCGCTGGTGCCGTCGTCGAGCACCTGGCTGCCTGCCTGGCCGAGCCAAGCAGCTCGCTGGAGCGGTGGCTGGGCTGGGCCGGCAGGTGGGCTTGCCAGGTGGGCGCCAGGTAAGCCTTTCCCTGTTTTGACTTTAGGGCTTTATTAAAAATACTTAGGCACTTACTAAAATCCTGAAAATAATTGTGGGCTCTGTTGGGATTATTCCTAACAGCCCTCACTTAAATCCAGAATTATTTGAACATTTAAAATATTTACTAGCATTTAAATGTCCAAAAGCAAATTACATATGATTTAATTCAATGACCTTCTGTTGACCTAGAAAATTGTGCACCAATTTTGCGAGAGGTTCTAACCCAGGACAAAGAGGGTGAACATTTTAGAAGGGCATTTCAGGTTCATTGAAATTATTTTTAGTAAGCCCTAGTTGATTTCAGAGGGGTGCTGGGGGTTCTGTCTTCCCCAATTCAAGTTTCTGTTGAAAGTAGACATGATGCAACACTCTAATGCAAGACTAGCTAGGATGTGACAACTCACCCCCAGTCGAAAGAATCTCATCCCGAGATTTAGGATCCGTTGGAAAGAAGGTAGGGTACTCAAGTCAAAGATGATCCTCCCTTTCCCATGTAGCTTCTTGCTCGGAATGGTGTGACCATTGAACTTTGAGAAACTTGATATTCTGGCGTCGAGTGGTACGCTCGGCTTGATCAAGGATACGAATGGGATATTCTCGATATGTGAGGTTATCCTGGAGATCAAGCGTTTCGTGGTCCACTCCACGGATGGGATCCGAGAAGCAACGCCTGAGTTGAGAAACGTGGAAGACATCATGAACTCTGGAGAGATGCGGAGGTAGTTCCAACTGGTAGGCAACTTCCCCTCGTTTGGCAAGGATGCGAAAGGGTCCAATGTAACGAGGAGCCAATTTGCCTTTGATACCGAATCGATGGGTTCCCTTTAATGGTGTAACCCGAAGGTAAGCCTTCTCGCCAACTTCATAAGACATAGGCTCATGCTTGCGGTCATATTGACTCTTTTGTCAAGATTGGGCTGTTTTCAATTTCTCACGAATAATGCGAACCTGCTCTTCTGCTTCCTGGATCATATCCGGGCCAAAGAGTTGTCTTTCCCCGGTTTCTGACCAGTTAAGAGGCGTTCGACATTTTCATCCATAGAGAACTTCGAAAGGAGCTTTGCCCAAGCTAGCTTGATAACTATTGTTATAAGCGAACTCGGCGAATGGAAGACACTTCTCCCAATTCATACCGAAAGAGATGACAGAAGCTCGGAGCATATCCTCCAGAATTTGATTGACTCGTTCTACTTGACCACTTGACTGGGGATGGAAGGCGGTGCTAAAGGAGAGACGAGTTCCCATAGTGAGGGAGTCCTGGATTAGGGGGTGTTCGGATAGCCGAACTATACCTTCAGCCGGACTCCAGGACTATGAAGATACAAGATTGAAGACTTTGTCCCGTGTCCGGAAGGTTCTTTCCTTGGCGTGGAAGGCAAGCTAGGCGTGCGGATATTCAAGATCTCCTAGCGATGTAACCGGCTCTGTGTAACCCTAACCCTATCCGGTGTCTATATAAACCGGAGGGTTGTAGTCCGTAGGACAACCATCACAACCACAATACCATCATCATACCCATAGGCTAGCTTCTAGGGTTTAGCCTCCTTGATCTCGTGGTAGATCTACTCTTGTACTACCCATATCATCAATATTAATCTAGCAGGAGTAGGGTTTTACCTCCATCGAGAGGGTCCGAACCTGGGTAAAATAAAGTGTCCCTTGTCTCTTGTTACCATCCGACCTTGACGCACAGTTCGGGACCCCCTACCCGAGATCCGCCGGTTTTGACACCGACATTGGTGCTTTCATTGAGAGTTCCTCTGTGTCACGCCTTTAGGCCCGATGGCTCCTTTGATCATCAACAACGATGAGGTCCAGGGTGAGACTTTTCTCCCCGGACAAATCTTCGTCTTCGGCGGCTTCGCTCTGCGGGCCAACTCGCTTGGCCATCTGGAGCAGATCGAGAGCTACGCCCCTGGCCATCAAGTCAGGTTTGGAAGCCTAAACTACACGGCAGATATCCGCGGAGACTTGATCTTCGACGGATTCGAGCCACAGCCAAGCGCGCCGCACTATCTCGAGGGGCATGATATAGCTCTGCCTCCGAACAGTGTCCTGGAGGCCGCATACGCTCCGGCCCCGATCCTCGATTCGGAGCCCGCTGCGTTCTTTGAAGATGAACGGTTGGACATCACCTCGGGGGCTGCGATCTTAAAAGCCATTGAGCCGAACGCAAGCCCCGTGCTCCACATGGCCCGTGACTCCAAGGAGCCGGACTCTTCTCCGAACTTCGGGTCGTCCGTGCCCCCGCCGATCGAATCAGATTGGGCGCCTGTAATGGAGTTCACCGCCGCGGACATCTTTCAGTATTCACCTTTCGGTGATATTCTGATTTCTCTCAAGTCTCACTCTTTGTCAGGAGAGCCCAGGCCGAACTATGGCCTGCGAGGTTGGGATTCGGACGACGAAGAAATTCAAAGCCCACCCACCGCCCACTTAATAGCCACTGTCGACGATATATCCGACATGCTCGACTTCGGCTCCGAAGACTTCGACGGTATGGACGACGAAGGAGGAGACGAGCAAGAACCAGCACCTGTAGGGCGCTGGACCGCCACCTCGTCATACGACATATACATGGTGGATGCTCCAAAAGATGGAGATGGCGATGGAACAGTGGAAGATGGCACTTCGAAAAAGCCTCCAAAACGCCGACGTCAGCGGCGCCGCTCCAAATCCCGCCACAGCAGAAACGGTGATTCCGGCACGGGAGATAACACTACCCCGGACAGCGCCGAAGAACACCAAAACCAGCAGGATTCGGCACAGGAAGATGGAGAAGACCGCCTTCATGAGAGAGCGGCAGAGCGAGAGGTCGAGGACGATAACTACATGCCTCCCTCCGAAGACGAGGCAAGCCTCGGCGACGATGAATTCATCGTACCATCAGACCCCGCCGAACAAGAGCACTTTCAACGCAGGCTTTTAGCCACGGCGAACAGCCTAAAGAAAAAGTAGCAACAGCTTAGAGCTGTTCAAGATCTGCTAGCTGACAGATGGACTGAAGTCCTTGCGGCCGAAGAGCACGAACTCGGACGCCCCTCCAAAAACTATCCTAAGCGCAGGACGCTACCCCAATCAAAGGAGGAAGCTCAAGACATGGCAGATCGGCCACCTCGCGGCCGCGACAGAGAAGCCTGTCGAACATCCAAACAAGCCATGCCCCGCAGCCGCTTCACCAAGGCACGGGAACACGAACCAGACCTGCGAGACGTCCCGGAGGACAAAGCAAGGCAAACAAGATCGATCTATGGATCGCGCGGACGCCCGACGTCACGTGATAGTTTTCACTCCGGACACAATAAATCCGGCCGGGCCGAACACAACAGGCACAGCTCCTCCGAACTGCGTCGTGACATAGCCCAGTACAGGGGCGCCGCACACCCACTATGCTTCACAGATGAAGTGATGGAACATAGAATCCCAGAGGTTTTCACACCCGTCAACATCGGGTCGTACGATGGTACGACAGATCCGGCAGTATGGATTGAGGACTATATCCTCCACATCCACATGGCACGTGGCGATGATTTGCACGCCATCAAATATTTACCCCTTAAGCTTAAGGGACCAGCCCGGCACTGGCTTAACAGCCTCCCCGCAGATTCGATCGGCTCTTGGGAGGACCTGGAGGCCGCATTCCTCGACAACTTCCAGGGGACCTACGTACGGCCACCGGACGCCGACGACCTAAGACACATAATCCAGCAGCCAGAAGAATCGGCCAGGCAATTCTGGACACGGTTCCTAACAAAGAAAAATCAGATAGTCGATTGTCCGGATGCAGAGGCCCTAGCAGCCTTCAAGCATAACATCCGTGACGAGTGGCTTGCCCGGCACCTGGGACAGGAAAAGCCGAAATCCATGGCAGCCCTCACGACACTCATGACCCGCTTTTGCGCGGGCGAAGATAGCTGGCTAGCTCGCAGCAACAACTTATCGAAGAAGCAAGGTAATTCAGATACCAAGGACAAAGGTGGCAGGTCACGACGGAATAAACAGAAACGCCGCGTCAGCAGCGACAGCAATGAAGATACGGCAGTAAACGCCGGATTCAGAGGCCATAAATCCGGTCAGCGGAAAAAGCCATTCAAAAAGAATACCCAGGGCCCGTCCAGTTTGGACCGAATACTCGACCGTTCGTGCCAGATTCACGGCACCCCCGAAAGGTCAGCCAATCACACCAACAGGGATTGTTGGGTGTTCAAGCAGGCAAGCAAGTTAAGAGCCGAACACAAAGACAAGGGGCTAGACAGCGATGACGAGGAGGAGCCCAGGCCGCCGAACAACAAAGGACAGAAGGGGTTGCCCCCACAAGTGCGGATGGTGAACATGATATACGCAACTCACATTCCCAAGCGGGAGAGGAAGCGTGCGCTACGGGACGTATATGCGATGGAGCCAGTCGCCCCAAAGTTCAACCCATGGTCCTCTTGCCCGATCACCTTCGATCGAAGGGACCACCCCACTAGCATCCGTCACGGCGGTTTCGCCGCATTGGTTCTTGACCCAATCGTTGACGGATTGCACCTTACAAGAGTCCTCATGGACGGCGGCAGTAGCCTGAACCTGCTTTACCAGGATACAGTGCGGAAAATGGGCATAGATCCATCAAGGATCAAACCCACAAGGACGACCTTTAAAGGTGTCATCCCAGGTGTAGAGGCCAATTGCATAGGCTCCATAACACTTGATGTGGTCTTCGGATCTCCGGACAACTTCCGAAGCGAAGAGTTAATCTTCAACATAGTTCCGTTCCGCAGTGGCTATCATGCTCTGCTTGGACGAACCGCATTCGCTAAATTCAATGCGGTGCCGCACTACGCATATCTCAAGCTCAAGATGCCAGGCCCTCGAGGTGTAATCACGGTTAGCGGAAACACTGAACGCTCCATCCGTACGGAGGAGCACACGGCAGCCCTTGCAGCAGAGGTACAAAGCAGCCTGTTAAGGCAACTCTCGAGTCCGGCCGCTACAAAGCCGGACAAAGCAAAACGCGCCCGGAGTAACCCGCAGCAAGACCGACTGGCGCGTTCGGAGCACGCGTAGCAATATGGCCCCAACCCCAGCCATCGCTACATAGCGGAGCTAGTACCTCAAGTACACAATTACGCCCTTAAAATTCCATGGGCATAGGGGAAGGGGCACATCAAACGACATGCCAACAATACGGCGTCAAACGTACTAGGGGCTTCCGGATTCTTCTTTTCTTTCAGGACTCCATACTCTGGATAAAGTGTTCGGCCTCGCTGCTGTACAGACGATATAGGACCCAGGAAAGCAGACAAAACAACCCGCATCATGGAACTCTCAGGTGGTCTCTATTTCGAGCGATATATCTGTTTCTAAATTCCGCGGCGTGCGCCTGGTCAGGACATGTTAAATAGTCTAAATTTTTTTTATCGCACTACTTGTATCGTTCGGCTTGAATAAACAGCCTCCTCATAAATAATGCATAGCTTTTTTGTCTATTTTTTGCATTATCTTCTTTTAATATACATATGTTTATTCAAATAACATGATCGCACCCGTACACCATGGTACGGCAAACCACGCCAGGGGCTTTATTACCCTTCTATCTGGTGTGAGAAGTCCGTCCACTTTCACAAGTGCGGCACCCCGAACTTATAGCATTATATGCATCAGCTCCGAGTCATGATTTTGGTCATATGTTGGGTTTGCCCGGCTCCTATGTTTTGGTGCCTTACGTTCCGCTATATCGGCTAAGGTAGCACTAGGAGAACCACTGCGATTGTGCCCCAGATCAGGTGGGCGAGCACCTCAGTGGAGAAAGCTAAAACAGACTATCATGATAAGGCGTGAGACCAGTCGCTGTTCGAGAGGTTTTTCGAGTCCTTAAAGGCTTATGCCGCTTCGAGCGAGGAGCTGGTTAAGTCCGGCCAAAGGCGTGGATAGCGCCCCGAATTCGGCCTTCCGAACTAGGGGCTTCGCCGAAATTTAAAATTATAACGTTCCATGGCTAAGTGAGAGTGTTCAAGCATTATAGTCCGATTGCCTGGTTCGCTGTGCTGAGCGCCTCCCTCGAAGGACCCAACTATGGGAACAAGAGCCCTCAGGTTTATCCCGAACACCCCAGCACTAGTTGCATGGGGGCAGAAGCCGACGACTCACCATCTCTCAGTTATTGATAAACGGCCGCACAGAAAATAATATTTTAAATTCAGTAAGCATTGCTTAAGCGCATATGAACAAGTTTTCAGCGCACAGGATACAAACGAGCAAGTTCATTGAAATATTACATCTTTGGCACACTCATCCGCGACAAGGCGAGCTCCAGCAAGAACTTCCTTATAGTAGTTCTCGGGCTTGCGATGCTCCTTCCCCTGCGGCAGCCCGTCCTTCACCAACTTCTCTCCGTCCAGCTTGCCCCAGTGTACCCTTACACGGGCAAGGGCCCTCCGGGCACCTTCTACGCAGACGGAGCACTTGATGACCTCAAGCCGTGGACAGGCCTCCACTAGCCGCCGCACCAGCCCGAAGTAGCTCCCAGGCAGGGCCTCTCCAGGCCACAGCCGAACTAGTAAGCCCTTCATGGCCTGTTCGGCCGCCTTGTGGAGCTCGGCCAGCTGCTTCAGCTGATCGCTCAAGGGCACAGGGTGTCCAGCCTCAGAATACTGAGACCAGAACACACTCTCCGTCGAGCTGTCCTCTTCAGCTCGGTAGAATGTGGCGGCGGCGGATGCGCTGCGGGGAAGATCGAAGAACGCCCCTGGAGAACTCTGGATTCGGGTAAGTAATAGGTATTTCACCATTATATTCCTACTTTGCATTAAGAATGCCTTACCCGCTGCTATCTTTTTCACATCCTCCAACTCTTGGAGGGCCTTTTGGGCTTCGGCCTTGGCACTCTTGGTGGTCTCAACAGCCGACGCGAGCTCGGATGCTTGCGTTTTTGCCTCGAGCTCCAAACACTCATGTTTCTTCATGAGAGCTTGCACCTCTTGCTGCACCGCGCCGACTTGGACCCCAAGCTTTTCTCGCTTGGCGCGCTCCCCGGCCGCTTTCTTCTCGGCCTCAGCCAGCGCCTGCTTCAGGGTTGCCACCTTGGTTGTGGCCCCTACAATAAGCAGTACAATCCTGTTATTTCTTTTTGCAATCAAGCCTCTCTATAGGCACCTTTTTTAAGGGGGATTTCTTACCTTCCTTTTCCACGAGCTGCCTTTTGGCAAGGCCGAGCTCTTGCTCGGACCGCTCGAGGTCCTTTTTGAGGACTTCCACCTGCGCAGTCAGTGCGGCGGTGGACAGCAGGGAAGCCTGCATATGCATATTTGACTTTTTATTGTTAGACTCCTGCAAAAATTATTAGATCCTCTATTCGGCTTTTCTTTCCGAACACCAAACAGAGCATCAGGGGCTACTGTCTATGCGGTAATGAATTTAGCATATTTTTTGCTTACCTGGAAGCCTGTTAGAAGGCTGGCGCAAGCTTCATTCAGTCCGCTCTTGGCGGACTGAACCCTTTGGACCACCGTACTCATAACAGTACGGGCTCCTCGTCGATGGTGGCGCCTTCAAGCGCCTCCAACAGATTGTCCGGCGCCTCTGGCTGGACAGAGGTCGCCGGCTCAGACGGCTTACTCCTCTTGGAAGGAGTTCGCCCACCGCGAGCCAGGACGGTTGAGTCCGGCATGGTGTCCGGCACAAAGCCGGACTTGGAGCCCTGGGGGGTTTCATCCCCTTTACTCCTGGGGTCCTGAGGATTGCCTTGCGGCTCCTCCAGGACCACCTCCTCCTGCCCTGTTCGGCGGGACGCCGCTTCGGCGCCGCCCGCCCTGCTGGGGGAAACCGCAGGCGGGATAGAGTCCATGTCCGACGAATCCAGGGAGCCGCTCGACGAATCATCGAGTGCGGCTCAGGGCGGGCTGCGCAAATAACATTCGACATTAGGATAAGCTGCGCACTTGAAGATACTATGAGTCATTTTGGTATGTGAATACTTACGATATCGCTGGACGCTTGGTTCTGTCCGGCCACTCCTCTCCGCCCTCTTCGGCGTTGGGGGAGTAGTCCGGCGGAGGGGTCTTCCTTTTCCTCGACCCCTCGGCCTCCCCCGTTGGGGCGGCCTTCTACTTTTTCGCTCCCCTCGCTGGAGGGGGAGAGCTTCCTTGTTCCTCCTCCTCGTTTTCACGAGAGGAGGGCGTCGCGGACTCGCCAGATGACGAGCTCGACACCACCACATTGCGGGCACTCTTTCGAGTCCCGGTGGTCTTCTTCTTCTTGGCCTTCTTCTCCGGCACCACATAAGGCGCCGGAGCCAGCAGCTTCTCTAAGAGAGCTGGGGCTGGGTCTTCGGGTAGAGGAGCCGGACAGTTGATGGGCCCGGCTATCTTCAGCCACGCCTGTCAAAGGCAAAGGGAGTTTTTAGATCCCACATAGAGTTAATCTATGTAGAAAAGCTTAACGAACCTGTGAAAGGTGTAAATAGCTTACCTCGCCAGCGTTGCGCTGCGAGCTGTATCCGCGATCCTCGGAAGCGGATGTGGGGCACTCGGCGCCTTTGGTTAGCACCTTCCAGACGTCTTCATACGTCGTGTCGAAGAGCCTATTGAGGGTTTGGTGCTGCGCCGGGTCAAATTCCCACAAAGTGAAATCCCGTTCTTGGCACGGGAGGATCCGGCGGACAAGCATGACCTGGATGCTTTTAACATGCCGGATTGGCTTGTTCATCAGGGACTGGATGCAGGTTTGCAATCCGGTCACTTCTTCTTCGTTGCCCCATGATAGGCCCGTCTCTTTCCAGGACATGAGCCGCGTGGGGGGTCCGGATCGGAACTCAGGGGCCGTGACCCATTTCGAGTCGCGTGGCTCGGTGATGTAAAACCACCTTGCCTGCCACCCCTTTAAGGACTCCACAAAGGAGCCATCGAACCAGTGTGCGTTGGCCATTTTGCCGGCCATAGCACCTCCGCACTCCGCCTGGGTGCCGGACACCACCTTGGGCTTGACGTTGAAGGTCTGGAGCAAGAGGCCGAAGTGGGGGCAGATGCGGAGAAAGGCCTCACACACGACGATAAACACCGAGATATTGAGGATAAAGTTCGGGGCCAGATCGTGGAAGTCCAGGACGTAGTAGAACATGAGCCCCCGGACAAAAGGGTGAAGTGGAAAACCCAGTCCGCGGAGGAAATGGGGGAGAAAACTACCCTCTCGTGGGGCCTTGGGGTGGGAAGAAGCTGCCCCTCCGCAGGAAGCCGGTGCGGGATGTCCTTGGACAGATATCCGGCCTTCCTAAGCCTTTTAATTTGACCCTCCGTAACGGAGGAAGCCATCCACTTGCCTCCCGCTCCGGACATCGCTGGAGCAGGTTGAGGAAGAAAGAGCGGACTTGGGCGTTGGAGCTTGAGTGCGCAGGAGATGGATGGGCAAAGGAGGAAGAAGGCATAGGTGGAAGAGGTGGATTTTTATCCCCTTATATAGGCGGATGCCGTTATGCGTCCCCACCTACCTAATAAAACTCGCTTGCCGCTCAAACGCCATGGTAAATGGCGCGGTTGGGTTACCCATGTCCGTATTAATGAGAATCCCGTTAAAAGGGGCACACGATCTCTACTTCGACAAGACGTGCCAAGGAAACCGCCTCGTTGAACGTACCGCGGTGGAACAACAAAAAATAATCCATACAGAAGGCTTGGTTGCAGTGTTATGACGCACTGCGGAATACGTCAGCAGATTTGATTTGTGTTTGTATTATTCTCTATATGGCAATACGTGGAAACTTGTTTTGCAGAGCCGGACACTATTTTTTGGTGTTTATTATCTTCTTGAAGAATTTGGAGGAGGAACCCGCCTTGCAATGCCGAAGACAATTTGTGCGCCGGACTCGTCGTCATTGAAGCCTAGTTCAGGGGCTACTGAGGGAGTCCTGGATTACGGGGTGCTCGGATAGCCGAACTATACCTTCAGCCGGACTCCAGGACTATGAAGATACAAGATTGAAGACTTTGTCCCGTGTCCGGAAGGTTCTTTCCTTGGCGTGGAAGGCAAGCTAGGCGTGCGGATATTCAAGATCTCCTACCGATGTAATCGACTCTGTGTAACCCTAACCCTATCCGGTGTCTATATAAACCGGAGGGTTGTAGTCCGTAGGACAACCATCACAACCACAATACCATCATCATACCCATAGGCTAGCTTCTAGGGTTTAGCCTCCTTGATCTCGTGGTAGATCTACTCTTGTACTACCCATATCATCAATATTAATCTAGCAGGAGTAGGGTTTTACCTCCATCGAGAGGGCCCGAACCTGGGTAAAATAAAGTGTCCCTTGTCTCCTGTTACCATCCGACCTTGACGCACAGTTCGGGACCCCCTACCCGAGATCCGCCGGTTTTGACACCGACACATAGCATTTTGGAAACTTTCCCAAAATCGAGAGGTGAAAAGACTTCCATGGTCTGAGTTAATCTCCAATGGAACACCATGAAGAGACACTATTCAAGAGATGTACAAATCAGCTAGCTGGCTAGCAGTTATACTCTCACGAACGGGTAGGAAGTGGGCTACTTTGGAAAGACGATCGACAACAACAAAGATAGCATTATTCCCTCTCTTGGTCCTGGGAAACCCGGTAATGAAATCCATACCGATTTTATCCCATTTCCATTCAAGAATTGCTAAAGGTTGAAGGGTGCCAGCAGGCCGTTGATGCTCTGCTTTAACACGATGACAGACATCGCAATTAGCAATGTACTGAGCGATTTCTCTCTTCATCCTAGTCCACCAAAACCTCTGGCGTAGGTCTTGATACATTTTGGTACTACCGGGATGAATGGTGAGAGGGGAATCCTGAGCTTCCTTAAGGATCAATTGTCGTAGATGTTGTTTCTTGGGAACCACCAATCGGTTCTCGAAGAAGACCACACCTCGCTCAACCGTGGAAAAACATTTAGCAACTCCGCTAGCAATGTTTTCCTTAATCCGGGATATGCCCTTATCACGCTTCTGGGCAGCTATGATTTGATCCGTAAGGTTAGGTTTCGCCACCAGGGTGGAAAGGAATCCTCGAGGAACAATATGAAGGTTAAGCTTACGAAATTCCTCACGGAGAAGTGGTTGACTTTGTTGTAACATCAGGTTGTTACAATAGGATTTATGACTTAGTGCGTCGGCCATGACATTGGCTTTTCCTGGGGTCTAGGTTATTCCTAAGTCATAATCCGAGATCAACTCGACCCAACGTCTTTGCCTGAGGTTCAAATCCGGTTGGGTGAATATGTATTTCAGACTTTGGTGATCGGTGTAGATTTCGCAACGATTACCAAGAAGGTAATGTCGCCAGGTTTTGAGTGCATGGACTACAGCTGCAAGCTCTAGATCATGTGTGGGATAGTTATCCTCATGTGGACGCAACCGTCGAGAAGCGTAGGCAATCAGATGATGATCTTGCATGAGTATGCAACCTAGTCCTTGTCGCGAGGCGTCGCAATAGATAACAAAGTCCTTAGAAAAATCTGGTGGTACCAGTACGGGAGCAGATGTCAGGCGTCTTTTCAGTTCTTGAAAGCTGAACTCGCACTGTGGGGTCCACTCGAACTTTTTATCTTTCTTGAGGAGTTCAGTTAGAGGCTTATCAACCTTGGAGAAATTCTCGACAAAGCGGCGGCAATAGCTAGCTAAACCAAGAAAACTCCGAACTTGCTTGACCGTTTCAGGTGCAGTCCAATCAAGGACGGCTTGAACTCGCTCGGGATTGACAGCAATGCCCTTGCCAGAGATTACATGGCCCAGATAGGTCACTTCTGGCAACCAAAATTCGCACTTGGAGAATTTGGCATAAAGGCGATGCTCTCGAAGTTTCATCAATACTAGCCTTAGATGTTCGGCATGTTCTTCCTCATTCTTGGAGTAGATGAGTATATTATCGAGGTATACCATGACGAATTTATCCAAATACTCCATGAAGATCGAGTTCATTAACCGAGAGAAAGTGGCTGGTGTCGTGGTTCTAAGTCTGACAGTGATGTAGGGGGGTTAGTATGGAGAGGCTAGATCCTAGCTATGCAGGAGCTGTAAGCACACAAAGATGTACGCGTTCAGGCCCTTCTCATAGGAAGTAAAAGCCCTACGTCTCGGTGCCCGGAGGCGGTCGACTGGATTATGTGTGGATGAATAACAGGGGTGCGAACCCTTGATACTGAGGAGGGGGGTGGCTTATATAGAGTTCGCCAGCCCTCTCCTGCCCTCAGTAATACAGGGTTTAAGGTACATTAAGGTTATACGTTACTGGTAGCGCCTCTATTAAAGTGTTATAATGACCATAAAGACTACTTAATGACCGGCCGTTTGCCTGTGGAGTGACTTTAGGTCTCCTGACGGTCGAGTCGTTGGCTTCGTGGTCGAGTGATACTTCCTGGTCGAGTGTCTTGAACACGTCGAGGGGGGACCTTCAAGTCGATTGAAAGGTGATTTCTTCTTTGGATGTCCTTGGGTAAGGCTCTTAGGACAGGTCCGTGCCCCTACCCTAGGTACATAGCTTCATCATTACCCCCGAATGGATCGAGGTTAGAGTGGAGAAGGAGTTAGGGATCTTTCCGACTGGTTCTTTGCGCTGCATGAACATCTCGTTTTGGGTCAATCGTCACGGATGACGTTATCAACTTTTTTTTCAGTCGCCTTGATCCATTCCAAGTCTTTCGTCGAGTGAATTTCCTTGCTCGTGGAGTTCTGAATGACGATGTGAAAGGGATCTTCTGTCTGACGAATTGTTCTGCAACCGCGGATTTTGCGGGATTTGATTTTCGGGAAGCGCACGGGACGGGAGCGGCCGTAGTAATCGGATGTGATAAGGCGGAAGCTCCTCGATCCCCGCGCCACCTTTTTAGCCACGTACCGCGCGCGCGTCTACTGTGGGACTTGACGGGATAGCCTGGGCCTACCAGTCAGCCACTCGGAAGCGGCCCTTAAAAGTTGCCGGCTCGGGGTTTCCAATAGTGTGTTCTCTTCTTCCCTTCTCTCCTCGCAAAGTTCTCCGCCACCTCCGCTCTCGCCCTAGCGCCACAGTCCCGTTCGAGCTTTCCGGCGACGATGGTGAAGGACAAGGCGTCTGCCCTGGAGCGCGCGAAGAAGGCTGCGGCGGAGCAGGGAAAAGGGAAGAAGTCCGCTCGGGGTGGATCTTCCTCAAGGACTTCTCTGCCCAGGGGCTGGATGCAGGGCGACTGGATGCCGACGGTGCTGAGGCAGGAAGATCTCGACGATATGGTTGAGGGAGGAGTCATCCCTCATGAAGTTGCGCGTCTCCCCGGGAGAGAAGTCGAGCCCCAACCTCTTGATGGTGAGTGTGTGCTCCTCGCCACCCATATCGATCGCGGGTTTTCTCTGCCTCCTCATACCTTTTTCCGGAGTTTCCTGAATTTCTTCGGAGCGCAGCTCCACCATTTCACTCCCAACTCTATCGTGTATCTGGCTGCTTTCGTTTCCTTGTGTGAGGGTTTCTTGGGCTGTCGCCCCCATTGGGGACTCTTTAAGCATATCTTCACCTGCCGTTCCCAATCGGTCAAAAAGGCCAAGTCGAGTGACGAGAGGGCGCAGGTGATCCAGCTGTGCGGAGGCCTGGCGATCCAGACGAGGGGAAAAAGTTCTTTTCCATCCATCACTTTCCCTAAGTCGGTCCGTGGTTGGCAGGCGACCTGGTTTTACTGCAAAGACTAGGCGACTCCAGGTCAGTCGACTGGACTTCCCCCTTTCTCTCTGGAACGAGCCCAAAAACCTGCTTCTCTGAAAGTGACGCCGGAAGAAAAGGCCAAAGTCAAAGTGCTGGTCAGTCGAGTGGTTCAGCTTGTCCGCGACGGCGTGACTGGCATGGACTTGCTGGAAGTCTTCCTTAGGAGGCGCATCCAGCCGCTCCAGGCTCGGGACCATCCGATGTGGCTGTATTCGGGTCTTGAAGACACCACTCGGATCCACCCGGAGGAGGTCACTGACGAGATGCTAGAAGGATGGCTGTCGAGCATCATAGGAAACAAAGACAATCCCCGAGGAGCCAGGAGGGTTCCTCCACTCGACAACACATACGAAGTGGACCAGGTCTGACCTTATGCACCTGACTGAGATCTTGCTTTCTTCATCGGTTTTCTTTGAATTGGTCGATTGATTTTTCTCTTGTCTGTTGTTTTCCAGGCAACCACCGATATGTACTCAACACCCAACGGGGCGCAGGAGCCACCTGAAGAAGGGGAGGCGAGCGGCGGTGAGAGTGGGGATGAGCAAGCCGAGTGGGAATCCGATGGCGAGGGAGAGGGAGACGACGACGACGTCGACTCCAGCGAAGAGGAGGAGGAGGAAGTTGAACCCCCTCGCATGGAGAGGCGATCTAAGCTTACACATGATCCGGCGCGGGAACGTGGTAAGTCGACTGCTCCTGTTGGGCAGTCGTCGAAACGCCCTCGAACCTCTTCTCCTACGCCGACCGAAAAGGCTCCCAAGCACCCACGCGCGACGCCGTCCAAGCCGCCCAAGGCTCTACCCAAGATGAAGATGACTGTCCCCACCATTTCTGGGTAATAATAGAACTTGTTTTCCTTTGTCGACCGTGGACGGATCCTTGGTCGATTCACTGAACCAACTGACTGACTTTTGAAATTTGCAGCGCTGCTACATCCGAGCTCTCCGCCAAGGACAACGATCAAGAGATGGAGGATGCTGTGACCTCCAACCCTGGTATGATTACTGATGCTCTGCCTTGATTTGACTCGATATTTATTGCAGCCTTGGTCGATTGAACTTTTCCTTGTAGCTCCTCCTCATGTTATTGACCTCCCGGACGACGACGATGACGAGCCGCTGAGGGTGAGAAGGAACCGGAGTGCGTCGGCTGGCAAGACCCCCCAATCTGCTCTGGCGTCTGAAGCCGTAGCTCGGGATGGTGGTGTCACCACTCGGGCTTCTGTGACCTTTGCTGATCCTCTGACGAGCGTGCGGCCTTCGTCGTCGACTGCAACTCCACCTTCGCTTTTTACCACATACCCCGCCCCTGAGGACCAAGCGAGTGCTGCGAAAGAGGCTATCCGTCAGGCGGGGATCATGATGGAGCAAGTGAAAGTGGCTCGGGAGGCCAGTCAAGCAGCGTATGACGCGAGTTCGGCTCTTCAGAGCAACGTCCAGGTCAGTCGACTCGACACTTGGTCCGTTACGACATGCTGTTTGAAGAATCTCTTTTCTGAAGATCTTTGTATCTGTACACCCACTGGGTGTGTCTGCCATCTTTTGGATGAGTGGGGGCACGCTGAGTGCACCCAATGGGTGTAGTCCCCGAGACTACGGTGGACTGCTGGCAGTCGACTGTAGTCTTTATACTGTGTTGTTGTAGTTGTACTTCTTCACTCGGTCTGGTCAGGCCATGTCGAATGGAACTGTATCTGGTCGACTGCGGACAGTCGACTTTTCTCTCCTTATTTTTTAGAAAACCAGTGGGGGCACGCTGAGTGCACCCACTGGGTGTAGTCCCCGAGACTACTGTCGAATGTTTTGATTCGGTTGTAGTCTTAGAAACGTCATCATTGTCTCTTAGTTACTCGGAAGTAACTTATCTCGGACGTTTGTCGACTGACTTTTGCAGAAATCATGTGAAGTTGCGGCTCACTACACTGAGTTGGAGAACAAGCAGATCCAGCTCAACCTTGACTTGAAGCTTGCTCAAGAGAACCTGAAGAAGGCGCAAGAAGAAGCAAAAGGTATGCCTGGTGAGGCTCCCCATTTTTGATGAGTGATTTTCCTTTCTTGTCTATTCTTGATGTTGATTTCACTCGACTTGCCACAGACAAACTGGAAGAAGCTCTGAAGAAGAAGGATCAGGAACTCGCAGAAGCATAGAAGGAAGCCTCGAACAAAATGAAGCTTGCTGAAGATAAGCTGGCTTCAGTCGGAACTCTTGAACAGGAGAACTCCAGGCTGAAGGCCGCTCTCAATGCAGCTAACCAGGAGGTCAGTATTCTGAAGAACGACAAGATTGCTCTGAATGACAAGGCAAGCGAGTTGGTAGGGAAGAAGAATGATCTTGTAGGTTATCTCGGAGGACTCGCCAAGAAGTTGTTCGTCATGCTTGAGGGTAATAATCTTCATTTGACTGGTTTGCAGTAACCAAACTCGAGTAGAACCATTGACTTATTCTTGAATCGTGTTTGCAGAGTTCTGTCAGAACTTTGAAGAGGAGACCAGTCGAGTGGAACCAGGCTTGGACCCTACCAACTCTCTTGTGAAGGACGAGGCTGCCATGAACATGCTCCGTCTGGAGTCTCGCGTCGCCAGCGTGGTTGACTATCTGGCTCGGCTGAAGGTTGCGGTGTCGCGGATCGACACGTCACTCTGGCCCAGGACGACGCTTTCAAATGATCTCGAGTCTCTTATGACTCGACTGAATGACATCCCTGGTCGAGTGACGGAATGGAAGAAATCCTCCGCAAGGTGTGGCGCTGATGTCACTCTGTCTCTGGTACGCGTCCACTGCAAAGAGGTGCGAGAAGAGAAGCTGGCTGCCATCCAGGTTGCGAACACCAGGAAGCTCAGCTTTCAGGACTTCATGGAGACTTTCATAGCCGCTGCCACTCATATTGCAGACGGGATCGACTTGGATGAGTTCGTTGCCCCTTCCAGTCCTCCGCCGGAGGAGTAAAAAACTTTGATGCTTCACTTTAAATTTGCCTCGGGATGCCGAGTGGATCTTGTAACCATTAAACTCTGTCGAGCCGAGGGCTCGAGTACTTTGATCCGTAGTCTGGGACCTTTTGGGTCTTATCCGAACTTGATTTATCGTTGAATATCTTCGTGAATTATCTGTCGAGTGGAACTTGATCTTCACTCGAAATAACTTTGTATTTGTGGTGCAGCTCCGAAGAAGGTAATGGTCGATTCGCATCTTACCACCCTTGTGGATTGGGACGTGTTCTGTACTTAGGCGAGCACTGGGCTGCTGCTAAGCCCCCCGAGTGGGAGGTTTGCTCTCCACTCGGTAGGATTTTACATACTTAGGCGAGCACTGGGCTGCAGCTAAGCCCCCGAGTGAGAGGTTTGCTCTACACTCAGTAGGATTTCACATACTTAGGCGAGCACTGGGCTGCAGCTAAGCCTCCGAGTGAGAGGTTTGCTCTGCACTCGGTAGGATTTTTACATACTTAGGCAAGCACTGGGCTGCAGCTAAGCCTCCGAGTGAGAGGTTTGCTCTTCACTCGGTAGGATTTTTATATACTTAGGCGAGTACTTGGACTGCAGCTAAGCCCCCGAGTGAGAGGTTTGCTCTACACTCGGTAGGATTTTTATATACTTAGGCGAGAACTTGGACTGCAACTAAGCCCCCGAGTGAGAGGTTTGCTCTACACTCAGTAGGATTTTTATATACTTAGGCGAGTACTTGGACTGCAGCTAAGCCCCCGAGTGAGAGGTTTGCTCTACACTCGGTAGGATTTTTATATACTTAGGCGAGTACTTGGACTGCAGCTAAGCCCCCGAGTGAGAGGTTTGCTCTCCACTCAGTAGGATTTCACGTACTTAGGCGAGCACTGGGCTACAGTTAAGCCTCCGAGTGAGAGTCTGGCTCGCCACTCGGTAGGATTTCAAACACTTAGGCGAGCACTGGGCTGCAGCTAAGCCCCCGAGTGAGAGTCTAGCTCGCCACTCGGTAGGATTTCAAACACTTAGGCGAGCACTGGGCTGCAGCTAAGCCCCCGAGTGAGAGTCTGGCTCGCCACTCGGTAGGATTTCAAACACTTAGGCGAGCACTGGGCTGCAGCTAAGCCCCCGAGTGAGAGTCTGGCTCGCCACTCGGTAGGATTTCAAACACTTAGGGGAGCACTGGGCTGCAGCTAAGCCCCCGAGTGAGAGTCTGGCTCGCCACTCGGTAGGATTTCAAACACTTAGGCGAGCACAGGGCTGCAGCTAAGCCTCCGAGTGAGAGTCTGGCTCGCCACTCGGTAGGATTTCAAACACTTAGGCGAGCACTGGGCTGCAGCTAAGCCTCCGAGTGGGAGTCTGGCTCGCCACTCGGTAGGATTTTTTTTGCAAACTTAGGCGAAACGGATTCGCAGCTAAGCCACCCACTGGGGGATTTCGTACGCAAACAAAAGTGACAGCAAATATAGGAAGAACTGGAACACTCTTGCCTTTGATAAACATAAACTACAGAAGTTTTTTCTTATTACATCTCATCCGAGTGAGAATTCAAGTGTAAAATGGGCGGAGTAGTTCCGCATTCCAAGCCCGTGGCTCGTCGATCTTGCGATCAATGTTGTAGAGATGATATGCTCCATTGTGGAGGACTCTGGTGACGATGAAGGGACCTTCCCAAGTAGGAGCAAGTTTGTGTGGTTTCTGTTGATCCACTCGTAGGACCAAATCTCCTTCTTGGAAGGCTCGACTCTTCACATTTCTGGCATGAAATCGACGCAAGTCTTGTTGATAGATGGTCGATCTGATCATAGCCATTTCCCTTTCCTCCTCTAGGAGGTCGACTTCGTCTTGCCGGGCTTGCTCTGCTTCGTCTTCGTTATAAAGCTCAACTCTGGGTGCATTGTGAAGTAGATCACTCGGCAGGACGGCTTCGGCTCCATAAACCAGAAAGAACGGCGTTCTCCCAGTCGACCGGTTCGGGTTGGTCCTCAGCCCCCACAAAACTGATGGAAGCTCGTCTACCCAAGCGTCTGCTGCATGCTTGAGATCACGCATCAATCGGGGCTTCAGTCCTTTGAGAATCAGACCATTTGCTCTTTCAGCTTGTCCATTCGACTGGGGATGCACGACCGACGCGTAGTCGACTCGCGTGCCTTGAGAAGCGCAAAAAGCTCTGAACTTGTCTGAATCAAAGTTTGACCCATTGTCAGTGATGATGCTATGCGGGACTCCATATCTGAATATTAATTCCCTGATGAAATTGATTGCAGTGCAAGCATCAAGATTCTTGATAGGTTTGGCCTCGATCCACTTGGTAAACTTGTCGACTGCCACAAGCACATGTGTGAATCTACTCCTGCCTGTTCTCAGTGGTCCAACCATGTCCAGTCCCCAAACAGCGAAGGGCCAGACGAGTGGAATGGTCTTGAGGGCTGATGCTGGCTTGTGCGACATGTTGGAGTAGAACTGGCAGCCTTCATACTTGTCAACTATCTCCTTGGCCATTTCATTTGCTCTGGGCCAGTAAAAACCCACTCGGTATGCTTTGGCCACGATGGTCCGAGAGGACGCATGGTGACCACAGGTCCCCGAGTGGATATCATCAAGGATTATCTGACCTTCTTCTGGCATTATGCACTTCTGGCCGATTCCAGTTGCGCTTTCTCTGTCCAACTGCCCCTTTATGACTGTGAAGGCTTTGGATCGACGGACGATCTGTCGAGCCTCCTCCTCGTCTTCTGGGAGTTCTTTCCTTAAGATATACGCAATATATCATACCGTCCAGTCGGGAGTGATCGTCAAGACCTCCATGATTAGGTCGACCACAGCAGGAACTTCGACTTCAGTCGGATCTGTGGCACTTTTCGGCTGCGGGGCTTCTTCTGTAAAAGGATCCTCCTGGACGGACGGGGAGCGGATGTGCTCCAAAAACACATTGCTGGGAATGGCCTCTCTCTTGGAGCCTATCTTTGCCAGATCATCAGCTGCTTGGTTTTTCAGTCGGGGGATGTGATGGAGCTCTAACCCCTCGAATTTCTTTTCCAACTTTCTCACTGCATTGCAGTAGCCGGTCATAGCTGGGCTTCTGACGTCCCACTCCTTCATCACATGATTAACCACCAAATCTGAATCGCCATAGACCAAGAGGCGACGAACGCCGATTGAAATGGCCATGCGCAACCCGTACAAGAGTGCTTTGTATTCGGCTTCATTATTGGAGGAATCGAAGTGAATCTGGAGAACATATCTGAGCTTATCTCCTCGGGGGGGGGGGGGAGACCAATACTACCCCAGCACCAGAACCATTCAGCATCTTGGATCCATCGAAGAACATGGTCCAGTGCTCCGAGTGAACTTGAGTCGGAAGCTACTGTTCAATCCATTCGGCGACGAAATCTGCAATTGCTTGGGACTTGATAGCCTTCTTTGCTTCAAACTTGATATCTAAGGGAAGGAGTTCAATTGCCCACTTCGCCACTCGACCAGTTGCATCTCTGTTGTGCAAAATCTCTGACAGTGGAGCGTCGCTGACGACTGTAATGGAATGGTCAGAGAAGTAGTGCGCAACCTTCTTCGTGGTCATGTAAATCCCATATACAAGCTTCTGGTAGTGGGGATATCTTTGCTTCGACGGAGTCAAAACTTCAGACACATAATATACTGGGCGTTGAACTCTGAAGGCCTTTCCTTCTTCTTCCCGCTCGACCGTGAGTACTATACTGACAACCTGTCCCGTGGCTGCAATGTAAAGCAGCAGAGGCTATTTACTGATTGGGGCAGCAAGCACCGGCTGGGTGGAGAGCAGAGCTTTGAGGTCTGCAAACGCTGCATCAGCTTCTGGAGTCCACTCAAACTTGTCAGACTTGTTCATCAGTCGGTGAAGAGGCAACGCCTTTTCATCGAGACGAGAAATGAATCGACTTAAAGCGGCCAAGCAACCTGTAAGTTTCTGGACATCGTGCACACGCACAGGGCGCTTCATCTGGAGTATGGTACCAACTTTCTTGGGGTTGGCGTCGATCCCTCGTTCGGAAACGAGGAAACAGAGTAACTTTCCACCTGGGACTCCGAATGTGCACTTTGATGGGTTGAGCTTGATATCATACCTCCTGAGGTTAGCAAAGGTTTCAGCAAGGTCAGTCAGCAGGTCGGAACCTTTCCGTGACTTAACCACAATATCATCCATGTATGCTTCCACATTCCGACTGATTTGAGTGAGTAAACACTTCTGGATCATCCTCATGAACGTGGCTCCAGCGTTCTTGAGGCCGAAGGGCATGGTGACATAGCAGAAGCACCCGAATGGAGTGATGAAAGCTGTTTTGATCTCATCGGGCCCATACAGACGGATCTGATGGTACCCGGAATAGGCGTCTAGAAAAGACAATCGCTCACACCCCGCGGTCGAGTCGACTATCTGGTCGATGCGGGGGAGAGGGAAATGATCTTTCGGGCAGGCCCGATTGATATGTTTAAAGTCAATGCACATGCGAAGTGACTTGTCCTTCTTGGGGACCATGACAACATTGGCGAGCCACTCGGAGTGGTAAATCTCTCGGATGAACTCCGCTGCTAAGAGTCGAGCCACCTCCTCACCAATAGCTTTCCTCTTCTGGACGGCGGACCGTCGAAGATGTTCTTTCACAGGCTTGAACTTCGGGTCGACGCGTAGACGGTGCTCAGCCAGCCCCCTGGGAACTCCAGGCATGTCAGAAGGCTTCCATGCAAAGATGTCCCAGTTCTCACGGAGGAATTGGATGAGCGCTTCCTCCTATTTGGAATCGAGCATCGTTGAAATGTGAGTCGGAGCAGCGTTGGGGTCGGTCCGGTGAATATGAACTGGCTTAGTTTCACCGGACGAATGAAAAGCTGATTCTGAAGCTGGCTTCTTGGCCCGCAGCAATTCACTCGGATCAGCTGTCTTCTGGTACTCTTGCAGCTTGACTACTGCCATCTGAGCATCAACAATTTTTGATCCTTTCTGGAAACACTCTTCTGCTTTCTTCCGATTACCTGTAACAGTGATCACACCTTTTGGACCAGGCATTTTCAACTTAAGATACACATAGCACGGTCGAGCCATGAAGCGTGCATAGGCTAGCCTGCCCAGAATAGCATGATAAGCACTCTGGAAGTCCACAACTTCAAACGTCAACTTTTCCTTGTGGTAATTCTTTGAATCACCGAAAACCACGTCGAGAGCAATCTGGCCGAGTGACTCGGCTTTCTTTCCAGGAATGACTCCATGGAAACTCATGTTACTGGCACTGAGCCTCGACATCGGAATGCCCATCCCTTTCAACGTTTCAGCATACAATATGTTCAGGCCGCTGCCACCATCCATCAGGACTTTGGTCAGTCAAGTGCCTTCGACAACCGGATCAACCACCAGAGCTTGCCTCCCAGGGGTGGCAATGTGCGCAGGGTGATCGGACTGGTCGAAAGTGATGGCAGTCTGAGACCATTTCAGGTAGCTGGGTGTTGCCGGGGCAACCATATTCACTTCATGGTTAATGACTTTCAGTCGACTTTTGCTCTCGACATCAGCAAAAATCATCAAGGTGGAATTGACTTGGGGATACCCGTCGTCACTGTCTTCCTTATCCTCAACTTTGTTTGACTCTTTTTCCTTGTCCTTGGACTGCTTGCCCTGGAACTGCTGAATCAGGAGCCGACATTGTCGAGTGGTATGCTTGGGGTAAATGAGTTTACCCTCTTCATCTTTCTTGGTGTGAATGTGACACGGCAGATCCAAAACATCGTTTCTGTCTTGATCTTTTACTTTCTTGGGGTTCCAGGGCCCCTTAGGTTTCCCCTTGAATTTTCCCTGGGTTACGACCAGGGCCTCCCCAGGAGCGGCTGGCTCGGCCTTCCGCTTCTGCTTCCGACTGGAATTGCCTCCGGTTTCCTGGGCGAATGCTTTCTGCTTGATACTCCGGAGTCGATCTTCATCTTCACCATTAGCGTATTTGGTGGCAATTTCCATCATCCAATTCAGAGACATTTCTCCGGTCCGACCGAACTTCAGGTTCAACTCTCTGTTCTTGACGCCTTCTTTAAAGGCATAAACTGCTTGATGATCTGGTACATTCTCAATTGTGTGATGCAGAGTGATCCACCTCTGGATGTAATCCCTCAGTGTTTCATTCGGCTTCTGCATGCAAGACCGCAATTCCATAAGGCCTGTCGGTCGTTTGCATGTTCCTTCGAAAGTCGTGACAAACACTCGGGAGAGGTCCTCTCAAGTGTAGATGCTGCTGGGTGCTAGCTGATTAAGCCACGCTCTGGCTGATCCCTCTAACAAGAGAGGCAAATGCTTCATAGCCACCTCATCATTGCCGCCACCAATCTGGACAGCCACTCGGTAATCTTCGAGCCAAGTGCCAGGCTTAGACTCACAAGTGAACTTGCTGACTCCAGTTGCCAACCTGAAGTTGGGAGGAATCATTGTGGCCCTGATGGCTCGACTGAAACACTCTGGCCCTGAAACATGTACTCTGCTGCTGGCAGGAGCATCTCTGTCAGGTCCTTCTCTGTGAGCCCTGTTCCTGTCGACCAAACCTTGAACGAGGATGGACCTCGCGTCAAAACCTGGTTCTCTGGGATCGACTGGAATCCTCCGCCCAACACTATGAGGGCGTCTGTCATCCTGCTGTCGAGGAGCATATGACCCACTCCTCGGGGGAGGGGTTGGCACTCGACGTCGATCATCACGATCGAATCGGTGGTCATACTGCTCGTTTCTTCTGTACTGATCTGGCCGGTCTCCACGTCCCTCACGCCTCGGGGGCGATCCTGGGCTGTGAGCCGACTGCACTGTATCCGCAGCAACGGATCGACTGCGGGTCCTGTTCCGCGACTGAGAGACATCGGAATTCTGGTTTCCCGCTGCCCGGAGCAACGCTCTGATTTGCAACAAGCCTCTGTCGGCTTCTGACTGTGAAGGCTGAATTGATTCCGCTATCCGGGCTGCGGCTGCCAAATTCTGAACAGGAGTTCGATATACCTGCGTGGGCGGGAAGAGCTGACGTCGACTGGATTCGGAAGCTCGTTGACGCGCCCGCTCGTCGAGTGCTCGTTGGAAATTCTCTAGTCGAGTGCGTTCGGCCAAGTTAGCCAAGCGCGCGTCCTCCAAGGCCCGGGCCTCGGGGGTCTCTCCAACGATAGGAGTTTGGAGTGCATCCATGTTCCGGCGGCGGAGTTCTTCTCGCTGCAGCGACATGATAGGCTCAGGGAGATACTCTTCGTGGGGGTGCGACGGATCGCCCCCATCCGCGCCTCCATTGGTACGAGCAAAACCGGGAGGGCTGCATGTGCCATCGATTGCCAGAACCTCCGCCGCAGGGTCACTGCTGTCGCATTCGGATGCGGTCTCTGCGGAGCCAGTCGACAGGTCGAACATGCCGTAGAGAGATTCGTCAGGCTCGATTGCCGCGACTTGTGGGGTGGACGACTAGCGAGCCACCGCATGCCTCACCCACCTCTGAAGTCTCGATCGACCAGAGCGCTTGCGCTGGCGAGAGACGAGGCGGGGAGGTGAAACGGGAGCCGACTGATACTAGGTCGACGGCTGCCGTAAGAGAACGCCACGAACACACGCACGAAAGTGCGTCGCCCCATGGATGAGGAGCGCGTCGATGTCGAGCGGAGCCTCATGAAGCCAGGCGGAGTCGTCGGCGATAAACGTGAACGCGCCGAGACGGATCTCGCGGCCCTCCACCAAAACTCCGCATGAAACCATGATCAAGGCGATCGAGAAAAATTGCAACTCCTACAATCAAGCGCTAAGATTCCTGCCCCAAGGTGGGCGCCAACTGTCGTGGTTCTAAGTCTGACAGTGATGTAGGGGGGTTAGTATGGAGAGGCTAGATCCTAGCTATGCAGGAGCTGTAAGTACACAAAGATGTACGAGATCAGGCCCTTCTCAGAGGAAGTAAAAGCCCTACGTCTTGGTGCCCGGAGGCGGTCGACTGGATTATGTGTGTATGAATAACAGGGGTGCGAACCCTTGATACTGAGGAGGGGGTGGCTTATATAGAGTTCGCCAGCCCTCTCCTGCCCTCAGTAATATAGGGTTTAAGGTACATTAAGGTTAGACGTTACTGGTAATGCCTCTATTAAAGTGTTATAATGACCATAAAGACTACTTAATGACCGGCCGTTTACCTGCGGGGTGACTTTAGGTCTCCTGACGGTCGAGTCGTTGGCTTCGTGGTCGAGTGATACTTCCTGGTCGAGTGTCTTGAACACGTCGAGTGGGTACCTTCAAGTCGATTTAAAGGTGATTTCTTCTTTGGATGTCCTTGGGTAAGGCTCTTAGGACAGGTCCGTGCCCCTACCCTAGGTACATAGCTTCATCAGCTGGAGCATTGGTTAAACCGAAGGACATGACGGTGTACTCGTATTGGCCATGTCGAGTAACAAAGGCCGTTTTAGGAATGTCCCCGTTCTTGATTTTGATTCGATGGTAGCCCAGCCTCAAATCCATCTTGGAAAAGACTGAGGATCTAGCGAGCTGATCATACAGGTCGTTGATCCTGGGGAGCAGACACTTGTTCTTGATAGTGACCAAATTGACAGGTCGGTAATCTACAACCATCCGATCCGTTCCATCCTTCTTCTTGACGAAGAGGACGGGGCAAGCCCATGGAGAAGAACTAGGACGGATGAAACCCTTTTTCAAGGACTCATCGAGTTGTTTCTTAAGCGCAGCTAGTTCTAGGGGTGCCATCTTATAAGGTCTTCTAGAGATTGGGACGGTTCCTGGAACAAGGTCCATCACGAACTCAACATCTCTGTCAGGTGGAACACCTGACAGTTCCTCTGGAAAAACATCCGGGAAGTCACAGACTACCGGGATATCTTCAAGGTCTGGAAGGGGGTTGGCATTTAAGGAGTAAAGCTGTCGCTCAGACACTCGGGTCAAAACATTGACTGTCTTGCCCGATGGATGGGTGAGTTGAACATTTCTAGTAGAGCGATCAATCTTAGCGTAATGGGCTGACATCCAGTCCATACCCAATATGATGTTTATGTCCGAGGACTTGAGAGCTATTAGTGATGCAAGGAAGACCAATCTGTCGACAAGAATTTCATTTCCATGGTTGATTCTAGAGGTTTGCCACTTAGAACCAGGGGTTTGAATTACCATGGAGGTGGGCATGTCACAAAATGTGGTGTTGTGCAATCGAGCATAGCTCTCGGAAATAAATGAATGAGATGCTCCAGTATCAAAGAGAACAGTTGCCGGATGGCAATTAACAAGGAGCGTACCGAGAACAACGTTGGGATCCTCATGAGTCTCCTCAGCTGAGACGTAGTTGACATGGCCACGAGCAGTGGTGGCCGGCTTGGCGACGAGCACCTTTCCTGCTGGCTTGCCACGGCCAACAGACTTTCCGAATTGGTTGGGGTTGTTCTGGGGATACTCACGGATGTAGTGACCCGTCTCCCCACACTTGAAACAAGTTATCATATTGGGGCGTGGAGCAGCATTAGGAGCGGGGCCACCATAAGTCTTGGGCGGTACATACTGCTGGTTGGGGCGAGGTGCCTCAAAGGATGGCCTCGGAGTGAACCTGGGTGGCAGAGCAGTGTTTGGAATCCAAACCCGGTGCTTCTAAGATCCAGAGTCGGATGAGGGTCCAAAATCCCGGGAGTGCTTGCGTGAAGCTTCAAAGTCAGTTTGCCCTATCTCAGCACTGATGGCCTTGTTGACTAACTTCTGAAAGGAGGTGCAATCGTGCAGATGAAGGTCACGGCGAAGCTCGGGGCTAAGTCCCTTGCGGAACCTTGCCTGCTTCTTGGCGTCGGTGGATACCTATTCGGGAGCATAACGTGCTAGATTTCTGAACTCACGACTGTATGCATCCACAGTCAGTCTACCCTGGGTGAAATTGCAGAACTCTTCCCTCTTTTGGTCCATGAGACCTTCCGGGATGTGATGCTCACGGAAAGCAGCACTGAATTCAGCCCAGGTAGTGATTTGGCCGACCGGGCGCATAGCCTCAAAGTTCTCCCACCAAAGGCTAGCAGGGCCTTCGAGGTGATAGGCAGCAAAGGTAACTTTATCAGCTTCGGCTACGTTGGCAGAACGTAGCTTGTGGGTGATGCTGCGAAGCTAGTCATCCGCATCGAGAGGTTTGACGGACTGGTTAAACTTCGGTGGATACAGCTTGACAAAGTCATTGATTGACACCAGGTCGTTCCTTGGCTGGCATGCAGTATTCTGCTCAATCCGCTCCAGCAAGCGGTTGGTCTCACGCTTGTTTCGTTCTGCCTCCGTCATAACTTCGGCCAGAGAAGGTGGTTGAGGCAGATTTTCATTCCTGGCTGCACTGGCTTCACCCTGCTCCGGAGCAGCAGGGTTGTTGCGGGTGTTGACAATCCTAGGAAAACAAAACAACGGTTTAGACCAGGATGGCAAAATCTGGGCAAGGAAGTGCGGAATGTAATGGATAACAAGGAATGCAGAGATGTTCATCTGTATGACATGGTAATATAGAAACTGCCATATATATACCAACGGTCATACACACCATACATAGTTTAGTACAAGCCCAGGACAAGGTACAACTATGATGAAAGACGTTACATCTCATCGGAGGCATTCCAAGCTCCTATACATTATTTTTCTACACCTCCGGAATTGATACACACAAAGTCATATTCCTCAAGTCACGCAGGACAGTGGACATACAACTATTACAATACTAGCGAAACTACTACTAGCTCAGACAGCTCCGTAGTAATCCTCATAGAAGTCACCAGCCAAGCCTGGAAGCGGAACATGATCATCTGGGAACAGACGGTCCTGTGGAGCTTGCGGGCCATAGGGACTCGGATGTGGCCTTGGTCCAACAAACGGCGGCAGACGAGGTCCACGAGGAGGGGTGATGCCTCCTACCTCACGCCACTCCATAAAATCTGGCAGACCAGCCCGCACGGGGTACAAGTCCCTCATGTCCATGTATCCAACTTGCACGGCAGGTGCAAACCGTGTTAGAGTGGCACAGTGATCAGAACGAGCGTTAAAGAGCTCCATACGCAAGGCCCGATTTTCACGGTCCTTGTCTTCCAGCATCTCAGTAGTGGTGCGGAGGAGTGAGTCCTCGTGGGATGAGTCACTGTACATAGCCTGGAGGTACCCATGCGCCCCAGGGAGGGATGCTGGCATGTAGCGGAAATCGGTGTTGCCCAGCAAGGCAATTCTGGCTCGAATAATAGTCATCATCGAGTAGGCTGCATCCTGCAAGGACATCCCAATAGTAATCCCAAGTCCATAAGAACAATGGAGCGGTTCAGTAGCTCCAGGATAGGATGGATATATCCTGACTGTCGGGGATATACCCCGCGGTGTAAACCGGCCGGAAGTTAACCCGGCCGGACTTGGCGATATTCGTCTGGTGACCCGCCCAGACCTGGCGGTTTACCAGCAACCCGTCGGGACGTTGTAACTCACTGGTAACCCGACGGACGGGTCAGAGGAGCGACAAGACCCGGTGGCCCGTCTGGCGGTTCATGAAGGCCGGTTCAACTATTGTGGGCCGGTTTAAGAGGAAAGGAATATTTGCCTTACAAGGAGTTAAAGCCAGGACTTGTATCCGGTTTGTATTAGAGATAGACTAGTCCTAATCCCAATAGGACTCCACATGTAAACCGCCCCTTCAACATATATAAGGAGGGGCAGGGCTCCCCAAAGAGGGGGAGGTTAGAAGCTACAAGCTATAGGCAATCAATAATCTCTAGGGCTAGACACAAGAGCCGGTTTACGGCGACTCCCCCATGAGCATAATGAGATCTAGCCTCAAACAACATGTAGGGTTTTTACCGGATGATGTTTCCCGGGGCCCGAAGCTGTCTAAACCCTTGTCTCGCGTGTTGATCCGCCCTGCGTCTCTCGTCCCACTCAACCCCTCTCAAGCTACCACATAGATGCGTTGGCCTCACGACTAAGTCCTGACACTAAGGACATCTGCCGTGACAATTCCACGACAGTTGGCGCCCACCGTGGGCCTGCGCACGGTGGTGATGAGTTCTTGAAGGGATCTTTCCTAGGGTTTTGAGAAGATCGCGACCCGTCGGATCAGCAAGAGCCGGTTTACGGCGACTCCCCCATGAGCATAATGAGATCTAGTCTCAAACAGCATGTAGGGTTTTTACCGGATGATGTTTCCCGGGGCCCGAAGCTGTCTAAACCCTTGTCTCGCGTGTTGATCCGCCCTGCGTCTCTCGTCCCACTCAACCCCTCTCAAGCTACCACATAGATGCGTTGGCCTCGCGACTAAGTCCTGACACTAAGGACATCTGCCGTGACAATTCCACGACAGTTGGCGTCATTTTGGGGTCCTGGCTGACTGGCACCATTGCTACGCCTTCGGGGGGCTTGGTTGCGTCTGACCATGGTAATTCCATCTGACCAAGCTCAGTAGAGCTCTTCTTTTGCAAAAAATTGTTGCCATTGCTTTTGCTTTAATAGCCTTTCTTGAGAAGTTGCTATCTTATTTGCGTTTTTTAAACCGACAGTATTTTGTACCGGTTCAAACAGCTAAATGGCGGAACACGGTCCATTTTTAGACCGGAGATTATCTGCCCGGTTTGATTTTCTGTTACCATCCTATTATGGAGTAAACCGGTGTTTATCAACCCGGCTCGGCTTTCAACTACAAGTTGTGAGTGCATGATCAAATTATGATCCGGAGATTATCTGCCCGGTTTGATTTTCTGTTACCATCCTATTATGGAGTAAACCGGTGTTTATCAACCCGGCTCGGCTTTCAACCACAAGCTGTCAATACACGATCAAGTTATAATCCGGAGACTATCAGCCCGGTCTGGTTTGACTACAAGTCACCAGTATATATATGGTTAATCCGGTGTTTATCACAACCCGGTACGATTTTATCATAAATCGGCACAATATGGAAGGAGTTATCATTACTCAAGATTGGGGTTATCACTCTTACTACAAAAAGTTGGTAAACCAACGATGTGATTCAATGTCACAGGTATGATATATTTCATATTTTTAAGTGCAGCCTTGGTTATAACCCAGGTTATATGTTGGGCATTATGACCCGTCCGACGGTAAACCGCCAGGACACTTTAAACTTGTTGTATGCAGAAACAGGTTGAATAACGCATGGTTATAAATTATCCGGTGTTTATTAAACCGGCCTGCCTTTAAGACGATAAGTCGCCAGTATGATGATAACTTATCCGGTGTTTGTTAAACCGGCCTGGCTTTAAGACGATAAAGTTGCCAGTATATGATGAGAAATTATCCAGTGTTTATTAAACCGGTCTGGCTTTGGACTATAAGTCGCCAGTATATATTTGGATTGCGTCATTGGAATCATGCGCTTATAAGTTATTGGATTATATTATTCAAATAGCCAAACTTGGCTAAATTTTCATTATGATATTGGATGAATAAGGTTTTTATACCAGATTATATTATCTTGAATAGCCATCATGGCTGGATTTTTATTATGGTTATCAATAACCAGTATTATAATTAAGGTTTTCAAAGTCGCTTTAGCGCAATGGCTATCATATTATCAATGGATACGATTTATTCTACAATTGAAGGAATAGTCCCGAGTCGCTGCAGGCTTACTACCCGGTACTTGGGGGCTACATTGTTCAAAGTTGATATTCAAATATGCAAGTCTCATGTCGCTGCAAGCATGCACCATGACACTTGGGGGCTAATGCAAAGTCATTTTTGCTCATTTTATTGAAAGACCCAACTCATCACATTGTAATGAGCTGGCCCTTGGGGGCTACCAATTTCTCCTGTCAACTATTCAAGGTACAAAGTTTTTTATCCATTATATTGAAGGGTCCACTGCTTAGTTGGTAAAGCACAAAGGCTCTTAACCCTGTGGACATGGATTCAAGCCCCATGATGGGGGTTACATCATATGATGTTATTTTCATTGAAGTGTATATCAAAGTCCCAGCTCAATATTATCTTATTGACCCGGCCCTTGGGGGCTACATTGGTTGAAGTTTTATGGGCATCAGTCAATTACAAGTCCCAGGTTGCTGCAAGCATGATAACCTGGCACTTGGGGGCTACAGGTAATATGGATATAAGGGAGAAATATCTTCCAATTTTCTGTTTTGAGCCAATCATCATGAACCGGTGTCTGCAACAATCATAATCCGGGGTCATCAGTTTTTTATAACCCGGCCATTTGGTAATGTTAAACCGGCAAGTTTTCAAGACCGGGATCATCTTCAAACCGGCTGAATATCAGATGAACATTTCAAGACCAGTATTTCTTAAACCGGCGTTTTGGAAGCCGACTCAAGTGGATTATTTCTTCACAATATTTTTCTGCGAGAAACCAATGTCAGCAAATTGAGTATGACGCTGGCTTATTGACCTGGATTTTCTAGAAGGAGGAAATGACAAGGACTTAAGGATGATCAGGTGCCGGTTTACAAGAATTCTTAACCCGGAGTACAACCTGTCAAATTTGTTCTTATGTTTATTTGCAGCATAAGTTTACCATGGATAAATCCAAGCTAAACTTGGGGGCTAATGTCGGGGATATACCCCGCGGTGTAAACCGGCCGGAAGTTAACCCGGCCGGACTTGGCGATATTCGTCTGGTGACCCGCCCAGACCTGACGGTTTACCAGCAATCCGTCGGGACGTTGTAACTCACTGATAACCCAACGGACGGGTCAGAGGAGCGACAAGACCCGGTGGCCCGTCTGGTGGTTCATGAAGGCCGGTTCAACTATTGTGGGCCGGTTTAAGAGGAAAGGAATATTTGCCTTACAAGGAGTTAAAGCCAGGACTTGTATCCGGTTTGTATTAGAGATAGACTAGTCCTAATCCCAATAGGACTCCACATGTAAACCGCCCCTTCAACATATATAAGGAGGGGCAGGGCTCCCCAAAGAGGGGGAGGTTAGAAGCTACAAGCTACAGGCAATCAATAATCTCTAGGGCTAGACACAAGAGCCGGTTTACGACGACTCCCCCATGAGCATAATGAGATCTAGCCTCAAACAACATGTAGGGTTTTTACCGGATGATGTTTCCCGGGGCCCGAAGCTGTCTAAACCCTTGTCTCGCGTGTTGATCCGCCCTGCGTCTCTCGTCCCACTCAACCCCTCTCAAGCTACCACATAGATGCGTTGGCCTCGCGACTAAGTCCTGACACTAAGGACATCTGCCGTGACAATTCCACGACACTGACCGTGCACAGATATTGGCTTTGATTAAAGTCTCTAAACTGCTCCTCGACGGTATATTCGGGATACCACCGGTAACCTGTTTCGACCATCAGTCGGACCAGCATGGCTGTGTGACCACATACATCAATGCAATGGGTCAAACGAACCACTTGGTTTTGGGGACGGGTGGCCATCTGGAAGCACAAGATAATGCAAAGGCATTAGAATTTTCTAGGAGAAATTGCACAGCATAACGGCTGTAAATGCTCGGAGAAAGATTTGAGGCATTCACAACAGTTTGCAAAACCACTCGACAACATTATATCAAGGTTCTGGTTCAACTGGCAACATTCTAAAAGTAGTAGAAAATGAACTGGGTTGCAATCAACAAGCCTATAAGTTACTACGGATTAGTAACACGTGAACTTGATAGAGAGAAGAGAGCCTAGTCCTTAACCCACGTAGAATGAGAAGAGAATGACTCTAAACAGAGGGCATAAGGTAAAGGAGTAAAAAGAGCCTTACGTTCCCTCCCACAATCAATTCCCCTACATATAACTACAGCATTTCTAGACTCGACATCGACCAGTTTGGCTTAGCGAACCTACAGGCAGTCCGGCTCTGATGCCAACGTTGTCAGGACCCCGATTCCAAGTCACATCGACCCAGCCGGTAACACCTCATATCACTTTGCAGCCTCACGCACGGTAATCCCACGGGTGACGCCTTACCATGGCCCGGGACCGTTTGCGCCTTTTGGCTCACGTATATGATAGTGTCGCTAGCATCCATATGACAGAGAACCCGGGCCGACATGGCTAGTCGTGAACCCAAGGCGGCACTAACCCATGAGGACAGGCATACATGAATCACATCGAGCATGTCGGTCAACAACGTGTGAATCCGGGCTGTAGCACTGGGCTAACAGGACTCCGGTAATCCGGGCTATAGCAGGCTAGGCAGGACTCCGGAAGTCACCGCATGACATTTCCCCGAAGGGACAGACACATGAACGAAGTGAATCACATGCCGGCCAGTCAAGTGTTCCAAGCAGTAGTGCTGGGCTAGCAGGACTCCGGTGAACCGGGCTGTAGCGGACTACTATCGCTCAGAAAGCACTAGACTACATTTCCCCATATGATAGGCTGCCAAGGATAAACAACTAGATTGTCGGATCCCACTCATACCAAGCATTTCAATCATACACACAATATGCCCGATATGAGTAAATACAACATGGCATCACAACAAAACTCTACAACTCAAGTACTTTATTTAGAAGGCTCCGATGAGCCATACATAACATATCCATACAGGTAGGGGTCACATGACCCGACACTCAAGTCATACAAACATACAAGCACATGCGGAAGCAAAGTAGTCTGAGTACAGACACTAGAAAGAAAGAAGGCTTGACGAAGCCTGTCTATCTACATAGGCCCTTCACAAGCTTTGGACCACCACCTGGGTGGCTAGTCACTCGTCAACATTGAGATCTACATAGAACCCATCGGAAGGAGCTGTGTTGTCGTCTGAAAACATTAATTAAAGCAACATGAGTATGGAGGTACTCAGCAAGTCTTACAACAGAATCCTACTATACATGCACATTCTCAAGAAGGTAGTGGAGTTATTGCAGCAAGCCAGCTTTGACTCATGGCTAAGCTATCCTACGACAGACACAACTTGTAAACCATTTGTCGCACACGAGTCCACTATCACCAACACAATACTCCACCATGGATCCTCCCTCATCAACCTACGAGAGGGCCATCCGCGGTACTCACACTTATCTTGTGGCTTTTAGTAGTATCCATTTACTTGTCTATGAACTGCATAGGCGACCAAGTAGTCCTTTACCGCGGACGCGGCTATTCGAATAGTTTTATACCCTACAGGGGTGTACTTCTTCACACATGTTTCCACCACTTAGCGTCTGCACACGTCATGTGCTCGGCAGACTTCAAGCGAAAGTCGACGTGGGTGTAGACCACGACCTAACCAACCACACCAGTCTCTAATCTAGGTTTATCGCCTATTCGGGTTCCATCCGCAAGGAGATCCGGGCCGGGTGTCTTCAACGGCCCCAAATGATGTGTGCAGGGTTCCCGAGACACCAACCGGGCGAATCGGTACACCGTGCCACGTGCCTACCGCAACACAGCCCACCCCTATGGTCAGCGCTGCATGCGGCCCCCAGCAACTACAAACACCAGAAACTACTTGCAACTCCTGGACAGAGGACGAGAGGGGTCAGTAAGTCGAGCGGGGTCGTATTTCAGGGCCCAATGTGTGGTAGTAGATGATCTTAAATCACGCATACAGATCTCAGTTCTTAGGGACGACCTCAATGAAACAACCCACCATGTACTCCTACATGGCCTCTCATCGATTCCTTTACCAAATCATATTCAACACTTCACTCTCGTTACCGACACAACCTTTCACTCTAGTTCATCATCCCGATGAGCCAGACCTAACACAACTCTAAGCATAGCAAGCATAGAATGGTAGGAAACACAGATATGGCTCAATCAACTCCTACACATGCTAGTGGGTTTCATCTAGTTACTGTGGCAATGAAAGGTCATGCAAAGGAAGTGGGTTCAACTACCGCAACACACAACAGTTTGAATCGCGTTGTCTTAATGCAGTAAAACAAGAGCAGAAGCGAGAACATGGGTTCGTATCGGAATGATCAATGGTTGCTTGCCTGACGGAGTGGTGGTGGGATACTGCCCTTCAGTTGGATACTCGTGAATATCCTCGGAGGCAGAACCTACCACGAAGAACACATCGAGCACAGTCACCACATGGCAATATGCAACAATATGATGCATGCAATGACATGGCAAAATGGTGTGTGTTAAGCCTAATGCAACTTGGCACAGAATGGTTTGAGTCCATTTGAACCAAAGATTCAAATGATCACCCAAAATAATAAGTGATATGGATGCATTAGCTTGTTTCACCTAAACAGCAAGGTTAAAGTGTTTTGACATGAATGAAACTAGTACACATGGAAAGATTGGATTTTTCTGATCAAATTTCATATATAAATCTTTGCATTTGGAGTTATAGATTAATTTCTATGAATTTTTTAAGTTTGAACTATTTTCTGGAATTTCCTGTATAAGAATAATTCCAGTAATTTAGCATTGCGTCAGGGTGACGTCAGTGGTCAACGGGGACGTCCAGGTCAACCTGACCAGTGGGTCCCGCGTGTCAGCAGTTAATTAAACTAAATCATTTTAGTTAGAAACTAATCTGGATAATTAGCAAAGGGGGGCACTTGTCATTGACTCAGGGGAGTCAACCTGGGCCCACCCAGTCAACATCAACGGTCAAACCCGCCGGCGAGGCCAGATGCGGCGGTGGAAGTGCATTAGCATGTTCCGGCGACCAAATGGACGACGGAGACCATCTACGGGTAGCCAGAGGCATGCTGCGGTGTTTGGTGGTGGTGGTTGAGCTTGGGGTGGCCGGGAACGTCGCCGGTGACGAGCTAGGCGGTCGCCGGAGTCGGGTGAAGACGAACCCGAGGCTGCGGAGCACGGCGAGGTGCGTGGAGTGGGGCGTTGTGCACCTGGGGTTGTGGTGAGGTTAGTGGACAACGTGGCATGGCCGGTGGTTGGCCGGAGAAACGTCGGCGACGAGCTCTGCGGCGGTGCGTGCGGGTGAGCTTCGTGTAGTTGCTATGGTGCATGAGAGGGCAAACGGAGAGGATGGGGAGGTAGCTGGGCTCACGGCGGTCACGCAGAGACAGACGGCGAGGTCGGGGACGAGCTGATGCGGCGGCGACGTCGAAGGGGATCTCCGGCAGTGGTGGACAAAGGCGGGGTCGGTGGAGGTGTTGCAGAGCGTGCGAGCGCTCGGGGCTCGACCTGCTCGATGTAGTCGACGACGGTGGAGCGAACGGACACGGTGGTGCAGCACGGGGACAGCGGTGGACACAACTACGGTGGCGGAACGGCGACGGCTGCGTCGGCCATGGTGGAGGGGAGCGAGGGAGTGAGGCAGGGGGCGAATGAGCGTGTCCAGGGGGTCGGGGCGGCGACGTGGAGCCTGCCCAGGCCAGCAGGGCGGCGAGAGGAGGAAGCAGGGCGGCGGCCAGCTGCGTGGCGCGCGCTAGTGCCGCCGTCGAGCACCTGGCTGCCTGCGTGGCCGAGCCAAGCAGCTCGCTGGAGCGGTGGCTGGGCTGGGCCGGCAAGTGGGCTTGCTAGGTGGGCGCCAGGTAAGCCTTTTCCTATTTTGTTTTCTTTTTCTATTTTTCTGTAACTTTAGGGCTTTATTAAAAATACTTAGGCACTTACTAAAATCCTGAAAATAATTGTGGGCTCTGTTGGGATTATTCCTAACAGCCCTCACTTAAATCCAGAATTATTTGAACATTTAAAATATTTACTAGCATTTAAATGTCCAAAAGCAAATTACATATGATTTAATTCAGTGACCTTCTGTTGACCTAGAAAATTGTGCACCAATTTTGCCAGAGGTTCTAACCCAGGACAAAGAGGGTGAACATTTTAGAAGGGCATTTCAGGTTCATTGAAATTATTTTTAGTAAGCCCTAGTTGATTTCAGAGGGGGTGCTGGGGGTTCTGTCTTCCCCAATTCAAGTTTCTGTTGAAAGTAGACATGATGCAACACTCTAACGCAAGACTAGCTAGGATGTGACACTCTTATAGCCAAGCTTGAAGGTACGATGAAGACATTGGTGTTCTATATTCTCAATGGCATCAGCTTCAATGCTCAAGATTTCTTCATCAGGCAACTTGCTGCATCTGGAATTGATCTATTTGGCTTGAAGTTTTATGCTCCATGGGTGATGCGCTTACTCTAGCTTCACTCTTTTGTCAACTATCAGCCCTCTGCGCGCAACCATCTTATCTTCTTGCCTGAGGTTGATATGTCTGTCGAAGCCATCTACCCTGAGCCTGCCAAGGAGCCACTTTATTTTCATAATGTTGATCGCCAAAGCTTCTCGCAACCAATTGAGGGAGTTCTTGCTGCAACTCGTGTCTATTCTCTGGCTAGAAATACACGTGCACCTCATCGTGCCACTACTGAAGCCACTGAAAGCATCATTGCTCAAAGGCCTCGAAAGCGAGTGCGTGTACTCAATGGCCGAGAGCTTCTTGTGGCCTTACATCAGAAACAGGATAAGCACCATGACTGGCTAAAGCGTCAGATGCAGAGCCTCTTGCTGGATGTTAATCGCATTCGCAATCTTGCCACCAAGAACGCATTCGTATCACATGAAGCCTGTCGGAGGTCTTGGAAGAGTCTGACTTTGCTAAGCTCTGAAGACGATCTTCGCGAAGATGGCTTCACAAAGCGCTACAAATTTGATTCCACGCCTCCCCGGAATGCCGTCTTGCATCGTACTCCTTCCTTAGAAGACTCGGAGTACTCATCTTCGGCTGCAACTGTTGTTGCGACAGTCGTTGATGAACAAGACGATGCCACTTCACCAACCATGACTTCGCCGTGTCTCGACACTGCACCAGGCCCTTCGGCACCACCGGACTCCAACGTCGACCCTACACCTTCATCTACTCCTGATGGGAACGAGTAGATGCTCTATGTCTTCAAACCTTTTTGGTCCTTCCTGACAAAAGGGGGAGAAGCATATGAGTTGATAGTCTTCAAGCGGGTCCATATGGGTGGTTGCTATATCTTTTTGCCAAGTGGTTACAACTCTCGTTTTTGATACATTTGGTTCTTTGGGTTGTAACACTTAAACTTGATGGTCGTCTGCTACTTTGTCTGCTATTCTGTGATGCGATGATAAATTCCGCATGAAGTCATTCCGCAGACGTCCATTTTTCATTATGCATGTCATTATCTTCGTTATATCCTTTTATGCATGATGAATTGTCTTCATCAGTTGAAGAGGATCTCCACAAGTAAAACCTGCCATGTGCATTTGCATTCAAGAGCAAACTACTTATATGCACATCTTCAAGGGGAGCCTTTTGATACTTGTGAAGACAATGCCTTAACCCTTACAATTTCACATACTTTTATCCCCGTTGAAAACTTCAACCAGTTTGTCATCAATCACCAAAAAGGGGGAGATTGTAAGTGCATCTAGTGCCACCCCTAGTTTGTTTTGGAGTATTGACGACAAACTTGGTTGAGGGACTAATGTGTTTGTGAGAATTGTAGGATAACACAGGTAGTAGTCCCTCATTGATTCGGTTTACCTACCGGAGATGACCCCTAGAAATGTGTGAAGACATTGAAGGCAATGGTGGTATGTGAAGATATTCACAACGAAGATTATGACTCGAGAAGACATTCACGTGAAGACTATGGAGTGCGAAGACATTGTTGTTTTGTAGTTTCCTTTTCTTCTTTGTTGAGTCATAGGGACCACCGCACTGATGAAGTGGGGTCCAAGTGAACAAAGTCAGAGTGACTAAAGTGATGCTCAACCAAATCCTATGTCTTCGAGTGAAGACAATGAGAGCAAATCTTATCCAGAGTTGGATGAGTCAGCTTTACTTGTAGCCCAAGTCAAGCTGTCGCGTGTGTTTGAAATATGACCATTGGACAGGTGTCAGTTCCTTAGTGACCCAGGGTCATTTTGGACAAATCAGGTCGGGTTGCCTCCTGGCTTTAAATAGCCCACCCCCTACACCATAAATTGGTGGCTGCTTAGAGTTAGTGCACGGCTTTTGTCGTTTAAGAGCAACCCACCTCCGAAGCATTTGAGAGAGAGATCCTTGCATGGACAAAGCCCAAAACACCTAGAGCCAAAGAGTGTTAGGCATCACTGAAGTCTTTCTGTCCGCGTGATCTGAAGACTTATTACACTTGAGGACTGTGAATCCTCCAGCCGGTTAGGCGTCGCGTTCTGAGCATCCAAGAGTCATTGTGGATTGCCGGTGAACGAAGACTTTGAAGGTTTGGAAGTATACCTTGAAGACTTACCTGAGTGACTGGGCGAGGACTAAGTGTTCTTAGCTCAAGGGGAATAAGGTGAAGACGCGGTCTTCTAAGTTGAATCTCAGCCTCCCTAACCAGACGTACAGTTGTCACAGCAACTGGAACTGGTCCAACAAATCCTTGTCCTCTCCAAGCAACTGGTTCTATCACTTCCCTTTCTTTACTTTCAGTTTGTCTTCATGAATTCATTGCCTGCTTGCATGATCTGATTGACTTCACTGTGTGAAGACTGTTGTTGTTTGGCTTCATATTAATCTTCCATCCTGATCCATACTACCTAGCTGCTAATAGTCTTCGTGCTTTCACTTCATTGCTTACTTGACTATGGCTTGCCCAGTGTAGTCTACCTTCCGCTGCATATCAATAGGTTCATTTCTATTGTCTGTCTTCGAAACTCCCATGTTTTGAAGACTTCCATAAAAATTGCCAATTCACCCCCCCTCTAGTCGATAACTAGCACTTTCACCATGCTCCATTAAAATAAACTATGTTAAACTGCTTCATGTGATCTTGGAGCCGGTGTTAGTGTTATGCCTCTCTCTTTATATCGTAGACTTGATTTGAATAAGTTGTCACGTACTGAAATATCTTTGCAAATGGCTGATAAATCAACTGCTATACCTGTCGGTATTTGCGAGGATGTGCCTGTTGTGGTTGCAAACGTTACTATTTTAACGGACTTTATTATTCTTGTTATTCCCAAGGATGACAGTATGTTGATTATCCTTGGTAGACCCTTTTTGAATACTGCAGGAGCTGTTATTGATTGCAACTAAGGCAATGTCACTTTCATGTTAATGGTAATGAGCATACGGTACATTTTCCGAGGAAACAACCTCAAGTCCATAGTATCAATTCTATTGGACAAATTTCAAGGATTGTTATTGGAGGTTTTGAGTGTCCTCTTCCTACTGTCATGAAGAAATATGATATTCTTATTGTTGCGGACGTGCATATCCCCGTTGAGGTAACTTAGTGTTATTCGGAAATTCCCCAATTTCATGCGATTCAGAAAGAGTTTGTTAACAAGACTTGATCAACCTTGTTAGTGGATTCCTTTTAATGAGCATGAGATGGATGAAGTTAGAAAGCACAACTCTCTGTACCCTCCTTTTACTTTCTGTTATTTAGATTAAATAAAGCAAAAATAGTATTTTCTGTCTGTTTTCTGAATTATCCTTGCAATAAAAAAATACCCCGAAAATAAAAGTTCTCCAAATGTCCTCAAAATGAATATGTTTTTTTGTAGAATATTTAAGAATATCTGGCACTGAGAATACACCAGAGGGGGACGCCACTTGGCCACGAGGGTCGAGGGTGCGCCCTGTTGGAAATATGCCCTAGAGGCAATAACAAATAGGTTATTATTATATTTCCTTGTTCATGATAATCGTTTATTATCCATAATGGAATTATATTGATAGGAAACTCAGATACATGTGTGGATACATAGACAACACCATGTCCCTAGTAAGCCTCTAGTTGACTAGCTCGTTGATCAATAGATGGTTACGGTTTCCTGACCATGGACATTGGATGTCATTGATAACGGGATCACATCATTAGAAGAATGATGTGATGGACAAAGACCCAATCCTAAGCATAGCACAAGATCGTGTAGTTCGTATGTTGAAGCTTTTATAATGTCAAGTATCATTTCCTTAGACCATGAGATTGTGCAACTCCCGGATACCGTAGGAATACTTTGGGTATGCCAAACATCACAATGTAACTGGGTGGCTATAAAGGTGCACTATGGGTATCTCCGAAGGTGTCTGTTGGGTTGGCACGAATCGAGACTGGGATTTGTCACTCCGTGTGACGGAGAGGTATCTCTGGGCCCACCCGATAGGACATCATCATAATGTGCACAATGTGATCAAGGAGTTGATTACGGGATGATGTGTTACGGAACGAGTAAAGAGACTTGCCGGTAACGAGATTGAACAAGGTATCGGGATATCGACGATCGAATCTCGGGCAAGTACAATACCGCTAGACAAAGGGAATTGCATACGGGATTGATCGAATCCTCGACATCGTGGTTCATCCGATGAGATCATCGTGGAACATGTGGGAACCAACATGGGTATCCAGATCCCGCTATTGGTTATTGACTGGAGAACGTCTCGGTCATGTCTACATGGTTGCCGAACCCGTAGGGTCTACACACTTAAGGTTCGATGACGCTAGCGTTATAAAGGAAGTTTGTATGTGGTTACCGAATGTTTTTCGGAGTCCCGGATGAGATCCCGGACGTCAAGAGGAGTTCCGGAATGGTCCGGAGGTAAAGATTTATATATAGGAAGTCATCATACGGTCACCGGAATAAATCGAGGGGTTGCCGGTATTGTACCGGGACCACCGAAGGGGTTCTGGGGGTCCACCTGCCCTGGAGGGCCCTATGGGCTGTATGTGGAGAGGGACCAGCCCCTTAGTGGGCTGGGCGTCTCCCCCCCTAGGGCCCATGCGCCTAAGGGTTTGGGGAACCCTAAAGGGGGGCGCCCCCCTTGCCTTGGGGGCAAGGCACCCCCCTGGGCCGCCGCCCCCTCCTCAGATGGGATCTGAGGGGCCGGCCCCCTCTCCCTTGCCCCTATATATATGTGGGGGGTGGGAGGGCAGCCGCACCAAGGTTTTGGCGCAGCCCTCCCCCTCTCCCTAGTCCTTCTCCTCTCCCGTGGTGCTTGGCGAAGCCCTGCAGGATTGCCATGCTCCTCCACCACCACTACACCTTTGTGCTGCTGCTGGACGGAGTCTTCCTCAACCTCTCCCTCTCTCTCCTTGCTGGATCAAGGCATGGGAGACGTCACCGGGCTGTACGTGTGTTGAACGCGGAGGTGCTGTCCATTCGGCACTTGGTCATCGGTGATTTGGATCACGGCGAGTACGACTACATCAACCCCGTTCACTTGAACGCTTCCGCTTAGTGATCTACAAGGGTATGTAGATGCACTCTTCTTCCCCTCGTTGCTGGTTTCTCCATAGATAGATCTTGGTGACACGTAGGAAAATTTTGAATTTCTGCTACATTCTCCAACAGTGGTATCAGAGCTAGGTCTATTGCGTAGATTCTTTGCACGAGTAGAACACAAAGTAGTTGTGGGCGTTGATTTTATTCAATATGCTTACCGTTACTAGTCCAATCTTGATTCGGCGGCATTGTGGGATGAAGCGGCCCGGACCGACCTTACACGTACATTTACGTGAGACAGGTTCCACCGACTGACATGCACTAGTTGCATAAGGTGGCTAGCGGGTGCCAGTCTCTCCCACTTTAGTCGGATCGGATTCGATGAAAAGGGTCCTTATGGAGGGTAAATAGCAATTGACATATCACGTTGTGGTTTTGCGTTGGTAAGAAACGTTCTTGCTAGAAACCCATAGCAGCCACGTAAAACATGCAAACAACAATTAGAGGACGTTTAAGTTGTTTTTGCAGGGTATGCCGTGTGATGTGATATGGCCAAAAGGATGTGATGAATTATATATGTGATGTATGAGATGATCATGTTCTTGTAATAGGAATCACGACTTGCATGTCGATGAATATGACAACCGGCAGGAGCCATAGGACTTGTCTTAATTTATTTATGACCTGCGTGTCAAATGTAAACGTCATGTAATTACTTTACTTTATTGCTAACCGTTAGCTGTAGTAGTAGAAGTAATAGTTGGCGAGACAACTTCATGAAGACACGATGATGGAGATCATGATGATGGAGATCATGGTGTCATGCCGGTGGCGATGATGATCATGGAGCCCCGAAGATGGAGATCAAAAGGAGCAAAGTGATGATGGCCATATCATGTCACTATTTGATTGAATGTGATGTTTATCATGTTGTTGCATCTTATTTGCTTAGAACAACGGTAGTAAATAAGATGATCCCTCATTAAAATTTCAAGAAAGTGTTCTCCCTAACTGTGCACCATTGCGAAGGTTCGTCGTTTCGAAGCAACACGTGATGATCGGGTGTGATAGATTCTTTCGTTCGAATACAGTGGGTGTTGACGAGCCTAGCATGTACAGACATGGCCTCGGAACACATGCGAAACACTTAGGTTAACTTGACGAGCCTAGCATGTACAGACATGGCCTCGGAACACGGAGGAACGAAAGGTCGAACATGAGTCGTATAGAAGATGCGATCAACATGAAGATGTTCACCGGTGATGACTAGTCCGTCTCACGTGATGATCGGACACGACCTAGTTGACTCGGATCATGTAATCACTTAGATGACTAGTGGGATGTCTATCTGAGTGGGAGTTCATAAGATGAACTTGTTTATCCTGAACATAGTCAAAAGAACTTTGCAAATTATGTCATAGCTTACGCTTTAGTTCCACTGTGTTAGATACGATCCTAGAGATAATATAGTTGAAAGTTGATAGTAGCAATTATGCGGACACTAGAAGGCTTATGTCCTTAATGCACCGCTCGGTGTGCTGGACCTCGAACATGGTCTGCGGATGTTGCGAATATCTAACATACACGTTTTGATGACTACATGATAGTTCGGTAATGTTAAATGGTTTAGAATTGAGGCGCCGAAGACATTTTTGAAATGTCGCGGAATATATGAGATGTTTCGAGGGCTGAAATTGGGATTTCAGGCTCATGCCCACGTCAAGAGGTATAAGACCTCCGACGATTTTCTTGGCCTGCAAACTAAGGGAGAAAAGCTCAATCGTTGAGCTTGTGCTCAGATTGTCTGAGTACAACAATCACTTGAATCGAGTGGGAGTTGATCTTCCAGATAAGATAGTGATGTTTCTCCAAAGTCATTGCCACCAAGCTGCTAGAGCTTCGTAATGAACTATAACATATCAGGGATAGATATGATGATCCTTGAAATATTCGTGATGTTCGACACCGCGAAAGTAGAAATCAAGAAGGAGCATCAATTGTTGATGGTTAGTGAAACCACTAGTTTCAAGAAGGGCAAGGGCAAGAAGGGATACTTCATGAAACGGCAAATCAGCTGCTGCTCTAGTGGAGAAACCCAAGGTTGAACCCAAACCCGAGACTGAGTGCTTCTGTAATAAGGGGAACAACCACTGGAGCAGAATTACCCTAGATACTTGGTAGATGAGAAGGCTGTCGATAGAAGTATATTGGATATACATTATGTGAATGTGTACTTCACTAGTACTCCTAGTAGCATCAGGGTATTAGATACCGGTTCGGTTGCTAAGTGTTAATAACTCGAAATAAAAGCTACGGAATAAAACGGAGACTAGCTAAAGGTGAGCTGACGAGATGTGTTGGAAGTGTTTCCAAGGTTGATATGATCAAGCATCGCACGCTCCCTCTACCATCGAGATTGGTGTTAAACCTAAATAATTGTTATTTGGTGTTTGCGTTGAGCATAGACATGATTGGATTATGTCTATCGCAATACGGTTATTCATTTAAGGAGAATAATGGTTACTCTATTTATTTGAATAATACCTTCAATGGTCTTGCACCTAAAATGAATGGTTTATTGAATCTCGATCATAGTGATACACATGTTCATGCCAAAAGATATAAGATAGTAATGATAGTACCACCTACTTGTGGCACTGCCATGTAAGTCATATTGGTATAAAACGCATGAAGAAGCTCCATGTTGATGGATCTTTGGACTCACTCATTTCTGAAAAGGATTGAGACATGTGAACCATGTCTCTTGGTATATACGCATGAAGAAACTCCATGCAGATGGACCGTTTGGACTCATTTGATTTTGAATCGCTTGAGACATGCAAATCATACCACATGGGCAAGATGACTGAAAGCTTCGGTTTCAGTAAAATGGAACAAGAAAGCAACTTGTTGGAAGTGACACATTTTGATGTGTGCAGTCCAATGAGTGCTGAGGCACGCAGTGGATATCGTTATGCTCTTACTTCACAGATGATTTGAGTAGATACTGAGCATATTTACTTGATGAAACACAAGTCTGAATTATTGAATGGTTCAAGTAATTTCAGAATGAAGTTGAAGATCGTCGTGACAAGAGGATAAAATATCTATGATATGATCATAGAGATGAATATCTGAGTTGCGAGTTTGGTACACAATTGAGACATTGTGGAAATTGTTTCACGACAAGTACCGCCTGGAACACCATAGTGTGATGGTGTGTCCGAACATCATAACTGCACCCTATTGGATATGATGCATACCATGATGTCTCTTATCGAATTACCACTATCGTTCATGGGTTAGGCATTAGAGACAACCTCACTCACTTTAAATAGGGCACCATGTAATTCCGATGAGATGACACCGTATGAACTATGGTTTAGAGAAACCTAAGCTGTCATTTCTTAAAAGTTTGGGGCTGCGACGCTTATGTGAAAAGTTTCAGGCTGATAAGCTCGAACCCAAAGCGGATAAATGCATCTTCATAGGACACCCAAAACAGTTGGGTATACCTCCTATCTCAGATCCGAAAGCAATAGGGATTGTTTCTCAAATTGGGTCCTTTCTCGAGGAAAAGTTTCTCTCGAAAGAATTGAGTGGGAGGATGGTGGAGACTTGATGAGGTTATTGAACCGTCACTTCAACTAGTGTATAGCAGGGCACAAAGAGTTGTTCCTGTGGCACCTACACCAATTGAAGTGGAAGCTTATGATAGTGATCATGAGACTTCGGATCAAGTCACTCCCAAACCTCGTAGGACGACAAGGATGCGTACTACTTCAGAGTGGTACATAATCCTGTCTTGGAAGTCATGTTGCTAGACAACAATGAATCTACAAGCTATGGAGAAGCGATGGTGGGCCCGGATTCCGATGAATGGCTCGAGGCCATAAAATCCGAGAGAGGATCCATGTATGAAAACAAAGTGTAGACTTTGGCAGAACGGCTCGATGGTCGTGAGGCTGTTGAGTACAGATGGATTTTAAAAGGAAGACGGACAATGATGGTAAATGTCACCATTAAGAAAGCTCGACTTGTCGTTAAGATGTTTCCCGACAAGTTCAAGGAGTTGACTACGATGAGACTTTCTCACTCGTAGCAATGCTAAGAGTCTGTTGGAATTAGCAGGTACTGCATTATTTATGAAATCTTGCAGATAGGATGTCAAAATATTTTTTCCTTGTTCTTGAGGAAAGGTTGTATGTGATACAACCAGAAGATTTTGTCGATCCGGAAAGATGCTAACAAGTATGCAAAGCTCCAACAATCCTTCAAAGGACTGGAGTAAGCATCTCGGAGCTGGAATGTACACTTTGATGAGATGATCAAAGATTTTGGGTTTATACAAAGTTTATGAGAAACTTGTATTTCCAAAAGGGTGAGTGGGAGCACTATGAAATTTCTGATGAGTATATGTTGTTGACATATTGTTGATCAGAAATGATGTAGAATTTCTTGAAAGCATATAGGGTTATTTGAAAAGTGTTTTTCAATGGAAAACCTGGATTAAGCTACTTGAACATTGAGCATCAAGATCTATAAGGATAGATCAAAACGCTTAATGGTACTTTTCAAATGAGCACATACCTTAACATGATCTTGAAGGTGTTCAAGATGGATCAGTCAAAGAAGGAGTTCTTGCCTGAGTTGTAAGGTATGAAGTTAAGACTTAAAGCTCGACCACGGCAGAAGAAAGAGAAAGGACGAATGTCGTCCCCTATGCCTTTTCATAGGCTCTATACGGTATGCCATGCTGAGTACCGCACCTGATGTGTGCCTTGCCACATGTCTGGCAAGAGGGTACAAAGGTGATCCAGGAGTGGATCACTAGATAGCGGTCAAAAATTATCCTTGGAGTAATAAGGACATGTTTCTTGATTATGGAGGTGATAAAGAGTTCGGCGTAAAGGGTTACGTCGATGCAAGCTTTAACACCTATCCAGATAGCTCTGAGTAGAGTAAATCGGATTCGTATAGTAGAACAATTGTTTGAAATAAAGCGTAGTAGCGACATCTACAAGATGACATAGAGATTTGCAAAGTACATACGGATCTGAATGTTGCAGACCCGTTGACTAAAACCTCTCTCACAGACATAACATGATCAAACCAAGAACTCATTGAGTGTTAATCATATAGTGATGTGAACTAGATTATTGACTCTAGTAAACTCTTTGGATGTTGGTCACATAGCGATGTGACCTGTGAGTGTTAATCACATGGTGATGTGAACTAGATTATTGACTCTAGTGCAAGTGGGAGACTGTTGGAAATATGCCCTAGAGGCAATAACAAATAGGTTATTATTATATTTCCTTGTTCATGATAATCGTTTATTATCCATGCTGGAATTGTATTGATAGGAAACTCAGATACATGTGTGGATACATAGACAACACCATGTCCCTAGTAAGCCTCTAGTTGACTAGCTCGTTGATCAATAGATGGTTACGGTTTCCTGACCATGGACATTGGATGTCATTGATAACGGGATCACATCATTAGAAGAATGATGTGATGGACAAAGACCCAATCCTAAGCATAGCACAAGATCGTGTAGTTCGTATGTTGAAGCTTTTATAATGTCAAGTATCATTTCCTTAGACCATGAGATTGTGCAACTCCCGGATACCGTAGGAATACTTTGGGTGTGCCAAACGTCACAACGTAACTGGGTGGCTATAAAGGTGCAGTACGGGTATCTCCGAAGGTGTCTGTCGGGTTGGCACGAATCGAGACTGGGATTTGTCACTCCGTGTGACGGAGAGGTATCTCTGGGCCCACTCGGTAGGACATCATCATAATGTGCACAATGTGATCAAGGAGTTGATTACAGGATGATGTGTTACGGAACGAGTAAAGAGACTTGTCGGTAACGAGATTGAACAAGGTATCGGGATACCGATGATCGAATCTCGGGCAAGTACAATACCGCTAGACAAAGGGAATTGCATACGGGATTGATCGAATCCTCGACATCGTGGTTCATCCGATGAGATCATCGTGGAACATGTGGGAACCAACATGGGTATCCAGATCCCGCTGTTGGTTTTTGAGTGGAGAACGTCTCGGTCATGTCTACATGGTTCCCGAACCCGTAGGGTCTACACACTTAAGGTTCGATGACGCTAGGGTTATAAAGGAAGTTTGTATGTGGTTACCGAATGTTCTTCGGAGTCCCGGATGAGATCCCGGACGTCACGAGGAGTTCCGGAATGGTCCGGAGGTAAAGATTTATATATAGGAAGTCATCATACGGTCACCGGAATAAATCGAGGGGTTGCCGGTATTGTACCGGGACCACCGAAGGGGTTCCGGGGGTCCACCTGCCCTGGAGGGCCCTATGGGCTGTATGTGGAGAGGGACCAGCCCCTTAGTGGGCTGGGCGCCTCCCCCCTAGGGCCCATGCGCCTAAGGGTTTGGGGAACCCTAAAGGGGGGCGCCCCCCTTGCCTTGGGGGGTAAGGCACCCCCCTGGGCCGCTGCCCCCTCCTCAGATGGGATCTGAGGGGCCGGCCCCCCTCTCCCTTGCCCCTATATATATGTGGGGGGTGGGAGGGCAGCCGCACCAAGGTTCTGGCGCAGCCCTCCCCCTCTCCCAAGTCCTTCTCCTCTCCCGTGGTGCTTGGCGAAGCCCTGCAGGATTGCCACGCTCCTCCACCACCACCACGCCGTTGTGCTGCTGCTGGACGGAGTCTTCCTCAACCCCTCCCTCTCTCCTTGCTGGATCAAGGCATGGGAGACGTCACCGGGCTGTACGTGTGTTGAACGCGAAGGTGTTGTCCGTTCGGCACTTGGTCATCGGTGATTTGGATCACGGCGAGTATGACTCCATCAACCCCGTTCACTTGAACGCTTCCGCTTAGTGATCTACAAGGGTATGTAGATGCACTCTTCTTCCCCTCGTTGCTGGTTTCTCCATAGATAGATCTTGGTGACACGTAGGAAATTTTTGAATTTTTGCTACGTTCCCCAACAGTGGTATCAGAGCTAGGTCTATTGTGTAGATTCTTTGCACGAGTAGAACACAAAGTAGTTGTGGGCGTTGATTTTGTTCAATATGCTTACCGTTACTAGTCCAATCTTGATTCAGCGGCATTGTGGGATGAAGCGGCCCGGACCGACCTTACACATACACTTACGTGAGACAGGTTCCACCGACTGACATGCAGTAGTTGCATAAGGTGGCTAGCGGGTGTCAGTCTCTCCCACTTTAGTCGGATCGGATTCGATGAAAAGGGTCCTTATGAAGGGTAAATAGCAATTGACATATCATGTTGTGGTTTTGCGTAGGTAAGAAACGTTCTTGCTAGAAACCCATAGCAGCCACGTAAAACATGCAAACAACAATTAGAGGACGTCTAACTTGTTTTTGCAGGGTATGCCATGTGATGTTATATGGCCAAAAGGATGTGATGAATGATATATGTGATGTATGAGATGATCATGTTCTTGTAATAGGAATCACGACTTGCTTGTCGATGAATATGACAACCGGCAGGAGCCATAGGACTTGTCTTAATTTATTTATGACCTGCGTGTCAAACGTAAACATCATGTAATTACTTTACTTTATTGCTAACCGTTAGCTGTAGTAGTAGAAGTAATAGTTGGCGAGACAACTTCATGAAGACACGATGATGGAGATCATGATGATGGAGATCATGGTGTCATGCCGGTGGCGATGATGATCATGGAGCCCCGAAGATGGAGATCAAAAGGAGCAAAGTGATGATGGCCATATCATGTCACTATTTTATTGCATGTGATGTTTATCATGTTGTTGCATCTTATTTGCTTAGAACGACGGTAGTAAATAAGATGATCCCTCATTAAAATTTCAAGAAAGTGTTCTCCCTAACTGTGCACCGTTGCGAAGGTTCGTCGTTTCGAAGCAGCACGTGATGATCGGGTGTGATAGATTCTTTCATTCGAATACAACGGGTGTTGACGAGCCTAGCATGTACAGACATGGCCTCGGAACACATGCGAAACACTTAGGTTAACTTGACGAGCCTAGCATGTACAGACATGGCCTCGGAACACGGAGGACCGAAAGGTCGAACATGAGTCGTATAGAAGATGCGATCAACATGGACATGTTCACCGATGATGACTAGTCCGTCTCACGTGATGATCGGACACGACCTAGTTGACTCGGATCATGTAATCACTTAGATGACTAGAGGGATGTCTATCTGAGTGGGAGTTCATAAGATGAACTTGTTTATCCTGAACATAGTCAAAAGAACTTTGCAAATTATGTCATAGCTTACGCTTTAGTTCTACTGTGTTAGATACGATCCTAGAGATAATATAGTTGAAAGTTGATAGTAGCAATTATGCGGACACTAGAAGGCTTATGTCCTTAATGCACCGCTCGGTGTGCTGGACCTCGAACGTGGTCTTTGGATGTTGCGAATATCTAGCATACATGTTTTGATGACTACATGATAGTTCGCTAATGTTAAATGGTTTAGAATTGAGGCACCAAAGACATTTTTGAAATGTCGCGGAACATATGAGATGTTTCGAGGGCTGAAATTGGGATTTCAGGCTCGTGCCCACGTCAAGAGGTATAAGACCTCTGACGATTTTGTTGGCCGGCAAACTAAGGGAGAAAAGCTCAATCGTTGAGCTTGTGCTCAGATTGTCTGAGTACAACAATCACTTGAATCGAGTGGGAGTTGATCTTCCAGATAAGATAGTGATGTTTCTCCAAAGTCATTGCCACCAAGCTGCTAGAGCTTCGTGATGAACTATAACATATCAAGGATAGATATGATGATCCTTGAAATATTCGCGATGTTCGACACCGCGAAAGTAGAAATCAAGAAGGATCATCAATTGTTGATGGTTAGTGAAACCACTAGTTTCAAGAAGGGCAAGGGCAAGAAGGGATACTTCATGAAACGGCAAATCAGCTGCTGCTCTAGTGGATAAACCCAAGGTTGAACCCAAACCCGAGACTGAGTGCTTCTGTAATAAGGGGAACAGCCACTGGAGCAGAATTACCCTAGATACTTGGTAGATGAGAAGGCTGTCGATAGAAGTATATTGGATATACATTATGTGAATGTGTACTTCACTAGTACTCCTAGTAGCATCAGGGTATTAGATACCGGTTCGGTTGCTAAATGTTAATAACTCGAAATAAAAGCTACAGAATAAAATGGAGACTAGCTAAAGGTGAGCTGATGAGATGTGTTGGAAGTGTTTCCAAGGTTGATATGATCAAGCATCGCACGCTCCCTCTACCATCGAGATTGGTGTTAAACCTAAATAATTGTTATTTGGAGTTTGCGTTGAGCATAGACATGATTGGATTATGTCTATCGCAATACGGTTATTCATTTAAGGAGAATAATGGTTACTCTATTTATTTGAATAATACCTTCAATGGTCTTGCACCTAAAATGAATGGTTTATTGAATCTCGATCATAGTGATACACATGTTCATGCCAAAAGATATAAGATAGTAATGATAGTACCACCTACTTGTGGCACTGCCATGTAAGTCATATTGGTATAAAACGCATGAAGAAGCTCCATGTTGATGGATCTTTGGACTCACTCATTTCTGAAAAGGATTGAGACATGTGAACCATGTCTCTTGGTATATACGCATGAAGAAACTCCATGCAGATGGACCGTTTGGACTCATTTGATTTTGAATCGCTTGAGACATGCAAATCATACCACATGGGCAAGATGACTGAAAGCTTCGGTTTCAGTAAAATGGAACAAGAAAGCAACTTGTTGGAAGTGACACATTTTGATGTGTGCAGTCCAATGAGTGCTGAGGCACGCAGTGGATATCGTTATGCTCTTACTTCACAGATGATTTGAGTAGATACTGAGCATATTTACTTGATGAAACACAAGTCTGAATTATTGAATGGTTCAAGTAATTTCAGAATGAAGTTGAAGATCGTCGTGACAAGAGGATAAAATATCTATGATATGATCATAGAGATGAATATCTGAGTTGCGAGTTTGGTACACAATTGAGACATTGTGGAAATTGTTTCACGACAAGTACCGCCTGGAACACCATAGTGTGATGGTGTGTCCGAACATCATAACTGCACCCTATTGGATATGATGCATACCATGATGTCTCTTATCGAATTACCACTATCGTTCATGGGTTAGGCATTAGAGACAACCTCACTCACTTTAAATAGGGCACCATGTAATTCCGATGAGATGACACCGTATGAACTATGGTTTAGAGAAACCTAAGCTGTCATTTCTTAAAAGTTTGGGGCTGCGACGCTTATGTGAAAAGTTTCAGGCTGATAAGCTCGAACCCAAAGCGGATAAATGCATCTTCATAGGACACCCAAAACAGTTGGGTATACCTCCTATCTCAGATCCGAAAGCAATAGGGATTGTTTCTCAAATTGGGTCCTTTCTCGAGGAAAAGTTTCTCTCGAAAGAATTGAGTGGGAGGATGGTGGAGACTTGATGAGGTTATTGAACCGTCACTTCAACTAGTGTATAGCAGGGCACAAAGAGTTGTTCCTGTGGCACCTACACCAATTGAAGTGGAAGCTTATGATAGTGATCATGAGACTTCGGATCAAGTCACTCCCAAACCTCGTAGGACGACAAGGATGCGTACTACTTCAGAGTGGTACATAATCCTGTCTTGGAAGTCATGTTGCTAGACAACAATGAATCTACAAGCTATGGAGAAGCGATGGTGGGCCCGGATTCCGATGAATGGCTCGAGGCCATAAAATCCGAGAGAGGATCCATGTATGAAAACAAAGTGTAGACTTTGGCAGAACGGCTCGATGGTCGTGAGGCTGTTGAGTACAGATGGATTTTAAAAGGAAGACGGACAATGATGGTAAATGTCACCATTAAGAAAGCTCGACTTGTCGTTAAGATGTTTCCCGACAAGTTCAAGGAGTTGACTACGATGAGACTTTCTCACTCGTAGCAATGCTAAGAGTCTGTTGGAATTAGCAGGTACTGCATTATTTATGAAATCTTGCAGATAGGATGTCAAAATATTTTTTCCTTGTTCTTGAGGAAAGGTTGTATGTGATACAACCAGAAGATTTTGTCGATCCGGAAAGATGCTAACAAGTATGCAAAGCTCCAACAATCCTTCAAAGGACTGGAGTAAGCATCTCGGAGCTGGAATGTACACTTTGATGAGATGATCAAAGATTTTGGGTTTATACAAAGTTTATGAGAAACTTGTATTTCCAAAAGGGTGAGTGGGAGCACTATGAAATTTCTGATGAGTATATGTTGTTGACATATTGTTGATCAGAAATGATGTAGAATTTCTTGAAAGCATATAGGGTTATTTGAAAAGTGTTTTTCAATGGAAAACCTGGATTAAGCTACTTGAACATTGAGCATCAAGATCTATAAGGATAGATCAAAACGCTTAATGGTACTTTTCAAATGAGCACATACCTTAACATGATCTTGAAGGTGTTCAAGATGGATCAGTCAAAGAAGGAGTTCTTGCCTGAGTTGTAAGGTATGAAGTTAAGACTTAAAGCTCGACCACGGCAGAAGAAAGAGAAAGGACGAATGTCGTCCCCTATGCCTTTTCATAGGCTCTATACGGTATGCCATGCTGAGTACCGCACCTGATGTGTGCCTTGCCACATGTCTGGCAAGAGGGTACAAAGGTGATCCAGGAGTGGATCACTAGATAGCGGTCAAAAATTATCCTTGGAGTAATAAGGACATGTTTCTCGATTATGGAGGTGATAAAGAGTTCGGCGTAAAGGGTTACGTCGATGCAAGCTTTAACACCTATCCAGATAGCTCTGAGTAGAGTAAATCGGATTCGTATAGTAGAACAGTTGTTTGAAATAAAGCGTAGTAGCGACATCTACAAGATGACATAGAGATTTGCAAAGTACATACGGATCTGAATGTTGCAGACCCGTTGACTAAAACCTCTCTCACAGACATAACATGATCAAACCAAGAACTCATTGAGTGTTAATCACATAGTGATGTGAACTAGATTATTGACTCTAGTAAACTCTTTGGATGTTGGTCACATAGCGATGTGACCTGTGAGTGTTAATCACATGGTGATGTGAACTAGATTATTGACTCTAGTGCAAGTGGGAGACTATTGGAAATATGCCCTAGAGGCAATAACAAATAGGTTATTATTATATTTCCTTGTTCATGATAATCGTTTATTATCCATGCTGGAATTGTATTGATAGGAAACTCAGATACATGTGTGGATACATAGACAACACCATGTCCCTAGTAAGCCTCTAGTTGACTAGCTCGTTGATCAATAGATGGTTACGGTTTCCTGACCATGGACATTGGATGTCATTGATAACGGGATCACATCATTAGAAGAATGATGTGATGGACAAAGACCCAATCCTTGGTGCACACTTTGAGATACCTATTAGGCATTATGAAAAAGAGGAAAAGTTGTTGCCCCCTGTTTTTCTAGATTATAAGAGTATGGTAGCACATGACTTTATTGTTAAAAATAAGAAAAAGATGCTTAAGTATAATCTAATATTTTACAAAACTCACTATGAGAGTATTACCTTGCCTGCGCCCTCTTTGTTTAATATACTTTCAGTCACGTACCTCATCTTGCCAGAGGCCATTTATGCATACTGGAGCCTGACACAAGTTCCAGAGCCTGAGCCTGAGCCACCACTTGACCCTTATCGGCAGTCTATTTATTAGTGGGATCCGGAGGATATCGCTAACCAGTGGCACCCTGAGGACCCTCCTCAGTACACCGGAGAAAGTAGCTTTGATCCGTGGCCATAGACCAACTTAGGCCGAAAGCCTAAGCTTGGGGAAGTACGTATTTCTCACCAATATTACATTCATGTTCACACACTCATTCTAGTTGTCGGTGCTCATACTTTTTCATTGTACTATCCAAGCTAGTTTATTTTCTTTTCTAGCCTTCTTCTTGTGTGTTTGAAAAACCTTAAGAAAACCCAAAAAAATTAGTTGTAGCTTTTAGCTAGTTTACTTTCCATGCCTGTAGCAGTAGTAATTAAAAGAAAACCCAAAAAAAATCTCGTTCTTCTTTTGCTTGTTGGGATCTTTCCCGTGTAAATAGTTTTATTTCTTTTCTTTTCTTGGGGGTCGAGAGGAGAAGACCATGATGAAAATGTTGAGTGGCTCTCATATGCATTATTATTGATTTAACCAAGAGCCCATATTACCTTGTCTTCTCCCTTGCACTAAATGCTTGCAAATTCCAGCTTAGTCCAATGCACGTGCACTATTATTATTATCCACACCGTTCGGTCGTGCAAGTGAAAGGCAATAATGACGACATATGATGAACTGATTGGGATGAGAAAAGCTGGTATGAACTCGACCTATCTTGTTTTTGTAAATATGATTAGTTCATCATTCCTGATTCAGCCTATTATGAATGAAACATGTTTGCAATGACAATTAGAGATTATAGTTGCTCATGCCATGCTTAATTAGCTAGGAGTTTATAATGGTTTACCTTGCGTGCCAACATGCTATTAAAATGGTTGTGATGTGGTGTGATAGGGTGGTATCCTCTTTTGAACGATTCGAGTGGCTTGACTTGGCACATGTTCACGCATGTAGTTGAAACAAAATCAAACATAGCCTTCACGATATTTATGTTCAGGGTGATTTATATCCTACTCATGATTGCACTCATTGTTTATTAATCTTAATGCATGTTCATGACTGTTGTCGCTCTCTAGTTGGTTGCTTCCCAGTCTTTTTCTAGCCTTCACTTGTACTAAGCGGGAATACTGCTTGTGCATACACTTACATAAACCCCAAAAGGTTATTGCATATGAGTCCACCATACCTTCCTATATGCGGTATCTACCTGCTGTTCCAAGTAGATTTGTATGTGCCAAACTCTAAACCTTCAAATGAAATTATGTTTTGTATGCTCGAATAGTTCATGTATCAACTAGGATTGTCTATATCTTCCATGCTAGGTGGCTTATTCTCACGATGAGTGGACTCCGCTCCTCGCTCACGAGAAAATGGTTGGTAACCGGGATGCCCAGTCCCATGCTCAAATCAAAATAATTGCAAACAAAACTCCCCCAGGATTGTTGTTAGTTGGAGGCACCCGTTGTTTCGGACAAGCCATGGATTGATGCTTGTTGGTGGTGGGGGAGTATAAACTTTACCATTCTGTTTGGGAACCACCTATAATGTCTGTAGCATGGAAGATATCAAGATCTCTTGGTTGTTATGTTGACAATGGAAGTATGCCACTCAATTTATTATTTATCTCTATTTCAAAACTCGAGCTCTGGCACCTCTACAAATCCCTGCTTCCCTCTGCGAAGGGCCTATCTATTTACTTTTATGTTGAGTCATCACCCTCTTATTAAAAAGCATCAGTTGGAGAGCACCGTTGTCATTTGCATGCATTACTATTAATTTACATTGAGTATGACTATGACTGGATCTCTTTTACCATGAATTACAATGTCTAGTCAGTCCTTGATCTTCAGAGGTGCTCTGCATTTATGTTTTGCGGTCTCAGAAAGGGCTAGCGAGATACCATCTTGTTGTATCATATTATGATTGTTTTGAGAAAGTGTTGTCATCCGAGATTTATTATTATTGCTCGCTAGTTGATTATGCCATTGATATGAGTAAACATGAGACCTAAATGTTACTGTGAATATGGTTAGTTCATAATCTTTGCTAAAAACTTGAATGTTGGCTTTACATATTTGCAACAACAAGATCAAACAGAGTTTGTAAAAGTTTTTCTTTATCACTTTCAGTTTGTCAACTGAATTGCTTGAGGACAAGCAAAGGTTTAAGCTTGGGGGAGTTGATACGTCTCCAACGTATCTACTTTTCCAAACACTTTTGCCCTTGTTTTGGACTCTAACTTGCATGATTTGAATGAAACTGGATCGAGGAGCTGCCGGTGGTTCTTTGGTCAATCAGGACGACGCCAAATCGAGCCACTGGCCAGACACCTTTTGCTCTAGTCTATGGAGCAGAGGCAGTTATCCCCACGGAACTCGTATACGGGTCACCTCGAGTGCTCGCTTATGATGAGCTTGAGCAAGAGCAGCTGCGAAAAGATGACGCGCTGCTCCTTGAGGAAGATCGTCTTCAGGCTGCTGTGCGAGCTGCTCGCTACCAGCAAGCTTTGCGCCGCTACCATAGCCGCAAAGTTAACGCCAGAAGTTTCGAGGAAGGCGACCTTGTTCTTCGGCGCGTTCAGTCCGCCAAGAATTCAAACAAGTTGACGCCGAAGTGGGAAGGCCCTTACCGGGTGAAACGAGTCACTAGGCCTGGCACTGTCCGCCTTGAGACCGAAGATGGCATTCCGGTGAGCAACTCCTGGAATATTGAGCATCTTCGTAAGTTTTACCCGTAAGGCGCGGTTGTCGGACCCTGTTCCGGCAACCACCTTTTGTACAAGTCTTGCCGCTGTTGCATGTAATCCTTTGTACAAAGCCAGGCGCAGACCCTGTGCATAAGTAAAGCTCATGTGCTCCGCACATCCTGTCAATTTCATGCTTCTTATTCTTTTTTGCATGAGTTATCTGACACTTTGTGCAGCACCCAACCCCGGTAAGCAATAACGAGCCATAAGGCTCCATATCTTTATTTTCTCTTCTTTCTTTTCTCAAGGAAAGGAAAGTTCCCCTCGCCCACAAGTTTGTCGGGGGGGAAGGAGGATATAAGGGTGAGGACCAGGCGTCGTTCAAGCAAGTTACACCTTGCCGGGAAGCAAACAACAGAAAAGCTAAGTTGCCAAAGTTTGAGCAATCAGATTTTTAAATTTTTAAGTTATCTTCCTTGAATGACCATGCTTTGTATGGAAAACCTGTGCGCGAAGGAAGCAGCTCATGGCTAGTTGCGCCCTTACTTTGTTTCGAGTTTGCTCTACAACTTAAGCGTGCTGCAACTAGAGTTGCGCCCTTACTTTGTTTCGAGTCCGCTCAACAACTTAAGTGAGCTGCGACTAGTTGCGACAAGGTTTCTTGTGGGTAACGGCACCACTAGCAGGCTGCTGACGTCCCGCACTCAGCGCTCGCGGCAAAGGTGCCTGCGCCGGCAAGTTCCCTAAAAGCGTAGGGCAAAAGCATACAAAGGAAGGAGTCAAGTAAAGGAAATAACGTTGCAATCACGGCCCAAAATAAAGTTATATATTACAAGATAGCTTGTCGCAACCCTAATAGATTGTTTTCATAACATGACCAGCATCTGGACCCCGGCAAGCCAGTGTTGCCGGGGGCTGCAGGTACAAAGGTTCACCCACGGCAAACCAGAGTTGCCGGGGGCTGCAATCTCAGATAAGTTTTTCATCCCTTATCATGCATTGGGATTACAAGTTTTAAATGCAGCTAAGGCCCGAGGGCTTACAAATTAAAAAGAGATAAGGTGCCCGTAATCCCTTTCTTGTCCCTCATCTCAGGAGGTAGGACAAGGAGGCGAAAAGGGCGAAAGGAGCGCCTAGGCGAGCTACGAGTGGCAGAAGACACCAAGAGAACATCTCGGTGGCCGTCCAAAGGCTGGATGGTGATGGCGGCGCCGGAAGCAGGGCTCAAAGACGAGGCGGCAGGACGTTAGCATGCTGTCGAGGGCGTCATGCCCACGTACTCCGAGTTGACAGCCTTGCCACCCGCCCTCTTCCTCTTCCGCAGCCTCCCAACGCCAGCCACCCAAGGAGACGGCCCCGAGAAATTCGAGGACCAGCGACACGGATGGTGGGGTCGCCGGTGCCGCACGGAGCGGCGCCCGACACCTAGTCGGACCCGTCATCCTGCCGCCCGCCGCCCTCCTCGTCGCTGCTGCTATCCTCCTCGTCAATCCCGCTCGAGGAGGAGTCTTCGCTATCGGAGGAGCTCTCCACGCAGCACCTTGCCCGAGTCCCGAAGCACCCGAAGACCTTGACGGAGAAGAGACCGCCCTCCATCAGCTTAAAATGGAGGGTGAGCCCCTCCGTCAGGCTGTGGATACGGGTGAATGTCTTCCACCCTCGACCAAGATACATCACATTGGGGGCTGGGAAGTCAACGCGGACTCGTGTACCGCTGATTTCACAGCCCCTCATGTGCAGCCTCAATGTCTCGGGCGGGTCCAACTCCATCTCGCTCGCAAATGGAGTCGGGAGACGAAGGCGACGACGAGGCGGCTGACGCAGCCTGATGAAGAACTCGCAAGGGTCGTCCCCAATATGGACCGCCATGGGAAGAGGAACCGCTGGCGGAGGCGAGGCCGGCGCGCCGCCCCGTCCACCTCTTCCCCGAGCGCCTCGGCCTCGCCCTCGACCTCGCCCATGGCCTCGCCCTCTCCCTCTTCCCCTTGCGGCTGGCTCTGCCACCACGGGTGCGGGAGAGGGAGGGACGCGTTGTCTAGCGGCGACCCTCGCCGCCACCGTTGAAGGACCAGGGTTCCCTCTCTCCATGACGAATGGAAGGGAGGGGAGCAGCAGCTGAAGAAGGAAGGAGATGAAGGAATGCATGATGCCATTCCCCCTCTCGCTCTTTATAAAGGGACGGGGTGGGGGCTCGGCCACCCCGCTCCGCCAATCAAGACGCAGAAGGAGCAGGGAACTGGGACCAGCCCGCTGCCTCGACCCACGACGGCCCGGTTCCCCACCTCCACCGTTCGCCACCCCAAGCGCATGGAAGCCGCGTGGCGGGCGTGCAGAACCGAGGCGACGGATGAGGCGACCTCTCCCCACCCCGTGATCGTGGGGAGTAGACGCCTCGAAAACCACGCCTCTGCCCCTGTTTCCCCTACTTACAAGGAGGGAGGGGCGGACGTTCCGTATTTCCGAATAAAGAACCACCCACGACCTCTCCCACGACGCCGCAATCGACGCGTGCCGTTCGGGGAGGGCGCAGTGGGTGCGGAGTCAGGTACGGCGTGACCCAGGCCGCGCGTGCCTGTGCCCTGTTTTGGGCCTGGCCCAACAGCGCTCGGCACCGTGTGTGGCCCAGGCCCGGGGGCTCCTGTCGGTGTACTAGAGTAGGGGTACCCTAGTATCCCGAACTTGTGCACGGGCAGTCGCAGCCTCCCGCGGCAAGGCTTGCCAGGTGACCGCCAAGGACCTCCATGGTTCCTTTGGAGCCATTCAAGAACAAAGTATTCAAGCCAAAGAGACAAGGCCCCAGCAAGAGGAGCTTGCCGGGAAGACCACTCGAGGCACAAGACCCCAGCAAGAGGAGCTTGTCGAGAAGGCCAACCAAGGCATCCCAAGGAACTTGCCGCGACGCGCCACGCGTCCCGGCAAGGCCCGGCGAGCGACAAGCTTCCGGACGCGACAAGACAACGACCGCGACAAGACAACGACCGCGGCAAGGCGTTTGCTGCGGCAAGCGACCGCCCTGTACCTACGCTCCAGCGCATCCACCAACGTGTCGCTCTGGGACATATTCCAGGCGTACGTGGCGAGAGGCTGTGCAGCCAGGGGTACACTGTGGCAAGCGGCGCTGACAAGATCGCCATCGTGGCGAGTGGTGGCGTCCCTAACGGTCCCTTTTCTGCACTGTTTGGGCGACGTAGATAGGCATTTAATGCCTTTGTCCCCTGCCGTCAGAGTTAGGTATGATACACTATGCAAGTAGCTGTACCAACCGCAGCAACTTTACATTTTTACCCTTGCCTACGTTGCCACCTGTCGGTGACCCCTTGAGCATATAAAAGGAGGCCCATGCGCAACGTAGGGGGGAGGAGGACGAACAGAAGAACGCTCGGTCTCGTTAGCTGCTTGAGTGTACTATAGCACTCAGCGCTCCCGAGCAAGAAAACAATACAATCCACAAAGCAGCAGTAGGGTTTTACGCATCCGTGCGGCCCGAAGCTGGGTAAACCGCTCGTGTGCCTCGCCTCGATCCGCTCTTCGTGCGGACTCCACCCCCCGCCGAACCAAAAAGGGGCTCCATGCCCATAGGTGCTCGCGGAGTCAGTTTCCCCGACATCTTCTAATGTTGTTTGGTGTTATTTTGGTAAAGAAATAAAAGTTCTCGGAATGACGTGAAACTTCACGCAGAATATTTTTGGAATAAATAAAAAATACTGGCGAAAGAATCAGCATCACGGGCCCACACCCTATCCACGAGGGTGCAGGGCGCGCCCCCTGCTGATGACCCACAAGTATAGGGAATCTATCGTAGTCCTTTCGATAAGTAAGAGTGTCGAACCCAACGAGGAGCAGAAGGTAATGATAAGCGGTTTTCAGCAAGGTATTCTCTGCAAGTACTGAAATAAGTGGTAACAGATAGTTTTGTGATAGAATAATTTGTAACGAGCAACAAGTAACAAAAGTAAATAAGGTGCAGCAAGGTGGCCCCCGGGACAAACTCTTATATAAGGAAAAGCGCTCCCGAGGACACATGGGAATATCGTCAAGCTAGTTTTCATCACATTCAAATGATTCGCGCTCGGTACTTTGATAATTTGATATGTGGGTGAACCGGTGCTTGGGTGCTGTTCTTACTTGAACAAGCATCCCACTTATGATTAACCTCTATTGCAAGCATCCGCAACTACAACAAAAATATTAAGGTAAACCTAACCATAGCATGAAACATATGGATCCAAATCAGCCCCTTACAAAGCAACGCATAAACTAGGGTTTAAGCTTCTGTCACTCTAGCAACCCATCATCTACTTATTACTTCCCAATGCCTTCCTCTAGGCCCAAATAATGGTGAAGTGTTATGTAGTCGACGTTCACATAACACCACTAGAGGCTAGACAACATACATCTCATCAAAATATCGAACGAATACCAAATTCACATGACTACTAATAGCAAGACTTCTCCTTTGTCCTCAGGAACAAACGTAACTACTCACAAAGCATATACATGTTCATAATCAGAGGGGTAATAATATGCATAAAGGATCTGAACATATGATCTTCCACCAAATAAACCAACTAGCATCAACTACAAGGAGTAATCAACACTACTAGCACCCTACTAGCACCAATCCCGGACTTAGAGACAAGAATTGGATACAAGAGATGAACTAGGGTTTGGAGATGAGATGGTGTTGGTGAAGATGTTGATGGAGATTGCCCTCTCCCGATGAGAGGAGCGTTGGTGATGACGATGGCGATGATTTCCCCCTCCCGGAGGGAAGTATCCCCGGCAAAACAGCTCTGCCGGAGCTCTAGATTGGTTCCGCCAAGGTTCCGCCCCGTGGCGGCGGAGTCTCATCCCGAAAGGTTGCCTCTTTATTTTTTCTCGACGAAAGACTTCATATAGCAGAAGATGGGCGTCGGAGAGCCGCCAGGGGGCCCACGAGGTAGGGGGCGCACCCTAGGGGGGGCGCCCCCACCCTCGTGGCCAGGGTGTGGGCCCCCTGGCCTTCAACTTTCGCAGGTATTTTTCATTATTTATTTTAAGGTATTCCGTGGAGTTTCAGGACTTTTGGAGTTGCGCAGAATAGGTCTCTAACATTTGCTCCTTTTCCAGCCCAGAATTCCAGTTGTCGGCATTCTCCCTCCTTATGTAAACCTTGTGAAATGAGAGAGAATAGCCATAAGTATTATGACATAAAGTGAAGTAACAGCCCATAATGCGATAAATATCGATATAAAAGTATGATGCAAAATGGACGTATCAACTCCCCGAAGCATAGACCTCGCTTGTCCTCAAGCGAAAAGCCGATAACAATAAATATGTCCCCATGTTTAGAGGTAGAGGCGTTGCTAAAAATAAAATACGGACATGAAGGCATCATGATTATTCTCATAACAGCAATATATATAGATATTGTCATATGATTACTTATGTTCAAGTGATGATCAATTCACAATGCAAAAGTATGAATCAGAAACCTTATTGAGAACCAACAAACTATAACCTCAGTCACTGAAGCAATTGCAATTTATCATAACATCGGAAAGAGTCTATGTTAGAGCTAAAAAGCAAGTCCACATACTCAACCATCATCTAGTCCTTTATAATTGCTAACACTCACGCAATACTTGTGGTTACGAAGTTTTAATCGGACACAGAGAAAGATAGGGGCTTATAGTTTTGCCCCTCAACCTTTTACCTCAAGGGTAATGTCAACAATAATAACTCATGCTCCCCTACATCCAATTAGATATATATATATATATATATATATCATGTTCTTTCCAACATGTTGTGCTTGCCAAAGGATAAAATGAAAAAGGAAAGGTGAAGATCACCATGACTCTTGCATAAGGTAGAAGAAAATAATAAAAGATAGGCCCTTCGCAGAGGGAAGCAGAGGTTGCCATGCGCTTTTATGGTTGGATGCACAAAATCTCAATGCAAAAGAACGTCACTTTATATTGCCCCTTGTGATATGAACCTTTATTATGCAGTCCGTTGCTTTTATTACTTCCACATCACAAGATCGTATAAAGCTTATTTCTCCCACACCAATCAATCATACATATTTAGAGCAATTTTTATTGCTTTGCACCGATGACAACTTACTTGAAGGATCTTACTCAATCCATAGGTAGATATGGTGGACTCTCATGGCAAAACTGGTTTAAGGGTATTTGGAAGCACAAGTAGTATCTCTACTTGGTGCTGAGAATTTGGCTAGCATGAGAGGGAAAAGCAAGCTCAACATGTTAGAGGATCCATGACAACATACTTTATCTCAGATATAAGAAAACATAACTCATCACGTTGTCTTCCTTGTCCAACATTAACTCTTTAGCATGTTATATTTTAATGAGTGCTCCCAATCATAAAAGATGTCAATGATAATATATCTATATGTGAAACATCTCTTTCCTTATTACTTCCTATTAATTGCAACAATGACCAAAGCTATGTCTGCCAACTCCCAACAACTTTTAATCATCATACTCCTTCTATGTGAAGTCATTACTTTCGATAAGATTAATATGAACTTTTGCTTCTTTTTATTCTTTTTCTTCTTTTCTTTTATTCACTCAAGATCATGGAAAAATAATCAAGCCCTTAACTCAACACTAATCTTTATTATATATAGCTCACGGACTCGATTACATAGAGAGATCATAAAGCAAAACTCAAAACTAGATCATGCCATGACTTTATTCTACTAGATCAACATACTACTAGTAGGATCAAACTAAGAAAAAGGTAAAGATAAGAGTGTGATGGTGATACGATACTGGGGCACCTCCCCCAAGCTTGGCAATTGCCAAGGGGAGTGCCCATACCCATGTGATTATGTCTCCTTCTTTGTTGTTGGTGTGATATTCTTGGCAATGATTCCTCTCAGGATATGGTTCTCCTCCTCGAGCTTATTGACTTGCTGCTTGAGGTCCATTATTTCCTTACGAAGCTTCCCTGTAACGGCTAAAGCCCCTTGCACCCAAGGGTGTTGCATAGCTGCGGGAGAACAAGTGACAATCCTCTTCATATTTTCATAAGAAAGAAATCTAACATTGGAAGGGATAACCGTGTTTCGAATGGCTGAGCTCTGTAGTTCCCCCATCGTGAACCCAGCTCGGAGGCGAGAGGTGACTTCTTGATCCTCCATGGCATCTACCCTCATCAAGTCAGCCTCCATCTCTTCCTCCGTTGCTGGCCCAAAGTGGTCAGCGTCGCTATTTGCCCTTGGTTCCGGTGCCGGATTAGATACCCGGCTCTCCCTGACTGACTCTTGATAAGACATCTTGCTCTAATCTGCAGCAGCAACAGCTCGAAACAAAAACAAAGGAGATTTGCGTGATACAGGAGTTAAAACCTTCGGGAGAATATATAATGAATTTTTACCGACCAAAATACGTAACGTGCAAGAAAACGGAGTCTGGAAGGCACACAAGGTGCTCACGAGGTAGGGGGGCGCGCCCATCACCCTCGTGGGGCCCTCGTGTCCTTCCCGAATTGCTACTTATTTTTCTATTTTTTTAAATATTCCAAAACGGAGAAATATTGCCTTAAAATTTGTTTTGGAGTCGGTTTACTTACCGTACCACATACCTATTCCTTTTCGGAGTCTGAAACAGTCTAGAAAGTGTCACTTATGTATTCCTCCGGGGCTACGGTTTCAATAATATTGGTTTCAACATTTATGGGATTACCTGAGATATAATGTTTGATTCTTTGACCGTTTACCACCTTCAGATTTGTGCTTTCGAGGCTGTTGATTTTTATGGCACCGGAACGATAGACCTCCTCAATAACGTAGGGGCCTTCACATTTGGAGAGAAGTTTTCCTGCAAAAAATCTTAAACGAGAGTTGTATAGCAATACATAATCACCTACGTTAAACTCACGCTTTTTTATCCTTTTGTCATACCATATTTTAACTTTTTCTTTAAACAACTTGGCATTTTAATAAGCTTGGGTTCTCCATTCATCAAGTGAGCTAATATCAAATAACCTCTTCTCACCGGCAAGTTTGAAATCATAGTTGAGCTCTTTAATAGCCCAATATGCCTTATGTTCTAGTTCTAGGGGTAAGTGACATGCTTTTCCATAAACCATTTTATACGGAGACATACCCATAGGATTTTTATATGCATTTCTATATTCCCATAATGCATCATCAAGTTTCTTGGACCAATTCTTTCTAGACCTATTGACAGTCTTTTGCAAAATTAATTTGAGCTCTATGTTACTCAATTCTACTTGACCACTAGACTGAGGATGATAAGGAGATGCAATTCTATGATTAACATCATACTTAGCAAGCATTTTACGGAAAGCACCATGAATAATATGTGAACCACCATCAATCATTAAATATCTAGGGACTCCAAACCTCAGAAAAATAACTTCCTTAAGCATTTTAATAGAAGTGTTATGATCAGCACTACTAGTTGGAATAGCTTCTACCCACTTAGTAACGTAATCAACAACAACTAAAATATGTGTATATCCATTAGAGGCAGGAAAAGGTCCCATATAATCAAAGCCCCAAACATCGAATGGTTCAATAACAAGTGAATAATTCATAGGCATTTCTTGACGTCTACTAATATTACCAATTCTTTGGCATTCATCGCAAGACAAGACAAACTTACGGGCATCCTCGAAGAGAGTAGGCCAATAAAAACCGGACTGCAATACCTTATGTGCAGTTCTATCTCCAGCGTGGTGTCCTCCATAAGCTTCGGAGTGGCACTTGCGTAGGATCTGTTCATGTTCATGCTCAGGTACACAACGTTGAATAACACCATCTACTCCTTCTTTATAAAGCTGTGGGTCATCCCAAAAGTAATGTCTCGAATCATAGAAAAACTTTCTCTTTTGTTGGTATGTGAAGCTAGGTGGTATGAATTTAGCAACAGTGTAATTAGCATAATCAGCATACCATGGAGTACTACGAGAAGTACTTATAACATTTAATGTTCATCAGGAAAGCTATCATCAATAGGTAGTGGGTCATCAAGAACATTCTCTAACCTAGAGAAGTTGTCTGCAACGGGGTTCTCAGCTCCTCTTCTATCAACAATATGCAAATCAAATTCTTGTAGCAAGAGAACCCATCTAATAAGTCTAGGTTTAGCATCTTCCTTTTCCATAAGATATTTAATAGTAGCATGATCAGTGTGAATAGTTTCTTTAGAATCAACAATATAGGGTCTGAACTTATCACAAGCAAATACAACTGCTAAAAGCTCTTTTTCAGTAGTAGCATAATTTCTTTGAGCATTGTCTAGAGTCTTACTAGCATAATGGATAACATTTAATTTCTTATCAACTCTTTGCCCTAGGACAGCACCTACAGCATAATCATTAGCATCACACATAATTTCAAAGGGTAAGTTCCAATCAGGTGGCTGAACAACAGGTGCAGAGACTAATGCTTTCTTAAGTATTTCAAATGCTTCTACACAATCATCATCAAAGACAAATGGTATATCTTTTTGCAATAAATTAGTCAGAGGCTGAGAAATTTTTGAGAAGCCCTTAATGAACCTCCTATAAAATCCGGCATGACCAAGGAAACTTCTTATACCTTTGATGTCCTTTGGACATGGCATCTTTTCAATTGCATCAACCTTGGCTTTATCAACTTCAATACCTCTTTCAGAAACTTTATGCCCCAAGACAATACCTTCATTAACCATAAAGTGGCACTTTTCCCAATTCAAGACAAGATTAGTTTCTTCACATCTCTACATAACTCAATCAAGATTGCTCAAGCAATCATCAAAAGAAGATCCATAAACGGAAAAGTCATCCATGAAAACTTCACAAATCTTTTCACAAAAGTCAGAGAATATAGCCATCATGCATCTTTGAAAGGTAGCAGGTGCATTACATAAACCAAAAGGCATACGTCTATAAGCAAAAGTACCAGAAGGGCATGTAAAAGTAGTCTTTGATCGATCTTTAGCCGACACAGGTATTTGAGAGAATCCAGAATAACCATCTAGAAATCAGTAATGTGTATGTTTGCATAATATTTCTAGCATTTGATCAATAAAAGGTAAGGGGTAATGATCTTTCTTAGTAGCCCTATTTAATTTGTGGAAATCAATTAACATCCTATAACCTGTGATAATTCTTTGTGGGATCAATTCATCTTTATCATTAGGAACAACAGTAATACCTCCCTTCTTAGGGACACAATGGACAGGACTTACCCACTGACTATCAGCAACGGGATAAATTATACCTGCCTCCAGAAGCTTTAGTATTTCTTTTCTTACCACTTCTTCCATTTTAGGATTCAAACATCGTTGAGGATCACGAATTGGTTTGGCATCCGCTTCCAAGTTTATTTTATGTTGACATAGAGTGGGACTGATGCCCTTAAGATCATCAAGAGTATATCCAATAGCAACACAGTGCTTCTTCAGAGTTTTCAATAGTCTTTCTTCTTCATGCTCTGAAAGGTTAGCACTAATAATAACAGGATATATCTTCTTTTCATCTAGATAAGCATATTTAAGATTATCAGGCAACGGTTTAAGCTCAAACACGGTATCACCCTTGGGTGGAGGAGGATCCCCTAGGATTTCAATAGGCAAATTGTGTTTCAGAATAGGTTCCTGTTTAAAGAATACTTCATCTATTTCCCTTCTTTCATTCATGAACATGCCATTTTCATTGTCTAGCAAATAATGTTCTAAAGGATCACTGGGAGGTACGGCAACAGAAGCAAGACCAATAATTTCATCCTTACTAGGCAATTCTTCCTCATGATGTTGTTTACTGAATTTAGAGAAATTAAACTCATGAATCATATCATCCAAGCCAATAGTAACAACATTCTTTTCGCAATCTATCCTAGCATTAAGAGTGTTCAAGAAGGGTCTACCAAATATAATGGGGCAAAAGCTATCTTGTGGAGAACTGAGAACAAGAAAATCAGCAGGATATTTAGTTTTCCCACACAAGACTTCAACATCTCTAACAATTCCCACTGGTGATATAGTATCCCTATTGGCAACTTTAATTGTGACATCGATACCTTCTAACTCAGCAGGTGCAATTTCATGCTTAATTTCTTCGTATAAAGTATGCGGTATAACACTAGCACTAGCACCCATTTCACATAAGCCATGATAACAATGATCTCCTATTTTAACAGAAATAACAAGCACGCCTACCACAGGTCTATGTTTATCTTTAGCACAAGGTTTAGCAATTCTAGCAGTTTCACCATTAAACTGAATAACATGCCCATCGATATTATCAGACAAGAGATCTTTAACAATAGCAATATTGGGTTCTACTTTAACTTGTTCAGGAGGTATATAAGCTCTAATATTGCTTTTACGAACAACAGTTGAAGCTTTAGCATGATCCTTTATTCTAACAGGGAAAGGTGGTTTCTCAACATAAGAAGTAGGAACAATAGGATCATTATAAGTGACAGTCTTTTCTTCCACTTTAATAGGTGCGGCTACTTTTACTTCTATGGGAGGATGATATTTAAACCACTTCTCCTTGGGGAGATCACCATAAGTAGCAAAGGATTCACAGAAAGAAGCTACTATCTCAGAGTCAAGTCCATATTTAGTGTTAAACTTACGGAAAATATCGGTATCCATAAAAGATTTAACACAATCAAACTTAGGTGTCATACCTAACTCTTTACCTTTGTCGAGGTCCCAATCTTTAGAGTTGCGTTTAATTCTATCCAATAAGTCCCATTTAAATTCAATAGTCTTCATTGTAAAAGAGCCAGCACAAGAAGTATCAAGCATGGTTTGATTATTATGAGAAAGCCGAGCATAAAAACTTTGAATAATTATTTCTCTCGGGAGCTCATGATTGGGGCATGAATATAACATTGATTTAATCCTCCCCCAAGCTTGAGCGATGCTTTCTCCTTCGCGAGGCCAAAAATTATATATATAATTGTGATCACGATGAACAAGATGCATAGGGTAATACTTTTGATGAAATTCCAATTTCAATCTTTTATAGTTCCATAATCTCGTATCATCACATAGCCTATACCATGTCAATGCGTCTCCCTTCAAAGATAAAGGGAAGACCTTCTTCTTAGCAACATCATCAGATATACCTGCAAGCTTAAATAATCCACAAACTTCGCCCACATATATTAAGTGCTCATCAGGATGCTTTGTTCCATCTCCTGTAAAAGGATTAGCTAGCAGTTTTTCCATCATACCCGAAGGAAATTCAAAAGGAGTTTCATTTTCAATAGGTTCAGTAGGTTGAGGAGAAACTCTTTGCTCTACTATACGAGGTGAAGATACCCCGAACAAGCCCATCAGAGGATTACTTTTCATAGTAACAAGTGACAGTAAATTTCAGCACACTATATAAATTTTTCCTTGCCAAGTTATACCTACCAAAGGCGCTTCACTCCCGGCAACGGCGCTAGAAAAGAGTCTTGATGACCCACAAGTATAGAGAATCTATCGTAGTCCTTTCGATAAGTAAGACTGTCGAACCCAACGAGAAGCAGAAGGAAATGATAAGCGGTTTTCAGCAAGGTATTCTCTGCAAGTACTGAAATAAGTGGTAACAGATAGTTTTGTGATAGAATAATTTGTAACGAGCAACAAGTAACAAAAGTAAATAAGGTGCAGCAAGGTGGCCCAATCCTTTTTGTTGCAAAGGACAAGCCGGAACAAACTCTTATATAAGGAAAAGCGCTCCCGAGGACACATGGGAATATCGTCAAGCTAGTTTTCATCAAGTTCACATGATTCGCGTTCGGTACTTTGATAATTTGATATGTGGGTGGACCGGTGCTTGGGTGTTGTTCTTACTTGAACAAGCATCTCACTTATGATTAACCTCTATTGCAAGCATCCGCAACTACAACAAAAATATTAAGGTAAACCTAACCATAGCATGAAACATATGGATCCAAATCAGCCCCTTACAAAGCAACGCATAAACTAGGGTTTAAGCTTCTGTCACTCTAGCAACCCATCATCTACTTATTACTTCCCAATGCCTTCCTAGAGGCCCAAATAATGGTGAAGTGTTATGTAGTCGACATTCACATAACACCACTAGAGGCTAGACAACATACATCCCATCAAAATATCGAACGAATACCAAATTCACATGACTACTAATAGCAAGACTTCTCCCTTGTCCTCGGGAACAAACGTAACTACTCACAAAGCATATTCATGTTCATAATCAGAGGGGTAATAATATGCATAAAGGATCTGAACATATGATCTTCCACCAAATAAACCAACTAGCATCAACTACAAGGAGTAATCAACACTACTAGCAACCTACTAGCACCAATCCCGGACTTAGAGGCAAGAATTGGATACAAGAGATGAACTAGGGTTTGGAGATGAGATGGTGTTGGTGAAGATGTTGATGGAGATTGCCCTCTCCCGATGAGAGGAGCGTTGGTGATGATGATGGCGATGATTTACCCCTCCCGGAGGGAAGTATCCCCGGCAGAACAGCTCTGCCGGAGCTCTAGATTGGTTCGGCCAAGGTTCCGCCTCATGGCGGCGGAGTCTCGTCCCGAAAGGTTGCCTCTTTATTTTTTCTCGACGAAAGACTTCATATAGCAGAAGATGGGCGTCGGAGAGCCTCCGGGGGCCCACGATGTAGGGGGGCGCACCCTAGGGGGGCGCCCCCCACCCTCGTGGACAGGGTGTGGGCCCCCTGGCCTTCATCTTTCGCAGGTATTTTTCATTATTTATTTTAAGGTATTCCGTGGAGTTTCAGGACTTTTGGAGTTGCGCGGAATAGATCTCTAATATTTGCTCCTTTTCCGGCCCAGAATTCCAGCTGCCGGCATTCTCCCTCCTTATGTAAACCTTGTGAAATAAGAGAGAATAGCCATAAGTATTGTGACATAAAGTGAAGTAATAGCCCATAATGCGATAAATATCGATATAAAAGCATGATGCAAAATGGACGTATCACCTGCCTCGTGGGCCCCCTAAGACTCCACCGACCTCAACTCCAACTCCATATATTCACGTTCGTGGAGAAAAAAATCAGAGAGAAGGATTCATCGCGTTTTACTATACGGAGCCACCGCCAAGCCCTAATCTCTCTCGGGAGGGCTGATCTGGGCTCCGGAGAGGGGAATCCATCGCCGTCGTCATCATCAGCCATCCTCCATCACCAATTTCATGATGCTCACCGCCGTGCATGAGTAATTCCATCATAGGCTTGTTGGACGGTGATGTGTTGGATGAGATTTATCATGTAATCGAGTTAGTTTTGTTAGGGTTTGATCCCTAGTATCCATTATGTTCTGAGTTGATGTTGCTATGACTTTGCTATGCTTAATGCTTGTCACTAGGGCCCAAGTGCCATGAATTCAGATCTGAACCTATTATGTTTTCATGAATATATGTGAGTTCTTGATCCTATCTTGCAAGTCAATAGTCACCTACTATGTGTTATGATCCGGTAACCCCGAAGTGACAATAATCGGGACCACTCCCGGTGATGACCGTAGTTTGAGGAGTTCATGTATTCACTAAGTGTTAATGCTTTGGTCCGGTACTCTATTAAAAGGAGGCCTTAATATCCCTTAGTTTCCAATAGGACCCCGCTGCCACGGGAGGGTAGGACAAAAGATGTTATGCAAGTTCTTTTCCATAAGCACGTATGACTATATTCGAAATACATGCCTACATTACATTGATGAACTGGAGCTAGTTCTATGTCACCCTATGTTATAACTGTTGCATGACGAATCGCATCCGACATAATTATCCATCATTGATCCATTGCCTACGAGCTTTTTACATATTGATCTTTGCTTAGTTACTTTTCCGTTGCCACTGTTACGATTGCTATAAAAACTGCTACTGTTACTTTTTCCACCGTTACCGTTACTTCCATACTACTTTGCTACTAAATACTTCGCTGCAGATATTAAGTCTTCCAGGTGTGGTTGAATTGACAACTCAGCTGCTAATACTTGAGAATATTCTTTGGCTCCCCTTGTGTCGAATCAATAAATTTGGGTTGAATACTCTACCCTCAAAAATTGTTGCGATCCCCTATACTTGTGGGTTATCAAACACAAAATCAAGCCAATCAGAAGAAAGCAAGCAACCAGGACAGATTGGAGGCTCGAGCTCACCATTGATACTGATCTTGATCAGAGTTATGCAGACCATGAAATTAGAAAAGCAGAAGATTAATCATCATCCAAAGCACCACCAGAAATCCAAAACTGCAACAACTAATAAGTGCATGAAGTGGTAGACTGGTCTTGGTCTCTTGGAGCTGTGTAAACCACGAAAATCCATAAAATAGACACAAGATCAATCATCCAAAGCACCACTAGTAATCCAAAACTACAACAACTAATAAGTGCATGAAGTGACGGACTGGCTGGCCAATCACGAGGAGAAGAGACGCTCACGCTCTTCTTCAGTTGGGCTTGCGGGCTTTCATATAGACGTCGAGAAGGCGGGAGGATGCCAGCGAGCTTCTCCTTCCTGAACTCATCCGCTGGAACCGGGGCCATGACGGGGATGGTCGTGGTACGTCTGAGGTCATCGGAGCAGAGCAACGCGTGCGCACATGTTTACTGGGCATCATGGGGTTGGCCGCGTCAGGGGCGGCCGAAGCCCCCCATCGTCATGACGCATGGAGCAGAGCATCCCACTGGAATCAGAACCGCCACAGCGATGGCCGGTTCTGGTGTGCCCGAAGAAGCCAGCGCGAGAAAGGCCCGAAGCAGAGCGATGCGTCCGAGGTTGCTGGTGCGAGGATGGACGGGAGCAGACCAACGGTGTGCGCACATGTTGATTCAACTGCGCGGGGATGTTCACATCCTGCAGGGATAGCTAGAGCTCCGATGTGCCTACAATCAGAGGGCATCAGCGTCCAAATGCAACAATTGGTACTAGAGGGACGGGAAGATTGGGCATAGCAAAGTGGTGGGGAAGGGGAAGAATAAACGGCGGCAGGGAGGGGAAGCGGAGAAGGCCAGCCCACTCATTTGGGCTTCATAACTGTATTGGTTGGAAGTCAAAAGTAGAACACGCGCTGATGTGCCGGTGAGTTGTGTAGAGGTGAATAGAGAGGAGGTTGCCCTGAATCCGATGGCTACCTATAATGCATGCCTTGATCTATGGCTAGAATTAGTTGGGGTGACGTGGCTTAAGGAGAAGCGAGAGAGTTCCTTGTAGTGGGGAGCTCCCATTTAAAAAAGGAAAAAGTCCAAAATAAACCTTGAAGTTTTAGCCAAAAGCTAAATTAAACCCTAAACTTTGAATCCCGGAAATTGGCACTCTAAACTTGTAATCCCGGTCTATTTTAGACCCTAGACCTGTTTGGCACACCGGGAATACTACAATCCCGGCTGGGATAACCAGCTACTCTCACAAACAAGAATTTGGGCCAGCCCACTATAACACAAGAAGAATTCGTGAATGTTAAAAAATGTTTGCACGTTTCTAAAATTGTTCAGAAGTTAAAAAAATGTTCATGTTTTATATTTTTAGCACGAATTCAATTCATTTTGTGTTATTTAAAAATTATTTGGAATTCTGAAATTTTGTTCGCATTTTAAAGAACTGTACGCGATTTCAAAAAAATCACATGTGTCAAAAAATGTTCAGAATTACAACAGCTATTCACATGCTATTATTTTTTTTCGATTTTCAGAATTGTGTCGCATTTTTTAATAATATTTCTGGAATTTTCTTAAATAATTTCGTAAATAATATTTTTTTTTAAATGTTTCGGATTGTCGGCTGCGGACTCGACTGGGCCGGCCCATTAGACATAAAGCGAGTTTTTTTTCTTATCACCTGCTATAAATATTCTTTCTTTCTTTTTCTTAACGTGCGACGTAATACATCCAAGAGAGAAAAACATGCCTTGGCGTCGAATTTTGGACCTGGTAGGGTTGACCTGATTTCGCTAGCCACTACAGCAGGCGACTATGACTTACATAATAAGAAGCCGAAAATATTTAATCAGAAACCAAAGTGTCGAACTGTGAAAAAAACTTTAGGGGCAAACAAGTATTGAAAATGTATTTATTTCTGAATTCTTCGAACATTTTATAAAGTGTGTTTTTGAAAATTTCAAATACTTTTATAAAACCAAAAACTTTCAAAAAGAGAACACCTTTTGAAACATAAACATTTTCTTAAACCTGAACAAAATTTTAAAGTGCAAACACTTTTTGAAACATAAATCTTCTTCTAAAACCTGAACAAAATTTTAAAGTGCGAACACTTTTTGTACAATGTAAAAAAATGTTTGCGTGTTGTGAAAAAATGTGTCATAACCTTAACAGAATATACGTGACATGTGTTTGAAAAAGTGTATGCAAATTTAAAAAATTTGAACCATGTAAAAGAGTGTTCGTGTAGTTTTATAAAATGTTTATTGTCATTAACAAAATGTAAAACATGTATTTGAAAAAATATTACCATGTATTCAAAAAAGTTTTGAAAACATTTAATTTAAAAATCTTTATAATGTATTTGAAAATATCAAAAGTTTATCAAATATTTAATGTGTGTGTTAAAATATATATTTGGTACTGAGAAAAAATAGACATGTGTGAAAATGAAAATTGAAAATAAAACGTAAAAGAAAAAAACTAAGAAAAACAAATTAATGCGCGTGCTGGTGCGACTGCGCTACTGGGCTGGCCCAATCCAGCAAATACCGGCGAAGTCCTCTCAAGGTTTAAAATAGACCGGGATTAGAGAGCTTAGTGTGTTGATTTCAGGGATTGAGAGTTCGGAGTTTGGTTTAGCTTTCGCCTACAAATTCAAGGTTTATTTTGAACTTTTCCTTTTAAAAAATCCCGACGGAGCGTTCGTCAACTAGTTGCTCCCTTCTAGGTTCGCTCAATCCAAATTTAGAAAAACAAAAAATCATAAAGAAAAAATTATGAATTCAAAAAGTGCATGATTTTTTAAAAGATTGATAGATTTGAAAAAAGTCCATAAAAATTGAAAAGACTCATGGATTTTTTTTAAAAGTTCGTCAAGTTTGGAAAAATCATCAAAGTTAAAGAAAAATTCTTCAAATTTGAAAAAATATTCATCGAATTCCAAAAGAATCATTGATTTGAAGAAAAAAGTTCACGTATTTGCAAACAATTCATCAAACGAGAAAGAAGAAAAAGGAAAAAAAAAGAAGAAAAAGGTAAAAGTTGAATGTTACGGATCGTGCCAAGTGACGAGGTGGTTACACTACCGTACCTTGATACGGGAAGTCGCTGGTTCTATTCACAACTAGCGTACCTTTTTACGGATCAAAACACATAAGAAAATGCTAGATGGACTGGTCTAGCGCGGAGTGTCCGTTTGTAGAATACACAGTAACTGCTAGAAAAAAAAAAGCTAGACAACACCCTATCGACAACTTTCGACAACCTCAAACTCTGTTGATGCGCCACTAAAAATGGCTCTGTGGTTGTTTGTGTTAGTCGGGAATGTATCTGGTGCACCGGGACAATTGATGTTACCGGTCCCCCATTACACATTTTAAAATGTTCAAAAAAATATGAGATTTTTTCAGTGCATTGACACAACATGAATGTATGTTGTCACACAAAATCAAAATTCAAAAAATTGCTCGAATATAAAAATGACAAATTTGACACTGAATAGTACATGATACAAGTTAGGCTTCAATTTTGGCCTATTAAGACATTAATGTCAATTTTGTCAAAAAAAATCTTGAGCAATGTTTCGAATTTTGATTTTAATTTTTATGAAAACGTACATTGACGGTGTGTCAATGCACTAATTCTTTCTCTAATTATTTTAAATGTGCAACAAACTAAAGAAAGTTTTAATTATTTTAAATGTGCAACAAGGTTCGGTGCACCGGTAGCATCAATTGCCCAGGTGCAGATACGTTCCCTGTGTTTATACCTGTCCATGGGAAGCCCGGCCCGGCCGGCCCGACCCGGCCCGGCCCGAAAAAGCCCGACCCGGTCCGGCCCTACGCTGCCCCCGGGCAGCGCTACGACGGGCCAGGCCCGGCCCGGCCCGAGGTATGGCCAGGTATACTGTGTTAGATCTCCCTGTTTCACTGTTTCTCAATGGTAAGCTGTTGCTCGAATATATAAAAAAAATTGGTAAGTTGTTGGCGTACTTTGGAAAGAAAAGAGAATCAGATGCTCCCGACCGCCTAGAATCCGCTTCGATTATTGCTCATTCAATAAAACACAACGTAGCCATGTAGTGCTGCACTTCACACAGAGCACCGCACTTCACACACGCCTGAACAAGATAGAAACAGGAGGAGGCTTGACTTGGTGACAAGAAGAGAAGAAAACGGAAGGATAGGTTATCGGCCACCGTCTACCGAGAGGACGAGGAGGAGCCGTGAGGACTGAGGATGTGCCTGGTGGTGGTGTGCGACGAGCCGGAGCGCGTGGTGGCGACGTACCAGGCGGCAGGGCGTTGCCCCTACTGCGGCGGCGGGGTGGTGGCGACCGACGTGGAGAGCGCGCCCAGGCTCTGCTACGTCCCGCTCTGCTTCCGCGTCCGCCGCCGCTTCCACTGCTCCCTCTGCTCCCGACGGCTCGCCTCCATCGCCTGATCCCTGATGCATATCTCTTCTCTTCTTCTACTCTGTTCTCTAGTACTAGTACATATCTAGATCTCGTCTTCATGGATATCTATCTGGGTCAAATAGCTGCGTCTCGGATCGGTTGTATCACGCGATATACTAATACCCTTTTTCAATAAAAAATAATTATTATTTTGAGCTGAATGAAATTTCATTATTGCAGCTTGCTTGCATATGATCAAATAATATCTCCGCTTCATCAAACGCTGAAATTCCTCTTTCTTACTTACTTGAAAAACCAGCACTCCAGGGAACATGTTTGAGCTGGTATTTACTTCTCAAATCCTATTGATAGTTCAAATGTCGAGATGCTTTACGATCTCACATCAAGATCTTAAAACATCTGCAGCCATGGATATCTCCCCAGATCTCTAGTGTCACTGCTTACAAGCCTGCCCTGAGGTAGTAGGTTCATGGAACAATTGAGTGCTCTGTTCACTGATAACAAAGGGGAAAAGCCCAGAGTATTGACTGCACATTCAGGAAGTTGACCAAACTCACAGCAGATATCCCATCATTAATTAGCAACCTTGCTTCTCAGTTTGAAAAAAGAGGGAAAAGACAAGGATGCGAATGAGGTGTTCTGCAACTTACAACAAGGGAAATAAACTGTAGAGCGTTTTATTACTACGGTACAAACAAGCGAGCGTGGGTCACCAAAGCACAAACTAGCAAAGCTACTCGAGGCTGGAGTCCACCCGGTCGACGGAGCGCGCGAAGGCCAGGATGTCCGACGAGCCGTCGGCGGCCGCCTTCCCGCCGTCCGCCGGCTTGGAGACGATGGACTCCCGGACCAGCCTCGCCACCGTGGGGCTCAGCGAAGAAGCCTCCTCCTCGTCCGGAGACTGCTGCTTCGGGTGCTCGTCGTGATGCGGCGCGCTCGCCGGCATTTTGTCCGCGTGACGCTGCTCCATGGGATGGGAGATCGGGCGTTGGCTGTGGACGTGGAGGTGGATAGTGTGCTGGTCGCACTCGCAAAGTGAAAGTGAGGTACCCGAATCGAGTATTTCATGGGACACGCTATGGTTGCTTAAGTATACGCGCGACTGGCTCGTCTAGATTGTTCTGGGCAACACGTGTGCTCCTTTCCAACTGCTGCGGTGACGCGTGTGAGCCTAAGAGGTCTTGGGCCTCTTTTTTCAGTTCTTTTTTAAGAAGGGGTGGGTATCCAAAGGGAACGGAGCTGGGCTTCTCAGAGGGGTACCAAGACTTCCAAAAATACCATGACACTCCCTCTGTTTTTTTTAATCTACATATAAGATTTGGTCAAAGTGTAAAGTTTGATCAACTTTGTAGAAAAAAATATCAACATCTATAATACTAAAGCTATAGGATATGAAAATTAATTTTATGATGCATCTAACAATATTGATTTCATATTGTGAATCTCGATATTTTTTTCTATAAACTTTGTTAAAGTTAATAAGATTTGACTTTGATCAAATCTTATATACAGACTAAAAAGAAACGAAGGGAGCATCACCTTCAAAATGGAGATTCCCCTAAAAAAACCTTTAAAATGATTCGTAAATTTTTATAACTCTATACTTTATTTTTCACAAAATATGCATCTTTTTTTAAGGTTGCTTACCACATGGGCCATGTGGTACAAGATATGCATCTACAATTGTGAAAAATCATACACTCAAATTCAACATGCACATGGAGAGAGAGAGAGAGAGAGAGAGAGAGAGAGAGAGAGAGAGAGAGAGAGAGAGAGAGAGAGAGAGAGAGAGAGAGACACAAATAAAAGACAAGTCCAACATAAATAGTGCCACTAGACCTCATTCCGTGTGGCGGCCTCGAGAGTGGCCAATGACCTCTGGACCCCCATTGTCTTGGTGTTCTGGTGTCTTTAGCACCACATGAATGAGGTGGATTTCGACGACATGCCGGTTTCCGCTCAGTCGGTCCTTTAGGCTCATTGGGCAGGAGTTTGTGTTTTGGTGACCTGCCTTGTTGATTAGGGTAGATCCCTTCCCATGTGGGTCGGTAGAGACTAGAGAGCCGCGAGTACTCGCCTTAGACGCAGGGCCGACGTGCGTTTGTGTGTGTTGACGTGGTTAGCCTTTAATGTATGGCGTTGTAATGTTTTCGGCCGCTTCAACTCTTCCTCTGTATGAGCATAGAGTCCACAAGGGCAAAATATAGGGTTTACTCCTCTGCACAATGTTGGGGAACGCAGTATTTCAAAAAAAATCCTACGATCACGCAAGATCTATCTAGGAGATGCTTAGCAACGAGCGGGGAGAGTGTGTCCATGTACCCTCGTAGACCGAAAGCGGAAGCGTTAAGTAACGCGGTTGATGTAGTCAAACGTCTTCGTGATCCAACCGATCTCAAGTACCAAACACACAGCACCTCCGCGATCTGCACACGTTCAGCTCGGTGGCGTCCATCTTACTCTTGATCCAGCTGAGGCCGAGGGAGAGTTTCGTCAGCATGACGGCGTGGTGACAGTGATGATGAAGTTACTGGTGAAGGGCTTCGCCTAAGCACTGCAATGATATGACCGAGGTGGAAATATGTGGAGGGGGCACTGCACACGGCTAAAACAACTGTCAACTTGTGTGTCTATGGGGTGCCCCCCTCCCCCGTTTATAAAGGAAGGGAGGAGGAGAGGGACGGCCCTCATAGGGCGCGCCCAAGCGGGGGAGTCCTACTCCCAGTAGGAGTAGGTTCCCCCCCCCCTTCCTAGTTGGAGTAGGAGAAGAAGGAAGAGGGAGAGGGAGAGAAGGAAAGGGGGGCCGGCCCCCCACCACAATTCGTATTGGGCTTGGGGGGCGCGCCCTCCACCTGGCCGCCTCCTCCTCTCTTCCACTAATGCCCAATAAGGCCCATTGACTCCCCGGGGGGTTCCGGTAACCTCCCAGTACTCCGGAAAATGCCCGAACTCATCCGGAACCATTCTGGTGTCCAAACACGGGCTTCTCAGAGGGGTACCAAGACTTCCAAAAATACCATGACACTCCCTCTGTTTTTTTTAATCTACATATAAGATTTGGTCAAAGTGTAAAGTTTGATCAACTTTGTAGAAAAAAATATCAACATCTACAATACTAAAGCTATAGGATATGAAAATTAATTTTATGATGCATCTAACAATATTGATTTCATATTGTGAATCTCGATATTTTTTTCTATAAACTTTGTTAAAGTTAATAAGATTTGACTTTGATCAAATCTTATATACAGACTAAAAAGAAACGAAGGGAGCATCACCTTCAAAATGGAGATTCCCCTAAAAAAACCTTTAAAATGATTCGTAAATTTTTATAACTCTATACTTTATTTTTCACAAAATATGCATCTTTTTTTTAAGGTTGCTTACCACATGGGCCATGTGGTACAAGATATGCATCTACAATTGTGAAAAATCATACACTCAAATTCAACATGCACATGGAGAGAGAGAGAGAGAGAGAGAGAGAGAGAGAGAGAGAGAGAGAGAGAAACACACAAATAAAAGACAAGTCCAACATAAATAGTGCCACTAGACCTCATTCCGTGTGGCGGCCTCGAGAGTGGCCAATGACCTCTGGACCCCCATTGTCTTGGTGTTCTGGTGTCTTTAGCACCACATGAATGAGGTGGATTTCGACGACATGCCGGTTTCCGCTCAGTCGGTCCTTTAGGCTCATTGGGCAGGAGTTTGTGTTTTGGTGACCTGCCTTGTTGATTAGGGTAGATCCCTTCCCATGTGGGTCGGTAGAGACTAGAGAGCCGCGAGTACTCGCCTTAGACGCAGGGCCGACGTGCGTTTGTGTGTGTTGACGTGGTTAGCCTTTAATGTATGGCGTTGTAATGTTTTCGGCCGCTTCAACTCTTCCTCTGTATGAGCATAGAGTCCACAAGGGCAAAATATAGGGTTTACTCCTCTGCACAATGTTGGGGAACGCAGTATTTCAAAAAAAATCCTACGATCACGCAAGATCTATCTAGGAGATGCTTAGCAACGAGCGGGGAGAGTGTGTCCATGTACCCTCGTAGACCGAAAGCGGAAGCGTTAAGTAACGCGGTTGATGTAGTCAAACGTCTTCGTGATCCAACCGATCTCAAGTACCAAACACACAGCACCTCCGCGATCTGCACACGTTCAGCTCGGTGGCGTCCATCTTACTCTTGATCCAGCTGAGGCCGAGGGAGAGTTTCGTCAGCATGACGGCGTGGTGACAGTGATGATGAAGTTACTGGTGAAGGGCTTCGCCTAAGCACTGCAATGATATGACCGAGGTGGAAATATGTGGAGGGGGCACTGCACACGGCTAAAACAACTGTCAACTTGTGTGTCTATGGGGTGCCCCCCTCCCCCGTTTATAAAGGAAGGGAGGAGGAGAGGGACGGCCCTCATAGGGCGCGCCCAAGCGGGGGAGTCCTACTCCCAGTAGGAGTAGGTTCCCCCCCCCTTCCTAGTTGGAGTAGGAGAAGAAGGAAGAGGGAGAGGGAGAGAAGGAAAGGGGGGCCGGCCCCCCACCACAATTCGTATTGGGCTTGGGGGGCGCGCCCTCCACCTGGCCGCCTCCTCCTCTCTTCCACTAATGCCCAATAAGGCCCATTGACTCCCCGGGGGGTTCCGGTAACCTCCCAGTACTCCGGAAAATGCCCGAACTCACCCGGAACCATTCTGGTGTCCAAACACAGCCTTCCAATATATCGATCTTTATGTCTCGACCATTTCGAGACTCCTCGTCATGTTCGTGATCACACCCAGGACTCCGAACAACCTTCGGTACATCAAAACACATAAACTCATAATACCGATCGTCATCGAACGTTAAGCGTGCGGACCCTGCGGGTTCGAGAACTATGTAGACATGACCGTGACTCATCTCCGGCCAATAACCAATAGTGGAACCTGGATGCTCATATTGGCTCCCACATATTCTACGAAGGTCTTTATCAGTCAAACCGCATAACACGATGTTGTTCCCTTTGTCATCGGTATGTTACTTGCCCGAGATTCGATCGTCGGTATCTCAATACCTAGTTCAATCTCGTTACCGGCAAGTCTCTTTACTTGTTCCGTAATGCATCATCCCGCAACTGACTCATTAGTCATATTGCTTGCAAGGCTTATAGTGATGTGCATTACCGAGAGGGCCCAGAGATACCTCTCCGACAATCGGATTGACAAATCCTAATCTCGATCTATGCCAACTCAACAAACACCATCGGAGACACCTGTAGAGCATCTTTATAATCACCCAGTTACATTGTGATGTTTGATAGCACACTAAGTGTTCCTCCGGTATTCGGGAGTTGCATAATCTCATAGTCATAGGAACATGTATAAGTCATGAAGAAAGCAATAGCAACAAACTAAACGATCATCGTGCTAAGCTAACGGATGGGTTTTTTCAATCACATCATTCTCTAATGATGTGATCCCGTTAATCAAATGACAACTCATGTATATGGCTAGGAAACTTAACCATCTTTGATTAATGAGCTAGTCAAGTAGAGGCATACTAGTGACACTTTGTTTGTCTATGTATTCACACATGTACTAAGTTTCCGGTTAATACAATTCTAGCATGAATAATAAACGTTATCATGATATAAGGAAATATTGCCTCTAAGGCATATTTCCTTCAGTCTCCCACTTGCGCTAGAGTCAATAATCTAGATTACACAGTAATGATTCTAACACCCATGAAGTCTTGGTGTTGATCATGTGTTGCTCGTGAGAGAGGCTTAGTCAACGGGTCTACTATATACAGATCCGTATGTATCTTGCAAATCTCTATATCTCCCTCCTTGACTTGATCGCGGATGGAATTGAAGCGTCTCGTGCTTGGTTCTCTTGTGAAATCTGGATTCCTTTGCCAAGGCATTGCACCAGTATTGTCACAAAAGATTTTCATTGGACCCGATGCACTAGGTATGACACCTAGATCGGATATGAACTCCTTCATCCATACTCCTTCATTTGCTGCTTCCGAAGCAGCTATGTAATCCGCTTCACACGTAGATCTCGCCACGACGCTTTGCTTAGAACTGCACCAACTGACAGCTCCACCGTTCAATATAAATACGTAACCGGTTTGTGACTTAGAGTCATCCGGATCAGTGTCAAAGCTTGCATCGACGTAACCATTTACGACGAGCTCTTTGTCACCTCCATAAACAAGAAACATATCCTTAGTCCTTTTTAGGTATTTCAGGATGTTCTTGACCGATGTCCAGCGATCCACTCCTGGATTACTTTGGTACCTCCCTGCTAAACAGATAGCAAGGCACACATTAGGTCTGGTACACAACATTGCATACATGATAGAACCTATGGCTGAAGCATAGAGAATGACTTTCATTTTCTGTCTATCTTCTGAAGTGGTCGGGCATTGAGTCTGACTCAACTTCACACCTTGTAACACAGGCAAGAACCTCTTTCTTTGCTTGATCCATTTTGAACTTCTTCAAAACTTTATCAAGGTATGTGCTATGTGAAAGTCCAATTAAGCGTCTTGATCTATCTCTATAGATATTGATGCCCAATATATATGCAGCTTCACCGAGGTCTTTCATTGAAAAACTCTTGTTCAAGTATCCTTTTATGCTATCCAGAAATTATATATCATTTCCAATCAACAATATGTCATCCACATATAATATTAGAAATGCTACAGAGCTCACACTCACTTTCTTGTAAATACAGGCTTCTCCAAAAGTCTGTATAAAACCATATGCTTTGATCACACTATCAAAATGTTTATTCCAACTCCGAGATGCTTGCACCAGTCCATAAATGGATCGCTGGAGCTTGCACACTTTGTTAGCACCCTTTGGATTGATAAAACCTTCTGGTTGCATCATATGCAACTCTTCTTCCAGAAATCCATTCAGGAATGCAGTTTTTACATCCATTTGCCAAATTTCATAATCATAAAATGCGGCAATTGCTAACATGATTCGGACGGACTTATGCATCGCTACGGGTGAGAAGGTCTCATCGTAGTCAACTCCTTGAACTTGTCGAAAGCCTTTCGCAACAAGTCGAGCTTTGTAGACAGCAACATTACGTTAGCGTCAGTCTTCTTCTTGAAGATCCATTTATTCTCTATGGCTTGCCGATCATCGGGCAAGTCAACCAAAGTCCACACTTTGTTCTCATACATGGATCCTATCTCAGATTTCATGGCCTCAAGTCATTTCGCGGAATCTGGGCTCATCATCGCTTCCTCATAGTTCGTAGGTTCGTCATGGTCAAGTAACATGACCTCCAGAACAGAATTACCGTACCACTCTGGTGCGGATCTTACTCTGTTTAACCTACGAGGTTCGGTAGTAACTTGATCTGAAGTTAAATGATCATCATCACTAGCTTCCTCACTAATTGGTGTAGGAATCACAGGAACCGATTTCTGTGATGAACTACTTTCCAATAAGGGAGCACGTATAGTTACCTCATCAAGTTCTACTTTCCTCCCACTCACTTCTTTCGAGAGAAACTCCTTCTCTAGAAACGATCCATTCTTAGCAAAGAATGTCTTGCCTTCGTATCTGTGATACAAGGTGTACCCAACAGTCTCCTTTGGGTATCCTATGAAGACACATTTCTCCAATTTGGGTTCGAGCTTATTAGGTTGAAGCTTTTTCACATAAGCGTCGTAGCCCCAAACTTTAAGAAATGACAACTTGGGTTTCTTGCCAAACCACAGTTCATAAGGTGTCATCTCAACAGATTTAGATTGTGCCCTATTTAACGTGAATGCAGCTGTCTCTAAAGCATAACCCCAAAACGATAGCGGTAAATCAGTAAGAGACATCATAGATCGCACCATATCTAATAAAGTGCGGTTACGATGTTCGGACACACCATTACGCTATGGTGTTCCGGGTGGCGTGAGTTGTGAAACTATTCCGCATTGTTTCAAATGAAGACCAAACTCCTAGCTCAAATATTCTCCTCCACGATCAGATCGCAGAAAAATTATTTTCTTGTACGATGATTTTCCACTTCACTCTGAAATTCTTTGAACTTTTCAAATGTTTCACACTTATGTTTCATCAAGTAGATATACCCATATCTGCTTAAATCATCTGTGAAGGTCAGAAAATAACGATACCCGCCGCAAGCCTCAATATTAATTGGACCGCATACATCAGTATGTATTATTTCCAATAAATCTGTTGCTCGCTCCATTGTTCCGGAGAAGGGAGTTTTAGTCATCTTGCCCATGAGGCATGGTTCGCAAGTACCAAGTGATTCCAAAAGTCCATCAGTATGGAGTTTCTTCATGCGCTTTACACCAATATGACCCAAACGGCAGTGCCACAAATAAGTTGCACTATCATTATCAACTCTGCATCTTTTGGCTTCAATATTATGAATATGTGTATCACTACTATCGAGATTCAACAAAAATAGACCACTCTTCAAGGATGCATGACTGTAAAAGATATTACTCATATAATGTTTATTCTCATATTTAAATGAATAACCGTCTCGCATCAAACAAGATCCAGATATAATGTTCATGCTTAACGCTGGCACCAAATAACAGTTATTCTGGTCTAAAACTAATCCCGAAGGTAGATGTAGAGGTAGCGTGCCGACGGCGATCACATCGACTTTGGAACCATTTCCCACGCGCATCGTCACCTCATCCTTAGCCAATCTTCGCTTAATTCATAGTCCCTGTTTCGAGTTGCAAATATTAGCAACAGAACCAGTATCAAATACCCAGGTTACTACTACGAGCATTAGTAAGGTACACATCAATAACATGTATATCACATATACCTTTGTTCACTTTGCCATCCTTCTTATCCGCCAAATACTTGAGGCATCTCCGCTTCCAGTGACCAGTCCCTTTGCAGTAGAAGCACTCAGTCTCAGGCTTAGGTCCAGACTTGGGCTTCTTCACTTGAGCAGCAACTTGCTTGCCGTTCTTCTTGAAGTTCCCCTTCTTCCCTTTACCATTTTTCTTGAAACTGGTGGTCTTGTTGACCATCAACACTTGATGCTCCTTCTTGATTTCTACCTCCGCAGCCTTTAGCATCGCGAAGAGCTCGGGAATTGTCTTATCCATCCCTTGCATATTATAGTTCATCACGAAGCTTTTGTAGCTTGGTGGCAGTGATTGAAGAACTCTGTCAATGACACTATCAACTAGAAGATTAACTCCCAGCCGAGTCAAGTGATTATGATCCCCAGACATTTTGAGTATATGTTCACTGACAGAACTATTCTCCTCCATTTTACAACTGTAGAACTTATTGGAGACTTCATATCTCTCAATCCGGGCATTTTCTTAAAAATATTAACTTCAATTCCTGGAACATCTCATATGCTCCATGACATTCAAAACGTCGTTGAAGTCCCGGTTCTAAGCCGTAAAGCATGGCACACTGAACTATCGAGTAGTCATCAGCATTGCTCTGCCAGACGTTCACAATGTCTGGTGTTGCTCCTGCAGCGGGTCTTGCACCTAGCGGTGCTTCCAGGACGTAATTCTTCTGTGTGGCAATGAGGATAATCCTCAACTTACGGACCCAGTCCGTGTAGTTGCTACCATCATCTTTCAACTTAGCTTTCTCTAGGAACGCATTAAAATTCAAAGGAACAATAGCACGGCCCATTGATCTACAACAACATAGATATGCAAAATACTATCAGGTACTAAGTTCATGATAAATTAAAGTTCAATTAATCATACTCCCTCCGTTCCTAAATACAGGGTGTATAGTTTGCGGCACGAAAATTAAAGAACGCACGTGGAGGGAAAATTTCACAAGTTTTGGGCGAGATTACACCTGACTAATTGACATGAGAAAATAGAGGAGCTTGCCTGGTATAAGAAAATGTAATCAAATCCCTAAAAAAATTATCCAAGCGAGTGGTGCAAGGTAATACACCTTATATTTTGGATTTTTTCTCAAAAAACTATACACCTTATATCAAGGAACGGAGGGAGTATTACTTAAGAACTCCCACTTAGATAGACATCCCTCTAATCATCTAAGTGATCACGTGATCCAAATCAACTAAACCATGTCTGATCGTCATGTGAGATGGAGTAGTTTTCAATGGTGAACATCACTATGTTGATCATATCTACTATATGATTCACGATCGACCTTTCGGTCTCAGTGTTCCAGGCCATATCTGCATATGCTAGGCTCGTCAAGTTTAACCCGAGTATTCTGCACGTGCAAAACTGGCTTGCACCCGTTATATGTGAACGTAAAGCTTATCACACGCGATCATCACGTGGTGTCTCGGCATGACGAACTGTAGCAGCGGTGCATACTCAGGGAGAACACTTGTACCTTGAAATTTAGTGATAGATCATCTTATAATGCTACCGCCGAACTAAGCAAAATAAGATGCATAAAGGATAAACATCACATGCATTCAATATAAGTGTATGATATGTCCATCATCCTCTTGTGCCTTTGATCTCCATCTCCAAAGCACCGTCATGATCACCATCATCACCGGCTTGACACCTTGATCTCTGTGACGCCCCCGATTCAATCGTACACTAATCATGCACGCAAATGTGTATGATCAAGATCAGGGACTCACGGGAAGATATCACAACACAACTCTACAAATAAAATAAGTTATACAAGCATCATAATACAAGCCAGGGGCCTCGAGGGCTCGAATACAAGTGCTCGATCATAGGCGAGTCAGCGGAAGCAACAATATCTGAGTACAGACATAAGTTAAACAAGTTTGCCTTAAGAAGGCTAGCACAAACTGGGATACAGATCGAACTAGGCGCGGGCCTCCTGCCTGGGATCCTCCTAACTACTCCTGGTCGTTGTCAGCGGGCTGCACGTAGTAGTAGGCACCTCCTGTGTAGTAGGAGTCGTCGTTGACGGTGGCGTCTGGATCCTGGGCTCCATCGTCTGGTTGTAGCAATCGGGTAGAGAGATGGGGAAAAGGGGAAACAAGGCAACCGTGAGTACTCATCCAAAGTACTCGCAAGTAAGGAGCTACACTACATATGCATGGATATATGTGTAAGGGGCCATATCAGTGGACTGAACTGCAGAATGCCAGAGTAAGAGGGGGGTAGCTAGTCTTATCGAAGACTACGCTTCTGGTCACCTCCGTCTTGCAGCATATAGAAGAGAGTAGACTGAAGTCCTCCAAGTATCATCGCATAGCATAATCCTACCCAGCGATCCCCTCCTCGATGCCCTGTTGGAGAGCAATCACCGGGTTGTATCTGGCACTTGGAAGGGTGTGTTTTATTAAGTATCCGATTCTAGTTGTCATAAGGTCAAGGTACAACTCCGGGTCGTCCTTTTACCGAGGGACACGGCTATTCAAATAGATAAACTTCCCTGTAGGGGTGCACCACATAGCCCAACACGCTTGATCCCATTTGGCCGGACACACTTTCCTGGGTCATGCCCGGCCTCGGAAGATCAACACGTCGCAGCCCCACCTAGGCACAACAGAGAGGTCAACACGCCGGTCTAAACCTATGCGCGCAGGGGTCTAGGCCCATCGCCCTGAGCACACCTGCACGTTGCGAGGGCGGCCGGAAGCAGACCTAGCCTAGTGGCGTTCCAGTCCAATCCGGCGCGCGCCGCTCCGTCGCTGACGTCAAAAGTGCTTCGGCTGATACCACGACGCCGGGATACCCATAACTACTCCCGCGTAGATGGTTAGTGCGTATAGACCAAATGGCCAGACTCAGATCAAATACCCAGATCTCGTTAAGCGTGTTAAGTATCCGCGAACGCCGGCAGGGCCAGGCCCACCTCTCTCCTAGGTGGTCTCAAACCTGCCCTGTCGCTCCGCCACAAAGTACCAGTCAGGGGCCGTCGGGAACCCAGGCCCACCACTACCTGGGTGGAACCACCTGCCCCTTCAGCCCCCAACTCCGAACAGTATCACAGACAATGTAACAGTGTAAGTATATAGTATATGCCCGCGATCACTTCCCGAAGTGATCACGGCCCAGTAATATAGCAAGGCAGACGGACAAGAGTGTAGGGTCACTGATGGAACACTAGCATCCTATACTAAGCAGTAGGATTGCAGGTACAGGTATCAATAGCAGTATCAAAGACAGGCTATGCATCAGGATAGGAATAACGAAAGCAGTAACATGCTACACTACTCTAATGCAAGCAGTAAGAGCAGAGTAGGCGATATCTGGTGATCAAGGGGGGGGCTTGCCTGGTTGCTCAGACAAGAAGGAGGGGTCGTCGGTGACGTAGTCGACCACAGGGGCATCAGCATCGTCACGGGGTCTACCGGAGAGAAGAGGGGGGGGGGGGAACAGTAAATAACAGAGCAATCAAATGTAACACGAAGCACGACGCGGCACTATGCGGTGCTAGGGGTGACCTATCGTAGTGGTAGGTGATACCACCGAAGGGGGGAAACATCGGGGAAAGCATCCCCGGTGTTTCACGTTTTCGGACAAATGGACCGGAGGGGAAAAATTGCGTGTTTGCTATGCTAGGGATGTGTGGCGGACGAATGGGCTCTGTAACCGGATTCGTCTCGTCGTTCTGATCAACTTTCATGTTGAAAATATTTTAATCCGAGTTACGGATTAAAAGATATGATATAAAAGTTTTATTAATTTCTGGAATTTAATTAATTAATTAATTCGGAATAGAATTATGACATCAGCATGATGTCATGCTGACGTCAGCAGTCAACAGGGTTGACTGGGTCAAACTGACATGTGGGTCCAGTGGGACCCACCTGTCATTGACACATCATCCTAACTAACAGATTAGTTAGGTTAATTAGATATTTATGTTAATCAAGTTTAATTAGTTTAACTAAACATGATTAATTAAGGTAATTATTTAGTTAATTAATTAATTAATTATATTATTTATTTATTTATTTATTATATATATTTTTTAATTCTTCTCTTTTTTTAACAGGGGCGTGGGTGGGGGCCCCACTGGGCAGTGGCCCATAGGGCCAAATGGGCGCGGGCGGTGGATGGGGTGCGGGGCGCCAGGACGCCCGCCCGCAGAGACGGGGGCCGTCCGCCTCCGGCGGAAGTGGCGAGGCCACGGCGAGTGGCCGGAGCAGCGGGAACCAGAGGCGGAGACGAGCAACGCGCGGTGGTGCCGGAGCACAACCAGGGCGTGAGCGGGGCACGCGGCCCAGGCACGGTGCGGGGACAAGGCCGCGGCATGGCGCGCGCGAGGGGATGGCAGGAGGTGGTTGCGGCAGAGCCACGCGACTACGGGCGCGCGCGATGGACGGCCAACGGGCGCGCGGCGTCAGGGGGACAGCGGGCGCGGAAGCCGAACGACGCCGGTGGGTGCGGGCAGCGCGGTGGCCAGGAGCGCGGGGGAGGGCGATGGTCGGTGCGAGGGCCGCGGCAACGAGCGCGAGCGCGCGCAGCGCTGGCAAGAGGGGTCGCGCGAGGGAGAGGGGAGGGGAAGAGGCTCACATCGAGCCTGTAGTTGTGTAAGCGCGTGCTCGGGGAGGCCTGAGGTAGATGGACGGCGGGAAGGTCGGGGTCGTCCAGCAAGGCGGCACCGACGACGTCGGGGCGGTCTGGGGCGACATCAAGGTGCAGGCGATGGAGACGGCGTGGCGGCACCGACGACGGCGAGGTGGCGGGGCGGCTCCGGCGTGGTGGTCTCCGGCGACGGAGTCGTTCCGGGCGGCGAGGGCGACCGTGTCGGGGGCAGGGCGTGCGCCCGATCCAGATCGGCGGGGAGGGGAGAAGGGGATCGTGGGGAGTGGGGGGGATAGGTTAGGGTTTGTTTCGGTGGGGGGGGGGTATGTGTAGGCCGGGGTTGGGCCGGCCTGGCTGGGAGATGGCCCAGTTGGGCCGGGGTCTTTTCTCTTTTCTGTTTTACTTTTTTTTTGTTTATAATTCTTTTACTGATTTCATTTGATTTCCCAATTTATTTTTGTTTGCAAAATATGTTATTAACATCCAAATTTGTATTACTAAATATACCTCTACCACAATAACTTTGGCACCTAAAGAAAATAGTTTTGTAATTATTTATTATTTAAAAGTATTTAGATAATAGTTTTTGCTACTGTTTTATTAACATTTGAATATTTAAAATTTTTATTAAAGTGTGGTTTCTCCACCATAATTACCTATGCATTGTTTGTCACATTCAGCACATTTTGGTTTTAACATTTGAAAACTTTTATTGTTTAACTTGAATTTGAAATTTGGAATCCGAACGGGGTTGAATCATCGTGAGATTAACAACGGTAATTGAGGTGATGTGGCATTGTTAGCAGAGATTACTGTAGCTTAAATATCCGGGCGTCACAATTCTCCTCCACTACAAGAAATCTCGTCCCGAGATTTAAGAGGTAGTGAAAGGGGGAAGGTTTGGTAACGAATCTAGCGGGTCTTCTCATCCTGGCATGCTCTTCTCGAAGAGGCCGGTCCATTACGTTGATGTCTCCATTTCTCTGCTTCAGGTCGTCATGATGAAGTTGTCGTCCTTTCTTCGAGAACTCCATCATACTTACGAAAAGATAAGGGGCAGCTCACTACGACATAATGCTTTTGAGGGAAACAATCTGGGGTTAACCCATGAATGAGTATAAGATTATCTCTTGAGTTGAACATATGAAATACCTCAAGAGTAAGGTACGAAGGTACAATAAGAGGTTCCAAGCGGATAGATAGTTGCTCGAAGTCTGAACCAGAGTGAGGTAGTGGTTCAGAGTAGCGAGAGTAAGTATTGCGTCTGATACCAGAATAGATCACTAGGACGGTGGCCCGTGAATTACATACGAGGCCACGCGCGAGGAAGAACTTTGGGAATAGGGGGTGTACAGGACAGTCAGGTTTCGATCCTGTGGAACTGTGGGTTATGGGCCCACCATGTTTTTTTTAAATAGGAGCGATGACATCTTGCACGGTCACGATAGCAAGGCGTGTCAGAGGGTATCCTGTCAGTTACGTCGACACAACATCGATACCAAGGGCGAGAGATGAAGAGAACCATTTTCCTGCTCGTTGAACGAGGCGGGCCAAGAGGCAAAGTTCTCATCCATCGGCGGTTACCGAAATGTCATCAAAAATAGAAACAGGGTCTCACTGGCAGAGTTGTACACCGAGGTGTTTACCTAAGCAGTGAATTATTACTGCTTAGATTATATAGATCACCAACAGGGCTAAACAAAACAATGGAAAGGAAAAGGTGACCATCAGATTAGATAGAACAATGGAAAGGAAAATGTGTTTAAACACATGTTTCAGGGATATATCCTTCCCAAGGACAAGCAGAGCATGATATCCATGACAAGATAGAAAGTAGAAAACCCTTTAGGTAAGGGAAGAGAAATTTCAAGACATTACCCATACAATGGTGTTTGAGTAATGAGCAGGAAACACTTAGCATTAGGCTTCAAATGTTCTTGTTGAAAATCGGAGTACCACAGACATGCTTAAAGGTAGCATTGGCAAGGTCTCCAGGCAAAGGTCAGACTTTGGGAACACAAACGATCCTCCAGGAATAGCTTGTAGAATAAGTCTTACAATTTCCTCACGGAGGAACGTTTAACCTTGCTGAAAAGGAATCTATAACAATAGGGCCTCCGGTTATGAGTGCTAGGCATGACATCACCTTACCGGGTCATATAAAGACCAATGTTATATCTCTTGGAAATATGTCCCAACCATCATATCTGACCGAGATTCAGATCTGATTGGTGTGAGGATACCTCAGGCTCAGGATGTCTGAGAAGACAAGGTGCGACACAAATTGACGAGATGTCAATGTAAGATTCTCGAGAAATGAACTATGGAAGCGAGTTTTGAAACAAGAGTTCATCATGCCAAGAGAGGATGAGGAGGTGTCGATGGACTCGGTGATAATTCATCGAGATTTCCAGAAAGATGGATTTCCACAATTGCGTGAACACAAAGATATCATTTGTCAGATTAAATGACTTAATGATGTATGCTGGAGGAACACATACACAATTAAACATTGGTTGAAAGGTACACCCGAAATAAGGGCTTATAGTAGCATGATCAATGTTAGAATGGTGGCTTGACGAACAAAAGAATTAGAATGAAACTCAACCATTCACTTCAAAGCAATAGGGTTGCTCGAAGTTTTGAATTCACACATCATAGTTCAATTGTCGGTATTCCTGTTAGAAACAACACGGGTACCAAGAAGGAATGGTGAGGGTGAGAAGTATCACCATACCAAGAATTCATAAGAGGTGGTGTAATTCTCACATTATCGATGGCATAAGAGATGGTAATGTTCCGAATAAACAAGAACAATTGCTGGATAGCAAGGAACTCAAGGTATAACACAAAACTCAATCAAGTTTGTGTTGGAGGGAAGTCATTAAGGTGGTCGATGATAACACAGATCATCGAGGGCAAGGATGGTATTTCTCATCATGAACTCAATTGATATACTGGAAGAGCTCAAAATGTTGATGATGATCACGACACATTGGTCGAGATATTTCATGAAGATGTAATCAATCAGCGACGACATCAAGTCAAATCAACGATGAAGCAAGAGGTTACTGGAACCACAGTTACGACACAAACTCGAACTCAAGCTTGTTGTTTAAGGTGAAAGGGTATGACGAGGAAAATCGACGTAAGTTTAGCTATTGTCGCTAACTATGCTCCGAGAAGAAGGACCAGGTAGCACAGTTAAAATCATCACGAATAGATATAGCAGAGCAGGCTAGGAATGACATGATCGGGTACAAACTCGTACTTAAAGAAGATTAATGAAAAGTTGTTGAATCGTAGTGCGGACTCGGTTCAGTTATCGGTGTCTTTGAGTGTTTAATAACTCAGAGCCCGTGAAAAATTGGAACCCGTGAGAATGTAGTACTTGATGAAGAACTCATAAGAGGTTATGCAGTTCCATGATAATCTCGAGATACCAGGGGGTAATACTCGACGACAGATCAAAGTAGAGGTTGGACTGGGGTATTGCTCTGCGGAAGACAAGTGCTTAAACTTGCACGAGAAATGGTATTTAAAGGAGAACATGGTCGGAATCCACGATCATAAAGGATCGAACCACGGATACAAGATGAACTTATAACAAGGGGGTAATTATTTTTACGAGCAGCTTCCATGATAAGTTATACATCGTGTCCCTGGGCATGAACGCAAGGTTCATGGTCGACTCCCACTTCTCCAATGCATAACCTTTCATTCACTTCTCGCGTTCGATGAAGTTGCAGTGTTGAAATTTTATCTGGCGAAACATCAGAAGAGTATGGCTCGTGAAAACTTTCGGGTTCTCACAGTTTAGAGAAGGCGTATGTTCAACCCTTCAGGGCATCTTAGAAACATATACCTCAAGCTTCGAGAGTAATTATCACTAGCTCGAAAGCAGAGCATGGTTGAGAAAGTAGAGGATACAATCTTGCAAAGGCATTATGTATCCTAGGAAAGGCTCACAAGGTTATTGAATAAGAAGGACGATGTCAGATAAAATCCAACAAGGTTCTGATGGTCCATAAAGGATCTGATGTGAGTATCAGCACACCACCAGAGGAAGAATCAATGCAAAGACCTTGGATTATAGAAACAACTGAGTAATTTAGAGCTCAATTGCAAAGGAATTATGATTTACAAAGCGAAGGGTCAGAAGCAGACGCACTGATCAAGGATGGATAAGTTCATTAGACATAGGGGCACAATCGATGGCAATCCGACTGGTCGGGAACCAACTCATGTTTAAAGGATGTCTGAGCCGGAAAGATAATTTAGAAGGGTTGATAGATGATTGTGTGCATTCGCACACATGTTGAATCAATAGGATCAAAATGACGGTATCAAAAGATACTAGTGAATATTGCTAGTGATATGGGAGTACCCATAATGTAAGCATACAAGTATTTGCAGAGCATTAGTTGCTAAGGATTTTCGGAGGATTGAATAGTATTTCAAAGACTTTTGTGAAACACCTGAATAACAGGGGATGAGCGGATACTCGGAAAGTGCGAGAAATTATTCTTAGGGGTATTCAGGTGGCAAAGAACTGCAGGGCAGTAGGCACAAAATATTCTCGGGGTATCTTGTAATAACAAGATCGACTGGGAATAAAAGTAAGCACGACAGGTGTAAGTATTTATCCATAGGGATATTTCGGTGGAAGGGAATTGCAAAAGCAACGGGCACAAGGTCTCGAGAGAATATCAGAGAGTATCTTTGAAATCTTTTGGTGCAGCCGGCGATCATCTGGACTGAAGGGGCTCTCCGGGAGAAAGTATTTTCGAGAACCTAAAGTTAGATTTTAGTAAAAATCGTTTAACCCGAATAGAAGAGAGTTCAGAATCCCAGAGTAAAGATCGAGGAGTAAAAGATCCTAATACCACCCGATGGCGACGTGTGCCCGTAAGACACACAGCCATGTTAGTAAAAGTTTTGCAAGGTCTAGACTCGACTTCGTCCAAAGAGTTGGAAGGGGGATTCCTATAGGCAGTCGGCTCTGATACCAACTTGTGACGTCCCCGATTCAATCATACACTAATCATGCACGCAAATGTGTACGATCAAGATCAGGGACTCACGGGAAGATATCACAACACAACTCTACAAATAAAATAAGTTATACAAGCATCATAATACAAGCCAGGGGCCTCGAGGGCTCGAATACAAGTGCTCGATCATAGACGAGTCAGCGGAAGCAACAATATCTGAGTACAGACATAAGTTAAACAAGTTTGCCTTAAGAAGGCTAGCACAAACTGGGATACAGATCGAACTAGGCGCGGGCCTCCTGCCTGGGATCCTCCTAACTACTCCTGGTCGTTGTCAGCGGGCTGCACGTAGTAGTAGGCACCTCCTGTGTAGTAGGAGTCGTTGTCGACGGTGGCGTCTGGATCCTGGGCTCCATCGTCTGGTTGTAGCAATCGGGTAGAGAGATGGGGAAAAGGGGAAACAAGGCAACCGTGAGTACTCATCCAAAGTACTCGTAAGTAAGGAGCTACACTACATATGCATGGATATATGTGTAAGGGGCCATATCAGTGGACTGAACTGCAGAATGCCAGAATAAGAGGGGGATAGCTAGTCTTATCGAAGACTGCGCTTCTGGTCGCCTCCGTCTTGCAGCATATAGAAGAGAGTAGACTGAAGTCCTCCAAGTAGCATCGCATAGCATAATCCTACCCGGCGATCCCCTCCTCGATGCCCTGTTGGAGAGCAATCACCGGGTTGTATCTGGCACTTGGAAGGGTGTGTTTTATTAAGTATCCGATTCTAGTTGTCATAAGGTCAAGGTACAAATCCGGGTCGTCCTTTTACCGAGGGAAACGGTTATTCGAATAGATAAACTTCCCTGCAGGGGTGCACCACATAGCCCAACACGCTTGATCCCATTTGGCCGGACACACTTTCCTGGGTCATGCCCGGCCTCGGAAGATCAACACGTGGCAGCCCCACCTAGGCACAACAGAGAGGTCAACACGCCGGTCTAAACCTATGCGCGCAGGGGTCTGGGCCCACCGCCCTGAGCACACCTGCACGTTGCGAGGGCGGCCGGAAGTAGACCTAGCCTAGTGGTGTTCCAGTCCAATCCGGCGCGCGCCGCTCCGTCGCTGACGTCAAAAGTGCTTCGGCTGATACCACGACGCCGGGATACCCATAACTACTCCTGCGTAGATGGTTAGTGCGTATAGACCAAATGTCCAGACTCAGATCAAATACCCAGATCTCGTTAAGCGTGTTAAGTATCCGCGAACGCCGGCAGGGCCAGGCCCACCTCTCTCCTAGGTGGTCTCAAACCTGCCCTGTCGCTCCGCCACAAAGTACCAGTCAGGGGCCGTCGGGAACCCAGGCCCACCACTACCTGGGTGGAACCACCTGCCCCTTCAGCCCCCAACTCCGAACAGTATCACAGACAATGTAACAGTGTAAGTATATAGTATATGCCCGCGATCACTTCCCGAAGTGATCACGGCCTAGTAATATAGCATGGCAGACGGACAAGAGTGTAGGGTCACTGATGGAACACTAGCATCCTATACTAAGCAGTAGGATTGCAGGTACAGGTATCAACAGCAGTATCAAAGACAGGCTATGCATCAGGATAGGAATAACGAAAGCAGTAACATGCTACACTACTCTAATGCAAGCAGTAAGAGCAGAGTAGGCGATATCTGGTGATCAAGGGGGGGGGGCTTGCCTGGTTGCTCAGACAAGAAGGAGGGGTCGTCGGTGACGTAGTCGACCACAGGGGCATCAGCATCGTCACGGGGTCTACCGGAGAGAAGAGGGGGGGAGAAAACAGTAAATAACAGAGCAATCAAATGTAACACGAAGCATGATGCGGCACTATGCGGTGCTAGGGGTGACCTATCGTAGTTGTAGGTGATACCAGCGAAGGGGGAAAACATCAGGGAAAGCATCCCCGGTGTTTCACGTTTTCGGACAAACGGACCGGAGGGGGAAAATTGTGTGTTTGCTATGCTAGGGATGTGTGGCGGACGAACGGGCTCTGTAACCGGATTCGTCTCATCGTTCTGAGCAACTTTCATGTTGAAAATATTTTAATCCGAGTTACGGATTAAAAGATATGATTTTATAAAAGTTTTATTAATTTCTGGAATTTAATTAATTAATTAATTCGGAATAGAATTATGACATCAGCATGATGTCATGCTGACGTCAGCAGTCAACAGGGTTGACTGGGTCAAACTGACATGTGGGTCCAGTGGGACCCACCTGTCATTGACACATCATCCTAACTAACAGATTAGTTAGGTTAATTAGATATTTATGTTAATCAAGTTTAATTAGTTTAACTAAACATGATTAATTAAGGTAATTATTTAGTTAATTAATTAATTATATTATATTATTATTTATTTATTTATTATATATATATTAATTCTTCTCTTTTTTTAACAGGGGCGTGGGTGGGGGCCCCACTAGGCAGTGGCCCATAGGGCCAAATGGGCGCGGGCGGTGGATGGGGTGCGGCGCGCCAGGACGCCCGCCCGCAGAGACGGGGGCCGTCCGCCTCCGGCGGAAGTGGCGAGGCCACGGCGAGTGGCCGGAGCAGCGGGAACTAGAGGCGGAGACGAGCAACGCGCGGTGGTGCCGGAGCACAACCAGGGCGTGAGCGGGGCACGCGGCCCAGGCGCGGTGCGGGGACAAGGCCGCGGCATGGCGCGCGCGAGGGGATGGCAGGAGGTGGTTGCGGCAGAGCCACGCGACTACGGGCGCACGCGATGGACGGCCAACGGGCGCGCGGCATCAGGGGGACAGCGGGCGCGGAAGCCGAATGACGCCGGTGGGCGCGGGCAGCGCGGTGGCCAGGAGCGCGGGGGGGGGGGGGGGCGATGGTCGGTGCGAGGGCCGCGACGACGAACGCGAGCGCGCGCAGCGCTGGCAGGAGGGGTCGCGTGAGGGAGAGGGGAGGGGAAGAGGCTCACATCGAGCCTGTAGTTGTGTAAGCGCGTGCTCGGGGAGGCCTGAGGTAGACGGACGGCGGGGAGGTCGGGGTCGTCCAGCAAGGCGGCACCGACGACGTCGGGGCGGTCTGGGGCGACATCAAGGTGCAGGCGATGGAGACGGCGTGGCGGCACCGACGACGGCGAGGTGGCGGGGCGGCTCCGGCGTGGTGGTCTCCGGCGACGGAGTCGTTCCGGGCGGCGAGGGCGACCGTGTCGGGGGCGGGGCGTGCGCCCGATCCAGATCGGCGGGGAGGGGAGAAGGGGATCGTGGGGAGTGGGGGGGATAGGTTAGGGTTTGTTTCGGTGGGGGGGTATGTGTAGGCCGGGGTTGGGCCGGCCTGGCTGGGAGATGGCCCAGTTGGGCCAGGGTCTTTTCTCTTTTCTGTTTTACTTTTTTTTGTTTATTATTCTTTTACTGATTTCATTTGATTTCCCAATTTATTTTTGTTTGCAAAATATGTTATTAACATCCAAATTTGTATTACTAAATATACCTCTACCACAATAACTTTGGCACCTAAATAAAATAGTTTTGTAATTATTTATTATTTAAAAGTATTTAGATAATAGTTTTTGCTACTGTTTTATTAACATTTGAATATTTAAAAATTTTATTAAAGTGTGGTTTCTCCACCATAATTACCTATGCATTGTTTGTCACATTCAGCACATTTTGGTTTTAACATTTGAAAACTTTTATTGTTTAACTTGAATTTGAAATTTGGAATCCGAACGGGGTTGAATCATCGTGAGATTAACAACGGTAATTGAGGTGATGTGGCATTGTTAGCAGAGATTACTGTAGCTTAAATATCCGGGCGTCACAATCTCCATAGAAGCATCGTTGTCGTCTCGCCAACTATTGTTATAGCAACTATCACTACCGCTTAGTGATAAAGTAAAGCAATTACATGGCGATTGCATTGCATACAATAAAGCGACAACCACATGGCTCCTGCCAGTTGTCGATAACTCTATTAAAAACATGATCATCTCATACAACAATTTATATCATCACGTCTTGACCATATCACATCACAACATGCCCTGCAAAAACAAGTTAGACGTCCTCTACTTTGTTGTTGCAAGTTTTACATGGCTGATGTAGGCTTAGCAAGAACCGTTCTTACCTATGCATCAAAACCACAACGATTTTTCGTCAAGTGTGATGTTTTAACCTTCAACAAGGACCGGACGTAGTCACACTCAATTCAACTAAAGTTGGAGAAACAGACACCCACTAGCCACCTGTGTGCGAAGCACGTCGGTAGAATCAGTCTCGCGTAAGCGTATGCGTAATGTCGGTCTGAGCCGCTTCATCCAACAATACCGCCGAATCAAAGAATGACGTGCTGGTAAGCAGTATGACTATTATCGCCCACAACTCTTTGTGTCTACTCATGCATATAACATCTACGCATAGACCTGGCTCGGATGCCAATGTTGGGGAACGCAGTATTTCAAAAAAATCCTATGATCATGCAAGATCTATCTAGGAGATGCATAGCAACGAGCAGGGAGAGTGTGTCCATGTACCCTCGTAGACCGAAAGCGGAAGCATTAAGTAACGAGGTTGATGTAGTCGAACGTCTTCGTGATCCAACCGATCAAGTACCAAACGCACGGCACCTCCGCGATCTGCACACGTTCAGCTCGATGACATCCCTCGTACTCTTGATCTAGCTGAGGCCGAGGGAGAGTTTTGTCAGCACGATGGCGTGGTGACGGTGATGATGAAATTACCGGTGCAGGGCTTCGCCTAAGCACTGCAACGATATGACCGAGGTGGAAATATGTGGAGGGGGCACCGCACACGGCTAAGACAACTGTCAACTTGTGTGTCTATGGGGTGCCCCCCTCCCTGATGACCCACAAGTATAGGGGATCTATCGTAGTCCTTTCGATAAGTAAGAGTGTCGAACCCAACGAGGAGCAGAAGAAAATGATAAGCGGTTTTCAGCAAGGTATTCTCTGCAAGTACTGAAATAAGTGGTAACAGATAGTCTTGTGATAAGATAAATTGTAACGAGCAACAAGTAACAAAAGTAAATAAAGTGCAGCAAGGTGGCCCAATCCTTTTTGTAGCAAAGTACAAGCCGGAACAAACTCTTATATAAGGAAAAGCGCTCCCGAGTACACATGGGAATACCGTCAAGCTAGTTTTCATCACGTTCATATGATTCACGTTCGGTACTTTGATAATTTGATATGTGGGTGGACCGGTGCTTGGGTGCTGTTCTTACTTGAACAAGCATCCCACTTATGATTAACCTCTATTGCAAGCATCCGCAACTACAAAAAAAGTATTAAGGTAAACCTAACCATAGCATGAAACATGTGGATCCAAATCAGCGTCTTATGAAGCAACGCATAAACTAGGGTTTAAGCTTCTGTCACTCTAGCAACCCATCATCTACTTATTACTTCCCAATGCCTTCCTCTAAGCCCAAATAATGGTGAAGTGTTATGTAGTCAACATTCACATAACACCACTAGAGGCTAGACAACATACATCTCATCAAAATATCGAACGAATACCAAATTCACATGACTACTAATAGCAAGACTTCTCCCTTGTCCTCAGGAATAAACGTAACTACTCACAAGGCATATTCATGTTCATAATAAGAGGGGTAATAATATGCATAAAGGATCTGAACATATGATCTTCCACCAAATAAACCAACTAGCATCAACTACAAGGAGTAATCAACACTACTAGCAACCTACGAGCACCAATCCTGAACTTGGAGACAAGAATTGGATACAAGAGATGAACTAGGGTTTTGAGATGAGATGGTGCTGATGAAGATGTTGATGGAGATTTCCCTCTCTCGATGAGAGGAGCGTTGGTGATGATGATGGTGATGATTTCCCCCTCCGGAGGGAAGTGTCCCCGGCAGAACAGCTCTGCCGGAGCCCTAGATTTGTTCCGCCAAGGTTCCGCCTCGTGGCGGCGGAGTTTCGTCCCGAAAGGTTGCTTCTGGTTTTTTTCTCGACGAAAGACTTGATATAGCAGAAGATGGTCATCGAAGAGCCACCAGGGGGCCCATGAGGTAGGGGGAGCGCCCTAGGGGGCGTGCCCCCCACCCTCGTGGACAGGGTGTGGGCCCCCTGGTCTTCATCTTTGGCGAGGATTTTTTATTATTTATTATAAGATATTCCATGGAGTTTCAGGACTTTTGGAGTTGTGCAGTATAGGCCTCTAATATTTGCTACTTTTCCAGCCTAGAATTCCAGCTGCCGGCATTCTCCCTCCTTATGTAAACCTTGTAAAATAAGAGAGAATAGCCATAAGTATTGTGACATAATGTGAAGTAACAGCCCATAATGCAATAAATATTGATACAAAAGCATGATGCAAAATGGACGTATCAACTCCCCCAAGCTTAGACCTCGCTTGTCCTCAAGCGAAAGCCGATAACAATAAATTTGTCCCCATGTTTAGAGGTAGAGGCGTCGATAAAAATAAAATACGGACATGAAGGCATCATGATTATTCTCATAACAGCAACAATTATAGATATTGTCATATGATTACTTATGTTCAAGTGACGATCTATTCACAATGCAAAAGTATGAATCAGAAACCTTATTGAAAACCAACAAACTATAATCTCAGTCATTGAAGCAATAGCAATTTATCATAACATCGGAAAGAGTCTATGTCAGAGCTAAAAAGCAAGTCCACATACTCAACTATCATCTAGTCCTTCATAATTGCTAACACTCACGCAATATTTGTGGTTATGAAGTTTTAATCGGACACAGAGAAAGATAGGGGCTTATAGTTTCGCCCCACAACCTTTTACCTCAAGGGTAATGTCAACAATAACAACTGATGCTCCCCTACATCCAATTAGATATATATATCAGGTTCTTTCCAACATGCTGGGCTTGCCAATGGATAAAATGAAAAAGGAAAGGTGAAGATCACCGTGACACTTGCATAAGGTAGAAGATAATAATAAAAGATAGGCCCTTCACAGAGGGAAGCAGAGGTTGCCATGCGCTTTTATGGTTGGATGCATAAAATCTCAATGCGAAAGAACGTCACTTTATATTGCCCCTTGTGATATGAAACTTTATTGTGCAGTCCGTCGCTTTTATTACTTTCACATCACAAGATCGTATAAAGCTTATTTCTCCCCCACCAATCAATCATACATATTTAGAGCAATTTTTATTGCTTTGCACCGATGACAACTTACTTGAAGGATCTTACTCAATCCATAGGTAGATATGGTGGACTCTCATGGCAAAACGGGTTTAAGGGTATTTGGAAGCACAAGTAGTATTTCTACTTGGTGCTGAGAATTTGGCTAGCATGAGGGGGAAAGGCAAGCTCAACATGTTAGAGGATCCATGACAACATACTTTATCTCAGATATAAGAAAACATAAATCATTACGTTGTCTTCCTTATCCAACATCAACTCTTTAGCATGTCATATTTTAATGAGTGCTCCCAATCGTAAAAGATGTCAATAATAGTATATCTATATGTGAAACCTCTCTTTCCTTATTACTTCCTATTAATTGCAACGATGACCAAAGCTATGTCTGCCAACTCCCAACAACTTTTAATCATCATACTCCTTCTATGTGAAGTCATTACTCTCAATAAGATCAATATGAACTTTTGTTTCTTTTTATTCTTTTCTTCTTCTTTTCTTTTATTCACTCAAGATCATGGCAAAATAATCAAGCCCTTGACTCAACACTAATCTTTATTATATATAGCTCACGGACTCGATTACATAGAGAGATCATAAAGCAAAACTCAAAACTAGATCATGCCATAAACTTTATTCTACTAGATCAAAATTCTACTAAAAGGAATGAACTAAGAAATAAGGTAAAGATAGGAGTTGTGATTGTGATACGATACTGGGGCACCTCCCCCAAGCTTGGCAGTTGCCAAGGGGAGTGCCCATACCCATGTGATTATGTCTCCTTCTTTGTTGTTGGTGAAGAGGATGATGGTGTCGTTGACTTAGTCGATGGCATAGACTTCTCCCTTAATTTACGCTTGAGGACGTCATTTTGATCCCTCAGATCATCAATCTCCCACTCCAGGGTTAATATCTTTTTGCATAGGTCCTGCTTATTTTCCTGCAAGAGACGAAAAGGGATAAACTCGAACTTTGGTTTCTTTACCCTATCAGGGAGACTTGACTTTTTGAACTCCACGTGCATGTCCCCAGGTTGAGGTAATGGGGCTTCATCTTCATCTGAGCTCGTCTCCTCCTTCCCCTTGGGTTCATAGTCCTCTTCTTCCTCCGTGGTCCAACCATCGTGTTCCACATCTCCATAGACCTTGGGATTTGCTAAGTAATCATCCACATAGCTTTCCCCTTCCGAATCATGGGACGACATGTTGATCTAATCTGCAGTGGGACAGCTCAAAGCAAAAACAGAGGATATTTGCGTGATACGGGAGTCAAAACCTTCGGGACAATATATAATGAATTTTTACCGACCAAAATACGTATCATGCAAGAAAACGGAGTCCGGATGGCACACGAGGTAGGGGGCGCGCCCAGGGGGGTAGGGCGCGCCCTCCACCCTCGTGGAGCCCTCGTGTCTCTCCCGGACTGCTACTTATTTTTCTATTTTTCTAAATATTCCAAAACGGAGAAATATTGCATTAAAAATTGTTTTGGAGTCGATTTACTTACCGTACCACATGCCTATTCCTTTTCGGAGTCTGAAACGTTCTGGAAAGTGTCTCTTATGTATTCCTCTGGGGTTACGGTTTCAATAATATTGGTTTCAACATTTATGGGATTACCTGAGATATAATGTTTAATTCTTTGACCGTTCACCACCTTCGGATTCGTGCCTTCAAAGTTGTTGATTTTTATGGCACCGGAACGATAGACCTCTTCGATAACGTAAGGACCTTCCCATTTAGAGAGAAGTTTTCCTGCAAAAAATCTTAAACGAGAGTTGTATAGCAATACATAATCACCTACATTAAACTCATGCTTTTGTATTCTTTTGCCATGCCATCTTTTAACTTTTTTCTTTAAACAACTTGGCATTTTCATAATCTTGGGTTCTCCATTCATCAAGTGAGCTAATACCAAATAACCTCTTCTCACCGGCAAGTTTGAAATCATAGTTGAGCTCTTTAATAGCCCAATATGCCTTATGTTCTAGTTCGAGAGGTAAGTGACATGCTTTTCCATATACCATTTTATACGGAGACATACCCATTGGATTTTTATATGCAGTTCTATAGGCCCATAAGGCATCATCAAGTTTCTTGGACCAATTCTTTCTAGACCTGTCGTGGGTTTGTCACGGCAGATGTCCTAGCCAAAGGACTTAGTCGTGGAGCCATCGCAACGGGTTAACTCGAAGGGGTTAAAGCGGACACAAGGACACAGAGAATTATACTAGTTCGGCCCCTTCGATGAAGGTAAAAGCCTACGTCTAGTTGGTGTTGGAATTGATGAAGTCTCGACGACTAGGGAGCAATCGCTTCTCCTAGGCTTCGAGTTGTTCGTCCCCTCCTGAACCGATATCGGGTCGTCCCCTTATATACACGGGTGACGCCCATCGGTTCATAGAGTCCCAATCTCCGGTTTATACTCGTACCCGGGTTGGTCTCTTGCTTATTCCTAACTTACAATACAAGTTGTACACAGGCCGGTTTACGGCTACAGATGTTAAACCGACTATGGCCTCGGGCCCTTACATAGCCTCCCGGGCTTTAACATTCTTGAGCTACTGATGAAATTGACCCGGCCCAGACGGCCGGCTCAGGCCCAGTAGTAATATCCCCAACATTAGGCCCCAGGTTGATTTGAATGATCTCATGTCAACCCTTAGCATAAACCTTCATATTCGGCATCTTTCCTTCATTGCTAAACCGATATGTCGTCATTTTCTCTAGTGGCCGTAAACCGGCATGACATCATCATGAAGCTAGCTTTTATGGTGCCTTCTTTGTTTAACCAATTCGCAATCATCAAGGCGACAGTTCTGCTTCCGAAACCCGTGGATCCTGGATTCGCGCGCCCGACACACGTGCCTTGCCTTATAAATAGGGGTGAAAGGTCATTTCTTTCTCCCCTTCATCCCTTTCCTCTTCGTCTTCTCCGCGCCGCCACCCTCGAAGCTCCGCCGCTGTCGCTGACCTCTGCATCACCTCGGGCCGCTGCATCAACCTGACTGGACCAGAGAAACTGCGGCGTTCTTCCGCACCCCTCGGAGCTCCTGTGAGATCCCCACTTTCTCAACTCAGACCCGCCTCTAGGGTTTACTGTGTTCTTCCCGTTCCTCGTGTTCTTCGCGTTCTTCGTGTTCCTCACGTTCTTCGCATTTAAACTGGGATATACCTTCAGATGACCCCGCGACTTTTGCTCCGTTCAGTAGCAGTTTTCTGCCTCTGTTTTTAGGGTAATATACTTAGATCGTAGATCTGATCCACAGTTTGACCTTACTATTCTTGCACAATCTTCAAAAGCTCATGAGTTTTTACCCCTTCTATGGGATCGCCTCAGATCCAATATCATACTGAGACAATGTGAAACCTGTTTCCGCACACCTGCTCTTTTGCATCTCCAACTGTTCCACGGTCTTAGATCCAGCGGTTTAACCTTGTTGTAGAAGATCACCAAATCGGTACATACCGTTAGTCCCCTTGTTGAACCGCCAGTAATCCTTTGATAGACCGCACCGCTTTACCAATGCCAGATTGTAATTGATTTCTTCCGGTTTAACATTGATAGCATCAACATGAAAAAATCTGTGCCGAACATAAGTCCTGAACCGGAATCATTTTCGTTTTGTAGACTTCCCCATGGCTAAGCAAGTGTATGAGTGCAACTGGGCCCCTTCCCGGGTCACGGAAACTCAACTGAATAATCTGGTCCTGACCGGTGCTTTGAGCAGAAAAAACGTGATTCATTGGAGGGTGCCAGGCAAAGAGTGCCCCCCTACACCCCGAGATGGAGAAGTCGTTGTGTTCGCGGATCACTTAGCCCACGGTTTCAACCCGCCCGGTTCAAAATTTTATCGCGACGTTTTGGCTAATTTCCAACTCCATCCACAAGACATTGGCCCCAATTCTGTCACTAACATATGCCACTTCCAAGTGCTCTGTGAGGTGTTCTTTCAAGAGGAACCTACAGTTGAGTTGTTCCGAGATTGCTTTCACTTAAACCGCCGCACAGAATTTACTGATGGCTCCAACATGGAACTGGGTGGTGTGTCAATCCAGAAGAGGAAAGAGGTCACTTACCCTCATGCGAAACTGCATAGTCACCCCCAAGAGTGGAATAACTCCTGGTTTTATTGTAAAGACACCTCCCCAGAGAACGAGAATATCTTGCCCGGTTTTCGTCCAGAACGGCTCAGCAACACTCACCCCCTTCCTCAGAGGTTGACTGCTAAAGAGAGGAGTAAATACGCTCCCCAACTGTCCAAGCTCAGAGCCTTCATGGCCAACGGTTTAACAGGGGTCGACCTCGCTCGTTGCTGGATATCTTGGAGTATACTGCCACTCAGTCAACGCTCCGGTTTGATGTGTGAATACACAGGCAGTGTTGATGATTCGTTACGTCATGTAAACATCCAGCTTACGGATGAAGAGGTCACCGAAGCCATAAAGAAGATTCTAAATGAACCGGAACGCGTCTGTGCACGAACTGGCCTTCTTCCCTTCTGCGCCATCAATAAACCACCAGCGGTAAATCAAAATTTCTTCTCATTAAGTCTGATGTTATCTTGTGCGCGTATGATTGATTCTAATGTCTGTTGACGCAGGGTGATGACCCGTTTTGGAGCAAAAAAATCCCTCAAGGAAAGGCGGATAAACCGGAGCAATCGACCCGGCCTAAGACAAGAGTCGTCAAAAAGTCCGCTCACAAGAGGAAAACCACGGCCTCTTCCGATCCTGCCGATGATGAGGTGGGTAATCCGGGTTTTGAGGCTGATCTTGACTCCCTCGGTTTATTGTTCGTGCAGTTTGCTGACGATGCAATTTGTCAGGATGATGCCGAAGCGAGCCATGCTGATGATGCAGAGGTAATTAATGTTTCTTCTGATTCAAGCCTTCTGCCTTCCCACAAAATCCATCAGGCGAACCGTAAAGTTAAATTTTCCCATCCTCTTGCTTACTTGGATCCCAACTTTCTTATGAAGACCTGTCAGCACGAGGTGCGTCGTACAACCCGACACAGCGGTCAGGTAGTTACCTCCGCCGGTTTACCGAACAGTCCGGTTCGGAGACGTTGTTCAGAGGTCTCTAATTTGCTTGTCAAATTTTGTCCTAAAGCGGGCTGTTTTCGCCAACCGCTTAATCCGTCTGACTCCGATTATCAGGTCACCTCGCACTCATCCTCTGGCGAGTCAACTGGTACTCAGCTGCCTCCGCTCAAAACCGTGCTTGGGTAAGCTTACCTTTCTCATCAAGTTGTCCATTGTTGTAATCTTCAACATATGTTGTCTTCAACTTTGCTGCTTCTTTCATAGCTAAACCAAGGCCGAGCAAAAAAGCTCGCCAAGACAAAACAGGAGAAGAAAACGCTCCTCCTGAACCGGACACTGCCCCGAACGTTGAAGCGACCATCCCTGAAGATGTAATTGATGACCCATTAGTCCGAGATGAAGTCGTTGTTCCTGAAGAAGGCTCCGTTAACCCCTCCGGCCCAACGGATCAACCAGCCAGTCCGATTCGTGCTGAGAAAACCATTAGTTCCTCAAAGCCTGCCGAGAAACCGACCGTACCAGTCCAGACTGGCGACCACAAAGATGACGAAGTCATGATTACTGGCATAGGTCGTACTGAACCGGGAAATCCCATCGCTTTGGCCAAGCACACTGCTAAAGAAGAAATTTCTGCTTTAAGTAAAGGTAAATGGGATGTTGATCTGGCAACGTACTCCGCTCTTGGTGCTCAAGACATTCATTCTGGCTATTTAAACCGGCTATATACCAGCCGTGACTATGAAGCCAATCTTGTGAAGATGATGAAAGACAAATTCGAGGTAACTTCCATGCCCTCACTCCTGCTTCTTACCACCGTAGCCCCCAAGGGTCGGTTTAACTTTATCATAATTGAATCGACACTTGTAATCATCATACCGTAGCATCCGAAATATCATTAGAGCAAATAGCCATTAGCCCCCAAGTGCCAAGTTGAATATTTGTAATGAGCTTGGGACTTTGATAATTAACTGATAACTTGAGATCAAATAAGCATTAGCCCCCAAGTACAAAGTACTTAACTTGTTATGTGCTTGGTAATTGCTTTGTTTAAACCGTATAACTTGTCGGACTGCAGGCTGAACTGAAGGTCAAAGAGAGCCAAATCGCTGATCTTCAAGAGAATGTGAAGTCCCAGCAAGCAGAAACTTCCAAAGCCAAGGAGGAACTAACCAGCGCTTTAGGCAGCATGGAACAATTGAAGGAAGGTTTTAAGAAGGAGCGGGCTGACTGGGCCACAGAAAAGGCCGCTTTAACCAAGAAGATTGAAAACACAGAAGCTGCCCTTAAACCGGTAACGGATGAATTGACCAGCGTGAAGCGACAGGTGCATGCAATGACTGCAGCCATCTTTGGTAAGCCTCCTGTGACTTGTGTAATGACCTTGATTCTTCTATAAAACAGCTCGGTTTATGACCTGCTGATCGTATTACAGGCACTCGCATCAATCACTTGGGATCAGACGTGCGTATGAAGCTGAAAGCGGTCTATACTTTAGTCGAGCAGCTGTATACGGGCGCACAGCGGATTATCACCACTGCTTCACACAACAATCCGGCGCCCACATTGATCCAGGATACACTGAAGAGGTTATCGATGCTCCCTGCTCGGATTGAAGAGCTAAAAAGATTTGCTGCTCGAACCGGAGCCATTAATGCCTTAATCTGGGCTAAAGCATGGGTGCCTGATTTTGATCCCGTTGAAGCGGCTCAAGGCTATCCTAGCTTAAAGGAGGATGGCTCCGAATTCGATGAAGAAGAATTGAGAAAGATAAACCGGGCAGTGCGCCCTCTGGCCTGCCAATTGGTAGAAGAAGCAAACTTGTCTCATTATCAAGCCCAGTATGACGATCAGAACAAGCGGGTAGCTGTGCCAATCCCTGAAGCGGAAAACTTAATTCCTCCAATCCGTAAGCACACTTATGCCCCTGATATTGAACCGTCGTCACTGATACATGAGGAAGCTGTCTTTCAAGCATTAATGGGGATCGATTGGACCACTGTTGACTTCCAGCCGTTGGGTAGGGAGGAGGAAGCTGAAGTGGCGCAGGATGATCCAGAACCATCAAACCGGAATGGCACGCAGGCGTGAACCATGGGCAGTTTTAACTGGTTTCCTTTTGATACTTTGTCAAGAAACAATCATCTTATTTGGGCACCATGTTGCCTTGTAATAGGATAGACCGTACTTTCTGCTTCATGAGATGCCTTCGCGCATCAGTACTGATACCCTCCTTTGGAAAATCATTATTGCCAACTTATATCTCCTGCGATCACAAAATTTTAAACTACCAGGGCGGTTGTACCGTCATCCGGTTTGTGAATCTTTATATAGATACGCAAGGAAACTTGCAAGTATGATCAAACTTTTGTGATACGAAATACCTGCCATATAATGGGCATGAAATAAGCGTTTGTAGCCAATGTTGAAGCGGGAGTTGATAACTCTTAAACCATCATGGGAGAATCGAACCCCTGTGTATATAACACCGGTTTACAATGTAAACCGTCCTTTAATGATAGCAGCCTTTTGTTGCTCGAAAAAGGATATTTAGCAGAAAAAACTCAAACCGAGCCAACAATCTCAGGTTTTTGAAAAAAGAGGGCCGTGTTCCGCCAAATTGGCTATGTTGAACCGGTGCAGAATATTGTCGGTTTAAGAGAAAAGCAATAAACTATCAACTCTTAAAAAAGGAAAGAGAGCAAAATACGGTGACAAAAACCTTTTGCAAAAGAAGAGCTCTATTGAGCTTGGTCAGACGGAATTACCATGGTCAGACGCAACCAAGCCCCCCGAAGGTGTACGATGGTGCCAGTCAGCCAGGACCCCAAAATGACGTGTGGCATTATGCCGGCCAAGTGGCATTGCTATGGTTCGGGTTCGACCAAGCCCCCAAATGACTCTAAGGCCCGTAGGCCGACCAAGAGGCGTGACCGGTTCAGACGTGACCGTGTCCCCAAATGATTCTGGTGGCTTTCGCCGGCCAAGAGGTATTGCATCGGTTCGGACACGACCGAGCCCCCAAATGACTCTGGTGGCTTTCGCCGGCCAAGAGGTATTGCATCGGTTCAAACATGACCGAGCCCCCAAATGACTCTGGTGGCTTTCGCCGGCCAAGAGGTATTGCATCGGTTCAAACATGACTGAGCCCCCAAATGACTCTGGTGGCTTTCGCCGGCCAAGAGGTATTGCATCGGTTCAAACATGACCGAGCCCCCAAATGACCTCATAAGGATAGCTATGTTCTCTTTGGTTCGAACACGACCTATGTTTGAACAGGAAGCCTCAAGTGATCTTGTTAAGACTTGCAAGGGGTAAACCGGATGTTGCTTAAAGACAACCCCGTGTAACCACACATGATATAAAAGAACAGACACCCCGCTTTAGCTGAGAATCCGGTTTATTATAATATATACATAGTCATGATATATACATAAGCAAAGCCCATGGCTCAAGTATAGTAAGGCCGAAGATGAGCTACATTCCATGGTCTGTCGGTCTCTTGTCCTGATTTGCGTGAGTCTTTGTGCTCTCGAACATCTATCAGGTAGTATGAACCATTGTGTAGATTCTTGCTGACCACGAAAGGCCCTTCCCAAGGCGGAGACAATTTATGCATCTCGGTTTGATCTTGAATAATTCGAAGCACCAAATCTCCCTCTTGAAAGGTTCTGGTCCTGATCCGACGACTGTGATAGCGACGAAGATCCTGTTGGTAGATCGCTGAGCGGGCAGCTGCTATGTCTCGCTCTTCATCTAGCCGATCCAAAGCGTCCTGTCTTGAACTTTCGTTGTCTGCTTCAACGTAAGCCGCCACACGAGGTGAATCGTGACGTATGTCACTAGGAAGAACTGCCTCTGCCCCATAAACCATGAAGAACGGCGTATACCCAGTTGACCTATTAGGCGTGGTGTTGATGCTCCATAACACAGAGGGTAACTCTTCGACCCAACAACCCGGCGTCCACTGCAAAGGAACCATAAGCCTGGGCTTAATGCCTCTCAAGATCTCCTGATTAGCTCTTTCTGCTTGACCATTGGACTGTGGGTGCGCCACTGATGACACATCAAGGCGGATGTGCTCTCGTTCACAAAACTCTTTCATGGCACCTTTAGATAAATTGGTACCATTGTCTGTGATGATACTGTGTGGAAAACCAAACCGGAAAATCACTTTTTTGATGAACCAAACCGCGGTGGCCGCATCACACTTGCTAACGGGCTCTGCCTCTACCCACTTTGTAAATTTGTCCACCGCCACCAGAAGGTGGGTCTTCTTGTCCTTGGACCTTTTGAAAGGCCCAACCATGTCTAGCCCCCAGGTTGCAAACGGCCAAGTAATTGGAATCATCCTCAATTCTTGAGCCGGGACGTGAGCGCATCTTGAGAATTTTTGACAACCATCACACCGCCTGACCAGATCCTCCGCATCAGCATGAGCAGTCAGCCAATAGAAACCGTGACGAAAAGCTTTTGCCACTAAAGACTTTAAACCGGCGTGTTGACCACAATCTCCTTCGTGGATCTCACGCAAAATTTCACGGCCTTCCTCAGGAGATACACACCGTTGAAAGGCTCCTGTCACACTGCGATGATGTAGTTCGCCGTTTTCAACTACCATGGACTTGGACCACCGTACTATCTGCCTGGACAGAATCTCATCCTCTGGCAACTCCCCTCGGTTCATGTACGCCAGGTAAGGAAGCGTCCAATCCGGGATGACATGTAATGCCGCCACCAATTGAGCCTCTGGGTCAGGAACCGCCAAATCTGCTTCGCCAGGCAGTTGAACCGACGGGTTGTAAAGCACATCAAGGAACACATTAGGTGGTACCGGTTTACGCTGTGAACCTAGTCGACTTAAAGCATCCGCCGCCTCGTTCTTTCATCGGTCCACATGGTCCACCTGATAACCTTTGAAGTGACCTGCGACCACATCAACCTCACGACGATAAGCAGCCATGAGTGGATCTTTAGAATCCCATGTACCAGACACCTGCTGGGCCACCAAATCAGAGTCGCCAAAGCACTTAACCCGGCTTAAATTCATCTCCTTAGCCATCCGGAGGCCATGGAGCAAGGCCTCATATTCTGCTGCATTGTTAGTACAAGGGAACATTAAACGGAGAACATAACAAAACTTATCACCTCGTGGGGAAGTTAATATGACTCCAGCCCCCGATCCTTCCAATTGACGTGATCCGTCAAAATGAATGGTCCAGTAAGTGTGATCCGGCTTCTCTTCAGGGACTTGCAACTCCGTCCAATCATTGATAAAATCCACCAATGCCTGAGACTTTATCGCAGTGCGAGGCACATACTTTAAACCGTGCGGTCCAAGCTCAATAGCCCACTTGGCAATCCGACCAGTCGCTTCCCGGTTCTGGATGATATCACCCAAAGGAGCAGAACTGACCACCGTGATAGGGTGGCCTTGGAAATACTGCTTCAGCTTCCGACTTGCCATAAAAACTCCATATACTAGCTTTTGCCAATGCGGATATCGTTGTTTGGATTCAATAAGCACCTCGCTGATATAATAAACCGGACGCTGAACCGGGTATTCTTTGCCTGCCTCCTTCCGCTCTACCACAATAGCCACACTGACCGCGCGAGCGTTAGCAGCTACATACAACAGCAATGGTTCCTTATCAGTGGGAGCAGCGAGTACGGGCGGATTGACCAACTGTCGCTTTAAATCCTCGAACGCCTGATCAGCGGCAGAATTCCAGATGAACTGATCCGTCTTTTTCAACATTTGATACAGAGGAATTGCTTTCTCTCCGAGGCGGCTGATAAACCGGCTTAACGCAGCAATTCTGCCCGCCAGACGTTGGACGTCATTGATGCATTTCGGTTTAGCTAGAGAGGTGATAGCCGTAATTTTTTCCGGATTAGCCTCAATTCCCCTGTTGGACACCAGGAAACCCAATAGCTTGCCAGCTGGTACACCAAAGACACATTTGGCCGGATTGAGCATCATCTTGTATGTCCTTAAGTTATCAAAGGTCTCCTTCAAATCATCGACCAACGTTTCCTTCTTCCTTGATTTGACCACAATGTCATCCACATAAGCGTGCACATTACGGCCAATCTGCTTGTGGAGACAATTTTGCACACACCGTTGATAAGTTGCCTGGGCACTTTTGAGCCCAAAAGGCATAGATACATAGTGTTGGGGAACGTAGTAATTTCAAAAAATTTCCTACGCACACGCAAGATCATGGTGATGCATAGCAACGAGCGGGGAGAGTGTTTGTCTACGTACCCTCGTAGACCGAAGCGGAAGCGTTGACACAACGTAGAGGAAGTAGTCGTACGTTCTCCTCGCGATCCAACCGATCCCAGCACCGTTACTCCGGCACCTCCGAGTTTTAGCACACGTACAGCTCGATGACGATCCCCGGGCTCCGATCCAGCAAAGCGTCGAGGAAGAGTTCCGTCAGCACGACGGCGTGGTGACGATCTTGATGTGTTACTGGCGCAGGGCTTCGCCTAAGCACTGCAACAATATGATCGAGGTGGAATTTGGTGGAAGGGGGCACCGCACACGGCTAAGGAACGATCCGTAGATCAACTTGTGTGTCTTTGGGGTGCCCCCTGCCCCCGTATATAAAGGAGCCAAGGGGGAGGGGCTGGCCGGCCAAGCTAGGCGCGCCAGGAGAGTCCTACTCCCTCTGGGAGTAGGATTCCCCCCCCCCCCCCCAATCCTAGTTGGACTAGGATTCTCCAAGGGGGAGAGAGAAGGAGAGGGGGGCGCCCACCTCTCCTAGTCCTAATAGGACTAGGGGAAGGGGGGAGGCGCGCAGCCCCTAGGGCTGCCCTCTCACTTCTCCTCCAAGGCCCATGTTGGCCCATTATGCTCCCGGGGGGTTCCGGTAACCCTCCCGGTATTCCGGTAAAATCCTGATTTTACCTGGAATGCATCCGATGTCCAAACATAGGCTTCCAATATATCATTCTTTACGTCTCGACCATTTCGAGACTCTCTTCATGTCCGTGATCACATCCGGGACTCCGAACTCCTTCGGTACATCAAAATGCATAAACTCATAATAACTGTCATCGTAACCTTAAGCGTGCGGACCCTACGGTTCGAGAACAATGTAGACATGACCGAGACACGTTTCCGGTCAATAACCAACAGCGGGACCTGGATGCCCATATTGGCTCCTACATATTCTACGAAGATCTTTTATCGGTCAGACCGCATAACAACATACGTTTGTTCCCTTTGTCATCGGTATGTTACTTGCCCGAGATTCGATCGTCGGTATCCAATACCTAGTTCAATCTCGTTACCGGCAAGTCTCTTTTCTCGTTCCGTAATACATCATCTCGCAACTAACTCATTGGTTGCAATGCTTGCAAGGCTTATGTGATGTGTATTACCGAGAAGGCCCTGAGATACCTCTCCGACAATCGGAGTGACAAATCCTAATCTCGAAATATGCCAACCCAACATGTACCTTCGGAGACACCTGTAGAGCACCTTTATAATCACCCAGTTACGTTGTGACGTTTGGTAGCACACAAAGTGTTCCTATGGTAAACGGGAGTTGCATATTCTCATAGTTAAAGGAACATGTATAAGTCATGGATAAAAGCAATAGCAACATACTAAACGATCGGGTGCTATGCTAATGGAATGGGTCATGTCAATCAGATCATTCAACTAATGATGTGATCTCGTTAATCAAATAACAACTCTTTGTTCATGGCTAGGAAACATAACCATCTTTGATTAATGAGCTAGTCAAGTAGAGGCATACTAGTGACACTCTGCTTGTTTATGTATTCACACATGTATTATGTTTCCAGTTAATACAATTCTAGCATGAATAATAAACATTTATCATGATATAAGGAAATAAATAATAACTTTATTATTGCCTCTAGGGCATATTTCCTTCAGTCTCCCACTTGCACTAGAGTCAATAATCTAGATTACAAAGTAATGATTCTAACACCCATGGAGTCTCGGTGCTGATCATGTTTTGCTCGTGGAAGAGGCTTAGTCAACGGGTCTGCAATATTCAGCTCTGTATGTATCTTGCATATCTCTATGTCTCCCACCTGGACCAAATCCCGGATGGATTTGAAGCGTCTCTTGATGTGTTTGGTTCTTTTGTGAAATCTGGATTCCTTTGCCAAGGCAATTGCACCAGTTTTGTCACAAAAGATTTTCATTGGACCCGATACGCTAGGTACAACACCTAGATCGGATATGAATTCTTTCATCCAGACTCCTTCATTAGCTGCTTCCGAAGCGGCTATGTACTCAGCTTCACATGTAGATCCCGCCACGACGCTTTGTTTAGAACTGCACCAACTGACAGCTCCACCGTTTAATGTAAATACGTATCCGGTTTGCGATTTAGAATCGTCCGGATCAGTGTCAAAGCTTGCATCGACATAACCGTTTACGACGAGCTCTTTGTCACCTCCATAAATGAGAATCATATCCTTAGTCCTTCTTAAGTACTTAAGGATGTTCTTGACCGCTGTCCAGTGATCCACTCCTGGATTACTTTGGTACCTTCCTGCTAAACTCACAGCAAGGCACACATCAGGTCTGGTACACAGCATTGCATACATGATAGAGCCTATGGCTGAAGCATAGGGAACATTTTTCATTTCCTCTCTATCTTCTGCGGTGGTCGGGCATTGAGTCTTACTCAACTTCACACCTTGTGCCACAGGCAAGAACCCTTTCTTTGCCTGATCCATTTTGAACTTTTTTCAAAACTTTGTCAAGGTATGTGCTTTGTGAAAGTCCTATTAAGCGTTTTGATCTATCTCTATAGATCTTAATGCCCAATATATAAGCAGCTTCACCGAGGTCTTTCATTGAAAAACTCTTATTCAAGTATCCCTTTATGCTATCCAGAAATTCTATATTATTTCCGATCAGCAATATGTCATCCACATATAATATCAGAAATGCTACAGAGCTCCCACTCACTTTCTTGTAAATACAGGCTTCTCCAAAAGTCTGTATAAATCCATATGCTTTGATCACACTATCAAAGCGTTTATTCCAACTTCGAGAAGCTTGCACCAGTCCATAAATGGATCGCTGGAGCTTGCACACTTTGTTAGCTCCCTTCGGATCGACAAAACCTTCTGGTTGCATCATATACAACTCTTCTTCCAGAAATCCATTCAGGAATGCAGTTTTGACATCCATTTGCCAAATTTCATAATCATAAAATGCGGCAATTGCTAACATGATTCGGACAGACTTAAGCATCGCTACGGGTGAGAAAGTCTCATCGTAGTCAATTCCTTGAACTTGTCGAAAACCTTTTGCAACAAGTCGAGCTTTATAGACAGTAACATTACCATCAGCGTCAGTCTTCTTCTTAAAAATCCATTTATTCTCAATTGCTTGCCGATCATCGGGCAAGTCAACCAAAGTCCACACTTTGTTTTCATACATGGATCCCATCTCAGATTTCATGGCCTCAAGCCACTTTGCGGAATCTGGGCTCACCATCGCTTCTTCATAGTTCGTAGGTTCACCATGGTCTAGTAACATGACTTCCAAAATAGGATTACCGTACCACTCTGGTGCGGATCTTACTCTGGCTGATCTACGAAGTTCAGCAGAAACTTGATCTGAAGTTTCATGATCATTATCATTAGCTTCCTCCCTATTTGATGTAGGTGTCACAGAAACAGATTTCTGTGATGTACTACTTCTCAATAAGGGAGCAGATACTGTTATCTCATCAAGTTCTACTTTCCTCCCACTCACTTCTTTCGAGAGAAACTCCTTCTCTAGAAAGTTTCCGACTTTAGCAACAAAAATTTTTCCTTCGATTCTGTGATAGAAGGTATACCCAATAGTCTCTTTTGGGTATCCTATGAAGACACATTTCTCCGATTTGGGTTCGAGCTTATCAGGTTGAAGCTTTTTCACATAAGCATCGCAGCCCCAAACTTTAAGAAACGACAACTTTGGTTTCTTGCCAAACCACAGTTCATAAGGCGTCGTCTCAACGGATTTTGATGGTGCCCTATTTAACGTGAATGCGGCCGTCTCTAGAGCATAACCCCAAAAAGATAGCGGTAAATCGGTAAGAGACATCATAGATCGCACCATATCCAGTAGAGTACGATTACGACGTTCGGACACACCATTACGTTGTGGTGTTCCGGGTGGCGTGAGTTGCGAAACTATTCCGCATTGTTTCAAATGTAGACCAAACTCGTAACTCAAATATTCTCCTCCACGATCAGATCGTAGAAACTTTATTTTCTTGTTACGATGATTTTCCACTTCACTCTGAAACTCTTTGAACTTTTCAAATGTTTCAGACTTGTGTTTCATTAAGTAGATATACCCATATCTGCTCAAATCATCAGTGAAGGTGAGAAAATAACGATATCCGCCACGAGCCTCAACATTCATTGGACCACATACATCAGTATGTATGATTTCCAATAAATCTGTTGCTCTCTCCACAGTACCGGAGAACGGTGTTTTAGTCATCTTGCCCATAAGGCACGGTTCGCAAGTGCCAAGTGATTCATAATCAAGTGACTCCAAAAGTCCATCAGTATGGAGTTTCTTCATGCGCTTTACACCGATATGACCTAAACGGCAGTGCCACAAATAAGTTGCACTATCATTATCAACTCTGCATCTTTTGGCTTCCACATTGTGAACATGTGTGTTACTACTATCGAGATTAAGTAAGAACAAACCACTCTTTAATGGCGCATGACCATAAAAGATATTACTCATATAAATAGAACAACCATTATTCTCTGATTTAAATGAATAACCGTCTCGCATCAAACAAGATCCAGATATAATGTTCATGCTCAACGCTGGTACTAAATAACAATTATTTAGATCTAATATTAATCCCGAAGGTAGATGTAGAGGTAGCGTGCCGACCGCGATCATATCGACTTTGGAACCATTTCCCACGCGCATCGTCACCTCGTCCTTAGCCAATCTTCGCTTAATCCGTAGCCCCTGTTTTGAGTTGCAAATATTAGCAACAGAACCAGTATCAAATACCCAGGTGCTACTGCGAGAATTAGTAAGGTACACATCAATAACATGTATATCATATATACCTTTGTTAACCTTGCCATCCTTCTTATCCGCCAAATACTTGGGGCAGTTCCGCTTCCAGTGACCAGTCTGCTTGCAATAGAAGCACTCAGTTTCAGGCTTAGGTCCAGACTTGGGTTTCTTCTCTTGAGTAGCAACTTGCTTGCTGTTCTTTTTGAAGTTCCCCTTTTTCTTCCCTTTGCCCTTTTTCTTGAAACTAGTGGTTTTGTTAACCATCAACACTTGATGCTCCTTTTTGATTTCTACCTCCGCGGCTTTTAGCATCGCGAAGAGCTTGGGCATAGTTTTGGTCATCCCTTGCATATTATAGTTCATCACGAAGCTCTTGTAGCTTGGTGGCAGTGATTGGAGAATTCTGTCAATGACGCAATCATCCGGAAGATTAACTCCCAGTTGAATCAAGTGATTGTTATACCCAGACATTCTGAGTATATGCTCACTGACAGAACCATTCTCCTCCATTTTACAGCTATAGAACTTATTGGAGACTTCATATCTCTCAATCCGGGCATTTGCTTGAAATATTAACTTCAACTCCTGGAACATCTCATATGCTCCATGGTGTTCAAAACGTCGTTGAAGTCCCGGTTCTAAGCCGTAAAGCATGGCACACTGAACTATAGAGTAGTCATCAGCTTTGCTTTGCCAGACGTTCAAAACATCTGGCGTAGCTCTTGCACCAGGCCTGGCACCCAGCGGTGCTTCCAGGACGTAATTCTTCTGTGCAGCAATGAGGATAATCCTCAAGTTACGGACCCAGTCCGTGTAATTGCTACCATCATCTTTCAACTTTGCTTTCTCAAGGAACGCATTAAAATTCAACGGAACAACAGCACGAGCCATCTATCTACACAACATAGACAAGCAAGATACTATCAGGTACTAAGTTCATGATAAATTAAAGTTCAATTAATCATATTACTTAAGAACTCCCACTTAGATAGATATCTCTCTAATCCTCTAAGTGATCACGTGATCCAAATCAACTAAACCATGTCCGATCATCACGTGAGATGGAGTAGTTTCAATGGTGAACATCATTTATGTTGATCATATCTACTATATGATTCACGCTCGACCTTTCGGTCTCTGTGTTCCGAGGCCATATCTGTATATGCTAGGCTCGTCAAGTTAAACCTGAGTATTCCGCGTGTGCAACTGTTTTGCACCCGTTGTATTTGAACGTAGAGCCTATCACACCCGATCATCACGTGGTATCTCAGCACGAAGAACTTTCGCAACGGCGCATACTCAGGGAGAACACTTCTTGATAATTTAGTGAGAGATCATCTTATAATGCTACCGTCAATCAAAGCAAGATAAGATGCATAAAAAGGATAAACATCACATGCAATCAATATAAGTGATATGATATGGCCATCATCATCTTGTGCTTGTGATCTCCATCTTCGAAGCACCGTCATGATCACCATCGTCACCGGCGCGACACCTTGATCTTCATCGCAGCATCGTTGTCGTCTTGCTAATATTATGCTTCTACGACTATCACTACCGTTTAGCAATAAAGTAAAGCATTACATCGCGATTGCATTGCATACAATAAAGCGACAACCATATGGCTCCTGCCAGTTGCCGATAACTCGGTTACAAAACATGATCATCTCATACAATAAAATTTAGCATCACGTCTTGACCATATCACATCACAACATGCCCTGCAAAAACAAGTTAGACGTCCTCTACTTTGTTGTTGCAAGTTTTACGTGGCTGCTACGGGCTTTAAGCAAGAACTCATCTTACCTACGCATCAAAACCACAACGATAGTTTGTCAAATAGACTCCGTTTTAACCTTCTCAAGGACCGGGCGTAGCCACACTCGGTTCAACTAAAGTTGGAGAGACAGTCTTCCGCAAGCCATCTATGTGCAAAGCACGTCGAGGGAACCGGTCTCGCGTAAGCGTACGCGTAAGGTTGGTCCGGATCGTCTCGTCCAACAATACCGCTGAACCAAAGTATGACATGCTGGTAGGCAGTATGACTTGTATCGTCCACAACTCACTTGTGTTCTACTCGTGCAAATAACATCAAACCATAAAACCTAGGCTCTGATACCACTGTTGGGGAACGTAGTAATTTCAAAAAAATTCCTACGCACACGCAAGATCATGGTGATGCATAGCAACGAGCGGGGAGAGTGTTTGTCTACGTACCCTCGTAGACCGAAGCGGAAGCGTTGACACAACGTAGAGGAAGTAGTCGTACGTTCTCCTCGCGATCCAACCGATCCCAGCACCGTTACTCCGGCACCTCCGAGTTTTAGCACACGTACAGCTCGATGACGATCCCCGGGCTCCGATCCAGCAAAGCGTCGAGGAAGAGTTCCGTCAGCACGACGGCGTGGTGACGATCTTGATGTGTTACTGGCGCAGGGCTTCGCCTAAGCACTGCAACAATATGATCGAGGTGGAATTTGGTGGAAGGGGGCACCGCACACGGCTAAGGAACGATCCGTAGATCAACTTGTGTGTCTTTGGGGTGCCCCCTGCCCCCGTATATAAAGGAGCCAAGGGGGAGGGGCTGGCTGGCCAAGCTAGGCGCGCCAGGAGAGTCCTACTCCCTCTGGGAGTAGGATTCCCCCCCCCCCCCCAATCCTAGTTGGACTAGGATTCTCCAAGGGGGAGAGAGAAGGAGAGGGGGGCGCCCACCTCTCCTAGTCCTAATAGGACTAGGGGAAGGGGGGAGGCGCGCAGCCCCTAGGGCTGCCCTCTCACTTCTCCTCCAAGGCCCATGTTGGCCCATTATGCTCCCGGGGGGTTCCGGTAACCCTCCCGGTATTCCGGTAAAATCCTGATTTTACCTGGAATGCATCCGATGTCCAAACATAGGCTTCCAATATATCATTCTTTACGTCTCGACCATTTCGAGACTCCTCTTCATGTCCGTGATCACATCCGGGACTCCGAACTCCTTCGGTACATCAAAATGCATAAACTCATAATAACTGTCATCGTAACCTTAAGCGTGCGGACCCTACGGTTCGAGAACAATGTAGACATGACCGAGACACGTTTCCGGTCAATAACCAACAGCGGGACCTGGATGCCCATATTGGCTCCTACATATTCTACGAAGATCTTTTATCGGTCAGACCGCATAACAACATACGTTTGTTCCCTTTGTCATCGGTATGTTACTTGCCCGAGATTCGATCGTCGGTATCCAATACCTAGTTCAATCTCGTTACCGGCAAGTCTCTTTTCTCGTTCCGTAATACATCATCTCGCAACTAACTCATTGGTTGCAATGCTTGCAAGGCTTATGTGATGTGTATTACCGAGAAGGCCCTGAGATACCTCTCCGACAATCGGAGTGACAAATCCTAATCTCGAAATATGCCAACCCAACATGTACCTTCGGAGACACCTGTAGAGCACCTTTATAATCACCCAGTTACGTTGTGACGTTTGGTAGCACACAAAGTGTTCCTATGGTAAACGGGAGTTGCATATTCTCATAGTTAAAGGAACATGTATAAGTCATGGATAAAAGCAATAGCAACATACTAAACGATCGGGTGCTATGCTAATGGAATGGGTCATGTCAATCAGATCATTCAACTAATGATGTGATCTCGTTAATCAAATAACAACTCTTTGTTCATGGCTAGGAAACATAACCATCTTTGATTAATGAGCTAGTCAAGTAGAGGCATACTAGTGACACTCTGCTTGTTTATGTATTCACACATGTATTATGTTTCCAGTTAATACAATTCTAGCATGAATAATAAACATTTATCATGATATAAGGAAATAAATAATAACTTTATTATTGCCTCTAGGGCATATTTCCTTCACATAGCAGAAGGCTCCAAAGGGAGTAATGAACGCCGTCTTCTCCTGGTCCTTAACCGCCATCTTAATCTGATGATAACCGGAGTATGCATCCAGAAAGCATAAACGCTCGCAACCCGCCGTAGCATCAATGATTTGATCAATACGGGGGAGGGCAAAAGGATCTGCAGGGCAGGCCTTATTAAGATCTGTATAGTCCACACACATACGCCAAGTGCCGTTTTTCTTAAGGACCAGCACTGGATTAGCAAGCCATTCAGGGTGAAAAACTTCAACGATGAAGCCAGCTGCTAAGAGCCTGGCCACCTCTTCTCCAATAGCCTTTCTTCTCTCCTCGTTGAACCGACGGAGGAACTGTTTCACCGGTTTGTATTTAGGATCCACATTAAGGGTGTGCTCAGCGAGTCACCTCGGTACACCTGGCATGTCAGAGGGTTTCCATGCGAAGATGTCCCGATTATCATGGAGGAACTCGATGAGCGCGCTTTCCTATTTTGGATCCAGATTGGTACTGATGCTGAATTGCTTGGATGAATCACCAGCTACGAAATCAACAAGCTTGGTCTCCGCGGCTGACGTGAATTTTAAAGCCGGATCATGCTCTGTGGTAGGCTTCTTTAAAGGAGTCATATCCGTCGGATCAACATTAACTTTGTAGTATTTGAGCTCCTCAGTAGCACAAATCGATTCTGCATAGGCGGCATCTCCCTCTTCACACTCCAAAGCGACCCTGCGACTCCCGTGAACCGTGATGGTTCCCTTGTAGCCTGGCATCTTGAGCTGCAGATATACATAACAGGGCCGTGCCATGAATTTGGCATAAGCCGGCCGACCAAACAGGGCATGGTACGGGCTTTGGATCTTCACCACCTCAAAAGTCAGTGTTTCTGATCGGGAATCGTGATCATCTCCGAAAGCCACCTCCAATGCTATCTTGCCCACGGGATACACAGACTTGCCTGGCACCACGCCATGAAAAACCGTGTTTGAAGGCCGTAGATCCTTATCCTTGAGCCCCATACGTCGAAAGGTCTCATAGTATAGGATGTTAATACTGCTACCCCCATCCATGAGCACCTTGGTGAACTTATAACCTCCTACCTGAGGCGCCACCACTAAAGCCAGCTGACCCGGATTATCCACCCGAGGAGGGTGATCCTCTCTACTCCAGGTGATCGGCTGCTCTGACCATCGTAGATATCGGGGCACGGCCGGTTCAACAGAGTTAACTGCCCTCTTCCGGACCTTCTGGTCTCGCTTGTCCAAGCTAGTGGTGAATACATGATATTGGCCACTGTTTAGTTGCTTTGGATTGCTCTGGTACCCCGACTGCTGCTGATTATAGCCCCCTTGATCATTTTGGTTATGTTGATTACCATGTCCGCCCGGATTGCTATTCCCGCTCGGATTACCATTAAACCCTGAACCGGAGTTTCCTCCACCGTGGCTTGGCCCGGATCCTGAACCGCCACCAGGATTGTGATCATACCGGAAGGCGTTGGAATTCTTGAACTCTCCCATGATGTAACAATCCTTCCACAGGTGGTTTGCTAGTTCCTCCGTCGTCCCATGCTTTGGGCAGGGCTGATTCAACAAACTATTTAAGCGCTCTGGATTGGGGCTGGGTCCGCCACCGCGGCCTTTGCCCCTACGTTGCCGGCCCCTGTTCTGCACATTGGTGTTTGCCACAAAATCCATAGAACCATCCGCTTTACGCTTGCCTCCGACGCTGCTCCCTGGGTGATGCTGCTGCCCTCTGGAGTTGCCGTTCTTCTTTCCCTTCCCTGCCTTTTCATCATCAGACTCGGGATCCTTGGTACTATCAGAATCAGCATACTTTACCAAAGCAGCCATGAGAGTCCCTATGTCAGTGCAATGGCGCTTCATTCGTCCTAATTTCAATCTCAAGGGCCCAAACCGGCAATTGCTTTCCAAAGTCACAACTGCAGTGTCAGCATTGATGCGGTCTGATGAATGCAAGATTTGCGAAACGCGGCGCACCCAATGAGTGGTTGACTCTCCTTCCGCCTGGACGCAGGCGGCTAAGTCCACTATCGACATGGGCTGCCTGCACGTATCTTTGAAATTACTGATAAACCGAGCTCGCAATTGAGCCCACGAACCGATGGTATTGGGCGGCAGGCTTTTTAACCAAGTGCGGGCCGTTCCTTCAAGCATCATAGAGAAATATTTTGCACATGCAGCTTCATCTACGTCAAGCATCTCCATGGCCATCTCGTAACTCTCCACCCACGCCTCCGGGGGTTGATCTGCTGTATAATTTGGTACCTTGCGCGGCCCCTTGAAGTCCTTAGGCAGGCGCACATTGCGCAAAGTAGGGATAAGGCAAGGCACCCCCAAAGCGCTAGAAGCAAGCCCTGGTTCGACCGAAGTGGTGGGACGAACCGGCGTAGTCTGATGTGCTGCCAAGTCGGCTTCCCTATGTGCACGGGCCCGGTCTACTAACTCCTGAGCATCGGGAGCCGGATTGTTGCCGCGGGGCACTCCACGCCGTGCATTGCTGGACTCAGCATGTTCTTCCATGTGCCTGTTATAATTCCGGGTTGGACGTGGAGTAGAATGAATCCGCTCGCGACTGTATGAATACGCCTCTTGTTGGACCAGCGCCGTTCTGAGGAGCTCCTTAACCCGGCGCGTCTCTATTGCCTGTAACGAATCTCCCTCGACCGGAATAGCCTCTAGACGTGCTGCCGTAGCAACAAGATTATCCAGCGGGTTGGAGTAGTGATCCGGGGGTGTGGACACAATCCGTGGCTCCGGGTTATAACGGGGCAGATCTATTATGCGGGGCTGAACCGGCGCGCCTGTCCCGGGCGCCTCTGCTCGGTTTATCACTGGTTGATTACTGGTCCCTTCCCCAGGAGTGTTGAAAAGATCCCTTCCTTCAAAAACCGGTGGCAGGCGGGACCGATATTTCCTCCTCATGACCTCCTGCGAAGCGTTCTGATCCAGCATGAACTTATAGGCTTGTGCGTCCAAAGCGGCCCGTTCCGCAGTCATCCTGACCTCCTCGGCCGCCAGATCCGCCTTGGCCTGGCTAATCTGCTCTCTCACCTTTGCAATCTCTGCGTTATGAGCATCCCGATCCACCGGATTAGCCTCTGTCAAGAGCGCCGCCAGTGCGTCGAACAGATCGGATAATACTTGAACCGGTGGGCGCACAGAACCTCCTGCTCCGGCAGCCGTTGAACCGGAAACCATTGTTGCGGCCGTCGATGAATGAGGCGCTGCTTGGGTGCCAGCCATGAATATGCCGACCCGACTAGGCAGATCGGAGGGCTCCGGAATACTGTTGCCATCGGAACAGCCCCCAATCCGGCCATCATGCACTTGATACAGGGACTCAGTTTCCCCGGTTGACGACTCATCACCGGAATAAACAACGGTTTCGCCACCAGATTCTGATCCGTCCTCATAATTTCGCCCGTGGATGACTCCCACAAAGGCACGCTTTACGGCTGGCTTAACCCGGGCAGGTCGCGCACGCTAAGCTGTCTCGATGAGGTCGGTGCAGGTGTCCGGCTGAGGGCCCGGTTCACCAATCTTGCCGATGAAAACGTGTATACCGCCAAAGGGGACCCGGTACCCGTACTCAATTGAGCCGGCCTCGGGGCCCCAGCCTGCGTCGTCGATGTAGATCTTGCCGCGGTGACTCTTGGCCATCCGGCCCATGGCATATCCCTTGAGTCCTTCAAAACGGCCCTCCAAGAGCTTGAAACCATCGTGCGATAGCCCCACGGTGGGCACCAACTGTCGTGGGTTTGTCACGGCAGATGTCCTAGCCAAAGGACTTAGTCGTGGAGCCATCGCAACGCGTTAACTCGAAGGGTTTAAAGCGGACACAAGGACACAGAGAATTATACTAGTTCGGCCCCTTCGATGAAGGTAAAAGCCTACGTCTAGTTGGTGTTGGAATTGATGAAGTCTCGACGACTAGGGAGCAATCGCTTCTCCTAGGCTTCGAGTTGTTCGTCCCCTCCTGAACCGATATCGAGTCGTCCCCTTATATACACGGGTGACGCCCGTCGGTTCATAGAGTCCCAATCTCCGGTTTATACTCGTACCCGGGTTGGTCTCTTGCTTATTCCTAACTTACAATACAAGTTGTACACAGGCCGGTTTACGGCTACAGATGTTAAACCGACTATGGCCTCGGGCCCTTACATAGCCTCCTAGGCTTTAACATTCTTGAGCTACTGATAAAATTGACCCGGCCCAGACGGCCGGCTCAGGCCCAGTAGTAATATCCCCAACAAGACCTATTGACAGTCTTTTGCAAAATTAATTTGAGCTCTCTATTGCTCAATTCTACTTGACCACTAGAATGTGGGTGATAAGGAGATGCAATTCTATGATTAACGTCATACTTAGCAAGCATTTTATGGAAAGCACCATCAATAAAGTGTGAACCACCATCAGTCATTAAATATCTAGGGACTCCAAACCTCGAAAAAATGACTTCCTTAAGCATTTTAATAGAAGTGTTATGATCAGCACTACTAGTTGGAATAGCTTCTACCCACTTAGTAACGTAATCAACAGCAACTAAAATATGTGTATATCCATTAGAGGCAGGAAAGGGTCCCAAATAATCAAAGCCCCAAACATCAAATGGTTCAATAACAAGTGAATAATTCATAGGCATTTCTTGACGTCTACTAATATTACCAATTCTTTGACATTCATCACAAGATAGGACAAACTTACGGGCATCCTTGAAGAGAGTAGGCTAATAAAAACCAGATTGCAATACCTTATGTGCAGTTCTATCTCCAGCGTGGTGTCCTCCATAAGCTTCAGAGTGACACTTGCGTAGGATCTGTTCCTGTTCATGCTCAGGTACACAACGTCTAATAACACCATCTACTCCTTCTTTATAAAGATGTGGGTCATCCCAAAAGTAATGTCTCAAATCATAGAAAAACTTTTTCTTTTGCTGATATGTGAAACTAGGTGGTATAAATTTAGCAACAATGTAATTAGTGTAATCAGCATACCAAGGAGTACTACGAGAACTACTTATAACATTTAATTGTACATCAGGAAAGCTATCATCAGTAGGTAGTGGGTCATCAAGAACATTCTCTAACCTAGATAAGTTGTCTGCAACGGGGTTCTCATCTCCTTTTCTATCAACAATATGCAAATCAAATTCTTGTAGCAAGAGAACCCATCTAATAAGTCTAGGTTTAGCATCTTTCTTCTCCATAAGATATTTAATAGCAGCATGATCAGTGTGAATAGTTACTTTAGAATCAACAATATAAGGTCTGAACTTATCACAAGCAAATACAACTGCTAAGAGTTCTTTTTCAGTAGTAGCATAGTTTCTTTGAGCATTGTCTAGAGTCTTACTAGCATAATGGATAACATTTAGTTTCTTATCAACTCTTTTCCCTAGAACAGCACCTACAGCATAATCACTAGCATCACACATAATTTTAAAGGGTAAATTCCAATCAGGTGGCTGAACAATAGGTGCAGAGACTAATGCTTTCTTAAGTATTTCAAATGCTTCTACACAATCATCATCAAAGACAAATGGTATATCTTTCTGTAAAAAATTAGTCAGAGGCCGAGAAATTTTTGAGAAGTCCTTAATGATCCTCCTATAAAATCTGGCGTGACCAAGGAAACTTCTTATACCTTTGATGTCCTTGGGACATGGCAGCTTTTCAATAGCATCAACCTTGGCTTTATCAACCTCAATACCTCTTTCAGAAACTTTATGCCCCAAGACAATACCTTCATTAACCATAAAGTGGCGCTTTTCCCAATTCAAGACAAGATTAGTTTCTTCACATATCTGCAAAACTCGATCAAGATTGCTCAAGCAATCATCAAAAGAGGATCCATAGACGGAAAAGTCGTCCATGAAAACCTCACAAATCTTTTCACAAAAGTCAGAGAATATAGCCATGATGCATCTTTGAAAGGTAGCAGGTGCATTACATAAACTAAAAGGCATACGTCTATAAGCAAAAGTACCAAAAGGGCATGTAAAAGTAGTCTTTGATTGATCTTTAGCCGACACAGGTATTTGAGAGAAACCAGAATAACCATCTAGAAAGCAATAGTGTTTATGTTTGCATAATGTTTCTAGCATTTGATCAATAAAAGGTAAGGGGTAATGATCTTTCTTAGCAGCCTTATTTAATTTGCGAAAATCAATTACCATCCTATAACCTGTAATAATTCTTTGTGGAATCAATTCATCTTTATCATTAGGAACAACAGTAATACCTCCCTTCTTAGGGACACAATGGACAGGACTTACCCACTGACTATCAGCAACGGGATAAATTATACCTGCCTCCAGAAGCTTTAGTATTTCTTTTCTCACCACTTCTTTTATTTTAGGATTCAGACGTCTTTGAGGATCACAAACTGGTTTGGCGTCCGCCTCCAAATTTATTTTATGTTGACATAGAGTGGGACTAATGCCCTTAAGATCATAAATAGTGTATCCAATAGCAGCACGGCGCTTCTTCAGAGTTTTCAATAATCTTTCTTCTTCATGCTCTGAAAGGTTAGCACTAATAATAACAGGATATATCTTCTTTTCATCAAGATAAGCATATTTAAGATTATCAGGCAACGGTTTAAGCTCAAACACGGGATCACCCTTGGGTGGAGGAGGACCCCCTAGGATTTCAACAAGCAAATTGTGTTTCAGAATAGGTTCCTGTTTAAAGAATATTTCATCTATTTCCCTTCTTTCAATCATAAACATATCATTTTCATGGTCTAGCAAATAATGTTCTAAAGGATCACTCGGAGGTACGACAATAGAAGCAAGACCAATAATTTCATCCTTACTAGGTAATTCTTCTTCACGGTGTTGTTTACTAAATTTAGGGAAATTAAACTCATGAACCATATCATCCAAGCCAATAGTAACAACATTATTTTCGCAGTCTATCCTAGCATTAACAGTGTTCAAGAAGGGTCTACCAAATATGATGGGACAAAAGCTATCTTGTCGGGAACCAAGAACAAGAAAATCAGCAGGATATTTAGTTTTCCCACACAAGACTTCAACATCTCTAACAATTCCCATTGGTGAAATAGTATCGCTATTGGCAAGTTTAATTGTAACATCAATATCTTCTATCTTAGCAGGTGCAATATCATGCATAATTTCTTTATATAAGTTATAAGGTATTGCACTAACACTAGCACCCATATCACATAAGCCATGATAACAATGATCTCCTATTTTAACAGAAATAACAGGCACGCCTACCACAGGTCTATGTTTATCTTTAGCACAAGGTTTGGCAATTCTAGCAGTTTCACCGCAGAACTGAATAACATGCCCATCAATATTATCAGACAAGAGATCTTTAACAATAGCAATATTAGGTTCTACTTTAACTTGCTCAGGAGGTGTATAAGTTCTAATGTTGCTTTTACGAACCACAGTTGAAGCTTTAGCATGATCCTTTATTCTAACAGGGAAAGGTGGTTTCTCAACATAAGAAGTAGGAACAATAGGATCATTATAAGTGACAGTCTTTTCTTCAACTTTAATATGTGCAGCTACTTTTACTTCTATGGGAGGATGATGTTTAAACCACTTCTCCTTAGGGAGATCAACATAAGTAGCAAAAGATTCACAGAAAGAAGCTACTATCTCAGAGTCAAGTCCATATTTAGTGCTAAACTTAGGGAAAATATCGGTATCCATAAAAGATTTAACACAATCAAACTTAGGTATCATACCTGACTCCTTACCTTCGTCGAGGTCCCAATCTTCAGAGTTGCGTTTAATTATATCCAATAAGTCCCATTTAAATTCAATAGTCTTCATCATAAAAGAGCCAGCACAAGAAGTATCGAGCATGGTGCGATTGCTTTCAGAAAGCCGAGCATAAAGATTTTGAATAATTGTTTCTCTTGGGAGCTCATGATTGGGGCATGAATATAACATTGATTTAAGCCTCCCCCAAGCTTGAGCGATGCTTTGTCCTTTGCGAGTCCAAGAATTATATATATAATTGCGATCACGATGAACAAGATGCATAGGATAATACTTTTGATGAAATTCCAATTTCAATCTTCTATAGTTCCATGATCTCATATCATCACATAGCCTATACCATGTCAATGCGTCTCCCTTCAAAGATAAAGGTAAGACCTTCTTCTTAGCAATATCATCGGGTATACCTGCAAGATTAAATAATCCACAAACTTCATCAACATATACTAAGTGCTCATCAGGATGCTTTGTTCCATCTCCTGTAAAAGGATTAGCTAGCAGTTTTTCTATCATACCCGAAGGAAATTCAAAAGGAGTTTCATTTTCAATAGGTTCAGTAGGTTGAGGAGCAAGTCTTTGCTCTACTGGACGGGGTGAAGATACCCCGAACAAGCCCCTCAGAGGATTACTTTCCATAGTAACAAGTGACAGTAAATTTCAGCACACTATATAAATTTTTCCTTACCAAATTCCACCTACCAAAGGCGCTTCACTCCCCGACAACGGCGCCAGAAAAGAGTCTTGATGACCCACAAGTATAGGGGATCTATCGTAGTCCTTTCGATAAGTAAGAGTGTCGAACCCAACGAGGAGCAGAAGGAAATGATAAGCGGTTTCCAGCAAGGTATTCTCTGCAAGTACTGAAATAAGTGGTAACAGATAGTTTTGTGATAAGATAAATTGTAACGAGCAACAAGTAACAAAAGTATATTAAGTACAGCAAGGTGGCCCAATCCTTTTTGTAGCAAAGGACAAGCCAGAACAAACTCTTATATAAGTAAAAGCGCTCCCGAGGACACATGGGAATATCGTCAAGCTAGTTTTCATCACGTTCATATGATTCACGTTCGGTACTTTGATAATTTGATATGTGGGTGGACCGGTGCTTGGGTGCTGTTCTTACTTGAACAAGCATCCCACTTATGATTAACCTCTATTGCAAGCATCCGCAACTACAACAAAAGTATTAAGGTAAACCTAACCATAGCATGAAACATGTGGATCCAAAGCAGCCCCTTACGAAGCAACGCATAAACTAGGGTTTAAGCTTCTGTCACTCTAGCAACCCATCATCTACTTATTACTTCCCAATGCCTTCCTATAGGCCAAAATAATGGTGAAGTGTTATGTAGTCGACGTTCCCATAACATCACTAGAGGCTAGACAACATACATCTCATCAAAATATCGAACGAATACCAAATTCACATGACTACTAATAGCAAGACTTCTCCCTTGTCCTCAGGAACAAACGTAACTACTCACAAAGCATATTCATGTTCATAATCAGAGGGGTAATAATATGCATAAAGGATCTGAACATATGATCTTCCACCAAATAAACCAACTAGCATCAACTACAAGGAGTAATCAACACTACTAGCAACCTACTAGCACCAATCCCGGACTTGGAGACAAGAATTGGATACAAGAGATGAACTAGGGTTTTGAGATGAGATGGTGCTGATGAAGATGTTGATGGAGATTGCCCTCTCCCGATGAGAGGAGCGTTTGTGATGACGATGGTGATGATTTCCCCCTCTCGGAGGGAAGTGTCCCCGGCAGAACAGCTCTGCCGGAGCCCTAGATTGGTTCCGCCAAGGTTCTGCCTCGTGGCGGCGGAGTTTTGTCCCGAAAGGTTGCTTCTGGTTTTTTTCTCGACGAAAGACTTGATATAGCAGAAGATGGTCATCGGAGAGCCACCAGGGGGCCCACGAGGTAGGGGGGCGCGCCCTAGGGGGGCGCCCCCCACCCTCGTGGACAGGGTGTGGGCCTCGTGGTCTTCATCTTTGGCGAGGATTTTTTATTATTTATTATAAGATATTCCGTGGAGTTTCAGGACTTTTCGGGTTGTGCAGAATAGGCCTCTAATATTTGCTCCTTTTCCAGTCCAGAATACCAGCTGCCGGCATTCTCCCTCCGTATGTAAACCTTGTAAAATAAGAGAGAATAGCCATAAGTATTGTGACATAATGTGAAGTAACAACCCATAATGCAATAAATATCGATATAAAAGCATGATGCAAAATGGACGTATCACTCCCCCGTATATAAAGGAGGGGAGGAGGAGAGGGACGACCCTCATAGGGCGCGCCCAAGGGGGGGTCCTACTCCCAGTAGGAGTAGGTTTCCCCCCTTCCTAGTTGGAGTAGGAGAAGAAGGAAGAGGGAGAGGGAGAGAAGGAAAGGGGGCCGGCCCCCACCCCGATTCGTATTGGGCTTGGGGGGTGCGCCCTCCACCTGGCTGCCTTCTCCTCTCATCCACTAAGGCCCAATAAGGCCCATTGACTCCCCGGGGGTTCCGGTAACCTCCTGGTACTCGAGAAAATGCCCGAACTCATCCGGAACCATTCTGGTGTCCAAACATAGCCTTCCAATATATCGATCTTTATGTCTCGACCATTTTGAGACTCCTCGTCATATCCGTGATCACATCCGGGACTCCGAACAACCTTCGGTACATCAAAACACATGAACTCATAATACCGATTGTCATCGAACGTTAAGCGTGCGGACCCTACGGGTTCGAGAACTATGTAGACATGACCGAGACTCATCTCCGGTCAATAACCAATAGCGGAACCTGGATGCTCATATTGGCTCCCACATATTCTACGAAGATCTTTATCGGTCAAACCGCATAACAACATACGTGGTCCCTTTGTCATCGGTATGTTACTTGCCGAGATTTGATTGTCGGTATCTCAATACCTAGTTCAATCTCATTACCGGCAAGTCTCTTTACTCGCTCTGTAATGCATCATCCTGCAACTAACTCATTAGTCACATTGCTTGCAAGGCTTATAGTGATGTGCATTACCGAGAGGGCCCGGAGATACCTCTCCGACAATCGGAGTGACAAATCCTAATCTCGATCTATGCCAACTCAACAAACACCATCGGAGACACCTTTAGAGCATCTTTATAATCACCTAGTTACGTTGTGACGTTTGATAGCACACTAAGTGTTCCTCCGGTATTCGGGAGTTGCATAATCTCATAGTCATAGGAACATTTATAAGTCATGAAGAAAGCAATAGCAACAAACTAAACGATCATCGTGCTAAGCTAACGGATGAGTCTTGTCAATCACATCATTCTCTAATGATGTGATCCCGTTAATCAAATGACAACTCATGTCTATGGCTAGGAAACTTAAGCATCTTTGATTAACGAGCTAGTCAAGTAGAGGCAAACTAGTGACACTCTGTTTGTCTATGTATTCACACATGTACTAAGTTTTCGGTTAATACAATTCTAGCATGAATAATAAACATTTATCATAATATAAGGAAATATAAATAAAAACTTTATTGTTGCCCCTAGGGCATATTTCCTTCACACGAGCCACCCCCGCCATACCCATCTCAAGTGATGATGGCAAGTGGGGATGCGCTGTCGTGCGCCCAAGCAAGACAGGCGAAGCTGGAGCCACCAACGAGCACGGGCCAAGGACCAGGATCCCTGCGTCGCCCTCAAGCGATGGAGAAAGTTAGATTTACCAAGAAATCTGGACGGAATGACTCTCTAGACAAGGTTACCCGAGTCGCCGGCAATGGAGAAGATGGAACCACGGCCTCTTGGCACAAAAGTAGTGTGCTTTCTTGAACCTTGATCCAAACTCGCCACCACGGAAGAGCCCCCAAGCTCATTCACCTCGCGTGTGCCGGAACTGCAAGACCCGCCTCGAGCTCCCCCAAGAGATCATCGAGGTCTGCCTCATAGTTGCTCTCCTCTACCAAGTCTCATAACCGGTTGTGCCCGCACCGGGAAGGAGCAGAGGACGCTGATACATCCATTTTGCATCATGTTTACCTACTGTAATTTATAATGTTTTTATGCATAATAATGCTTTTTGAAGTAATTCTAATGTCTTCTCTCTCATAATATGCAAGGTACACATAAAGAGGGAGAATTCCGGCAACTGGAAATCTGGACCTGAAAAAGCTACATCAGGCTACCTATTCTGCACAACTCCAAATAAGTTGAAACTTCACAACGATTTTTATGGAATAAATAAGAAGCAAATAACCACCGAAGGGGGCCCACCTGGTGAGCACAAGACACCAGGGCGCGCCTGGTCCCCCAGGCGCGCCCTGGTGGGTTGTGCTCAGCCCAGCCCACCTCCGGTGCCCATCTTCTGGTATATAAATCATTTTGACCTAGAAAAATAGGCAGAGGACTTTCGGGACGGAGCTCCGCCATCTCGAGGCGGAACTTGGGCAAGAGCACTTTTGCCCTCCGGCGGAGCGATTCCGCCGGGGGAACTTCCCTCCCGAAGGGGGAAATCATCGTCATCATCATCACCAACAACTCTCCCATCTTGGGGAGGGCAATCTCCATCAACATCTTCAATAGCACCATCTCCTCTCAAACCCTAGTTCATCTCTTGTGTTCAATCTGTGTACCGAAACTATAGATTGGTGCTTGTAGGTGACTAGTAGTGTTGATTACATCTTGTAGTAGATTACTATATGGTTTATTTGGTGGAAAATTATATGTTCAGATCCAATGTGTTATTTAATACCCCTCTGATCTTGAGCGTGATTATCATTTGTGAGTAGTTACTTTTATTCTTGAGGTCAAATCTTGTTCCAGGTAATCATGTGAACTTGATATGTGTTCGATATTTTGATAGTATGTATGTTGTGATTCCCTTAGTGGTGTCATGTGAACGTCGACTACATGACACTTCACCATATTTGGGCCTAAGGGAATGCATTGTGGAGTAGTTATTAGATGATGGGTTGCGAGAGTGACAGAAGCTTAAACCCTAGTTTATGCGCTATTCCATAAGGGACCGATTGGATCCAAAAGTGTAATGCTATGGCTATCAACATGATGAAAGTGACTTGATGAAATTCCCGTGTACCCTCAAGAACACTTTGCTTAATATAAGAGACCGTACCCTCAAGAACACTTTGCTTAATATAAGAGACCGTACCCTCAAGAACACTTTGCTTAATATAAGAGACCGTTTTGGTTTATCATTTGCCTCAAAAAGATTGGGATACCTTGCTGCACTTTTGTTACTATTACCGTTACTTGCTCGTTACAAATTATCTTGTTATCAAACTACTCTGTTACTTACAATTCCAGCACTTGCAGACATTACCTTGCTGAAAACCACTTGTCATTTCCTTCTGCTCCTCGTTGGGTTCGACACTCTTATCGAAAAGGCTATAATTGATCCCATATACTTGTGGGTCATCGGAGGCTGGACGGGAGGCAGCAGAATCTGGTGAAGGTGAGGGGCAAGAGGGAGAGTTGCCAAGCGCCTACAGGGGAAGAGAGCGACACGGCAAAGCCATTGCCTCCGATGATGAAACCTTCATCTAGCCCTTTGTGGTTAGATCTGACAATGGTTGTGGCCCGCCTTCCCTTTCTGGAGGTGTCTTTTTTGGAGAACCTTATCGCAGCCTATGTGTTATCAAGGATAGTGTCGGATTCAGTTGCTTGTTATCATTCAACATGACATTTCAGTGTCATGCCCCCTTGTTTTTCTTTTAAAAATGTATTTCTATGCATCCTTGATGTCTCAATTTATTCTTGACTTTGTTGTTGTAGAAACTGTTTAATTGATTTCCACACATTCCCCTTTATCCAAAAAAAAAAACAATGGCATAGGTTCGATTATTTTGTTGGATGCATCGAAATACACATATTTTTCATTCTTCAATACAAATGCACTTTTTATATACATAAAAAAGACTAGCATTCTTTCTTTTTAAAGTAAGAACCATGAAATATTTATCTAACATCCGGGAAGCACATTGGAATACAATATGCACATACACACCTACGTGGTCTGCATACAAAAAACAGATGATGAGGTTATTTGCCACCGGATTATTATTTTTCCATAGCAAAGAGAATGTGCATCTTTGTACGAAAATGTAGACACATGTTACTCCAAACATTGAGCCATTCATAGAAACGTCTTGCACGTTAAATATCGAACTTCAGAGTTCACACTAAACTAGATACCGCTGAGTCTACCAGAATACTGAAACATTGTTCTGATATGCTGGTAAAAGAGTTGCACGCAAAAGCTTAATACCGGGCACTCTACCAGAGGTTATAAACGGTACCAAACAGATATACATAACACATAACTCCTAACATTGTTCTGCGATGCGTTTCATAAACAATTCCAGTCTTCAGTTCTTCACCATGAGTTAGTTAATCCTTCAGACTGGTTCTACCTAGCCACTGCACAATGTGAACAAAGATATTGTGAAGATTGAGTGGACAAGATAATTGTTAGAAATATATTGCACTTATATATGCACTGCTGTAAGCACAACAACATTAAAACACTTATAACTGAACCTTTGTATTTTTTTTCCCCTACAGGTGTTATAGAGGTTAGAAGACAGTGCCCTTTTAAGATGCCACTTACCTAACAAGAGGTAAGAGGAGTATTTTAATCTTACCTTCCATTGATCAAATGCTTTCTTGCTGTTATATGTGTTACGAGGAAAAAATTATAATTTTAATTCCCCATTTCCAATTTATAGATGATGTCCATGTTGACTACCGCACACACAATACATTTCTCATACCAAGGCCCAAGAAAGACGACTTCTTATGGAACAATTTATATGATTGCCGGTACACATTGAAACTACACATCTCTTCAAAAAGTTTTGCATATCCTCCTAGTTATGTTCAAAACTAAAACTCACTCTTCCAATCAATAAATATCATATACTATTACCGATATCACTATAAATATCAATTTATATGATTACAATTACTATAAAATGTAGAGCATATCCAATGATATGTTGTATAAAGATGGTTCATTGGAATTTTGGTGACCAGTACTATTCACATATAACTAAAAATATGGTCGTTTATTATGATTTTATTATTAGGCATGCCATGATAATCATTTGACGCAGCTTTATTCTTCAACTTATTACAACATTGATATGCACACATTATTAATGGCACATGTATATTTTTGTCCCAATAAAGAAAGAAAAACTCCATGCATCAATTCGTATTATGATAATTTGTCCCTTAACTAATGATGTGCTTTAATAGTACATAATTTTACTAGGTGCAAACTCTATATTAACCTTATATGGTCATTCATAGCTTGCATCATTTTAATGCCCAGGCTACAGGTAGCTCTATCATGAGCATGTAGTCACTTAGCTAGCCAAGGCGCAAAATGGATGAAAACTAAGAAAACCATACTATATAACAAATCTAATTGATGTTTGCTAAGAAACCTACTGCACGATATCATGCAATAAGCTGGGTTCGTTCAGAAGTTATGGCATCTTCACGTCAATTAATTAGCCAAAATAACTGCCCAGAAGACCGAAATCACACAATGTATTAAATAAAGTTGGAAGGTGCGGGTCATAAAGATTGGCCCAACAACCCCAGCCCCTGGCGATTTATGCTATACAGACCTGGAATACATAATTGGACTAGATCATTGAGGCACAGTAGTGAACAAGATTGCGAGCCACCTGTCGCTCAGGACTTGAATTGCTTTCTCATTCATAGCCTCTTACAACAAGAGCAAACAGCTAATGCAGTACATATTAGTTTGGCATTACATAAAATTGATGGTTCGCATTAGTTTGGGAGCACCTGAATGTTTCTCCAAAATGCAATGCATATTAATTTCAACTGACATTGTTTTATTGTGCATATAAATGTCAGTTGACTTCCTCTTTTTCTGTCTCAAGGTCTAGGAACTCATAATAGTTTCATCATAGTACAGTCAATTACCTGTGGGTCATCATCCTGTTGCACCACCACACCCCTACAAGGTCACCTTGCGCTGCATAGATCCCAAAAAGTTTTTTTTAGTCTAATCATGTCTTCCGATGCAACTATTATGCATTTAAGAAGGCTAATGAAATGCATTGCACCAGCTGACTAAAGATTTATAGGAGCAGAGCTGTTGGTTCTATTGTAGTCTGCTGAAAACATGACTCCAATCACAGTAAACAATCTTTAAGAGGCAGAAGAATTTCGACATGTTAAGCTCATGCAGTCATACCTGCGGGTTCTGGATTTCGCGTCACTCAGACGCTTCACTTGACCAAACAAGTACTCGATGCTCTCACTATGAGTGGCTTTTCTCTTGCACTTGTAATTCCAGACCTCGGGTACAATGTTTCTATCTCCCAGCCTGCCACTTTCTTGAATTTCCACCAAACAACTCACCACAGCCTTGTGCACCCCTTCACCCCATGCAGCACATAGCCCTTGCAGCTTGTCATCATCGACATCAATAATCTCCTAATCACATAATCAAGTAGCAGTGTAAGTTCAGTATCTGTCATTCGAATCAACTGATAGACCGCAAGTTATGACTGTGGAAGAACTTAGATATTCAGACAAGACGGTTTAACTGCTACCTTCGGGATACCTTCAACTGTGACAGTCTTGAAGGGATTCCACTCTGGGTTCTGTATATGCCCCTGCCAAACACAGTGTACTTCTTTAGCTTTTTCTCTTGCTTCTTCGGCAGGCAGCTTCTTACGGCATGCCGCCAGGAATGGCCTGTCATCCAATTGCCCTATGTTTTTTAGGGCGATATTCCTTCCTCCAGTAGTACTAAGATCAGTGAACCCCTGGAATACAAACCTCTTGTATCAACTTTCTTTATATATAAGATTTCACATAGCGTGATGGGAATGTTTGCTGTATCTGATATCAACAGAGAACAACCGAACCTCAATCAGCTTAGAGTGGATATCAGAAATTTCCTTTCTAGTAGCCTCGAGCTCAGTGTTTAAACCTTGATCAGGATTATCTATAACGGAAAGATCTTCCATAAGCTCATGCTCATCAACATCTTCATCTCCAGATTGCCGTTTCCTTTTCAGCATTAATCTTGGGTGTGCCTGCTTTCACACGAAATTTTTAAGTAAGCAGGTAACACAGGAAATAAATAAATAGAAGATAGAAAAGGCTCTGTTTACAAAAAATGCAGAACTGGGTTAGAAATTTGGGTGCATAAAGATTCGTCCGGGCATTACATGATACTGAAAATACAGGCACCAAAAAGGTGGGAAATTTTGAACTCTGGTAAGTCTCTAAGATAATACACTGATTCCATGTCACTATACTAGTTTAGTAGTGAATGACCCGATGAATACAAATGTTCCAGAGACACTACTGCACAAAAAAATCTTCCAAGATCATTTGAGCTAATAACATGAAGAACAGAAGACTCCAATTAGGAGAATATTAAACTGCCCACCACAATCTGAACAATGGTGGCTTTGCAGACAAGTAAACATTAAGGTGCATTAGGTAAGCAGAACTATTTTCCATAGGCTCCAGCGTCCATGCATCAAATTATTCATGTCATTATGTTAGTCCAAAGCAGCAAAGATTAGCATTTAACAATGATTTACAATTGCTCTATGAAATACTACTTACCATTCCAGAGTGGCTCTGCTGAAAACCACTTCCCTGCTGTTGATCGCTCAATTCCCTTGCTTGGACCTGCTCCTTCAGAGATTCAAGCTCTGCTGCCAGCTCTTCATTCTTTTTAGTGAGGCTGTCCTTTTCAGCAACCAGTTGGTCAATCGCTGGTCACAATACCAAAAAGGATAGAGCGTAAAGTTTAGCTTGTCAGGTTTATTATGTATTCTTGACTGACCAGAAAAAGTGTGTGAAGTATCTGTAGTATTTCTATAGTTCGGAGAAAGTGAACTCTCGCTTTTCAGATTATCCTATTTTTTTATGCCACCAAAATCTATCTCTTACGTCATGATCTTCTTAGGAAGTATAATATCAAATGATGTCCTTGTCCTTATGAAGTAACAATACCAAAGACAACAGATTTCTGATCTAAACGGGCACTATTCGGTGCAAAGTATATGAAGATCTTAAGAAGAACACAACAGCATTTACCATTCTGTCGTTGCTGGAGGTTTTCCCTTTCTTCGATGACACAGTGAAGCGCATTTTTTATGCCAACACAGTCCATGAAGGCATACCTGTGGAACTCCAGCCTGGAGTGAACATCTGAAGCCAGCACATCAAGGGATGTTGGCAAGCGACTTGCATCTCCTGTCTCAGCCATATAGTCTGTGGAAAAAAAATAGGATATAGATCCATTTGGGTTATGTCCACCAAGATGGCCAAAATCAGAATCGGGGGTTGGAACTAGGAAGTCAGTGTACAATTTTTACTCTTAAGTTGCATTATTGGTTATTCCACTGAAGAAATTTAATGAGTATATATCACTTCAATTATATTGTACTGTATATGCTCTTCTATTCTTCATCCACACAAAATTTCTTCGCTACGAGTTTATGTTGTGCAATAATAACAACTGGAGTACTAGTTACGATGGATGATGATATTGAAAGAGAAGGTCACTTATGTGTCCCCATAATAAAGGTCATTTGGGTCCCACCAAAGGTGTATTCACTTATTTATTCACAAAAACAAAATAGTTTCCTCAACCCATTCTTTTTTTATTTCTGAAATGTAAAAGGAAAAATAAATATTACTTTTTTTAGCAAAAGAGAGGCTTTCCCCCTCCGATTTCACAAAACCAGGTTCACCTACCAGACTGACTTACATCGATCCGCACCACTAAGAGTCAAGCATTACAGCATTACATGCCAGCTAATAAACGAAGTATCAACCATAGCACCTCCAGACGACATACTGGGCACAAAGTAAAAGCGACAGCATCTGCATAACTACTAATTAAATATTACTTAGCTAATCCAAATCATGTGTGAAGTCAAAGTACTCTCTAAATTGTTCAATGTGCAAGTTGTCTATAGCATAAGATATGCACTAAATTGATCTGCAAGAAAGAGATCAATATGTTAGGAGCACCCATATGCGTCCTATATTTTCAAATAGTGAGAGTACCAGCTTATGCAAATTCAGCAAAAAGTGGTGAGGCGATATTTTCCTCACCGGACAAGAATTGCAGAAAAAATAGGAATAGCATTTGACAATCTAAAAGGAGGCACTATATCTAAAAGGAATACTACCTAGAACTTACATATTTACCTAGTAGGAGAACAGGAATAAGGATAACAGTGTGTGCTTCTTTATGTTACCTCTTCTAGAAATAACCCGAACAAAAACACCAGATATATAAGTTATTAGGGTTACAAGTTAGCATGTGATTCTTGAAATGCAAATCCTAGAGGCCGACCATTTTCCATGGCCGTCAATTGTGAGGAAGACAACCACAAAACAATCAGCATCAGGGCAATCACACACACAAAGAGAAGAACCACCTGAGGAAATGGAGAACCACCAACAATTTGTTGGCTACACGCCTACACCAATGGTCCCGAGCTGATCTGTAAAAGGGAGAACACAAGCAGGTCAGTGAAGGCTGAAGGGGAATACCAGGCAGGTATAGCAGCACACAAGCTGAATTGTACGGTAGTTAAAAAGAGGTTCACAGGTTCGATTGAGGGCATTCTAAATAATTACTTTCTCCATCCCCAGAAGAATAAAACAAAATAGAAAAGGCGAAAAATAAACCCTCTTTTTGCAATGGAAAAAGAGCAAAAGGAGAAAATCAAAATAATAACAGATTATTGTTCGGTAAAAACGACCTCTTTTTGAAATGGAAAAGGGGCAAGAACCCTAAATGTGCCTGAGCACTAAGATCCGCGGTATACTTTTATAGAACCATCTCAACTCGAAAGTCTATGAGTAAGAATTTATGTCTAGCCACCAAACAAACCTTCAAAACCCTAAAAGTAACTTCAAAAGCAAAGGAATCACAAATTGGGGGCAGTGGTTCAGAGGCATACAAGAACCCTAGCTGCAGGGATTCTGAGGTTCATCCTTTTTAAAAAGAAACCAGACAGATTCAAGCATCTCGGACAGGAAAATATGAATCGATTGCACACGCGAAAAAACAGAAACTACAACTTTAAGATTTCTTATTGGATTTTCGCAGAGAGAAGAAAAACAGGGGGAGGGGGAGCGGGGGAAGTTAGAGATTCCGGGAGCGGGAGGGGGAGCGGGGCGTACCAGTGTAGGCTGGGAGGACGACGTGGCCGGGGCAGGTACTGTGCCTAAAATGGCGACTGTCCTGCTGGTTCACTACGGCTTTGCGTCTCCGCAAAAGGGTGGCGGGTTTTTCTCTTTCTTATGACCGTTGACAGACGAGTGTTTTCAAAAGAAAGATGCTCCTTTTTTCTTTTCCGGGGGAGTAGGTGTTTCATTTAGAGTAAAATGCACTGGCGGTACTTGAACTTGAGAAGAAAGCACACTTTGGTCACTGTACTTCAAAATACGACCAATACGGTCACTCAATACGCATACACGTGATTGTACGGTCACTGTTCACCGTACGCCACTCGTCGCCGCTCCATTTGACCACTTGTTGACCAATCCGAGGCGACAGCTGGCGTTTTGCGGGGGTTCTCCTGGGCTTTTTACAAGCAAACCCTTGGCTGGCTCTGTAATTCCTCGAGCTCCTTGTCCATTCGGCTTCGATCATAACGAAAGGGGAGGAGGTGAAAGAGGAGGAGGGAAGGGCGATCGTCGGCGGCACCGCACCGCACCACCACCACCACCACCACCGGAGTCACCGCACAAGGGCGAGAGGCGCCGCACAGGCACAACGCATCTCATCGCTGGAGCTGTTTCGTCGCGATGTCGCCTGTTCGTCGCCCCGATGGCGGTCCGCCGCCCAACTACAGTATGCCCTCACATCGCCCCGCCATGGTTCTTGCGTTGTAAGCTACAGGGTCGAAATTTAGAGATGGGCATTGTGCATGGTGTGTTTGTTAGTCAGATATGCCCATGTGTATTTTGGAGATTTGGCTAGGGTTTTCGACCATGATTTGGGGGTTTCTGCCTATAGGGTTTTGGGTTTGGAGAAGGTGGCTGTAGGTTATTTGGTGTTGTAAGGTGCTATATTTTTGTGCATGTTGAAGATGTTGGTTGTATAGGTGAATTACATACTGAAAGTTGGTATCTTGCATCTATTTCTTGGAGTTTATGTGGAACAGAAATTCCGAAACTTTGTTTTGCTCTGTTTTCATGTATGCAGACAAGCGCAACAGGAAGTTTTCAGTGCAGTTTAACCATGGTGGTTATTTCCTTGGGCAAGGTACCAATCGTTCATATGTCAATGGTCATCAACTGTGGTACGATGAAGTAGATGCAGATACTTGGTCTCCAATCATGGTTGAAAACCTAGTTGAAGAGATAGGATATGAGATGGCAGCCAGACTGAAGGTATATTACTGCATTCCCATTTTGTCAATCAATAGGAATGGGTTGAGAGAAATCAGAGGAGATGGTGACACAGATCAGATGCTCACATTTGTATCAATTGGGCATTACTCCTTTAGTTTGTATCTTGACCATGAGGTTAGTTTGAATGCTAACCTGACAGAAGATGATGTGGTCAATTTCCCAATAAGGCAGCTACCTCAAGTGTTTAGTCCCTCCAAGAGTAAACCAAATGAGCCAGAAATTGCAGATATTGATGTTGATACTGAAGATGCAAATGTGACACACCCGATTCCTATACAGGTAGTGTATCCTCCAGAGCATGCAGCAGATGATGGTGTAAGCAAGTATGTGTTTGCAAAAAGGAAAGCATCTGATGGCAGTGAAGATGTTAGTGTGGAGGACTCATGTGTTTCTTTTTGAGGGAAATCAGGACTCCTATGTTTGGCATAACACCCGGACCCGAGCCAATCCACACCACAATGGGGTTCTCACATCTACCAAATTTTGCTAATAGAGTTTTGCTCACGTCTCACATGATCAACCTTAATCTGTCGATCTCCTTGGATATGACATGGTACATCATCAATCATCGTCACATATTGCAATCGGTGTAGAGTTCCTTGATCCATCATACATTTAGCTTCATGGCAATCCATCTCGAACTAGAAGGGTTGAGCATGCTTTGCTGCATCATTGGCGTTGTTAGTTTTTTTAAATATTCACTTTGTTTCAAAATATAAGGTGTATTATTTTTTTGAAAACTCAAAACTTTAAGTTTAATTAAATTTATAGAAAAATATATCAAAATTCGTAATATCAAATTGGTATGTTTAGATTAGTCATGAAATTAATTTTCATACTTTTTTTGCTTCATATTGTGGATGTCCTTTTTTTCTGAACTTGGTCAAAGTTAAAGAAATTTGGCTTTCCAAAAAATAATACCCCTTATATTTTAAAAATGATGGAATATTTAGTTTGGTGGGCGGGGGAGACGATATAGCGTGTTTTATTTTCATTTATAATGCGGTGATTTGATGGGTCTTTTGTGGTGTGGTTCTGTGTCATGTGCTAACCAATGTATATTTATGTGGGAAAATTTATGCGTCGATAGCTGCATGTACTATATTGATCTCACAGTATCACATGGTGACGCTTCTTTTCTCTAGGTGGTGGGAGAGTGCGCGGGATTGATATGTTTTTACAGGCCGGTTGCTACTAATTGATTTGGAAAATCGTTGGACCGGTCAAAATCGTAAACTCATTCCAAAATTGAATGCCTCAATTGAATGAAAGAGCTTTAAAATGGAAATATAGGGAAATAAAAGAATTGAATGGGAGAGCCCTTAAGAAATTGTTGACCCAGTCAAAATCAGGCTGACCCAATTCTAAATTGAAGACCTCGATTAATTGTGAGGCCTTAAAAATCAGGAAGCATAGTGTATAATAGAAAAGAACTAAATGAGATAGCTTTGAGAAATTGTTGATCCGGTCAAAATAGGGTGACCCAATCTCGATTGGAGACCTCAATTGAATGTGGACTCTATAAAACTAGGGAGCATAGTGTCATAGAGGATACAATAGGTCACGTCATCCACTGCAAGGCCAGCCCCAACCCTTTTTCTGGAATATAAACCAGAAACTTTATTCATTGGAGATAACCAATACATCTTTTATGAGGATCGTTTAAATTTCATTTAAGGGTTCCTCAAATTAATCAGAAGTCAAGGAAAATCTAGCCAATCCAGCGAGCTCTAGCAACTTTATTTACTTCTCTATTACAGTGTTCGAACCTAGTAATAATAAACTCACAAGCAAAATAAAAACAATCATCAAAAATTGCCGTCGCCGCACCCGCCGACCGTCCTCCATTTTTTAATGGTATCAATCACCTCCAGATTGTCCGAGTTAATAATAAGGCGATTGCATCTCAACCTTTGTGCAAGCCATAGACCGAATTTGAGGGCCAAATCTTTAGCTGTCAGGACACCCGCGTAGCGGTCTATCTTCCCATTCCCCCAATGATAAATCTGCATTTGTCATCTCTTAGAACCGCCCCCATCGTGCCCCTAAGTAGGTTATGGTCAAAAGAAGCGTCAACATTAAGTTAAACCCACTAGAGGGCAAGACCAGCCCCCGCCCCCCTCCATAGAAGCCTTTGGAGATGAGGCACTCACAAAGTTTGTTCTAAGAGCTAGTATCCCCATAGAGATCTGGTACGCATTCTGAGTTGTCTCCATGTGCATCAATTTCCGTATTTGGCACCACAAATACCAGGCTGACATAGTAATCATTTCACGCACACTTTGATGACCTATAATACACAATTCTTGATCTGTCAAAAGAAGTAAATACTCCAACACCGCTTCACACCCTTAGTTGCAAGCAGCCAGCTCGACTTCCAAGGGCTCCACGCATGAGAAAAGTGATTGGCATGTAGAAAAAATAATCATACCATGTTCATCTCTCAAAACCATACCTGTATCAGCAACTCGGTAGCTTCAACAAAGGAACCATCAACCGAAATATTTGTCCAACCAGTCGAAGATATCGACCAAGGAAGCTTTTCAAGTTGTGCAAGATCCACATGGAATAACGGAGCATTGCTCCAAGTCGGCATCAATATTGACTTGCCTTTAACATGATCCACAACAGGGCATTGTTGGATGCCTGATGTCCTGCATCTGCACAAGGTTTAGTTGTAGTGTCGTCACACGTGTGCAGAACACACGCAACACACACGAGACACTGATGACTCACAAGTATAGGGGATCAATTGTAGTCCTTTCAATAAGTAAGAGTGTCAAACCCAACGAGGAGCAGAAGGAATTGATAAGTGGTTTCAGTAGGGTATTCTCTCAAGTGTTGTAAAGTAGTAGTAATAGATAGTTTGATAGTAAGATAATTTGATAACAAGTAACAAGTAACCAAAGTAACAAGGTGCAACAAGGTGGCCTAATCCTTATATTGCAAAGGACAAGCTGAAAGTACTTCTTATATTAAGCAAAGTGTTCTCGAGGACACATGGGAATTTCATCTAGTCATGTTTCATTGATTCGCATTCTACTTTGATAATTTGATATGTGGGTGGACCTGTGCTAGGGTATTGTTCTTACTTGGAACAAACAACCCACTTATGATCACCCTCTCTCGCAAGCATCTGCAACTACGGAAGAAGAATTAAGATAAATTTAATCATAGCATGAAAAATACGGATCCAAATCAGCCCCTTATGAAATTGCGCATAAACTGGGGTTTAAGCTTCTGTCACTCTCGCAACCATCATATATTTACTACTCCATAATGCATTCCCCTAGGCCGAACATGGTGAAGTGTCATGTAGTCGACGTTCAGACGACACCACTAGAGGAAAAACAACACACACTTCATCAAAATGTTGAACGAATATGTAACATCCCAAAATTCTAAATTTTGGAATGTTATATTAAATAATTAATTTGATTGATTGTTTGATTGCTGTGTGAATGGTTGTGTGAAATTGAGTGAAATTTGAAACTTTTTGAAAGTTAAATGAGAGGGAATGAAATGACTTCCCAAACTTTCATCCTTGCATTTGATCTTAATGAATTTCAAATTCATTTCATCACAATACCCTTGAGTGAAGAAAACATGACTTCTTCTAGAAGCAAAAAGGGTTTTGAAAGATTTTTGAATTTCATTTTTGAAAGCATTTCAAATTTAGAAATTTTATGCAACTCAATGATTTTCATGAGAGAGGATAAAATGACTTCTTCAAAATATAGGAAATATGAGTTGGAAGTATGAAGAAAAGGTTTGAATTTCCAATTCAAAACCATTTGGAAGTTTTTGGGTTTTATTTTCAAATTATTTTTCTCCAAAAATAAAATATATGGAAAATAGGGTAAAATGATTCCCTACATTATAAAAATGGAGAAAAATAAATTTTAAATCATTTTGGCATTTTAAAGAAATTTTATTTGAATTTTATTTGCAGCAGTAGCACTATTTGTTTTATTAGAATTTGTGTGAATTTTATTTCATCTTGTAAAATAGTTCATATTGTAGGATTTCTTTTTCCGGTCGTTTTGATATATAATACTCCTATATTTTATTTTCATTTTATTTTCTAAAATGATTTTTCTTCAAGAAATCTTTTAAAAAAAGGAAAGGTATTTTTCTTTTTGGGCCAAATCCGGCCCGATCCGAAGCGAATCATCTCCTTCCTCCAGCACATCTCTTTCCGATCCACTGTAGCTCCACCGGAGCATCGCCGGAGATCGCGGGATTCGCGAAATCCCTTGCCCCCTCCTCCAAGAAGACCTCCTCCGCCCCATTCCCGCCCCTAGAGCCGCCTCTCCTCGCCCCAAGCTGCCACGCCACCTCGCCGGAGTTCGCCGGACCACCGCCGCCATTGCCGCCCCGCCCCACCACCTCCGGCCATCCCCGCCAACTCCCACCACCACCACTCAAACCCCCTCGCTCCACCTCCCCCACCGGACCCCTCGCCTCGCCGGAGGGCCACCGGAGGACGTCGCCGGAGCTCCACCAGAACCCCTCACCGGACTGCTACAGTAAACCCGATCTACTGTTCATTTTTTTTTCGTTCTGTTTTTTTTTCAGAATAGTTCCAAATTTGTAAATTCAATAACTAATTATCTATAATTTATTTTTGAGTGATTCCAACTGTGTTGGATCACAAATTTGTTTAAGCTTATGTTAGTGTTACTGGATTTCAAATTTGAGTAGCTTAAATTTGAATTTGATAAATTTTGTTCAAATTAGTATTTTGGCCATAACTTGAGTTTAAAAATAGATTTTAACTTGATTCTTTTTGCTACTGGTCACTTGTGGTATTGTTTAACTGTAGGATTTAGTTTGGTAATTTTAGAGCATTTTAAATTAGGGTTTTATTAGAAACAGTACTGTTTTGCTTATATAGTTGTTTTGGTTATCTAATTATTGTTTTTAATTATTTTAGTTAATTCTTTTTGTAGATTTTTGCTTGTTGTTCTATATTTCTGTTAGACAACAGGAGAAAATTTTATTTTATTTTAAAATTTTATTCTCCTTAGTTTTGTATGAAAACTTGTTTTGGTCATAGTTAGTATTTCATAAAAGCTTTTTATTTGTTTCTTTTTTTTGCAAATAAAATTTTGTGAAAAATACTTTCTGTTAAATTAGTTATTTTCTGTTAATTTATCAGTTTAGTGTTTTAATTATTGTTAAGTTTTACTTAGGGCAAGACTATATTAGATGTTTGTAGCAAAGTCATAGATCTTCGTTAGTAGGTTTTCTTTCTAGTTTATTTGAAACTTCCTTGGAATTCGTTTGAGTTTTGTTATTGATTTTTCTTTGTTGTTTTAATGAGTGTTAGAATTGATTGCTAGGATGATTGCTTATATGATTGTCTGTTTAATATAGATTTTGAACGGAGTGACGAATAGTTCTACCAAGTCTTTATTTGAGTGCGACTATCTTCATCGACATACCAGGCAAGTTCACTTTGACCATATTTTTCATACCAATGTTTTTATTGCATTTAGTGGCACCATTATTTCAATCCCTCCAGTAGTGATATTGAATTCTTGTAGTTGAGTAGAATGCATGAGGTAGGAACCCATCTTCCTGTTACCAAGCCCGGGACGTTGTTTACTTTTAAAGCTACGCTATAGTAGACGGGGTTGGTATGAGTGCTCGGGAGTGGTGTGAGAATGGAGGATTTTACGTCAAAGACGACAACTTCCTGATGGCACCTGCGAGGACAGCATCTTCGAGACCTCAAGACTTCAAGACTCGAGACAAGACTTCAATACACACTACTGGGTGGACTGGTTGTGAGGCACCCTGGAGTACCCAGTGGATTTGCCTAGTGAGCTGGGTTTTGGCCAGTACTCATGAGGAAAGTTCCACCCAGACTCAAAGAGACGGAAGAATACTTCATGACCAGAAGCTTACCTGTGCAACCGCAAGTCACTATGGGCTCTGGCTTGGTTGACCTTAGTTGTGACTCTGGCTGGGACGGTGCTAGCAGATGTAGAACGACGGTAGGATTGGATGAGCACCGGACAGTGGTCAGAGGAACTCTTCGGAAGACCATGTTTCGGTCATCTTGTTCTCAAACACCATGAAGTGCGAGAACGTAAAAAGAGGGATCGAATCTTGCGGGTAAAGTGTACAAACCTCTGCAGAGGGTTTAAACCTAATCGATTAGCCGTGTCCCCGGTTACGGACAATTTGAGTCTCTGGACTTGGATCTATCTCGGAACTCTCAACACCGGATTGATAACTTAATTGTGGGCAACTTATGATGATTTTGGGCTATGGGACATCGGTTGGCGGAACCATGTCATGTTAGAAAACTCCGTAGTACAGGCTCCTGATATTCCTTTGTTGTAGGAAAAGTAAAACCAGCTTTTATGCAAAACAAAAACTCAGACCCAGAGCCACAAAGCCATATTGCATATAGAATAGTTTTATCATCAGCTTTCTCTTATTGTGATCTTGCCGGTACATTCAATGTACTGACCTACACGGCTGCAACGTATCATGTTGCAGATATTTTCTTCGACGAGTAAGAGTTACGATACAGGGTTACGGTCTACACTCAACCTGCCGATGGCGTTGATGGGACTCCACACTCGTTTGATTGTTTCCGCTGAGTATTACGAGGTATATATATCAGTTTTACGTTATTTATACATGTGATTGCACTTTGATATATACATTGATGTACTGTGTGTGCCAGCATACTGATCCAGGGATGGCACAGATACACAGAGGCTTGACCGTCTGAGGTCGGGTCGCTACAGAATACCAATTTCACATGATTATTTATAACAAGACTTCTCCCATGTCCTCAAAAACAAACAGAGCTACTCACAAATCATATTCATGTTCATGACCAGAGGAGAATAATATATGATTAAAATCTGAACATATGATCTTCCACCAAATAAACCAGCTAGCATCAACTACAAGATGTAATAAACACAATTAGCAACCCACAGGCACCAATATGAGGTTTTGGACAAAGATTGAATACAAGAGATGAACTAGGGTTTGGTGATGAGATGGTGCTGGTGAAGATGTTGATGGAGATGAGTCATCCCACGATTATAGGAATGTTGGTGATGACGAAGGCTTCGATTTCCCCCTCCCGGAGGGAAGTATCCCTGACGGAATCGCTCTGCTGGAGAGCAAAAGTGCTCCAACCCAGGTTCCGCCTTGAGACGATGGTGCTTCATCCCAAAAGTCTTCTATTGATTCTTTTTCTAGGGACAATGGCATCATATAGGAGAAGGAGTGCCACGAAGGCCTACCGGTGGACCCACAAGCTCACATGGCGGGGGCGCTCCACCTTAGCTTGTGGCTCACTGGTGGGTCCCCTCCTGGTGTTTCTTCTTCCAGTATTTTTTTATTAATTCCAAAATAAATCTTCATAAATTTTTTAGGTCGTTTGGAGCTCCGCGGAATAGCTATCTCTGGTGTAGCTCTTTTCAGGTCCAGAATTCCAGCTGCCGGCAATTTTCCTCGCCATGTATGTCTTGCACAATAAGAGAGAAAAGGCATTAGAATTGCATCATAAAGTGATTATAAATATCAGTAAAAACGTGATGAAAAATGGACATATCAGCTCCCCCAAGCTTAGACCTCGCTTGTTCTCAAGCGAATGCCGAACTCGGTAATCATGATCACATGTTTATACAAAGAGGTGTCGATAAAACATAATACAGTCATGGTAGCGTCATGATCATTATTATAACAACAATTATTCATCATAAAACTTCTCATGATCAAGTAACAATTCATCCACAAGCTGAAGTATAAACAATAAACTTTCTTGAAAACTAAGAAACTATGCTCTCGGTCATTGAAACAATTACAATTCATCATATTTCAAGAAGAGTGTATGTAAGAGCTTCTGGTTTAGCAAATTCCACATACTCAACTTGAAGGAAATATGCCCTAGAGGCAATAATAAAGTTATATTTCCTCATATATCATGATAAATGTTTATTATTCATGCTAGAATTGTATTAGCCGAAAACATAATACATGTGTGAATATATAAACAAACAGAGTGTCACTAGTATGCCTCTACTTGACTAGCTCGTTAATCAAAGATGGTTATGTTTCCTAACCATGAACAAAGAGTTGTTATTTGATTAGCGAGGTCACATCATTAGTTGAATGATCTGATTGACATGACCCATTCCATTAGCTTAGCACCCGATCGTTTAGTATGTTGCTATTGCTTTCTTCATGACTTATACATGTTCCTATGACTATGAGATTATGCAACTCCCGTTTACCGGAGGAACACTTTGTGTGCTACCAAACGTCACAATGTAACTGGGTGATTATAAAGGTGCTCTACAAGTGTCTCCAAAAGTACTTGTTGGGTTGGCGTATTTCGAGATTAGGATTTGTCACTCCGATAGTCGGAGAGGTATCTCTGGGCCCTCTCGGTAATGCACATCACATAAGCCTTGCAAGCATTACAACTAATATGTTAGTTGTGAGATGATGTATTACGAAACGAGTAAAGAGACTTGCCGGCAATGAGATTGAACTAGGTATTGGATACCGACGATCGAATCTCGGGCAAGTAACATACCGATGACAAAGGGAACAACGTATGTTGTTATGCGGTCTGACCAATAAAGATCTTCGTAGAATATGTAGGAGCCAATATGGGCATCCAGGTCCCGCTATTGGTTATTGACCGGAGACGTGTCTCGGTCATGTCTACATTGTTCTCGAACCATAGGGTCCGCACGCTTAACGTTACGATGACAGTTATTATGAGTTTATACATTCTGATGTACGGAAGGTAGTTAAGAGTCCCGGATGTGATCACGGACATGACAAGGAGTCTCGAAATGGTCGAGACATAAAGGTCGATATATTGGAAGCCTATATTTGGACATCGGAATCGTTCCGGGTAAAATCGGCATTTTACCGAAGTACCGAGGGGTTACCGGAACCCCCCGGGGGGTTAATGGGCCTACATGGGCCTTGAGAGAGAAGAGAGAAGGAGGCAGGAGGTGGCCGCGCGCCCCTCCCCTTCCTAGTCCGAATAGGACAAGGGAAGGGGGGCGGCGCCCCCCCTTTCCTTCTCCTCTTCCTCCTCTTTCCCCCCTTCTCCTTCTCCAACTGGGAAAGAAGGGAGTCCTACTCCCGGTGGGAGTAGGACTCCCCCCTGGCGCGCCCCTCCCTGGCCGGCCGCCCCCTCCCCTTGGCTCCTTTATATACGGGGGCAAGGGGGCACCCAAGAAGACACAAGTTGATCTTCGTGATCGTTCCTTAGCCGTGTGCGGTGCCCCCCTCCACCATATTCCACCTCGGTCATATCGTTGCAGTGCTTAGGCGAAGCCCTGCGTCGGTAGAACATCATCATCGTCATCACGCCATCGTGCTGACGGAACTCATCCCCGAAGCTTTGCTGGATCGGATCCCGGGGAGCGTCATCGAGCTGGACGTGTGCTAAGAACTCGGAGGTGCCGGAGTAACGGTGCTTGGATCGGTCGGACCGGGAAGACGTACGACTACTTCCTCTACGTTGCATCAACGCTTCCGCTTCGGTCTACGAGGGTACATAGACAACACTCTCCCCTCTCGTTGCTATGCATCACCATGATCTTGCGTGTGCGTAGGAATTTTTTTGAAATTACTACGTTCCCCAACAGTGGCATCCGAGCCAGGTTTTTTTATGGTTTGATGTTATATGCACGAGTAGAACACAAGTGAGTTGTGGGCGATATAAGTTATACTGCCTACCAGCATGTCATATTTTGGTTCGGCGGTATTGTTGGATGAAGCGGCCCGGACCGACATTACGCGTACGCTTACGCGAGACTGGTTCTACCGCCGTGCTTTGCACACAGGTGGCTGGCGGGTGTCAGTTTCTCCAACTTTAGTTGAACCGAGTGTGGCTACGCCCGGTCCTTGCGAAGGTTAAAACGGCATCAACTTGACAAACTATCGTTGTGGTTTTGATGTGTAGGTGAGATTGGTTCTTGCTTAAGCCCGTAGCAGCCACGTAAAACTTGCAACAAACAAAGTAGAGGACGTCTAACTTGTTTTTGCAGGGCATGTTGTGATGTGATATGGTCAAGGCATGATGCTAAATTTTATTGTATGAGATGATCATGTTTTGTAACCGAGTTATTGGCAACTGGCAGGAGCCATATGGTTGTCGCTTTATTGTATGCAATGCAATCGCCCTGTAATGCTTTACTTTATCACTAAGCGGTAGCGATAGTCGTAGAAGCATAATATTGGCGAGACGACAACGATGCTACGATGGAGATCAAGGTGTCGCGCCGGTGACGATGGTGATCATGACGGTGCTTCGGAGATGGAGATCACAAGCACAAGATGATGATGGCCATATCATATCACTTATATTGATTGCATGTGATGTTTATCTTTTTATGCATCTTATCTTGCTTTGATTGTCGGTAGCATTATAAGATGATCTCTCACTGAATTATCAAGAAGTGTTCTCCCTGAGTATGCACCGTTGCCAAAGTTCGTCGTGCCCAGACACCACGTGATGATCGGGTGTGATAAGCTCTACGTCCATCTACAACGGGTGCAAGCCAGTTTTGCACACGCAGAATACTCGGGTTATACTTGACGAGCCTAGCATATGCAGATATGGCCTCGGAACACGGAGACCGAAAGGTCGAGCGTGAATCATATAGTAGATATGATCAACATAATGATGTTCACCGTTGAAGACTAGTCCATTTCACGTGATGATCGGTTATGGTTTAGTTGATTTGGATCACGTGATCACTTAGAAGATTAGAGGGATGTCTATCTAAGTGGGAGTTCTTAAGTAATATGATTAATTGAACTTAAATTTATCATGAACTTAGTCCCTGATAGTATCTTGCTTGTTTATGTTGATTGTAGATAGATGGCCCGTGTTGTTGTTTCGTTGAATTTTAATGCGTTCCTTGAGAAAGCAAAGTTGAAAGATGATGGTAGCAATTACACGGACTGGGTCCGTAACTTGAGGATTATCCTCATTGCTGCACAGAAGAGTTACGTCCTGGAAGCACCGCTGGGTGCCAGGCCTGCTGATGATGCAACTGATGACGTTAAGAACGTCTGGCAGAGCAAAGCTGATGACTACTCGATAGTTCAATGTGCCATGCTTTACGGCTTAGAACCGGGACTTCAACGACATTTTGAACGTCATGGGGCATATGAGATGTTCCAAGAGTTGAAGTTAATATTCCAACAGAATGTCCGGATTGAGAGATATGAAGTCTCCAATAAGTTCTATAGCTGCAAGATGGAGGAGAATAGTTCTGTCAGTGAGCATATACTCAAAATGTCTGGGTATTATAATCACTTGATTCAACTGGGAGTTAATCTTCCGATGATTGCGTCATTGACAGAATTCTCCAATCACTACCACCAAGCTACAAAGGCTTCGTGATGAACTATAATATGCAAGGGATGGATAAGATGATTCCCGAGCTCTTCGCAATGCTAAAAGCTGCGGAGGTAGAAATCAAGAAGGAGCATCAAGTGTTGATGGTCAACAAGACCACTAGTTTCAAGAAAAGGGGCAAAGGGAAAAAGAAGGGGAACTTCAAGAAGAACAGCAAGCAAGTTGCTGCTCAAGAGAAGAAATCCAAGTCTGGACCTAAGCCTGAAACTGAGTGCTTCTACTGCAAGCAGACTGGTCACTGGAAGCGGAACTGCCCCAAGTATTTGGCGGATAAGAAGGATGGCAAGGTGAACAAAGGTATATGTGATATACATGTTATTGATGTGTACCTTACTAGAGCTCGCAGTAGCACCTGGGTATTTGATACTGGTTCTGTTGCTAATATTTGCAACTCGAAACAGGGACTACGGATTAAGCGAACACTGGCAAAGGACGAGGTGACGATGCGCGTGGGAAATGGTTCCAAAGTCGATGTGATCGCGGTCGGCACGCTACCTCTACATCTACCTTCGGGATTAGTATTAGACCTAAATAATTGTTATTTGGTGCCAGCGTTGAGCATGAACATTATATCTGGATCTTGTTTAATGCAAGACGGTTATTCATTTAAATCAGAGAATAATGGTTGTTCTATTTATATGAGTAATATCTTTTATGGTCATGCACCCTTGAAGAGTGGTCTATTTTTGATGAATCTCGATAGTAGTGATACACATATTCATAATGTTGAAACCAAAAGATGCAGAGTTGATAATGATAGTGCAACTTATTTGTGGCACTGCCGTTTAGGTCATATCGGTGTAAAGCGCATGAAGAAACTCCATACTGATGGACTTTTGGAACCACTTGATTATGAATCACTTGGTACTTGCGAACCGTGCCTCATGGGCAAGATGACTAAAACACCGTTCTCCGGTACTATGGAGAGAGCAACAGATTTGTTGGAAATCATACATACAGATGTATGTGGTACGATGAATATTGAAGCTCATGGCGGATATCGTTATTTTCTCACCTTCACAGATGATTTAAGCAGATATGGGTATATCTACTTAATGAAACATAAGTCTGAAACATTTGAAAAGTTCAAAGAATTTCAGAGTGAAGTTGAAAATCATCGTAACAAGAAAATAAAGTTTCTTCGATCTGATCGTGGAGGAGAATATTTGAGTTACGAGTTTGGTCTACATTTTAAACAATGCGGAATAGTTTCGCAACTCACGCCACCCGGAACACCACAACGTAATGGTGTGTCCGAACGTCGTAATCGTACTTTACTTGATATGGTGCGATCTATGATGTCTCTTACAGATTTACCGCTATCGTTTTGGGGTTATGCTTTAGAGACGGCCGCATTCACGCTAAATAGAGCACCATCAAAATCCGTTGAGACGACGCCTTATGAACTATGGTTTGGCAAGAAACCAAAATTGTCATTTCTTAAAGTTTGGGGCTGCGATGCTTATGTGAAAAAACTTCAACCTGATAAGCTCGAACCCAAATCGGAGAAATGTGTCTTCATAGGATACCCAAAGGAAACTGTTGGGTACACCTTCTATCACAGATCCGAAGGCAAGACATTCATTGCTAAAAATGGATCCTTTCTAGAGAAGGAGTTTCTCTCAAAAGAAGTGAGTGGGAGGAAAGTAGAACTTGATGAGGTAACTATACCTGCTCCCTTGTTGGGAAATAGCACATCACAAGAACCAGTTTCTGTGACGTCTAAACCAATTAGTGAGGAAGTTAATGATGATGATCATGCAACTTCAGATCAAGTTACTACAGAACCTCGTAGATCAACCAGAGTAAGATCCGCACCAGAGTGGTACGGCAATCCTGTTCTGGAAATCATGCTACTAGATCATGGTGAACCTACGAGCTATGAAGAAGCGATGGTGAGCCCAGATTCCGCGAAATGGCTTGAAGCCATGAAATCTGAGATGGGATCCATGTATGAGAACAAAGTGTGGACTTTGGTTGACTTGCCCGATGGTCGGCAAGCAATTGAGAATAAATGGATCTTCAAGAAGAAGACTGACGCTAACGGTAATGTTACTATCTACAAAGCTCGACTTGTCGCAAAAGGTTTTCGACAAGTTCAAGGGATTGACTGCGATGAGACCTTCTCACCCGTAGCGATGCTTAAGTCTGTCCGAATCATGTTAGCAATTGCCGCATTTTATGATTATGAAATTTGGCAGATGGATGTAAAAACTGCATTCCTGAATGGATTTCTGGAAGAAGAGTTGTATATGATGCAACCAGAAGGTTTTATCGATCCAAAGGGAGCTAACAAAGTGTGCAAGCTCCAGCGATCCATTTATGTACTGGTGCAAGCCTCTCGGAGTTGGAATAAACGTTTTGATAGTGTGATCAAAGCATTTGGGTTTGTACAGACTTTTGGAGAAGCCTGTATTTACAAGAAAGTGAGTGGGAGCTCTGTAGCATTTCCGATATTATATGTGGATGGCATATTACTAATCGGAAATGATATAGAATTTCTGGATAGCATAAAGGGATACTTGAATAAGAATTTTTCAATGAAAAAACTCGGTGAAGCTGCTTACATATTGGGCATCAAGATCTATAGAGATAGATCAAGACGCTTAATTGGACTTTCACAAAGCACATACCTTGACAAAGTTTTGAAGAAGTTCAAAATGGATCAAGCAAAGAAAGGATTCTTGCCTGTACTACAAGGTGTGAAGTTGAGTAAGACTCAATGCCCGACCACTTCAGAAGATAGAGAGAAAATGAAAGATGTTCCCTATGCTTCAGCCATAGGATCTATCATGTATGCAATGCTATGTACCAGACCTGATGTGTGCCTTGCTATAAGTTTAGCAGGGAGGTACCAAAGTAATCCAGGAGTGGATCACTGGACAGGTCGAACATCCTGAAGTACCTGAAAAGGATGAAGGATATGTTTCTCGTATATGGAGGTGACAAAGAGCTCATCGTAAACGGTTACGTTGATGCAAGCTTTGACACTGATCCGAACGATTCTAAATCGCAAACCGGATACGTGTTTATATTAAGCGGTGGAGTTGTCAGTTGGTGCAGTTCTAAACAAAGCGTCGTGGCGGGATCTACATGTGAAGCGGAGTACATAGCAGCTTCGGAAGCAGCAAATGAAGGAGTCTGGATGAAGGAGTTCATATCCGATCTAGGTGTCATACCTAGTGCATCAGGTCCAATGAAAATCTTTTGTGACAATACTAGTGCAATTGCCTTGGCAAAGGAATCCAGATTTCACAAGAGAACCAAGCACATCAAGAGCTTCAATTCCATCCGGGATCTAATCCAGGTGGGAGACATAGAGATTTGCAAGATACATATGGATCTAAATGTAGCAGACCCGTTGACTAAGCCTCTTCCACGAGCAAAACATGATCAACACCAAAACTCCATGGGTGTTAGAATCATTACTGTGTAATCTAGATTATTGACTCTAGTGCAAGTGGGAGACTGAAGGAAATATGCCCTAGAGGCAATAATAAAGTTATATTTCCTCATATATCATGATAAATGTTTATTATTCATGCTAGAATTGTATTAGCCGGAAACATAATACATGTGTGAATATATAAACAAACAGAGTGTCACTAGTATGCCTCTACTTGACTAGCTCGTTAATCAAAGATGGTTATGTTTCCTAACCATGAACAAAGAGTTGTTATTTGATTAGCGAGGTCACATCATTAGTTGAATGATCTGATTGACATGACCCATTCCATTAGCTTAGCACCCGATCGTTTAGTATGTTGCTATTACTTTCTTCATGACTTATACATGTTCCTATGACTATGAGATTATGCAACTCCCGTTTACCGGAGGAACACTTTGTGTGCTACCAAACGTCACAACGTAATTGGGTGATTATAAAGGTGCTCTACAGGTGTCTCCAAAAGTACTTGTTGGGTTGGCGTATTTCGAGATTAGGATTTGTCACTCCGATAGTCGGAGAGGTATCTCTGGGCCCTCTCGGTAATGCACATCACATAAGCCTTGCAAGCATTACAACTAATATGTTAGTTGTGAGATGATGTATTACGGAACGAGTAAAGAGACTTGCCAGCAACGAGATTGAACTAGGTATTGGATACCGACGATCGAATCTCGGGCAAGTAACATACCGATGACAAAGGGAACAACGTATGTTGTTATGCGGTCCGACCGATAAAGATCTTCGTAAAATATGTAGGAGCCAATATGGGCATCCAGGTCCCGCTATTGGTTATTGACCGGAGACGTGTCTCGGTCATGTCTACATTGTTCTCGAACCGTAGGGTCCGCACGCTTAACGTTACGATGACAGTTATTATGAGTTTATACATTCTGATGTACCGAAGGTAGTTTGGAGTCCCGGATGTGATCACGGACATGACAAGGAGTCTCGAAATGGTCGAGACATAAAGATCGATATATTGGAAGCCTATATTTGGACATCGGAATCATTCCGGGTAAAATCGGCATTTTACCGAAGTACCGAGGGGTTACCGGAACCCCCCGGGGGGTTAATGGGCCTACATGGGCCTTGAGAGATAAGAGAGAAGGAGGCAGGAGGTGGCCGCGCGCCCCTCCCCTTCCTAGTCCGAATAGGACAAGGGAAGGGGGGCGGCGCCCCCCCCCTTTCCTTCTCCTCTTCCTCCTCTTTCCCCCCTTCTCCTTCTCCAACTGGGAAAGAAGGGAGTCCTACTCCCGGTGGGAGTAGGACTCCCCCCTGGCGCGCCCCTCCCTAGTCGGTCGCCCCCTCCCCTTGGCTCCTTTATATATGGGGGCAAGGGGGCACCCTAGAAGACACAAGTTGATCTTCGTGATCGTTCCTTAGCCGTGTGCGGTGCCCCCCTCCACCATATTCCACCTCGGTCATATCGTTGCAGTGCTTAGGCGAAGCCCTGCATCGGTAGAACATCATCATCGTCATCACGCCGTCGTGCTGACGGAACTCATCCCCGAAGCTTTGCTGGATCGGAGCCCGGGGAGCGTCATCGAGCTGGACGTGTGCTAAGAACTCGGAGGTGCCGGAGTAACGGTGCTTGGATCGGTCGGACCGGGAAGACGTACGACTACTTCCTCTACGTTGCGTCAACGCTTCCGCTTCGGTCTACGAGGGTACGTAGACAACACTCTCCCCTCTCGTTGCTATGCATCACCATGATCTTGCATGTGCGTAGGAATTTTTTTGAAATTACTACGTTCCCCAACAGTGGCATCCGAGCCAGGTTTTTTTATGGTTTGATGTTATATGCACGAGTAGAACACAAGTGAGTTGTGGGCGATATAAGTTATACTGCCTACCAGCATGTCATACTTTGGTTCGGTGGTATTGTTGGATGAAGCGGCCCGGACCGACATTACGCGTACGCTTACGCGAGACTGGTTCTACCGCCGTGCTTTGCACACAGGTGGCTGGCGGGTGTCAGTTTCTCCAACTTTAGTTGAACTGAGTGTGGCTACGCCCGATCCTTGCGAAAGTTAAAACGACATCAACTTGACAAACTATCGTTGTGGTTTTGATGCGTAGGTGAGATTGGTTCTTGCATGATTGTTGATACTCAAAGCATAATTTTTAGTACAACTAGTTTCAGTCGGACACAAAGATGGGGGTGTAATGTTAGACCACCCAACTTATTTAACTCAGGGATAATGTCAACAATAATAACTCATGATCACCTATATCCAACTGGATATATGTGCCTGGATCTCTCTACCACATAATGCTTGCCAAGAGGAGAATAGTTAAGGTTGGAATAGGAATGAATACTTTGGCTCTTGCATAAAAGTAAAGACTGAAAAGTAAAAGATAGGCCCTTCGTAGTGGGAAGAATAGGTTGGCATGCACTTTTTATTTGGATGTGCGAGCTTTTGATGTAAAGGAATGTCAGTTTATATTTCCCCTTATGATAGCAACCTTTGTTATTGTCGGTACCATGACGGCTGGGTTCACGGACTCGACTGCGTACGCACCACGGTCACCCGTGGACCAGACTCAAGAATAAAGAGGAGCCACTCATCACTGGTTCTTTCCTTTATATTGGTGGTGGTATGCAGATCTTCGTGAAGAACTACAATAAGCAACTTCACCAAGAGAAGCCTAGGATCGATGGTGGGATGCAGATCATTGTTCAACAGATCTCCATGGCCATTAGAAGGGCCTACCCAAGTCAGGAAGGAAGCCAGATTGAAGCACCCATCAATGACTCACGCCGGCCCAGACCCTAGAACGACCTCGCCTAGCAACAACCGTCCTTAGCTGGCCCGCATTTAGCAAGCCTTCCACAACGAGCTATCGCCTCGCCCACGTGTGGCGCTGCTGTTCTGCACCCTCAGAGCCCTAGCGCCAGGCGGCAGGTGAGCAGGCGTGCAAGGAGCTGGAAAAGATGCAAGGAATGATTCACTCCCCCGTCCCGCCGCATGGTGCATGCCTATACAAAGACGTGTCATGACCCGCGCGGGTGGCACCATGGTCAGTGGTGGCAAGACAGGAGTTCATCCCCCAAAGACAAAAGGCAACGACACTTCACCCAAGCATTTAATGAACTCACTAACTGATACGTCTCCAACGTATCTATTTTGATTGCTCCATGCTATTATATATTCTGTTTTGGATGTTTAATGGGCTTATTTATACAATTTTATATTATTTTTGGGACTAACCTATTAACCCAAGGCCCAGTGCAAAATGCTGTTTTTTTGCCTATTTTAGTGTTTCGCAGAAAAAGAATATCAAACAGAGTCCAAACGGATTGAAACCTTCGGGAGCGTGTTTTTTGGAACAAACATGATCCAGAGGACTTGGAGTGGACATCAAGAAATCATCAAGGAGGCCACGACCCACGAGGCAGGGGGTGCGCCTACCCCCCTGGGCATGCCCTCCACCCTCGTGGGCCCCTCGTGGCTCCACCGACCTACTTCTTGCTCCTATATATACCTACATACCCCGAAACCATCGAGGAGCACCATGAAAACTTAATTCTACCGCCGCAACCTTCTGTACCCGTGAGATCCCATCTTGGGGCCTTTTCCAGCGCTCCGTCGGAGGGCGCATCGATCACGGAGGGCTTCTACATCAACACCATATCCTCTCCGATGATGTGTGAGTAGTTTACCACAAACCTTTGGGCCCATAGTTATTAGCTAGATGGCTTCTTCTCTCTCTTTGGATCTCAATACAAAGTCCTCCTCGATCTTCTTGGAGATCTATTCGATGTAACTCTTTTTGCGGTGTGTTTGTCGAGATCCGATGAATTGTGGGTTTATGCTCAAGATTATCTATGAACAAATAAATTCTTTTATGTGTGATTGGTTATCTTTGTAAGTCTCTTTGAATTATCAGTTTGGTTTGGCCCACTAGATTGATCTTTCTTGCAATGGAAGAAGTGCTTAGCTCTAGGTTCAATCATGCGGTGCTCGATCTCAGTGACAGTAGGGGAGCGACACGTATTGTATTGTTGCCATCGAGGATAAAAAGATGGGGTTTATATCATACTGCTTGAGTTTATCCCTCTACATCATGTCATCTTACCTAATGCGTTACTCTGTTCTTATGAACTTAATACTCTAGATGCATGCTGGATAGAGGTCGATGTGTGGAGTAATAGTGGTAGATGCAGGCAGGAGTCGGTCTACTTGTCACAGACGTGATGCCTATACACATGATCATGCCTAGATATTCTCATAATTATGCACTTTTCTATCAATTGCTCGATAGTAATTTGTTCACCTACCGTAATACTTGTGCTATCTTGAGAGAAACCACTAGTGAAACCTATGGCCCCGGGTCTATTTTCCATCATATTAATCTCCCGTCAACGAGCTATTTCTGGCATCGTTTACTTTGTAATCTTTACTTTTAATCTTTATCATAAAAATACCAAAAATATTATCTTATCATCTCTATCAGATCTCACTTTTGCAAGTGGCCGAGAAGGGATTGACAACCCCTTTATCGCGTTGGTTGCAAGGTTCTTATTTGTTTGTGTAGGTACGAGGGACTTGCATGTGGCCTCCTACTGGATTGATACCTTGGTTCTCAAAAACTGAGGGAAATACTTACACTACTTTGCTGCATCACCCTTTCCTCTTCAAGGGAAAAACCAACGCATGCTCAAGAGGTAGCAAGAAGGATTTCTGGCGCCGTTGCCAGGGAGTCTACGCACAAGTCAAGACATACCAAGTACCCATCACAAACTCTTATCCCTCACATTACATTATTTGCCATTTGCCTCTCGTTTTCCTCTCCCCCACTTCACCCTTGCCTTTTATTCGCCCTCTCTTTCCGTTCGCCTCTTTTTCACTTGATACTTGTTGTCTGTTTGCCCTAATGGCTCTGCCTAAAAACGTTGACCCTTACCTTAAAAGGTTGGAAGAAACTGAAAACAACGTCAGAAGCTTTATGACTTTGCAATTTGAGCATAATAATTTATTTATAAACGAGCTTAAAGAACAAAAAAGCTTTATGGGATTCATGAATAAAGAGCTTGATGATATGTCTAAGGAATTTTATGGCTTGAGATCTCAGTTTGCTCATCTTGAAAAATTAATAGCCCAAATTTCGGATAAGCAGGCCACCTTAGTCAATAAGATGGCCGCTAAATCGGAAGATTTGGAGGGTAGTAAAGATGAAGATCTAAAAGTAATTGATGTGTCCCTTATTAAATCTCTGTTTTGCAATATGAATCTTGATAATGATGGGACTGGAGATGAGTCAACTTTAGTTAAAAGGCGTCCCGATGATTCGGAGTTTTTAGATCTTGATGCAAAATTTGGTAAAAGTGGGATGGAAGAGGTCAAAACTTTAGATAGCAATGAACCCACTATTTTGGATTTCAAGGAATTTAATTATGATAATTGTTCTTTAATAGATTGTATTTCCTTGTTGCAATCTGTGCTAAATTCTCCGCATGCTTATAGTCAAAATAAGGCTTTTACTAAACATATTGTTGATGCTTTAATGCAATCTTATGAAGAAAAGCTTGAATTGGAAGTTTCTATCCCTAGAAAACTTTATGATGAGTGGGAACCTACTATTAAAATTAAAATTAAAGATCATGAATGCTAAACTTTGTGTGATTTGCTAGGTTTCCGTGAATTTGATGATTGTTCTTTAAACTTGCACCTTGCGGATTCCACCATTAAGAAACCTATGGGAAGAACTAATGATGTTCTTATTGTTGCAAATAGGAATTATGTGCCCGTAGATTTCATTGTTCTTGATATAGATTGCAATCCTTCATGTCCTATTATTCTTCATAGACCTTTCCTTAGAACGATTGGTGCAATTATTGATATGAAGAAAGGAAATATTAGATTCCAATTTCCGTTAAGGAAAGGCATGGAACACTTTCCTATAAAGAAAATAAAATTACCTCATGAATCTATCATGATAGCCACTTATGGATTGCATCCCAAAGATGACAATACCTACATCTATCCTTGCCTTTATGCCTAGCTAGGGGCGTTAAACGATAGCGCTTGTTGGGAGGCAACCCAATTTTATTTTAGTTTTTTTGCTTTTTGGTTCTGTTAAGTAATAAATAATCCATATAGATTATGTTTAGATGTGGTTTTGTGTTTTAATTAGTGTTTGTGCCAAGTAGAACCTTTGGGAAGACTTGGGGAAAGTCTTTGCGATCTTGCTGTAAAAAACAGAAACTTTAGCGCTCACGAGATTAGCTAAAACTTTTTAATGGACAGCGCTATTTAGTTGATTCTTTTTGCAGGTGATTAATAGATAAATTCCTCACGTCCAGAAATTTATTTTAGAATTTTTGGAGTTCCAGAAGTTTGCGTTAGTTACAGATTACTACAGACTGTTCTGTTTTTGACAGATTCTGTTTTTCGTGTGTTGTTGCTTATTTTGATGAATCTATGGCTAGTAATGGAGTTTATGAACCATAGGAAAGTTGGAATACAGTAGGTTTAACACCAATATAAATAAAGAATGAGTTCATTACAGTACCTTGAAGTGGTCTTTTTTTTCTTTCGCTAACGGAGCTCACGAGATTTTCTGTTAAGTTTTGTGTTGTGAAGTTTTCAAGTTTTGGGTAAAGATTTGATGGATTATGGAACAAGGAGTGGCAAGAGCCTAATCTTGGGGATGCCCAAGGCACCCCAAGGTAAAATACAATTACAACCAAAAGCCTAAGCTTGGGGACGCCTTGGAAGGCATCCCCTCTTTTGTCTTCGTCCATCGGTAACTTTACTTGGAGCCATATTTTTATTCACCACATGATATGTGTTTTGCTTGGAGCGTCTTGTACGATTTGAGTCTTTTCTTGTTAGTTCTCCACAATCATCCTTTCTGTACACACCTTTTGAGAGAGACACACATTAATCGGAATTTATTAGAATACTCTATGTGCTTCACTTATATCTTTTGAGTTAGACAATTTTGCTCTATGTGCTTCACTTATATCTTTTAGAGCACGGCGGTGGTTATATTTTATAGAAATAATTGATCTCTCATGCTTCACTTATATTATTTGGAGAGTCCTTTATAACAGCATGGTAATTTTCTTTGGTAATAAAAGTAGTCCTAATATGATAGGCATCCAAGATAAAAACTTTTTAAGTGCATTGAATACGAAGAGAAGTTTGATACTTGATAGTTGTTTTGAGATATAAAGGTGGTAATATTAAAGTTGTGCTAGTTGAGTAGTTGTGAATTTTAGAAATACTTGTGTTGAAGTTTGCAAGTCCCGTAACATGCACGTATGGTAAACGTTATGTAACAAATTTGAAACATGAGGTGTTCTTTGATTGTCATCCTTATGAGTGGCGGCCGGGGACGAGCGATGGTCTTTTCCTACCAATCTATCCCCCTAGGTGCATGCGCGTAGTGCTTGGTTTTTGATGACTTGTAGATTTTTGCAATAAGTATGTGAGTTCTTTATGACTAATGTTGAGTCCATGGATTATACGCACCCTCAACCTTCCATCATTGCTAGCCTCTTCGGTACCGTGCATTGCCCTTTCTCACCTTGAGAGTTGGTGCAAACTTCGCTGGTGCATCCAAACCCCGTGATACGATACGCTCCATCACACATAAACCTCCTTATATCTTCCTCAAAGCAGCCACCATACCTACATATTATGGCATTTCCATAGCCATTCCGATATATACTGCCATGCAACTTTCCACCATTCCGTTTATTATGACACGCAACATCATTGTCATATTTCTTTGCATGATCATGTAGTTGACATCGTATTTGTGGCAAAGCCACCTTTATAATTCTTTCATACATGTCACTCTTGATTCATTGCCCTTCCCGGTACACCGCCGAAGGCATTCATATAGAGTCATATTTTGTTCTAAGTATCGAGTTGTAATCATTGAGTTGTAAATAAATAGAGGTGTGATGATCATCATTAATAGAGCATTATCCCAACTAAAAAAAGGATAAAGGCCAAAAAAAGAAGGAAAGGCCAAAAAAAGGGACAATGCTACTATCCTTTTTCCACACTTGTGCTTCAAAGTAGCACCACGATCTTTATGATAGAGAGTCTCTTGTTTTGTCACTTTCATATACTAGTGGGAATTTTTCATTATAGAACTTGGCTTGTATATTCCAACAATGGGCTCCCTCAAATGCCCTAGGTCTTTGTGAGCAAGCAAGTTGGATGCACACCCACTTAGTTTCTTATGTTGAGCTTTCATACATTTATAGCTCTAGTGCATCCGTTGCATGGCAATCCCTACTCCTTGCATTGACATCAATTGATGGGCACCTCCCTAGCCCATTGATTAGCCGCGTCAATGTGAGACTTTCTCCTCTTTTTGTCTTCTCCACACAACCCCCATCATTATATTCTATTCCATCCATAGTGTTATGTCCATGGCTCGGGCTCATGTATTGCGTGAAAGTTGAAAAAAGTTTGAGATTACTAAAGTATGAAACAATTGTTTGGCTTGTCATCGGGATTGTGCAAGATGAGACCATTCTTGTGTGACGAAGATGAAGCATGGCCAAACTATATGATTTTGTAGGGATGAGCTTTCTTTGGCTATGTTATTTTGAGAAGACATAATTGCTTAATTAGTATGCTTGAAGTATTATTATTTTTATGTCAATATTAAACTTTTATCTTGAATCTTTCGGATCTGAACATTCATGCCACAATAAAGAAAATTACATTTAAGAATATGCTAAGTATCATTCCACGTCAAAAATTCCATTTTTATCATTTACCTACTCGAGGACGAGCATGAATTAAGCTTGGGGATGCTTGATACGTCTCCAACGTATCTATAATTTTTGATTGCTCCATGCTATTATATATTCTGTTTTGGATGTTTCATGGGCTTATTTATACACCTTTATATTATTTTTGGGACTAACCTATTAACCCAAGGCCCAGTGAAAATTGCTGTTTTCTTGCCTATTTCAGTGTTCTGCAGAAAAAGAATATCAAACGGAGTCCAAACGGAATGAAACCTTCGGGAGCATGATTTTTGGAACAAACGTGATCCTGAGGACTTGGAGTGGACGTCAAGAAATCATCAAGGAGGCCACGAGGCAGGGGGCACGCCCTCCACCCTCATGGGCCCCTCGTGGATCCACTGACCTACTTCTTCCTCCTATATATACCTATGTACCCCGAAACCATCGAGGAGCACCACGAAAACCTAATTCCACAGCCGCAACCTTCCGTACCCATGAGATCCCATCTTGGGGCCTTTTCCGGCGCTCCGCCGGAGGGGGCATCAATCATGGAGGGCTTCGACATCAGCACCATAGCCTCTCCGATGATGTGTGAATAGTTTACCACAGACCTTCGGGTCCATAGTTATTAGCTAGATGGCTTCTTCTCTCTCTTTGGATCTCAATGCAAAGTTCTCCTCGATCTTCTTGGAGATCTATTCGATGTAACTCTTTTTGCGGTGTGTTTGTCGAGATCCGATGAATTGTGGGTTTATGATCAAGATTATCTATGAACAATATTTGAATCTTCTCTGAATTCTTTTATGTATGATTGGTTATCTTTGCAAGTCTCTTCGAATTATCAGTTTGGTTTGGCCTACTAGATTGATCTTTCTTGCAATGGGAGAAGTGCTTAGCTTTGGGTTCAATCATGCGGTGCTCGATCCCGGTGACAGTAGGGGAAACGACATGTATTTTATTGTTGCCATCAAGGATAAAAAGATGGGGTTTATATCATACTGCTTGAGTTTATCCCTCTACATCATGTCATCTTACCTAATGCGTTACTCTGCTCTTATGAACTTAATACTCTAGATGCATGCTGGATAGCGGTCGATGTGGAGTAATAGTAGTATATGCAGGCAGGAGTCGGTCTACTTGTCACAGACGTGATGCCTATATACATGATCATGCCTAGATATTCTCATAATTATGCACTTTTCTATCAATTGCTCGACAGTATTTTGTTCACCTACCGTAATACTATGCTATCTTGAGAGAAGCCACTAGTGAAACCTATGGCCTCCGGGTCTATTTTCCATCATATTAATCTCCCGTCAACGAGCTATTTCTGGCGCCGTTTATTTTGCAATCTTTACTTTTAATCTTTATCATAAAAATACCAAAAATATTATCTTATCATCTCTATCAGATATCACTTTTGCAAGTGGCCGAGAAGGGATTGACAACCCCTTTATCGCGTTTGTTGCAAGGTTCTTATTTGTTTGTTTAGGTATGAGGGACTTGTGTGTGGCCTCCTATTGGACTGATACCTTGGTTCTGAAAAACTGAGGGAAATACTTACTCTACTTTGCTGCATCACCCTTTCCTCTTCAAGGGAAAAACCAACGCATGCTCAAGAGGTAGCACTAACCTTGTCAGCTCAGTGTAGTTACTTAACAACTATGCCATTGTGGTACCCCTTGAGATATAAAAGTAGGACTAGGCTATAGAGAAAGAGAGGTTTCTAGCACCAAAAAAAAGTTGGACACTTGGTAGAAGAATAGTAGGAGCATGCAACACTTCACGTTCCCGGGAAGGACTTGTAGCTCACCATCCACCAACATAAACATTGCTACTTGTGAGTTGCGTTGGGATTCTCCCCGAAGAGGAAGGGTGAAGCAATATAGCAGCGGATAAATATTTCCCTTAGTGAGAACCAAGGTTATCGAACCAATAGGAGGACCACGCAAATTCTCGTCAATGACACATACACACACAAAAGCAAATACTTGCACCCAATGCAAGCAAAAGGGTTATCAATCCCCTTAAACTCGTTACTTGCAAGGATTGATTTTGATAGTGGTAGATAGATAAAAAGGAAAGTAAATAAACTGCAACAAGGTATTTTTTTGTTTTAGTAATATGATTAAGATAGACCCGAGGGCCATAGTTTTCACCGGAGGCTTCTCTCTCGAAACAATAGCATACAATGGATAGACAAATTACTATTTGGCAATTGATAGAAAAACGCATATTTATGAAATTATTCATGGCAATTGTCATATATATAGGCATCAGTCTGTGAACAAGGACTTTAATTATGATAGTTGTTCTTTAACTGAATGCATTTCCCTATTGCAATCCATGATAAATTTACCAAATGCTTCTGAACAAAATAAAGCTTTTACTATACATATCGTAGAAGCCATGATAAAAGCTCATGAAGAAAAGCTAGAATTGGAGGTTTCTATACCTAGAAAATTGCATGATGAATGGGAACCTACTATTAAAGTAAAGATTAAAGATTGTGAATGTATTGCTTTGTGTGATCTAGGTGCTAGCATCTCTACTATACCAAAATCTTGATGCGACGTGCTAGGTCTCACCGATATGGATGAATGTTCCCTTAATTTGCACTTAGCGGATTCAACTATTAAGAAACCATTGGGTAGAATAAATGATGTGCTTATACTTGCTAATAGAAATTATGTGCCCGTGGATTTCACTCTGCTTGATATTGAATGCAATCCGTCTTGTCCTATAATACTTTGTAGGCCTTTCCTATGAATCATAGGTGCTATTATCACTGGTACAATGAGCTGCTATACAAATGGTTTTTAACCCCTTTCTGCAATGACATTTTAAACCCTCGCGAGGTGAGTATGTGCGATAGGGGGGTCATTCCCACACGATCCAGAAACCGTCGGGGATAGGGAGCCTTAATGCATATGTTTCGCATAACTAAGCGTATGTGATGCCAGCATCTACCCCAAACGGAAGCCTTCAGACAGCTCTTTGTGATATCTCAAATATCCCAAACGCTCCATCCTTGCTGCTCGTTTGTGCCCGCACTACCATCGCGGTTGATATTTTGTGCTGCTACGATTATGATGCGTGCCCCATCACAAATAGTTCATGATTATAGAACGTGTACGATAAGCAGACAATCACACACATTTACTTTTCCTCGACTGTATGCGATTAGATGTAAGAGTGCATACAGTTGTCCCTATAAAACTATATGCGAAGCTTCAATATATCCCACACGATTCATCTGTCATAGCCGCGTCGGATGAAGGCCTATCGCACGTGTTCTCCTATGAGCAAACATTTGCGATGCGCACGACATCATAAACAGTCCATAATTGCCAAGCTTGTGTGATAAGGTGACTTTCGCAAACATTTCATAAGAAGGAACCGTGTGCGATGCTGTTGTTAATCGCACACGTTTTTTCTTGGTTGATCATGTGCGTATTGAGATTCATCGCACACGTAGGGGATCTGAGAAACATGTCTGATCTTGACGTTTATCACACACATTTTGCTTTCACAAACCGTGTGTAGTGTACTGGCCTGCATAACATAATTAATCCCTGCATTTAAAAAGCACAACTTTTGAATTTGAAAGTAGGCAATCACTTACTCATATCGAACCATGTTTATTACAAATATAGGTTCAAGCATGAATGCATAATTCGATGCACAGGTACATATACGGAAGAACTACAAAAGCACCAAGTAAAGAATGATGAACCACAGTTGTCCTAAAGACTGTAAAGAGAGAGGCGAAAGACATTCTGGTTGCTGGAGAAGGTGAAGCGGAATGCCCTTGTGTCCTCCTCCATGCGTAATGCACACACGACTCTAGGCCAACCCCTTGTGATGGCTGCCTGCCCATCATTCACTGTCTTCATTAGGACTTCTCCATACTCATTGTAGTCTTGATGAAATACTTTAACCTTCATTGCATGTCCACCAATCATGTACTCTGCGAGGTAATCTTGAGTAAACTGCTTTGGGAACCACCGCAAATGAAAAAGATTCAGACATTGTTGTCTAACAAGTCATTATGGGTAGTAAAACGAGAAGGCTACATAGTTCGTAGTTACCATCCTACAGCTCACTATTGTGTTGGATAGAGTGTAAACAAATAATTTGGTGGCCGTCGTTCGTATCTTTTTGCTCATAATCCTTATCAGTTGTTTCACTTGATGTTGGTTCATGAATATCTCATTGCCCCGTATGCAAAAAGGGTCGATGCGTGGATCTTTGCCAAGGACATATGTACCTAGAAGATACAAGTCAATATTAGAAGCTAAAAAGTGTCCAGGCCTAGATCTTTATGCACTACATTATCGAACGACCGGGGGAGTACAAGCCGATGGATGAAACTAACCTTGGCAGAAAATGCTGGTCACTCCCGTTGTTGCCCTACATTAGCACATGCAAAAGGCATGATAAGTACATCAACCTTAACATCAAACAAATATAGCCAAGGTAAACAACATCATCTCCAAATGGATAGCTTGAATGTGTTGGTTTCAGCATGCTATTAAAGCAGATATAAAATGGAAGGGAATGTTAACTACAACAGGCTTAACAACCACTAAATATTGTAATTCAAACTGCTATTGTTGAAAATGAATAGAACGTAGCTCATGCTTAAACATAAACTGGATAAATTTGTAAAACTAAAATAAAGGGCATGTGTTAACTATACCAGGCATAACAGGAACCAAATATAGTTGTTCAAACAGGTATTGATGAAATCGAATAGCACATTTCTGACTTGCACATAATGAACATCATATTGTGAATAACTGAAATAAACAAGGCATATATGATAAGTATAACAACCAAATATAGCCATTGAAAACTGGACAAAGGCTCACTTCAACCAACCTAACAAGCAAATACAGATAAACAAAACATGTGCTTGAGAACTGGACAAATGCTCACTGCAACCAACCTAACAACCAAATACAGATAAACAAGGCATCTACTTCACTATAAACAACCAAATATAGCCTTTCGTGAAACTGAAGTGGACAATTCATACTTAAACATCACATAGCCCTATTGAACATTACATTTTTGCATAACTGAAATAAATAAACATGACGCAGTTAAAACACCTCATGGCAAAAGGTACTACAACAAAGGATAGGGGTTGGCTAGCTAGAAAAAGTAAGGTTTGCTAATAGGATATTGCCTCACTTGTCATGGACGGGATCCTTCCAGTTGGAAGAGCACAGACCCCTGGTGCGCTCCCTGATGTTGCAGATGGGTTGTTTCACCTTCAAAGACCCTTTGTGGGTGCCCTCCTCATGGTCGTGGTCGACGAGATATAACTTGGAAATTGAGGATCCCAAGCCACCACCGTAGAATGTGTCCTTTAGATATGACAAAATGGGCTCGATGGCGTACAAGGATCGCAAATCTTTGACTACGTGGCGAAGGAGATCAGCGGTAGGGCCTTCGAAGAGATCGACGACGGTTGAACCAGAGGGGTTGGGGATGGACCAATTAACCTGTGACATGGCTCACGAGAAGCCGTGGCTGTCGACGAGCTTGATGTCATAGCTAACTTTCCCGAGATACAGTAATACGCGAGCCCCCTGACGTGAAGCCTTCGGCATGGCAAAGTAGTCAAAGTCCTCGTCGGCTTCCGCGGCGAGGTGTTGCTCCAGGATTGATGGGGATATAACTATTGGGTATGACCCGCCCAGGAGGGGTCGGGTCATACCACTAATGGCTTATACATTAAAGATGGCGGATCATGGCGAGCCTATTGATGACCCAAGACCCAGAGGTGACTTGAGTCCCAAGAGGATGGACCGCCATAAAGTATAACTTGTATTGTAAGGCAAGCATAGTTAGTCACCGAGCCGGAAACGTTGTGTATGAGCGGGCCGGGACTCTGTAAGCCGCCGGGCATCAACCTGTGTATATAAAGGGGTGACCTAGTGGCGGGTTGACTCAAGAAACAAGAGATCAAGAACTAGGTCAAGCGTATTCGCTCCCTGGTAATCGAAACCCAAGCAATACAACCCCCAATTGGAGTAAGCCTTTACGTCCACCGCGAGGGCCGAACCAGTATAAACTCTCTGTGTCCTTTGTCCCAATCAACCCCTTTAAGCTAACCTACTTGCAATGGCTCCTCGACTAAGTCCTTTCACTAGGACATCTGCCGTGTTAAGTCCATGATAGTTGGCGCCCACCGTGGGGCCAACGCACGGTGGTTTCAAGTTCTTGAAGGGAAACTTCAGGGATCAAAGGATACGCTGTGGGTCGAGTGACCAAGAGTCATCGCGGAAGGCTCTACATCGACGACGCTGGCTGGGGCCTCACGGCCGACTCAATTGAGTACGGATACTGGGTCCCCTTCGGCGGAATCCATGTCTTCATCAGCAAGATCATCGAATCGGGCCCTGAGCCGGACACCTGCACCGACATCATCGAGACGGCTCAACATGCACGACCCGCCAAGGTTCAAGCTACTGTGAAGCATGCCTTTGTTGGTTTCATCCATGGGGCGGAATTTGAAGAAGAATATGTGTCTGGTGGTGAGACGACCATCTACTCTAATGGTGAATTGTCAACCGGTGAGACCAATTCAATGTGTCAACTGCAAGACGGACAGCTTGGGGGCTGTTCCAATGGCGACAATATTTCGGACCCCTATGAGCCGCCGAACAGGGTTGCGATCTTCATGGCCGGTGCACAGCCGGTGCTCGGCTTGACGACCGCCGTGGCTATGACCTCCAGTTCAACGTCTGCATCGATGGCTGGTGCTAGCGGCTCTGCGCGCCCGCCGGCTCGGGTTCTAACAGAGTTGTTGGAGGCTTTGGTGACTTTGATGAGGGCGGAGGTGACCCCGGACAATCAGGAACATCATAAGGTGGATGTGGCGAAGATTCGAGATGAGATAGTGATACGTCTCCAACGTATCTATAATTTTTTATTGTTCCATGCTATTATATTATCTGTTTTGGTTGTTTAATGGGCTTTATTATGCACTTTTATATTGTTTTTGGGACTAACCTACTAACCAATGGCCCAATGCAAATTGCTATTTTTTTTGCCTATTTTAGTGTTTCGCAGAAAAGGAATATCAAACGGAATCCAAACGGAATGAAACCTTCACGAAGATCGTTTTTGGAACAAACACAATCCAGGAGACTTGGAGTGGACGTAAAGGAAGCCACGAGGGTAGGAGGGTGCGCACAGGGGGGTAGGCGCGCCCCCACCCTTGTGGGCCCCTTGTAGCTCCACCGACCTACTTCCTTCGCCTATATATACTCATATACCCTGAAAACATCCAGGAGCACCACGAAACCCTATTTCCACCGCCGCAACCTTCTGTACCCGTGAGATCCCATCTTGGGGCCTTTTCCGGTGCTCCGCTGGAGGGGGGATCGATCATGGAGGGCTTCTACATCAACACCATAGCCTCTCCGATGATGTGTGAGTAGTTTACCACAGACCTTCGGGTCCATAGTAATTAGCTAGATGGCTTCTTCTCTCTCTTTGGATCTCAATACAAAGTTCTCCTTGATTATCTTGGAGATATATTTGATGTAATACTTTTTGCGGTGTGTTTGTCGAGATTCGATGAATTGTGGGTTTATGATCAAGATTATCTATGAACAATATTTGATTCTTCTCTGAATTCTTATATGCATGATTTGATATCTTTGCAAGTCTCTTCGAATTATCAGTTTGGTTTGGCCTACTAGATTGATCTTTCTTGCAATGGGAGAAGTGCTTAGCTTTGGGTTCAATCTTGCGGTGGCCTTTCCCAGTGATAGTAGGGGCAGCAAGGCACGTATTGTGTCGTTGCCATCGAGGATAAAAAGATGGGGTTTATATCATATTGCTTGAGTTTATTCCTCTACATCATGTCATCTTGCCTAATGCGTTACTCTGTTCTTATGAACTTAATACTCTAGATGCATGCTGGATAGCGGTCGATGTGTGGAGTAATAGTAGTAGATGCAGAATCGTTTCGGTCTACTTGTCATGGACGTGATGCCTATGTTCATGCTCATGCCTAGATATTATCATAACTATGCGCTTTTCTATCAATTGCTCGACAGTAATTTGTTCACCCACCGTAGAACTTGCTATCTTGAGAGAAGCCACTAGTGAAACCTATGGCCCCCGGGTCTATCTTTCATCATATTAATCTCCCGTCAACTAGCTATTTCTATCGCCATTTATTTTAGAATCTTTACTTTTGAATCTACACAACAAACATACCAAAAATATTTATCTTATTATCTTTATCAGATCTCACTTTTGCACCCCTTTATCGCGTTGGTTGCAAGGTTCTTAATTGTTTGTGCAGGTACTAGGGATTTGCATGTAGTCTCCTACTGGATTGATACCTTGGTTCTCAAAAACTGAGGGAAATACTTATGCTACTTTGTTGCATCACCCTTTCCTCTTCAAGAGAAAACCAACACATGCTTAAGAGGTAGCAGATAGGTCAAGCCAAGGAAGAACTGGCGGTTGAGAACGCTAGGATGGCCACGGAGCGAGCTGCTTTGGACGCTCAGGCACAATGGATTTAGGCAGAATCGTTCCGGCTTACCTTGGACCAAAACGCTTCAAATGCCATCATGAGGAGGAGGCACCAGAGTCTCTTACCTCCGGTTTATGATGCGAGAAGCCTCTTCAACACACCTGGGGTAGGGAACAGTGACCCGCCTATGGTGAACCCGGCGGTTGAGGCACCCGTGACCGGAGCGCCGGTTCAGCCGCGTGCTGTGGATCCGCCTTGTTTGGATATGACGCCGCCTCGGCATGTTCCGACGTCGTCGGGTCATTATTCTAACCCTTTGGAGAATATGATTGTTGCGGCGACGTGGTTGGCGGCTCTCCCAGTTGAAGGCGAGTCTTCGGTAGCAATAGAGACACGGAGGGCCTGAGAGCTTCTTCAGATAGCCGTGGCTCAACAAACGACTTATTCGTATATCTGCGAACGGAATCACTCAACCCCTCGACCAAGTCGGAGTTATAGCAGGCACATTGACTCACCAGAAGTTTCAAGCAGTGAGCAACACCATAACCAGCCTCGTAGGCATGACCCGGCGCACGGTGCTATCAATGCTCAAACTTTGGTGGATCAGGCAGGGCACGTCGGGAGGCGGAGCTGGCGGCTCAGTTAGCGGCTCAACAGCAATCGTCGGTTTATCCGTCAGCGTCTGTGGAGGTAGGAGTGATCTCACTACAATAAAATACACTTCCGTAATGATACATGTGTGTCACAGTAGGTCACGTTTTATGTCATGCATGTACATCCATGACGATTTTATGACACAATCAAGATAGTCATACATGTGTTGTCATAGAAGTGTTCCATGACATTACCAAAATTATCATCACGGAAGTGTCCACTTCCATGACGATAAATCACGCGTCATGGAAGTGCTTTCGTCAAGGGTGACCGACACGTGGCGTCCACCGTAATGGGTCGCCGTTAAGCTATCGGTTCCGGTTTTGGATCCGATAACCCGTTAACAGCCCGGACCAATTAGGATCTTCCACGTGTAAAATTTTCATTGGCCAGAGGAAACACGTGTTGGCTCACCGTTGGGATAGATGTCATCCATTCATTGGACAGGAGGCGCTTATGACAGGTGGACACGTGGCATGGCCCAACAGAGGCCCATTCCGGTGAAAAGGATGGGCCTATCAAAATAAGCGGCCCGACCCATTAGCGGCCTACTTGAGTCAGGCCCATTTGCAAGTCCAGCCCATACAACTTGCACAGAATCGGCCCATCAAAGGCCCATTCTAGATTTGACAATTTCCAACCCATGGTTACTTTAAGCCCGATAACGGCCCGCTACGTGTGTAGGCCCAATTGTGGCCTGGGCTTCTTTCGGCCTGTTAGCAGCCCATCATCACTTCCAGCCCGTTAACGGCCCGGAACGTCTTTCGGCCTTTTTTCGGCCCATTCTGCTGTTGGGCCAATTCTAGCCCACTGTGACTTTAGGCCTGTCCTCGGCCCATTCGGTAAATGAACCAACTCTTAGCCCATTTTGCTCTCGGCCTGTTAACGGCCTGCACAACAGTTGGGACTTTGACTTTAGGTCCATTAGGGGCCCACGCTCCGCAGGGCATCATTTTAGCCCAACGCGACTTTCGGCCTGTTAAAAGCCTAGTTTGCAAATTGGGCCTCCTCTGGCCCATAACACTTTCGGCCTCTTATTGGCCGTAAAGTAAAAGGCCCGAGACAAAATTGACATTTATTTCGGCCTGCTAGAGGCCCGCGGGCCATTTCCATTTATACGGCCCTATCGAGCTTTTGGCCTGTTAACAGCCTGCTAAGAGCCGTTGTTTCGGTGGGCCACATCATTTGGGATCCACTTAATATTATTTTGACCAGCGCAGTTAAGGCCCGCTTTGACTACACATGTTTCTTCATTTGTATGGCGTCCAGGAAATGTTTGGGCGTGTTGGACATACTATCGCCTCTAAAAAACATACACTATATAATAAAAACACTAAGGCATACGTAGAATAATCCTACACTATATAATAAAGAAATTATAGCCGAACATACCCACTGGGCATTATAGTTCAGCGCCAGTGTTAATGAAGTGTACACAAACATCAAATTACATATAGTGGACAAATAAAGCTCATACATCATGGACACGCGTCAACATAACTTACCATTAGAACTATAATCTCTTCAGAAAATAGGATTGGCCGGATTCAGATAGCACAAATTTCAGTCTGCAAAATCTCCAATTCCTTCATGGTTACCTCAGTGTCTTGTTTCATTTTTTGGACTCCTGCATCTAATACCTGCATGTCCAGTCTCAACTTGTTGATTGTACGTTGAGAATCATGTACACGTCGTCTTGCCACCTCTAGTTGATGCTCAAGAACATCAGCACATTCCAATTCCAATCCATAATCATTCGGTAATGGCCATGTCGCACTGCTCGCAGATCTTTGTGTTGATGTCACTTCATCCTGAAATGTTTCTGTAAGTACACATGACTAGGGCAAAAATATAGTTACAACAGTGAAGCAAGCAAGACAGACTATTTTGTACATGGAAAAACAGGACTAACAATAATGTTACATGTCATGAAGCATAAGCAGGTGATATTTTTTAAAATTATAAAAATGGTAGTCTGTGCAGCCTGCATAAAGAAATCTCTCTTAGCTCACCACAGGAGCATGATGTTGGGGCCAAATCCAAAACACAGACAAGTTACAAATTTAGAAAACATGTTGTGTATAAGTAAGCAATCGGTTGGGCATTCTGTAGATCAATTAAAGTCTCAGGGAGCATAATGAACACTAGAGGGATTGATACAAACCTACTACAACAAGCAAAACTATGCAATCATTAGCCTAGTATAAACTAGATTGTGAGCCTCATGCAGTAATAGGTTGTTAATAGACTTCAAAGCTTTAGGCACACTTCGCCAGAGTAATTAAATGGTAAGGCCTTTAATTATGTCAACTAATAGTTATACAAGTACCCAACATTGGGCATCATTGTTTGGGCATCTCATTAACTGGGGACAAATAAAGCAATTGAAAAGAGCAAATTAACTATGCCTGAAACAAACAAGGAATTGAACTGTTGAGTTGGATACAGTGACTTACCTTAACTGGTTGAATAGGCTCAGCGCTGCTCCTACTTCTCTTGCAAGGCTCCTTCCTAACATCTTGTACTTGGAAATCCTCAATCTTATCTTCATTGCACCCCTCTGCAAGGTGACACAAACTAGTTACTCGTCTCCTTGGAAGATAAATATGCATACTTTCCAGTCTGTGAACTACACAAAAGGATGAGATTATAACAAAACACCACCACATAATGAAACATGCCATATCTCTTGCACTTGCACACAATGAAATGAGCATTTACTATGTGTGTAGTATGTAAAAACTAGGCATACGTTCGAACTGGATCTCCAGGTACTCTTGGAGAGCCTACTTTAGTGTACAGCCAAACCTTTATGTCACCTATGAGTTAGACAAGGCCCCACTACAGCAGCCCTTAGTGTTTAAATCGTTGACAAGCTCTGTTAGAGTGTTAGGTCAAGAACAACAAGTAATCAAAGCAAACAGTCCTAGTATGGTTGGCTGATGCAAACAAGCAATTAAATAGATGTGTGAGCAAATCTTACATACTCCCTCCTTCCATCTATATAGGGCCTAATCGTTTTTCGAGGCTAACTTTAACCAAGTGTTATAGCAATAATATATGGCATGCAAGTTACACAAAGCATACCGTCAAATTCGTACGTGAAAGGAGCTTCCAATGATATAATTTTCACATTATACATCTCATGTATTATTAGTCTTATCAATAGTTAAAGGCGGTCTCGGAAAACACATTAGGCCCTATATAGATGGAAGGAGGGAGTATCAAGAAAAGAAGCAAAGAATGAGGCTTAAAGACCATCACTTGACTGACCAGATTTAAGGGGCATTTAAACATCATGTGCAACGTATGAACTAACATAAACATTGCATATTCCAGAGTCTACAGTGGAATGCACATGTATTAGGTTATGCCATGTATGATGATGCCTAAATGTACACAAGAGTGATTCATCATTGCACGCACAATTGAATTGCAGGTTAAGGGCCAGTTCTATTCCACCTTTTCAGAGCTTATTGTCAAAATAAGCCATAAAAGATGTAAAGAAGTCATTTTTGAGTTATGGGCTTGGGCCTAACTTATTTCGCTTTGGAGGGGGGTGTTTCGGGTAGAAGCTCACTGTCGGTGTACTAAAGTAGGGGTACCTTAGTGCCCCGAACTTGTGCACGGGCAGTCGTAGCACCCCGCGGCAAGGCCTACCAGGCGATCGCCAAGACCCTCAATGGTCCCCTCTTGGGCCATTCAAGAACAAAGTATTTGAGCCAAGGCCCCGGCAAGAGGAGCTTGCCAGGAAGGCCACCCGAAGAGAGCAAGGCCCTGGCAAGAGGAGCTTGCCGGGACTGCCGCTCGAAGCACAAGACCCCGGCAAGAGGAGCTTGCTGGGAAGGCCATCCACGGCACGACAAGGACCCTGCCGCGGCGCGCCCCGCGCCCCGGCAAGGCCCGGTGAGCAACAAGCTCCCGGGAGCGACAAGACATCCACCGCGGCAAGGCGCTTGCCGCGGCAAGTTACCACCTCGTGCCTGCACTCCAGCTCACCCACCAACGTGTCGCTCTGGGGGGCATCCCAGGCACACGTGGCGGGAGGCTGTGCAGCCAGGGGCATGCGGTGGCGAAGCGAAGCTGACAGAGTAACCATCGTGGCAAACGGTGGCGCTCCTGACGGTCCACACCCCTGCTCCGTCTGGGCGACGCGGACGGGCATTTAGTGCCCTTGTCCCCCGCCGTCAGAGTTAGGTATGATAGCACTGTACAACCACTGTGCAGGCAGCTGTACCCACTACAGCATTCTACCATTTTTGCCCTCACCTACGCTGCCACCTGTGGGTAACCCCTTGAGCATATAAAAGGAGGCCCCATGCGCACGTAGGGAGGGGGAGGAAGAGACCAATCTTTACGCTCGACCTCGCCGGCGGCCCGCGTGTACTGTAGCACCGCGCGCTCCCGAGCAAGAACACAATACAATCCACCAAGCAGCAGTAGGGTTTTACGCATCTTTGCGGCCTGAAGCTGGGTAAAATCCCCCCGTGTGCACCGCCTCGATCTGCTCTTCGTGCAACCTCCGCCCCCTGCAGAACCAGCAAGGGGCTCGGTCCCCATAGGTGTTCGAGGAAGCCGATTCCCCCCGACATCTTTGGCGCGCCAGGTAGGGGGCGTCGAAGTTGTGCAAACCTGATCCGGCGTCTGCACCAGCTAGATCTCCTTCATCCTCAGCGACATGCCACCAAAGAAGAAGGCTCCGGAGGTGGCCGGTCCGTCCGCGTCGAACCCGCCGCCCCTGGAGCAAACGGGTGGCGGGGACGGCACCGGCGGCGGGACGGGCATCGTCGAGCCAGCTCATGGCGCCACGGCGTCCGAACATGCACCGCGCCCCACTCAGGAGGCGCGGGACCAGCAGCGTCTTGGCGCCCATGGTACCATACGCTCGCTGGACCCAAATCGAACTGGCGGATCCCAGGGCGCTCAAGGCCAGCACTCACACCAACGTGCTGGCGCGAGCGTGGCGCGGCTGCCTGGCCCGGGTGTTGCTCCTTCTAACGTAGTTAGAAGTTCGAGCACGTCCCGCTCCACGCGCCGTTCGCCGCTGCTGCCCGCCACTCCAGCAGAAGCTCTGGCGCGAGCCCAACTGCTCCTAGATTACCCTCCAACGGCGGACAAGCTCGACGACTGGAGGGCCACGATACAGAGCCTCATCGGTTTCGCTAACGGCGACACCCCGCGGTAGCACATCGCGTCGCAGCCGCGGCGGGACGGCCAGGCGAGGACCGATGGCGCCAGGACCAGCGGGGGTGCGACCACCGTGCACTCCCCGCCCCAGAGGCCAAGATCGCCGACTCGCCGGAATCACCACGACAACGACTCCACCGCGTCGTCGAATCCGCGAACTTGTCGCGATCAGTGCCAAGTTCTTCACGAGCGAGAGCAAGAGGACGCCCGCACTCGCATCGAGCGTCGGAGAGAAGCGCGGCGTCAATCAGACCACCGCTCTGGACCCTCTGTCGACATGCATGCACCAGGGGAACCAGGCGACCTGCCGTACGCGGTGGGCTGCCCAGCGTTCACCCGTGAGCTGCGGCAAGTCTAGTGGCCCAGCACAAAGAATTTCAAGCCAGACGTGCCCGAGAAGTACGACGGCAAGTCGCATCCGTCAGAGTTCCTCAGCATCTACACCATTGCGGTGCAGGCTGCCGGGGGGCGAGACAACAAGATCCTTGCCAACTACTTCCCGCTGGTGCTCAAGTCCAACGTCAGATCCTGGCTCATGCACTTGCCGGACAACTCCATAACCTCCTGGACAGACTTGTGCCATCAGTTTGTTGGCGCCTTCACGGGCGGCCACAAACCCCATGGCCAAGCGAGCGACCTTCACCTGCTCGTCCAGAAGGAGGGAGAACCTCTGTGCAAGTTCATCCAGAGATTCAGCCGTGTACACTACAACATCCCGGACGTCCACCCCGCCGCGGTCATCAGCGCGTTCCATCAGAACGTGCGTAACCGCAGGATGCGGTAGGAGATGGCGATGTGCAAGATCAAAGACGTCAGCGAGCTATATGCCCTGGCCGACAAGTGTGCCCGTGCTGAGGAAGGGAGGAAACTCCCCGGAGAGAGCGCTGGAGCGGGAGGATCTGACAGTGAGGATACCGCCCCGGCGAAGAAGGGCCGGCGGCGGAGCAACAGGAAGAAGAAGAACCGAGAGGTACTGGTTGTTGAGCAGTCCGGCGATGAAGGCGCCGCCAAGAAGGCCCAGGCGGGCAGCTCCGGCAAGGAGGTTGCCGGATGCGTCCACTGCCAGGCCGTGGCGGCCGCCGACAAGCGGGACGGCACCAGCAAACAATACTGCAAGATCCACCGCACCAAGGGCCATGACCTCCAGAGCTGCAAGCAGGTCGAGCGGCTCGTCGAGCTGCAAAAGGCCGAGTATGAGCGGCGCGACAAGGAGAGAGCCCGAGGAGGTGGCGGAGGATCAGGCACGAAGCGCCCCGGCCAGGGAGGGCGCCGCGACAAGGACAAGCAGCGGCAAGCGGAGCGACCTCCCCGCGGCCGCGACAAGAACGAAGACGACGACGAAGACGAAGACATGGATGACGTCGAGACCAATGAGCAGGAGTTTTAGAAAGCCACAGAGGTCTTGTGCGTAGACGGCGGCGCCACCCTGCATACTTCTCACTGCCAGCTCAAGCAGTGGGCGCGGGAAGTCAATGCAGCGGAGCCACCCGTCGAGTCGCGCAAGCCTCTGAAATGGTCCGGCACGCCTATCATCTTTGATATTGAGGACCACCCTGATCGCACTACTGCGATCGGGTGCTTGCCGATGTTGGTTTCGCCAACAATCCGCAACCTCAAGGTCACCAAGATGCTGGTTGACGGCGGGGCCGGCTTGAACCTGATCTCCTCCGCTGTGCTCCGAAAACTCCAAGTCCCCGACAGCGAGCTCGAAGAAACCGGCACGTTCCAAGGAATTAACCCGGGAAGGAGCAAGCCGAAGGGGAAGATAGCGTTGCCAGTAACATTTGGCAGTGAGCTGAACTTCAGGACAGAGAGGATCACCTTTGACGTCGCCGATTTTCCATTGCCATACAACGGAATTCTCGGCCGTCCAGCGCTCGCCAAGTTCATGGCGGCCTCTCACTACGCCTACAACATGCTCAAGATGCCGGGCCCGATAAGCGTCATCTCTGTCCCTGGCGACAAGAAGGATGCCCTTATCTGTGCCGACAAGATCTACCGGGAAGCAGCAGCCGCAGCGGATCACAGGCCGCTTGCCGCTGAAGCTCCCGGAGGAAAGAAGAGGACCAAGCCCGGCAAGTGCTCTGGCGCCCACTCCGGCAAGCGCACCTCTCCGGAGTGTTGCGCTACCGTCGAGGACGTGCCATCGAGCTCCACCGGCAAGAGTAAGAAGACAATGGCGGCTCCGCCAACGACCAAGAAGGTGCCCGCCAAGGAGGACGGCACTAGTGGAACCTTCACCATCAGCGCCACGCTCGACCCCAAATAGGAAAGCGCGCTCGTTACTTTCCTGCGGGCGAATATCGATGTGTTTTCCTGGCAGCCATCTGACATCCCCGGCGTTCCCAGGAAAGTGATTGAGCACCACCTCGCCGTCTGTCCTCACGCGCGGCCCGTCAAGCAGAGAGTCAAGAAGCAAGCAGTGGAGCGCCAAGAATTCATTGCAGAAGAGATCAAGAAGTTGGAAGCGGCAGGCCTCGTCAGAGGTGTGCTCCATCCTACGTGGTTGGCCAATCCTGTTGTCGTGCGCAAAGCAAATGGGAAATGGAGGCTTTGCATCGACTTCACTGATGTTAAGAAAGCTTGTCCCAAGGATCCCTTTCCCTTGCCGCGCATTGACCAGATTGTTGACTCCGCGGCCGGATGTGACCTGCTTTCATTTCTTGACGCCTACTCTGGATACCATCAGATCTTCATGGCTGAACAAGATGAAGAGAAAACCGCGTTCATCACTCCATGTGGCACGTACTGTTTCGTACGGATGCCTTTCGGACTGAAGAACGCCGGTTCGACATTTGCAAGGGTTGTCCACACCGCTTTTGAGCCACAAATCCACAGGAATGTGGAGGCCTACATGGATGATATAGTGGTCAAGAGCAGAGACAGGGCAACCCTGATTCAAGACTTAGAAGAGACCTTTGCAAATCTGTGCAGGATCAGCCTCAAGCTCAACCCCGAGAAATGCGTGTTCGGAGTTCCTTCCGGCAAGCTTCTCGGGTTCTTCATGTCTCAGCGAGGAATAGAAGCCAACCCAGACAAGATCAAGGCCATCGAGCAGATTGAGGCACCAACCCATGTCAAGAACGTGCGAAGGCTTGCCGGCTGCGTCGCGGCTCTCAGCAGGTTTATCTCTAGGTCTGCAGAACGCGCCCTGCCATTTTTCAAAATTTAGAAAAAGGCGGGTCCAGTAAAATGGACTCCGGAAGCGGAGGCTGCGCTGCGGGACCTGAAGAAATACCTATCCTCCGCTCCGATACTTGTCGCGCCTAAACCATAAGAGAAGCTGCTGCTGTACCTGGCGGCAACTAATCAAGTGGTTAGTGCTGCGTTAGTAGCGGAGAGGGAGGCCGATGATGAGCCAGCGACCGCGGCAAGCACGTCCAGCGACAAGCAGGGGGCTTCCCCGACAAGCTCTGGCCCCGACGAGGATGAATCTGCGCAGGAGCAAGTGGAGGAGCGGAAGAAGAAAATGGTGCAGCACCCAGTGTACTTTGTCAGCTCCCTCTTGCAGGGGGCCAGGTCAAGGTACTCTGGTGTGTAGAAATTGCTTTTCGGCCTCCTCATGGCCTCGATAAAGCTGCGCCATTACTTCCAAGCACACGAGATTACAGTTGTCACCCGCTTTCCGCTGAAGAGGATACTGCAAAATCCAGAAGCAACGGGCAGGATTGTCGAGTGGGCACTAGAACTGTCGAGCTTCGGTCTCCAGTTCGAGAGCACCTCGACTATCCAAAGCAGAGCTTTGGTGGAGTTCATAGCGGAGTGGACACCAACACCGGACGAAGATATCCCAGAGACGAGCATCCCCGCCAAAGAAGCAGGCAAAGAGTGGCTGATGTACTTTGATGGTTCCTTCTCGCTGCAAGGCGCCGGCGCCGGCGCGTTACTTGTCGCGCCCACCGGAGAGCACCTCAAGTACATAGTCCAGATGCACTTCCCCAAGGAACAAGCAACCAACAATACTGCAGAGTATGAAGGTTTGCTTGCCGATCTCAGGATCGCGGCAGAACTTGGGATCAAGAAGCTCATTGTCAGGGGTGACTCACAGCTCATCGTCCGCCAAGTGAACAAGGATTACCAGAGTCCGTTGATGGAAGCGTAGGTTGATGAAGTGAGGAAGCTGGAAGAGCACTTAGACGGCCTGCAGATGGAACACATTCCAAGAGCTGAGAATGACATCGCTGACGGCCTGTCAAAATGCGCAGCATTTAAGTTACCTGTGGAACCAGGGACCTTTGTGCTCAAGCTGACTCATCCATCCGTAACGCCATCAACCAGACAGAGCAAGAAGAGGAAGTTGGTCTCCGGCGACTATCTTCCGGCAGAGCTCCCCGGAGCCGCCGCCAAGAAGGTCCCCAGGATCGACGCCAAGAGCGCTGAGGAACCGCCTGCTCCGGAAAACCCCAAGGTTTGTTCCGTAGAAGCAGGCGCTCCCGACAAGTTTTGTTTCGGCAAGCTTGCCGGGGAACGTCAAGCTCCGGCCGAGCCCCAGATCCTCGCCGTAGAAGCAGACGTTCTCGCAGCGCCAGAAGTGCCTTCAGTCCTTGTTGTCGAGCCCCAGGCTCCAGCATGGGCGCAGCAGACTGTCCATTTCCTCCAGTACGAAGAACTTCCCGAAGAACAAGAAGAAGCAGAAAGAGTAGCCCGGCGCTCAAGTATGTACCAGTTCGTCGACAACACACTATACAGAAGAGGGCGCAACGGTGTGAAATTGAAGTGTATTCCCCGGGAAGACGGACAGCAGCTGTTGGCAGAGATACATGGAGGCATATGTGGTCACCACATTGGCGCAAGAGCACTTGCCGGCAAAGCGTTCCGGCAAGGTTTCTTCTGGCCGACAGCCCTCCAGGATGCGACTGCACAAGTAACCAAGTGTGAAGCGTGCTAGTTCCATTCCAAGCAGATACACCAGCCAGCTCAAGCTCTCCAGACGATCCCTTTATCCTGGCCATTTTTGGTCTAGGGACTCGATATCCTTGGTCCCTTCCCCCGAGCTGTCGGGGGCTTTGAGTACTTGTACGTCGCAATCGACAAGTTCACAAAGTGGCCGGAAGTGGAACCAGTGAGGAAGGTGACAACACAGTCAGCCATCAAGTTCTTCAGGTCGATTGTCTGCCGCTTCAGGATCCCCAACAGGATCATCACCGACAACGGTACGCAATTCACGAGCCGCGCCTTCATGCAATACGTCCAAGATCTTGGCGCCAAGGTCTGCTTCGCTTCTGTTGCTCATCCCAGGAGCAACGGTCAAGCTGAAAGGGCCAACGCCGAAGTGCTGCGCGGGCTCAAGACCAGAACTTTCGACAGGATGCACAAGTGCGGAAGAAACTGGATCGAGGAGCTGCTGGTGGCTCTTTGGTCGATTAGAACGACGCCAAATCGAGCCACTGGCCAGACACCATTCGCTCTAGTCTATGGAGCAGAAGCAGTTACCCCCACGGAACTCGTATACGGGTCACCTCGAGTGCTCGCTTATGATGAGCTTGAGCAAGAGCGGCTGCGTGAAGATGACGCGCTGCTCCTTGAGGAAGATCGTCTTCAGGCTGCTGTGCGAGCCTCTCGCTACCAGCAAGCTTTGCGCCGCTATCATAGCCGCAAAGTTAAAGCCAGAAGCTTCGAGGAAGGCGACCTTGTTCTTCGGCGCGCCCCGTCCGCCAAGAATCATAACAAGTTGACGCCGAAGTGGGAAGGCCCTTACCGGGTGAGACGAGTCACGAGGCTCAGCGCTGTCCGCCTCGAGACCGAAGATGGCACTCCGGTGAGCAACTCCTGGAATATTGAGCATCTTCGTAAGTTTTACCTGTAAGGCGCGGTTGTCGGGGCCCGCCCGGCAACCAACCTTTTGTACAAGTCTTGCCGCAGTTGCATGTAATCCTTTGTACAAAGCCAGGCGCAGACCCTGAGCAGCAGAAATGAAGCGCTGGCGCCCTAAGTTTTAGCATGCATGCTGAGTCGAGTCTCGTCCTTGGTTAGGGTTGATAGTGCCTAACAGCTACTGACCCCTAGCTTAGAGGTCGAGTCTGCGTCCTTTTTCCTGTTCTTTCGTTCCCTTTGGTTCGCAGGGGTTTGTACATCCTGGCCAGACCACTTGAGGGCGAAGAAGAGAAGAAGGGCGGGCCAGCATCTGGTCCCCGGCAAGCCAGCATTACCGGGGGCTGCAAGTACGAAGATTCGTCCGCGGCAAGCCAAAGCTGCCGGGGGCTGCAATCCCAGATAAGTTTTCGCATCCCTTGTCATGCATTCTCTCATGAGCTGTGGAATACGAAAACCCTTTTCCCCCCTAAAAGCTGCCGTGCTCCCTCGACGACAGGCCCCAGAGCGCGTTCCTGGGGCCCATCTTGGTAGTAGTCGCGACGGCAAAGGGGCGAAGCGGGGGGCCGGATCCCGCCTTCTCCCCGCCTCCACCAAAGGCGCGAGGAGGGCCGAGTGGCGCGGGAGGACGGCAGGGCCTGTTGCCGGGCAAAAATATGTCTATCTTAACGATACAAAGGGTTCGCTCCTTGGTGTGGGTTCCACCCACGGGACAAATGGCCCGGCAAACTCCCCCTTTTCATTAAAAACATTCCGCTCAGGTACAGTTCAGAGAGAATGAAAAACATGAAAAGATGGGATTACAAGCTTCAAATACAACTAAGGCCCGAGGGCTTACAGATTGAAAAGAGATAAGGTGCCCGTAATCCCTTTCTTGTCTCTCTCCTCAGGAGGTAGGACAAGGAGGCGAAAAGGGCAAAAGGGGCGCCTAGGCGAGCTACGGGTGGCAGAAGACACCAAGAGAACGCCCCGGGGGCTCCGGAGGCTGGATCGTGGCAGTGGCGCCGGAGATGGAGCTCGAAGATGAGGCAACGGGACGTCAACACGCTGTCGGGGGCACCTAGCCCTCGTACTCCGAGTTGACGGCCTTGCCGCCAGTCCTCCTCCTCTTCCGCAGCCTCGCCACTCCAGCCGCCCGGGAAGACGACCCCGAGAAGCTCAAGGAGCCGGCGACCCGGATGATGGGTTCGCCGGTGCCACACGGAGCTGCGACCGGCGCCTAGTCGGGCCCGTCATCCCGACGACCGCCGCCCTCGTCGTCGCTGTCGCTCCCCTCCTCATCGCTCTCGCTCGAGGAGGAGCTTTTGCTGTCGGAGGAGCTATCCACGCAGCACCTGGCCCGGGTCCCGAAGTCCCCGAAGGCCTTGACGGAGAGGAGATCGCCATCCATCAACTTGAAATGGAGGGTGAGCCCCTCCGTCAAGGTGTGGATATGGGCGAATGTCTTCCACCCTCGGCCAAGATACACCACGCCGGGGGCTGGGAACTCGACGTGGACCTACGTGCCGCTGATCCCGCAGCCCTTCATGCGCAACCTTAGCGTTTCGGGTTGCTCCATCTCCATCACGCTCGCGAAAGGAGCCGGAAGGCGGAGGCGGCGACGAGGCGCCCGACGCAGCCTGACGAAGAACTCGCAAGGATCGTCCCCGAGATGGACCGCCGTGGGAAGAAGGGCCGCTGGCGGAGGCGAGGCCGGCGCGTCGCGCCGCCCGCCTCTTCCCTGAGCACCGCGGCCTCGTCCACGCCCTCGTCCACGACCTCGCCCTCTCCCCCTTCCCCTTGCGGTTGGCTCCGCCACCGCGGGTGCAAGGGGGGGAGGGGCGCGCTGCCTGGCGGCAACCCTCGCCGCCACCGATGAAGGACCCGGATTCCCTTTCTCCATGGCTAATGGAGAGAGGGGGTCAGAGGAGGAAGAGATGGAGGAGTGTGGGTTCCCGTCGCCCCCCCTCTTGCTCCTTATAAAGGAGTAGGGTGGGGACTCGACCGCCCCGCTCGACCAATCAGGGCGCAGGGAGGCCAGGCGACCGGGACCGGCTTGCTGCCTCGACCCGCGACGGCCCGGTTTCCCGCCTCCACCGTCCGCGACTCCAGGTGCACGGAAGCCGCGTGGCTGACGTGCAGGGCCGAGGCGACGGGTAAGGCGGCCTCTCCCCCACCCCGTGATCGTGGGGAACGGGTGCCTCGGAAACCGTGCCTCGGCCCCGTCCAGCGAAGGAGCCACGCCTCCACATCTCCCTCTACCTATGGAGATGGCACGAACCGTCCCCATTTATTGCGACGTGACGCGTGCCTGCAGGGCTCGGCCCCGCACACGCCACCCACGTCACGCACGCCTCTCCCCCACGATGCCGCATTCAACGCGTGCCGTTCGGGGAGGATGTGGTGGTCGCAGAAAAAGATGTACCGCGACCCAGGCCACGCGTGCCCGTGCACTGTTTTGGGCCTGGCCCAACAGCGCTCGGCACCGTGTATGGCCCAGGCCCGGGGGCTCCTGTCGGTGTACTAAAGTAGGGGTACCTTAGTGCCCCGAACTTGTGCACGGGCAGTCGTAGCACCCCGCGGCAAGGCCTGCCAGGCGATCGCCAAGACCCTCAATGGTCCCCTCTTGGGCCATTCAAGAACAAAGTATTTGAGCCAAGGCCCCGGCAAGAGGAGCTTGCCGGGAAGGCCACCCGAAGAGAGCAAGGCCCTGGCAAGAGGAGCTTGCCGGGACTGCCGCTCGAAGCACAAGTCCCCGGCAAGAGGAGCTTGCCGGGAAGGCCATCCACGGCACGACAAGGACCCTGCCGCGGCGCGCCCCGCGCCCCGGCAAGGCCTGGTGAGCAACAAGCTCCCGGGCGCGACAAGACATCCATCGCGGCAAGGCGCTTGCCGCGGCAAGTTACCACCTCGTGCCTGTGCTCCAGCTCACCCACCAACGTGTCGCTCTAGGGGGCATCCCAGGCACACGTGGCGGGAGGCTGTGCAGCCAGGGGCATGCGGTGGCAAAGCGAAGCTGACAGAGTAACCATCGTGGCAAATGGTGGCGCTCCTGACGGTCCACACCCCTGCTCCATCTGGGCGACGCAGACGGGCATTTAATGCTCTTGTCCCCCGCCGCCAGAGTTAGGTATGATAGCACTGTACAACCACTGTGCAGGCAGCTGTACCCACTACAGCATTCTACCATTTTTGCCCTCACCTACACTGCCACCTGTGGGTAACCCCTTGAGCATATAAAAGGAGGCCCCATGCGCACGTAGGGAGGGGGGAGGAAGAGACCATCTTTACGCTCGACCTCGCCGGCGGCCCGCGTGTACTGTAGCACCGCGCGCTCCCGAGCAAGAACACAATACAATCCACCAAGCAGCAGTAGGGTTTTACGCATCTTTCCGGCCTGAAGCTGGGTAAAATCCCCCCGTGTGCACCGCCTCGATCTGCTCTTCGTGCAACCTCCGCCCCCGCCGAACCAGCAAGAGGCTCGGTCCCCATAGGTGTTCGAGGAAGCCGATTCCCCCCGACACTCACTAAAAATTTAAGGGAAGGGAATAGTGAAATGACTCTGTTGTCTACCTATATTACACTCAAAATGCAACTGCTCACGCTTGCATCACACCTGACCCTCAAGTAAAAACAAACATGCAAGCGTTCATTGCCCTGCCCGCTTGCATCTCCTCTCCCTTTTCCCTCTACCTTGATCCCCTGCCTACAGCGCTAGAGTTCCTCCAGCGAGCCGTCACTGCTAGTCCCATCTGGCCTGGTGCTCGACGATGCTCTATCCAGCTAGGCTACATGTGGGTAGGACCAAATCTCCCCGGCTGCTCCTCCCTCTGGTCCCGCCCCTCATTCTCATGGTCTCCAGCAGCTGCTCCACTGTGGTCCGTCCAACGTACTACTCCGGCGGGCGCCGCAGAACTACGGCTGATGCTACACTACGGCAGAAGGCACCTTATTCCCCTCCCCTCCTCCCAGGCCGTGGCCTTGAGGTGCTGTTGAAGGATGAGCTCATCCAACAAGGTGAGGATCTCCTCTGATTTTTTGCCAATTTTTCATCCTGATCCACTATATGATGAATTGCTATGAGCTGCTTCTGCTGCTGCTATATGATGCATTGCTATGAGCTGCTCCTGCTGCTGCTATATGAAGAATTGCTATGAGCTGCTGCTATGTGATGAATTGCTATGAACTGCTCCTGCTGCTGCTATATGATGAATTGCTATGAGCTGCTCCTGCTGCTGCTATATGATGAATTGCTATGAGCTGCTGCTGGTATATGATGAACCGCACACTTTATGCTGCTGTATGATGAGTTGCTATGAGCTGCTGCTGCTATATGATGCTTTCAGGTGGTGCTGTTATATGATAATAATGAGCCACTTGGACCATCAAATTTCAATAAATAATTGTTCTTCATTTAAATGTGGGTCATGCGTTCTTCGTTTAAATTAGGCAATGGGATCTCTATGGAAGACATTGACCAAAGTAGATTGTGCCAAGTAGATGGTATCTTTGTATTTGCATTTTGAACAAATAGTGATGGTCTGTTTTCCTATCATATTAATTACTGCACTGGGTTCAATTTGTGATGTTTGCAAGTCAAATTAATTTTCATATGGGCAGCAAAATGACAAAATATAATGCAATCTAGACTTTTCACCGATCATACCAAAGATAAGTTGAAAAGGAAGGCAATGAAAAGAACTCGTTGGCTTATTACCTGGAGCTTAAATCCACAGGTGCTTATTTTCTTAGGATAACTCGTAAAAACTGTCCCTAAGAAACTTGGCCAATAGAACTGACATACAAATCACATGTAATGATGATTGCAATGGAGGAGTGACTTACCATAGCACACTGTATAGGCTCACCGCTGCCTCTCCTTTTTTGCGATGTTCCATGAAATTGCCACATACATCTTGTACTTTTTCATTGTTTAACCCCATCTGCAAGTTGACACGGCTAATTTCACACATCTCTACATGATAATACATTGCATATCCCTTGCGCATATTTAAACCACCAATTAACAATTGTGTGCGTAGCATAAACTAGGCATGACTCTGTGTGCTGGCTAGCAGGCACTCTAAGGGAGCCTAATGTAGTGCACTGGAATTCCTACATGCCACCTACGATATTGTGTAATGTACTACCTCTGTTCCTAAATATATGTCTTTGTAGAGATTCCAGTATGGACCACATACAGATGTATATAGATGCATTTTCGAGTGTAGATTCACTCATTTTGCTCCGTTTGTAGCCTATAGTGGAATCTCTAGAAAGACTTATATTTAGGAACAAAGGTACGAGGTAGTATCATGTATGACATCTACATATCTAATTTAGCAGCCAGTAGTAGAAATATTGTCTGCACAAAGGGATTACTGGTCGAAAATCCCAGCAAAGCACGCTGGCAGGCACAAAACAATACAAGAGAGAGAGAGACACACACTTACAAGATCATAGCAATGCCTCAGTCCAGGATCTTGGTTGGCCAAGCTGTTAGATCCAGAAGAAACATCGTCCTTGTAGTTTTTGCCAGCTACATAACAGGTAACAACGACCTGTTAGTATATTTGAATTACATCGGGCAGGTGATCCTGGATGGGTTTAAAGGTGACAAGTACCTAGGCCGTGGCGGGTGCTTGGTGCTACCTCTTGAGCACTGCGTTGGTTTTTCCTTGAAGAGGAAAGGGTGATGCAGCAAAGTAGCGTAAGTATTTCCCTCAGTTCTTGAGAACCAAGGTATCAATCCAGTAGGAGGCTACGCTCGAGTCCCTCGCACCTACACAAACAAATAAGAACCTTGCAACCAACACAATAAAGGGGTTGTCAATCCCTTCATGGTCACTTACGAGAGTGAGACATGATAAGATAATATTTTTGGTATTTTTATGATAAAGAGAAATAAAGATGCAAAGTAATATAAAAGGCAATAGAAATATCTAAGTGTTGGAAGAGTAATATGATGGAAAATAGACCCGGGGGCCATAGGTTTCACTAGTGGCTTCTCTCAAGATAGCATAAGTATTACGGTGGGTGAACAAATTACTATCGAGCAATTGATAGAATTGAGCATAGTTATGAGAATATCTATGTATGATCATGTATATAGGCATCATGTGTGACAAGTAGACCGAAACGATTCTGCATCTACTACTATTACTCCACACATCGACCGCTATCCAGCATGCATCTAGAGTATTAAGTTCATAAGAACAGAGTAATGCTTTAAGCATGATGACATGATGTAGAGGGATAAAATCATGCAATATGATATAAACCCCATCTTTTTATCCTCGATGGCAACAATACAATACGTGCCTTGTTGCCCCTGCTGTCACTGGGAAAGGACACCGCAAGATTGAACCCAAAGCTAAGCACTTCTCCCATTGCAAGAAAGATCAATCTAGTAGGCCAAACCAAACTGATAATTCGAAGAGACTTGCAAAGATAACCAATCATACATAAAAGAATTTAGAGGAGATTCAAATATTGTTCATAGATAATCTGGATCATAAACCCACAATTCATCGGTCCTGACAAACACACCGCAAAAGAATATTACATCAAATAGATCACCAAGAGAATCGAGGAGAACTTTGTATTGAGATCCAAAGAGAGAGAAGAAGCCATATAGCTAATAGTTATCACTACAAAAAAATACACTTCCATGATGATACGTGTTTGTCACAGTAGGTCGCATATTTTGTCATGCATGTACATCCATGACAAATTTATGACAGAATCAAGATAGTCATACCTGTGTTGTCGTAGAAGTGTTCCATGACATTACCAAAATTATCATCACGAAAGTGTCCACTTCCATGACGATAAATCGCGCGTCACAGAAGTGCTTTCGTCAAGGGTGACCGGCACGTGGCTTCCACCGTAACGGAACGCCGTTAAGCTATCGGGTCGGGTTTTGGATCCGATAACCCGTTAACAGCCCCGACCAATGGGGATTTTCCACGTGTAAAATCATCATTAGCTGGAGGAAACACGTGTCGGCTCATCGTTGGGACAGATGTCAACCACTCATTGGACGGAAGGCGCCTATGATACGTCGACATGTGGCACGATCCAACAGAGGCCCATTCCTGTGAAAAGGCCGGCCTGTTTGACTTGGTCAAAAGCTGGCGGGCCGGCCCATGGAAAGCCTGTTAACGGCCTGTTCAAATATAGCCCATTTACAGCCCGCTAACCCAAGGCCCGTTACGCCCTATCCGAATTAGGCCCAGTAGCATCATCTGGGCCATCCAATATGATTCCAGCGCGTTTTCACTTCTGGCCCATGTATGGCCCATGACGTCTTTCGGCCCATATGAGGCCCTATGTAACTCTTGGCCTATTAACAGCCCGTGCTGAAACTGGCCCGTAATGAACAGTGTATCACTTTACACTCATTAACTGCCCGTGGTGAAACTAGCCCGTAATGAACAGTGCATAACTTCATACCCATTAACGCCCTGTTATTCCGTTGGGCTGTTTCCAGCCCATGTTATCTTTTGGCCTTCTCAGAGCCCATTTATTCTTGGGCTCATTTCCAGCATTCGTTTACTTACGGCCCGTTACTGTCATTTTCTGCTTGTGGGCCAAATTCACCCCGTGGTTATAGTCGGCTCATTTGTGGTCCGTTAATTCGTTGTGCCGATTTCATAGCGTCATCAAATACGGCCTATTAACGATGGCCCGTTATGGTCGGCCCATGAATGGACGATTCCAACTCTAGCCCGTTTACGGCCATAATGCGGCCTGTTATTGGCCCATGGTTGGCTAATCGATCATACGGCCCATATAAGGCCCATTGATGATACGGCCCGTAGAAGGCCCATTGTTTCTACGGCCCGTAGAAGGCCTACTGTTTCTACGGCCCGTAGAAGGCCCACTGTTTCTACGGCCCGTAGGAGGCCCAATGTCACTACAGTAAATATTAGCCGATGGTTATTGTGGCCTAGTTTTAAAAAATAGGTTATCGCAGCCACTAGCAAACCGCGGAAAAAGAACTGCACTGACTACAAGCAAACAAATAAACAAGATAACAAGGAAATAAATAAGCAAGCAACTTATGCTAGGCTATCACGGCTATTACACATATTACATCCACTGGGCATCGAAGTTCGCCACCAGTGCAAATATAGGGAACACATCAGCATATAAACGCCGCAGCAAAACAAGTCCAGAACTGAAACCACTTCAGAAGACCTCAAGAAACAGTATCCTGGGTACCCATAATGCTGGCAAGATGCTTAGCAAGCTTATTAACTTTCTCTTATTTGGTGCTTAAATACTCCGGCGCTTGCTGTTGCACAAGAAAGTACGCATATGAATTCTGCAGGGACTTCCTCAGTCCTTTGGCTTCTTGCCACAGCACAGCTGACTGATGCCTTTCATCTTGTAGTTGAGACTGAAGAAGCCAAAGTGATTCAGGCAGCGAGTTCTGGCCAATAACTCGAACACTACATCAACGCAGGACTATGGGGTTTTCTCACTGTCTACAAGATCGTTTTTATCACCTTTCTTGGAGACTAACATGGTTGTCTCACTATCTTGAACCTTATCTGCATTACTTTCTCTACCATTGCATAGTGGGGTGCTCTTCTCCAATATTCTGTTTGCATACTACAAGAGAAACAAGCAGACACATCACATGTTTAGCTTGTAGTATACGAAAATCATTTTGGTAAACCGGTTCAGTAGTAAGGTGGACAGGATAACAGCATGAAACAAACATATATCTATGTACTATGGTCACTACATTGTCCATATCATTCTAGTTTATGTTCCCTAATTAAGATAGAGACACAGTTCAACTCATATATTTTTAAGACACAACAGCATAGAAAGAATATAAGTGTGAGAAACTACACAACATTGGCAACACTTGTAATGTGCATCACATGAGAACATAACTGTTTATGCAACTTAAACTGAAATCAACATACAACAAGAAGTTAGAATAGCAATCCAGTTAAAGAAATAGGTTTAAAACATACTTGTTGCGCCATTGGAGTTTCAATTGGATCCTTCAAATTCGAAAGTAGTTGGTATGAGTAAATACAGTGATGCAACAACAAAGGAGTATGGACCATAGCTACGGAATCTAACCTGAGAACAGTTGCTCTTCTGCTTTAAACATGGAGTTTGGGTTAGCTGTGGTGGTCTTCGTGCTTTGGGCACTACAGTAGCTTTACAAACTGCTCGTGTGGGGGTACTCTGTGGTGGACATGGTGCTTTGTCAACTATAAGTGGGTTACTATCCACTGGGGTTGCGGTTAGATGGGTTGTAGCTGGTTCTCTGCCCAACGGTGTAAGTGTGCAATCTAGAAGAGTCTCGATTATGTGTGGTGGGGCTAGTTTGTGGGCCAGTACAACCTTGGTTCTATCTGCATCAACGGGTAGCACTGTCTTTTGTGAAGAACGGGTTTTTGCTCCCTTAGATACTGCCATCACCCCCTCCAATTCAAATGGCTGATAAACAAGAAAAGAAATTGAACGTACAGACATTGTATGATAGACAGATGTGGTAATTCACATGTATGTTGTCTAACCAAACAGGACAACATGACACAATTTCACATATATGATGCCTAACTAAACAGGATAGCATGACACAGTTTCAGATATATGATGGATAACTTAACAGGATATAATGGCATAATTCAACATATGATGAGTACCTAAACAGGATGATATGATGTCTTTCTAAAATAGGTTGGGATGAAATAATTCACATACATGTTGTCTAAGTATACAGGATGGCATGATATAATTGACATAATTGATTCATATACTAAGCAGCTGGCACTCGCATGTATGATCTCTAAACTAAGCAGATAGAATTCAATAGTGTGCATATGATGTCTAAACTAAGAATGCAAGACACCATATGCATCATATGAGAAATATAAACATTGCAACTTAGAGCATACACCTCAGGTGGGATATAGGACTGGTCATCTGTCTCTGAATCCTCCTCCGAGGAATTCCCTGTAACCATCGAGATATATGCTTCAACAGGTACCATTGCCTGCTCTGAAGACCTTGTTTTCACTCCAGATTTTTCCATAACCGGCTCAAATGGCTGATACACATGAAGAGTAGTTCAATATACACAGATTGTCGACAAATGGAATACGTAATGAAAAAAAAGATGGCATGAGATAATTCACATATATGATGCTTGGCTCCATGGCGGTGCATAATTCACATATATGATAACTGGCTGAAAAACATGTCATTGCATAATTCACATATCTGATATAGAAAGCAAACAGGAGGCATTCACACAAAGCATGTCTAATCTAAGCGGATGGCATGGCAATGCAAGATATGCAAGATATGAGCAATATAACCCAGCCAAGTTAGAGCATGTACCTCGGGGGGGGGGGGAATACGACTGGTCATCTCTCTCTGAATCCTCCTCTGAGGAGCTATCTGTAACCATCAAGAAATCTGCATCGACAGGTAGCACTGACTGCTCAGAAGACCTTGTTTTCACTCCAGATTTTCCCATGACCGACTCAAATGGCTGATGCACAGGAAGAGTAGATGAATGTATAAACATTGTTGACAAATGGAATACATTATGGAAAAAATATGGCACGATACAATTCACATATACGATGACTGGCTAAACAGGATGGCATTGCATGATTCACGTATATGATGCCTGGCTAAAGAAGATGGCATTGCATAATTCCCATATACTCCCTCCATTCCTAAATATTTGTCTTTTTAGATATTTCAAATGGACTACCACATATGGATGTATAAAGACATATTTTAGAGTGTAGATTCACTCATTTTGTTCCGTATGTAGTCACTTGTTGAAATCTCTAAAAATACAAATATTTAGGAATGGTGGGAGTATGATATAGAAACCAAACAGGTGGCATTCACACAAAGCAAATCTAAACTAAGCTGATGACATATAAGATGTATAATGTAAGCAATGCAAGGCGCCATATGATGATATGACCAACATCAGCATGCCAGGTTAGAGCAAACACCTCAGGTGGTAAACAGGCGTGGTCGGCTCCTTGTGAATCTCCATCTGAACAGTTATCTTCCTCTGGAATACAATCTGGAAATGCAGGAGGGGGGGGCACTTCGCCCACCATGGAGCGACGTCTGCATGACATTATATTCGCATGCAACGGTCTTCTCTTTTTCTCTACATGTTTAGTACGACTATGTACAATATCTGACATGCATAATAAAAAAATAGTTAGATTTTGTAAGGCCTAAGGGGTGCATGCAAAAATCAAGACTGATGGTAGCAAACTAGTGGATGGATCCAAAACTAATGATAGCAGGTAGATTATAGCTTCAGTTTAAAAAGATAGACAATGGATCATCTATTGTTTGTTGCCCACCCAACATGAACCACATAGAAGACCCCAAATGAACCAGATAGTAGACATATACTATTCGTTGCTGGCTCGATATGAGACCCATGGGCAATTCAAAACTCAAGATTGAACGATAAAGTAGCAGGTAATAATAACTGATGTATAACGTAAGCAAACACGAAAGACTGCGACCTCTCTTCCGGAACTGTGTAGTCCTCAGGTTCATCTGCTCAGTTGGTGATGGTAATGCGGTTGGCGTGGCTGCCGGCAACGGGGAAGATGATTTGAGGCAGCGAAAGGAAGTCTGCAGGGGGATCTCTGCTGCAGTGAACGCTTCTGTCGATGGTGCACCTCAGGTGGGGTGGATGACGGCACGGCAGGAGCAGGACATAACACACATAGTTTTCTTTGATGCCTATCTGAAAATAAAGTAAATCTGTAAGGGCTCCTCAGAATTGGAGGATTCTATAAATGCAGGGACAGGAAAAACATAGGAATAGGATAGGAGTGCACGTGCAAAACAGAGCATTTGGAAACATAGGATTTCAGTCAACCTGTGTGTTTGGCTCACATGAATTGGAAGAACAGAGGAATGGAGAAACAAAGTGATGCGACGAGTGTACAACCTCTTTGGCATAGCCTTGTGGACCTCAGCATCATTGGGTTGGACGTGGAGGATGGTGATAATGCTGGTGTGACTGTCGGAGGCGAGGAAGAAGATCCGAGGCCTCTGGAAACGGCGCCGAGGGTACTGCTCCGCTGTGATGGACGGTTCCGTTGTTGAAGTAGCTCCGCTAAGGTGTACGGTGACGAGGCTGAAGCATGACAAGACAGACAACGTTAATCTGAAGTGGGACCCTAATATCATCTGCAATAGATGATGTAAAATAGATCACCAAAAAGTGCTAGATGTAAAACGCATCAGCCGCGCCACGGCCGCTCCGACAGATGTTGTAAGTACTGTTCACTCTGAACTTAACTGAAGAAAATGAACTTCACAGTCGAAACTGAATTTTACTGTCGAAACTGATTGAACTAGTAACAGAGCATTGCAATAGATGTTTAGGGCGTTCGAGCACTAGTAGCAGAGAAGCAGTGATCTAAATCAGCAGACTTTCGAGCAGGGAACACACTAGCAGAGAGCAAGTCATGCAGTAGCACCGCGAGCGAGTGCTAAAGCAGCAACTCCTGTAGCTGCCGGAGGTTGTGCAGCAGCAGCAGTAGCGCAAGCGAGAGCAAGAGCAAAGCAGCAGCACGAACGAAAGCAAGAGCAGTGCAGCAGCGCGACCGACAGCAAGAACAGAGCCGCAGCGCGAGCGAGAGCCGGAGCAGCTGCGGCTAGTGCCGTTGTGGAAGTCGCCGCCGAAGAAGCAACGACATGGGGGAGAGACGTCGTGGATGATGTGGCCGGCGACGGCGCCGTCGATGGAGACACGCCATGTCTGCTCGGTATCGAGAACCGGCAGCCCTGTGAGATCGAATAAAAGATAAAATGCAGCGGTGAGTGCAGAACCTCCTTGGTGGCGCCGAGTTGGCCTCGGCTTCATCCGAGGAATTGGTGAGGGTGTTGCGGTTCCGGTGGGGCAGGTCAAGACGGCGCTGTGGGGATTGAGGTGGCGCGATAGACGAGGCGAATGTTGGGGCAGCTCCTTGGAGGTGGAGGACGGGGCGGCTGATCCGGCGGGACGACGAGATCGACAACGGATCCTCATCCGGTGCAGTAGATGAGGGACGGCAAGCTGTTGCGGTGGACAACGTAGTCAGGGAAGAGTCTCCGGCTGGGCGGCGATCGGGACACCGACGGAGGAGCGTGGGGTTTCGTGGGTTTTGGCGGCCTCGGTGTACGAATGGGGGGGGGGGGTGTGAAGGGGGAGGGGGAGCCAAGCTTAGGGACGCGCTTGCCCGAAATGTAGGGTAAGTTACCAGCGTACCCCCACCGGTTTTGACACCGTGACGTGGAGCTTCATTTCCAGCTGAGGGGCAGAAGGGGGATTTTGCGTGTTTGGGCTGCGGGAGCGATTTCGGATGAGGAGGGAGTTCTCGCGCGCGTCCAAATTTCGGGATAACAAGGCGCAGCGCGGGTTGAAGAAGCGGGAGTTTCAAAGCAGGTGAGACAAAAGATACTCGAGCTTGAAAATTTCGGGATAACAAGGTGCGGATTCCTTGTTCGGCAGAACAAACTTAACGTGTAAAAAAACAATTCATACAAGACACAAGAGAGTCATGTCCCCTTTTACTCTATTGCTATAGATGCCATTGAAAAAACTACAAGAAAAATGTAAAAAAAATCGGGAGAACAAGATTACCCTACACAGTACCAAATCAATTCGCACTTCCCTCAACAACAACAAAAAACAAATCAATTCCCACCAAAGAAAGAGTAATGTCCCTTTTTATATGATTACATATGCCATGATCTCGAATTTCAATTTTTTAATCCACGTTATGTTGAATTCGAATATATCGTTAGGTGACCTTGCGGTTTATAATTGATGTAGTCGTACATTTTGATCTTCCATCATATATGAACATTTTACTCCACCATGTGAACATCTATATTGTTGTCTACCATATGGACTAAATTTGAATCAATTTTCCTTATTTGAATACGATTGTTGTCAAGTTATACAATAATTTAATTATTATCTTGATAACAAAAAACATACATATGTGTATTCATATTTCACTATGAACTACATGTACCATACGCTCTCCAATTCAAATATTTGTATCCATTTTATGTTGAATTCAAATCATAGTACATTATTGGTCTAGGTAGCGAGATGTTTGGGATAATCTAAACCCTGTTTTCATATGTATAATTTTTGGCTGAATTGGGACAAGTTTTGGTATAAGCCTCTTGCAAAACCGGAGATTCTCTCAACAAGCCTCGTGGTTCCGAGAGGGAACGTGTCACCTTTGTGTGCGAAACAATATACGCTGCCTCCCCCATGATTTTATTTACAGAGGCAACATAGAACTATATGAGTGCCCTGTTAAATTTTGGAATTATTTCGGGTTCATTTGGCCTTTTTATACATTAATTGAGTTTCCGGACTTTTAATGTGCATAATCTAAATATGAATTGCATGCACATGCTCCGGTGCACCAAAGTGGGTTGAAAAATCACATGTGTGTCCTTGGTTGAATTTCTAGGTCCCATGGAAGAAATGAGAATGAAATTCAAACATCTGGGCGTCATGACTCGGCCGAGAACATCGAGAAACTTTGATTTTAAATTCATGTAAATCCAAAACTCGCCTGGAAATCATGAAACTTGGCATGGTGTCATGTCATGGCACTAACATGTTGTGGTAAAAAATGGGCCGATTTGGAGGCTCATGGTTCTAAGAGGGAACGTGCCACCTTTGAGTGTGAAACGATATACGCTGCCCCCCTTTGAGTTTCTTAACAAAGGCAACATAGAACTACATTAGTGCCCTGTTAAATTTTGGAATTATTTCGGGTTTGTTTGTCGTTTTTTATACATTAATTGAGTTTCTGGTCATTTAATGTGCGTAAGTCATATTTGAACTACAAGCACATGCTCTCGTGCACCAAAGTTGGTTGAAAAATTACATTTGTGTCCTCGGGTGAATTTCTAGGTCCCATGCAAGAAATGAGAATAAAATTAAAACATCTGGGCATCGTGGCTCGGCCGAGAACATTGAGAAACTTGGTTTTAAAATTCTTGTAAATCCAAAACACGTCTGAAAATCGTCAAACTTGGCATGGATGTCATGTCATGGTACTACCATGTTGTGGTAAAAAAATTGGCCGAATAGGAACAAATTTTGGTATAAGCTTCTTGCAAACCCAAGCTTCTCTCAAGAAGGCTCGTGGTTCTGAGAGGGAACATGCCACCTTTGAGTGCGAAATGGTATACGTTGTCCCCCTTGAGTTTATTTACAAAGGCAACATAGAACTACATGAGTGCCCTATTAAGTTTTGTAATTATTCCGGCTTCGTTTGGCCTTATTTACACATTAATTGAGTTTTTGGTCATTTAATGTGCATAATTCAAATTTGAACTACAAGCACATGCTCCCGTGCACCAAAGTTGGTTGAAAAATCACATTTGTGTCCTCGGGTGAATTTCTACTCCCTCCTTCCATCTATATAGGTCCTAATGCGTTTTTCGAAGCTAACTTTGACCAAACGTTAGAGCAATAATATATGACATGCAACTTACACAAAGCATACCTTCAAATTTGTATGTCAAAGGAGCTTCCAATAATATAGTTTTCATAGTATACATCTCATGTGCTATTAATCTTGTCAATAGTCAAAGGCTGTCTTGAAAAACACATTAGGCCCTATATAGATGGAAGGAGGGAGTAGGTCCCATGCAAAAAATGAGAATAAAATTCAAACATCTGGGCATCATGGCTCGGTCGAGAACATTGAGAAACTTGGTTTTAAAATCATGAAACTTGGCATGGTGTCATGTCATGGTAGTACCATGCCGTGGTAAAAACAATTGGCCGAGTAGGAACAAATTTTGGTATAAGCTTCTTGCAAATCAGAGCTTCTCTCAAGAAGGCTCGTGGTTCTTGGAGGGAACGTGTCACCTTTGTGTGCATAATTCAAATTTGAAATACAAGCACATGTTCCAGTGCACCAAAGTTGGTTGAAAAATCACATGTGTGTCCTCGGGTAAATTTCTAGGTTACATGCAAGAAATGAGAATGAAATTCAAAATTCTGGGCGTCGTGGCTGGGTTGGAAACATTGAGAAACTTAGTTTTTTAATTCCTGTAAATCCAAAACACGCATGAAAATAGTGAAACTTGGCTTGGTGCCATGACATGGCACCAACATGCCGTGGTAAATTTGCAGTCTGATTTGCGAAGGCGCACACATTAACAATCAACGAAGTCATTTTGGAACAAGTGTTGTCACGTTACAAATCGGAAACACAAGTATTGTTGAAACCGTGGGCATTCTACTTACTAGTACCATTTACGTGCCGCCACGCATCCCCATTTTTTATTAGCTAGGAGGCGCCATGCAGGGTAGCTATCTGAGTACGAGAGGCGTGCGATCAGACCCCTGCGCGTGCTTATCGGGAGGAGAGCCCTTTGACCTCCATCTGCCGTCCACCTCTCTCCCAAGGTCTCCATTAATGGCGCCTGAGCCTCTGTTTAATGGCGTGGCCATGTCTCACTCGACTGAGATTTAAGAGAGAAAAAAGAAAATCTGAAAGCACGGATCTTGATGTAAGATCCGACGGACCTATATAGCATCTACTGCGACTTATAGCAAGACCGATGAATATATAAGGATGATTAATTTTTTTTTGATCAAAGAAGGGCTTGTCCCTTCTGATTTTCATTACTGAAAACCACCACAATTCACAAGAAGTTCAACACAACTCCAACCTAACACGAAGGACTAAAAGCTACCAGATTGAAATGGCAACATCCCAAGAGGCCAACAAAGGCCAAACATCCACGCTAGAACACAACATTTCACAACCGACGACACAATCCACATCCTAAACCGATTATTACATCAAAAGAAACCAGGAAACTGAAGGAAGCCCAACAGCATCTAGAAGAACAGCAACGCCAGGGTCGCCACAGCAAGAGTTTTCTTCATTCTAGCCTCGCAACATTGATCTTCCATAGAAAGATAAGGACGATTATTTGTCTTACATAATTAGAAAGATAATTAAAAAAGCCAGATGCGGCTACGCCCGAAATACACAAGGGCAAAAGAAGAAGGAAGACAAGGATCTGGCTCGCTGATCTCTACTTTCTTGATGCGTTGCTGCAGGCCGCGGGAACTAGTCTCCGCGGCGAGCGGTGATGAGCTCTTTCGTGTCCTCAAGACGCTGCTTGAGAACATCCACAGATTCCTCCACCAACCTTTGGCGCTCGTTGCGGAGCATGTCATTCTCGTCCATAAGTTTCTTGATGATGACGTCGGTCCTCTTCAACAAGGCACTGGTCTCCTCCTGCTGGTCTGCACTTCGGACGATCTTCTCCCTTAGCAGGTCGCGCTCGGCCCGGAGCCTCTCATTACCCTCCCTTGGTACGCCGATAGCCTGTTCAAACGAGGCTTTCATGTCATCCTGGAACCTCGCCTAGCCGGAGATCTGCTCCATCTGGCTATGGATGATCGCATGCATGCGACTGTAACAGTCATCGCCTGCCCGCGAGAAATTTTCCCAGGCCGCCGCGGCGCGGCGGGACATCTCTACTGCATTCATGGCGCGGCGGGACATCTCTGCTGCTTCCGCGGTGCGGCCGGACCAGTCTGCTGCATCGACGGTGCGACGGGACCTCTGTGCTGCTACTTCCGCGAGGCGGGACATGTCGGCTGCTCTCGCAGCGAGGCGGGACATCTCTCGTGCTTCCGCTTCCATGCTCGCCTCTCCCTGGTGGCAATCTCTCGACCCAGAACTCACGCTGGCCATGGCAGACGTAAGGGAAGGATGCTGAATGGCTTGTTTGTTTTTGTGGATGAGGAGTTGAGGAGGAATGCCCAGTCATCTTGGCATACTAGTATTTATAACCGAGTACTAATACACTCCTAAGTGGGAAACCGTTTAGGTTGTGATCGGTGTGAACAGGTTTGCAATTCAATATAGCGTGGAGTAATTTGGAATGTGACGAGACGCAAGCTCAAAATTTATTGACGGTTCAAGTTTCGAAGTGCGACACTATTCCCGGATGGAGTACTTCTTTTTCTACTCTCTCCTTTCCGGTTTTATAGGGCTTATCTCAAAATTTTAGTTTTTCCATTTTATAAGGCTCAATTTGGTTGTTCCCCAACACATGTTCAGATTCCAAGGTGCATTAAATCATTGCATGCAAGTATTAAGAGAAAATTGACCAAGCATGTACTTTATGCATGCATGCATTGCAATTAATGCATTGATAAACATAATTTTTTATCGCCACCAAAACCCACCATTTCTTAAGCTAAAGTAGACCAAGGTAATCCCTATATTAGCATATTACTAAGATAAATAGAAGGCACTGTAGAAACATTTAGGACGTGAGCTTGTCAATCTGAATGTGGAGGGACACAAGCTTTGCCCCGGCCAGCAGCTTGGGCGGAACTGTCAAGAAGGTCAGCTCCTGCACGTCGACGTCGCCAGGATGCTTGCTGCTTGTCACCTCCATTTCCACCTTGACGGCGTCGGTCGTGCCTTTGGGCTTCCCCGGCGGGCCGTTCGCCCACAACTTGGCCACGTAGTGCGGCAGTGGGGACGCCCCTGCTCTGATGCAGGTGACCGACACGACAATAGGCGCGCCGATGTCGAGCACTCCGCCGACCAAGAAAAACATGCGGCGGTCCTCCTCCGCGAACAGCAAGAGTCGTGGCTCCGACAGTGGCACTTGCAGCTGGAGCACCTTGCCGTACTGGATCCTATGCACGGTCATGGGATGCGCGGTGCTGATGTGGTGGTAGAGTGCCGGCGGCGGGCCTTCATAGCCGCAGACGGGCACGAGGCATTTGCAGGGCGCGAGCGGACACACGCTCTGGTGATCGGCGAGCTTGCGGTAAGTGACGTAGAGCCCACAGCCTTCGTGGGGGAACTCCACCCTCACCGACGAAATGATGGAGTCCACCGCCGTGTTCCGCACGTCGAAGCCACCACTGCGCTCGCACTTCTAGCACTGTCGCTGGTTCCCGGGGCGCTCGACGCGGCAGTCCGCGCAGGCCAGGTGCCCTCCCTTGCACTGCAGAAATCAATCGAACATCACATCAATCAAGAAACCTGCACCTTGCTCAATCAGCCGAACGGACGAGGTGTATTGGAACCTCATACACTGGAGGCGTCAAGGGGCGGAGGCACAAGGGGCAGTGGATCACGGTGAGGTCCATCGAGACCTTAGAGAGCTCCATCGCCGGGTCCTGTTCGGTCTGCATGATCTCGCCCTCCTCGTGCACAACCATCTCTCGACTTGGGCAGGGGTATTACAAAGCTTTACCATCACATATTTTATACTACTTCAAGGTGCATTAAATTAACACATGCAAGTATCAAAAGGAGAGTCACGACATGCATGCATGCTTTGTAATTAATGCATCGGTAAACGCAAATTATTGAAATATATCGAGTGCAGTGCTTTGATGTGTCGCGTCAACTCGTACATCAACGAGAATTTTTATTATCCTCTCCCTCGCGGATTTAACTGCACCTGCCTTTGGCTGTATGAAAGGTTGGCCACACACCTGTCGGGCCCACCTGTCATACACGCAAAGGCAGGAGCGTCCCTCCCTCGCCCATGAGCGTGGTGGCTGGCAAGACTAGGAGAAGCTTTCGCTACACGCTCTCCTTCCCCCACGCGGTGGACATGCAACAATTCAATCGGTGTCAGATGGCCAGAAGCGTACTGTAGTACTCCTCCAGTGTAGTAGTACTCCATCATTGTTCGACTTCCCGAAGAGGCGAAGAGCCAAGCGTAGCCCGGACGCTCGTGTGGAAGTTTCATGTGTAGAGTAGTCTAGGATAGCTTGTATCGTGCCTGTAAGCTTAAAATCGTTGGGGTCGGCTCCATGCTATGTGGCCGTCTCGAAGTTTTTAAAAAAAGTTAAAATAGTCTTCTGGCCCTACCTGACACCCTGGTGATTGTAGTTTGCACGCTCATGTCGTCAAGACAGGAATATATATTTTAATTTGTTTTTTTCGAAAAGGGGGACTCCCCGGTCTCTGCATTAGAACGATGCATACGGCCACATATGTTTTAATTTGTGGTGGGTAAATGTTAGAGGTTGCAGCAAATATATTGTACACTGCGGGTCTTTCAGCCAAGTTTAGAGGCAAGCATGTGGGGCCAGTGCTATGATGTGTCGCGTCAACTCGTACAACGAGGAGAAGCTTGATTTTACTACACGCCTTCTCCCTCACCCATGCGCGCGGTTGCTCGCAAACGAGGACAGGCTTTTGCTTAGTAGTACTTCTACAACAAGCTATCCGTCCCGCTCGCGGTGGACGGACATGCAACAGTGGATTCGACACTGTAGAAGTAGTAGTAGTAACATCATTGTTCGTCTTCTCGAAGAGGTGAAGAGCCAAGCGCAAACCGAACATTGCAGTTGTGAACATTGGAGCATGCATATAGCCAGGCTCTTGCATGAGACAAAATTGCTATGTGAGCCCACTATTGTACTAGTACGTACAACTACTTGCTAGTATAGCCCTGTAAACCAGAAAGGAGTATTTTCCCGTCTAGAGATTTCAACAAGTGACTAGACTACACCGAGACGGAGTACATATGGAGCAAAATGAGTGAATCTGCACCGTAAATAAATACGTACTAGTTCTATCATTTTCCTCTCCAAGGTGCACAATATTGAGTATACTGACTAGTCTCTTTTTGACACGCATTTACATTTTTTTACACAGTACAGACGCAAGCGCTCATATACACGCGCATACACTCACCCCTATGAACGCACACACGCACGACACTATCATCTTGAAATTTATGAAGTCACCTTAGGCACCTCGTCGTCGACGGGTCCATAGGTGCTTGAATGCCAAGGAGGGAGAGGGTAGCGGTTCCCCAGACGTTGAACAGTCAATGATGCATCCTCAATTACATGCAGAGGGAATTAATTGGAGAGCAGAACAGAGCCAACACGATGTGAATGCAATAGAGTTTGGACTCTCATATAATAAAGGCGCCCCACCACTCCAATCCATCTACTCCCAAGTCTCTGCGCAACACTGCTCACTCCAATCCAAGACCAAGTGACCAGAAGCCACAAGCACCTATGGAGGCGATGGACGCGTGCGGCAGTCGGCTGTGCCAAATCATCCAAGGCGCCGGCCTGCGGCCCCGCACCGTGCAGCGTTTCCAGACGGTGCTGGCGACCGCAGGCATCGTAGCCCTCGCTGACGCCGGCTTCGCCTCTCGCATGGACAAAATGATGGTTAACTCCATCCGCAAGTTCACCGCCGTCAAGAAGCACGCGGACGACCTCGCCGTACTACTCCAGCCTGCGCGCCCAGGCTCCTTATTGCCTGCCACCCTCATCGGCCTCCATGGTGACGAACTCTTTCAAGCCCTGGTGGCCCTGCAGGTGCCGGAGGTCACGACGAAGAATGTGCACCTCGAGGCCACGCTCGCCGCGCAGCGCCTCGCCATGCAAGAAACCGTCGACCTGCACATCCACGTCTACGAGGAAATCGTCTACATAGGCCACTACAAGGCAAGCGAGGATAGAAAGATGTTGGCCTTCTTCTGGTGGCTGGAATCTTTGGACGCCATTGTTCAGAAGCACATCGACCTGGCCACGAAAGCCGCTGCTACTTAGGCGCCGTTCGGTGGGCCGGCGCCCTGAGTCGAGGAGGTGGACGTCGTCGATGGATACATCTCTTCTTCTTGCCTCCTGTAACCAACATTGCATCGCCTCGTGGCCTTAATGTTTTATTAGTATAGTACTCCCTTCGTTCCTAATTATAAGTCTTTCTAAAGATTCCAGCAAGTGACTACTACATACGGAGCAAAATGAGTGAATCTACACTCTAAACTATGTCTACATACATCTGTATGCTGTATTCCATTTGAAATAGTATCTAAAAAGGCTTATATTTATGAACGGAGGGAGCATATGGCATTTTTATTCCAGTCGCAACATTTTCACTGTGAGGTGGGGCCGCAGTTGAGCAAACCCACCCCACCCATCGGGCATCGGCCGAGTTTAGAATTAGAAGAGAGAAACGAGGGAGGAGAGCTAGCTATAGCACGAACGCTATTGTCAGATGGGACTCGTGTTTATAGAATAGGAGTACTAAGCACTCGTTCCTCTTTTTTTTTCTTTTTTGAGGAAAAAATTAGTCGTATGTCTAGTACCACTAGTTGGGTGCGTGCAACCTATAGCTGTCATCACTTTAGGTCTCCTTTTCGAACCGCGGCTACACTTCACAGTACATATTATTTCATGCATTTATCCTCCTATATGTACTCCTAGGCTATTTCCACGTGTTCCCATTCGCCGACATGTGGGACATAGAGTATCTGGGTCGTAGTGCATGCACGACTCGGAGCATATGCCGGGGTACTTTACATTTCAGACCTCACGAATTTCATGCAAACCCCCCGCAGAAGAATAAATAAATGAATGAATTACTACATGAAACCGGATTATTTTTGTGGAAACCGGAGCACGTTCAATAAATTTTGGACATAACACGTTTATAAAAAATGACCGGACCGAAACCAGTCTAAGGGCCTCTTTGATTTTTCCCACAAAAAATGGGCCTCTTTGATTCGCAGGATACTGAAAACACAGGGAGAAAGTATGATGGTGATGAACTGAGACGAGGAGAACTCCAACTCAGTTAGAGGTTAGAGTTAGATTCTAACCCTGAACTAACTCTAAACCAAAGAGGTGTATGGATGGCAGGGTTAGATTGACAATAAATGCTCTATCTCAATCATTTGACTACTTTGGACCCTATTTCCTGCCGGATTTGGAGGGTGCTTGGATACGTTTTAGTTCCATGACTAAAAGCAGTGAGACTAAAACTTGCTAGCCTCATCCATGCTTGGATCCAAATACTAAAGAGACTAAAATCAAGTTAATGAGCATTTATTATCCTCCAAACCCTCCAATCAAGAACTCGCCTGTGTTAAAGGAGAGGACTTAAATGAGGAGAGAGATGACTAATCCACATTTTAGTAGGGGTACCCCTGACTAAATTTTTTTAGTCTCAAGACTAGTTTTAGCCCCTCTTTAGTCAGGGGTGCTTGGAACTTTTAGCCTCTTAAAGAGACTATTTTTAGTCCGACTAAAGTAAGTCCCTTGGATCCAAGCACCCTCTTGGTGTGGCCGGCTCTTCTGTGGCCTCCTCCCACTCACAATTGACATAAACGAACCATCTATACAAATCAAGCATGCAAAACATGATAATTTTTACTTTGTCCATACAAATGAGATATCCCACTTAAACATACAAGTCGTCAATCAAGCTTCACAAAATAAAAGAACACTTCATGAAACAAAGAATGAGCTAACTCATCACGGAAGTCATTCACGATAGGGAGGGAGCCCGGAGCCCCTCACGCACCGAGGGAGGAGCTCTCCATTGTCGCTCTGGAGGAAGGCTTTGTAGAGCCCAAGCCCCGGGAACCCCTCCGACGCCAGCCCTTGCGAGTTGAGGTCGACACCGGCATGGGTAGCAGGGCCGCTTGCCGCCGACTGGGAACTTAATCTTTGGGCCTCTAGAAATAATGCAAGCCTGTAACTAAAATACCTAGAAAGGTGAATTGAATCTTTGGGCCTCTAGAAATAATGCAAGCCTGAAACTGAAATACCTAGAAAGGTGAACTGAATCTTTGGGCCTCTAGAAATAATGCAAGCCTGAAATTGAGATACCTAGAAAGGTGAACTGAATCTTTGGGCCTCTAGAAATAATGCAAGCCTAAAATTGAAATACCTAGAAAGGTGACCTGAATCTTTGGGCCTCTAGAAAGATTTATTACCTCCTCAAGGAGCATCAAACAATTCCATGCGTGCACTACAAATCTATACCATGTTTGATCAGGATCTACTTTTCCAAATCAGAATTAGCGCTAGAGCAAGCAAGATCACTGATATGGCCGTGAGACAGAGAAGGAACGAACAAACTCACCCCTCTCGCGACCTCCCTGGTAGATGCGCCGCCATCGCGCACGAAAGAGGGTGAAAAACAACTGGTGAAGGGGGAGCGGGGCGACCTTCGAAGGCCGGAGGGAGAGGGCGGCCGGAGTAGGGCGACGGAGGCCGGAAGGAGAGGGCGGCCGAAGGAGAGAGAGGGCGAGCGACCCTATGGGGTGTTGGAAATATGCCCTAGAGGCAATAATAAAAGCATTATTATTATATTCCCTTATTCATGATAATTGTCTTTATTCGTGCTATAATTGTGTTATCCGGAAATCGTAATACATGTGTGAATAACAGACAACAATATACGTCCCTAGTGAGCCTCTAGTTGACTAGCTCGTTGATCGACAGATAGTCATGGTTTCCTGACTATGGACATTGGATGTCATCGATAACGGGATCACATCATTAGGAGAATGATGTGATGGACAAGACCCAATCCTAAACATAGCATAAGATCGCTTAATTTGTTTGCTAGAGTTTTCCAATGTCAAGTATCCTTTCCTTAGACCATGAGATCGTGTAACTCCCGGATACCGTAGGAGTGCTTTGGGTGTGCCAAACGTCACAACGTAACTGGGTGACTATAAAGGTATACTACGGGTATCTCTAAAAGTGTCTGTTGGGTTGACATGGATCGAGACTAGGATTTGTCACTCCGCTTGACGGAGAGGTATCACCGGGCCCTCTCGGTAATGCATCATCATAATGAGCTCAATGTGATCAAAGTGTTTGATCACGGGATCATGCATTACGGTACGAGAAAAGTGACTTGCCGGTAACGAGATTGAACGAGGTATTGGGATACCGACGATCGAATCTCGGGCAAGTAAAATACCGATTGACAAAGGGAATCGTATACATGATTAATTGAATCCTTGACATCGTGGTTCATCCAATGAGATCATCGTGGAGCATGTGGGAGCCAACATGGGTATCCAGATCCCGCTGTTGGTTATTTCTCAAGAGCCGTCTCGGTCATGTCTGCATGTCTCCCGAACCCGTAGGGTCTACACACTTAAGGTTCGGTGATGCTAGGGTTGTGAAGATATGTATATGCAGTAACCCGAATGTTGTTCGGAGTCCCGGATGAGATCCCGGACGTCACGAGGAGTTTCGGAATGGTCCGGAGGTAAAGATTTATATTTGGAAAGTCATCATACGGACATCGGGGCAAGTTTCGGGGTTATCGGTATTGTACCGGGACCACCGGAGGGTCCCGGGGGGTCCACCGGGTGGGGCCACCTATCCCGGAGGGCCCCATGGGCTGTATGAGGGAGGGAACCAGCCCATAGTGGGCTGGTGCGCCTCCCCCCCAAGGGCCCATGCGCCTAGGGTTTGGGGGAGGGAAACCCTAAAGGGGGCGCCCCCCTTGCTTGGTGGGCAAGCCCCCCTCCCTGGCCGCCGCCCCCCTAGGAGATGCCTTCTCCTAGGGCCGGCGCCCCCAAGGGGTTATATAAAGGGGGGGGGAGAGGGGGCTAACCACCCTATGCCCTGGCGCCTCCCTCTCCCTCTCCAACACCTCCTCCTCCTCCGTAAGAGCTCGACGAAGCCCTGTCGGAGTACTGCGGCTCCACCATCACCACGCCGTCGTGCTGCTGCTGGAGTCTTCTTCCCCAACCTCTCCTTTGCCTTGCTGGATCAAGAAGAAGGATACGTTACGCTGACTGTACGTGTGTTGAACGCGGAGGTGCCGTGCTTTCGGTGCTAGGATCTCCGGTGATTTGGATCACGTTGTGTACGACTACCTCATCCCCGTTCGTTGAACGCTTCCGCTCGCAATCTACAAAGTGGTATGTAGATGCAATCTCTCTCCCATGACTCGTTGCTTAGATGAACTCATAGATGGATCTTGGTGAAACCGTAGGAAAAATTTTAATTTTCTGCAACGTTCCCCAACAGTGGCATCATGAGCTAGGTCTATGCATAGTTCTCTATTGCGCGAGTAGAACACAATTTGTTGTGGGCGTAGATTTGTCAACTCTTCTTGCCGCTACTAGTCTTATCTTGCTTCAGCGGTATTGTTGGATGAAGCGGCCCGGACCAACCTTACACGTACGCTTACGTGAGACCGGTTCCACCGACAAACATGCACTAGTTGCATAAGGTGGCTGGCGGGTGTCTGTCTCTCCTACTTTAGTTGGAGCGGATTCGATGAAAAGGGTCCTTATGAAGGGTAAATAGAAGTTGACAAATCACGTTATGGTTTTACGTAGGTAAGAAAACGTTCTTGCTAGAACCCTAATTCAGCCACGTAAAACTTGCAACAACAATTAGAGGACGTCTAACTTGTTTTTGCAGCAAGTGCTTTGTGATATGATATGGCCAAAGTTGTGATGTATGATGAATGATCTATATGTAATGTATGAGATGTTAAGGCTATTGTAATAGGAATCACGACTTGCATGTCGATGAGTATGACAACCGGCAGGAGCCATAGGAGTTGTCTTTATTTTTGTATGACCTGCGTGTCATTGAGAAACGCCATGTAAATTACTTTACTTTATTGCTAAACGCGTTAGCCATAGTAGTAGAAGTAATAGTTGGCGAGCAACTTCATGGAGACACGATGATGGAGATCATGATGATGGAGATCATGGTGTCAAGCCGGTGACAAGATGATCATGGAGCCCCAAGATGGAGATCAAAGGAGCTATGTGATATTGGCCATATCATGTCACGTTTATTATTTGATTGCATGTGATGTTTATCATGTTTTGCATCTTGTTTACTTAGAACGACGGTAGTAAATAAGATGATACCTCATAATAATTTCAAGAAAGTGTTCTCCCTAACTGTGCACCGTTGCGACAGTTCGTTGTTTCGAAGCACCACGTGATGATCGGGTGTGATAGATTCTAACGTTCACATACAACGGGTGTAAGATAGATTTACACACGCGAAACACTTAGGTTGACTTGACGAGCCTAGCATGTACAGACATGGCCTCGGAACACAGAAGACCGAAAGGTCGAGCATGAGTCGTATAGAAGATACGATCAACATGAAGATGTTCACCGATGTTGACTAGTCCGTCTCACGTGATGATCGGACACGGCCTAGTTGACTCGGATCATGTAATACTTAGGTGACTAGAAGAGGGATGTCTATCTAAGTGGGAGTTCATTAAATAATTTGATTAAATGAACTTTATTATCATGAACTTAGTCTAAGAATTTTACAATATGTCTTGTAGATCAAATGGCCAACGTAGTCCTCAACTTCAACGCGTTCCTAGAGAAAACCAAGCTGAAAGACGATGGTAGCAACTATACGGACTGGGTACGGAACCTGAGGATCATCCTCATAGCTGCCAAGAAAGATTATGTCCTACGAGCACCGCTGGGTGACGCACCTATTCTCCCTGCACAACAAGACGTTATGAACGCTTGGCAGTCACGCTGCGATGATTACTCCCTCGTTCAGTGCGCCATGCTTTACAGCTTAGTGCCGGGGCTCCAAAAGCGTTTTGAGAGACATGGAGCATATGAGATGTTCGAAGAGCTGAAAATGGTTTTCCAAGCTCATGCCCGGGTTGAGAGATATGAGATCTCCAACAAATTCTTTAGCTGTAAGATGGAGGAAAATAGCTCTGTCAGTGAGCACATACTCAAAATGTCTGGGTTGCACAACCGCTTGACTCAACTAGAAGTTAATCTCCCGGAAGAAGTGGTCATTGACAGAATCCTCCAGTCGCTTCCACCTAGCTACAAGAGCTTTGTGATGAACTACAATATGCAGGGGATGGTAAAGACCATTCCTGAGGTATATGCTATGCTGAAATCAGCAGAGGTAGAAATCAAGAAGGAGCATCAAGTGTTGATGGTGAATAAAACCACTAAGTTCAAGAAGGGCAAGGGTAAAAAGAACTTCAAGAAGGACGACAAGGAAGCTGCCGCACCCGGTAAGCAAGTTGCCGGGAAGAAGCCAAAGAATGGACCCAAGCCCGAGACTGAGTGTTTTTATTGCAAGGGAAGTGGTCACTGGAAGCGGAACTGCCCCAAATACTTAGCGGACAAGAAGGCCGGCAAAACCAAAGGTATATGTGATATACATGTAATTGATGTGTACCTTACCAGTACTCGTAGTAGCTCTTGGGTATTTGATACCGGTGCAGTTGCTCACATTTGTAACTCAAAGCAGGAGCTGCGGAATAAACGGAGACTGGCGAAGGACGAGGTGACGATGCGCGTCGGGAATGGTTCCAAGGTCGATGTGATCGCCGTCGGCACGCTACCTCTACATTTACCTACGGGATTAGTTTTAAACCTTAATAATTGTTATTTAGTGCCAAGTTTGAGCATGAACATTGTGTCTGGATCTCGTTTAATTCGAGATGGCCACTCATTTAAATCCGAGAATAATGGTTGTTCTATTTATATGAGAGATATGTTTTATGGTCATGCTCCGATGGTTAATGGTTTATTCTTAATGAATCTCGTACGTGATGATACACATATTCATAGTGTGAATACCAAAAGAGTTAAAGTTGATAACAATAGTCCCACATATTTGTGGCACTGCCGCCTTGGTCACATAGGTGTCAAACGCATGAAGAAGCTCCATGCAGGTGGACTTTTAGAGTCTCTTGATTATGAATCCTTTGACACGTGCGAACCATGCCTCATGGGTAAAATGACCAAGACCCCGTTCTCAGGAACAATGGAGCGAGCAACCAACTTATTGGAAATCATACATACCGATGTGTGCGGTCCAATGAGTGTTGAGGCTCGCGGTGGCTATCGTTATGTTCTCACCCTCACTGATGACTTAAGTAGATATGGGTATGTCTACTTAATGAAACACAAGTCTGAGACCTTTGAAAAGTTCAAGGAATTTCAGAGTGAGGTTGAAAATCAACGTGAAAGATAGATCAAGTGTCTACGATCAGATCGTGGAGGAGAATACTTGAGTCACGAATTTGGCACACACTTAAGAAAATGTGGAATAGTTTCACAACTCACGCCGCCTGGAACACCTCAGCGTAATGGTGCCGAACGTCGTAATCGCACTCTATTAGATATGGTGCGATCTATGATGTTTCTTACCGACTTACCGCTATCTTTTTGGGGCTATGCTTTAGAGACTGCCGCATTCACTTTAAATAGGGCTCCGTCTAAATCCGTTGAGACGACACCGTATGAATTATGGTTTGGGAAGAAACCTAAGCTGTCGTTTCTAAAAGTTTGGGGATGCGATGCTTATGTCAAGAAACTTCAACCTGAAAAGCTCGAACCCAAGTCGGAAAAATGCGTCTTCATAGGATACCCTAAAGAAACTGTTGGGTATACCTTCTACCTCAGATCCGAAGGCAAGATCTTTGTTGCCAAGAATGGATCCTTTCTAGAGAAAGAGTTTCTCTCGAAAGAAGTAAGTGGGAGGAAAGTAGAACTTGATGAAGTGTTACCTCTTGAACCGGAAAATGGCGAAACTCAAGAAAACGTTTCTGAGGTGCCTGCACCGACTAGAGAGGAAATCAATGATGATGATCAAGATCAAGCTCCTACTGAAATTCGAAGGTCCACAAGGACACGTTCCGCACCAGAGTGGTACGGGAACCCTGTCTTGGAAATCATGTTGTTAGACAACGGTGAACCTTCGAACTATGAGGAAGCAATGGCGGGCCCGGATTTCGACAAATGGCTGGAAGCCATGAAATCCGAGATAGGATCCATGTATGAAAACGAAGTATGGACTTTGACTGACTTGCCCGTTGAACGGCGAGCCATAGAAAATAAATGGATCTTTAAGAAGAAGACAGACGCGAATGGTAATGTGACCATCTATAAAGCTCGGCTTGTCGCTAAGGGTTATCGACAAGTTCAAGGGGTTGACTACGATGAGACTTTCTCACCGGTAGCAAAGCTGAAGTCCGTCCGAATCATGTTAGCAATTGCCGCATACTATGATTATGAGATATGGCAAATGGACGTCAAAACGGCATTCCTTAATGGTTTCCTTAAGGAAGAATTGTATATGATGCAGCCGGAAGGTTTTGTTGATCCTAAGAATGCTGACAAGGTGTGCAAGCTCCAACGCTCGATTTATGGGTTGGTGCAAGCATCTCGGAGTTGGAACATTCGCTTTGATGAGATGATCAAAGCGTTTGGGTTTACACAGACTTATGGAGAAGCATGTGTTTACAAGAAAGTGAGTGGGAGCTCTGTAGCATTTCTCATATTATATGTGGACGACATACTTCTGATGGGAAATGATATAGAACTCTTGGACAGCATTAAGGCCTACTTGAATAAGAGTTTTTCAATGAAGGACCTTGGAGAAGCTGCTTATATATTAGGCATCAAGATCTATAGAGATAGATCGAGACGCCTCATAGGTCTTTCACAAAGCACATACCTTGATAAAATATTGAAGAAGTTCAATATGGATCAATCTAAGAAAGGGTTCTTACCTGTGGTACAAGGTGTGAAATTGAGCTCAGCTCAATGTCCGACCACGGCAGAAGATATAGAAGAGATGAGTGTCATCCCCTATGCCTCAGCCATAGGTTCTATTATGTATGCCATGCTGTGTACCAGACCTGATGTAAACCTTGCCGTAAGTTTGGTAGGAAGGTACCAAAGTAATCCCGGCAAGGAATACTGGACAGCGGTCAAGAATATCCTGAAGTACCTGAAAAGGACTAAGGAAATGTTTCTCGTTTATGGAGGTGACGAAGAGCTCGTCATAAAAGGTTACGTCGACGCTAGCTTCGACACAGATCTGGATGACTCTAAGTCACAAACCGGATACGTGTATATTTTGAATGGTGGGGCAGTAAGCTGGTGCAGTTGCAAGCAAAGCGTCGTGGCGGGATCTACATGTGAAGCGGAGTACATGGCAGCCTCGGAGGCAGCACATGAAGCAATTTGGGTGAAGGAGTTCATCACCGACCTCGGAGTCATACCCAATGCGTCGGGGCCAATCAAGCTCTTCTGTGACAACACTGGAGCTATTGCACTTGCAAAGGAGCCCAGGTTTCACAAGAAGACCAGGCACATCAAGCGTCGCTTCAACTCCATTCGTGAAAATGTTCAAGATGGAGACATAGAGATTTGTAAAGTACACACGGATCTGAATGTCGCAGATCCGTTGACTAAACCTCTCCCTAAGGCAAAACATGATCAGCACCAGAACTCTATGGGTGTTCGATTCATCACAATGTAACTGGATTATTGACTCTAGTGCAAGTGGGAGACTGTTGGAAATATGCCCTAGAGGCAATAATAAAAGCATTATTATTATATTCCCTTATTCATGATAATTGTCTTTATTCGTGCTATAATTGTGCTATCCGGAAATCGTAATACATGTGTGAATAACAGACAACAATATATGTCCCTAGTGAGCCTCTAGTTGACTAGCTCGTTGATCGACAGATAGTCATGGTTTCCTGACTATGGACATTGGATGTCATCGATAACGGGATCACATCATTAGAAGAATGATGTGATGGACAAGACCCAATCCTAAACATAGCATAAGATCGCTTAATTCGTTTGCTAGAGTTTTCCAATGTCAAGTATCCTTTCCTTAGACCATGAGATCGTGTAACTCCCGGATACCGTAGGAGTGCTTTGGGTGTGCCAAACGTCACAACGTAACTGGGTGACTATAAAGGTATACTACGGGTATCTCTGAAAGTGTCTGTTGGGTTGACATGGATCGAGACTGGGATTTGTCACTCCGCTTGACGGAGAGGTATCACCGGGCCCTCTCGGTAATGCATCATCATACTGAGCTCAATGTGATCAAAGTGTTTGATCACGGGATCATGCATTATGGTACGAGAAAAGTGACTTGCCGGTAACGAGATTGAACGAGGTATTGGGATACCGACGATCGAATCTCGGGCAAGTAAAATACCGATTGACAAAGGGAATCATATACGGGATTAATTGAATCCTTGACATCGTGGTTCATCCGATGAGATCATCGTGGAGCATGTGGGAGCCAACATGGGTATCCAGATCCCACTGTTGGTTATTGCTCGAGAGCCGTCTCGGTCATGTCTGCATGACTCCCGAACCCGTAGGGTCTACACACTTAAGGTTCGGTGACGCTAGGGTTGTGAAGATATGTATATGCAGTAACCCGAGTGTTGTTCGGAGTCCCGGATGAGATCCCGGACGTCACGAGGAGTTTCGGAATGGTCCGGAGGTAAAGATTTATATATGGAAAGTCATCATACGGACATTGGGGCAAGTTTCGGGGTTATCGGTATTGTACCGGGACCACCGGAGGGTCCCGGGGGGTCCACCGGGTGGGGCCACCTATCCCGGAGGGAACCAGCCCATAGTGGGCTGGTGCGCCTCCCCCCAAGGGCCCATGCGCCTAGGGTTTGGGGGAGGGAAACCCTAAAGGGGGCGCCCCCCTTGCTTGGGGGGCAAGCCCCCCTCCCTGGCCGCCGCCCCCCCTAGGAGATTCCTTCTCCTAGGGCCGGCGCCCCCCAAGGGGTTATATAAAGGGGGGGGGGGAGCGGGGGCTAACCACCCTATGCCCTGGCGCCTCCCTCTCCCTCTCCAACACCTCCTCCTCCTCCGTAAGAGCTCGGCGAAGCCCTGTCGGAGTACTGCGGCTCCACCATCACCACGCCGTCGTGCTGCTGCTGGAGTCTTCTTCCCCAACCTCTCCTTTGCCTTGCTGGATCAAGAAGAAGGAGACGTTACGCTGACCGTACGTGTGTTGAACGCGGAGGTGCCGTGCTTTCGGTGCTAGGATCTCCGGTGATTCGGATCACGGTGTGTACGACTACTTCATCCCCGTTCGTTGAACGCTTCCGCTCGCGATCTACAAAGTGGTATGTAGATGCAATCTCTCTCTCCCATGACTCGTTGCTAGATGAACTCATAGATGGATCTTTGTGAAACCGTAGGAAAAATTTTAATTTTCTGCAACGTTCCCCAACATGGGGAACAGAGAGGAGTCGTGTGATAAGTGGGGGGGGGGGAGCGATCTAGTGCGGGCAGGGGAGATTTTTTTAGTTCTCTTCTAGTGGGCCCGAGGATAACTAACCCAATTAGAACCTCTCCACCGGGCTAGTTTTTTTAGCTGGGTTAGAGCAAACTAGCTCAAACTAACCCCTCTTGTTTTGATAATTTGAGGCTATTTCAACCCAAACTAGTTCTAACTCAGGGATCCAAACAAAGAGGAGTGTTACTGTACTTGCTACAGTGTGGACCGTAGCACATTGTTTTTTATGGCCATATCACCACATTGTTTTCTACTGCTGGTTCACTGGGCTACCGTGGTTCGCACTGCTGGTTCACTGGGCTACGTGGTTCGCACTCCTCCGACCTGAGTAGTACTCTCTCCGTTCCTAAATATAAGTCTTCATAGATATTTCACTATGGACCACATACGGATGTATATAGATGCATTTTATGTGTAGATTCACTCATTTTTCTTCGTATGTGGTCCATAGTGAAATCTCTCCAAAGACTTGTATTTAGGAAAGGAGGGAGTAGTATAGTACTAGTATATACCGCATCATTCTTTGCTCCTTCTTACTACTCCGACATGTGGGAGAGCCAGCATCCGGGTCGACGTATCATGCACCGGATTAGAGCGCGGAACAGAAGGGGTGCATCACCCCTGTCGGAGCGCTAGTATTTCATGACTATAGTGAGTGGTCATATCACAAGTCTTTCCAGCAGTAACGCGCCGTCAAATCACACAGCCCCGCTCGTTCACCCTCCTCGCCTCTCTGTCAAAACACCTACCCGAAAATTGCCGCGCGTACTGCCTGGGAAAAGCCCCGCCCTCAACTTTGAACTACGCGAAAATAGTTCGAGCTTGTTCATTCTATATAAATACAGTAAGTACTGTATGTTTATTCAGCCGTGGGGTTGTTCAATGAATGGAGGGGCGGGGAGCACAAGTGAACAATACTGTAGTACTACTAGTAGTAAGTAGGAGTCGTACAGTAGTCACCTTAAATAGAGAGTTTCTTTTCTTTAATGCCACGTACACAAATTGAACGCTTGTTGTGGAGAGAAAAAAGATAATCACTCCACTATATATGGACGTAGGGGCCTGAGCGCTTGCTTTACTACGGTTGCTCTCTTCATTCTCACATCCTCTCCAGATATAAACAAGACAGCGGTAGCGACATTTTCTCTCTGCTCACTGCTGGTCACAGATCCGGCCGGATCCCTTCGGCCGGTGTGTGTAGAGGACTAAAAGGTGCATCGTTCACGCGGTCATCACCGCCGAGGGAGGAAACCCACAGCTGCCGGAGGGGCCCGATCCTATGCCTGTGCCGTTCTCTCCTGTCGGATTTTGGGTTCCGGCAGACCCTTGAGGTTCGAACTCTGGGGTGCGCGCGGAGATTACGCCCTCTACCTCTCCGTCTCGCAAAGATCTAAACTACTAAAAGAACAACACAAGAGACACAGAGTTTATACTGGTTCGGGCCACCGATGCGGTGTAATACCCTACTCCAGTGTGGTGTGGTGGATTGCCTCTTGGGCTGACGATGATGAACAATACAAGGAAGAACAGCCTCGCGAGGGTCTGTTCTTGGCTGGGGACGAACTGCTAGGAGGAGTTCAATCGCCCTTCTCTCTGGATCCTAGCTGATTAGGTTTCTCGATTGCTAGATGTCTAGATGCCTCTACCCTGGGGGTGGCTAGTCCTATTTATAGGCAAAGGCCCTGGGCCTCTTCCCAAATATTGAGCGGGAAGGGCGCCAACAATTGGCCATTTTGAAGGTGAACATCTGGTACACTTATCCTGACTAAAGTTGGTCCTCGCCTGCCAAAGGCTCTGTGGTGACGCCGTCCTGGGCTCCACGATGACCTCCTCCCCACCGTTGGACTGGTCTTGGTCTCGTTGCACCGAAATGGATGCCTTTGCTTGATCCTCTCGCCTGCGCTTGCCCCCTTTGCACCAAAGAGGAAAGGAGGACACCGCGCGGGCTGGCGCCCGCCTGGCACCCCTGGTCGTCATGGCTTGCGTCATGGGCACCTCGTGAGGTACCCCGCCTTGATCTCTCCGCCTCTTCGTGAGCTAGCCTGGTGAGGCTGCGCCTGAGGAAGCTCCGCGTCGTCCACCCCGCGAGGCTTGGCCCCTTGCGAGGGTCTTGGGTCTTGTGTTGATGAAGATGGGACGTGCTGGGCCCCCTTTAAGCCACGCCGCAGGCCGCAGGCAGGCAAGTCTGGGACCCCCATTCCCAGAACGCCGACAGTAGCCCCTGGGCCCAAGGCGCGCACGGACTTGGCCGCGCTGAGAGGCGAAAGGGCAAGGGCGAAGCGCCGCGGGCCCTAACAGCCTGCGGCCTTGTGCGCCGCGTGGCGGTTGGTGGGACATGGGCGTCTCCGCTTCCCCATGACGCCTCGGTGATCGTGCGGATTGGACAAGTCCCTGCATGCAGATCGTGTCATGATTACCTGTGATCGTGGAGGCCGACGGTTGGCCTTCGCCGGCTATAAGTACGGCACTGCGCGTGCCCTTCTAGTCCATCTCTCCTTGCTTCTCCTTCTTCTCCATGGCTCCATTGAGGAGGTTCTCGGCTGCAGAGAAGGGGAAGGCCCGCCAGGTTGAGCCTGCCTCTCCCCCGCCCAAGCGCGGCCGAGGGCGCCCTCGGAAGCATCCCGTGGCCGCCACGGCAGCTTCCCGCGGCCGTGGAGATGGTTCTCAGCGTGGTGACGGGTGAGCTGCCGTGGTCGGGGGACGCGCTTTGGTCGCGCGCTCCCCTAGACCGCGCTTTCGCGCTGTGGAGGTGCTGCCGGAGTTCGTCGTATGGTCGGCGGAGCCGACTAGCGCCCGACTCCAACTCCCTCGCTTCCTCCTTGGTGAGCTCCCGGCCAGCGCCCCGGGCGGCCTCTGGCTTCAGGCGGACGGCTGCTGCAGTCGGGCCTCATGGGCTGCAATGAAGGTCTCCGCCACTGGGAGCTTGGCCTTGACTCGTGGTTGGCAGGCGTTCGCCCGTGCTCGCGGCCTGGGGCGCCGGTGCACTCTGCACTTTAGGTTTGACGGTGATGCCACCCTCTATGTGAGGGTGTTTGGGGAAGATGGCCGCCACGCACGGTGTCGCCCTGAGGACGACGACCGCGGCCGGGGACCCAGCCCTGGCGACGATGGAGGAGACAACGCCCGTGTGGTTGGCGGCGCTCAAGGCTCCCCAAGCTTCATCGACTCTTCTTCAAGCGACTCTTCCAGCGGTGGCCGCAGTCAGCCCCCTCGCCGTCGTGCCTGCTTGGGAGGTGGCAGTACGTCCGCCCGCCGTCGCGCCCCGGTGAAGCGCGAGAGGGAGTCTGCTTGAGCCCCAGAGGCAGCCCGAGTCTCCTCCGTAGGCCGGTGTGAGGCGAGCCGCGCCGGACTTGTCCTTTCTTTTCCTTTTGTTTCCTGCGTAAAAGAAAACAGCTGCGTGGAGCCCCGCGGGGGCGTGTTCGGGGTTATTGCTGTTAACCATTGCCTTGGTTCCGTTTTCGTGCCCTTTGGCTGTGTGTCTGCACGTAGATAGTTCCCGGCCCCAGCCGTAGGGGGGCGACCGACCCAGGCCCTGTGTGTGTGTCGCGGTGCCCGAGGGGCACGGACTGGAGGGGTGCTCCCGTAACTGGCCCAGGTTGTGAAACCTTCGAACAACTAGAACAGGAGCACTCGCGAGGGTGCCCGTCTATCCTCCCTCGCGAGGCCTTGCATAATAGAAATCAAAGTGGGAGAGTAAAAATCGACGAACCACAAACCAACGACGGCAATAGTTTCAATAAGACTTCAAATGCGAACAAACAAGCCAACTGCGGGAAGCAAATGAAAAAGCCGCGTCCGGCACCTAATCTAGTCTTCGACGTCTTCTCACCAACGCGGAGCTAAGTGCTTCCACTGGGCATGGGAGGGAGCCCCAGGGCCTGAGGCTGGCGCTCCTGAGACTTCGGGGCATGTACAGCCCCAATCATTATTACGTGAGAGTGTCACGGGCGGCGAGCTTCACAGGCGTTGGCCTTCTTCACAGGCTCTGGGCCTTTCTTCTTAGGGAAAACGAGCTTCACGGGCATTTGCCCTCTTCACAGGCTCCGGGACTTTTCCAAGACGCGATAGCTTCACAGGCACTAGCCTTCTTCACAGGCTCTGGGCCTTCTCCAAAAAAGGATAATCTTCACAGGCGTTCGCCTTCTTCACAGGCTCTGGGCCTTCTCCAAAAAGGATATTCTTCACAGGCGTTTGCCTTCTTCACAGGCTCTGGGCCTTCTCCAAAAAGGACAATCTTCACAGGCGTTCGCCTTCTTGAAAGCACAAGTGCTCCTCAGGTGGTTTTGGTAATTAATGTCAACATATTTCTTGTTGGACTAATGTTTCCATCTAGCATGTTTCAGATAAGTTCAACAATGGAGTGGCATGGACTAAAGGTTGTGGGAACTCCTTCAGGATACTAAGGACAAAGGATTGGCTAAAGATTCAAGCTCAAGACTCTTCATTTTACATTTTAGTGATCCAAGATCACATTGAGTCCATAGGAAAAGCCAATACTATCAAGGAGGGATGAGGTGTTGCTTAATGAGCTCTTTGCCTTATGTGCTTAATGATATGCTCCAAAATCCTCAACTACTTTCCCATATCTACAAATGACCTAAACCCTAAGCCAAACTCGGTCATACCGATTCTTTCTATCCGGCGCCACCGAGTTCTTCATATGTCATAAGCCACTGCCAAAACCCTAGCAAATCGGTTTCACTAATAGGGATCTTGGTCTCACCGAGATGGGATTGCAATCTCACTGTGTATGTCCATTGTCAAAATCGGTCTCACCGAGTTTAGGCAATCGGTACTACCGAGATTGCAATGCAAACTCTCTGTTTCCCTTTTGTAACTTTTCAGTCTCACCGAAAGAGCAAATCGGTCCCACAGAGTTTGCCTAACCAACTCTCTGGTTAGCTAATTACCAAATCGGTCTCACCGAGTTTGTGTAATCGGTCTCACCGAGATTATGTTATGCCCAAACCCTAACCATATCGGTCCTACCGAGATGCATGTCAGTCCCACCGAAAAACTCTAACGGTCACTAGGTTTACCGTTTCGGTCCGACCGAGTTTGTTGATTCGGTCCCACCGAGATTGGTAAATTGTGTGTAACGGTTGGATTTTAAGTGGAGGCTATAAATACCCCTCCACCTCCTCTTCATTCGTGGAGAGAGCCATCAGAACACATCTACACTTCCAACTCATATGTTCTGAGAGAGAACCACCTACTCATGTGTTGAGACCAAGATATTCCATTCCTACCATATGAATCTTGATCTCTAGCCTTCCCCAAGTTGCTTTCCACTCAAATCTTCTTTCCACCAAATCCAAATCCTGTGAGAGAGAGTTGAGTGTTGGGGAGATTATCATTTGAAGCACAAGAGCAAGGAGTTCATCATCAACACACCATTTGTTACTTCTTGGAGAGTGGTGTCTCCTAGATTGTCTAGGTGTCACTTGGGAGCCTCCGACAAGATTGTGGAGTTGAACCAAGGAGTTTGTAAGGGCAAGGAGATCGCCTACTTCGTGAAGATCTACCACTAGTGAGGCAAGTCCTTCGTGGGCGATGGCCATGGTGGGATAGACAAGGTTGCTACTTCGTGGACCCTTCGTGGGTGGAGCCCTCCGTGGACTCGCGCAACCGTTACCCTTCGTGGGTTGAAGTCTCCACTAACATGGATGTAGGATAGCACCACCTATCCGAACCACGGGAAAAACATCCGTGTCTCCAATAGCGTTTGAATTCTCCAAACCCTTCCCTTTACATTCTTGCAAGTTGCATGCTTTACTTTCCGCTGCTCATATACCCTTTGCATGCTTGCTTGATATGTATTGTGTATGTTGAAATTGTGCGTAAAACTCCACTCAAACTGAAAAGCTTAAAAATTGCTAATTTAGCACTAAGTGTCTAATCACCCCCCTCTAGACACACCTACTTCCAGATCCTACAAGTGGTATCAGAGCCTTGGTCTCCATTGCCTTGGTTTAATCACCATTGGAGGAAGATGGATGTGTCTACTTTAGGGAGTCTTAGACATAGAGTGCCTATTCTTGATGGAGAGTATTTTCATGAATGGAAAAATGAGATGCTTGTGATTTTCACTCAATATCATTTGAACAAGTATATTGCTAGTCCTTGTGCTCCTCATGTTGATCCTATGCATCCCACTCTAAATGAAGATATTGACATGGTTCGCAATCTTAGAACCGTTGAGCTCATCATTAGAGGATTGCCCAAATACTTGATTGCTAGTTTACCTACTCTTAAATGCACCTATACTATATGGAAATTTCTTGAGGAACGATTCCCCGATTATTCCTTGAAAAACTTGGATGAAATTCTCCATGAATCTATTGCCATGAGTAAAATGAACTCTAGTGATCCTAGTTTTGGTGATTGTCTACTTGAGCTTACTAATCTCATGCATGCTAAAGGAAAGATTGGAATCATTAGTGATATCGTATCCGAAGCTATAAGAATTCATAAAAGTGACCACTTTGATGATCATTTATCTAATGAATCACTTTCTCTAGGAAATGATGAATCACAAGATCATGGATACTACGATAAGAATGATGATAGTGACTTCGATCTTGATGATGCAATGAGACACTTTGGTCTTATGGCAAACCTTCGAGGATATGTGTCAGGAGGAAAGGAATGGGTTCTCCATAGTGGATGTACTGATCATATGACCGGAGACGAAGAGATGTTCCGTGAGCTTGCTGAAAATGACGGCCCTCGAAAGTATGTCACCTTTGGTGATAATTCAAAGGGTAAGGTGGTTGGCCTTGGTAAGGTGGCCATCTCACACGATAGATCCATTCAAAATGTCATGCTTGTTGAATCTCTTGGCTACAACTTACTTTCAGTATCTAGAATTGCTGATTTCGGATTGAATGTCCTATTTACTGAGGTAGATTGCCAAGTGTTTCGTCGAGATAATCATAAAATGGTCTTTACCGGTATACGTAGAGGTGAACTTTATATTGTCGATTTCTCTAAAAAGGCACAACCTAAAACTTGCTTTATTGCTAAATCCTCAAAAGGTTGGTTGTGGCATAGACAACTAGGTCATGTTGGCATGAGAAACCTTGACAAGCTTATTAAAGGAAATCATATCCTTGGAGTTAACAATGTCATATTTGATAAGGATAGACTTTGCAGTGCTTGTCAAGCAGGTAAACAGGTTGGATGAAGGCATCCCGTGAAGAACATCATGACCACAAGGAGGCCACTCGAGCTACTTCATATGGATCTTTTTGGTCCCAATGCCTACAAGAGTCTCGGTGGAAATTCTTTTGGTCTAGTCATAGTTGATGATTTTTCAAGATTTACGTGGGTGTTCTTTCTTGATGATAAATCGCAGGTCCAAAAGATCTTCAAAAACTTCGCTACAAAGGCCCAAAATCAGTTTGACATGAAGATCAAGAAGGTTCGGAGCGACAATGGAACGGAGTTCAAGAACGCAAATGTGGATACCTTTCTTGACGAAGACGGGATTTCACATGAGTTCTCGGCTACGTACACACCTCAACAAAATGGAGTTGTTGAGAGGAAGAACATGACGCTCATCGAAATGGCGAGAACGATGCTTGATGAGTACAAGACGCCGAAGCACTTCTGGGCAGAAGCGGTTGAGACGGCTTGTCATGCAACAAATCGCTTGTATCTTCACAAGCTACTCGGCAAGACGGCATACGAGCTCCTCACCGGTAACAAACCCCAAGTTGGATACTTTCGAGTATTTGGCTCAAAGTGCTACATTCTAGATAAGCATCGTCGTTCAAAGTTTGCTCCTAAGTCTCATGAAGGTTTCCTACTTGGTTAGGGCTCAAACTCTCACACTTACCGTGTCTACAACAATTTCACCCGAAAGGTTGAAGAAACGGTAGATGTGAAGTTTGATGAATCTAATGGCTCGCAAGTAGAGCAATTGCCAATTGATGTAGGAGACAAAGACCCTTCGGAAGCAATCCAAGACTTGTCTATTGGCAAAATTCGTCCAACGGAGGTGAAGGAGAGTACCTCGTCTGTCCAAGTGGAAGCTTCTACTTCACGACAAGGTGAACCAAGAATCGACCCGGAGGCATCCACAAGTGGGACACACCAATATGAAGAAAACGAGGAAATGCGTCAAGACGAACATCAACAACCTCCTTCTCCACCACGACAAGAGAACGACAACGCCAATAATGAAGAAGGCCAAGAAGAAGAACAAGATGAAGAAGAAGTTCAACGAAGACCCAAGCAAAAGCTTTCACGAGTTCGAGCAAGAATTGCCAAAGACCATCCCGTCGAGCAAATCTACAATGATATCCAAACCGGGAGAATTACTCGCTCAAAAACTCGTCTAGCTAACTTTTGTGAAAACTATTCATTCATCTCTAGTATTGAACCTATGAAGGTCGAAGAAGCATTGGAAGATCCGGATTGGATAAATGCTATGCATGAAGAGCTACACAACTTTGAGAGAAACCAAGTTTGGACATTGGTTGAGAAGCCCGACAACAACCACAACATCATCGGTACCAAATGGGTGTTTCACAATAAGCAAGATGAAGATGGACAAGTGGTCTGCAACAAAGCACGTCTCGTCTCCCAAGGATACACATAAGTCGAAGGTATGGACTATGGTGAGACATATGCTCCCGTTTCTAGACTTGAGTCCATTCGCATCTTACTTGCCTTTGCTAATCACCACAATATCACCTTGTACCAAATGGACATTAAAAGTGCTTTTCTAAACGGTGAAATAGAGGAGGAAGTTTATGTCAAACAACCTCCCGGCTTTGTCAATCCTAAGAAACCTAATCATGTTTACAAACTTCACAAAGCTCTCTATGGTCTTAAACAAGCTCCTAGAGCATGGTATAAATGCTTGACTAAGTTCCTTACTGCAAGTGGTTTTGAAATTGGAAAAATTGATTCTACACTTTTTATTAAAAGAGTTAATGGAGAACTATTTGTATGCCAAATTTATGTTGATGATATCATATTTGGTTCTACTAACCCTCTTTTTAGTGAAAAGTTTGGAAAGCTTATGTCAAAGAAGTTTGAGATGTATATGATGAGTAAACTCAAATTCTTTCTCAGTTTGCAAATCAAGCAAACTAAGGAAGGTACATTTATCTCTCAAACGAAGTACACCAAAGACCTATTCAAGAAGTTCAATATGCAAGAATGCAAATGTATGTCTACACCCATGCCTACTAGTGGACATAATGATTTGACCAAAGATGGTGAACCAGTTGATCAAAAGGTTTATCGCTCTATGATTGGTTCATTGTTATACCTATGTGCCTCTCGTCCCGACATTATGCTAAGTGTGTGCATGTGTGCACGATATCAAGCTGCTCCTAAAGAATGTCATCTTAAGGCCGTGAAAAGGATAGTGAGATACTTAATCCATACACCAAATTTTGGCATTTGGTATCCTAAGAGGTCCTCTTTCGATCTTGTTGGGTATTCCGACTCGGATTATGCCAGAGACAAGGTTGATAGAAAGTCCACTTCGGGTACATGTCAATTTCTTGGTAGATCTCTTGTGTCTTGGTCCTCCAAGAAACAAAACTCGGTATCCTTATCCACCGCCGAAGCGAAATACATTGCCGCTGGTTCATGTTGTGCTCAATTACTTTGGATGACCCAAACTCTTAAAGATTATGGGGTCTATGTGAAACATGTTCCATTGCTTTGTGACAATGAAAGTGCTATCAAAATTGGTCATAATCCCGTGCAACATTCTCGAACTAAGCATATTGAAGTTCGTCATCATTTCATTCGAGACCATGTTGCAAAGGGTGACATTGATCTTAAACATGTTCGCACCGATAAGCAATTAGCGGATATATTCACTAAACCGCTTGATGAGAAAGTGTTTTGCAGGTTGAGAGGAGAATTGAACATCATTGATGCTTCAAACTTGGAGTAGAAACTCCATTGGATACATGCAAGACATGAGCTTATGACTAATCCTTGATATATCTCTTGTGATGACTATCTAATGTCTTGGATATATTTGCATCTTGCATGTTATCTAACCCATGTAGGTACTTGGATGAATCTATTTCAATGAGATTGCAACTCTCTCACATCTTGAGCAATCTCTACATCACCGAGTCTCTACACGACCATGGTTAAAGACAAGGAAGCATGAAACCACTCAATCATATCCTTTGACAAACTCTATGTTGAGATTCATGATTGTCATTTTTGGATACACAAATGCTTTTCCTTGCTAGAACTAACCCATGTAGGAAGATGAACTCAAATTCCAAGGGGTTCTCCCAACTCATGATGAGCTACATCGACTTCGAGCACCCACACAAGTTCAACTACATGAGCAAGATCCACTCCACCACCCAAGGTATGATATTCCATCTTAGAGAAGCTTTACTCAAAGTCATGAGTCAAAGCAACTCAACAAGATGTGAATACATCAAGATGCTTAAATGAAAAATGGTAACCCCATTTTGAGCTTAAACGATGAGTATGACCTATGATCAAGTGTTCTCACTTGACTCCTAAGTCAATATACTCTAACATAGGTGACTTTGTCACCGCCCAAATCTAGATGAAGTTCTCTTGAGTCTCCTTTCTTTGTGTGTTGTTGTATTAGTCCCTTGCATATTTGTTTCCCTCTTTACACAAAAAAAACCTTCATCTAGAGCTTTCATTCTTTTCTGTTCTGCATATTTCTGCATCAAATTCCTTGCAAATCTTTCAGTTAATTCATTGCAAATCTTTGTGAGATCTTATTTGACTAGTGAGCTGAGGTGACAAGTGTTTTCTCTGTAGTAAACTCGGTTTCACCGAATTGAACGTTTCGGATCAACCGAATCCCTTCGGTACCACCGAAACATGACGCTCGGTGCCACCGATTTCGCAACAGGAAAATAGTTTGCCACTTGTTCTATATTTCTTCTGATCCAGCTCCACTCGATGAATCTTATCCTCTACAAGCATCACAGTTTTATCCATTGCTTTATGCTGAATCTCAAGGACCAAACCTATTCGCCAGATTCCAGAAGAACCTTCTTGGAAATTGATGTCAAAGGGGGAGAGAGAGATCACATCAAAGCTTATCATCAGGGAGAAAGAGAGAGAAAGTATTAAGGGGGAGAAAGAGATCTCCTGGGGGAGAGAATACTCAAGGATCCCAGATGCTTGATGTTTAAGAGGAGAGATGCCACATGTCTTTTTGGGGGAAAGACATGTTCATAGAATATATTGCTTCTATTCATTCATGTATGTCAGTATATTTCAGCTTAAATTAATTATAGATCTTTACTCTTGGGACATGTCTAATCTAATGTGGTACCTTGTACTCACTCTCTACATGTCATCCCAGTCTTGGTATTTTTGTGGTTTTCTTTGGTTTGCTCTGGCTAGTGGATGCACCTATGTTATCTAACCTTGTTTATGCAGGTTCATTCCATCCTAAGCCAACTCAAGACTACAAGGTAAGTATATGCATCAGAATCATGAGTATGAGGAATTCTTGCTTTTGTACATACTGTTTGATAGAAGGACTCATAAGCATGAAGGTATTTCTCTTAATAATCTTTTGCTCTGATGCATATGGCCAAGATACATGTAACACATTGCCTTCTCTGTCATGGTTATGCTCTCACATGCATCTATATCTTACATTTACATTATTGCATACATGTAGGGGGAGCCTATGCTTGTTACATGTTCTTCCAAAGCTTTACTTGCTATTCTTTTATCTTAATCTAAAGCTTTGATGTATGTTGCCATCAATTACCAAAAAGGGGGAGATTGAAAGCACAAGTGCTACTCAGGTGGTTTTGGTAATTAATGTCAACATATTTCTTGTTGGACTAATGTTTCCATCTAGCATGTTTCAGATAAGTTCAACAATGGAGTAGCATGGACTAAAGGTTGTGGGAACTCCTTCAAGATACCAAGGACAAAGGATTGGCTAAAGATTCAAGCTCAAGACTCTTCATTTTACATTTTAGTGATCCAAGATCACATTGAGTCCATAGGAAAAGCCAATACTATCAAGGAGGGATGAGGTGTTGCTTAATGAGCTCTTTGCCTTATGTGCTTAATGATATGCTCCAAAATCCTCAACTACTTTCCCATATCCACAAATGACCTAAACCCTAAGCCAAACTCGGTCATACCGATTCTTTCTATCCGGCGCCACCGAGTTCTTCATATGTCATAAGCCACTGCCAAAACCCTAGCAAATTGGTTTCACCGATAGGGATCTCGGTCTCACCGAGATGGGATTGCAATCTCACTGTGTATGTCCATTGTCAAAATCGGTCTCACCAAGTTTAGGCAATCGGTACTACCGAGATTGCAATGCAAACTCTCTGTTTCCCTTTTGTAACTTTTCGGTCTCACCAAAAGAGCAAATCGGTCCCACCGAGTTTGCCTGACCAACTCTCTGGTTAGCTAATTACCAAATCGGTCTCACCGAGTTTGTGTAATCGGTCTCACCGAGATTACGTTATGCCCAAACCCTAACCATATCGGTCCTACCGAGATGCATGTCAGTCCCACCGAAAAACTCTAACGGTCACTAGGTTTACCGTTTCGGTCCGACCGAGTTTGTTGATTCGGTCCCACCGAGATTGGTAAATTGTGTGTAACGGTTGGATTTTAAGTGGAGGCTATAAATACCCCTCCACCTCCTCTTCATTCGTGGAGAGAGCCATCAGAACACATCTACACTTCCAACTCATATGTTCTGAGAGAGAACCACCTACTCATGTGTTGAGACCAAGATATTCCATTCCTACCATATGAATCTTGATCTCTAGCCTTCCCCAAGTTGCTTTCCACTCAAATCTTCTTTCCACCAAATCCAAATCCTGTGAGAGAGAGTTGAGTGTTGGGGAGACTATCATTTGAAGCACAAGAGCAAGGAGTTCATCATCAACACACCATTTGTTACTTCTTGGAGAGTGGTGTCTCCTAGATTGGCTAGGTGTCACTTGGGAGCCTCCGACAAGATTGTGGAGTTGAACCAAGGAGTTTGTAAGGGCAAGGAGATCGCCTACTTCGTGAGATCTACCGCTAGTGAGGCAAGTCCTTCGTGGGCGATGGCCATGGTGGGATAGACAAGGTTGCTACTTCGTGGACCCTTCGTGGGTGGAGCCCTCCGTGGACTCGCGCAACCGTTACCCTTCGTGGGTTGAAGTCTCCACTAACGTGGATGTAGGATAGCACCACCTATCCGAACCACGGGAAAAACATCTGTGTCTCCAATAGCATTTGAATTCTCCAAACCCTTCCCTTTACATTCTTGCAAGTTGCATGCTTTACTTTCCGTTGCTCATATACCCTTTGCATGCTTGCTTGATATGTATTGTGTATGTTGAAATTGTGCCTAAAACTCCACTCAAACTGAAAAGCTTAAAAATTTCTACTTTAGCACTAAGTGTCTAATCACCCCCCCTAGACACACCTACTTCTAGATCCTACACTTCTTCACAGGCTCTGGGCCTTCTCCAAAAAAGGATAATCTTCACAGGTGTTCGCCTTCTTCACAGGCTCTGGGCCTTCTAGGGGTAGAACCTGCGGAGGTGCTGGATGTTCCATGCGTTCTGGATCGGCTCCCCCTCCTGAGTCTCCAAGCGCGCGGAGCCAGGCCTGGAAACATGAACAACCTTGAACGGGCCCTCCTACATGGGAGAGAGCTTGTGCAGCCCCTCCCTGGAGAGAACCCGCCTGAGCACGAGGTCTCCTACCTCGAGAGTTCTGGGGCGGATGTTGCGGCTGTGATATTGTCGTAGCGCCTATTGGTACCTCGCCGCTCGTAGCGCGGCTTCTCGGTGGCGTTCCTCCCCCAGCACAAGCTCCACCCCCCGCATGTCGTCCTGCTGCGCCTCGTCGAACGCTAGGACCCGTGCAGAGCGACATCTGACCTCGTGAGGGAGGACTGCTTTGGCTCCGTAGACCAGGAAGAACAGGGTCTCTCCAGTTGGCTTGGTCGCGGTTGTGCGGATGGACCACAACACGGACTGCAGCTCATTGTACCAACCTTTGCCGCAGGCCTCCAGCTTCTTCTTGAACGTCCTGGTCTTGAGGCCCCTCAGGACCTCCGCGTTGGCTCGTTCGGCCTGGCCGTTGCTTCGCGGGTGCGCCACCGAAGCGTAGCATATCTGCGTTCCAAGGTTAGCACAGTATGTTTTGAAGAGGTTACTGGTGAACTGCGAACCGTTGTCTGTAATGATGCGGTTCGGCACCCCGAACCGGCTCACGATGCCCCTGATGAACTTGACAGCGGAGCCCGCGGGAATGGTGCGGACGGCCTCCACTTCTGCCCACTTGGTGAACTTGTCCACGACGATGTAGAGGTAGCAGCAGCCCCCTGGCACCCGAGGAAACGTGCCCAGGATGTCCAGCCCCCAGACTGCAAACGGCCACGAAAGGGGTATAGTCTGCAGGCCTCCTATCGGCTGATGGATCTGCTTGGCGTGAAATTGGCAGGCCTCAAAAGCCTTCACCAGTTCGGCAGCATCGTTGAGTGCGGTGGGCCAGTAGAACCCACTGCGGAATGCCTTACCAACAAGGGTTCGTGATGACGAATGGTGTCCATAGTCTCTGCCGTGTATGTCCTCCAGTAGTTCCTTTCCTTGCTCCCTGGAGATGCAGCGCAGGGATACATCGTTCGGTCGCCTCCGGTAGAGCTCTCCATCCCTGATGCAGTACGCCGTGGCCTGCCGTGCCACACGCTCCGCTTCCTCCTCCTTCTCCTGCAGGGTCCCTTGTGTCAGATAACTCCGAAGCTCCGTGATCCAGCACCCCTCCTGTGGTTCCATCGTCAGGAGCAGGCGTGCTCCTGAACCTGGGCCACAGACCGGGGCTCCCGAGGCAGGTAGCTGGGGAAGTTCCTCTCGTGGCTGAGCCGTGTTTGACAATGACGGCAGGGCCGAGGGCTTGAAGAGCCGCTCCTCGAAGACGCCAGGCTCCTGAGGCAACCGCCTGGACGCCCGCCTGGCGATGTTATCAGCCTCCTGGTTGGTGCCACGGGGCACGTGCTTCAACTCCAGCCCCCAGAACTGCTTCTCCATCCTGCGAACCTCTGCTAGGTAGGCCTCCATGTGCTCGTCTTTTGGCTCGTATACCTTGTTGGATAAATTGACAAGGAGCTGGGAATCGCCCTTGATGGTGAGGCGCTTCACCCCCAGGGCGACTGCGACCTTCAAGCCCGTTATCAAACCTTCGTATTCCGCTATGTTGTTTGAGACCTTTTCGCCCTGCTGGAAACAGAGCTGCATAGCGTAGTAGAGCTTGTCCTGGGTGGGCGACACCAGCACCGCCCCAGCCCCTGCGCCGTGCCTGGAGAATGCCCCATCGAAGTACATGACCCAGCCTTCTGGCGCCTCGCTCCCTGGGGAGAGGGACCGGTCCTCGTCGTCCTTGAGGCCTGGTGCCTCCGTCCATTCTGCCACGAAATCTGCCAATGCTACTCCCTTGATAACCCGGGTTGTGCTGAACTCGAGCTGAAACGCCTGCAGTTCTATGTTCCACTCAGCGACCCTTTCGGCTGAGTTAGGGCTCCTGAGCACTATCTCCAAGGGATATGATGAGACGACCTTGATGGGGTGACCCTGGAAATAGTGCCGCAGCTTGCGCGAGGCCACCAGTAGCGCGAGGAGGAGCTTTTGAGGCATGGGGTACCAGGCCCTTGCGTCCCATAACACCGTGCTGACGAAGTATACTGGGTGCTCAACAAGACTGAGTGCATTAGTGCTCGCGGCACCCTCCGGAGGCAAGGGCGCCTCGCGAGGTGGCGAGGCCTCCGGAGGCGGACCATCCAGGTGAGTGGCCTCTCCCGCTTCCGGTGCACTCTTTGGCAGCTGATCTTCCTCAACCACGGTACCGGTTTCTGTGGGCCTTCCTTGTTCCTGCTTCACCTTGTCTCGGGCTGCTGCTGTGGTTCTGATTTGGCGCTTCTCCCTAACTGCCACCAGGGCTGCGCTGGCAGAGTAGGGAGTGGCGGCGAGGTAGAGGACCAAGGGCTCTTGAGGACGTGGAGCCACCATAACTGGGGGACTGGTTAGGTATCTCTTGAGATGTCAAAACGCCTTGTCTACCTCTTCAGTCCATTCAAAGGGCCCCTTTTTCTTCATTAGCTGGAAGAAAGGCAGCGCCCGCTCCCCCAGTCTGGAGATGAAGCGCCCTAGCGCGGTCATGCGTCCAGTGAGCTTCTGCATTTCTCTGAGGGTCTTTGGCAGGCTCATGTCCTCGACCGCCTTGACCTTCTCTGGGTTAGCCTCGATGCCTCGATGGGATACGAGGAAACCCAAGAGCTTGCCTGAGGGGACCCCGAACACACACTTCTCTGGGTTAAGCCGCAGGTTCACTGCATCGAGGCTCGCGAGGGTTTCCTCCAGGTCTTGTAACAGGGTCTTGGCCTCCCGAGACTTCACCACGATGTCATCAACGTAAGCTTCGACATTCTTCCCGAGCTACGGGCCCAAGGTGATGTGCATCAGCCGCTGAAAGGTCGCCCCCGCATTACGCAGCCCAAATGGCATGCACCTGTAGCAGTACACCCCGCACGGGGTTAGGAAGGCTGTCTTCTCGACGTCTTCCATCACCATCTTGATCTGGTGATACCCGGAGAAGGCATCCAGGAAACATAGCAGGTTGCACTCTGCGGTGGAATCGACGATCTGGTCGATGCAGGGGAGCGGGAACGGATCTTGCGGACATGCCTTGTTGAGGCTGGTGAAGTCGACACACATGCGCTCCTTCCCTTCCTTCTTGGGCACAACGACAGGGTTGGCCAACCAATCCGGGTATCGGACCTCACGAATGACCCCAGCGGCTTCCAACTTGCGGGTTTCTTGGATGATGAAGGCCTGCTTTTCTGTGGACTGCCGCCTTGCCTTCTGCTTCACGGGGCGCACGTTTGGGCACACATTGAGGTGATGCTCGATTATGCTCCTGGGGATCCCTGCCAACTAATCAGGCTCCCAAGCGAATACCTTCTTGTTTGCGCGCAGGAACCTGATTAGGGCCTCCTCCTGCTCGGGCTCGAGGTTGGCGCCTATGGTGAAAGTGGCACTGGAGGACCCGTCCTCGTCGACATGTATCTGCTTGGTTTCTGCCTTGTCCTGGGTGAACAGCTGCTTCTTCTTGGCGGGCACAGCCCCCTTGGGCTCGGGGGTCCCTGAGTCGGCGGGCTGTGCTGATGCCGGCGTCTTGAAGGCGAGCTTGAGCACTCGCAGCGCGTCCCCGGTGTCCCCGTGCACGGTGAGGACACCACAGCTCCGGGGCATCTTCATCAGGTTGTACGCCGGGTGCGTGGCGGCCATGAACTGGGCCAGCGCTGGGTAGCCGAGGATGGCGTTGTAGGGGAGGCCGATGGGGGCGATGTCGAAGTCGACCATCTCCGTGCGGAAGTTGTCGTAGGTGCCGAAGGTTACTGGGGGCCGGATCTGTCCCAAGGAACTGGATGATCCGCCCCAACGCCTGAGAAGGGCCGACTGGGTTGCAGCCGTTCCAGGGGTATGCGGAGGAGATCGAAGGCCTCAACCGAAAGCACGCTGAGGCACGCGCCACCATCGATGAGAGTTCTGGTGACGGCCACCTGACAGATAGTGGGGGTGCACAACATGGGGAGCGCGCCCGAGCTAGCCGAGTTGGAGGGGTGGTCCTCCGAGATGAAGGTCAGGCCGACCTTGTGTGCCGCTCGGTCCGGGGGAGCCCCCTGCCGTGCGGAAACGGCGCTGACCCGGCGAACAAACGGCTTGACGTGGCGACTTGTGGGAGGCGCCCGCGAGCCGCCCAGGAGGGCCGCGACGACCGGGGGTGTTGGTGTAGCGGTGCGGCCGTCTTGCCGCACGGACGGATGCTGAGACGATGCTTGCTGCTCGTTCCCCGCCGGGCCGGTGGCGGCATTGGCGGCGGGTGATGGGGAATGACGAGGACGCTCGCCGACGGGTGCCGTCTGGGCGACGCGGGAAGCGATGGTGGCCCGGCGCTCGGCGCGGGCCCGACGAGCGTCGGACATGGACGTGACGGTCGGAGGAGAGCGGAGCGGCGGAAGACAAATTACGGTGCACCCCTACCTGGCGCGCCAAATGTCGGATTTCGGGTTCCGGTAGACCCTTGAGGTTCGAACTTTGGGGTGCGCGTGGAGATTACGCCCTCTACCTCTCCGTCTCGCAAAGATCTAAACTACTAAAAGAACAACACAAGAGACACAGAGTTTATACTAGTTCGGGCCACCGATGCGGTGTAATACCCTACTCTAGTGTGGTGTGGTGGATTGCCTCTTGGGCTGATGATGATGAACAATACAAGGAAGAACAGCTTCGCGAGGGTCTGTTCTTGGCTGGGGGGACGAACTGCTAGGAGGAGTTCAATCGCCCTTCTCTTTGGATCCTAGCTGATTAGGTTTCTCGATTGCTAGATGTCTAGATGCCTCTACCCTGGGGGTGGCTAGTCCTATTTATAGGCAAAGGCCCTGGGCCTCTTCCCAAATATTGAGCAGGAAGGGCGCCAACAATTGGCCATTTTGAAGGGGAACATCTGGTACACTTATCCTGACTAAAGTTGGTCCTCGCCTGCCAAAGGCTCTGTGGTAACGCCGTCCTGGGCTCCACGATGAACTCCTCCCCACCGTTGGACTGGTCTTGGTCTTGTTGCACCGAAATGGATGCCTTTGCTTGATCCTCTCGCCTGCGCTTGCCCCCTTTGCACCAAAGAGGAAAGGAGGACACCGCGCGGGCTGGCACCCGCCTGGCACCCCTGGTCGTCATGGCTTGCGCCATGGGCACCTCGTGAGGTACCCCGCCTTGATCTCCGCCTCCTCGTGAGCCAGCCTGGTGAGGCTGCGCCTGAGGAAGCTCCGCGTCGTCCACCCCGCGAGGCTTGGCCCCTCGCGAGGGTCTTGGGTCTTGTGTTGATGAAGGTGGGCCGTGCTGGGCCCCCTTTAAGCCACGCCGCAGGCCGCAGGCAGGCAAGTCTTGGGACCCCCGTACCCAGAACGATGACATCTCCGACATAGGGCCGGCTCGGGAGGTCCTTCGACCCTTCTTCCTCCCTGCCGTATTGTCCGCAGATCCGACCTGCCGCCGCCAACATCCCGGCGACCCTCAGGTATAAGTTCTTCGAAAGCGGCCTTGCTCTACTACCCCAGCTCCCCACATGTCTGCATGTACATCTTTTTCTACTCCCATCAGCTCTTCCAAAGCCACCTAAATTTTTAGTATTATTAGAGGTAAAGCTACTTCATGCATTCGAATCTAGGGCTTTGTTCAAACAACGAAGAAAGGGGGGAAAGTTGTAGCATGAATCTAGGACTTGATTCAAAGAGGAAATAATATGGTGAAAGTAGTAGAGACCGGATACCCAACCGATCTCTTGGTTGAAAAGGGAAATAATGGAAAAACACAGTACAAACTGGATAAGGAACAGATCTATTATTGGTTGAAAAAAGGATAGAATGTGGCGGCTGGTGGACAAGTCAACGGAGTATGTCCAGGATTAGATTTGCTGCCATCACATAGTAAAAGGTCTCCAGGATTAGATTTGCTTCCCTCACATAGTAAAAGGTCTCAGGATTAGATTTGCTGCCTTCACATTGTAAAAGGTCTCAGGATTGGATTTGCTGCCCTCACATAGTAAAAGGTCTCCAGGATTAGATTTGCTGCCCTCACATAGTAAAAGGTCTCCAGGATTAGATTTGCTGCCCTCACATAGTACAAGGTCTCCAGGATTAGGTTTGCTGCCCTCACATAGCACGAACAAACTCGGCATCACCACTTTATGCCTCCTTGTAGGTACATTGTGCTGATGCGTCCACTGTCGCATGTCCTTATACTAACCTTTTGTTGTTGTTAATGTAAGGGCGCATGTAAAATCAAGCGATCACACTGTTACCTTAGGGACATGTCTAACCAGTGTTATTGTTAATCTAATGCCTCTCGTCGGAGTAATGGGCCACGGGTAGGCTAACCCGAGGCCCAGAACCTTTCAAGACATCGGGGCAGGCCGCGCCCCTCGAAGATGCCACGACGAAGAGCCGCCTTCTAGAAGCCGGCCGGAAGAACGTCCCACTCCCCCCTGCAGCCGAGTCCTGAGGGCGAGTTCAAGACACGCCGACTCCAATCTGGCAGCTTCCAGAGAAGCCGGCCACCAGGAGTCGGCCCCCGGCACCAACGAATACCCGTGCCCTCATCCAGAGGGACGGGACGGGGAGTGGCTGCAGTGAAGCCCACTTCCTCCCCTTTCCCAGGGCAGGCGTGGCCACAGTGCGCCGTACCCACGGAGATCTCCGTCCGGCGCAGCACTGTTGCCATGCCGGTCCTGACATCAGCACCAGTGGGCGGAGTCCTGCACCCACGACGACCTGTCTATACGGCCTAGGACGACGGGTCCCACCAGTCAGCGGGAGTCCAGGAGACGGCAAGAGCGCCACCAGTCGGACCCATTGGGAGTCGGCCCCCGGGAGTCGGCCAGCCCCTCCTACGGGCCCCATGCGCCATTAACCAGATGAGACGGGGAGTGGCAACAGTGATCGCCCGCCAGGCGGCGGTGCTGTTGCCGTGACCCCATGACCAAGCCTGCATCATTAGAGGCGCGACTACAATAATCAGCAGCCGGCAAGACCCGCCAGTGGTGGACACGGCCTGTCGACTCCGTACCGGACTATTCGACGGGGCCCAGCAGTCGGCGGGCCCCATCAGCCGGCGGAGAAGACGACGACCAAAGAGACTGACGGCTGGGCCCTGCGCCTAGCCAGATTACCATTGTACCCCTAGGGGGTAGGCCTATATAAACTCCCCAGGGCACCCATTCAAAGGGTTCGAATCCATTAGCACTAGACTAGACCATATAGGAAGGAGAGAGCTAGCTGTGCCTTCTCCTACCTCCCGAAAACAGCTCAAGGAGCAACCTTGTACTCACTTTGCCATAGTAATCATGCGGAGACCCCGCAGAGCAGGACTGGGACGTCATCTCCTAGGAGAGCCCCGAACCTGGGTAAAGTTCGCAGGCGTTCGTGTCTATGCCTCATCCCGCTTCCAGGCACCGGCGACGTTCTACTCGCTCCTACCATGATAAGCCATCCTTTGGCATATGTCGCACCCAACCCCCGACATTTGGCGCCCACCATGGGGCGAGGTGCACCGTCGTCCGGAGACCTGCTCTGGACGGGAACCCTTTTCCTCCCTGGCGAGCGCAGCCAGCCCGGCATGCCAGACGGAGTCTGTGCCGACGCGCTGCATGGCGCTGAGATCGCCTGCGCGGCCAGCTGCCTCGCCGATCTTGTCGGTGAGGTTCGCCTATCCAATGAGCCCGCATCCGACGCGGGCACAGGCGGCCCTGAGAACCTCCTCGCGGGCCTCCTCGATCAACTCCACATCGCCAGCGAGCCAGTTATGTACTTGGAGTTCGTAGGCTCTACCGATCCGATGTTGGTCGATTCCGACACCGCGTCGCTCGACGCGTTCCCCACCAACGTGGTGGTCTACGACGAGCCGCTCCCTCGCACGGAGAGCGACGAAAGCACCGTCACAGAGGTGCTCGTCATCGGTCATGGCAAGCATTCTATCGGAGGAGCTCATGACCCACTCGACGCGGCGCTGCAAGACCTGACCGCGCCCATTCCCGAAGACGCCGACGCCGAGAGGCTGGAGGCGTGCCGCCTTCAGCTCGTCGAAGGTGCGAAGAAGTTGGCTAGCATGAGACGCCTGTCAGAAGCCTACTAGCGCGAGATGGATCGCACTGTGGGTGGCTCGCCGGCTCCAGCTGGGCCTAGCCGCCTTGGTGCGGTCCAACAGCGCGGCATGGCCATCACCAACCTGTTCGGGGCAAATCGCCCCATTTACGCCACGCCTGCGGAGAACATCCGGGCCGCCCAGGCGGCGGCGGACGAGCTGGACAAATTCGAGGGCGAAGAGCGTCGCCTGATGACAGAGCACGTCCAGCAACTCCTCGACGCGGCTGCCGGGCAGAACGAGGCCGGCTGCCGCACTGATGCTCCGCAACGGCAAGACGATGACCCGTCTCCCCGCCGAGACTAAGGCGCGACGTCTCGGACGCCGACTGGCGGGGTCCGCGGAAGAAAAGACAAGGAGCCGGCTGCCAGCCGCAGTCGGACTCGCATCACCATCGAGCGCGACCAAGACGGCCGCCCAAGGGCAGTGGAACGACGGGACGACTGTCCGCCTCCTCCCGCTCGCAGGGAAAGGCGAGTCTCCCCGCCGCCTGTTGATCACCCGACCCTCGGCGACCACCTTGGCCGCCGAGAAGGAGTCGGAGAGAATGACACTCGCCACCGGATCGACCGACTCCACCGATCGCTGGCGCTCGAAGAAGAAGACGAGCTGGGCCCGCTGTGTTTTGGTCCCCGCATCCGAGACGAGCCCTTTCCCAAAGGGTTCACGCTCCCAAGAGACACGCCCAAGTACACCGGCTCCATGAAGCCGGAGGATTGGCTAGTTGACTACTCCACAGCCATCAACATAGCGAACGGCAACAAGCGTGTTGCCGTGAAATATGTTCCGCTCATGCTTCAGGGCACAGCCCGGACGTGGATGAACAGCCTGAAGCCCCGCAACATCAACAACTGGGTCGACTTCACCGACGCCTTCGTCCGCAACTTCACCAACACGTACAAGCGGCCTCCCAAGCCTCGCCAGCTTTCCCTGTGCGTGCAGGGCCCCAACGAGTCAACTCGCGATTACCTCACACGTTGGGCCGAGCTCCGGAACTCCTGTGAGGGCGTGCACGAGGTGCAGGCTATCGAGTACTTCACTGCCGGGTGCAGAGAAGGCACCCTCCTCAAGCACAAGCTCCTCTACGATGAGCCATAAACCCTCGACGAGCTGCTGGTCATAGCAGACAAGTATGCCACGGCCGACTCCTCCATGAAGGCGGAGATTCAAGTTAGTGCGACTGGCAAAGTGGCCCCTTAGGCTCCTAGAACCTTGGCTGGAGACACCAGTCGGCGACAGCAGCAGAGCGACCACAAGCGCAAGGCCCCACAGCCGGCTTCCAGCAGCCGGCAGGTGGCGACAGTCGAAGACCAGCAGCCTCCGGCTAAAAGACAGAAGGGCGGCAAGACAAACTGGTTGCCGGCTTTCTCCTATGAGCAGACTTTGGATGGTCCCTGTAAGTTCCACAGTGGTGCAAAGCCGTCCAACCACACTAGTTGGAAATGCCACTGGCTCACTAGGATCGCCAAGGGAGACGACCTCCTGCCTCCCCCACCTACTGGGCAGCCGCCTCCCCCTCCGCCCCAGCAGCCGGCGGTCAGGCCAGTCGACGCAGTACAAGATGAGTACCCAGAAGAGCACGAAGCCTACGTGGTGTTCACCAGTGTGGCCGATGATCGACGCAGCAGGCGGCTGCAGCAACAAGAGGTGAATGCAGTAGCATCAGAGACACCAGAGTTCATGCATTGGTCTGAAAAACCCATCAGCTGGATCAGAGCTGACCACCCAGAGGTGATGCCGAGTCAAGGCTCCTACGCCTTGGTTTTGGATGCCACCTTTGCCACAGATAGACGAGCTGCTCGTTTCTCCCGAGTCCTGATAGACGGCGGCAGCAGCATCAACATCTTGTACAAGGACACCATGGAGAAGTTAGGAATCAAGCAAAGATAGCTTCAGAACAGCCGGACTGTATTCCATGGCATAGTTCCTGGCCTTTCCTGCTCACCAATCGGCAAGATCCTGATAGATGTCCTCTTCGGAGACAAAGATCACTTCCGCCGAGAGTCAGTTTGGTTTGAAGTGGTGGACCTCGAAAGCCCATACCATGCGTTGCTTGGCCGGCCTGCTCTGGCCAAGTTCATGGCCGTCCCCTACTACGCCTACCTCAAGATGAAGATGCCGAGTTCCAGGGGGATTCTGACCATAGCCGGCGACTACAGAAAGTCGTCCGCCTGTGCAGCTGAGAGCAGTCGGCTGGCCGAGTCCCTGGTGATCGCAGCTGAGAAGCGGCTCCTTGACCGGGTTGTGGCGATGGCCGACAAGCAGCCGGAAATGTTGCCCAACCCCAAGGAGTCGGAAGCTGAAGGTTCGTTCAAGCCGGCCAAAGAGACGAAGAAGATACCCTTGGACCCGGAGCACTCAGAGAGGTACGCTGTCGTAGGTGCGAACCTCGACAGCAAATAGGAAGGCGAGCTCGTCGATTTCCTCCGTGAGAATCGGGACATTTTTGCATGGTCCCCCAAAGACATGCCAGGTGTTCCGACGGAATTCGCCGAGCACAAGTTAGATGTCTGATCTGATGTGAAGCCAGTCAGGCAGCCCTTGCGCCGTCTGTCAAAAGAAAAAAGAAGAGTTGTTGGAGAATAGATAGTCCGGCTTCTAGCAGCTGGCTTCATCACGGAGGTATTCTTTCCAAAGTGGCTAGCCAACCCGGTCCTGGTGCTGAAGAAGAACAAGAAGTGGCGAATGTGTATTGACTACACAAGCCTCAACAAAGCATGCCCCAAGGACCCGTTCGCTTTGCCAAGGATCTATCAGGTGATAGAATCCACAGCCGGATGCGAGCTGTTGAGTTTCTTAGATGCATATTCAGGATATCATCAGATCAAGTTGAATCCAGCTGACAAACTGAAGACTGCCTTCAGCACGCCGTTTGGAGCCTTCTGCTACTTGACCATGACGTTCGACTTGAGGAATGCCGGCGCCACCTTCCAACGATACATGCAGAAGTGCCTCCTGAAGCAACTCGGCAGAAATGCCCATGTTTACGTGGACGATGTGGTGGTGAAGACGGAGAAGTGTGGAACACTGCTGGAAGACCTCAAGGAGACCTTTGAGAACCTGCGCCGATTTCAGATCAAGCTCAACCCTGAGAAGTGCGTCTTCGGAGTACCGGCCGACCAGCTTCTTGGCTTCTTGGTCTCCGAACGCAGCATAGAGTGCAACCCTGTGAAGATCAAGGCCATTGAGAGGATGGAAGTACCCAGCCGACTGCTGAACGTGCAGAAGTTCACTAGCTGCACGTGCAGAAGTTCACTAGCTGCACGTGCAGAAGTTCACTAGCTGCTTGGTGTCCATCAGCCGATTCATTAGTCGGCTGGGCGAGAAGGCCCTCCCCCTATACCAACTCATGAAGAAAACCACTTTTTTCGAGTGGAACCACAAGGTGGACGAAGCCTTTCTCTAGTTGAAGAGATGTTGACTACTCCACCTGTTGTGGCGGCTCCGACTCCCAAGGAGCCCATGCTTCTATACATCGCCGCCACCAGCTGGGTAGTCAGCACAGTCATTGTGGTGGAATGCAAGGAGGAAGGCAATGCACTACCTGTCCAGAGACCGGTGTATTACCTGAGCGAAGTACTGTTGACCTCCAAGCAGAACTACCCCCACTACCAGAAGATGTGCTATGGCGTGCACTTTGCTGCCAAGAAATTGAAGCCTTACTTTCAAGAGCATCCAATCACTATGGTCTGCACAGCCCCACTAGCCGTGATCATCGGAAGCCGAGATGCTTCAGGCTGAGTGGCCAAATGGGCCATAGAGCTGGCTCCCTACACCATCTACTACCAACCTCGCACCGCCATCAAGTCACAAGCGTTGGCCAGCTTCCTCGTCGACTGGGCCGAGACCCAGTACCTGCCGCCAGCGCCCGACTCCACCCATTGGCGGATGCATTTCGACGGCTCCAAGATGCGCACCGGCTTGGGAGCCGGCATCATCCGCACCTCTCCCAAAGGCGACAAGCTCAAATATGTGTTGCAAATCCATTTCGCCGCCTCCAACAACGTCGCCGAATACGAGGCGCTCATTTAGGGGCTCCAGCTTGCCAAAGAACTTGCCATTCGCCGGATCCTGTGTTATGGCGACTCCGACTTGGTGGTCCAGCAGTCGTCTGGCGACTGGGACACCAAGGACGCAAACATGGCGAGCTACCACTTCCTCGTGCAGCAACTCAGTGGGTATTTTGAAGGGTGCGAGTTTCTCCATGTGCCAAGAAACGACAACGACCAAGCAGACGCCCTGGCACGAATCGGCTCTATCCGTCAAGCAATACCATCCGGCGTCGCCCTTCAACGCCTCCTCAAGCCGTTTGTCAAACCTTCACCAGAATCAGACTCCATGTTTGTGCCGGCTCCTCCTAAATAAGTCGGATCCGACTCAAGAGCCCCAGCAGACGACACGAGAATTTTGGCAGACGGCTCCAGGATCGCGGAAGTCGGAACCGGCCCGGGGACTTCAGAACCCGGCCCGAGGACTGCGGCGGCCAGCCCGGAGATTTCAGGACTCGGCCCGGGGACTGCGCCAATTGGCCGGGGGACTTCATCGATCCAGCAAGCGGCTGCCGACTCCAACCCGCCGCCTCCCGGCCCAGTCGCCCTCGTCCAAGTCACCGTTCTGACAGTCGAAGAAATCACAGCACCCTCATGGGCCTAGCCTATCCTCAAATTCCTGGTGAGCAAAGAGCTGCCGGCTGACGAGATCTTAGCTCGGCAAGTGCAACGCCGAGCAGCAGCCTATACCATAGTCAACAGAGAGCTGGTAAGGCGCAGTGTCACTGGCATCTACCAGCGCTGCGTGGAGCCGGATCAAGGCGAAGCAATTCTCAAAGACATCCATCAAGGCGAGTGTGGCCACCACGCAGCTTCAAGAGCACTCGTCGCCGAAGCCTTCCGCCATGGTTTCTTCTGGCCGACTTCTTTGGAAGAAGCCAATGATTTGGTCCAAAAATGCAAGGGATGCCAGAAGTTCCGCTCCAAGCCGCATCAGCCGGCTTCTGCACTCAAGACTATCCCCATTGCCTGGCCCTTCGCCGTTTGGGGCCTGGACATGGTGGGACCATTCGAGACGGCACGAGGCGGCCTGACTCGCTTACTTGTCGCGGTGGACAAGTTCACCAAGTGGATAGAAGCAAAGCCGATCAAGAAGTTGAATGGTCCGACTGCCATAACGTTCATCTCCGACATCACAATTCGGTACGGCATACTGCACATCATCATCACCGACAACGACACAAATTTTGCCAAAGGTGCCTTGGCCCGTTTCTGCGCGACGCAGGGCATCCGACTGGACTTAGCGTCCGTTGCCCATCCGCAGTCAAACGGCCAGGTGGAGCGAGCAAACGGCCTCATCCTGTCCGGCATCAAGCCTCGACTGGTCGAGCCTCTGGAGCGCTCGGCTGGCTGCTGGCTCGATGAGTTGCCAGCTGTCCTATGGAGTCTGCGCACAACTCCAAACAAGTCAACCGGCTTCATGCCTTTCTTCCTCGTCTACGGTGCCGAAGCCGTAATCCCAACGGACATAGAGTTCGACTCCCCACGAGTCACCATGTACACCGAGGAGGAAGCAGAAGAAGCGCGTCAAGACGGCGTCGATCTGCTGGAAGAGGGCCGGCTGTTGGCACTCAGCCGGTCCATCATCTACCAGTAGAGCCTGCGCCGGTACTACAACCAGAAGGTCAGACCGATATCTTTCCAAGAAGGAGACCCTGTGCTCCGGCTGATCCAGCGAACAGCCGGCCAGCACAAGCTGTCGGCGCCTTGGGAAGGCCCTTTCATCATCAGCAAAGTGTTGGGCAACGACTCCTACTACCTGATCGACGCTCAGAAGCCCCGAGCATGCAAGAGGGATGACTCCAGCAAAGAGACGGAGCGACCATGGAATGCAAATATCCTTCGAAGATTTTATAGTTGATGCAGTATGTACCACGCTACCTTTTGTATTAAAGTACCAAGACTTCGGGCCCCTCGAGAAGAGCTCGGGAACTGCCCTCTTTTATCTATATGATAAGAATTATGCCTACGAGTATGTTACTCTTTGTTATGCCGCTTGGCACCGGGTTCGACTAGTCGGCCCGGGGACTTGCCGCCTTGCACTATGAAATGCTTCCTGCAGCTGGACAAGTAGTGTGTGGCACCTAAGCCGTCTCCTGTCAGAAGCCGCAGCTCGCAGAGCGACTGTCTGGTGGGCAGGAGTAAGGTAGAATGGGCGTCCACATGAAAAATGGTTAAGGACCCAAAGCATAAACATAGCTTAAGCCGGCTTCCAGCCTTTTTTGCAAACCGACTCTTGAGCAGTCGGCTCGCCGCCTTCTATTCAACTTGCTAAAAAAAACTCTAAAAACGGCTAAGTACTTGCCTTCTCAAAGTAGCCAAGTACTTGACCCAGCAGTAGTCCGTAGAGCGGCTGACCGGCCGACAAGTCGGCAATTAAGGGAAGGCGGCAAAGGAAAAAGCCAAAGGAGCAGTAGGCAAGAAGAGATAGAACTCGGATGAATATTTACATAACAGAGGCCCTTGGCTGAATCTTCGAACAGAAGTTCAAAAATACACCCCGCGGGTGGAATTGTGCGAATTACCAAGTTCTTCAAAGACTATTAAGCAGATAAAACAAAGATAAGGTGGCAGCTTAGGAAGCGGCAGACGGGTTCGGAGGATCGGAGTAGACGGCGGTGCCAGGTGTTGGGGCGGCCGACTGGTCGGTCTCGGCTCGATCACCTCCGGCGGCAGCCGGCTCGGTCGGGCGCGGCTTGTTGCTGGAGGCGCGGTCGAGCTGAGGTTGGCAGTTCGCTCCATCTTCTGGTGCCTCCATCTCGCCTCCATCCTCCGCCTCGCCTTCCTCCTCGACGCTGGAGCCGATCACCTCCGCCGAGTCCTCGCCGTAGTCTGGGTTCATCCCAAACCACTCCGGCGGCGCCTCCTCGCCGTCTTCAGCCCGCTCGGGGACGAAGATGCTGGTGTCGGTGTACTCGGCGGTCGATGCCGCGCGCTTGACGAGGGCGTCTTCCATGAGAGCCAGCTCCGCCTGGGCCTCTAGCCGGAATGTGGTGAGCCGGTCTGGATCCAGCCCAGGATACCACGCCTTGACGAACTCCAAGGCCCGACGCGCTCCGTCCCGGGCCAAGGAGCCCTTCCAGGCCTCAAGACGGCCAACCGCGACCTCCAGCCAGTCGGCTGTCTGACTGGGAGTGCGCGGAGCCTGCATATCTGGCCACAGGGCGGCGATCGCCTAGGCGCTGACACGTTGAAGCCGGCGCAACATCCGGTGGGCCGGTCGAAGGCGGGCCTCAATGGTAAGGATTTGCTCGTCGAGGGTTCTGGGGGCATCGGCGGCGATCTCCGTGCCATCCGCCCTCCGCCCCTTGCAATCAGCCTCGATGGCTTGATTGGCGGCCTGCGAGTGGCCGGGGAAGAAGTCTGCCAAGACGAAAGAACGAAGAACAAGTCAAAAAACCAGAAGTCGGCTCGACCTATAGTCGGCAACTCAAAGAAGAAAAATGAGGAAACTCACATCGACGAGATCCTCAATCTCATGGAAGCCGGAGGACAGCACCGCCTCTTTGTCAGTCCAGGAGGAGTGCTCGCTTGCAAACTTGGCCAGGAGGGCGGTCTCCTTTTCCTCCGCCTCATCCTGGGTCTTCTTGAGCAGCTCCTTCTGCTCTGCCAGTTGCGCGACCAGCAGGTCGCACTCCGTGGCCAGCTTATCGCACTCCTCCCCTTTGGCACGCAGCGTGGTGTTGACCTCGCCCAACTGCTGCTGAAGAGTGGCGTTGGCCTGTGAAGAAAAAGAAGAAAGAGGGCGTTAGTCGTCAACAAAGAAGGTCGCCAGGGAGATCCGGCCCGACTGCTCAGCAGTCGGCTCAAATCTCGGGGACTACAGCCCGCAGGTGCACTAGCGCGCCCTCGCAGAGAAGAAAGAGGACTCACTCCGGCTCTTCGACAAGTCGGCGGTCCGCTTGCCTAGCTCTTCGACGTTGCGGTTGAGGGCGGTCACACGGAGATCGTGATAGTCCTGTGACAGGCATTTCAGATAGACGTTGGTACTTGGAACTCGCCAGTTAGAGTTCCGAGCCGCCTGCTTGGTAGCCGGCCAGAAACTCGGGGACTACACCCAGTGGGTGCGCTGGCTCGCCCCCATAAAAAAGAGCAAGAAACAAAAACAAAAAGGAGGAAACGTACCCGGATGGGCGTCCGCGACGCCAGATGCGCCTTGGTGCAGTTCTGGATGGCGTCGCTCAGCTCGGAGCTTGGTTTGGACGTCCAGAAGCGCTTGATTCAATGGGCCCATCCCGCCTCCTCGCACCCACCCAGTGGGTGCGGCGCTCGTCGCCTCGGCGTCTGCGATCGTCGAACTCGCGGCGCCGGTCTCCAAAGAGCGCGGCGCCGAAGTCGCCTTCGCAAGACGGCAACGCGTTGGCGAGCCAACTTGGAGAAGTAGGCCCGCCATGACCTCGTCTTCAGTTGGCGGCACCGGCGGGTCCGCTGGCTGCTTGCCTTGCTCGCTTCCAGACGGCGGCGGCGGCGGCACGATCACGTCTGGCATAGAGACGTCACTGCCTCCCCTCTCCATGACCGGGTTCTCGCCACCGGCTTCCCCTGTCTGCCCAACTCCGGAGCCGGCGGGGCAGAGTTTAGTGGGGTGACGAACACCACCGATTGGCGGTGCGCGGCTTCCTCAGCCTGCCGCCTTGATGCAATGGCGGCCTCGGACTCTTCTAGCTTCTTCTGGGCGGAGGCCTCCGCCTTCTCCAGGCGGGCGGCCTCCTCCTCTTCGCGCTTCTCTTGCGCGTTCCGCTCTGTCGCCTCCCGGAGGTTGGTGGTGGGGTCAACCCGCCGAGTGGTGGCGAACGTCTCCGCCGACCCCATGACAGAGGCGGCGGCGACCCTCTCAAGAGTGAGGGGAACCCTGAAGCAAGGGAAGCAAGTAAGGACTCAGACAAAAGCTATCAAAGAAAGAATAAAGGCGGAAAGATGGAGTACTCACGTGGAGACCAGCGGCGGCTTCTTCACTTCCTTGCGAAAGCGGATGGCCTTTGTGGCCGCCTCGTCCCGCTTGGTCGCCGCGGCCGAGCTCCTGGGCTTCTTCGGCCGACCGCCGAACAAGCTCGGCACGGCCCTGCGCTTCTTCGCGCCGCCTTGAGCGTCTGGTGCGGCAGAAGAGGTCGCGCCGGGCTGGCCGGCTCTTGGCTGGTGGCGCGGGGTGACTTCCTCATCATCATCAGGCCAGTCCTCTAGACTGGCCCCAAGCTGCGGGCCGCCTTCCCCCTCGGCGTCGTCTTCCAAAGCTGCCGCCCCCAGATCTGGGTCGTCGACGTTGCTCTCCGCCCGGTCGACGAGGAACTCGCGGGCCGGCCCTGTGGTGCCAGCTGATGGATGGAGGAGGGGATTCTGACCAAGGCCGACTGGTCAGGTCAGACAAGACAAACTCGGCAAGAAAGAAGACAAGTTAAAGAAAGAAGGAAAGAGGCAACTCACTATAGGCGGGGGGTTGGCGCGAGAGTACGGCTCCTTGCCGAACTGCCAATCTTCAAGGAGCTTGCTGTCCGAGAGGTAGTTCACCATGTAGGTCACCTCCTCGTGAGTCATGTCCTTGGTGCACATCCGGCTCGGGTCTCGGTGCCCGCTCATTTGGCATATCATGTAGGGGCGACCTTGGAGTGGGAGGACTCGGCGCGCCACGAAGGCGGTCAGCAGATCCCGACCAGTAAGGCCCTCCGACTGCGTCAGCACTAGGAGTCACGTGATGGCGCCGACTCCTGCAGGCGTCAGCGACTTGGCCCGGTACGACCAGTTGGGCAGCCTCCCAGTCCGTGGGTCGGCTACGAAAGCCGGCAGATTGACTCAATCGCCCTCCGCGAAGACGCTCACATAGAAGTACGATCGCTGCCACATCTTCACTGACTTTATCAGCTTGATGGTGGGGAAGGGGTTGTCGGCCCCCGACCTCCACATGGCGATGAACGCGCCGCATTGAGCCGACACGCCTGCGGCCTGGGTGCCGAGCTTAGAGAAGAGGAACTCCCCCTAGAGCTCGATGGTGGGGAGGACTCCGAGGAAGCCTTCGCACATGGCGACGAAGGCGGACAGCAGCACCACCGTGTTGGGCGTGAGGTGGTGCGGCTGGAGGCCGTAGAACTCGAGGAAGGAGCGGAAGAAGCCGCTCGCCGGCAGGCCGAGGCCACGTAGGCAGTGCGAGCGGAAGATGACCCGCTCGCCCTCCTCCGGCGCCGGCGAGATTTCCCCCCTCGGCGCAAGGCGCACCCGCACGTAATCCTTGTCGGGGAGCCGACGCGTCTTGCGGAGGAAATCGATGTGGTCGTCATGGACCTCTAAGCCATCCCAGGTGCCAGAGTGCACCGAGGGGGGCGCGGCGACGGAGGAAGAGCTCATCGTGAGCGGATCACCGCAGCCCTTGGCAAAGCTTGGGGCGCGGTGGTGCGAGGAAGAAGAAGAAGAGCGAGGAGTAGCGTGGAGGAGGGGCGCGCGTGCTCTGCCGCTCCCCCTCCTCCCCCTACTTATAGCCTCATGGGCTGCGAAGCTGAGGGGGCGGTCGTGGGATTTACTGCGCCACAACCCCACGACCCCCCACGTTTATCGCACGAAGTTACTGCGTGCAATAACTCCGTGGGAACCCCAACCGTCCGCCACGGTCGTAGCGGATCCGCACGTGCGCCGAGGCACGGTAGTGGCGGGCCCCGCCTGAAGGCCGGTCCTGTCACGCGCGTGGGTGAGCAAACTGGCCCGACCGTGCGCTGCAACGTGACAGGCCCGAATCGGGCGGTGGCCTGGAAGCTTAGCCAGCACGCAACTTGGATCCCGCTGGGGCGTTCGAAATATTGGACAAGTCAGAGTTGGGCGAGTCCGACTCCTTCTAGTCGGCCCGGCAGAAGTTAAGCAAGATCCATGTCTCGGGCACCAGGAGAGAGAAACTGCTGAGGCTCCCCGGCCGATCGTCCGCGGCGCCTCACCAGCTTTAGGGACTACTGTCGGAGTAATGGGCCACGAGTAGGCTAACCCGAGGCCCAGAACCTTTCAAGACATCGGGGCAGGCTGCGCCCCTCGAAGATGCCACGACGAAGAGCCGCCTTCTAGAAGTCGGCCGGAAGAACGTCCGACTCCCCCCGTAGCCGAGTCCTGAGGGCGAGTTCAAGACGCGCCGACTCCAATCTGGCGGCTTCCAGAGAAGCCGGCCACCAGGAGTTGGCCCCCGGAACCAACGAATACACGCGCCCTCATCCAGAGGGACGGGACGGGGAGTGGCTACATTGAAGCCCACTCCCTCCCCTTTCCCAGGGCAGGCGTGGCCACAGTGCGCCGTACCCACGGAGATCTCCGTCCGGCGCAGCACTGTTGCCATGCCGGCCCTGACATCAGCACTAGTGGGCGGAGTCCTGCACCCACGACGGCCTGTCTGTACGGCCTAGGACGACGGGTCCCACCAGTCAGCGGGAGTCCAGGAGACGGCAAGAGCGCCACCAGTCTGACCCGTTGGGAGTCGCCCCCCGGGAGTCGGCCAACCCCTCCTACGGGCCCCACGCGCCATTAACCAGACGAGACGGGGAGTGGCAACAGTGATCGCCCGCCAGGTGGCGGCGCTGTTGCCACGACCCCATGACCAAGCCTGGGTCATTAGAGGCGCGGCTACAGTAATCAGCAGCCGGCAAGACCCGCCAGTGGCGGACCCGGCCTGTCGGCTCCGTACCAGACCAGTCGGCGGGGCCCACCAGTCGGCGGGCCCCAGCAGTCGGCGGAGAAGACGGCGACCAAAAAGACTGATGGCTGGGCCCTGCGCCCAGCCAGATTACTGTTGTACCCCTGGGGGTAGGCCTATATAAACCCCCCAGGGCACCCATGCAAAGGATTCGAATCCATTAGCACTAGACTAGACCATATAGGAAGGAGAGAGCTAGTTGTGCCTTCTCCAACCTCCCAAAAACAGCTCAAGGAGCAACCTTGTACTCACTTTGCCATAGTGATCATGCGGAGACCCCGCAGAGCAGGACTAGGGGTGTTATCTCCTAGGAGAGCCCCGATCCTGGGTAAAGTTTGCCAGCGTTCGTGTCTACGCCTCATCCCGCTTCCAGGCACCGGCGACGTTCTACTCGCTCCCACCATGATAAGCCATCCTTTGGCATATGTCACACCCAACCCCCGACACCTCCAGTGATAAGATGCAATTAAACTGTGTTACAAATGGCACTCTTGCTGTTTTCCCCAGTATGATAAGTAAGTTGCTCCTTTATGCTGCTGAGGGTCCTGGTGTCCCCATGGTCCCATGCCCTTAAACCAACTCTTTAGCTGCTGTTGATTTACTGTGTCTGGTAAACAAGCAATGCCACCATTAAAGTAATCCTATTTTTGAGGAATCCCATTGTTGATCGTAATGCTTCTGGTAACATGAAGCATTGCTGACGTTTTAAAATTTCTACTGTCCTTGCGTGATTGCCGTGAACATAATTAAGATGCTTCTTTTCATTTTGTATATGTTTTGTATATTCTTATTGACCAGCAGCTGTTTACTTTCTATCATTTTGTGCAGATAGGGATATCAATTTCACCTTGTTGCTATTGTAACCTTTTGGTGAAATGCACAAAACACTTTTTTTTGGAATGAGTGTCTTGTGCAGTTCAACTAAAATGTCACGTGGGCAACATCTCTCAATTTTGGTGGAACTACACAAAATGGTGATTGGAGTTTCCAAAATCTCCGTCAAGTTCTGCTGGTAATCTCGTGCAACATTTTATTAGCCTTTGCAAGATGAGCCGTCACTGTCACCACAATGGCACTTTATTTTAGTGGAACTGCACAAAAGGATAAGAAAATTATAGTTGCACCTTACATGAGCCGGACAACCAACCTTAATGTTCCTCAATTTTAGTGCAACTACTAAAGAAGAACCTGCCAGCTCACGAGAGCAAGTACTTCTTGCTAGCTGAATGATGCAATCTTTGCTTCATTTCAGGTGAACTGCAGAAAAAGGCGCATGAATTGAATCATGGAACTCAAGGCAGGCTTCATCCGAGTGGAGGTGCAGGTTGAGTAAAGGAGGCCAGTATTAAAGTGAAATCATGCTCTCCTGGTTTGTGCTATGCAAACAGAAATACTCAACTACAGATGTTGTGACGGTTAAGAGCATTCGCCAAGTTCTTCGATTGTATAACATGGCTAGCCAAGATGGATTTAATCCCGATATTCACTTTATCAAAAGGCTCTAATGGGTTGGTTCTGAATCTTGCAAGCTGGGAATCAGTGAGATGTGTAGGCATCTTTGCTGTACTTATTATTTGAATCTTATTTGCTAGTTCTGAATCTTGCAAGCTAGGAATCAATGAGATGTGTAGGCATCTTTGTTGTACTTATTATTTGGATCTTATTTGTTGGTTCTGAATCTTGCAAGCTGGGAAACACGGCATGATGATGCAAAGGACAACAACCATAACAAACAGTTCAAACTTGGTAGTATTATCTTTGTGAAAGTGCGACAAATGTGCTAATCGTGTGCGTCCTGAGAATAATAATTCTAATTGTTGTGCATGTTGATCCTGTGGCACTGATAGAACGAGCGAATGCATTGCTTGTTTTAAGTATAAATTTCTATTAAAGCTAATTAAATTTAAGTAAAGTGACCACTAACTCCTGTTATTACAGTACCAATACAGACCCGCTCGTGAACCGACGTGTGGCCGAGGGTGCATCTTCTGCCGGGCGTGCAGCGGACGAGGGAGGGGTAGTAACTGTTGTCGCCTGTACACACTCAGCTTACTATTGAATCCAGTTCCCCAGGAGCTGAAAAACAAACTGCTGCCACCGTCTACACACTCGTTCACTCGAAGAGACTCCAATGGCGATCCGAGGGGTGAGCCTGCTGGATAGGGACTTCAGCAAGGAGTTCCCCTTTGAGTTCGCGGTTCAGTCCTATGGCTGCACCAAGTTGAATGTGATGTACACCAACGATACGGACTCGGTGAAGCTCTGCCTCGCCTCAGTCCTATGGCCGCACCAGGTTCTGGAGCATTCGCCCGTTTCGTCGGCAGCGCGACTGCACCTTTGCTACGGTGGAGAGAAGGAAGAACGCGACGATTCGGCCATCTGGTGCAACAAGCTTGTCGACATCCGGAAGCAATACAAGATCATCAGCAACGGGTAGGAGAAGGACTCCGTGGTTGACCTTGCTGAGACCGTCATCGACCCCTGATACGCTAACATGAAAGAAGACGACCTGAACACGTGGGAGGTACCTCTGAATGTAGCCTACATAACCTACGTGGCCAAGGACGCATATGCATGCTACGACATGTACATGCAGATCTTGGACATGAGGGCGTGTCTGCTTCCCGTAACCGACGAGTACACGGACAGCCGCAGCGTCATGATCAAGCGTGCCAGGAAGGTCTAGATGTTGTACTTTATCTGTTTATAAGCACCTTTATCATCTGAGTGTTTCATGCATTAGCCTATGTGTCGTAATTATCTGTTTTGTCCGAAATATTTCTTTTAAGAACCCATTAACCTTATTGCTTTTTTAGTGGCTATTTGCTTATGTATGTAAACTAGTTCACTTGTCCGTAAAAAAAACTAGTTCACTCGGCTGCCTTGCTTTGAATCTCCTTCCTCCCAACATATCCCCCTCCTCAGGTGGACCCAGCAAGTCTCTGAATTTTCTCCCACTTTCTTTTTCGATGTAAACTAAGTTTTCTCCCAGTACTTTCCCCTAGAACCAACTCAACTGTCCCACGTCTAGCCTAAAAAATAATAATACCCCACGTGCTATTAACTCATCAAATTAAAATGATATTTTATGTCGTAAGTTGAAAGTTCTTACAAAATAATAATAATAATTGTTTATATATAACTTGGCAAGTTAACTCCTAGTGATTGCGTACATAATCTTGCAAAGATTTTACTGACATGCAATCATGTGTTTATGTTTTTATAACATTTCTCCGTCTAGCCCAACATGATATTTTCACCAAGCCCAGCAAGTCCACGGATTTCGAGAAAAATGCAAATGGGATTTAAACGGGCAACATAGATGCTACATCATTGTTTCACCCAGCCCACCAAATGGACTAAAAAAACGTCCTCCCCCCCACTGACAGGTCGGAGCCACCAGCTATATCTTCGCACGCAAGGAAGTGCCTCCTTATTACGCACCAAAAAATGAATACCCCTGCTAGCTGGGACCCAGCATAGTGGGTGGCTGACTTGTGGGCCTACTAAGTTGACGAGGACGGAGGGCTTTGTCACCTTAGTCAATATGAACGATTCTAGCTCCAGTGACCCTACGATGTCCATCCAACGGCCATAGTGCTTCTTCAACCGCTGGTCTTCTTGCTCCAGCCGCCCAAAGCTGCGCCGGTCGTGCCGCGTGCTCCTGCCTCTCGTGGCCGGCTGTGATGCCGCGGAGGCCTCACCGCCCCCTGCTAGCTGGGTCCACGGCCGCACGCAAGGAAATGCCTCCTTATTACGCGCAAAATAATGATTCCTCCACCTGACATCAGGGACCCACCGAAAGGGCCTCTGTATTTCGCGAAAAAAAACGTTACCGCCGCTGACAGCTCGGACCCACCAGCTATATCTTCGCACGCAAGGAAGTGCCTCCTTATTACGCTAAAAAAATGAATATCCCCTGCTAGCTGGGACCCACCTTGGTGGGAGGCTGACTTGTGGGCCTACTAAGTTGACGGGGACGGAGGGCTTTGTCAACTTAGTCAATATGCATGATTCTAGCTCCAGTGACCGTACGATGTCCATCCAACGGCCGTAGTGCTTCTTCAACCTCTGGTCTTCTTGCTCCAGCCGCCCAAACTAGCGTCGGTCGTGCCTCGTGCTCCTGCCTCCCATGGTCCGCTGCGATGCGGCGGAGGCCTCACCGCCCCCTACTACTCCCACCGCTGGCCAGGCCATCCCTCTACTCACCCACAGCCCCTGTTATTCTGAGGCGATGACAGCCTCACACCGCAGCAAACCAGTGAACCCTTGTACTCCTCTACGCGTGGGCATCCACTGCCGCGTCTTCCCCGGCTCCGCGTTGTCCCCTTCCTAGGCCTCGCCGTCATCCACCGCCCTGGTGCTCTCGGCGCGGCGTGGTCAACATGGTCAAGGAACGACTTCCATCGGACGTGGACTGTACATGGAGAGGCTGACAGGTGGGTCCATGGCTGCAGCAAGGAAGTGCCTTCTTATTACGTGCAAAATAATTATTCCTCCACCTGACAACGGGGACCCACCGGACGAGCCACCTTATTTCGTGAAAAAACGTTTGCCCCTGACTGCTGGGACCCACCAGCTACATCTTCGCACGCAAGGAAGTGCCTGACAGTCAGGACCCACCTGGTCGAAGCGTACGTAGCGTTGTCATTCTGGTCGCGAATGTGTACGTACATATATACTGGTCGATGTAGAGGCGCGCATGTGTCGTACTAGAGGCGCGTACGTGTCGTAGTAGAGGCGCGCACGTAGCATGTACACGTACGTACAGTGGCCAAGGTGCAAGAAATAAAATACGTCCACATACATACATATGGGCAGGGTCTCGAACGCCTACTCGCGCATAGGTACGGCCAGGGCTCGTGTACATGGCTGGGTCGGAATGGACAAACAACATCGTCGTCGTGTTCATGGGGAGGCAACGAAATGCGTCGTGTTCATGGGGAGGCAACAGAATGCGTCGTGTTCATGGGGAGGCAACGAAATGCGTCGTGTTCATGGGGAGGCAACGGAATGCGTCGTGTTCATCGGGAGGGCTTGGACGGAACAGGCGATAGAAACGAGGCCTGGCGTACCGCAGAACGGAGGAAACGGCCTTGTGTTTGACCGGCCACGTTCGAAACGGGATCCTGTTCATCGGGAGGGGTCTGGCGTACCGCAAAACGGGGGAAACGGACCTCCTACGGTCGAAACGAGGGTCCTGTTGATCGGGAGGGTGTGGCGTACCGCAAAACGGACGAAATGGACTTGTGTTGGAGTGCTACGGTCAAAACGGGGGTCCTGTTCATCGGGAGGGGTGTGGCGTACCGCAAAACGGGACTCCACGGGATACTGTTCATCTTCACCGTCGACCCCGTCCAGCCTCCACGAGCTAATGTTCATCCACCGTTGACCTCATCCAGCCTCCACCTGCGACTGTTCACCCACGGGGCTCCTGTTCATCCAACCTCCACCATGCGCTACTCCACCGGCTACTGTACAACCAGCCCTCTCCACGGGCTCCTGTTCAACCACCCCTCCACGGGCTACTGTTCATCCTGCCCTCCACCGTCTACTGTTCATCCTGCCCTCCACGGGGTGGTCCTGTTCATCCAGCCCTCCACGGGGTCCTGTTCATCCAGCCCCAACCGGCTCGATCGATCGGGGTCCTGTTCATCCAGAGGCAACACCACGGGGTCCTGTTCATCCACCCCCACCGGGAACTGTTCATCCAACCCCCCCCCCCCGCAACACTCACTGTTCATCCAGAGGCAGCATCGATCGGCTTCAGTTAGCAGCAGTAGCGAAGGAATCGCTCGATCGAGTTAAGTTAACAGCCATCGATCGATCGCTCGGGTTCAGTTAGAGCCCAACGCCCCGCTCGGGTTCAGTTAGAGCCAACGCCTCGCACACACGCGCGTACGTGTACGAGAGAAACACGCATCGCTCGGCCCCCGACCTCCCACCGTAACCAGGAACTCCCTGAAATTTTCCTCCCCCTCGCTTCTACCACGGTTTTTTCCGTCATGGACGGCCCAAAGAATGTCATGCAGCTGCGTCTCTGGCCCGCCCAGGACGAAAAGCCCATTTTCTGTCATGATTTTTTGTCATAGAAGTAGGAGCCCACCACATCTATGATGATACCGGGTTTTGTCACAATTATCGTCATAGAAGCGTTATATGTATGACAGGAAAAAAAATCGTTCGGCCCAAAGTGTCACGGATGTGTCTTTTTTGTAGTGTATGGACCCAAAGGTCTGAGGTAAACTAATCACACATCAGCAAAGAGGCTATGGTGTTGATGTAGAAGCCCTCCGTGATCAATGCCCCTTCCAGCAGGACGCCGCAAAAGGCCCCAAGATGGGATCTCACGGGTACAGAAGGTTGCGGCGGTGGAACTAGGTTTTCGTGGATGCCTCTGATGTTTTGGGGTACGTAGGTATATATAGGAGGAAGAAGTAGGTCGGTGGAGCCACGAGGGGCCCACATGGGTGGAGGGCGCGCCTGGGGGGGGGGGGGTAGGCGCGCCCCCTTCCTCGTGGCCTCCTTGTCTGTTACTTGACGTCCACTCCAAGTCCTATGGATCATGTTTGTTCCAAAAATCACGTTCCCGAAGGTGTCATTCCGTTTGGACTCCGTTTGATATTCTTTTTCTGCGAAACTCTGAAATAGGCAAAAAAACAGAAATTTGGGCTGGGCCTCCGGTTAATAGGTTATTCCCAAAAATAATATAGAAGTGTATAAATAAGCCCATTAAACATCCAAAACAGAATATATAATAGCATGGAACAATAAAAAATTATAGATACGTTGGAGATGTATCACTTGGCAACTTGCCAGACGGTGGGAATTAGGTTAGAAACGTCAAGGGTGATGAAGCTGCGCTGGCTGTCGGGGTCCGGTTAGGAGATCTAGAACCGTCGAGTAGGGTGTTTGTGGAGCAGCTCCGGTAGGGTGGGCTACGGTGTGGGCGAAGCTGATCTGTGGCCCTGGACGAGGGCGTCGGTGAAGATGCTCCGGTGCTTGGGTTAAGGATGGTGTCGACAATGCGGATCTGCGGCCGTGGACGGGGCATCAAAAGCTGCTCCGGTAGGTTGGACGAGGGTGCGATGAAGCAGATCTGAGGCCGTGACTTGTGAGTTGGCAAAGCGGCCCCGGTAGGGTTGATAATGGTATAGGCGAAGCTACTCCTGTAGGGTTGACGATGGTGTCGGTGAAGCGGCTCTAGTAGGGTTGAGGAAGGTGTCGGCGTAGAGGATCAGAGGCCGTCGACAGGGCCGTCGGTGGGGCGGCTCCGGGGGTGTGTGGACGAAGCGTCTCCAGTGGGGAGTACGAATGAGCCGCTGCAGATGCGCTGCGGTTGACAAGAGTACTGGCGAAGCAGATCCGGCGCCGTGGACAAGGCCGGCACTGAATGGGATGTGGTACAGTGGTGGATGAGCAGTCTACTTGTTTCTAGTGGAGGTGGGAGGGGTAGATGCGGCCGCAGAAGCAGATCCGACGAGGTGGACGCCGCTGGCAGTGAATGGGCTCTGGTACGCCGGTGGATGAGCAGTCTAGGGTTTCGAGAGGGGAGGAGTAGAAAGGCCGATGAAGTACGGACGGCGTCATGTAAGATGCTCTGGTGCCGTGGAGTTAGTCGTTTTTGCGGGAGGGGGAGAGGAAATGGGGGTGCCGTGTGGTGGGGGGAACCAGAAGTTACCAAAGCAGCCCCGACCTATTATGTAGATGAGGACAATATTGTAACTATTGTTCTTCGTGCACCAAGGACAAAAGGGGAATTTTGCATGCTAAAGACTAGGTGGAGGAAATTTTATAAGGAGGCGGGAGATTTTGCCGCCCGCGGGATCGTTCGTATCCAGTTTCAACTAATTTTGGACCGTGCTAGCGGGAAGGTCATGCGAGACTGTGTATAAGGGGCACGCGTCAGCAGTTACTAACTGGTGTGAAGTCCACCCCAGAAAAAAGACAATAACTCGGGATGATGCGCCGATAACTTGGACGTTCACATGGGCGTGACCAATCGTACGGGTGTAGAGGCGCGTTCAAAAAAAGGGATCAAACGCTCATCCTATGTATTTCTCATGTAAATAGATAATTTAGTGCCATTGGTTATTTACTTTAAACATAATGCATTGACGTGTTAGTGTAGAGGCGCACAAAAAGAAATGGATATTGTAGTCCCACAAAAGAAATGGATATTGTAGTCCGCTACTTAAAGGTGTTACCTCATATGATTACATAGCCTCCATTTCATAAATTGCGTACCGGTTGAATTCATATATGAATATTACATATATTACTTCATAATAGAACCTTAAATCATCCAAGACTAATGAATTTGAATGCAACAGTAACAATGGTGCATGTACATGATAGCTACATTGGTTGTTTGAAGAAACATCACTGTAACTTTGGCATGCACAATTGAAAAGGTTTATTTAGATAGAAAAATGTGATATGTGAGTGTCCAATCTATATAGCGCTGAATCGATATTGTACCATTGGCCACGATACGAAGTAGATATTGATTTGTGTTCAAGCGATGCACGTCCACGATTGCTAGATAGTGATACGTGAATGAATTGTGCAATCTCTCTCACACAGATGTCTCATTTCCCCGTGGGCATCGGAATCACACACGCGCACTTCGTGTATTTCTCTCCCTCCGTCAAGGTTAGAATTCGTCTTTCTACCCCGTCCTACAAGTCTCTCGCACAAAAACACACACGCTCTCTCTGTCGAACACGCCCACTCCTTTAATTCCGCCCACCCACAACCACTAATGTCTCAAAGTATAATTATGTCTCTCACACATATGCCTAAGGTTAACCCAAGTTCCGGAACCATATGAATACATACAATGGGATTCCAACAGAGCACCTTTTGTTTTGAGACTTTGCTCTCTCTCTCTCTCTCAGACACACACACACACACACACACACACACACACACACACACAGAGAGAGAGAGAGAGAGAGAGACACGCGCGCTTAGACATTGTTTCTCGCTTAATTTTTTCCGGCACTTGCATGCACACCGTTTGTTTATCTCCGTGATGCTTTAATTATGCCTCATACACATTCTATCTACTTATCCCTCAATATAGATATGTGTCACACAAACTCCTTCTCCCTACTAGCAAGATGCCCATGCGTTGCACGGAACATCAATATGCATTTGTATGAGTAGTTTTTCTTGTGGGAGAAAAGGATGAACGAGGGAATGCCTTATTTGCAAATGTGGAGAGGGGTGTGGGTATCTTTTTGCAAAATTGCCATAGTTCCTTCCTATCCGTTAGATAAAAATCGGATGGCCTATATTGTAGGATGGCAGGAACACCATCATCACCAACTCTGTTTTTATAAGAGTAGAGATATGTAAGTGTCATTGCCCCCTCCCCCACGACCACACACACACTTCCCAACACCGAAGGAGTAGGGTAACACCTTGATCTTGATACTAATCTACCGACTAACTTCTCTCTCAAACACACACACACACACACACACACACACACTACCCGACACCGAAGGAGTAGGGTGGCACCTCGATCTTGATTGTAATATATCTACTCCTCTTTAAAACACACACACATACACACACACTTGCTAGTTGTGCCTCTTTGCCTACTGCTCACACTCTCGATACGTCTTTCTTTCCCTCCCTGTCGGTGTGGAACGACACCTATGGGATCACAAGAATCCCTACTACGGTTGCGGGGCGCGGGGTCGTGAGAAGAGCGGATCAAACAGATAGCACACGGTTCCTTTACCCAGGTTCAGGCCGCGAGGATGCGTAAAACCCTACTCCTGCTTTGGTGGTTTGTTTATCTGTGTTCTTGAACTGGCAATGGGGCTTGAGGAGCTCCAAAAAGCCGAATCCTCTTCCTGGTCGCCTCGGGCCTCCTTTTATAGGGAAAGGGGTTGCCATAGTGGTACACAGGAGGTGGAAAGGGTACAATGATGCAAGGTTATCCCCCGCATTACATGACAAGGTGCATTTAATGCGTCTTGCTTAGGTGTCTTTGCTTTATCGGGGACGGGGGAGAGCCCTGTCTCGTCCGTCGCCACTCCCTCTTGCGTCGACACATGCCCTGGCCAGCGGCGCCTGCGGTGCCATGTAGGCAGGCGGGCAACTGAGGTGGCGCAGTGATGGGTCTCCACGAAGATCTGCTTACCGCCACGCAGGTGCCTGCCCAGCTGGTTGGGTCGGCAGCTGCATGCGAATGGCGGGGGAGGTTTGATTGGCGTGGGCCTGATGGTGGCCCTACGGGTGTTCATGGCAAGGGCCTTGCCGGGGCCCCGGCAAGGGTCTTGCCGTGGCCTCGGCAAGGGTCTTGCCGGGACCCCGGCAAGGGTCCTGCCGCGGCGCCTGCTGTCATCCCCGGCAAGGCTCTTGCCGGGGGCCTTGTGGTCTTCCTTGGCTGGGATCCCGCCGAGGATCATCATCTTCTAAAGTGTGTATCTGATCTTGAATGTCTTCACAAAGATCTGCATGCCACCACGGGGATGTCTCCCGAATCCTTGCCCCATGGGGGCAGTGGACTCAAGGGTGACTCGCTCCGTAGGTGGGGGGCGAGCTGCTACGGCAAGGGTCTTGCCGGGTTTGCTAGAGCTGCCCCCGGCAAGGATCTTGCCGGGGGAGTCCGCTTCGTCCCCTTTTCTCTTTGTGGTCTTGGTCTTCGCGTCGTTCTGCTTCTGTTGAGCTTCGGCCTTACCTTGGCTCACCTCCCTTGTCGTGCTCGGTGTGGCGGTGCCCGTGGCTCAGAATGCCAATGCACAATTATAGGGGTACAAAAAGTGTACCCCCCTTTTGTACACCGACAGGAGCCCCCGGGCCTGGGCCACACATAAGCGCAACGCGTTGTTGGGCTAGGCCCAAAAACGGTGCGCGGGCAGGCGGGGCAGTTTTTACCGCGGTAAGTTCCTTCGCGTGCTGCGCTCCCCACGCGTCCCGCATGTGGCGCGGCATGGGGAGGCATGCGTGATGTGGGCGGCATGCGTGGGGCTGAGCTCTGCACGCATGCATCATGTCGTAGTAAAGGGGGCGGTTCGCGCCTTCCCCATAAACGAAGGGAGGCGTGGAAGCGCGGCCCATTTACCGAACGGGGCCGAGGCATGGTCTTCAGGGCGTCCACTCCCCACGATCACGGGGTGGGGAGAGGTCGCCTTACCCGTCGCCTCGGTCTTGCACGCCTGCCACGTGTCTCCCATGCGCTTGGGGTGGCAAACGGCAGAGGCGGGAAACCGGGCCGCCGCGGGCTGGGGCAGCGGGTCGGTCCCAGTTCCCTGCACCTTCCGTGTCTTGATTGGCAGAGCGGGGCGGCCGAGCCCCCACCCCATTCCTTTATAAAGAGCGGGAGGGGGGATGGCGTCCCGCATTCCTTCATCTCCTCCTTCCTTCAGCTTCTGCTCCCCCCTTTCCGTCCGCCATGGAGAGAGGGAACCCTGGTCCTTCAACGGTGGCGGCGCGGGTCGCCGCTCAACAACGCGTCCCTCCTTCTCCTGCACCCACGGTGGCAGAGCCAGCCGCAAGGGGAAGGGGGAGGGAGCAAGGTCGTGGGCGAGGCCGAGGCGCTCGGGGAAGAGGAGGACGGGGCGACGCGCCAGCCTCGCCTCCGCCAGCAGTTCCTCCCCCCATGGAGGGCCACGTTGGGGATGACCCTTGCGAGTTCTTTGTCAGGCTGCGCCGGCCGCCTCGCCGTCACCTTCGTCTCCCGACTCCATTCGCGCGGGAGATGGAGCTGGATCCGCCGGAGTCATTGCGGCTGTACATGAGGGGCTGTTGGATCAGCAGTATGCGGGTCCGCGTCGACTTCCCAGCCCCTCACGTGATGTATCTTCGTCGGGGATGGAAGGCGTTCGCTCATATCCACCACTTGACGGAGGGGCTCACTCTCCATTTCAAGCTGATGGAGGGCGGCCTCCTCTCCGTCAAGGTCTTCGGGCTCTTCGGGACCCGTGCAAGGTGCTGCGTGGAGAGCTCTTCTGATAACGAAGACTCCTCCTCGGGCGGGAGTGATGAGGAGGACAGCAGCAGCGATGACGAGCGTAGAAGGCGACAGGATGACGGGTCCGACTAGGTGTTGGGCGCCGCCTCGAGCGGCACCGGCGACCCCATCATCCGTGTCGCCGGCTCCCTGAACTTCTCGGGGTCGTCTCCTTGGGTGGCTGGCGTTGGGAGGCTGCGGAAGAGGAAGAGGGCAGGCGGCAAGGCCGTCAACTTGGAGTACGCGGGCACCGACGCCTTCGACGCGTGCTGATGTCCTGCCGCCTCGTCTTCGAGCTCTGCTTTCGGCGCCGCCATCACCATCCAGCCTTCGGACGGCCACCGAGATGTTCTCTTGGTGTCTTCTGCCACCCGTAGCTCGCCTAGGCGCCCCTTTTGCCCTTTTCGCCTCCTTGACCTGCCTCCTGAGGAGAGAGACAAGAAAGGGATTACGGGCACCTTATCTCTTTTTAGTTTGTAAGCCTTCGGGCCTTAGCTGAATTTAAAACTTTTAATCCCATCATTCATGTTTTTCATTCGCTATGGACTGTACCTGAGTGGAATGTTTTTAATGAAAAAGGGATGCTTGCCGGGTCATTTGTTTGCGGGTACAACCCACGTCAAGGAGTAAATCCTTGATATCTCTAAGATAAACATTTCCTTGCCCGGCAGCAGGCCTTGCCGTCTTCCCATGTTGCTCGACCTTTCTCACGCTTTCGGCGAGGCAGGGATGAGGTGGGTTCAGGCTCCTTGTTTCATCCCTTCGCTGCCGCGACTACGACCAAACCTAGCCCCAAGAATGAGCCCTAGGGCCTAGAGTTTAGGGGAGCATGGTAGCTTTAGGAAGGAACGAGGTTTCGCATACCTCAGTCCATAAGGGAATGCATGATAAGGGATGAAGAACTTATCTGAAGCTGTAGCCCCCGGCAACTCTGGTTTGCCGTGGGTGAATCTTTGCACTTGCATTCCCAGGAAATACTGGCTTGCCGGGGTCTAGATGCTGGTCTGCCCCTCTTCTCTTTCTCGTCCTCAAGTGATCCGGCAAGGATATCTGTGAGTCCTGCGAACCAAAGAAGACAAAAGAATGGCAAAGAGACGCACACTCGACCTCTAAGCTAGGGGTTAGCCGCCGCTAAGCACTATCAACCCTAACCAAGGACGAGACTCGACCTAGCATGCATGCTATAACTTAGGGCGCCAACGCTTCATTTATTTATGCTCAGGGTATGCGCCTGGCTTTGTACGAAGGGTCACATGCATCATCGACAATGCTTGTACAAAAGGTGGCTTGCCGGGGGGCCTGGCAAGCCGCGCCTCACGGGTAAAACTTGCGAAGATGCTCAATGTTCCAGGAGTTACTCACCGGAACGACATCTTCGGTCTCCAGGCGGACTGCGCCGGGCCTGGTGACTCGTATTACCCGATAAGGGCCTTCCCACTTTGGCGTCAACTTGTTGGAATTCTTGGCCGATTGAACGCGCCGAAGGACAAGGTCACCTTCCTCAAGGCTTCGGGCATGAACCTTGCGGCTATGGTAGCGGCGCAAGGCTTGCTGGTAGCGTGCTTCTCTCACAGCCGCCCGAAGACGATCTTCCTCAAGGAGCAGTGTGTCATCTTGCCGCAGTTGCTCTTGCTCAAGCTCATCATAAGCGAGCACTCAAGGTGACCTGTATATGAGTTCAGTGGGGATAACTGCTTCTGCCCCGTATACTAGGGCAAAGGGTGTTTGGCCGGTGGCTCGATTTGGCGTCGCCCTGATCGACCAAAGAACCGTCGGCAACTCATCAATCCAGCGCCTTCCGCTCTTGTGCAGCCTGTCAAAAGTCTTGGTCCTTAAGCCTCGCAGCACTTCAGCATTTGCCCTCTCAGCTTGACCATTGCTTCGCGGGTGAGCAAGGGAAGCGAAACAGACTTTGCTGCCGAGGTCTTGGGTATATTGCATAAAGGTGCGCTTGTGAACTGTGTGCCGTTGTCGGTGATGACCCTGTTGGGTACACCAAAACGGCACACTGGTCCCTTGAAGAACTTGATGGATGACTGAGCTGTGACCTTCCTCACTGCCTCCACCTCCGGCCACTTTGTGAACTTGTCGATTGCAACGTACAAGTACTCAAAGCCCCGACAGCGCGGGGGAAAGGGCCCAGTATGTCGAGCCCCCAGACCGAGAAGGGCCAGGAGAGAGGAATGGTTTGAAGGGCTTGAGCTGGCTGATGAAGCTTCTTTGAATGGAACTGACACGCTTCACATATGGTGACTAGTGTCGTCGCATCCTGGAGGGCGGAGGGCCAGAAGAACCCTTGCCGAAATGCCTTGCCGGCAAGGGCCCTTGACCCGATGTGGGATCCACATATGCCTCTGTGTATCTCCGCCAACAGCTCCAGTCCTTCCTCTCGAGGGATACACTTCAATTTCACACCGTTCAGTCTCTTCCTGTACAGGACGTCATCGATGAACTGATACATGGTGGAGCGACGGGCTACTTTTTCCACTTCTTCCTGCTCCACAGGAAGTTCCCCTGTTTGGAGGAATCGGACGGTATGCTATGCCTATTGGGGAACGTTGCAGAAAACAAAAATTTTCCTACGGTTTCACCAAGATCCATCTATGAGTTCATCTAGCAACGAGTCATAGGAGAGAGATTGCATCTACATACCACTTTGTAGATCGCGAGCGGAAGCGTTCAACGAACGGGGATGAGGTAGTCGTACACGACGTGATCCAAATCACCGGAGATCCTAGCACCGAAAGGACGGCACCTCCGCGTTCAACACACGTACGGTCAGCGTAACGTCTCCTTCTTCTTGATTCAGCAAGGCAAAGGAGAGGTTGGGGAAGATGGCTCCAGCAGCAGCACGACGGCGTGATGATGGTGGAGCTGCAGTACTCCGGCAGGGCTTCGCCGAGCTCTACGGAGGAGGAGGAGATGTTGGAGAGGGAGAGGGAGGCGCCAGGAGCAAGGTTGCGGCTGCCCCCCTCCCCTCCCCCCTTTTATATAGCCCCCTAGGGGGGGCGCTGGCCCTAGGAGATGCAATCTCCTAGGGGGGCGGCGGCCAAGGGGTGGGACTTGCCCCCCAAGCAAGGGGGCGCCCCCCTTTAGGGTTTCCCCCACCCTAGGCGCATGGGCCTCTTGGGGCTGGTTCCCCTTGGCCCATGTAGGCCAAGGCGCACCCCTAGAGCCCATGTGTCCCCCCGAGGCAGGTGGCCCCACCCGGTGGACCCCCCGGGACCCTCCGGTGGTCCCGGTACAATACCGATAACCCCGAAACTTGTCCCGATGGCCAAAACAGCACTTTCTATATATAATTCTTTACCTCCGGACCATTCCGAAACTCCTCGTGACATCCGGGATCTCATCCGGGACTCCGAACAACATTCGGGTTACTGCATATACATATCTTCACAACCCTAGCGTCACCGAACCTTAAGTGTGTAGACCCTACGGGTTCGGGAGACATGCAGACATGACCGAGACGGCTCTCGGGCAATAACCAACAGCGGGATATGGATACCCATGTTGGCTCCCACCTGCTCCACGATGATCTCATCGGATGAACCACGATGTCGAGGATTCAATTAATCCCGTATACGATTCCCTTTGTCAATCGGTATTTTACTTGCCCGAGATTCGATCGTCGGTATCCCAATACCTCGTTCAATCTCGTTACCGGCAAGTCACTTTTCTCGTACCGTAATGCATGATCCCGTGATCAAACACTGATCACATTGAACTCATTATGATGATGCATTACCGAGAGGGCCCGGTGATACCTCTCCGTCAAGCGGAGTGACAAATCCCAGTCTCGATCTGTGTTAACCCAATAGACACTTTCAGAGATACCCGTAGTATACCTTTATAGTCACCCAGTTACGTTGTGACGTTTGGCACACCCAAAGCACTCCTACGGTATCTGGGAGTTACACGATCTCATGGTCTAAGGAAAGGATACTTGACATTGGAAAACTCTAGCAAACAAACTATGCGATCTTATGCTATGTTTAGGATTGGGTCTTGTCCATCACATCATTCTCCTAATGATGTGATCTCGTTATCACTGACATCCAATGCCCATAGTCAGGAAACCATGACTATCTATTGATCAACGAGCTAGTCAACTAGAGGCTTACTAGGGACACGTTGTTGTCTGTTATTCACACATGTATTACGATTTCCGAATAACACAATTATAGCACGAATAAAGACAATTATCATGAACAAGGAAATATAATAATAATGCTTTTATTATTGCCTCTAGGGCATATTTCCAACAGTCACCCACTTGCACTAGAGTCAATAATCTAGTTACATTGTGATGAATCGAACACCCATAGAGTTCTGGTGCTGATCATGTTTTGCCTTAGGGAGAGGTTTAGTCAACGGATCTGCGACATTCAGATCCGTGTGCACTTTACAAATTTCTATGTCTCCATCTTGAACATTTTCACGAATGGAGTTGAAGCGACGCTTGATGTGCCTGGTCTTCTTGTGAAACCTGGGCTCCTTGGCAAGTGCAATAGCTCCAGTGTTGTCACAGAAGAGTTTGATTGGCCCCGACGCATTGGGTATGACTCCGAGGTCGGTGATGAAATCCTTCACCCAAATTGCTTCATGTGCTGCCTCAGAGGCTGCCATGTATTCCGCTTCACATGTAGATCCCGCCACGACGCTCTACTTGCAACTGCACCGGCTTACTGCCCCACCATTCAAAATATACACGTATCCGGTTTGTGACTTAGAGTCATCTGGATCTGTGTTGAAGCTAGCGTCGACGTAACCCTTTACGACGAGCTCTTCGTCACCTCCATAAATGAGAAACATTTCTTTAGTCCTTTTCAGGTACTTCAGGATATTCTTGACCGCTGTCCAGTGTTCCTTGCCGGGATTACTTTGGTACCTTCCTACCAAACTTACGGCAAGGTTTACATCGGGTCTGGTACACAGCATGGCATACATAATAGAACCTATGGCTGAGGCATAGGGGATGACACTCATCTCTTCTATATCTTCTGCCGTGGTCGGACATTGAGCTGAGCTCAATTTCACACCTTGTAACACAGGTAAGAACCCCTTCTTAGATTGATCCATATTGAACTTCTTCAATATCTTATCAAGGTATGTGCTTTGTGAAAGACCTATGAGGCGTCTTGATCTATCTCTATAGTTCGAAGGTTCACCGTTGTCTAACAACATGATTTCCAAGACAGGGTTGCCGTACCACTCTGGTGCGGAACGTGTCCTTGTGGACCTTCGAATTTCAGTAGGAGCTTGATTATAAGTATCTTGATCATCATCATTAATTTCCTCTCTAGTCGGTGCAGGCACCTCAGGAACGTTTTCTTGAGTTTCGCCATTTTCTGGTTCAAGAGGTAACACTTCATCAAGTTCTACTTTCCTCCCACTTACTTCTTTCGAGAGAAACTCTTTCTCTAGAAAGGATCCATTCTTGGCAACAAAGATCTTGCCTTCGGATCTGAGGTAGAAGGTATACCAAATAGTTTCTTTAGGGTATCCTATGAAGACGCATTTTTCCGACTTGGGTTCGAGCTTTTCAGGTTGAAGTTTCTTGACATAAGCATCGCATCCCCAAACTTTTAGAAACGACAGCTTAGGTTTCTTCCCAAACCATAATTCATACGGTGTCGTCTCAACGGATTTCGATGGAGCCCTATTTAAAGTGAATGCGGCAGTCTCTAAAGCATAGCCCAAAAAAGATAGCGGTAAATCGGTAAGAGACATCATAGATCGCACCATATCTAATAGAGTGCGATTACGACGTTCGGACACACCATTACGCTGAGGTGTTCCAGGCGGCGTGAGTTGTGAAACTATTCCACATTTTCTTAAGTGTGTGCCAAAATCGTGACTCAAGTATTCTCCTCCACGATCTGATCGTACAAACTTGATCTTTCTATCACGTTGATTTTCAACCTCACTCTGAAATTCCTTGAACTTTTCAAAGGTCTCAGACTTGTGTTTCATTAAGTAGATATACCCATATCTACTCAAGTCATCAGTGAGGGTGAGAACATAACGATAGCCACCGCGAGCCTCAACACTCATTGGACCGCACACATCGGTATGTATGATTTCCAATAAGTTGGTTGCTCGCTCCATTGTTCCTGAGAACGGAGTCTTGGTCATTTTACCCATGAGGCATGGTTCGCACGTGTCAAATGATCCATAATCAAGAGACTCTAAAAGTCCATCTGCATGGAGCTTCTTCATGCGTTTGACACCTATGTGACCAAGGCGGCAGTGCCACAAATATGTGGGACTATTGTTATCAACTTTAACTCTTTTGGTATTCACACTATGAATATGTGTTTCATCACGTACGAGATTCATCAAGAATAAACCATTAACCATCGGAGCATGACCATAAAACATATCTCTCATATAAATAGAACAACCATTATTCTCGGATTTAAATGAGTAGCCATCTCGAATTAAACAAGATCCAGACACAATGTTCATGCTCAAACTTGGCACTAAATAACAATTATTGAGGTTTAAAACTAATCCCGTAGGTAAATGTAGAGGTAGTGTGCCGACGGCGATCACATCGACCTTGGAACCATTCCTGACGCGCATCGTCACCTAGTCCTTCGCCAGTCTCCGTTTATTCCGCAGCTCCTGCTTTGAGTTACAAATGTGAGCAACTGCACCGGTATCAAATACCCAAGAGCTACTACGAGTACTGGGAAGGTACACATCAATTACATGTATATCACATATACCTTTTTTTTGCCGGCCTTCTTGTCTGCTAAGTATTTGGGGCAGTTCCGCTTCCAGTGACCACTTCCCTTGCAGTAAAAGCACTCAGTCTCGGGCTTGGGTCCATTCTTTGGCTTCTTCCCGGCAACTTGCTTACCGGGCGCGGCAACTTCCTTGCCGTCCTTCTTGAAGTTCTTTTTACCCTTGCCCTTCTTGAACTTAGTGGTTTTATTCACCATCAACACTTGATGCTCCTTCTTGATTTCTACCTCTGCTGATTTCAGCATAGCATATACCTCAGGAATGGTCTTTACCATCCCCTGCATATTGTAGTTCATCACAAAGCTCTTGTAGCTAGGTGGAAGCGACTAGAGGATTCTGTCAATGACCGCTTCATCCGGGAGATTAACTTCCAGTTGAGTCAAGCGGTTGTGCAACCCAGACATCTTGAGTATGTGTTCACTGATAGAGCCATTTTCCTCCATCTTACAGCTAAAGAATTTGTCGGAGACTTCATATCTCTCGACCCGGGCATGAGCTTGGAAAACCATTTTCAGCTCTTCGAACATCTCATATGCTCCATGTCTCTCAAAACGCTTTTGGAGCCCCGGCTCTAAGCTGTAAAGCATGCCGCACTGAACAAGGGAGTAATCATCGGAACGTGACTGCCAGGCGTTCATAACGTCTTGTTCTGCAGGGAGAACAGGTGCGTCACCCAGCGGTGCTCGTAGGACATAATCTTTCTTGGCAGCTATGAGGATGATCCTCAGGTTCCGGACCCAGTCCGTATAGTTGTTGCCATCGTCTTTCAGCTTAGTTTTCTCTAGGAACGCGTTGAAGTTGAGGACTACGTTGGCCATTTGATTTACAAGACATATTATAAATATTTTAGACTATGTTCATGATAATAAAGTTCATTTAATCAAATTATTTAATGAACTCCCACTTAGATAGACATCCCTCTTCTAGTCATCTAAGTATTACATGATCCAAGTCAACTAGGCCGTGTCCGATCATCACGTGAGACGGACTAGTCAACATTGGTGAACATCTTCATGTTGATCGTATCTTCTATACGACTCATGCTTGACCTTTTGGTCTTCTGTGTTCCGAGGCCATGTCTGTACATGCTAGGCTCGTCAAGTCAACCTAAGTGTTTGCATGTGTAAATCTGTCTTACACCCGTTGTATGTGAACGTTAGAATCTATCACACCCGATCATCACGTGGTGCTTCGAAACAACGAACTATCGCAACGGTGCACAGTTAGGGGGAACACTTCTTGAAATTACTATGAGGGATCATCTTATTTACTACCGTCGATCTAAGTAAACAAGATGCAAAACATGATAAACATCACATGCAATCAAATAATAAACGTGACATGATATGGCCAATATCACATAGCTCCTTTGATCTCCATCTTGGGGATCCATGATCATCTTGTCACCGGCTTGACACCATGATCTCCATCATCATGATCTCCATCATCGTGTCTCCATGAAGTTGCTCGCCAACTATTACTTCTACTACTATGGCTAACGCGTTTAGCAATAAAGTAAAGTAATTTACATGGCGTTTCGCAATGACACGCAGGTCATACAAAAATAAAGACAACTCCTATGGCTCCTGCCAGTTGTCATATTCATCGACATGCAAGTCGTGATTCCTATTACAATAGCATGAACATCTCATACATCACATATAGATCATTCATCATTCATCACAACTTTGGCCATATCATATCACAAAGCACTTGCTGCAAAAACAAGTTAGACGTCCTCTAATTGTTGTTGCAAGTTTTACGTGGCTGAATTAGGGTTCTAGCAAGAACGTTTTCTTACCTACGTGAAAGCCACAACGTGATTTGTCAACTTCTATTTACCCTTCATAAGGACCCTTTTCATCGAATCCGCTCCAACTAAAGTGGGAGAGACAGACACCCGCCAGCCGCCTTATGCAACTAGTGCATGTTAGTCGGTGGAACCAGTCTCACGTAAGAGTACGTGTAAGGTTGGTCCGGGCCGCTTCATCCCAGAATACTGCTGAAGCAAGATAAGACTAGTAGCGGCAAGAAAAGTTGACAAATCTACGCCCACAACAAATTGTGTTCTACTCGCGCAAGAAGAACTACGCATAGACCTAGCTCATGATGCCACTGTTGGGGAACGTTGCAGAAAACAAAAATTTTCCTACGGTTTTACCAAGATCCATCTATGAGTTCATCTAGCAACGAGTCATGGGAGAGAGATTTCATCTACATACCACTTTGTAGATCGCGAGCGGAAGCGTTCAACGAACGGGGATGAGGTAGTCGTACACGACGTGATCCAAATCACCGGAGATCCTAGCACCGAAAGGACGGCACCTCCGCGTTCAACACACGTACGGTCAGTGTAACGTCTCCTTATTCTTGATCCAGCAAGACAAAGGAGAGGTTGGGGAAGATGGCTCCAGCAGCAGCACGACGGCGTGATGATGGTGGAGCTGCAGTACTCCGGCAGGGCTTCGCCAAGCTCTACGGAGGAGGAGGAGATGTTGGAGAGGGAGAGGGAGGCGCCAGGAGCAAGGGTGCGGCTGCCCCCCTCCCCTCCCCCCTTTTATATAGCCCCCTAGGGGGGGGCGCCGGCCCTAGGAGATGCAATCTCCTAGGGGGGCGGCGGCCAAGGGGTGGGACTTGGCCCCCAAGCAAGGGGGCGCCCCCCTTTAGGGTTTCCCCCACCCTAGGCGCATGGGCCTCTTGGGGCTGGTTCCCCTTGGCCCATGTAGGCCAAGGCGCACCCCTAGAGCCCATGTGTCCCCCCGAGGCAGGTGGCCCCACCCGGTGGACCCCCCGGGACCCTCCGGTGGTCCCGGTACAATACCGATAACCCCGAAACTTGTCCCGATGGCCAAAACAGCACTTTCTATATATAATTCTTTACCTCCGGACCATTCCGAAACTCCTTGTGACATCCGGGATCTCATCCGGGACTCCGAACAACATTCGGGTTACTGCATATACATATCTTCACAACCCTAGCGTCACCGAACCTTAAGTGTGTAGACCCTACGGGTTCGGGAGACATGCAGACATGACCGAGACGGCTCTCGGGCAATAACCAACAGCGGGATCTGGATACCCATGTTGTCTCCCACATGCTCCATGATGATCTCATCGGATGAACCACGATGTCGAGGATTCAATTAATCACGTATACGATTCCCTTTGTCAATCGGTATTTTACTTGCCCGAGATTCGATCGTCGGTATCCCAATACCTCGTTCAATCTCGTTACCGGCAAGTCACTTTTCTCATACCGTAATGCATGATCCCGTGATCAAACACTTTGATCACATTGAACTCATTATGATGATGCATTACCGAGAGGGCCCGGTGATACCTCTCCGTCAAGCGGAGTGACAAATCCCAGTCTCGATCTGTGTTAACCCAATAGACACTTTCAGAGATACCCGTAGTATACCTTTATAGTCACCCAGTTACGTTGTGACGTTTGGCACACCCAAAGCACTCCTACGGTATCCGGGAGTTACACGATCTCATGGTCTAAGGAAAGGATACTTGACATTGGAAAACTCTAGCAAACGAACTATGCGATCTTATGCTATGTTTAGGATTGGGTCTTGTCCATCACATCATTCTCCTAATGATGTGATCTCGTTATCATTGACATCCAATGCCCATAGTCAGGAAACCATGACTATCTATTGATCAACGAGCTAGTCAACTAGAGGCTTACTAGGGACACGTTGTTGTCCGTTATTCACACATGTATTACGATTTCCGAATAACACAATTATAGCACGAATAAAGACAATTATCATGAACAAGGAAATATAATAATAATGCTTTTATTATTGCCTCTAGGGCATATTTCCAACAATGCCCACGCCGGAGCCTGGGGCTCGACGGCGAGGACTAAAGGCATTTCCTCCGCTATAGGAGCGGCTGTCTCGACGGCAAGAGCTTGACGCTCCGCCGGAGCTAGCCGTCTCGTGGCGGGCTCAGTGTCCCCGGCAACATCCTTGCAGGCGGCTCCGGGGAGCTCGGCGGGAAAGTACTTGTCGGGTCCTGATTTCCTCCTCTTGTTCTGCTCTATTGATGGATCAACGGATGGCTGAGTTAGCTGAAGCACAAAGGTACCTGGTTCCACAGGTAGCTTGAGGGCAGCGCGTTTTGACAGGTAGTCAGCGATATCATTCTCCGCTCGGGGAACGTATTCAGCCTGTATACCGTCGAAATGCTCTTCCAGCTTTCTCAATTCATCAACGTAGGCCTTCATCAACAGGCTCTGGTAATCCTTGTTGACTTGCTTGACGACAAGCTGCGAGTCACCCCTAACGACGAGTTTCTTGATTCCGAGGTCCGCCGCGATCCTAAGACCGGCAAGCAGCCCTTCGTACTCAGCCGTATTGTTGGTTGACGCCTCCCTGGGGAAGTGCATCTGGATCACGTACTTGAGGTGCTCTCCGGTGGGCGCGACAAGCAGTACGCCAGCCCCGGTGCACGGTAAGGAGAAAGCTCCATCAAAGTACATGATCCAATGGCAACTTGCCTCCTTGCAGGGGAGAGCAGTCTCTTGGGCTTCTTCGTCAGGCGTTGCAGTCCATTCTGCAATGAACTCCGCAGGACTCGGCTCTGAATCGTCGAAGTACTTTCAAACTTGAGGCCAAAGCTGGACAGCTCCAGTGCCCATTCCACAATTCTTCCCGTTGCATCTGCATTGTCCAATATCCGTTGCAGAGGGAGGCGAGTGACGACAGTGATCTCGTGTGCCTGGAAGTAGTGATGCAGCTTCCTCGAGGCCATAAGAAGGCCGAAGAGCAGTTTCTGCACGCCGGAGTACCTTCATCTAGCCCCCTGCAGGAGGGAACTAACAAACTAGACCAGGTGCTGCATCATTTTCTACTTCGGCGGCACTTCAACTGGCTGTGTCGTCTCTACATTGGTGGTGTCGGGCTCTGTCGCTGCCATTACCTCGTCGTCAACCTCCCTCTGCGCCACTAGTGCGGCGATGACCACCCTGGTTCGTTGCCGCCAGGTATAGCAGCAACGGCTCCTGTGGCCTAGGCGCAACTAGTATCGGCGCGGAGGAGAGGTACTTCTTCAAATCTTGCAATGCTGCTTCGGCTTCTGGTGTCCACTCCATCGGGCCCGCCTTTTTCAGGATTTTGAAAAAGGGAAGGGCACGCTCGGCAGACTTGGAAATGAATCTGCCCATGGCGGCGACGCAACCAGCAAGCCGACGCACATCCTTGATACGCTTGGGTGCTTCAATCTGCTCTATAGCTTTGATCTTGTCCAGATTGGCATCTATCCCACGCTTGACACAAAGAACCCGAGAAGCTTGCCGGACGGGACGCCAAAGACGCACTTCTCAGGGTTCAGCTTGAGGTTGATCTTGCACAGGTTTGCACATGTTTCTTGCAAATCTGGTATGAGGGTTGCCCTGTCCTTGGTTTTGACCACTATGTCATCCATATAAGCTTCCATATTTCTATGGAGCTGGGGTTCAAAACCAATGTGGACCGCCCTTGCAAACGTCGAACCAGCACTCTTCAACCCGAAAGGCATCCGCATGAAACAATACGTACCACATGGGGTGATGAATGTTGTTTTCTCTTCGTCTTCTCTTGTTATGAAGATTTGGTGGTAGCCGGAGTAGGCGTCGAGGAATGACAACAGATCACACCCAGCCGTGGGGTCAACAATCTGGTCGATGCGCGGCAACGGGAAGGGGTCTTTAGGACAAGCCTTATTGATATCTGTGTAATCAATACACAACCTCCACTTCCCATTCGCCTTGCGCACTACGACCGGATTTGCCAACCACGTTGGATGGAGCACTCCTCTTACCAAACCCGCTGCTTCCAGTTTCCAGATCTCTTCTATGATGAACTCTTGCCGTTCCAAAGCTTGCTTTCTGACCTTCTGCTTGACGGGCCGCGCATGAGGACAGACAGCAAGGTGGTGCTCAATCACCTCCCTGGGAACGCCGGGGATGTCGGAAGCTTGCCATGCAAACACATCGACATTCTCCCGCAAGAAGGTGACGAGCGCGTCTTCCTATTTGTCGTCAAGGGTGGAGCTTATGGTGAAAGCTCCTCCCGTGCCGTCCTCATTGACAGAAACCTTCTTGGTTCCCGGCGGTATGGCCCTGGGCTTCTTGTTTCCGCCGGCGGAGCTCTCTGGCACGTCCTCGACGGCAGCGCTACACTCCGAAGAGGTGCGCTTGCCGGAGTGGGTGTCCGAGGTCTCACCGGTCTTCTTCTTCTTCTTCCCTCCTGGGGTCCCAGCGGCAGGAGCAAGTGCCCTAGTGGCGGCGGCTGCTGCAACTGCTTGCTGGTATAGTTGGTCAGCGCAAATCAGCGCATCTTTCTTGTCGGAGGGGATGGTGCTAATCGTCACAGGTCCTGGCATCTTCAGGGTGTTGTAGGTGTAGTGTGACGCCGCCATGAACTTGGCCAGCGCTGGGCGGCCAAGGATCCCGTTGTAGGGCAAGGGGATCTTGGCAACATCAAACACGATCCTCTCCGTCCTGTAGTTCAGGTCGCTTCCAAAAGTCACGGGCAGCGTGACCTTTCCCTTGGGTTGGCTTATTCCCGGGCTGACCCCCTGAAACGTGCCCGTCTCTTCGAGGTCTCCATCGGGAATCTGCAGTTTCTCGATCACGGCAGGCGAGATTAAGTTCAGACCGGCCCCGCCATCGAGTAGCATCTTTGTCACCTTGAGGTTGCGTATTGTTGGTGAAACCAACAATGGCAAGCACCCGACCGCAGTAGTGCGATCAGGGTGGTCCTCAGTGTCAAAAATGATAGGTGTGCTGGACCACTTCAGCGGCCGTTGGGCATCAAACGACGGCTCTGCCGCTGTAATCTCTCGCGCCCACTGTTTAAGCCGGCGGTGAGAAGTATGCAGCGAGGCGCCGCCGTCGACGCACATGGCCTCTGTAGCTTTCTGAAACTCTTGGTCTCCGGATTCGTCGTCCTATTCGTGATCATCGTCTTCCGGCTTTCTGTCACGGCCCTGGGCGGGCCTCTCCTGTTGTTTATCCTTGCCGCGACGACCCGCCTGGCTGTCATGCTTCTTGCCGGACCCCTCGGCACCGTCTTGGACCTTCTCCTTATCCCGCCTCTCATATTCATCCCTCTGCTTCTCAGCGAGGAGCTCAACCTATCGGCAGCCTTGGAGAGCATGGCCTTTGGTGCGATGGATCTTGCAGTATCCCTTGTCGGAGTTTCCTGGCTTCTCGGCAGCCGCCAAGGCCCGGCAGGCAATGCATCCGGCAATTTCCTTGCCGGGGTCATCTGCCTTGGTTTTCTTGGCGGAGCCGGTGTCATCAGATCCGTCGACGGCAAGCACGACTTTACCTTTGTGCTTCCTGTTGCGGTGCCGGCTCTTCTTCGCCGGGGCGGCAGTATCGTCATCTGAGGAGTCGGTTTCCACACCGGCATCTTTGTTGGGGTACTTCCTTCCCTCTTCAGCTCGGGCACGTCTGTCAGCAAGAACATAGAGTTCTGCCACATCTTTCACCTTGTTCATTGCCAGCTCTTCGCGCATCTTGCGGTTACGCACGTTCTGATGGAACGCGCTGATGATGGCGGCAGGGTGAACATCAGGGATATTGTACTGTATCCAGCTGAACCTCTGTATATACTTGCGGAGTCTCTCGCCCCCCTTCTGGGGAATGACGTGCAGGTCGCTCGCTTGGCCATGGGCTTGGTGGCCTCCAGTAAAGGCGCCCACGAACTCATGGCACAAATCCGACCAGGAGGAAATAGAGTCTACCGACAAGTGCATCAACCATGACATGGCATTGGGTTTAAGAGCCAATGGAAAGTAATTCGCAAGCACCTTATCGTCACGGGCTCCGGCAGCTTGCATCGCGATGGTGTAGATGCTGAGGAACTCGGACGGGTGTGTCTTGCCGCCGTACTTTTCGCCCACGTCAGGTTTGAAGGTGCGGTGAGTGGGCCACTGGAACTGCTGCAGCTCACGGGTAAAAGTCGGATAGCCTACCTCGTAAGGTAGGCCTCCAAGGCTCCCCGGTGCCAGGTGGTTCACAGTAGGCCCTGCTCGCCTGTCTGATTGGTGGCGCGCTCCATGCCGACGCTCGATAGTGGTTCGAGCGTCTTCATGTTCTCGTTCATGAAGAACTTGGCGTTGGTCACAGTGGGTCCGCGAGTCGGACGACGCTATGGAGATTTCGTCGCCCGTAACGTTGCACGGGCTGGCGTCCGCGGCACCGGGCGAAGAGGAGGCGAGTGCACCGTGGTCGCGGCGCCACTGGCTTTCCTGCCACTGGTACGTGGGACTCCGTCGAAGCGTCGACCCGGGGGCTCCACCGGACTCAGTTCGTCTTTGTTGGCCACCGCAACAAGGCTTCGGATAGTGGCTCTCCATTCGACGTGTTTCCCCGTAGTGGGAGGAAAATCGAGGAGCAACTGCGCGCGCCAGGGCTTCTGCTGGCGTTGTTGGTAGCGAAACCTGCACGGATCGTGACGCGCTTCGACTTCTGACCATGTCAGAAGGAGCTCTATCACGACCCCGCGGTCGCATGCCATCTTCACCAGCGCCTCGGCGAGCGGGCAGGTCTTCTACATCCCGGGAGTGGCGCTCGGGGCTCTTCCCGCGGCGACGCCCGGGGTCTTCGGCGTGGTCACGCCGTTCGTCGCGTGCCGCTTGAGAGGAGCGCGCCGTCGGTGCCGGCGTGGGAGTCTTGGAAGCCCTCGCGTCGCCTTCGGGCGGGGTGGCAGCGATCTTGGAAGGCCCCGCGCCACACGCGGAGGGCCTGGCTCTGTCTTTGGATTTGGCGGCGTGCGGCCCGTTACCAGTCGCACGAACATCGCCGCCTCCCAAACTCCGGCTGCTGGGACGGTGTTGGTGTTCGCGAACGGCGCCCCGGGTCCTTTCGGCGACCGGTCCGCTGCTCGCCCACGTCGGGACAGGATGTTCGGCCTCCGACGGGCCAACCGCCACCGTCGTCTTCTTCTTGAGTGCCATGACGATGAAGAAGCGTCGATCTAACTGCTAAAGCCGATTCTCACAACTGCGCCCCCTACCTGGCGCGCCAAAGATGTCGGTGTGGAACGACACCTATGGGATCACAAGAATCCCTACTACGGTTGCGGGGCGCGGGGTCATGAGAAGAGCGGATCAAACAGATAGCACACGGTTCCTTTACCCAGGTTCGGGCCGCGAGGATGCGTAAAACCCTACTCCTGCTTTGGTGGTTTGTTTATCTGTGTTCTTGAACTGGCAATGGGGCGCGAGGAGCTCCAAAATGCCGAATCCTCTTCCTGGTCGTCTCGGGCCTCCTTTTATAGGGAAAGGGGTTGCCACAGTGGCACACAGGAGGTGGAAAGGGTACAGTGATGCGAGGTTATCCCTCGCATTACATGACAAGGCGCATTTAATGCATCTTGCTTAGGTTTCTTTGCTTTATCGGGGACGGGGGAGAGCCTTGTCTCATCCATCGCCGCTCCCTCTTGCGTCGACACGCGCCCTGGCCAGCGGCGCCTGCGGTGCCATGTTGACAGGCGGGCAGCTGAGGTGGGGCAGTGATGGGTGTCCACGAAGATATGCTTGCCGCCACGCAGGTGCCTGCCCAGCTGGTTGGGTCGGCAGCTGCATGCGAATGGCGGTGGAGGTTTGATTGGCGTGGGCCTGATGGTGTCCCTACAGGTGTTCATGGCAAGGGCCTTGTCGGGGCCCCGGCAAGGGTCTTGCCGTGGCCTCGACAAGGGTCTTGTCGGGACCCCGGCAAGGGTCCTGCCGCGGCGCCTGCTGTCATCCCCGGCAAGGCTCTTGCCAGGGGCCTTGTGGTCTTCCTTGGCTGGGATCCCGCCGAGGATCATCATCTTCTAAAGTGTGTATCTGATCTTGAATGTCTTCACAAACATCTGCATGCCACCACGGGGATGTCTCCCAAATCCTTGCCCCATGGGGGCAGTGGACTCAAGGGTGACTCGCTCCATAGGTGGGGGGCGAGCTGCTACGACAAGGGTCTTGCCGGGTTTGCTAGAGCTGCCCCCCGGCAAGGATCTTGCCGGGGGAGTCCGCTTCGTCCCCTTTGCTCTTTGTGGTCTTGGTCTTGGCGTCGTTCTGCTTCTCTTGAGCTTCGGCCTTACCTTGGCTCACCTCCCTTGCCGTGCTCGGTGTGGCGGTGCCCATGGCTCAGACTCCCCGTGCACAGTTATAGGGGTACAAAAAGTGTACCCCCCTTTTTGTACACCAACACTCCCCCTCCCATAACCCCAACAATGACAGCAGAAGGGTGACAACTCGACCTGATCTTAATTTGTCAATTGGTTTGTCTCTCAGACATTGTGTCTCTACGCCTCACTCATACACACTCGATATGTATTTTTCTCCGTAGCCCCCTCGATATGTAGACTTCTCGCGCACGCACAGCTGTAGTGACGATGACACTGAACCCAGTGTGCCTTGTTTTTACCAGCCTCATGTGATAGTTTTCACCCTGTTTTTTGTTAATTAACAAGCCAACCTTTTCTTTGTTACTACTAGTGAATCTGAAATCATTCGGGGCAGACATAAAATATATCACTTCAACCCAATTATCGCAATAACTATTTTAAAAGAAACTAGCTAGATGCTCGTGCGTTGCACGGAACATCAAGATGCATTTGTATGAGTAGTTTATCATGTGAGAGACTAGCAAGATGCCCATGCATTGCACGGAACATCAAGATGCATTTCTATTAGTAGTTTATCTTGTGAGAGAAAAGGATGAACGAGGGAAGGCCTTATTTGCAACTGTGGAGAGGGATGTGGGTATCTTTTTGCAAAATTGCCATAGTTTCCTTCCTATCCATCAGATATAAATCGGACGACCTATATTGCAGGATGGCAGGCACATGATCAACACCAACTCTGTTTTTCTATAAGAGTAGAGAAAAGGATGGATGAGGGAAGGCCTTATTTGCAAAAGTGGAGAGGGGTGTGGGTATCTTTTTGCAAAATTGCCATAGTTTCCTTCCTATCCGTTAGATATAAATCCGACGGCCTATATTGCAGGATAGGACACACACCATCATCACCAACTCTTTTTTCTACTCCCTCCGTTCCTAAATATTTGTCTTTTTAGAGATTTCAACAAGTGACTATGTATGGATCAAAATGAGTGAATCTACACTCTAAAATATGTCTACGTACACATCCGCATGTGGTAGTCCATTTGAAATCTGAAAAAGACAAATATTTAGGAACGGATGGAGTATAATATAAGAGTAGACATGGAGATATATCTCCAGCATGGTCTAGAACAAAAATGTGCTGGACTGGTTAGCGTCGGATGCTCGCAACGCGATGACCTGAGTTCGAATTCTGTCTTTAACTTTAGATTTTTATATTATATATTACTTATTTAATATATACTTCTTTCGATGCTTTACTGAGAGTGGAACCCATAGAGTACTTAGAATACAAGATTAAGGATGGACTTGTTTCTTTTTAATTTTCTGTATGAAACTGTAGCCACCCTGCAAGTCACGTGCACACTGTACATGCAATAAACTTTTTATAGAGGGAGAGTCATACACGCAATTAACTCAAATGGATTGGATGTGACTCTATTATTTCCAGCATAAGAGCATCTCCAACGACAGCCGGCAAATTTCCTCCCACTTCCTTCCGCGGAGGACGACATCAAACGCCAGCGGCATACATTTTCACAACTCTAACCAACCAGATGAAATTCGTGCAAACACAGACTGTTTTCATATAAGCATGAAGGATTTCGTATTAAAAAGCCGGATCTTCATATAAACATGATGGATTTCATTACATTTACATGAACTAAGCGGTGCTACTCCGGCTCTCTTGGTATATTAATACTCCCTCCGTCGGGAAATAATTGTCCATGAAATGGATATATCTAGACTTATTTTAGTTATAGATACATCTAATTTATCCAGTCTTAGAACAAAAATTTCCCACCAGCCGGAGAGGGAGCAGCTAATCTAAATGGCCGCCCGCGGATCCCTTTTGTCTTCCTCATGCGCGGCAGAGATTTGCGGGGTCAACGAAGGTCCTTGGAAGAGACGAAGCAGCAAAGAAACCACCTGAATGCGCAGTCGTCGCCACGGCGACGGCCTTCATGGGACCCAAGTGGTGGCGGCCTCCCGTGTTCTACTTCTCCTCGATGATGGCGGCGGACACGGAGAACCTGGCCACCGACTCGTTTCTCTCCACGCACCCGGCTTCTGTCTCTGCCTGCATGGCGCTGCCGTAGGCACGGGAGGCACGGCCACCGCAAACACTGGTCGCGTGGTACGTCGCGGCAGCGACGACGCCCATACCGGCGTGCTCGTCGCTGTGCCGGCGTGGAGCAACTCGCCACTCCTCATCGAGCTGAGCGGGAGCGGCGAGTTGCCGAACCACGCGCCGGCTTGTGGCGGCAACTGGCTCCGTCGGGCCAAGCGAGGTTGGTGAAGCACCGAGCAGCCTCGCCCGTATCCGGGGGGCTCGGCGGGCCACCCTGCCGGGTAGTGTGCCGGAGAACGGCTCCTCGGAAGCCATCAGAAGAGTGGAGAAAATGGTGAAGGATGATATGAGGGAGCGGCGGAGGGGTGCGATTCTTGCCCACTGTCTATCTGGCCTCGTTTAAATAGAGGGCGGACGATAGGAGCTTGGCCGGCATATGGCGTCGTTTAAACTGAGGGCGGACGAGAGGAGCTCGACCGATGATTGCGTTTAATTCTGGCCCGCTCATGAACGGACGTGTGGCCGCAGTAGGTTTCTCGGTTTGCATGCGTGTTTAACAGAGGGGTTTGATGGAGGAGAAGAGGCGTGTTCAGCCGGGCGTACAGCGGGCGGCGCAGTACTATTCGATTTGATAGCGGGCAGCGTAGTTCCCGATATGGCTTTAATGCAGACGAGGCAAGGGGTAGCGGTTCCCGAAATGTTGAAAGGCCAATGATGCATCCTCTTTCAATTAGCATCGTGAATGCATGAGGGAAGTAATGAGAGGAGGACCGGGAAAAGAGGCTGCACGATGTGAATGCAACGCAGTTTGCACTCATATAAAGGTGTCCCTCCATTCCAATGCTTCTACCACATAGTACGCACCTAAGCATTTGCCTAAGCACCTACACGAAGCGCAAAAGTCCTCGCTCCAAACCCATGGAGGCGATGCGCGCGAGCGGCCAGCGGCTGTGCCAGATGGTCCACGACGCCGCCCTGAGGCATGGCGCCGAGGTTCGTCTCGAGACGGTGTTGGCGACTGGCTGGTGCCGTAGACGCCAACTACGACTCTGAGTTGGACAAGATGATCGTTGCCACCACCAACAAGTTCACTGTCCTCAAGAAGCTCGCGGACGACATTGCCGTACTCCTCCAGCCCACGCGCCCGAGCTCCTCATTGCCTGTCAGCCTAATCGGCCTCCATGGCCGGAACCTCTTTCAAGAACTGGTGGCCCTGCGACTGCCCGCCGATGGAACGAAGAATGTCCACCTGGAGGTCACGCTCGCCGCGAGGCGCCTCGCCCTGCAAGAATTCGTTGACCTACACATCCACGTGTACGAGCAAATTGTGTACATAGGTATCTACAAGGCCAGTGAGGACGCTACGACGCTGGCCTGCCTCAACCGGCTGTGTCGGATTTCGAGTTCCGGCAAAACCCTTGAGGTTCGAACACTACGGTGTGCACGAAGATTTCCCCCTACCTAATCACGCCCTCAGCCTCATCGCGATCTCAAAGCCTAGCTCGACGAACTCGCAACACAAGAGACACGAGATCTATACTGGTTCGTGCCACCGTTGTGGTGTAATACCCTACTCTAGTGTGGTGCTGGTGGATTGCCTCTTGGGCTAGTGACGAACAGTACAAGCGAAGAACAGCCTCCTGAGGTGAGGTGTTCTTGTGCTTGGTGGTGTGTGGATGATCTCAATCGGTTCTTTCTCAGTTGCCTCCTACTATGGTGGCTAGTCCTATTTATAGAGGCCCTGGTCCTCTCCCGAAATATTGAGCGGGAAGGGAGCCAACAACGACCAATTTGAAGGGGGACAACTAGTACAAGCTATCCTGACAAAAGTGGTCTTCGCCTGCCAAAGGCTCTGGCGGCGACGCCGTCTTGGGCTCCACGGTGACCTACGTCCTGCTGGTCTTGGTCTTATTGCACAGATATGGAAACCTTTGGCTGATGCCTTGCTACTCATCACCTGCGCTTGCCTCCTTAGCACCAAAGAGGAAGCGAGGACACTATGCGCGCAGGCGCCCGCCTGGCGCCCGCTTGGCCTTGGTCGTCATGGCTGACGTCGTAGGAACCTCGCGAGGTTCACCTTGCCCCGATCTCTTCGCACCTCGCGACCAGCTTGGTGAGGCCGCCCCTGAGGAGGTCTTGTGTCGTCCGCCTTGCGATGCTTGGCCCCTCGCGAGGGTCTTGAGTACTTGCTGGTGCAGATGGGCTGTACGGCCCGCTTGGAGAGCCACGACATGGGCCGCAGGCAGGCAAGTCTGGGGACCCTCGTTCTCAGAACGCCGACAGTAGCCCCCGGGCCCAAGGCGCGCTCGGACTTGGCTTCGAGGCGAAGCCAAAGGGCAAGTGCGGAGCACCGCGGGCCCCAACAGCCTGCAGCCTTGGTCGACGCATGGCGATTGATTGGACGTGGGCGTCTCCGCTTCCCCACGCTGCCTCGGTAACTGCCCGACTTGACAAGTCCCTGCTGCATGCAAAAAGGGTTATCATTACCTGTGATCATGGGGATCACCGGTTGGCCTTCTCCTGCTATAAATGAGGAGGGGGGCAGAGCCCCCGTCACCCATCTCTTCCCATTCCGCTCGCTTCTCCTCCCTTGCTCCATTGCCAGTAGCGACTCCATGGTGCCGATCCGGAGATTCTCGGCCCCACAGAAAGGAAAAACTCCCCGTGATGAGCCCGGGCCTCTTCCGCCGAAGAAGAGGCTGGTCCACCGTCGCGAAGTAGGCTTGAGGCAGGAGGTGACAAGGCCTTGGTACGAGCGGCCACCTCCTGGGTATCCGTTGCCCTTATACGCCCAAGCCGAGGGCTCAGGAGGAAGAGGCGGTGAGCGGCGGCGCCCATGCCGCGACCGCGGTCGCCGCGCGACGGCGGCGCACGCCATCGCCCTAGGGGGCCATGCCATGGACTCTTCGCGTGAATTCGTGCTGTTGGCGGTGACGCCTCCACGCTTCTGGATCCGCTTCCCCTAGTTCTTCTCCGCCGAGATGCCGCCGAGGGGGCCCTTCGAGCTATGGCTACATCATGCCGACTGCGACGCCCTGGCGACCGGAGCGGAAGTGGAAGCCGTCTCCCCGGGCAAGATCTTCATGACATGCGGCTAGGGCGAGGTCGCCTGGGTTTGCCATGTAGAGGGCGCCCTCGCGATCCTCTTCAGGTACGACGGCGCCTCCACCTTCAAGGTCTTCGACGCGGAAGACCGTCGTTTGGAGTGCTGCCCCGGAGAGGGCTGCCTGAATGGTGCCGCGGCAGGGGCCGGGCCTACCGCCCACCTCGCCAGCAACTCATCCAGCAGCAGTGGCGCCGCTTGGGAGTCTAGCGATTCTCCCGAGCTCTATGAGACTCCGGAGACAAGCAACGACAACTACGTGCCCCCGAGCTCCCGCCGGGCTCGGAGCAACGCTGCAGCATCCGGCCGCCGCCGTCGCTGATCTGTATGGGGTTGGCGCCGGCCTCCCGTGGCCCACTGTTGATGATGGCGTCGAATACGCTGGCACGGGTAGATAGGGCTCCTTGAATTTCCTTTCCTTTATTCCCTGCGAGGAATCGAAGCGAACCCCGTGGGGGCATGTAAAGAACCTGTAGTGTCTTTTGTTGGCAATATCCTTATTATGAATTTGTGCGAGCGCGTGTCCTGCTTCGGCTCAGTCTCCCCTTTCTATCCTCATGACGGCTTGGTGCTCTACGCTGACAGGTCCTGGTCCCCAGGCAGGCTGCAGCCGTCGCTGGTATGCCAGGTCGTGATGCCGTGGTCAAGGCCAGGAGGTGAGCAGCCCCAGTAAGAGCTCCTGAGACACGATGCTCAGGAGGTCCCCTTTAGCATGCAAGCGACCCCAGAGAGGTAAGAAAGGGAGGCAACATTGCCGCAGCAGGGCTACAGCAAGTGAGGAGCCCGCGCCGTAGCGATTGGTTGACCGGAGCGTAAAACTTATCTTGGCAGCCTGGAGTCGTTTCCTTGTGTTGCACCAGACTCGTGCGCTGGTGGCCATGGTGCAGCTGGGTTAGGCCCATGCGCGCTTCCCCTTCCTCCCCACGCTCTCCTTGGTGCTCTACGTCTTGAGGTCCCGGCCCTCGAGCGAGCTCAGCCGCCGCTGGTATGCCAGGTCACGATGCCGTGGTCAAGGCCAGAGGGTGAGGGCTGGTGAGCCAGTAGGAGCTCCTGAGCATCGCTTTTAACGCGCAAGTGAATCGCATGGGATAAATAGGAGCCCGCGGTACCGCCCGCTGTTGTCCTCGGGAGGTTCCTGCAAGTCAGCGCGAGAAGGGGCACAGATTGCTATTATGTTTGCCGGCCGGCCACTGGTCGCTCTGTAAGAGAATGAAGGCACTAAGGGCCTGGTGAGGTGACGCGCGCGGGGCATGCCGCGGGCCAGAGCTCGACCGCTCAGATTTATCGACGTTGTAGGGACGAACCCAAGCACAAGCGTTGTGCCAGCGTGAACAGCTCCCGCGGTAGGTAATAGCCAAGCAGGTGATAATCATAGACAGATTAAGCATGAAAAGCAGATGAGCTCAGATAAATGTAAGAAGATACATGCCGCTGGGCTGGACCCGAGCGGCTTGGGGATGATGCAGCCCAAGGGGTGCCCCAAACAGAGTAAGCTGAAGATGTAAAGGGAAACATGCCATAGGGACGGACCCACACGACCTGGGAATGATGCAACCCGAGGGGCGCTCCCAGCTAAATAAACTTAGAAGATGTCACCTGGTTCTGTTGTTGAAGGAATGTTGGGGCAGCTGAAGATGCGTGATGAAGGGGTTGCTCCTCACGAGCCACCGGGGCCCTGAGCCTCAGGAGGCTCTGGGGGTCCAGGCGGTTCCTTGAGGACCGTCTCCATCTCCGCCAGGACGGCGTGGTGCCTGGTGTCCTGAGCCGCCAGGATGCTCCGCAGGTTGCGCTGGAAGGTGGTCGCCATGCTTGGCAGGCCAAAGGGCATGCGAACATAGCTATGAGGCGGGCCCTCGCAGCATCCCACGCGCGAAGGCCAGAAGAGCTCCTGAGATGCGGCCCTGTTGAGCCCTGGGATGTCGATGTAGACGCGCAACCCACCTTCCTCGCCTGGATGGGGAGCTGCGCCAGGTGAGCGGCGGTCGCCGCGCATGGCTCTTGCTTCCTGCAGTTGCTGAGTGGTCTTGGCGATGAACTTCCGAGCGTCAGGTGCTCCTCACCCGATGTCTTCTTGAGGGAAACGTGCTACGAAGCACGCCTCCATGTGGTGCCCGAGCACCTCCCTCGTGATGTTGGCAAGGTTTGAGGCCCTCTAGAAGAGAGCCCCCGAGCCCTACCCGAGGAGGGCACTGGGCGCGCCTTCCTATGCGAGGGAGGGTGGCGCCCCAGGCGCGGGCGCTGATCCTGACGAGGTACCACTTGTGGTGCCGCTCTCCTGAGGCCCCATGCGGAGTAGTTGCTTCTTCTTCTTGGGGATGACCTCAGGAGGGTACTGTACTGCATTGTTGTCGGGGTCTTCGATTGACGCTGCTTGGAAGGCGCGCTCGAGGGAGCACACCACATCTCTTTCTTCGCAGGGGACTGTGATGATCCCGCCACTTCCTGGTATCTTGAGGACGTTGTAGCCATGGTGCGTCACTGCCATGAACTTGGCCAGGGCCGGGTATCCGAGGATGGCATTGTATGGCAGACGGATGTGGGCGACATCGAAGTCGATGAGCTCGGTGCGGTAGTTGTCGCGTTGTCCGAAGGTGAGAGGGAGGCGGACCTGCCCTATCGGCATGGTGGAACCATCGGTCACTCCTGAGAAGGGCTTGGTAGGCTGAAGCTGGTCATAGGGCACTTGAAGGCTGTCGAGCATTTCGATGGACAAGACGTTGAGCCCTGCGCCGCTGTCGATGAGGGTCTTGGTGACTTGTACGTTGCTGATGACGGGAGAGCAAAGCATTGGGAGGGCGCCAGCGGTAGCCGCGCACTTGAGCTAATCTGCTGAACTGAAGGTGATGGCGCACCTCGACCACCTGAGCGGGCGCGTGGCCTCAAGCTTGGGGAGGACTGCATTCACCTCGCGAGCAAACTGCTTGAAGATATGCTGCGAGGCTGGGGCTTGAGCTCCGCCCAAGATGCAGCCGATAGCTCGCGGCTCCTAGAAGCCCCTAGCCCCCTCTTCCTGATGGTGGTCGTCGTTCCTTCTTGGCGGTGGAAGCAGCAGTGGAAGACCGGCGTTGCCCTAAGGTCAGTCCTCACGAGGCTGATCGCGCCAGGTGCCCTCGCGAGGTTGGTCCTGCCAGCAGTCCTCGCGAGGCCGGTCGCGCCACTCCTGGCGCGGGCCACGATTGTCCCGGTGTCCTCCGTTGCGTCCTCCTCCTCGGCCATAGCCCCGGCCGTTGCGCTCGGGGCGTCGATCGAGGCGTCCATCTCGAATGGCCCTGAGCTCTTGACAGTCATTGGTGTTGTGGCTGTGAACATTGTGGAAGGCGCAGAATGGTCTGCTGCTCTTGGACGACTCGGGCTGGTCGCGATCGCGCTTCGTGTCTGGCTCCGCCGCGAGTACGGCCGCTCCCTTGCGCTTCACGTCCTTGGCCTTGGCCTTCTTCTCCTCCAGGTCGGCAGCTGGGAGCTCAAGGAGGGAAAGGCGCCCTTTCTTAGCTCTTGCGCACTTGGTCGCCAGGTTGAAAAACTCCAAGGACGTGCACAGCTCCTCGTGGATGGCGAGCTCCTCCTTCATCTTGACGTCACGGACGCCATCGGAAAACGCAGAGATGATGGCCTCATTCGTCACCTTGCGGATCTTGAGGCGAACATTGTTGAAGCGCTAGATGTACTTCTGGAGGGTCTCTCCTGGCTGCTGCTAGATGCAGCGCAAGTCACCCACGGCCAGAGGGCAGTCGCGAGTGCCCTGGAAGTTGGCGACGAAGCTCTCGCGCATCTCGTCCCAGGAGGAGATCGAGCCCGGAGGTAGATTCAGGAGCCATGAGCGAGCGCCACACGTGAGAGCCATAGGGAACCAGTTCGCCATGACTTTCTCGTTGCCGTTGGCCGCCTCGATGCTCAGCTCGTAGAGCTGCAGGAACTCCGCAGGGTCGGGGGTGCCTTCGTAGCGAGGAGGCAGGTCTGGCTTGAACTTTCCCAGCCATGCGATGCTACGCAGCTTGGGGGTGAAGGCACGGCAGCCCGCGGTGGCCACCGGGATCCTTTGCTGATGTGGAGCCTGCCCTTGATGTCCGTGCACCGCCACTGCAGGCGGTGCGCGGCCTTGTCGTGGTGGTGCGGGAAGCACGGGAACGTCTCTCACGGACGAGGAACTTCTTGGCAGCTTCCTTCTTCGCGCATGGGCGCCCAACGTGGCGGGTCGCGCCGGGGGGCGCACGCCTTGGTGCCAGGACGCTGTCTTGGTGCGGAGGTGGTGGAGGTGGCGCTCCGTGAGCCACGTCGCCCGCAGCTGGCGGAGGGCGATGCAGCAAGAGGGAAGGCGCAGGGGAGCCCCCTGCGGCGCTGACGAGCTCGGCGATGCGGTCCAGCCAGTCCTCGTAGAGGTCGTCGACGGGGCGGTAGCGCAAGAGCTCGCGTGCCATGAGCAACGCGGCCTGCGCGTCCGTGGGAGCACAACGAGCGTGAGACGACGAGCCGGGCGGGGTCAGCGACGGAGTGGCAGTGCGGCCGTCCCGCCGCACTGAGGGGTGCAGCGAGGACGCTTTCTGCTCATTCCCCGCCGGGCCGATGATGGCGTTGGCGGCAGGCGACGGAGAACGACGGGGAGGCCCGCCGACGGGGCCGTCTGAACGACGTGGGCGGTGAGGGCGGCCCGGTGCTCAGCGCGGGCTCGGGGAGCGTCCGACATGGAGGTGATGAAGCAACGGGACGCGGATCGGCGGAAGGAAATTCTGGCTCACCCCTACCTAGCGTGCCAAATGTCGGATTTCGGGCTCCGGCAAAACCCTTGAGGTTCGAACACTGGGGTGCTGATACGTCCATTTTTCATCATCCTTTATATCAATATTTATTGCATTATGGGCTGTTATTACCTATTCTGCACAACTCCAAAAGTCCTGAAACTGCATGGAAGTTATTTTTGGAAATAATAAAAAATACTCAGCGAAGAAAATACCAGAGGGGACCCACACCCTGGGCACGAGGGTGGGGGCGCGCCCTACCCCCTGGGCGCGCCTCCCTGCCTCGTGGGCTCCCTGGTGGCCCTCCGGTGCCCATCTTCTGCTATATGAAGTCTTTCGTCCGAGGAAAAATCATAAGCAAGCTTTCGGGATGAGACTCCGCCGCCACGAGGCGGAACCTTGGCGGAACCAATCTAGGACTCTGGCGGAGCTGTTCTGTCGGGGACATTTCCCTCCGGGAGGGGGAAATCATCGCCATCGTCATCACCAATCCTCCTCTCATCGGGAGGGGGTGAATCTCCATCAACGTCCTCACCAGCACCATCTCCTCTCAAATCCTAGTTCATCTCTTGTATCCAATTCTTGTCTCTAAGTCTGATGTTAGTACCTATAGGTTGCTAGTAGTGTTGATTACTCCTTGTAGTTGATGCTAGTTAATTTATTTGGTGGAAGATCATATGTTCAGATCCTTTATGCATATTAACAATCCTCTGATTATGAACATGAATATGCTTTCTGAGTAGTTACGTTTGTTCTTGAGGACATGGGAGAAGTCTTGCTATTAGTAGTCATGTGAATTTGGTATTCGTTCGATATTTTGATGAGATGTATGTTGTCTCTCCTCTAGTGGTGTTATGTGAACGTCGACTACATGACACTTCACCATTATTTGGGCCTAGAGGAAGGCATTGGGAATTAATAGGTAGATGATGGGTTGCTAGAGTGACAGAAGCTTAAACCCTACTTTATGCGTTGCTTCGTAAGAGGCTGATTTGGATCCATATGTTTCATGCTATGGTTAGGTTTACCTTAATACTTCTTTTGTAGTTGCGGATGCTTGCAATAGGGGTTAATCATAAGCGGGATGCTTGTCCAAGGACAGCACCCAAGCACCGGTCCACCCACATATCAAATTATCAAAGTACCGAACGCGAATCATCTGAACGTGATGAAAACTAGCTTGGCGGTAATTCCCATGTGTCCTCGGGAGCGCTTTTCTCTATATAAGAGTTTGTCCAGGCTTGTCCTTTGCTACAAAAAATTTTGGGCCACCTTGCTGTACTTTATTTACTTTTGTTACTTGTTGCTCGTTGCAAATTATCTTATCACAAAACTATCTGTTACCTATAATTTCAGTGCTTGCAGAGAACACCTTGTTGAAAACCGCTTATCATTTCCTTCTGCTCCTCATTGGGTTCGACACTCTTACTTATCAAAAGGTCTACGATAGATCCCGTACACTTGTGGGTCATCAAAACTCTTTTCTGGCGCCGTTGTCGGGGAGCGAAGCGCCTTTGGTAGGTGGAATTTGGTAAGGAAAAATTTATATAGTGTGCTGAAATTTACTGTCACTTGTTACTATGGAAAGTAATCCTCTGAGGGGCTTGTTCGGGGTATCTTCACCCCTACCAGTAGAGCAAAGAGTTGCTCCTCAACCTACTGAAAATGAAAATGTCTACTTTGAAATTCCTTAGGGTATGATAGAAAAATTGATAGCTAATCCTTTTGCAGGAGACGAAACATTACATCCTGATGAGCACCTAATCTATGTGGATGAAGTTTGTGGATTATTTAAGCTTGCAGGTATGCCTGATGATGTTATCAAGAAGAAGGTCTTCCCTTTATCTTTGAAGGGAGATGCATTGACATGGTATAGGCTATGTGATGATATGGGATCGTGGAACTACAAATGATTGAAATTGGAATTTCATCAGAAGTTTTATCCTATGCATCTTGTTCATCGTGATCGTAATTATATATATAATTTTTGGCCTCGCGAAGGAGAAATCATCGCTCAAGCTTGGGGGAGGATTAAGTCAATGTTATATTCATGCCCCAATCATGGGCTCTCAAGAGAAATGATTATTCAAAATTTTTATGCTCGGCTTTCTGACAACAATCGCACCATGCTCGATACTTCTTGTACTGGTTCTTTTATGATGAAGACTATTGAATTCAAATAGGATTTATTGGAAAGAAATAGATGCAACTCTGAAGATTGGGACCTCAACGAAGGTAAGGAGTCAGATATAACACCTAAGTTTGATTGTGTTAAAATCTTTTATGGATACCGATGTTGTCGGTGTTCTGGGAACGGGGTCTCCAGACTTGCCTGGCTGCGGCCCACACCGTGGCTAAGCCAGCAGGCCGTACGGCCCATCTTCATCAACAAGGCATCCAAGACCCTCGCGAGGGTCCAAGCCTCGCGAGGCAGATGACGCAACACCTCCTCTGGAATGGCCTAGCCAGGCAGGCTCACAAGGAGCTGAGATATCAAGGCGGGGCATACCTCACGAGGCTCTCGTGACGTGAGCCATGACGAACGACACCAGGCGGGCGCCAGCGCGCGCAGCGTCCTTATTTCCTCTTTGGTGCTAAGGAGGCTAGCGCAGGCGAAGAGTACCGAGGCATCAGGCAAAGGTTGCTATATTGGTGCAACAAGACCAAGACCAGGAGGACGACAAGACAGAGGTCATCGTGGAGCCCAAGACGGCGTCACCACCAGAGCTTTTCGCAGGCGGAGACCGCTTTTGTCAGGATAGCTTGTACTAGCTGTCCCGCTTCAAATTTTCCCGCCGTTGTTGGCTCCCTTCCCGCTCGATATTTGGGAAGAGGACTAGGTCCTATATAAGTAGAGCTAGCCACCATAGTAGGGGCATCTCATCTTAGCCTGATCCAACCCGATCAAGAGCCAACCCACAAGAATACCTCAACCTCAGGAGGTTGTTCTTCCCCTGTGCTGTTCATCATCAGCCCTAGAGGCAATCCACCACCACCACACTGGAGTAGGGTATTACACCACAACGGTGGCCCGAACCAGTATAAACCTCGTGTCTTTCTGTGCTGCGAGTTCAACGAGTTCGTCCGCAAGATCTTGGCGAGTTAGGGCGTAGATCGGTAGGAGGGAAAGACTTCGCGCGCACCCCAGTGTTTGAACCTTAAGGGTTTGCCGGAACACCACATCCGACATTTGGCGCGCCAGGTAGGGGTGCGTCGGAGCTCCTCCCCACCAACCTACGCCCCGTGCCGCTGCACTTCGCCCCCTTGGCGGGTGCCCCACCATCCACCTCTGCGACCGACGTCTGCAGTGAGGCATCTAGGTACTGAGCCCTGGCCCCCGCCCTGCGCCAAGTGCGGTGGCCGACCAAGTTCAAGCCAGAGATGCCGCCGCGTTACGACGGCGCAGCGGACCCGACGCCGTTCCTGCTGGCATACGAGTGATACGTCTCCGTCGTATCTACTTTTCCAAACACTTTTTCCCTTGTTTTGGACTCTAACTTGTATGATTTGAATGGAACTAACCCGGACTGACGCTGTTTTTAGCAGAATTGCCATGATGTTGTTTTATGTGCAGAAAACAGAAGTTGTCGGAATGACCTGAAACTCCACGGAACACCTTACAATAAATAATAAAAAATCCTCGCCAAAGATGAAGACCAGGGGGCCCACACCCTGTCCACGAGGGTGGGGGCGCACCCCCCCTAGGGCGCGCCCCCTACCTCGTGGGCCCCCTGGACACCTTCCGACGCCAACTCCAACTCTATATATTGGCTTTCGAGGAGAAAAAAATAGAGGAGAAGTAATCATCGCGTTTTACGATACGGAGCCGCCGCCAAGCCCTAAAACCTCTCGGGAGGGCTGATCTGGTGTCCGTTCAGGGCTCCGGAGAGGGGGATTCGTCACCGTCATCATCATCAACCATCCTCCATCACCAATTTCATGATGCTCACCGCCGTGCGTGAGTAATTCCATCGTAGGCTTGCTGGACGGTGATGGGTTGGATGAGATTTATGATGTAATCGAGTTAGTTTTGTTAGGGTTTGATCCCTAGTATCCACTATGTTCAGAGATTGATGTTTCTATGACTTTGCTATGCTTAATGCTTGTCACTAGGGCCCGAGTGCCATGATTTCAGATCTGAACCTATTATGTTTTCATGAATATATGTGTGTTCTTGATCCTATCTTGCAAGTCTATAGTCACCTACTATGTGTTATGATCCGGCAACCCCGAAGTGACAATAATCGGGACCACTCCCGGTGATGACCATAGTTTGAGGAGTTCATGTATTCACTATGTGCTAATGCTTTGTTCCGGTTCTCTATTAAAAGGAGGCCTTAATATCCCTTAGTTTCCATTAGGACCCCGCTGCCACGGGAGGGTAGGACAAAAGATGTCATGCAAGTTCTTTTCCATAAGCACGTATGACTATATTCGGAATACATGCCTACATTACATTGATGAATTGGAGCTAGTTCTGTGTCACCCTATGTTACGACTGTTACATGATGAACCGCATCCGGCATAATTATCCATCACTGATCCGATGCCTACAAGCTTTCCATATACTGGTTTACGCTTATTTACTTTCTCGTTGCTACTGTTACAATCACTACAAAATACCAAAAATATTACTTTGCTTTCTTTACTCTTTTGTTACCGTTACGACCACTATCATATTACTTTGCTACTAAACACTTTGCTGCAGATACTAAGTTTCCAGGTGTGGTTGAATTGACAACTCAACTGCTAATACTTGAGAATATTCTTTGGCTCCCCTTGTGTCGAATCAATAAATTTGGGTTGAATACTCTACCCTCGAAAGCTGTTGCGATCCCCTATACTTGTGGGTTATCAAGACTAATTTCTGGCGCCGTTGCCGGGGAGCATAGCTCTATTCTTTGAGTCACTTGGGATTTATATCTGCTGGTCACTATGAAGAACTTGAAAGACGCTAAGACAACAATTTATCCCTCAACTACGAGGGGAGGTCAAGAACTGCCATCTAGCTCTGCACTTGATTAACCTTCTGTTATGAGTAAGCTAGCGACACCTAAACCTGCTTCTGCTATTCGTTCTGATATGTCACATGTTATTGATGATGCCACTTCTGCTATGCATGATACTTATGATGAAACTACTTCTATGCTTGATACTACTGTGCCCGTTAGTGAATTTATTGATGAACATATTGCTAGGGCTAGAGAGAAAGAAATTATTGAATCTGATAATATCGATGAAAATGATGATGAGGATAGGCCTGTTATTCCTGAAGGTTATATTTTTGATAAAGAAGCTTCTGTTGCTATTTTAGCTTGCAATGATAATGATGAGCTTAGAAGGTTAATACCTAAATGGAACAAAGAATCACTTAGAGATAAAATGAGGCCTGATCCTGCTTTTGCTACTTCACCTATTTGTGTTCCTGATAAGGATTATGAATTCTCTGTTGATCCTGATATAATTACTTTGGTTAAATCTGATCCTTTCCATGGTTATGAATCTGAAACTGTGGTAGCACATCTTACTAAATTAAATGATATAGCCACCCTATTTACTAATGATGAGAGATCGCGCTACTTGTACATACTTAAAATATTTCCGTTCTCATTGAAGGGTGATGCTAAGATATGGTTAAAGGAAATATACAACTTTGTGCAAATTAAAGAAGAGAGTCTCCCACAAGCTTGGGGGAGGCTTCTCAAGTTACTTAATGCTTTGCCTGATCATCCCCTTAAGAAACATGAAATAGTTGATACCTTTTATAATGGACTAATCGATGCTTCCAGAAATTACCTGGATAGTTGTGCTGGTTCTCTTTTCAGGGAAAGAACACCGGATGAAGCTGAAATTCTATTGAATAATATGTTGACAAATGAAAATAATTGGGCACCTCCTGAGCCACCTCCTGCTCCAATTACTGAGCCAATTCCTAAACCAACTCCGAAGAAGAGAGGTGTTCTGTTTCTCAGCCCCGAAGATATGCAAGAGGCAAAGAAATCTATGAAAGAGAAAGGTATTAAAGCTGAAGATGTTAAGAATTTACCTCCTATTGAAGAAATACATGGTATTAATTTACCGCCTGTCGAAGAAACATATGATCTTAATCCTTTATTCATTGAAGAACCTCCTGATCCTGATAACCCGACACAGGTAGTAAAGGTAAATTCTCTCTATAAATATGATAAAGCTGAAGTCCCTCCTACTAAAATTGCTAGTCAGTGCTTGGATGAGTTTGATAACTTTATGTTTAAGCAAGATGACTTTAATGCTTATTTTGGTAGACAATTAAAACATAATGCTTATATGATTAAACGCTTGGGTGATTATATGGCTAATATTAAAGGTGAACTTAAACTTGTTAGCAAACATGCTTCTATGGTTACCACTCAAATGGAACAAGTAGTTAAAGCTCAAAAAGAAGTGCTTGATGAAATGAATAGTAAGAAAATGATTATGCTATTAGAGTGGCTACTAGAACTGGTAGAATGACTCAGGAACCTTTGTATCCTGAAGGCCACCCTAAGAGAATCGAGCAAGATTCTCAGAGAAATAATATTGATGCACCTAGTTCTTCTAAAAAGAAGAAAAAGAAAAATGATAGAACTGTGCAAACTTCTAGTGAACCTATTGCTGAACCACCTGATAATCCAAATGATATCTCTATGTATGATGCTGAAACACAATCTGGTAATGAACATGAACCTAGTGAAAATGTTAATGATGATGTTCATCATGATGCTCAACCTAGTAATGATAATGATGTAGAAATTGAACCTGCTGTTGATCTTGATAACCCACAATCAAAGAATCAACGTTATGATAAAAGAGACTTTGTTTCTAGAAAACATGGTAAGGAAAGGCAACCTTGGGTTCAGAAACCCATGCCTTTTCCTCCCAAGCCATCCATGAAAAAGGATGATGAGGATTTTGAGCGCTTTGCTAAAATGATTAGACCTATCTTTCTGCGTATGCGATTGACTGATATGCTCAAAATAAATCCTTATGCTAAGTACATGAAAGATATTGTTACAAATAAAAGAAAGATACCGGAAGCTAAAATTTCCACCATGCTTGCTAATTATACAATTAAGGGTGGAATACCAAAGAAACTTGGAGATCCAGGAGTACCTACTATACCATGCTCCATTAAAAGAAATTATGTTAAAACTGCTTTATGTGATCTTGGAGCCGGTGTTAGTGTTATGCCCCTCTCTTTATATCATAGACTTGACTTGAATAAGTTGACACCTACTGAAATATCTTTGCAAATGGCTAATAAATCAACTGCTATACCTGTCGGTATTTGTGAGGATGTGCCTGTTGTGATTGCAAATGTTACTATTTTAACGGACTTTGTTATTCTTGATATTCCCGAGGACGCTAGTATGTCTATTATTCTTGGAAGACCTTTTCTTAATACTGCAGGGGCTGTTATTGATTGCAACAAAGGCAATGTCACTTTTCATGTTAATGGTAATGAGCATATGGCACACTTTCCGAGGAAACAACCTTAAGTTCACAATAGCAACTCTATTGTAAAAATTCCATCGATTATATTTGGAGGTTTTGAATTTCCCCTTCCTACTATCAAAAAGAAATATGATATACTTATTATTGGGGATGTGCATATCCCTGTTGAGGTAACTTAGTGTTATTCGAAGTTTCTCCGGTTTCATGATTATCGGAATGAGTTTGTTAACAAGACTTGATCAACCTTGTTAGTGGATTCCTTTTGATGAGCACGAGATGGATGAAATTAGAAGCACAACTTTCTGTACCCTTTCTATACTTTTTGTTATTTAGTAGAAATAAAGTAAAAATAGTATTTTTTGTCTGTTTCCTGATTTATCCGTGCAATATAAAAATATCCCGAAAATAAAAGTCCTCAGAATGACATGCCAATTTAATATGATTTTTTGGGAATATTTGAGGATTTACTGTGCAAAAATTACCCCGGGGGGGAGCTGCCACCTGGCCACGAGGGTGGAGGGCGCGCCCCCTGCCTCGTGGGCCCACGGTGGCCCTCCTCCACTTATTCCTGCACCCATCTTCTTCTTCTTCCTCACACAAACATGAAAAACCAACTCAAGCACGAGTTCCAACCCTCTTTGCTATGATTTTCGATCTCCTTGCTCAAAGCACCTCTCGCAAAACTGCTTGGGGAGATTGTTCCTTGGTATGTGACTCCTCCATTGGTCCAATTAGTTTTTGTTCTACTGCTTTATTCATTGCAAATTTATGCTGCATAGGTGACCATGTTCTTGAGCTTGCATGTCAAATTTATATGGTTCCAAGTAGTTCTAATGCTTGATATAGGCTCTAGACACTTGTGGGAGTAGTTGCTATCAGTTTTATTGAAGTTGGTTCACTTTTGTTTAAAGTCACTAAAAATTTCAGAATATTTCAGAAAATAATGAAGAGACTTTTGAGGGGCTCATCAAGCCGAAGCTCCAAGGAGAAACAAAATGAAGAAGCATAGAGGCCCAAATATAATTTGCCTCGTACCGCGGAGATCCGGCCGTGTGAATGGCCTTCTGATAATTTCTTGACACAGGCCGATATTTATGAGGATTTCTATTCATTGATTGAGAATGCTGGCCTCACCGACTTCGTCCGCGACCAACGTCCATAGTATCTCTTACTCACAAATACTTTTGTGCAAAACTTCTACTTTTTCCCTAAGGAATCACCTCCTGCAGTAGAGTTTCATTTATATGACGTTGTGAAGAAAATGCCATTGTCTGAATTTTGCGAAGTCTGCAACATTCCCCCTGAGGGTACCTTAGAGGAACCACCCCGTAAAGAGGTGGAAGCGTTCATTAACACTATCTCTGTGGGAGAAACCAGGAAGGTTTCTGATGCAAGAATCACTAGCATACATTTTCCTGTATTACGCTATTTTGCCTTATTTGCTAGTCGTTGCTTGATTGGTCGCGGGAACTGTGAGAACCTTAGTGTTCCTGATATTATTATTTTGTTCCATGGTTTATACCACGATAACACTGTTAGCATGGGCGGAATTATTGCTAGACGGTTAAGTATGAACCGTACTAAGGGTCCCATCTTTGGAGGCATTTATGCTTCACGCCTCGCTGCACATTTTGACATAGCTATTAGGCTTCATGAGGAACAGGAAATATTGCTGCCTAGTGCTTATCTAGATTATAAGAGTACGATAGCACATGATTTTCTCGTTAAGGGCAGGGATGGAGAGCTCAAATATAAATTATTCTTTCATAAACATCATCCTGAAACTATTACGTTGCCTGCTCCTTCTATGTTTAATTTTGTAGGACCCTATCTCGTTACGTGGGCTGCCGTTCAAGCTTACCAGAATCCTACACCAGCCCCGGAACCTGAACCACAAGATGAGCCTCCAAGACAATCTGTTTATTCTTGGGATCCAGAGATGGCTGTCAGCCAATGGCAGTCAGAGTCTTCTTCATCACAGTACAACCCCAACTATTCTTCGTCGCAGTACGACCCTAGCTACACCTACGGGTAGCCGCCAGGCTATCCCTGGCAATAAACCAACTTAGGCCAAAAGCCTAAGCTTGGGGGAGTACGTATTTCTCACCGACATTACATTTATGTTCACACACACACTCATTGCTAGATGTCGGTGCTCATACTCTTCAACTGTAATATCCATGCTAGTTTATTTTCTTTTTCCTGCTTTCTTCTTGTGTGTTTGTTAAACCTTAAGGAAAACCAAAAAAAATAGTAGTAGTTTACTTTTCTGCTGTAGTAATAGTAATTAAAAAAAGAAAAACCCAAAAATATTTCCCGTTCTTCTTTTGCTTGTTGGGAGCTTTCCCGTGTAAATAGTTTTTATTTCTTTTCTTTTCTTTGGGGGTCGATAGGAGAAGACCATGATTAAATTGTTGAAGTGGCTCTTATATGCATTATTGTTGATTTAACCCAGATCCCATATTGCCTTGTCTTCTCCTGTTTATTGAATGCTCACAGATTCCAGCTAAGTCCAATGCGCGTGCACTCTTATTATTATTATTCACATCGTTCAGTCGTGGAAGTGAAAGGCAATTATGATGATATATGATGGACCGACTGAGATGGGAAAAGCTGGTATGAACTCCGGCTCTTTTGTTTTTGTAAATATGATGAGTTCATCGTTCTTGATTCAGCTTGTTATGAACAAACATGTTTGCAATGACAATTAGAGATCATAGTTACTTGTGCCATGCTTGATTAGCTATGAGCTATAATGGTTTACCTTACGTGCCAACATGCTATTGAGATGGTTATGATGTGGTATGATGGGGTGGTATCCTCCTTTGAATGGTTTAAATGACTTGACTTGGCACATGTTCACGCATGTAGTTGAAACAAAATCAACATAGCCTTCACGATATTTATGTTCATGGTGGATTATATCCTACTCATGCTTGCATCCAATGTTTATTAATTTTAATGCATGTACATGGCTGTTGTCGCTCTCTAGTTGGTCGCTTCCCAGTCTTTTGCTAGCCTTCACTTGTACTAAGCGGGAATACTGCTTGTGCATCCAATCCCTTAAACCCCAAAGTTACTCCAGATGAGTCCACTATACCTTCCTATATACGGTATCTACCTGCCGTTCCAAGTAAATTTGTATGTGCCAAACTCTAAACCTTCAAATAAACATTCTGTTTTGTATGCTCGAATAGCTCATGTATCAACCAAGGCTGCCATTATCTTCCCTGTTAGGCAGGTTATTCTCAAGAGGAGTGGACTCCGCTCCTCACTCACGAGAAAATGGCTGGTCACCGGGATGCCCAGTCCCATGCTTTATGCAAACTAAATCAAAATTAGTTGCAAACAAAACTCCCCCTGGGACCTGATGTATGTTGGAGGCACTCGTTGTTTCGAGCAAGCCGTGGATTGATGCTTGTTTGTGGAGGGGGAGTATAAACTTTACCATTATGTTTGGGAACCGCCTATAATATGTGTGACATGGAAGATATCGCCATCTCTTAGTTGCTATGTTGACAATGAAAGTATACCGCTCAAAATATTATTTATCTCTATTTCAAAACCGAGCTCTGGCACCTCTACAAATCCCTGCTTCCCTCTGCGAAGGGCCTATCTATTTACTTTTATGTTGAGTCATCACCCTCTTATTAAAAGCACTAGCTGGAGAGCGCAGCTCTTATTTGCATTCATCACTATTAATCTATATTGGGTGTGACTATTATTGGATCTCTTTTACCATGAATTACAATGTCTAGTCAGTCCTTGATCTTTAAAGGTGCTCTGCATTTATGTTTTGTGGTCTCAGAAAGGGCTAGCGAGATACCATCTTGTTATATCATATTATGATTGTTTTGAGAAAGTGTTGTCATCCGAGATTTATTATTGTGACTCGCTAGTTGATTATGCTATTGATGTGAGTAATTATGAGACCTGAGAATTATTGCAAATATGGTTAGTTGTAATCTTTGCTGAAAACTTGAATGCTGGCTTGATATATTTACAACAACAAGAGCAAACAGAGTTTGTAAAAGTTTTTCTTTATTTCTTTCAGTTTGTCAACTGAATTGCTTGAGGACAAGCAAGGGTTTAAGCTTCGGGGAGTTGATACGTCTCCGTCGTATCTACTTTTCCAAACACTTTTGCCCTTGTTTTGGACTCTAACTTGTATGATTTGAATGGAACTAACCCGGACGGACGCTATTTTTAGCAGAGTTGCCATGATGTCGTTTTATGTGCAGAAAACAAAAGTTCTCGGAATGACCTGAAACTCCACGGAACACCTTACAATAAATAATAAAAAATCCTCACCAAAGATGAAGACCAGGGGGCCCACACCCTGTCCACGAGGGTGGGGGCGCGCCCCCCTAGGGCGCGCCCCCTACCTCGTGGGCCCCCTAGACACCTTCCGACGCCAACTCCAACTCTATATATTGGCTTTCGGGGAGAAAAAAATAGAGGAGAAGAAATCATCGCGTTTTATGATACGGAGCCGCCGCCAAACCCTAAAACCTCTTGGGAGGGCTGATCTGGAGTCAGTTCGGGGCTCCGGAGAGGGGGATTCGTCGTCGTCGTCATCATCAACCATCCTCCATCACCAATTTCATGATGCTCACCGCCGTGTGTGAGTAATTCCATCATAGGCTTGCTGGACGGTGATGGGTTGGATGAGTTTTACCATGTAATCGAGTTAGTTCGCACGGGCCCGAACTTAATTTTTTTTCAGCGCGGCGTGGCCGTAGTTCGGCACATCCCTCTCCACATTTGCAAATAAGGCCTTCCGTCGTTCATCCTTCTCTCTCACAAGATAAACTACTCATACAAATGCATCTTGATGTTCCATGCAACGCACGAGGATGTTTCCTTGGCGGTCTCTCGAGCGCGGCGTGGTAGTAGTTGCAAGTTGACGCCCCTTGAGATGCCGACAATGAGAGGCACCCGGATTTTGTCCGATGAGCAGGTAAGATGAGTTTGATCACATAGTAAATGCATTCTAAAGACTACTTCCATGTCAATTTCCTAATTCTCCCCCTGGCCACTGTTTCACAGGTTAGGCTCGGTGCGAGTGGAGATTGGCTTGCATATGTACGGGAGGGTACCAACATCAATTTGCACAACATTTACAACGGTGACACCGTTCCCATAGAACCTTTGTCCAACATCGGGATCGGCCATCCAACGGGCCACCGCCTGAATTGGTACGATGGAACCACAATGAGATTGAAGAAGATAGCATGAACCTTGCACATGGCGGTCAAAGGTGGACCATGCTGTCTGCGGCGTCGTGGGAATCGCGTGTGGCTGTGGTAGAAACTTGATGCTCGCCGCATTTCAGGTGGCCCACATGTCAAGCACACAAAGGCAGAGGGGCGGTGCGGTCGAACCCATTCTTCTTCTTCTTCTTCTTCTTCTTCTTCTTCTTCTTCTTCTTCTTCTTCTTCTTCTTCTTCTTCTTCTTCTTCTTCTTCTTCTTCTTCTTCTTCTTCTTCTTCTTCTTCTTCTTCTTCTTCTTCTTCTTCTTCTTCTTCTTCTTCTTCTTCTTCTTCTTCTTCTTCTTCTTCTTCTTCTTCTTCTTCTTCTTCTTCTTCTTCTTCTTCTTCTTCTTCTTCTTCTTCTTCTTCTTCTTCTTCTTCTTCTTCTTCTTCTTCTTCTTCTTCTTCTTCTTCTTCTTCTTCTTCTTCTTCTTCTTCTTCTTCTTCTTCTTCTTCTTCTTCTTCTTCTTCTTCTTCTTCTTCTTCTTCTTCTTCTTCTTCTTCTTCTTCTTCTTCTTCTTCTTCTTCTTCTTCTTCTTCTTCTTCTTCTTCTTCTTCTTCTTCTTCTTCTTCTTCTTCTTCTTCTTCTTCTTCTTCTTCTTATTCTTCTTCTTCTTCTTCTTCTTCTTCTTCTTCTTCTTCTTCTTCTTCTTCTTCTTCTTCTTCTTCTTCTTCTTCTTCTTCTTCTTCTCTTCTTCTTCTTCTTCTTCTTCTTATTCTTATTCTTCTTATTCTTCTTCTTCTTATTCTTCTTCTTCTTATTCTTCTTCTTATTCTTATTCTTCTTCTTATTCTTCTTATTCTTCTTCTTCTTCTTCTTCTTCTTATTCTTCTTCTTATTCTTATTCTTCTTCTTATTCTTCTTATTCTTCTTCTTCTTCTTCTTCTTCTTATTCTTATTCTTCTTCTTATTCTTCTTATTCTTCTTCTTCTTCTTCTTCTTCTTCTTCTTCTTCTTCTTCTTCTTCTTCTTCTTCTTCTTCTTCTTCTTCTTCTTCTTCTTCTTCTTCTTCTTCTTCTTCTTCTTCTTCTTCTTCTTCTTCTTCTTCTTCTTCTTCTTCTTCTTCTTCTTCTTCTTCTTCTTATTCTTCTTATTCTTCTTCTTATTCTTCTTCTTCTTCTTCTTCTTCTTCTTCTTATTCTTATTCTTCTTATTCTTCTTATTCTTCTTATTCTTCTTATTCTTCTTATTCTTCTTATTCTTCTTATTCTTCTTATTCTTCTTCTTATTCTTCTTATTCTTCTTCTTCTTCTTCTTATTCTTCTTCTTCTTCTTCTTTTTCTTATTTTATCCGCTCGTACATCAAGGGATAATTCTCCCATCCAGACGACCTTAATGCCAGCGTCTCGTCACCCTTCTGAAGATTTGTTCCGAGCACAAAATTTGCTACATCGAATAGGGATGGTGTCGGTTTATCACAATCTTCTACAGGAATCTTTATTGTGGTTTGTACGTGAGCGATTCTTTTCAAATCAAGGTTGTACGGCTCCAACTTCTATTTGTCCCCTTCGACGAGGACATGTTGGACGCTAAAAACCTGCATCTTGATCTCTTTCGCCATTTGGAACCGCTGGACCGGAGGGCTATGGTTTGGAGAATTAGGATTAGATGTATATGGCTAGTCTAACTAAAGAAGACGATTATTTAAAGGGGCTTAGGAATTACTCTAGGAGGATGTGAAGAGGTTAAAACAATGTGAATGCAGTGTGGTTTGGATGCAAATGAAGATGAAGGAGTAGTGAAGAAGCCGGGGAAAATCGGTTCCCAATGGAGAAGTAAATGGGAGAAGTGGCCTGCAGGCAGTTGATTAGACGGCTAGGTAGACTAAACGAAAAGGCTAAGCGAGTAGACTCAGGAGTGGTACCTGTCCCTGTACGTGCCCATCCTTCTAGCGCTACATGTGCCACTGGCTAGTTGAGGTCACTCTTTCGAATCACTGTGGCGAGACATTTTATGATTCCTTTTTATTTATGCAAACGGATAAAAAATTGTGTCACAGCTGGTTCAGATGGATATTGGCGTGTGTGTGGGAGACACAACATTCTCTAGTTAAGGAATATGCGGTGATCCTCAAAAAAGAGAAGTCCTTCTTCGCGCTTCCGCATGCACGAGAATTTGGTTTTGCTCGCAATATGGATGATACCTGGAGGATGAAGAAGTGAACCCAGAGGCATGCTAGCACGGGAGTACTAATCATGTTCCTACTACTCCTTCTACTAGCAGTAGTAGTACAACGGTGGTACACTTGATGGTCAAAATACTATTATTCATCGGGTCCTCATAGTGAAGTGACAAGACCCTGCGCCCGAGGTGACACCAGTCCAGGCGGCGTGTTCGGGTTACCAAAGTCAGCCTCACCTTGTGCACTGTGCAGTCACTGTCACTGCCGCTGTATAGCATGCCTCGCCTCGTCTCCCTCTCCCCTAGCACCACTCCATATCCATCTCTATCTCCGTCTCGCCGGAGATCCTGAGGTCACTCTTCATCATCTCACTGTGCCCCCGCGTACTGTCGCCTCGCTCGCCTCCCCCAGTATGACTATTCCCTCGCTAGTCGCTCCAGCACCGAGAGCCTTCTCCCCCGTAAATCAAGCCCCCCAAAACCCCACCTTCCAAACTCCACCATGGCCGAATGCGAACCGTGCAACATCCATATGAGCCGTGATTGGAGCAATCTCTCCAATGACGTCCTCGACCTCTCTTGTTCATGTATGGATATGTTGACTGCCATGCGGCTGGCTGCATGCTCGAGGGGCATGCACACGGCCATCATCGAAGCGAGGCCTAAGCTTTTCAAGACACCTTGCTTGCTGCTATCTGGTCTTGAGAGATTTGCTCACCATGATACGGAGGCGTACATGATGCCCCTCGACTTCAATCCGACCTCCATTAGCCAAAACTTCTTTGCAGGTATGTAGTAGGTCGCCGTACATCATTTCCCTCGACTTTGATCTAATCACCATCGCCCAAAACTTCTTGTAGGTATGTACTGGGTCGGCATGAACTCCCACTGGATGGCTCCGTCAGAGGAGACGGGAAAAAGTTGGTGCTTGTGAACTTACAGATCTCCCATGAGATTATCCTTCCTCCGTTGCATGACATAGATTTTTACTGTCGCAGTCCAAGTCATCTAGATTACGTCGTCAATTGGACGCACCTTGTTTTGCAAAAGATTGTAATCTGCCAAATGCCCACAGGACATGCGGATTAGGAAGACTTCAAGCTAATTGCCTTGTTCGACAAGGGACTCGCCTATATTTCCGCCGTTGCCTTCTTTAGCTGGAGACAGCTCAGCTCGCAGTGGATCGTCGTCAAAGCTGATACACACTTCTGTGATGCTATTGAACACAATGGCATCATCTACGCGATCGACAAAGCAGATGGCACCACCTATTGCTGGGGCAACGCGTGTAAGTTGTTTCCGTCTGATGTTAATGATGACACCATGACACTGTTTGAACTTTTTGTGATGATTGACATATCCCTGTTTTAGCAGAATTTGAGTAGAACTATGGCAATGTATTAGAGACGCCTTAAATCAGCTATATTTAGAATGAGTTAATTCATGCGATTGTGACCATGTCATTACAGCCAATTTGTACCCCTGAATAATCAAACGGTTAGGAAGATATTGATATTCTCCTTATTTTATAGTAATCTATATACTACTAAATATGAGTGTGTATCAATGGCCATGTTAGTTTCCTCATTTTCATGATGTAGAAACATGCATCACACTGTTGGTTTCATCTAGCCATACATTAGGGAAGTAAATGTGCATATGGAGAACTCTATATCCGGAAGTAGTGAAATCCTGTAATGCTTACCATGTGTACATACCTATGTTCACCCTTCATCAATCAATGGCTAGAATAATATGCTCACAAAATTTTTGCCCATAGAACATGAGTATATAACAATGCATGGTCTGTTAGTTTCCTTGAAGAATTTTTTTATGAGGACAGAACATGATTACATAACATGCATGACATGGTAGTTTCCTGTGAGATAACATGAGTACAACCATGCATGGCGCTTCTATATTTTCGAACCTGTATACATTTCCCTATATTTTCCTCCCAGTTCCAATAGGGACATATCAATGTTGTTTCTTGCATTATCGTACTCATACTCTGAACAATGCTGATCTTACATTAACAATGCATGTCCTTTTTGATATGATGCAGTGTCCCTACAGTTACTGCCCTTTGTAATCACACCACCTTTGCCAAAAACAGGGAAGCACAACTAGTTCCTTGCTCGATCAGACGACGACAAAAGACTGATGATCATTCGGAAAATGAGCCGGAAAAGTTATATTGCAAAAACCCCACCGTATGCAAGCATCGTGTAATACGTGAGTTTTCGGACAGTGGTTGTTACGTCTATGAGCAGGATACCTACTTGTTGGGGCCTTCAGGATTTTTTAGTTGGAGGCGGGTAAACAGCCTTGGTTCACACTCTCTGTTTCTCAGACTCAATTATCCAATTAACCAGGAGATGACCGTTGGCAAGGACCTTGATGGCAGAGAGGCTCTGTTTGCTATGGAAAATTGTGTCTACATGGCGAGCACTAGGAGTTCGGGAGAAAACTTCCCTGATTGTCAACGATACAGCCTGCAGCTAAAAGAAGGTGAGAGTGACAAAGGCATCTGGATTAACTTTGATCCTTGGATGTGTCGAGTCCGACAGGCAGCGATGTGGTTCAAGCCTTCAGGTTGATAGGTAATTGGGTTGTTGCATTGAAAGGGTGGAGTATCGGTGTCTCCGGATCACTGGTGGCTGAACCGGGGCTACAAATTATGATGGTGTTCGATCATCCCTCTTCGAATGACTTGTTGTCTTTGCTGCTTGTTCTGGATGGGTAGTTCTCTCTTTTGTTATGCATATCCCTTGTCATTTGGTCATCCTCGTCTATGTCACTCTTACTATGTAATAGTTGCCTCTATTTAGAATGTCATTCTCGTCTGGATCACGAGAGTCTGAGCGCTGTAGATGGGTGCGTTTTGGTGGTGTAGCAAGACTTCTTATGAACTATCATGTCATGATGTTTATGTTAGTAGTATTCACTAGTTAGTGGTTGAATGATGTATATATTGTTGTTTCAAACTATTTATTGTCTCGAACTGCTGGTGGGCTAAATGAGGGCATCACCATTCTCCAGTGTTCAGAGTATATATCGTTTCTTCAAGTTATAATTTGAGCTCAGTGTCTTGTCTTTTCGATGATGTACACTTGTTTGGGCCAGTCAGGTGTCGTTGAATATGGGCCGAGTAGTAACAGAATGCCAAATAGGTCAATTATGACTCTCAGGCCGGGCTCTCAAAAGATCCTAAAAAAGGTCGGGCTCTCAAAACAAGAAATAATAGGGACTCTTAGGCCGACATGTGGGCGCCACCGGTGTTTTCATACGCTTGCGCGCCGAGAGCATATTGGCGCGTGTTTGAAATTCATGCTACCTATTCATCCCCAATCTCTCGCCCTCCCCCACATCTGGAATCTCGATTCCTACTCTAGTTCCCCCAAATCCCCCTCCTGTACTCCATGTACTCAAGCGCACTATCATGTCGCGGATCTCCGAGCTGGAGATCCTGAGGTCCGTCATGCGTTCGGGCGCTGCGTGCTGTCGCTCAACAGTGGCATGGCGGCGCTTGACGACCAGTTTGCCGGCAAAGTGCTGATGGTAACCATCAACAGCGACCGGCCTCCCATCTCGCCGGATGACCTTGTCAAAGCTCTTGGCATTGCGCACGCATCCAAATAAGCGACTTGCTCGTTGATACGTCTCCAACGTATCTATAATTTTTGATTGCTCCATGCTACATTATCTACTGTTTTGAACAATATTGGGCTTTATTATCCACTTTTATATTATTTTTGGGATTAACCTATTAACCGGAGGCCCAGCCCAAATTTGCTGTTTTTTGCCTAGTTCAGTGTTTCGAAGAAAAGGAATATCAAACGGAGTCGAAACGGAACGAAATCAATTGGAGAAGTTATTTTTGGAAGGAAAGCTACCGGAAAAGCTTGGAGTGCACGTCAGGAAAGAAGGGAGGTGCCCACGAGGGTGGGGGCGCCCCCCCTAGGGCGCGCCCCCTGCCTCGTGGCCCCCCCTTCGGTCCACCGACGTACTTCTTTCACCCATATATACCTACGTACCCTAAAACTTCCAGAACGGATATTAGATCTGGAGTTCCGGCGCCGCAAGCCTCTATAGCCACCAAAAGTCAATCGGTACCCTGTTCTGGCACCCTGCCGGAGGGGGATCCCTACCGGTGGCCATCTTCATCATCCCGGCGCTCTCCATGACGAGGAGGGAGTAGTTCACCCTCGGGGCTGAGGGTATGTACCAGTAGCTATGTGTTTGATCTCTCTCTCTAGTGTTCTTGATTTGGCACGATCTTGATGTATCGTGAGCTTTGCTATTATAGTTGGATCTTATGTTTCTTCTCCCCCTCTACTCTCTTGTAATGGATTGCGTTTTCCCTTTGAAGTAATCTTATCGGATTGAGTCTTTAAAGATTTGAGAACACTTGATGTATGTCTTGCCGTGCGTATCTGTGGTGACAATGGGATATCACGTGATTCACTTGATGTATGTTTTGGTGATCAACTTGCGGGTTCCGCCCATGAACCTATGCATAGGGGTTGGCACACGTTTTCGTCTTGATTCTCTGGTAGAAACTTTGGGGCACTCTGGTTCTTTGTGTTGGATTGAATAGATTAATCTGAGATTGTGTGATGCATATCATATAATCATACCCACGGATACTTGAGGTGACTTTGGAGTATCTAGGTGACATTAGGGTTTTGGTTGGTTTGTGTCTTAAGGTGTTATTCTAGTACGAACTCTAGGGCTGTTTGTGACACTTATAGGAATAGCCCAATAGATTGATTGGAAAGAATAACTTTGAGGTGGTTTCGTACCCTACCATAATCTCTTTGTTTGTTCTCCGCTATTAGTGACTTTGGAGTGACTCTTTGTTGCATGTTGAGGGATAGTTATGTGATCCAATTATGTTATTATTTTTGAGAGAACTTGCACTAGTGAAAGTATGAACCATAGGCCTTGTTTCTACACATTGCAATACCGTTTACTCTCACTTTTATCACTTTCTACCTTGCTGTTTTTATATTTTCAGATTACAAAAACCTATATCTACCATCCATATTGCACTTGTATCACCATCTCTTCGCCGAACTAGTGCACCTATACAATTTACCATTGTATTGGGTGTGTTGGGGACACAAGAGACTCTTTGTTATTTGGTTGCAGGGTTGCTTGAGAGAGACCATCTTCATCCTACGCCTCCCACGGATTGATAAACCTTAGGTCATCCACTTGAGGGAAATTTGCTACTGTCCTACAAACCTCTGCACTTGGAGGCCCAACAACGTCTACAAGAAGAAGGTTGTGTAGTAGACATCAAGATCTTTTCTGGCGCCGTTGCTGGGGAGGCTAGGTAAGCGGCACTCACACCCCGTCAACTAAGCTCTTTTCTGGTGCCGTTGCCGGGGAGGTGACTTGAAGGTATATCTTTATATCTTGCAATCGAATCTTTTTGTTTCTTGTTTTAGCACTAGTTTAGTTTATAAAAGAAAATTACAAAAAAAACTACAAAAAATGGAATTGAGTTTGTCTTCATCTTTTTAATATCTTTCGTGAGTATGATGGAAAAGAAAATTGTGCCAAAGTGTTAGAAGAAGAATGCATTAAAATGTTTGGCACTAAATCTTTGAATGATGAGCATGATTGCACTGTTGTTAGTATGAACTCCTTGAATATCCATAGTACTAATGATGATTGCACTAGTTATGATGAAAATGTCTCTTATAAGCATGTCGATTTTTGTGGAGTATATTGGGTTTGCAAGTACACAACAAATAGGGAAGATAGATACTGCAAGACGCATAAGTACTTGGAAACTAAATGGTCGCAAGAAAGGCTAGATGCATGTGCTGAAAATTTAAATTTTCTTAGTCGTACTTGTGAACTTTGCAATGAACATGATCATTTCAGTACCCAATGCTAATTGTTTCATGATCGTATCGTGTCCAAAAATTGTGATGACTTGATTTCCCTTGCACATCATAATTAACTTAGTTTGCTCTTGGGTTATGAAGAACTGAAACGTATAACTAAAGATATCCCAAAGTTTGCCCTTGATAAAGTTATTCATTTTAATCTAGAAGAAATTTATATGTATTGTGCGGTGAATTGTATTGAAAATCCTTATATTGCCAATTACATAAAGAAAATAAAACAAATAGAGGATGAAGAGACTACTAATGAAAGGGAAGAGACTTCCCAATATCCTCCTATTATTTCTTATGATGAATATGGTAACGAGGAGGAACCTTCTACTCAACCAATCTCATTAATAAGGAGCTCCAAAAAGAGGATTGAACCCACACATGATGTGGTGAAGAAGAAGAAAATAAAAAGGAAGAGAGGTAAAAAGGTATCTCTCCCAAATAATGTTGCTCCTATTATTGTTGTGCCTCATGAAAATGAATCAAAAATAATTGTGGAAGATGATACACTTGATGATGATCTCGTTATGCCTATTGCTTGTTGTGATGATTATGATTGGGAATATAATGATACTTCTTATGATCTTGAAAATCTTTTTGGCACTTGCTTTGAAGAATATGATAATTGCTATACTATTGGTGCTATCCATACTATTAATGATGAGAGTGATTATGCTTATGATATGAAAAGGCCCAAGCTTGGGGAAGCTATGTTTAATGAGGATGACATATTTGAGAATATATTTGCTACAATTAATGCTTGTCCCAAGCTTGGGGATGCTATGTTTAATGAAGATGATATTTTTAGCCTCTCAAGTTTTGATATGCAAAGTTGTTATGATGATAGCATGCCTTTTACCTATGATGATTATATTTATGAAAGTGGGTTTGGAAGAGTGTCAACTTTAGGAAGTAGTGATCCCACAATATTGGAGGATGTTGAATCTTATTGTGATAATTATGAAAGTGGATTTGGAGAGGTCATGACTTTATTTAGTGATGTATCCACTATTTCAGAAGAGGTTTCAATTGATTATGATGAGAACAAAGTTGCTACTTATGATGATTATTGTGATAAAAATTATGCTATAAAAAGTAGTGATGATTATATTTATAAAACCTGTCATGATTGTGATTACCCTTTTTCTGAACATTACTCTTTTAATGTGGAAACAATTTATAGTATTGAAGTCTCTTATGATACGCCTACTATTCCGAATGAGAAGACATTTGCTTATGTGGAGAGTAATAAAATTTCTATGCTTATGCATCATGAAAAGAATGCTTTAGGTGATGGTTATATTGTTGAATTCATTCATGATGCTACTGAAAATTATTATGAGGGAGGAATATATGCTTGTAGGAACTGCAATAATATCAAGTTTCCTCTCTATGTGCTTAAAATTTTGAAGTTATGCTTATTTTGCCTTCCTATGCTAGTTGATTATTGTTCCCATAAGTTGTTTGTTCACAAAATCCCTATGCATAGTAAGTGGGTTAGACTTAAATGTGCTAGTCATATTCTTCATGATGCTCTCTTTATGATTCAGTTCTTATGTTTTTTGTGAGCATCATTGAAATCATCATGCCTAGCTAGGGGCATTAAACGTTAGCGCTTGTTGGGAGGCAACCCAATTTTATTTTAGTTTATTAATTTTTGGTTCTGTTTAGGAATAAATAATACATCTACTTCTGTTTAGATGTGGTTTTATATTTTAATTAGTGTTTGTTCCAAGTAGAACCTTTGGGAAGACTTGGGTGAAGTCTTTATGATCATGCTGTAAAAAACAGAAACTTTAGCACTCACGAGATTACCTAGAACTTTTTACTGGAGAGCGCTATTTAGTTGATTCTTTTTGCGGATGATTACTAGACAAATTACTCATGTCCACCAATTTATTTTAGAATTTTTGGAGTTCCATAAGTTTGCGTTAGTTACAGATTACTACAGACTATTCTGTTTTTGACAGATTCTGTTTTCCATGTGTTGTTTGCTTATTTTGATGAATCTACGGCTGGTAAAATAGTTTATAAACCATAGAGAAGTTGGAATACAGTAGGTTTAACACCAATATAAATAAAGAATGAGTTCATTACAGTACCTTGAAGTGGTGTTTTGTTTTCTTTCGCTAACGGAGCTTACAAGTTTTCTGTTAAGTTTTGTGTTGTGAAGTTTTCAAGTTTTGGGTAAAGATTCGAGGGACTACGGAATAAGGAGTGGCAAGATACTAAGCTTGGGGATGACCAACGCAACCCAAGGTAATATTCAAGGATAACCAAGAGTCTAAGCTTGGGGATGCCCCGGATGGCATCCCTTCTTTCGTCTTTGTTCATCGGTAACTTTACTTGGAGCTATATTTTTATTCACCACATGATATGTGTTTTGCTTGGAGTGTCATTTTATTTCTTTAGCTTTGCTTGCTGTTTGAATAAAGTACCAAGATATGAAATTCTTAAATGTTAGAGAGTCATCACATGGTTGCATAATTATTTAACTACTCATTGATCTTCACTTATATCTTTCGGAGTAGTTTGTCATTTGCTCTAGTGCTTCACTTATATCTTTTAGAGCATGACGATAGTTTTATTTTAAAGAAATAGATGAAATCTCATGCTTCACTTATATTATTTTGAGAGTCTTAAATAGCATGGTAATGTGCTTAATCCTAATATGCTAGGTATTCAAGAATAGTAAAAACTTTCTTATGAGTGTGTTGAATACTAAGAGAAGTTTGATGCTTGATGATTGTTTTGAGATATGGAGGTGATAATATAAAAGTCGTGCTAGTTGAGTAGTTGTGAATTTGAGAAATACTTGTGTTGAAGTTTGCAAGTCCCGTAGCATGCACGTATGGTAAACGTTATGTAACAAATTTGAAACATGAGGTGTTATTTGATTGTCCTCCTTATGAGTGGCGGTCGGGGACGAGCGATGGTCTTTTCCTACCAATCTATCCCCCTAGGAGCATGCGCGTAGTGCTTGGTTTTTGATGACTTGTAGATTTTTGCAATAAGTATGTGAGTTCTTTATGACTAATGTTGAGTCCATGGATTATACGCACTCTCACCCTTCCATCATTGCTCGCCTCTTCGGTACCGTGCATTGCCCTTCTCACGTTGAGAGTTGGTGCAAACTTCGCCGGTGCATCCAAAACCCGTGATATGATACGCTCTTTCACACATAAACCTCCTTATATCATCCTGAAATAAGCCACCATACCTACCTATTATGGCATTTCCATAGCCATTCCGAGATATATTGCCATGCAACTTTCCACCATTCTGTTTATCATGACACATTCATCATTGTCATATTACTTAGCATGATCATGTAGTTGACATAGTATTTGTGGCAAAGCCACCGTTCATAATTCTTTCATACATGTCACTCTTGATTCATTGCACATCTGAAAGTGCAACTATCCCTAGGTGGTTTTGGTAATTCATAACAACATATAGCTCATTGAGCTAATGCTATTCCAAGACAACTATTTCAGGAAAGCTCAATGATTGGCATGGCATGGATGGTGAAAGTGGAACCCTCAAAATGCTAAGGACAAAGGATTGGCTAAAGCTTCAAGCTCAAGACTCTTCATTTTACATTTTAGTGATCCAGGATCACATTGAGTCCATAGGAAAAGCCAATACTATCAAGGAGGGATGAGGTGTTGCTTAATGAGCTCTTTGCCTTATGTGCTTAATGATATGTTCCAAAATCCTCAGCTACTTTCCCATATCCACAAATGACCTAAACCCTAAGCCAAACTCGGTCATACCGATTTTTTCTATCCGGCGCCACCGAGTTTCTCATATGTCATAAGCCACTGCCAAACCCTAGCAAATCGGTTCTACCGATAGGGATCTCGGTCTCACTGAGATGGGATTGCAACCTCTCTGTTTCCTTTTCGTAACTTTTCGGTCTCACTGAAAGAGCGGATCGGTCCCACCGAGATTGCAATGCAAACTCTCTGTTTCCCATTTGTAACTTTTCGGTCTCACCGAAAGAGCAAATCGGTCCCACCGAGTTTGCCTGACCAACTCTCTGGTTAGCTAATTACCAAATCGGTCTCACCGAGTTTGTGTAATCTGTCTCACCGAGATTACGTTATGCCCAAACCCTAACCATATCGGTCCTACCAAGATGCATGTCAGTCCCACCGAAAATCTGTAACGGTCACTAGGTTTACCATTTCGGTCCGACCGAGTTTATTGATTCGGTCCCACCGAGATTGGTAGATTGTGTGTAACGGTTGGATTTTAAGTGGAGGCTATATATACCCCTCCACCTCCTCTTCATTCGTGGAGAGAGCCAACATAACACACCTACACTTCCAATTCATATGTTCTGAGAGAGAACCACCTACTCATGTGTTGAGACCAAGACATTCCATTCCTACCATATGAATCTTGATCTCTAGCCTTCCCCAAGTTGCTTTCCACTCAAATCTTCTTTCCACCAAATCCAAATCCTGTGAGAGAGAGTTGAGTGTTGGGGAGACTATCATTTGAAGCACAAGAGCAAGGAGTTCATCATCAACACACCATTTGTTACTTCTTGGAGAGTGGTGTCTCCTAGATTGGCTAGGTGTCATTTGGGAGCCTCCGACAAGATTGTGGAGTTGAACCAAGGAGTTTGTAAGGGCAAGGAGATCGCCTACTTCGTGAAGATCTACCGCTAGTGAGGCAAGTCCTTCGTGGGCGATGGCCATGGTGGGATAGACAAGGTTGCTTCTTCGTGGACCCTTCATGGGTGGAGCCCTCCGTGGACTCGCGCAACCGTTACCCTTCGTGGGTTGAAGTCTCCACTAACGTGGATTTAGGATAGCACCACCTATCCGAACCACGGGAAAAACATCCGTGTCTCCATTAGCGTTTGAATTCTCCAAACCCTTCCCTTTACATTCTTGCAAGTTGCATGCTTTACTCTCCGCTGCCTATATACTCTTTGCATGCTTGCTTGAATTGTGTGATGATTGCTGGACTTGTCCTAAAGTTGCTAAAATCTGCCAAGAACTAAAATTGGGAAAAGGTTAAGTTTTTATTTGGTCAAGTAGTCTAATCACCCCCCTCTAGACATACTTCCGATCCTACAAGTGGTATCAGAGCTTTGGTCTCCATTTGCTTTGATTCCCATAGCTTTTGGTGGTCATAGCCTTGGTTTCACAACCTAGGAGAGTATGGCGTCTAGTGAGGGAAATTATCACCGTAGAGGTCCTTACTTTGATGGCACTAACTTTGCTAGTTGGAAGCATAAAATGAAAATGCATATTCTTGGACATAACCCTGCCGTTTGGGCGATTGTGTGTGTTGGTTTGCAAGGTGACTTCTTCGAAGGGAAAGAACCAAACCGTGAAGCTACCGCGGATGAGTTGAAGATGCTACAATACAACGCTCAAGCTTGTGATATTCTCTTCAACGGATTGTGCCCCGAAGAATTCAACAAAATCAGCCGTCTTGATAATGCAAAGGAAATTTGGGATACCTTGATTGATATGCACGAAGGTACCGACTCCGTCAAGGAATCTAAATTGGATGTGCTTCAAAGTCAACTTGACAAATTCAAAATGAAGGATGGTGAAGGTGTCGCTGAAATGTACTCTAGGCTTGCTCTCATCACAAATGAGATTGCCGGCTTAGGGAGTGAAGAGATGACCGACAGATTCATCATCAAGAAGATCCTAAGAGCCTTGGATGGAAAATATGATACCGTGTGTACATTGATCCAAATGATGCCCAATTACAAAAATCTCAAGCCAACGGAAGTCATTGGAAGAATTGTTGCTCATGAGATGTCGCTCAAGGACAAAGAGGAACTTCACAACAAATCAAGTGGTGCTTATAAAGCCTCATGTGAAGCCCCCACATCATCAAGTGAGAAACAAAACTTCAATGAAGAACTGAGCTTAATGGTGAAGAACTTCAACAAGTTCTACAAGAGTAGAAGCAAAGATAGAAGCTCCAAGTCAAGGTCCTACAATGACAAAAGATCTTCTAGTCGAGAGCGAAACTGCTACAATTGTGGAAGACCCGGACACTATTCCAATGAGTGTACGGCTCCCTTCAAAAGAAGAGAAGATTCTCCAAAAAGAAGAAGCAAAAGAGAGGAATCACCATCACGAGAGAGAAGGAGTAGAGATGATCGTTATGAAAGAAGATACTCACGGAGAAGCAAGGATTCGGAAAGGAAGGAAAAATCATCAAGGAGCTACACAAAACTAAGACATCAAGCTCATGTTGGTGAATGGGTATCCGGCTCCGACTCCGACAACCACTCCGAGAGAAGTTATCACTCCGACTCCGAATATACTCAAGATGAAGGTGTTGCCGGACTAGCACTTGTGTCAACCAACTCCTACGACATATTTGATTCACCAAATGAAGGAATTGGAAGATGCTTCATGGCCAAAGGTCCTAAGGTAACTCACCCTGAGTATGTTGATTTTAATAGTGATGAAGATGACTTGTTAGGCGATGATGATTTACTTGTTGACAACTCTAGTGATGAATCCTATGATGAAACGTCAATTAATCATGCTAAAACGAATGACAATGATAAGGAGAAAATTGAGGCTCTAACTAAAGAACTAAACACTCTTAAGTTAGCTCATGAAACTATCTTCGAAGATCATCGAGAACTTTTAAGGGCTCATGAGAAGTTACGCTTTGAAAAGCTCAATCTTGAGCAAGAGCATGAGCTTTTAAAGGCAATCAATGATGATCTTCGCAGGAAAAGTTCTTCTTACATTGCCAAACGTTTACTCTTATCCACTTACATGCCTCAAGTCAAGTCTAATAACAAAAACAAGAAAGATTCTTCCTCTAGTAGTAACAATGAACATGTTAAATCCAATATTGTTGCTTCTAGTAGTTCTCTTGATTACACTAATGATTCTCTTAGCCAAGTTACACTTGAGCAAGAAAATAGCATATTGAAGGAAATCATAGAGAAAGGAGTGTACAAAAGCCTTGCCGGGAGTAAGCAATTCGAGGAGATTGTACGCAAGCAAGGAAGGCACCGGAAGAATCAAGGTGTTGGTTTTGAACGAAAGTTCAATGCCAATGGAGTTGAGTGGGAAGAAGATCAATACCCCAAGACAAAGTTTGTTCCTCAACAAGAGAAGTATGATCCAACTTCTTTCAAGGGGACACACACTAAAGATGATCTTCCACCGCAAGACTACAAGCAAAAAGGCAAGGACAAGCTTCAAGAGGAAATAGATGCATTTGAAGAAGCTCCTAAGACCTTAGTCAAGTGGATTCCCAAGACTACTTCAAGTTCCACTTCATCAAGTACGACTACAACTCCAAGGATTCCCATCAAGATGGTGTGGATCCAAAAGAAGAAGAACTAGAGAGTTCTTGAGGGTGACTCCGCCAACATACTTCACTCTTATCATTTTGTCAAGAACAAGTGCAATCAACTTCCACATCTTGCACTAGTTCAAGGAGTCACAAACCCTCTTGTTGGTAAGTCAAGGGACAAGGTAATCTAAAAGCTTTCATAGACATCTTCCTGTATGTGCATCACTCTATGTCTATGGATATACTTGCTTGTTCCTTGTGGGACTAACCCATGTAGGTATTGAAAGTGCAATTCACTCAAAAGGATAGCTCCAAGTGATCTACATCAATGTTGAGCATCCACATCTTCAACATCTACATGAAGTCATCATCAACAAAACCCAAGGTTAGTTCATCCCTCTTAAGGGGGGATATCACATCTAGGGGGAGCTTTACTCTAAGACTTGAGCTAAAGCAACTCTAATGATGTGAACACAACAATGCTTTATGTAAAAGTGGTAACCCCACTTGAGCTTAAATGATGAGTATGACCTATGATCAAGTGTTCTCATTTGACTCCTAAGTCAATATACTCATATATAGATGACCTAGTCATCGCAATTGCTTGATTGATGCTAGAATTGGTTCTGCATACTTTGTCACATATTTCTATTGCCATTTTATTGTGTGAGCATGATGGATGCATATTTCACTCATTCGAGGACATCCACTTGTTGTTTTGATTGTTTGGCTTTATCTTTTCTTTTGCCAAGTGGATGGACAAGAATGCCTAAGAACCTCCTCTAGCTATATATGCTTTTCTCATCTCAAACTCTATTCATGCTACATCACAAAATTGATCAAGTCAAATTCGAACCACTCTGTGTGAGGAGCACTCGGAGTCCCCGATTCGTCATAGACTTAAACTTCCAAAACCTCTTTGTGATTCTCAGTCTGACCGATACCCCACTTTCGGTCCTACCGAGATCATCAAGTTGACCTATGTTTTCAATCTCGGTGCAACCGACTTGAACTATTCGGTCACACCGAGTTGCGATAACTGTATACAGTTTTGCATCTCGGTGCCACCGAGTCGTTCCACTCGGTCACACCGACAGGGTCGGGCTATATATAGTCACGGGCAAAAATTTGGAAATTTCTCCGAACCTCTTCGCCCGCGCCATAGCTCGCTCTGCCGACGTGGTCTCCGGATCGTCTTCTCGCCGCCAGCAGCCTCCAGTCGCAGGTCTCCGTCGCCGTCAACGGAAATCACCTCCGTCGTTGCCGCCGTAGCGAGTCTCCGCCGAACTAGGGTACGGACTCGATCTTTGTGCTATTCCTCAATCTGATTCCTAGCACATTGTGATTATCATGATTCTTGCCACGATTGTTACACTCCTAATCGAGTCAAAGAACTCATAGATTAGGTTTGATTCGAAAATTTTAGGGTTAGGTTTCCGCCGAAACCATCTCGGACCCACCGAGTTGAAAAACACGGTCCCACCGATTTGGCCTATGCCATTGCACAAGCGAAACTCGGTCTGACCGAGTGTAACTAATCGGTGTGACCGATTTTTGAACTTTGCGAAACCCTAACAGTCTCGGTGCCACCGAACTGTGACTCGGTCTGACCGAGATCACTAGTTTAGGTTCCAAATGCTGCTTCGGTATCACCGAGTTTAGAAATCGGTAGATCCGAAATGCTTTCTGTGGGAAACTAAAACTAAGTTTTTGAATCATCCTTTTGCAAAAATCTCTGCATTTTGTGATGCTCATCCATTCTACCTTATTTTAAACTATTCACAGGGTCAGCAGTCAGCAGTCAACTAGTCAATCATGTCAGACCAGAGTGACAGTCAAAATCAGTCAGAACAGCCTATGCATATGAGTGAGGGCACTAGCCCCTCAAGTTCTTCAGATGATGGCAGCAGGAGCACTCCAAGCAATCAGCCAAAGGCTGCCACCATACAGAGAAGGAAAAGAACTTCAGATTCTGAAGATGAAGACTATGTGGCAGAGGAGGAGACAACCTCCAAGAGAGTTGTGCTGAAGAAAGAGTATGGCTCAGGTGCAGCCACCAAACCAGGAATGCACAAGAAAGCTCCTGCTAGAAGAGTTCCAACCTCAAAGCCTAGGAAGGCTGTGCTTGAGGAAACAATGAAGATCACTATGGAGTCTGAAGGAGAAGATATTGGCCAGGGCAAGAAAAAGAAGAGAGCAAGAACTACCATTGCCAAAGTCATTGGCAAGCCCTCTATGAGAAAAGATTCTGATGAAGAAGAAGAGGAAGGTGTTGCACCAGCACCCAAGCCACCCAAGCTGATGGGTGATGCCATTAGATCAGGGGGAGCTGCATCCAAGCCCAAGGAAGCCCCCAAGCCTGCTCCAAAGCAAAAACCCAAGAGGAATACAAGAAATATTCCAGCTGCTGAGAAGAACAAGGCCCCAGTGCCTAATGTTGCTGAAGAAGAAGAAGGACAAGTTTTGAGGAAATTGAAGCCCAAGATCCCAGACCACAATGATGCTCATCCTGTGGCTGAGGATATGAACATAAGGAGAGACTCTGGATTGAGAAAGTGGAGAGCAGAAGATCCTTATGCTACCAGGAGAAGGACTGCTATGGACTACAGGTTCCATACTAAGGAACAGCAGGACTTCTATGAGACAATCCTGTTGGACAAGAAGCCAATTGTCTGTGACATGAAATGGGTCGATTGGCAATATATCAAGGACAATGAAGAGCACTTCCCAGGAGTGGAGGACAGCTTCAAGGCTTGTGGAGTAGCAGACTTTGTTGGGCAAAAGCTCACAAAGTGGAACGAGGAACTTATCATGCAGTTCTACTCCACATCACACTTTTACCCCGATGGGAGGATTGTCTGGATGTCTGAAGGTACGAGGTACCAATCAACTGTTGCAGAATGGGCTCAACTGATCAATGCCCCAGAAGAGAGTGAAGATGACTTGGATGTCTATTCCAAGAAGAAGATGGACCACAACTCAACGATCAACATGTACAAGGAGATCCCTGACAAGGCACTTGAAACTTTCAAGTATGGATCTGTACATTATCTACTGTCAGGATTGCCAACTATCAACTGGATCTTAAGGCACACTCTGCTGCCCAAGTCTGGAGATCAGAAGATGGTCAGAGGCCATGCTATCAACCTGCTTCATATCTTTGATGTGCCTCAGAAGTTAAAGGTCATGAGCCTGATGATTGAGACAATCAAGAGGACAGCAGCAGACCAGAAGAGAAGATGTGGATTTGCTCCTCAGATCCAAGAACTGATCAACTCCAAGATGGGCACTGGCATATATCTTTTGGATAAGGAACATCTTCCTATTCATCCTGAGTTTGAAGACAATGAAGTTGTGATGAACATGGATGAACCATCTTCAGCCCATGCCCAAGCACAAAAGGAGAAGGCTAGAAAGGAGAAAGCTGCTAGGATGCCAACTCAAGAGGAGGCATCAGAATACTTCTTGAAGACAAAGCAAGAGCAGCTCAGTTACCTGATTGCATCCACCCTGCGGATTGAGAAAGGTTTGGCCAACCTGACTCAGAACCAGGCAAGCCTAGAGAGAATCGTAGAACAAAAGTTCTATGACTTGGATATCAAGGTGACAGAGATACAAACAGCAGTGGAGCAGCTCCAGGATGACATGCAGGAGAGGAGAGGGAAGACAACTACAGATGCATTTGCTAGAGTTCCACGAGCTCAGAGGTCCAGTGCAGTGCCAGTTCCTGACACAAGAGCAACTGCCTCAGCTCCAGCCGCAACATCAACCCAACCTGCTCCAGCATCCACCTCAGCTCCAACTCCATCAGCATCAACTGAAGCTTTCGTCCTTGGAGTGATCCGGAATCCACCACCACCTAAAGATCAAGCCCGAGTGTCGATATAGCACTATGCATTTTCTAGGAACTTTTTGGTAACTTGTTGCCAAAGGGGGAGAAGATGTATAGATCATAGGCTCCGAGAGAGAGAGTGCTGTTTTTCTCTCTTGTTTTATTTGGTGGTTTTTGATACAATTGTTTGCTTTTGGTTGAGATACTTTGATATGCTTGTGAGGCATTGATGATCATGTGTTTGATCATAAGCTACACTTATGCATGCTTGATATTATCTTATATATCTTATGTTTGATCATTCACTTTTGCCTTGGTGATGAGTGCATGTATTTCATTATTTATCATTTTGAGCGCTCCACCAAGATGTATGTGACATGTAAGAGTAACCCATGATTCTAATTTCTTGTGCATTTGCAGTCCAAAGCAAATTTTAAATATGCACAAATTTAGGGGGAGCTCTTACTTATCACATACTTCTCAAAGCGACGATGTAATTCTTTCTTATTATAATTTGTCGAAGCTTTGATCTATATGTTGTCATCAATTACCAAAAAGGGGGAGATTGAAAGTGCAACTATCCCTAGGTGGTTTTGGTAATTCATAACAACATATAGCTCATTGAGCTAATGCTATTCCAAGACAACTATTTCAGGAAAGCTCAATGATTGGCATGGCATGGATGGTGAAAGTGGAACCCTCAAAATGCTAAGGACAAAGGATTGGCTAAAGCCTCAAGCTCAAGACTCTTCATTTTACATTTTAGTGATCCAAGATCACACTGAGTCCATAGGAAAAGCCAATACTATCAAGGAGGGACGAGGTGTTGCTTAATGAGCTCTTTGCCTTATGTGCTTAATGATATGCTCCAAAATCCTCAGCTACTTTCCCATATCCACAAATGACCTAAACCCTAAGCCAAACTCGGTCATACCGATTCTTTCTATCCGGCGCCACCGAGTTTCTCATATGTCATAAGCCACTGCCAAACCCTAGCAAATCGGTTCTACCGATATGGATCTCGGTCTCACCGAGATGGGATTGCAACCTCTGTGTTTCCTTTTCGTAACTTTTCGGTCTCACCGAAAGAGCGGATCGGTCCCACCGAGATTGCAATGCAAACTCTCTGTTTCCCATTTGTAACTTTTCGGTCTCACCGAAAGAGCAAATCGGTCCCACCGAGTTTGCCTGACCAACTCTCTGGTTAGCTAATTACCAAATCGGTCTCACCGAGTTTGTGTAATCTGTCTCACCGAGATTACGTTATGCCCAAACCCTAACCATATCGGTCCTACCAAGATGCATGTCAGTCCCACCGAAAATCTGTAACGGTCACTAGGTTTACCATTTCGGTCCGACCGAGTTTATTGATTCGGTCCCACCGAGATTGGTAGATTGTGTGTAACGGTTGGATTTTAAGTGGAGGCTATATATACCCCTCCACCTCCTCTTCATTCGTGGAGAGAGCCAACATAACACACCTACACTTCCAATTCATATGTTCTGAGAGAGAACCACCTACTCATGTGTTGAGACCAAGACATTCCATTCCTACCATATGAATCTTGATCTCTAGCCTTCCCCAAGTTGCTTTCCACTCAAATCTTCTTTCCACCAAATCCGAATCCTGTGAGAGAGAGTTGAGTGTTGGGGAGACTATCATTTGAAGCACAAGAGCAAGGAGTTCATCATCAACACACCATTCGTTACTTCTTGGAGAGTGGTGTCTCCTAGATTGGCTAGGTGTCACTTGGGAGCCTCTGACAAGATTGTGGAGTTGAACCAAGGAGTTTGTAAGGGCAAGGAGATCGCCTACTTTGTGAAGATCTACCGCTAGTGAGGCAAGTCCTTCGTGGGCGATGGCCATGGTGGGATAGACAAGGTTGCTTCTTCGTGGACCCTTCGTGGGTGGAGCCCTTCGTGGACTCGCGCAACCGTTACCCTTCGTGGGTTGAAGTCTCCACTAACGTGGATGTAGGATAGCACCACCTATCCGAACCACGGGAAAAACTTCCGTGTCTCCATTAGCGTTTGAATTCTCCAAACCTTTCCCTTTACATTCTTGCAAGTTGCATGCTTTACTTTCCGCTGCCTATATACTCTTTGCATGCTTGCTTGAATTGTGTGATGATTGCTTGACTTGTACTAAAGTTGCTAAAATCTGCCAAGAACTAAAATTGGGAAAAGGTTAAGTTTTTATTTGGTCAAGTAGTCTAATCACCCCCCCTCTAGACATACTTCCAATCCTACAACATCCCGGTACACCCCCGGAGGCATTCATATAGAGTCATACTTTGTTCTAGTATCGAGTTGTAATCATTGAATTGTAAATAAATAGAAGTGTGATCATCATCGTTCAATAGAGCATTGTCCCAAAAAAAGGAGAAAGGCAAAAAAAGAAGGCCCAAAAAACAAAAGAAAATAAAAAGGGGCAATGCTACTATCCTTTTCCAGACTTGTGCTTCAAAGTAGCACCGTAATCTTCATAATAGAGAGTCTCTTGTTTTGTCATTTTCATATACTAGTGGGAATTTTTCATTATAGAACTTGGCTTGTATATTCCAACGATGGGCTTCCTCAAATGCCCTAGGTCTTCCTGAGCAAGCAAGTTGGATGCAAGCCCACTTAGTTTCTTTTGTTGAGCTTTCATATATTTATAGCTCTAGTGCATCTTTTGCATGGCAATCCCTACTCGTTGCATTAACATCAATCGATGGGCATCTCCATAGCTCATTGATTAGCCTCGTTGATGTGAGACTTTCTCCTTTTTTGTCTTCTCCACATAACCCCCATCATCATATTCTATTCCACCCATAGTGCTATGTCCATGGCTCACGCTCATGTATTGCGTGATGGTTTATAAGTTTGAGATTACTAAAGTATGAAACAATTGCTTGGCTTGTCATCGGGGTTGTGCATGATGAGAGCATTCTTGTGTGACGAAAATGGAGCATGACTAAACTATATGATTTTGTAGGGATGAACTTTCTTTGGCCATGTTATTTTGAGAGGACATAATTGCTTAGTTAGTATGCTTGAAGTATTATTACTTTTATGTCAATATGAACTTTTGTCTTGAATCTTTTGGATCTGAATATTCATACCACAATTAAGAAGAATTACAATGAAATTATGCCAACTAGCATTCCACATCAAAAATTATCTTTTCTATCATTTACCTACTCGAGGACGAGCAGGAATTAAGCTTGGGGATGCTTGATACGTCTCCAACGTATCTATAATTTTTGATTGCTCCATGCTATATTATCTACTGTTTTGAACAATATTGGGCTTTATTATCCACTTTTATATTATTTTTGGGACTAACCTATTAACCGTAGGCCCAGCCCAGATTTGCTATTTTTTCCCTATTTCAGTGTTTCGAAGAAAAGGAATATCAAACGGAGTCGAAACAGAATGAAATCAACTGGAGAAGTTATTTTTGGAAGGAAAGCTAATTGGAAAAGCTTGGAGTGCCGTCAGGAAAGAAGGCAGGTGCCCACGAGGGTGGGGGGCGCGCCCCACCTAGGGCGCGCCCCCTGCCTCGTGGCCCCCTCTTCGGTCCACCGACATACTTCTTTCACCCATATATACCTACGTACCCTAAAACTTCCAGAACGGAGATTAGATCTGGAGTTCCGCCGCCGCAAGCCTCTGTAGCCACTAAAAGTTAATCGGGACCCTGTTCCCGCACCCTACCGGAGGGGGGATCCCTACCGGTGGCCATCTTCATCATCCCGGCGCTCTCCATGACGAGGAGGGAGTAGTTCACCCTCGAGGCTGAGGGTATGTACCAGTAGTTATGTGTTTGATCTCTCTCTCTCTCTCTCTCTCTCTCTCTCTCTTGTGTTCTTGATTTGGCACGATTTTGATGTATCGCGAGCTTTACTATTATAGTTGGATCTTATGTTTCTTCTCCCCTCTACTCTCTTGTAATGGATTGAGTTTTCCCTTTGAAGTAATCTTATCGGATTGAGTCTTTAAATATTTGAGAACACTTGATGTATGTCTTGCGTGGGATAACCGTGGTGACAATGGGTTATTCTATTGATTCACTTGATGTATGTTTTGGTGATCAACTTGCGGGTTCCGCCCATGAACCTATACATAGGGGTTGGCACACGTTTTCGTCGTGATTCTCCGATAGAAACTTTGGGGCACTCTTTGAGGTTTTTTGTGTTGGATTGAATAGATGAATCTGAGATCATGTGATGCATATCGTATAATCATACCCATGGATACTTGAGGTGACATTGGAGTATCTAGGTGACATTAGGGTTTTGGTTGATTTGTGTCTTAAGGTGTTATTCTAGTATGAACTCTAAGGCTGTTTGTGACACTTATAGGAATTGCCCAATAGATTGAATGGAAAGAATAACTTTGAGGTGGTTTCGTACCCTACCATAATCTCTTCGTTTGTTCTCCTCTATTAGTGACTTTGGAGTGACTCTTTGTTGCATGTTGAGGGATAGTTATGTGATCCAATTATGTTATTATTGTTGAGAGAACTTGCACTAGTGAAAGTATGAACCCTAGGCCTTGTTTCTACACATTGCAATACTGTTTATGCTCACTTTTATCACTTGCTACGTTGCTGTTTTTATATTTTCAGATTACAAAAACCTATATCTACCATCCATATTTCACTTGTATCACCATCTCTTCGCCTAACTAGTGCACCTATACAATTTACCGTTGTATTGGGTGTGTTTGGGACACAAGAGACTCTTTGTTATTTGGTTGCAGGGTTGCTTGAGAGAGACCATCTTCATCCTACGCCTCCCACGGATTGATAAACCTTAGGTCATCCACTTGAGGGAAATTTGCTACTGTCCTACAAAGCTCTGCACTTGGAGGCCCAACAACGTCTACAAGAAGAAGGTTGTGTATTAGACATCACTCGTCGAAGTCTGTCCACCACCGGCAGATTTCTTTGTCAGGTTTCGGACAACTTTCGACGAGTATCCTTTTTGGAAAAGGCCCAGAGCCTGTGAAGAAGGCGAACGCCTGTGAAGATTATCCTTTTTGGAAAAGGCCCAGAGCCTGTGAAGAAGGCGAATGCCTGTGAAGATTATCCTTTTTGGAAAAGGCCCAGAGCCTGTGAAGAAGGCGAACGCCTGTGAAGATTATCCTTTTTGGAAAAGGCCCAGAGCCTGTGAAGAAGGCGAACGCCTGTGAAGATTATCCTTTTTGGAAAAGGCCCGGAGCCTGTGAAGAAGGCGAATGCCTGTGAAGCTACCGCGTTTTGGAAAAGGCCCAGAGCCTGTGAAGAGGGCAAATGCCCATGAAGCTCGTTTCCCCTAAGAAAGGCCCGGAGCCTGTGAAGAAGGCCAACGCATGTGAAGCTCGTCGCCCATGACACTCTCACATAATAATGAGTTGGGGTTGTACACGCCCCGGAGTCTCAGGAGCGTCGGCCTCAGGCCCTGGGGCTCCCTCCCACGCCCAGTGGCAGCACTTAGCTCCGCGCTGGTGAGAAGACATCGAAGACTAGATTAGGTGCTGGACGCGGCTTTTTCATTTGCTTTCCGCAGTTGGCTTGTTCGTTCTCATTCAAAGTTTTATTGAAGCTATTGCCGCCTTTGACTTATGGTTCTTCGACTTTTCACTCTCCTGCCTCGATTTCTCTTATGCAAGACCTCGCGAGGGGAGGGGCAGTCGAGCGCCCTCGTGAGTGTTTCTGTCCTAGCCGTTCAAAGGTTTCGTGACCTGGGTCCATTACAGGAGCACCCCTCCAGTCCATGCCCCACGGGCACCGCGACACGAACACGGGGCCTGGGTCGGTCGCCCCCCCCCCCCACGGCTGGGGCCGAAAACTATCCACACATGGGCACGTGGCCCGAAGGCACGATAACGGAAGCAAAGAGATAATTAACAGCAATAACCCAAACATGCCCCCGCGGGGCTCCACGCTACTGTCTTTTTATGCAGGACAAAGGAAAAGAAAGAGCAAATCGGGCGCATCTTGCCCCACATCGGCCTGCAAGGAAGACTCGAGCTGCCTCCAGGACTAAGGCAGACTCCCTCTTGCGCTTCACCGAAGCGCGACGATGGGCAGACGCGCTACCACCTCCCAAGTAGGTACGATGGCGAGGAGGCTGACTGCGGCCACCAGTAGAAGAGTCGCCGCGTGAAGAAGAACTGGTGAAGCTTGGGGAACCCTGAGCACCACCAATCACGCGAGCGCTATCCTCTCCATCATCGTCGGGGCTGGGTCCCCGGACGCGGTCGTCGTCCTCAGGGCAGCACCCTGCGCGGCGACCATCTTCCCCGAACACCCTCACGTAGAGGGTGGCATCGCCGTCAAACTTGAAGTGCAGGGTGCACGGACGGCTCAGGCCCCGCGCGCGGGCAAACGTCTGCCAACCGCGGGTCAAGGCCAGGCTCCCGGCTGCAGAGACCTCCAGCGAAGCCCGTGAGGCCCGGCTGCAGCAGCCGTCTGCCTGAAGCCAGAGGCCGCCCGGAGCGCCGGCCGGGAGCTCGCCGAGGAGGAAGCGAGGAAGATGAAGCCGGGTGCTAGTCGGCTCCGCCGACCACACGACGAACTCCGGCAGCACCTCTGCAGCGCGAAAGCGCGGCCTAGGGGGACGCGCGACCGAAGCGTGCCCCCCGGTCGCCGCTGTCCGCCCGTCACCGCGCTGGAAATCATCTCCACGGCCGCGGGGAGTTATCGTGGTGACCACGGGATGTTTGCGAGGGCGACCTCGGCCGCGCTTGGGCGGGGGAGAGGCAGGCTCAACCTGACGAGCCTTCCCCTTCTCTGCGGCCGAGAACCTCCTCGATGGAGCCATGAAGAAGAAGGAGAAGCGAGGGGAGATGGACTGGAAGGGCGCGCGCCGTTTCATACTTATAGCCGGCGAAGGCCAACCATCGGCCTCCACGATCACAGGTAATCATGACCCGTTTTGCATGCAGGGACTTGTCCAATCCGTGCAGATGCTGAGGCGTCGTGGGGAAGTGGAGACGCCCACGTCCAATCAACCGCCACGTGGCGCCCAAGGCCGCAGGCTGTTAGGGCCCGCGGCGCTTCGCCCTTGCCCTTTCGCCTCCCTGCACGGCCAAGTCCGGGTGCGCCTCTTGGGCCGGGGGCTACTGTCAGCGTTCTGGGAACGGGGGCCCCCAGACTTGCCTGCCTGCGGCCTGCGGCATGGCTCAAAGGGGGCCCAACACGGCCCATCTTCATCAACATGGACCCAAGACCCTCGCGAGGGGCCAAGCCTCGCGGGGCGGACAACACGGAGCTTCCTCAGGCACAACCTCATCAAGCTGGCTCGCGAGGAGGCGGAGAGATCAAGGCGGGGTACCTCATGAGGTGCCCATGACGCAAGCCATGACGACCAAGGGCGCCAGGTGGGCGCCAGCCCGCGCAGTGTCCTCCTTTCCTCTTTGGTGCAAAGGCAGCACGCGTAGGCGAGACCATCAAGGAAAGGCACCCATTTCGGTGCAACGAGACCAAGACCAGTCCAACGGCAGGGAGGAAGTCATTGTGGAGCCCAAGCCAGCGTCACCACCAGAGCCTTTGGCAGGCGAGGACCAACTTTAGTCAGGATAAGTGTACCAGATGTTGCCCTTCGAAATAGCCGATTGTTGGTGCCCTTCCCACTCAATATTTGGGAAGAGGCCCAGGGCCTTTGCCTATAAATAGGACTAGCCACCCCCATGGTAGAGGCAATGGGAATGGGCTAGGATCCAGAGAATCAATCAGAGAGAGAGAGAGAGAGAGGGAGAAGGGTGACTGAACTCCTCCTAGCAGTTCATCCCCCCCAGCCAAGAACAGACCCTCGCGAGGCCATTCTTCCTTGTATTGTTCATCATCATCAGCCCAAGAGGCAATCCACCACACCACAAACTGGAGTAGGGTATTACACCACAACGGTGGCCTGGACCATTATAAACCCTGTGTAACTTGTGATGTTCTTTCCATAGCTTAGACCTTTGCGAGGCGGAGGGGTGCCGGTAGGTAGAAGGCGAGATCTCCGCGCGCACCCCACAGTTCGAACCTCAGGGGTCCGCCGGAACCCGAAATCCGACAGGAAGGCTAGAGATCAAGATTCATATGGTAGGAATGGAATATCTTGACCTCAACACAAGTGTAGGTGGTTCTTTCTCAGACAATGTGTATTGGAAGTGTAGATATGTTCTGATAGCTTTCTCCATGAATGAAGAATGGGTGGAGGGGTATATATAGCCTCCACACAAAAGATAACCGTTACACACAATTTGCCAAACTCGGTGGGACCGAATGGTTAAACTCGGTCGGACCGATTCAGCAAACCTAGTGACCGTTAGGATTTTCGGTGGGACTGAGATGCAACTCGGTAGGACCGATATGGTTAGGGTTCGGGCATAACGAAATCTCGGTGTGACCGATTACACAAACTCGGTGGGACCGATTTTGGTAATAAGCTAACCATAGAGTTGGTCAGGTAAACTCGGTGGGACCGGTTCGCTCATTTCGGTGAGGCCGAAATGTTACGAAAGGGAAACAGAGAGTTTACATTGCAATCTCGGTGGGACCGGTCGCTCACTTCGGTTAGACCGAAACGTTACGAAGAGAAACGGAGAGATTACAATCCCATCTCGGTGAGACCGAGATCCCTATCGGTGAGACCGATTAGGCTAGGGTTTGTGGCAGTGACTTTGACATTTGAAACTCGGTGGTGCCGGATAGAAAGAATCGGTCGGGCCGAGTTTGACTTTTGGTTTAGGTCAAAAGTGGATGTAGGAAGATAGTTGAGGTTTTTGGAGCATATCACTAAGCACATGAAGCAAGAGGCTCATTAAGCAACACCTCATCCCTCCTTGATAGTACTGGCCTTTCCTATGGACTCAATGTGATCTTGGATCACTAAAAATGTAAAATGTAGAGTCTTGATCTTAAAGCTTGAGCCAATCCTTTGTCCTTGGAATTTTGAGGGATCCACTTTCCTCATCCATGCCATGCCATTCATTGAGCTTTTCCTGGAATATTAATCTTGGAATAATGTTAGCTCAATGAGCTATATGTTGCACTTTCAATCTCCCCCTTTTTGGTAATTGATGACAATATATAGATCAAAGCTTCGACAAATGATAATAAGAGTGAAAGATATTGTCGCTTTGAGAAGTATGTGAAAAGCAAGAGCTCCCCCTAAATTTGTGCATATCTTAAGATTTGCTTTGGACTACAAATGCACAATGAGTTAGGATCATGGGTTACTCTTCCATGTCACATACATCTTGGTGGAGCGCTCAAAATGATAAGAATAAAATACATGTACTCATCACCAAGCAAAGTGAATGATCAAATAGGGATAACATGATAGTATCATCCAACAAGCATAAGTGTAGCTTATGATCAACCATATGATCATCAATGTCTCACAGATAATAGCATAGTATCTCAAGCAATCAAAAGCAAATAAAGTTCAACCAAGAAGACAAGAGGGAACAAAATCAAACTCTCTCTCTCTCTCTCGAAGCCTATGATCTATACATTTTCTCCCCCTTTGGCAACAAGTTACCAAAAAGTTCATAGAAAATGCATAGCACTAAAACGACTCTCGGGCTTGGTCTTCAGGTGGTGGAGTCTGGATAACGCCAAGGACGAAGGCTTCAGTTGAAGTAGATGGAGCTGCTGGGGTAGGTGCTGGAGCTGGTGGCACTGACGCTGTAGCTGGTGCAGATGAAGTGGCTCTGGTGTCAGTTACTGGCACTGCAGATGATCTCTGAGCTCTAGGCACTCTGGCAAATGTATTAGTTGTTGTTTTGCCCTTCCTCTCCTGCATGTCATCCTGTAATTATTCCACAGCAGACTGAATCTCAGTTATTTTCACATCTAAGTCATAGAACTTTTGTTCCATGATTCTTTCCAAGCTCTCTTGGTTTCGAGTCAGGGTGGCCAGTCCTTTCTCAATCCTCAGAGTGGATGCTATCAAATAACTAAGCTGCTCCTGCTTATTCTTCAGAAAGTACTCAGATGCCTCCTCTTGAGTTGGCATCTTGGCAGCTTTCTCCATCTTTGCCTTCTCCTTCTTTGCTTGTGCTTGCACTGATGATGGTTCATTCTCATTCATCACAACTTGATTGTCCTCAAAATCTGGGTGGATGGGCAAGTGTTCCTTATCCAACAGGTATGTGCCTGTGCCCATCTTCAAGTTAATCAACTCCTGAATATGTGGTGCATACCCACAACTTCTCTTTTGATCGGCTGCTGTCCTCTTGATAGTCTCAACAATGAGGCTCATGACTTTGAACTTCTATGGCACATCAAATATATGTAGCAAGTTAATTGCATGCCCTCTGATCATGTTGTGGTCACCTGACTTGGGCAAAAGAGTGTGCCTTAGAATCCAGTTGATTGTAGGCAGCCCTGACATAAGATAGTGGACTGATCCAAACTTGAAAGTCTCAAGTGCTTTGTCTGGGATCTCCTTATACTTGTTTGACATGGAATTGTGATCCATCTTCTTCTTGGCATAGACATCCAAGTCATCTTCTTCTTCCTTTGGGGCATTGATCAGACTGGCCCATTCCTCAATAGTTGAGTTGTACCTTGTACCTTCAGACATCCAAACTATCCTGCCATCTGGATAGAAATGTGCTGTGGAGTAGAATTGCATTATGAGCTCCTCATTCCACTTTGTGAGCTTCTGCCCAACAAAGTCTGCAACTCCACAAGCATTGAAACTGTCATACACACCAGGATAGTGTGCCTCATTTTTCCTTGATATAGGTCCAGTCGACCCACCTCATATCACACACTATTGGTTTCTTGTCCAGCAACACTGTCTCATAGAAGTCTTGTTGTTCCTTTGTGTGGAACCTATAGTCAACAGCAGTCCTTCTCCTTGTAGCATATGGATTTGTCTCTCTCCATTTCCTCAGCCCTGAATCTTTTCTGAGCTTCATGTTCTCAGCCACAGGATGAGCATCGTTGTGGTCTGGAATCTTGGGTTTGAACTTCCTTAGAACTTGTCCTTCATCATCTTCCTTAGCAGCAACATCAGGCACTGGGGCCTTGTTCTTCTCAGCAGCTGGTATGTTCCTGGTATTCCTCTTTGGTTTTGGCTTTGGAGCTGGAGCAGTAGACTTAGCAGCAGCTTTGGGTGCTTCTTTGGGCTTTGATGTTGCAGCCCTTGACTTTATAGCATCACCCATTAGCTTCTGTACCTTGGGTGCTAGTGCAGCAACCTCTTCTTCCTCTTCTTCTTCTGAATCTCTCCTCATGGAGGGTTTGCCAAGAACTCTGGCAGTAGTGGTTTTGACTCTCTTTTTCTTTTTGTCTTGGCCAACAGCTTCCTCTTCTGACTCCATGGTAAACTTCAGGGTATCTCCAGTGGCAACCTTCCTAGGTTTAGAAGTGGGAACTCTCCTTGCAGGTACCTTCTTCTGCATGCCTGGCTTTGTGGCTGCAGCTGAGCCATATTCCTTCTTGAGCACTTTCTTCTTTGAGGTGGCTTCCTCTTCCTCTGCAACATAATCTTCATCTTCAGACTCTGAAGTCCTTTTCTTGCTTGCTCTAGTGGCAGCCTTGGGCAAGTTGCTTGGGGTGCTTCTGCTACCCTCATCTGAGCTGCTAGAGGGACTAGTGCCCTCACTCAAGTGAACCTGCTCCTCTGACTTGTTCTGGCTGTCACTTTGGTTAGACATGTTGCAAACACTAACCGTAGACCCTGTGAATAGATTGTAGATGAGATAGAGTGGATGAGCATCACAAAATGCAGAGATTTTTGCAAAAGAATGAGTCAAAACTTAGTTTTAGTTTTCCACAGAAAGCATTTCGGATCAACCGATTTGCAAACTCGGTGATACCGAAGCAGCAGTTGGAACCAAAACTAGTGAACTCGGTCAGACCGAGTCACAGTTCGGTGGCACCGAGACTGCTAGGGTTTCACAAAGTCCTGAACTCGGTCACACCGATTTGCAGTTCTCGGACAAACCGAGAACCACATGTGCAATGGCCTTGGCCGAATCGGTGGAACCGAGTTCTGCAACCCGGTGGGTCCGAGATGGTTTCGGTGGAAACCTAACCCTAAATTTTCGATTCAATTCTAATCTACGGAGTGTTTTGACTGGATAGAAGCGTTTCGATCGTGGAAAGATTCATAATGAACACAACGTGCTAGGAATCGGATGGGGATAGCACTGTGATCGAGTCCATACCCTAGTTCGGCGGTGAACTCGCTACGGCGGCAACGATGGAGACGAAATCCGTTAACGGCGGCGGAGACCAGCGACAGGAGACGGCTGGCGATGAGGAGGACGGTCCGGAGACCCAGGAGGCAGAGCGAGCTTATGCGTGGGCGAAGGAGTTTCGGAGAAATTTCCAAAAAAAATCCCGTGAGTATATATAGCCCGACCCTGTCGGTGTGACCGAGTGGAACAACTCGGTGGCACCGAGATGCATAACTGTTGAAAGTTACAGCAACTCGGTGTGACCGAAAAGTTCAAATCGGTTGCACCGAGATGAAAACCTAGACCGACTTAGTGATCTCGGTATGACCGAAATGAAGGAATCGGTCAGACCGAAATGCACAAAGAAGTTTTGGAAGTTTAAGTCTATGACGAATCGGGGACTCCGAGTGCTCCTCACACAGAGTGGTTCGAATCTGACTTGATCAAATTTTGTGATGTAGCATGAATATAGTTTGAGATGAGAAAAGCATAGATAGCTAGAGAGGGTTCCTAGGCATTCTTGTCCATCCACTTGGCAAAAGAAAAGAAAAACAATCAATCAAAACAGCAAGTGGATGTCCTCGAATGAGTAAAATATGCAATCAACATGCTCACACAATAAAATGGCAAATGAAATATGTGGCAAAGCATGCACAACCAATTCTAGCATCTATCAAGCAATTGGCGATGACTAGGTCATCTATATATGATTATATTGACTTAGGAGTCAAATGAGAACATTTGATAATAGGTCATACTCATCGTTTAAGCACAAGTGGGGTTACCACTTTTACATAAAGCATTGTTGTGTTCACACCATTAGAGTTGCTTTAGCTCAATTTTTAGAGTAAAGCTCCCCCTAGATGTGATATCCCCCCTAAGAGGGATGAACTAACCTTGGGTTTTGTCGATGATGACTTCATGTAGATGTTGAAGATATGGATGCTCAATGTTGATGTAGATCATTTGGAGCTATCCATTGGAGTGAGTTGCACTTTCAATACTTACACGGGTTAGTCCCACAAGGAACAAACAAGGATATCCATAGACATAGAGTGATGCACACACAAGATGATGTCTATGAAAGCTTTTAGGTTACCTTGTCCCTTGTCTTACCAACAAGAGGGTTTGTGACTCCTTGAACTATTGCAAGATGTGGAAGTTGATTGCACTTGTTCTTGCCAAGATGATAAGAGTGAAGTATGTTGGCGGAGTCACCCGCAAGAACTCTCTAGTTCTTCTTCTTCTGGATCCACACCATATTGATGGGAATCCTCGGAGTTGTAGTTGTACTTGATGAAGTGGAACTTGAAGTAGTCTTGGGAACCCATTTGACCGAGGCCTTAGGAGCTTCTTCAAATGCATCAAATTTCTCTTGAAGCTTGTCCTTGCCTTTATGCTTGTGGTCTTGTGGTGGAAGATCATCTTGAGCTTGTGTCCCCTTGAAAGAAGTAGGATCATACTTCTCTTGTTGAGGAACAAACTTCGTCTTGGGGTATTGATCTTCTTCCCACTCAACTCCATTGGCATTGAACTTTTGTTCAAAACCAACACCTTGATTCTTCCAGTGCCTTCCTTGCTTGCGTACAATTTCCTCGAATTGCTTACTTCCGGCAAGGCTCTTGTAAACACCTTTCTCTATAATTCCCTTCAATAAGCTATTTTCTTGCTCAAGTGTAACTTGGCTAAGAGAATTGTTAGTGGAATCAAGAGAACTACTAGAAGCAACAATATTGGATTTAGCATGATCATTGTTACTACTGGAGGAAGAATCTTTTTTGTTCTTGTTACTAGACTTGACTTGAGGCATGTAAGTGGATAAGAGTAAACGCTTGGCAATGTAAGAATAACTTTTCTTACGAAGATCATCATTGATTGCTTTTAAGAACTCATGCTCTTGCTCAAGGTTGAGCTTTTCAAAGCGTAATTTCTCATGAGTCCTTAAAAGTTCTTGATGATCTCCTAAGATAGTTTCATGAGCTAACTTAAGAGTGTTTGGTTCTTTAGTTAGAGACTCAATCTTCTCCTTATCATTTTCATTCGTTTTATCTTGATTAGCATGATTAATTGACGTTTCATCATAGTATTGATCACTAGAGTTGTCAACAAGTAAATCATCATCACCTAACAAGTCATCTTCATTACTATTGAAATCAACATACTCGGGGTGTGATACCTTTGGGCCTTTAGCCATGAAGCATGTTCCAACTCCTTCATTTGGTGAGTCAAATATGTCGTAGGAGTTGGTTGTCACAAGAGCTAAACCGGCAACACCTTCATCTTGAGTATATTCGGAATCAGCGTGATAGCTTCTCTCGGAGTGATTGTCGGAGTCGGATCCGGATACCCATTCACCAACATGAGCTTGATGTCTTTGTTTTGTGTAGCTCCTTGATGACTTGTCCTTTCTTTCCGAATCCTTGCTTCTCCGTGAGGGTCTTCGTTCATAGCGATCATCTCTACTCCTTCTTTCTCTAGATGGTGATTCTTCTCTTCTACTTCTTCTCTTAGGACAATCTTCTCTTCTTTTGTAGGGGGGCGTACACTCATTGGAATAGTGTCCGGGCCTTCCACAATTGTAGCAGTTTCACTCTCGACTAGAAGATCTTTTGTCATTGTAGGACCTTGACTTGGAGCTTCTATCTTTGCTTCTACTCTTGTAGAACTTGTTGAAGTTCTTCACCATTAATCTCAATTCTTCATTGAAGGTTTGTTTCTCACTTGATGATGTGGGGGCTTCACATGAGGCTTTGTAAGCACCACTTGATTTGTTGTGAAGTTCCTCTTTATCCTTGAGTGACATCTCATGAGCAACAATTCTTCCAATGACTTCCGTTGGCTTGAGATCTTTGTAATTGGGCATCATTTGGATCAATGTGCACACGGTATCATATTTTCCATCCAAGGCTCTTAGGATCTTCTTGATGATGAATCTATCGGTCATCTCTTCACTCCCTAAGCTGACAATCTCATTTGTGATAAGAGCAAGCCTAGAGTACATTTCAGCGACGCCTTCACCATCCTTCATTTTGAACTTGTCATGTTGACTTTGAAGCACATCCAATTTGGATTCCTTGAGGGAGTCGGTACCTTCATGCATATCAATCAAAGTATCCCAAATTTCCTTTGCATTCTCAAGACGGCCGATTTTGTTGAATTCTTCGGGGCACAATCCGTTGAAGAGAATATCACAAGCTTGAGCGTTGTATTGCAGCATCTTCAACTCTTCCGCGGTAGCTTCACGGTTCGGTTATTTACCATCAAAGAATTCACCTTGCAAACCAATACACACAATAGCCCAAACGGCGGGGTTATGTCCAAGAATATGCATGTTCATCTTATGCTTCCAACTAGAAAAATTAGTACCATCAATGTAAGGACCTCTACGGTGATAATTTCCCTTGCTAGATGCCATACTCTCCTAGGTTGTGAAACCAAGGCTATGACCACCAAAAGCTATGTAAATCAAAGCAAATGGAGACCAAAGCTCTGATACCACTTGTAGGATCGGAAGTATGTCTAGAGGGGGGTGATTAGACTACTTGACCAAATAAAAATCTAGACTTTTCCCAATTTTAGTTCTTGGCAGATTTTAGCTATTTTAGCGCAAGTCAAGCAATCTCCACACAATTCAAGCAAGCATGCAAAAGAGTATATGAGCAGCGGAAAGTAAAGCATGCAACTTGCAATAATGTAAAGGGAAGGGTTTGGAGGATTCAAACGCAATTGGAGACACGGATGTTTTTGGCATGGTTCCGATAGGTGGTGCTATCGTACACCCACGTTGATGGAGACTTCAACCCACGGAGGGTAACGGTTGGCGAGTCCACGGAGGGCTCCACCCATGAAGGGTCCACGAAGAAGCAACCTTGTCTATTCCATCACGGCCATCGCCCACGAAGAAATTGCCTCAATAGCGGTAGATCTTCACGAAGTAGGCGATCTCCTTGCCCTTACAAACTCCTTGGTTCAACTCCACAATCTTGTCGGAGGCTCCCAAGTGACACCTAGCCAATCTAGGAGACACCACTCTCCAAGAAGTAACAAATGGTGTGTTGATGATGAACTCCTTGCTCTTGTGCTTCAAATGATAGTCTCCCCAACACTTAACTCTCTCTCACAGGATTTGGATTTGGTAGAAAGAAGATTTGAGTGGAAAGCAACTTGGGGAAGGCTAGAGATCAAGATTCATATGGTAGGAATGGAATATCTTGACCTCAACACAAGTTGTCGGGGGGAATCGGCTTCCTCGAACACCTATGGGGACGGAGCCCCTTCTCGGTTCGGCAGGGAGCGGAGGTTGCGCAAAGAGCGGATCGAGGCGACACACACCGACACAACGATTTTACCCAGCTTTGGGCCGCACTGGTGCGTAAAACCCTACTGCTGCTTGTTTGGTTGATTTGGGTTCTTGCTCGAAAGCGCGAGATGCTACAGTACACTCGAGCTGCTCGCGAGGCTGGGCGCGAAGATTGGTCTCCCCCCTACGTGCGCATGGGGGCCTCCTTTTATATGCTCAAGGGGTTACCCACAGGTGGCAGCGTAGGTGAGGGCAAAAATGGTAGAATGCTGTAGTGGGTACAGCTGCCTGCACAGTGGTTGTACAGTGCTATCATACCTAACTCTGACGGCGGGGGACAAGGGCATTAAATGCCCGTCCGCGTCGCCCAGACGGAGCAGGGGAGTAGACCGTCAGGAGCGCCACCGTTTGCCACGATGGCTACTCTGTCAGCTTCGCTTCGCCACCGCATGCCCCTCGCTGCTCAGCCTCCCACCACGTGTGCCTGGGATGCCCCCCCAGAGCGACACGTTGGTGGGTGAGCTGGAGCGCAGGCACGAGGTGGTAACTTGCCGCGGCAAGTGCCTTGCCGCGGTGGATGTCTTGTCGCGCCCGGGAGCTTGTTGCTCACCGGGCCTTGCCGGGGCGCGGGGCGCGCCGTGGCAGGGTCCTTGTCGTGCCGTGGATGGCCTTCCCGGCAAGCTCCTCTTGCCGGGGTCTTGTGCTTCGAGCGGCAGTCCCGGCAAACTCCTCTTGCCAGGGCATTGCTCTCTTCAGGTGGCCTTCCCGGCAAGCTCCTCTTGCCGAGGCCTTGGCTCAAATACTTTGTTCTTGAATGGCCCAAGAGGGGACCATTGAGGGTCTTGGCGATCGCCTGGCAGGCCTTGCCGCGGGGTGCTACGACCGCCCGTGCACAAGTTCGGGGTACTAAGGTACCCCTACTTTAGTACACCGACAGGAGCCCCCGGGCCTGGGCCATACACGGTGCCGAGCGCTGTTGGGCCAGTCCCAAGACAGTGCACGGGCACGCGCGGCCTGGGTCACGGTACATCTTTTTCTGCGCCCACCACGTCCTCCCCGAACGGCACGCGTTGAATGCAGCATCGTGGGGGAGAGGCGTGCGTGACGTGGGTGGCGTGCGCGGGGCCGAGCCCTGCAGGCATGCGTCACGTCGCAATAAATGGGGACGGTTCGTGCCATCTTCATAAGTAGAGGGAGGTGTGGAGGCGTGGCTCCTTCGCTGGATGGGGCCGAGGCGCGGTTTCCGAGGCGCCCGTTCCCCACGATCACGGGGTGGGGGAGAGGCCGCCTCACCCGTCGCCTCGGCCCTGCACGTCAGCCACGCGACCTCCATGCACCTGGAGTTGCGAACGGTGGAGGCTGGAAACCGGGCCGTCGCGGGTCGAGGCAGCAGGCCGGTCCCGGTCGCCTGGCCTCCCTGCGCCCTGATTGGTCGAGCGGGGTGGTCGAGTCCCCACCCTGTTCCTTTATAAGGAGCAAGAGGGGGGGGGCGACGGGAACCCACACTCCTCCATCTCTTCCTCCTCTGACCCCCCTCTTTCCATTAGCCATGGAGAAATGGAATCCGGGTCCTTCATCGGTGGCGGCGAGGGTTGCCGCCAGGCAGCGCGCCCCTCCTCCCCTTGCACCCGCGGTGGCGGAGCCAGCCGCAAGGGGAAGGAGGAGGGGGCAAGGTCATGGACGAGGGCGTGGGCGAGGCCGCGGTGCCCAAGGAAGAGGCGGGCGGGGCGACGCGCCGGCCTCGCCTCCGCCAGCGGCCCTTCTTCCCACGGCGGTCCATCTCGGGGACGGTCCTTGCGAGTTCTTCGTCAGGCTGGGCCGGGCGCCTCGTCGCCGCCTCCGCCTTCCGGCTCCTTTCGCGAGCGTGATGGAGATGGAGCAACCCGAAACGCTAAGGTTGCGCATGAAGGGATGCGGGATCAGCGGCACGCGGGTCCACGTCGAGTTCCCAGCCCCCGGCATGGTGTACCTTGGCCGAGGGTGGAAGACATTCGCCCGTATCCACACCTTGACGGAGGGGTTCACCCTCCATTTCAAGTTGATTGAGGGCGACCTTCTCTCCGTCAAGGCCTTCGGGGACCCGGGCCAGGTGCTGCGTGGATAGCTCCTCCGACAGCGAGAGCTCCTCCTCGAGCGAGAGCAGTGAGGAGGGGAGCGACAGCGACGATGAGGGTAGCGGTCGTCGGGATGACGGGTCCGACTAGGCGCCGGTCGCAGGTCCGTGTGGCACCGGCGACCCCATCATCCGGGTCGTCGGCTCCTTGAGCTTCTTGGGGCCGTCTTCCCGGGCGGCTGGAGTGGCGAGGCTACGGAAGAGGAGGAGGACTGGCGACAAGGCCGTCAACTCGGAGTACGAGGGCTAGGTGCCCCCGACAGCGTGTTGACGTCCTGCTGCCTCATCTTCGAGCTCCATCTCCGGCGCCACTGCCACCATCCAGCCTCCGGAGCCCCCGGGGCGTTCTCTTGGTGTCTTCTGCCACCCGTAGCTCGCCTAGGCGCCCCTTTTGCCCTTTTCGCCTCCTTGCCCTACCTCCTGAGGAGAGAGACAAGAAAGGGATTACGGGCACCTTATCTCTTTTTAATTTGTAAGCCTTCGGGCCTTAGCTGCATTTAAATCTCGTAATCCCATCTTTTCATGTTTTTCATTCTCTCTGAACTGTACCTGAGCGGAATGTTTTTAATGAAAAGGGCATGTTTGCCAGATCATTTGTCTCGCGGGTACCACCCGCGGCAAGGAACGAATCCTTTACATCGTTAAGATAGACACTTCCTCGCCCGGCAACAGGCCCTGCCGTCTTCCCGCGCCCCTCGACCTTCCTCGCGCTCTTGGCGGAGGCAGGGAGAAGGCGGGTTCAGGCCCCTCGTTTCCTTCTTTTGCCGCCGCGGCTACTATCAAAAACGGGCCTCAAGAACGCGCTCTGGGGCTTGTCGTTTAAGAGAGCACGACAGCTCTTAGGAGGAAGCGAGGTTTTCATATCCCACAGTCCATAAGAGAATGCATGATAAGGGATGCCGAAACTTATCTGAGGTTACAGCCCCCGGCATCTCAGGCCTGCCGCGGGTGGATCCTCGTACTTGCGGTCCCCGGCAACTTTGGCTTGCCGGGGGGTAGGCGTTGGCTCGTCCTTCTCCCCCTCTTCATCCTTGAGCTGCCCGGCTGTGACATGTAATCCCTGCGAACCAAAGGAAAGAATAGGAAAAAGGGACGCAGACTCGACCTCTAAGCTAGGGGTTAGCGACAGTTAGGCACTATCAACCCTAACCAAGGACGAGACTCGACTCAGCATGCATGCTAAAACTTAGGGCGCCAGCGCTTCTTTATCTGCTGCCAGGGTCTGCGCCTGGCTTTGTACAAAGGATTACATGCAACTGCAGCAAGACTTGTACAAAGGGTTGGTTGCCGAACGGGGTCCGACAACCGCGCCTTACGGGTAAAACTTACGAAGATGCTCAGTATTCCAGGAGTTGCTCACCGGAGTTCCATCTTCGGTCTCGAGGCGGACAGCGCCTGGCCTCGTGACTCGTTTCACCCGGTAAGGGCCTTCCCACTTCGGCGTCAACTTGTTGTGATTCTTGGCCGACTGAACGTGCCAAAGAACAAGGTCGCCTTCCTCGAAGCTCCTGGCTTTGACTCTGCGGCTATGGTAGCGACGCAAAGCTTGCTGGTAGCGAGCGGCTCGCACAGCAGCCTTGAGACGATCTTCCTCGAGGAGCAGCGCGTCATCTTCACGCGACCGCTCTTGCTCAAGCTCGTCATAAGCGAGCACTCGAGGTGACCCGTATACGAGTTCCGTGGGGATAACTGCTTCTGCTCCATAGACTAGAGCAAATGGTGTCTGGCCAGTGGCTCGATTTGGCGTCGTTCTGATCGACCAAACAACCGCTGGCAGCTCCTCGATCCAGTTCCGTCCGCGCTTGTGCAGCCTGTCAAAACTTCTGGTCTTGAGCCCGCGCAACACCTCGGCGTTGGCCCTTTCCGCTTGACCGTTGCTCTTAGGATGAGCAACAGAAGCGAAGCAGACCTTGGCGCCGAGGTCTTGGATGTACTGCATGAAGGCGTGGCTCGTGAATTGCGTACCGTTGTCGGTGATGATCCTGTCAGGGATCCCGAAACGGCAAACAATCGACCTGAAGAATTTGATCGCGGACTGGACCGTCACCTTCCTCACTGGTTCCACTTCCGGCCACTTTGTGAACTTGTCGATGGCGAAGTACAAGTACTCAAAGCCCCCGACAGCTCGGGGGAAGGGGCCGAGGATATCGAGCCCCCAGACCGAAAAGGGCCAGGATAAAGGGATTGTTTGGAGAGCTTGAGCTGGTTGGTGTATCTGCTTGGAGTGGAACTGGCATGCTTCACACTTGGTTACTTGTGCAGTTGCATCTTGGAGGGCTGTCGGCCAGAAGAAACCATGCCGGAACGCTTTGCCGGCAAGTGCTCTTGCGCCAATGTGGTGACCGCATATGCCCTCATGTATCTCCGCCAACAGCTTCTGTCCGTCTTCCCGGTGGATGCACTTCAATTTCACCCCATTGCGTCCCCTTCTGTACAGTGTGCTGTCAACAAACTGGTACATACTGGACTGCCGGGCTACTCTTTCCGCTTCCTCTTGCTCTTAGGGAAGTTCTCCTGTCTGAAGGAAACGGACGATCTGCTGCGCCCATGTCGGAGCTCGTGGCTCGACGACAAGGACCAAAGGCATGTCTGCGGCTGTGGGAACATTAGCTTCTACGGCGAGAGTCTGGGGCTCGGCCGGAGCTTGTCGTTCCCCGGCAAGCTTGCCGGAGCAGAGCTTGTCGGGAGCACCTGCTTCAACGGAACAAACCCTAGGACTTGCCGGAGCGGGTTGCTCCTCAGCACTCTTGGCGTCGATCTTGGGGACTCTCTTGGCGGCGGCTTCGGGAAGCTCTGCCGGGAGATAGTCGCCGAAGACCAACTTCCTCTTCTTGTTCTGTCCAGTTGACGGTGTCACGGATGGCTGAGTCAGCTTGAGCACAAAGGTTCCTGGTTCCACAGGTAACTTTAGTGCGGCGTACTTTGACAGGCCGTCGGCAACATCGTTCTCGGCTCTTGGAACGTGCTCCATTTGTAGGCCGTCAAAGCGCTCTTCAAGCTTCCTCACTTCATCAACGTAAGCCTCCATCAACGGACTCTGGTAATCCTTGTTCACTTGGTGGGCGACGAGTTGCGAGTCACCCCTGACAATAAGCTTCTTGATCCCAAGTTCTGCCGCGATCCTGAGACCGGCAAGCAAACCTTCATACTCTGCTGTATTGTTGGTTGCCTGCTCCTTGGGAAAGTGCATTTGGACGACGTACTTGAGGTGCTCTCCGGTGGGCGCGACAAGCAGTACGCCAGCACCGGTGCCTTGCAGCGAGAAAGCGCCATCGAAGTACATCAGCCACTCTTTGTTTGTTTCCTTGCCAGGGATGCTCGTCTCTGAAATTTCTTCATCGGGTGTCGGCGTCCATTCTGCTATAAACTCTGCCAATGCTCTGCTTTGGATCGTCGAAGTGCTCTCGAACTTGAGGCCAAAGCTTGACAGTTCCAGTGCCAACTCGACGATCCTACCTGTTGCTTCGGGACTCTGCAGTATCCTCTTCAGCGGAAAGCGGGTGACAACTGTGATCTCGTGTGCTTGGAAATAGTGGCGCAGCTTTCTCGAGGCCATAAGGAGACCGAAAAGCAATTTCTGCACTCCAGAGTACCTTGACCTAGCCCCCTGCAAGAGGGAACTGACAAAGTAAACTGGGCGCTGCACCATTTTCTTCTTTTGCACCTCTCCTTGCATCTGCGCAGATCCACCTTTGGCCAGAGCCTGTCGGGGAAGCCCCCTGCTTGCCGTCGGATGTGCTCGCCGCGGTCGCTGGCTCGTCATCTGCCTCCCTCTCCGCTACTAACGCAACGCTAACCACTTGATTGGTTGCCGCCAGGTACAGCAGCAACCTCTCTTGTGGCTTCGGCGCGACAAGTATTGGAGCGGAGGACAGATATTTCTTCAGGTCCTGCAGCGCATCCTCCGCTTCCAGAGTCCATTTTACTGGACCTGCCTTCTTCAAGATTTTGAAAAATGGCAGGGCGCGTTCCGCGGATTTGGAAATGAACCTGCTGAGAGCCGCTACGCAGCCGGCAAGCCTTCGCACATCCTTGACACGCGTTGGGGCTTCAACCTGCTCAATGGCCTTGATCTTGTCGGGGTTGGCTTCGATTCCCCGCTGAGACACGAAGAATCCGAGAAGCTTGCCGGAAGGGACTCCAAACACGCACTTCTCGGGGTTGAGCTTGAGGCTAATCTTGCGCAGATTTGCAAAGGTCTCTTCTAAGTCTTGGATCAGGGTTGCCCTGTCCCGACTTTTGACCACTATATCATCCATATAGGCCTCCACATTCCTGTGGACCTGCGGACCAAAAGCGACCCTTGCAAATGTTGAACCAGCATTTTTCAGTCCGAAAGGCATTCGTACAAAACAGTACGTGCCACATGGAGTGATGAATGCGGTCTTCTCTTCGTCTTCTTCAGCCATAAAGATCTGGTGGTATCCGGAGTAGGCGTCAAGGAATGAAAGCAGATCACATCCGGCCGTGGAGTCAACAATCTGGTCAATGCGCGGCAAGGGAAATGGGTCTTTGGGGCAAGCCTTATTGACATCGGTAAAATCGATGCAAAGCCTCCATTTCCCATTTGCTTTACGCACGACAACAGGATTGGCCAACCACGTCGGATGGATCACGCCTCGGACAAGGCCTGCCGCTTCCAGCTTCTTGATCTCTTCTGCGATGAACTCCTGGCGCTGCACCGCTTGTTTCCTAACCCTCTGCTTGACGGGCCGCACATGAGGACAGACGGCAAGGTGGTGCTCAATCACTTTCCTGGGTACACCGGGGATGTCAGATGGTTGCCAGGCAAACACATCGACTTTCGCCCGCAAAAAAGTGACGAGCGCGCTTTCCTATTTGGGGTCCAACGTGGCACTGATGGTGAAGGTACCACCAGTGCCGTCCTCCTTGGCGGGCACTTTCTTGGTCGCTGGTGGAGCTGCCATCGTCCTCTTGCCCTTGCCGGCCGAGCTCGATGGTGCGTCCTCGACGGCAGCGCAGCACTCCAAAGAGGCGCGCTTGCCGGAGTGGGCATCAGAGCGCTTGCCGGGTTTGGTCTTCTTGCCGGTGGAGCTCGATGGTGCGTCCTCGACGGTAGCGCAGCACTTCGAGGAGACGCGCTTGCCGGAGTGGGCACCAGAGCATTCTTCGGGCTTGGCCTTCTTCCTTCCCCCGGGAGCTTCAGCGGCAAGTGGCCCGTGGGCCGTTGCTGCTGCTGCGTCCCGGTAGATCTTGTCGTCACAGATAAGGGCATCCTTCTTGTCGCCAGGGACAGAGATGACGCTTATCGGGCCTGGCATCTTGAGCACGTTGTACGCATGGTGAGAGGCCGCCATGAACTTGGTGAGCGCTGGACGACCGAGGATTCCATTGGAAGGTAATGGAAAATCGGCGACATCAAAGGTGATCCTCTCGGTCCTGAAATTCAACTCGCTGCCAAACGTCACCGGCAGTGTGATCTTCCCCTTCGGCTCGCTCCTTCCCGGGTTGATTCCTTGGAACGTGCCGGTCTCTTCGAGCTCGCTGTCGGGAACTTGGAGTCTTCGGAGAACAGCGGAGGAGATCAGGTTCAAGCCGGCCCCGCCGTCAACTAGCATCTTAGTGACCTTGAGGTTGCGGACCATTGGGGAAACCAACATCGGCAAGCACCCGACCGTGGTTGTGCGATCAGGGTGGTCCTCAATATCAAAGATGATAGGCGTGCTGGACCACTTCAGAGGCCTGCGCGACTCGACGAGCGGTTCCGCTGCGTTGACTTCCCGCGCCCACTGTTTAAGCTGGCGGCGAGAAGTGTGCAGGGAGGCACCGCCGTCCACACACAAGACCTCTGTGGCTTTCTGAAACTCCTGCTCGCTGGTCTCGGGGTCTTCCGTGTCTTCATTGTCGTCCTCATCCTTGTCGCGGCCTCTGGGAGGTCTGTCTGCTTGCCGCTGCTTGTCCTTGCCGCGGCGTTCCCCCTGGCCGGGACGCTTCGTGCCGGATCCCCCGCCGCCTGCTTGGGCTCTCTCCTTGTCGCGCCGCTCGTACTCGGCCTTCTGCAGCTCGACGAGCCGCTCGACCTGTTTGCAATTCTGGAGGTCGTGGCCCTTGGTGCGGTGGATCTTGCAATACTTCTTGTCGGTGTTGTCCCGCTTGTCGGCGACCGCCACTGCCTGGCAGCTGGGGCACCCGGCAACCTCCTTGCCGGAGCCACCGGCCTGGGCTTTCTTGGCGGTGCCTTCACTGCCGGACTGCTCAACAACCATCACTTCTTGGTTCTTTTTCTTCTTGTTATTTCGCCGCCGGCCTTTCCTCGTCGGGGCGGTGTCGTCACTGTCAGACCCTCCTGCTCCGATGCTTTCTCCGGGGAGTTTCCTCCCCTCCTCAACGCGCGCACACTTGTCGTCCAGGGCGTATAGCTCGCTGACGTCCTTGATTTTGCACATCGCCATCTCCTCCCTCATTCTGCGGTTTCGCACATTCTGATGGAACGCACTAATGACCGCAGCGGGGTGGACATCTGGGATGTTGTAGTGCACGCGGCTGAATCTTTGGATGAACTTGCGCAGAGACTCTCCTTCCTTCTGAACGAGCAAGTGAAGGTCACTCGCCTGGCCGTGAGGTTTGTGGCCGCCCGTGAAGGCGCCGACAAACTGATGGCACAGGTTTGGCCAGGAGGATATGGAGTTGTCCGGCAAGTGCATGAGCCAGGATCTGACGTTGGGTTTGAGTACCAGCGGGAAGTAGTTGGCTAGGATCTTGTCGTCTCGTCCCCCGGCAGCTTGCACCGCGATGGTGTAGATGCTGAGGAACTCCGACGGATGCGACTTGCCGTCATACTTCTCGGGTACGTCAGGCTTGAAGTTCTTTGTGCTGGGCCACTGGACTTGCCGCAGCTCGCGGGTGAACGCAGGGCAGCCTACCGAATACGGCAAGTCGCCTGGTTCCCCCGGTGCGTGCATGTCGCCAGCGAGCTCAGCGCGCTGGTCTTATTGACGCCGCGCTTCTCTTCTGCGCTCGATGCGAGTTCGAGCGTCTTCCTCCTTTCGCTCGTGGAGGACTTCGTGCTGGTCGCGACGGGTCCGCGGATTCGACGACGCGGTAGATGCGTCGTCGTGGTGGGTCCGGCGGGTCGGCGACCGTTGCCTCTGGTGTGGGGAGTGCACGGTGGCCGCACCCCCACCAGTCTTGGCGCCATCGGTTCTCGCCTGGGCGACCTGCCGCGGCTGCGACGCACCAGGCTGCCGCGGCGTGTCGCCGTTGGCAAAACCGATGAGACTCTGGATGGTGGCCCTCCAATCATCAAGCTTGTCCGACGCCGGAGGGTAATCCAGGAGCAATTGGGCTCGTGCGAGAGCTTCCGCTGGAGTGGCGGGCAGTGGCGGCGAGGCGTGGAGCGGGATGTGCTCAAACTCCTAACCTTGTTAGAAGGAGCAGCACCCGGTCCAGGCAGCCGTGCCACGCTCGTGCCAGCACGCTGGTGCGCTTGCTGGCCCTGAGTGTCCTAGGGTTCGCCAGCTCGATTTGGGTCCAGCGAGCGTATGGCACCGTGGGTACCGAGACGCTGCTGATTCCGCGCCTCCTGGGAGGAGCACGGAGCATGTTCGGACGCCGTGGCGCCGTGAGCTGGCTCGACGACGCCCGTTCCGCCATCGGCGCCGTCCCCGCCACCCGTTTGCTCCAAGGGCGGCGGGTTCGACGCGGACGGACCGGCCACCTCCGGAGCCTTCTTCTTCGGTGGCATGTCGCTGAGGATGAAGGAGATCTAGCTGGTGCAGACGCCGGATCAGGTTCGCACAACCTCGACGCCCCCTACCTGGCGCACCAAAGATGTCGGGGGGAATCGGCTTCCTCGAACACCTATGGGGACGGAGCCCCTTCTCGGTTCGGCGGGGAGCGGAGGTTGCGCAAAGAGAGGATTGAGGCGACACACACACACAACGATTTTACCCAGCTTCGGGCCGCACTGGTGCGTAAAACCCTACTGCTGCTTGTCTGGTTGATTTGGGTTCTTGCTCGAAAGCGCGAGATGCTACAGTACACTCGAGCTGCTCGCGAGGCTGGGCGCGAAGATTGGTCTCCCCCCTACGTGCGCATGGGGGCCTCCTTTTATATGCTCAAGGGGTTACCCACAGGTGGCAGCGTAGGTGAGGGCAAAAATGGTAGAATACTGTAGTGGGTACAGCTGCCTGTACAGTGGCTGTACAGTGCTATCATACCTAACTCTAACGGCGGGGGACAAGGGCATTAAATGCCCGTCCGCGTCGCCCAGACGGAGCAGGGGAGTAGACCGTCAGGAGCGCCACCGTTTGCCACGATGGCTACTCTGTCAGCTTCGCTTCGCCACCGCATGCCCGTCGCTGCTCAGCCTCCCGCCACGTGTGCCTGGGATGCCCCCCAGAGCGACACGTTGGTGGGTGAGCTGGAGCGCAGGCACGAGGTGGTAACTTGCCGCGGCAAGCGCCTTGTCGCGGTGGATGTCTTGTCGCGCCCGGGAGCTTGTTGCTCACCGGGCCTTGCCGGGGCACGGGGCGCGCCGTGGCAGGGTCCTTGTCGTGCCGTGGATGGCCTTCCCGGCAAGCTCCTCTTGCCGGGGTCTTGTGCTTCGAGCGGCAGTCCCAGCAAACTCCTCTTGCCAGGGCATTGCTCTCTTCAGGTGGCCTTCCCGGCAAGCTCCTCTTGCCGGGGCCTTGGCTCAAATACTTTGTTCTTGAATGGCCCAAGAGGGGACCATTGAGGGTCTTGGCGATCGCCTGGCAGGCCTTGCCGCGGGGTGCTACGACCGCCCGTGCACAAGTTCGGGGTACTAAGGTACCCCTACTTTAGTACACCGACACAAGTGTAGGTGGTTCTTTCTTAGACAATGTGTATTGGAAGTGTAGATATGTTCTGATGGCTTTCTCCACGAATGAAGAATGCATGGAGGGGTATATATAGCCTCCACACAAAATCTAACCGTTACACACAATTTGCCAAACTCGGTGGGACCGAATGGTTAAACTCGGTCGGACCGATTCAGCAAACCTAGTGACCGTTAGGATTTTCGGTGGGATTGAGATGCAACTCGGTAGGACTGATATGGTTGGGGTTCGGGCATAACGTAATCTCGGTGTGACCGATTACACAAACTCAGTGGGACCGATTTTGGTAATAAGCTAACCAGAGAGTTGGTCAGGTAAACTCGTTGGGACCGTTCGCTCATTTTGGTGAGACCGAAATGTTACGAAAGGGAAACAGAGAGTTTACATTGCAATCTCGGTGGGACCGATGGCTCACTTCGGTTAGACCGAAATGTTACGAAGGGAAATAGAGAGATTACAATCCCATCTCAGTGAGACCGAGATCCCTATCGGTGAGACCGATTTGGCTAGGGTTTGTGGCAGTGGATATGACATTTGAAACTCGGTGGCGCCGGATAGAAAGAATCGGTGGGGCCGAGTTTGACTTTTGGTTTAGGTCAAAAGTGGATGTAGGAAGATAGTTGAGGATTTTGGAGCATATCACTAAGCACATGAAGCAAGAGGCTCATTAAGCAACGCCTCATCCCTCCTTGATAGTATTGGCTTTTCCTATGGACTCAATGTGATCTTGGATCACTACAAATGTCAAATGTAGAGTCTTGATCTTAAAGCTTGAGCCAATCCTTTGTCCTTAGAATTTTGAGGGATCCACTTTCCTCATCCATGCCATGCCATTCACTGAGCTTTTCTTGAAATATTAATCTTGGAATAATGTTAGCTCAATGAGCTATATGTTGTTTGGAATTACCAAAACCACCTAGGGATAGTTGCACTTTCACCTGTTCTATTTTTTACCTGAACTTCTTTTAGAAAGGGTTGTACGTCAACTTAATGTTCTAGCAGAACTTATATATTGTGTTGTCTGTTTGTTTTCTTTGCACAACATTCAAGATATTTCCCCATCATTGATAAAGACGATGAACCGTTATGTACGTGTTCGTTGGTTTCAACATACCCCTACCCATAGCGATCCACTACTTCCACCCTGATTGTGCCCCCTGTGTGAAATTTTTACATGCAAGCTCAGTGTGCTATGATGTTCTATATGATTGTGTCAACTATATAACTTTTTACTGAGCATCATCAATGCATATGGCTGAAAGATATATTTACGAGCATCGACCGATGGGTCTCTCTCTCTCTCTCTCTCTCACACACACACACACACACACACACAGAGACACACACACACACACACACACACGCACACGCACACGCACACACGCACAAGTGGTACCCGTTGAATTATTTCTTCGCTCGTGACAACTTTTAATTAGGTTCCACTATACTCTAACTTTTTTGTTAAATTATTAATTGAGCCAGTGACTTCAGAAAGTTGTACAGAAGCCTTGTTCGGGCCTTTCCGGCGTCGCTGAATGTGGGCTGAGTAGCCATGTAAGGTTGTACTATACTACACAGGCCTTTTTTTTCAACATCAGCAATGTAACTGGGCCGACAGTTGTACACAATCCGGGTCAACTTGTTATTCTCCGCCCCGCAAATCTTTCCTAGAGGGATGCATTCGGCTTAACAAGAAAATGGGCTTTAAGAAATAATAAATGGAGTAATTTCAAAAACTAAGCAGTAACTATAAAAACATGCACCAAACACATAATTAGTTTATAAAATATTAGTTTTGGATTTTGAAAATTTTAATTTCATTAATTGTTGCGCGCGCAATGTTTTGTTGGATTTTTATGTGATACAAAATTATATTGAAATTGTATTTAATCTGACTAGAAATTTTGGGAAAAAAATATTTCGGATCCCATCAAAATGTGGGAAATTTCATTGAATTTTGTTCTGAATGGTTGGTTGAAATTAATAATCGTCGTCCTAGCTAGAAAATGGGTTGTATGTTTAACAAACTGTAAACGGGATGTAGTAAATTGCATTAGAATTAAAAAATGGGTTGTACATTCTTACAAATAGCAAATGGGCTATAAGTTCTCTGCCACACACTTGTGGGCCTACTAAGTTGATGCGTCCCCTAAAAAAAATTAGTTGACGCATATGCAAGGCTTTGTCAACTTATAGTCAACACACGGCTCTAGCAGCAGTGGCCGTTGGATGTCCATCCAACGGATGTCATGCTTCTTCTTCAATCTCAGGTATTCTAGCTTCAGCCGCCCAAAAAATGATTCCTCCCCCCTGATATCTGGGGCGCACCATTTCGGAGGCTGACCTGTGGGCCTACTAAGTTGACGCATACCAAGGGCTTTGTCAACTTAGTCAATATAAACGATTCTAGCTGCAGTGACCGCACGATGTCCATCCAACGGCCGCCGTGATTGTTCAACCTCTGGTCTTCTTGCTCCAGCCACCCAAAGCAGCGCCATTCGTGTCGCCTGCTCCTGTCGCCCATGGCCGGCTGTGCTGCCACGGAGGCCTCACCGTCGCCTACCACTCCCACCGCTGGCCAGGCCCTGCGGCGACGGCAGCCTCACACCGCAGCCGAACCAGTGAACCCTCGGACTCCTCTCCGCGTGGGCATCCACTACTGCGTCTTCCCCGGCTCCACGTCGTCCCCTTCCTATAAGCCTCCCCGTCGTCCACCGCCCTGGTGCTCTCGGTGCGGCGTGGTCAACGTGGTCAAGGAACGACTTCCATTGGAAGAGTACTGTACGTGGAGAGGCTGACAGCTGGGTCCACGACCGCAGCAAGGAAGTGCCTCCTTATGACACGCAAAATAATGATTCCTCCACCTGATAGTGGGGACCCAACGAACGGGTCACTGTATTTCACGAAAAAAAAACGTTTCCCCCCTGACTGCTGGGACCCACCAGCTACATCTTTGCACGCAAGGAAGTGCATCCATATTACGGGCAAAAAAATGATTCGCCCCCTGACTCACTACAAGAAATATGTCAACTTGTGACCTTGACTATTGGTCACTGAAAGGTCATTGTTTATCATTTGCGACCTTTTTTTTGACAAAAAACAGAAGGTCAAAAGCTGGCGGTCGTAAACTGAAATTAACGACCTTCTCTGTGAGAAGGTCGTGGACGTTTACGACCAAAATATGCCTACTGTTTTGTTTTGGTCACTAGCAGCCTCCCCAGGCCACGTAGGCATCAGACGTGGCAATCTGATGTGGCACAAGAATCAGCCCGGTCCAATTCAGTTTTCTACATGGTCCTAGCCCAACAATTCGGCCCATTTATGATTTTTTTCCTAGATGTTTTTGGGCCTTTTCTATCATGGGCCTTTACCTTTCCATAGAGTTTGTTTCCTTTTTGTTTCTATTTTCTATTTGAGTTGAGGCCTTCTTATATTACTTCTGAATAGCTTTTCAGCCCAGGTTTTTTTGGGCCATGCATCTTAATAGTACAAGTATATTTGGGCCGTGGCCACTATCAGGTCCAGTAAGAACATTTTCTGGAGAACTTAATGTTCAAGTAAAATGTACACAACATTACAGGAAAATAACACATACAACAACAGATAAAATTTCATTTCACTCCTACAGCTCACTACATCATAGACAGTACATGACAATCATTCAATTTTTTACTAGGCAGTAGCCGGGTACATCATTCAATTTCAAATAAACAGTACTGCTCTTGGAAGCAAAATAGGCCGCCACACGCCATGGTGCCCCAAGTAACCAGCAACGCTGCTTGCCCCCTTGGCCCAGCTCCTTGCTGCCGACGATGGACGAGCTTAGGATGCGGAGCTCCCTGCACATGACATATTGTGTCAATGCTTGCAGCAATAGAAGGAACTCACATACCACAAAACTTGCACAGTAGTGTATCAACACCCGAAAGATTGGCTGAATTGAACTGTTATATAACCAAGTTAGAGCTGGCAGAAATTGCAGGTACATAAACATCCATAGAGCTAACATGTTGTATTTCTATAGAAAGAAGCATCAACTCACTATTCTACACAAAAAGCTAGCCCATACATGCACATACACCAGAACGGTACATAGAATGAAGCACAGGGCTAGTACTTGCTACCCTGACATTTCAGGCATTCTAGTGTTTAGGAGATTTGACTTCCAGCAGAAAACTAAGTCGATAGACTTAGCACTTGTGACTTCAACTAACTTGACCAGTGCTAAGTTATTAATAGACTTACTTGTGACTTCAACTAACTTGTGGATTGATTTTGCTCAAGTTTCTTAATAGACTTACAATGTTTAGCTTCCAGAGATTAAATCACAAAGTTTAGCTTACGGAAACAAAATTACAAGGTTTTCTATCTGCAATCAGTACAAACTTGATAGTGCTACAAGTGCTAATGATCCAATAGCGTCCCAGCTCCACACATCCTAGTACTGGATTTCCTCACACTTGATAGTGCTACAAGCAAGCAAGCAAGCAAACATGCAAATACAAGTAGTAGTACTGGTTGTCTAATGAATGGGATACATGATTCTCCTAAAATAAATTGACAAGGTTTTCTTCTTTTTTCTAGTTAATGACAACAAGTCATCAATCAAGCAAGCAACATCACATTGGTACAGCAGCTAGCATCGTTCAGCATATATGGGGTGTGAGCATTCAACACCTACTAATTTTATTTTATTTGTTTGCATCGAGTCAGCACCTACTAGATGGGATGGAAATGCATCTTCTGTATTAGTTGTGGAGCATGCATGTATTATTAACAACAAAAGCAAGGGTCGACACTAGTGAAAGAGCAGACATGAATATTTGCTTGCAACCAGACAACATTGCTTGTGCGAGGCGAGGCGAGGCGAAGAGCAACTCCTCGCTCTTGGCGCCGAGCTTGACGAGGGGAGGGGGCTCCATGGAACCTACGACAACCCGACCTGTGTAAATCATAACGTCTTGATTAGATATAAACAGTAGTACTGAATGATAGATATAAACATTAGTATTGCATGAGCTCAGTTTTTTTGCAAGGATAAGCATGTCCTGAACCGCCATTGTGAGATCGTTGAATTAATAGATGCCAGAATGTGAGAATGGATAAAACAGAACATGAATGTTCTCAAGTGCCATGAAGTGAGAAAGCAGGTAGTCAGAATGACGAGGCATGTTAGTGCCATGAAATGTGAGAAGGTTTGGATGGTTAAACCTCCTCCTCCAGCACCGGTGGTAGAGGAGGATGGACCTGAGGTAGCCTTTCAAGTAGTCTTTTCTGATGGATGTAAAACTTCAGAATATAGTATACTACAGTAGAACTAATTTTCATATGCAGCATAATTTCAACCACCCAACTTAATTCTAGCCCTCCATTATGAAGGATCTACTACTGAACCATGCAGAACAAACAACAACAAAAAATAACAGCATTTCGAACAGTATAAACAGAGAGCAGCCATGCCAATAAACTAATAATAAAATTATGTGGTAGATAAGAGAAACACGGGACTACAACACAGAATCGACAGCAGCTGCTACATCTAATTTAAATAAGACCAGATCTATAGCATATTTTCAATCATAAGGTGGCATCCTAACTTAAATTGACAAGCCATCCTAACTTAATTGACAAGCCATCCATTCCTAAGGATCTAATTTGAGAATCTGACATAGAACAATCACAGAAACAGGGGACTACAGGTGTTTATGTCCCTTGCCATAGTTCATTTGGGTAGCAGTTGTACATGTGGTATGTGCTTATGATTTGGGTAGCACATTTCTCTCATGCACTGTCGGCGTTCTGGGAACAGGGGTCCCCAGACTTGCCTGCCTGCGGCCTGCGGCGTGGCACAAATGGGGGCCCAGCGTGGCCCATCTTCATCAACACAAGACTCAAGACCCTCGCGAGGGGCCAATCCTCACGAGGCGGACGACACGGCGCTTCCTCAGGCACGGCCTCCTCAGGCTGGCTCGCGAGGAGGCGGAGAGATCAAGGCGGGGTACCTCGCGAGGTGCCCATGACGCAAGCCATGACGACCAAGGGTGCCAGGCGGGCGCCAGACCGCGCAGTGTCCTCCCGTTTCCTCTTTGGTGCAAAGGGGGCAAGCGCAGGCGAGAGGATCAAGCAAAGGCATCCATTTCGGTGCAACAAGACCAAGACCAGTCCAACGGTGGGAAGGAGGTCACCATGGAGCCCAGAACGGCGTCACCACAGGGCCTTTGGCAGGCGAAGACCAACTTTAGTCAGGATAAGTGTACCAGATGTTCCCCTTGGAGTTGGCCAATTGTTGGCGCCCTTCCTGCTCAAATATTTGGGAAGAAGCCCAGGGCCTTTGCCTATAAATAGGACTAGCCGCCCCCAGGGTGGGGGCATCTAGAGATCGATCCACGAACAGAGCTAGCAACACACCCAGAGAGTGAGAAGGGAGATTGAACTCCCCCAGCAGTTCATCCCCTAGCCAAGAACAGACCCTCGCGAGGCTGTTCTTCCTTGTACTGTTCATCCTCATCAGCCCAAGAGGCAATCCACCCACCACAAACTAGAGTAGGGTATTACACCACAATGGTGGCCCGAACTAGTATAAACCTTGTGTCTCTTGTGCTGTTCGTTCTGTAGTTTAGATCCTTGCGAGACGGAGAGGTAGAGGCCATAATCTCCGCGTGCACCCCAGAGTTCGAACCTTAAGAGTCTGCCGGAACCCGTGATCCGACATTTGGCGCGCCAGGTAGGGGTGCACCTGAATCTGTCTTCCACCGCTCCGCTCTCCTCCGACCGTCGCATCCATGTCTGATGCTCGTCGGGCCCGCGCCGAGCGCCGGGCCGCCATTGCTTCCCGCGTTGCCCAGACGTCCCCCGTCGATGGGCGTCCTCGTCATTCTCCGTCGCCCGCCATCAACGCCGCCACCGGCCCGGCGGGGAACGAGCAGCAAGCATCGTATCAGCACGCGTCCGTGTGGCAAGACGGCCGCACCGCTACTCCGTCACTCACCCGGCCGGCTCTTCGTCCCGCGCGCTCCGCGCACCCTTGGAGGCTCGAGCTGCGCTCATCGCGGCGAACGAGCTCCTGCGCTACCGCCCGGTCGACGACGTCTACGAGGAGTGGCTCGACCGCGTCGCCGAGCTCGTCCGCGCCGCAGGGGGCTCTCCCGCGCCGTCCGCACCACTGCACCGCACTCCGCCCCGCGTGGGCAATGAAGCTCTGGGGGCATACCAGCCGCCTCCTCTCCAAGAAGACGCCATGGCTCCAAGGCGCGCGGGGCGAAACCCGCTCCGTCAGGTGCCGGCCCAGCAGGAATGGAGCTGCCAAGAAGTCCCTCGACCGCAAGAGGCTGCCCGGGCACTCCCAGCTCCGGCTCGCCGAGACCCCGCTCCAGCTCCGGCGCGTCAAGACCCCGCGCTACTCCCAGCAGCAGCGCAAGAGGACCCACAAGGCCAAGCTCTCCCTCAACCAAAGCCTCCCGTGGCCACCGTAGGCTGCCGCGCCTACACCACCGAACTGCGCGGCGTCGCATGGCCAGGCAAGTTCCTCCAGCTCTACGAGCTGGGAATCGAAGCCGCCAGCGGGGACGAAAAGGTCATGGCGAACTGGTTCCCCATGGCACTGAAGGAAGGAGCTCGCACTTGGCACCTGAACCTGGCCCCAGGCACGATCTCCTCCTGGGACCAGATGCGTACTCGCTTCATCGCCAACTTCCAAGGTACCCGCGACCGGCCTCCCGCCGTGAGCAACATGCGCCACATCAAGCAGCAACCTGGGGAGACCCTATAGAAGTACATCCAGCGCTTCAACAGTGCGCGCCTCAAGATCCCCAAGGTGTCCGAGGAAGCCATCATTTCGGCCTTCTCCGATGGCGTGCGCGACGTCAAGATGAAGGAGGAGCTGGCGATACATGAAGACCTCTGCACCTCCCTGGAGCTGTTCAACTTGGCGACCAAGTGCGCCAGGGCTGAGGAGGGACGCCTCTCCCTCCTCGAGCTGCCTGCCGCAGACGCAGAAGAGAAGAAGCCCAAGGCCAAGGATGTGAAGCACAAGGGGGCTGCCGTACTCGCGGCGGAACCAGACACCAAGCGGGGCAAGGATCTGCCCGAATCCTCCAGGGGCAGCCGGTACTGCGTGTACCACGACCTCAACACCCACAACACCAACGAATGCCAAGAACTCCACGCCGTGCGAGAAGGAAGAATCCGCCGTCGCCCTGACCGTGCTGACCGGGGCTACGACCGAGGAGGAGGAAGAAACCCAGGACGCTGGGAAGATCGTGGCCCGCGCCAAGGGTGGCGCGACCAACCTCGCGAAGACCGCTGGCGGGACCCGCCTTGCGAGGGGGACTGGAGGGATCAGCCTCGTGAGGATCGCCCTCACGGCAACCCAGGCTAGCCGCCGCTGCCGCCTCAGCCAAGGAGGAACGAAGACCGCCACCAAGACGAGGGGGCTGGGGGCTTCCAAGAGCCGCGCGCAATCGCCTGCATCCTAGGCGGAGCTCAAGCCCCAGCCTCTCAACGTATCTTCAAGCAGTTTGCCCGCGAAGTGAATGCAGTTCTCCCCAAGCTCGAAGCAACGCGTCCCCTCAGGTGGTCGGCGCGTGCCATCACGTTCAGCTCGGCAGACCAGCTCAAGTGTGCGGCCACAGCCGGAGTCCTCCCGATGCTTTGTTCCCCAGTCATCAGCAACGTTCTGGTCACCATGACCCTCATCGATGGTGGAGCAGGGCTCAATGTCTTGTCCGTGGAAACATTCAACAACCTCCAAGTGCCTATGACCAGCTTCAGCCAACCAAGCCTTTCTCCGGAGTCACCGACGGTTCCACAGTCCCGATCGGGCAGGTCCGCCTCCCTTTCACCTTCGGGGCCCGCAGCAACTACCGCACCGAGATCATCGACTTCGACGTCGCCCACATCCGTCTGCCGTACAACGCCATCCTCGGGTACCCAGTGCTGGCCAAGTTCATGGCTGTGACCCACCACGGCTACAACGTGCTCAAGATGCCAGGAAGTGGCGACGTCATCACGGTGCCCTGTGAAGAGAAGGACGCAGTGTGTTCCCTGGAGCGAGCCTTTCAGGCCGCGTCGCTAGAAGACCCAGATCGCGGAAGCAGGAGGCTTCCTAAGACCACCCCCAAGAAGAAGAAGACGTTGTCAGGCTCAGTCCCTCAGGAGGCAGGCCCTTCAGGGACCGTCTCTGCCCAGGGGGACCCTCCTTCCATCGCATAGGAAAGCGCGCCCGGCGCCCTCCTCAGGCAGGGCTCGAGGGCTCTCACCTGGAGGGCCACCGACCTTGCCAGGGTCACGAGGGAGGCGCTTGGGCACCATGTGGAGTCGTGCTTCGAAGCGCGATTCCCTCGAGAAGGAGCCAGGCGAGGAAGGTCAGACCAGCAGGAGTTCGTTAACAAGGCCATTCAAGAACTACAGGAGTCAAGGATCATGAGAGGTTGCCGTCGTCCACCAGCGGTGGCTCCACATCCAGGCGAGGATGGTGGGCTGCGCGTTGGCGTCGACGTACCAGGGCTCAATCAGATCGCCACGACGGAGCGCCTCTGGCCCTCCCGAGTGGGGTGCTGCGGAGGACCACCCCACAGCTATGTTCGCATGCCTTACGGCCTGCCGAGCATGGCTGCGGCGTACCAGCGCCTCATGAGGGGCATCTTGGAGGCTCAGGAAGACACGCGTTCTGCGGCTCTGGCAGAGATGGAGACAACCCGCGAGGAGCCACCAGTGCCTCCGGAGCCTCCCGAGGCCCCAGGCCCTGGGGGCTCGTGAGGATCGGCTCCCGCAGCCCACCGAGTCTGCTGCACCAACACCACTTCGCCGACGACATCTTCAGGTGACATCTTTCAAGTTTCATTCCCAGCTGGGAGCGCCCTCCCAGGGTTGCGTCACTCCCAGGCCACGTGGGTCCGTCCCCGTGGCATGTATCCCTCTTTATTTTATTTAGTCGTTAGCTTGCTTTGCTGGGGGCGCCCCTTGGGCTGCATCATCCCCAAGCTGCTCGGGCTAGGCCCAGTAGCGTGTATCTCCCCTGCGTTTATTTCCAATTATGCATTCGCCTATCATGCTTGATTACTTAATGCCGTCCACGGCACCTCTTCTTCTCCATGTCGACCACTTGCATGTTAAAGGGGGGGGGTGCCTGAGCATCGCGACTCAGGGCTCTTACTGGATCTCTAGCCCTCACCCTCTGGCCTTGTCCACGGCATCGCGACCTGGCATACCAGCGACGGCTGAGACAAGCTCAAGGGCCGGGACCCGAGGACGTAGAGTGCCGGCATCTAACCAAATTTTGCAGGAACACATCTCAAGATACGACCCAGTGCCAGGCGCAACCCGCCTAGAGGTAGGGCCTCGTGAGTCCCGCGCTGGCTCACGGGTGCCCAGATACACCTCACCTAGCCCTACCGTGCCGGCCACGTGTCAGGGCGGGGCTGTACACGCCCCGGGGGCTCCTCTCGGAGGGGAGCCCCCTCCCACGTACCAGTGGAAGCACCATGCTCCGCGCTGGCTGACGACACTGCCGAGGAGTGGCTATGCCCGTACACATACGGAAGCTCTATGCTCCGCGCTGGTGATAAACAACTGAGGGTGGCCTCCGGGCCGCGTCAACCTCAGGGAGCCCAGAGCTCAGTGGCTGGCCTCTTCGCAACGCCTCCCCTCGGGAGCGCCGCGCGAGGGGGCTAGGCATGGGGGCTATGACTGGGTCACGCCCAGACATACGCCGCCCAGCCAGGCCCGCCCAGCCAGGCCCCTCGGGCCTGGTTCGTCACGCGTCTCTCCTCGAGCGGAGCCAAGGTATGAAGGCCGTTTTAGCGTCAACGGGGACCCTGGAGCATCGCGACTCAGGGGCCTAACTGGTCCCGTAGCCCCTCACTCCTTACTTCCAAAAGGCTATGCTGGGTAAGGTACGCGCAGGGCCGGGCTCTGCAGACGTAGAACGGTAGCCCCACTTACATCTCGCCTCATCACCCGCTGTTCGCGCGTCAAGGGGGACTCCTGAGCATCGCGACTTAGGAGCCTAACTGGCTCCGTAGCCCCTCACTCCTTAGTTCCGAAAGTCTATGCTGGGTGAGGTACGCGCGGAGTCGGGCTCTGCAGACGTAGAACGGAAGATACACCTACATCACGCTTCCCTACTTATTGTTCGTGTGCCAAGGGGGACTCCTGAGCATCGCGACTCTGGAGCCTAACTTGTCACGTAGCCCCTCACTCCTTTGGTCCTGTCCTGGTTTCCGGTCGGGGCTAATGCTGGGTCAGGCACGCACGGGGCCAGGCTCCACCGGCGTAGAACACAAGCAAGTAGGGAATAAGAACATAAAATTCAAGGAACTTAAAAGCAAATATTACAGTCCATACTGTCGTCTCAGTACCAAGCGCAAGTTTAAATGCCTCCCCGAGGCGTGGTGCATGCGCAGGAACTAAAAGAAAAACAGGAGTAGTAGCGGAGTCACTTGTTGGCGGTGGAGCAGCGCGGAGTGGCTTCGCCTCGTGGAGCATCAGGGCCGGCAGCTCCTTGCTTTGGCCTGGTGCTGAAGGCCCGGAACTTCCCCAGCAGTGCCTCCGCGCGCACATTCACGGCTTCGACAGTAGCGGCAGCACCTTCGCCGCTCACTGGCTCCAGCAGGCTGTCGAGGTCGGCGCTGGGATCGCGAAGGCAGATGTGGGCGAAGACCCGCGTCAGCGCAGCAGAAGACAGGACACGTGCCTCGGCCTCGGCCGTGGGGCCGATGCCGAGGGCGACATCCCCAAGGGCTTTAACCAGGAAGGGAAGCAGCTTGGCGGGGCCGTCCCCGTCACCTGCTAGCGGGCTATCCAGGCCGCTCTTGTAAAGCGTCTTCAGCGAAGCGCGGGCATCTTTCTCCATGTCCGCGAAGGCTATGCGATCCTCGGCGAGGACCCGGGCCTTGGCGTCCAGCTCGGCCTTCGTCACCTCCAGCTCCTTCTTCAACGCGCTTAGGTGGCCGCGGCGCTTCTTGAGCTTGGCCTCCCGGCCCTCGAGCGCCGCCTCGCGAGCCTTCGCCCCCTTCTCCTGCTCCTGGCGAAGGCGGACCTCCTCCGCAAGCTGGCCTCGCAAGCCTTGCAGCTTGTCCTCCAGCTCCTTGCAGCGGCCGCGGACTCCAACCACCTCTCCCAGGGCCGCGTCACGGGCAGCCTTCGCCTCGAGGGTGGCCTCCCTCTCCCCGTCACCGGCCGTTGAGGCCTGAACTAGCGCCGCCCGAATCGAGGCATCAGAGCGAATCCACCCCGACGCCAGTTCTAGGCGCCTGGCCACCAGGCGAGGGTCGGCGCCGAGAAGATCCTGCAGCAGCCGGTCCAGTTTAGCAACGGTGCGCTCCAGGATGGAAGAAGAAGGCGGAGAAACATCGGTGCGCTCCAAGACGACAGGAGGAGTTGGGGAAGCAGCGGTCGGTGGAACGGGAGGAAAAGATAGCGGCGGCGAGGCCGCGGTGTCCCGAGGAGGAGTCCACTGCGCCTCCCCAGCCATAGCAGCGGCGCCAGACAAGGTCACCTCGGGGGTCACTTGAGCCATGGGGGCTTTCGCCCCAGCCAGATCAGCCAAGCCCCGCAAGGACAAGCGGGCAGGAGAGGCTCGCGCGTCGCGGTCACCCTCCCCTGTAGGCGGAGGCACCGCTGTAGATGGGGCCTCGCGAGCTCCCTTCGGCTTCTTCGCTATGGGCGCAAGCCTACTCAAGAGAAGCAATCATCAAGCCTCGACGGTGGAACGAGAAACCAAAGATCAAGGATCAAGCACTTACGGGTCGTCGCCAGAAGGCTCCAGCTGCCTCCTGCCATACTTGAAGCCTGAGAGCCGGCTGGAGGGGTCGACCTCGGAAGCAGAAGGCGCGTCCACGGCTCGCCCCGGAGTCAGGACGGACCCGCGGGGAATCAACCCGGTCCTGCCCTTCTTCGGGACCGGGGGCAAGCTCCCGCTGCCCAGCACGTTATCGTCGCCATCATCATCATCGCTCGGCAAGAGGCGGAGAGTGTGGGGCTTGCGCTGGGGAGGGGGAGACCTGGACTCTCCGTCAGTTGCCTCGGAGTCAAGACCTTCCTCCCGCTCCTCTTCGCCCCCCTGTCCACTTGAGTCGCCGTAAGACACGTCCACAGGTTCCTCGGGGGCCACCACGGGCACGGGCCTGACCCCGTTGAAGACGGGCATGGACTTCACCACTTGCTCCCAATCGTCGCGAAGGAACAGGGGCGAGGGTGCGCCCTCCAACCTTGCTACCTCGCCCCCGACCAAGGATTGGAGAACCGCGGTCACATCCTCTTCGCCCACAGCTGCGGGGCTCGGATGAGGCCTCCACATCGGGTGGGAGTACTGCCGAAGCGGTGCCAATTAGTGCTCCAGGAACTCCCTCAGCAGCGACGCCCCGGTCAGCTTCGCCGCCGCCATGCTGGCCGGCTTCAAGTCGGCGTCCATCTTCGCCAACATCGACTTCGCGCGGGGATCCGTGAGCTCCGCTCGGCACCAGTCGCTAGAACTCACGGGCGGCTCCGTGGGAAGGATCAAACGAGGATGGATGCGCCCGGCGTCCACCAAAACCCACTTGCTCCGGAAGCCTTCGATCCTCTTCCCCGGATTCGAAATGGCCATGGCACTGCCGCACACGACGAAGCCCGCGCACGCAGAAGGGGAACCACGGGAAGTCCGGAGGTAGAAGTAGTGGCGCAGCAAGGCCACTGAAGGCTGCACCCCCACATGAGCCTCGCAGTAGTAGGCAAATATCGCCAGAAGAAGGATGAAGTTGGGGTGGAGATGCAGAGCTTGCAAGTTGTAATGGCGGAGGACGGAGAGGAAGAACTCAGAGAAGGGAGGCACCAAGCCTGCAGTAATGGAGCTTACGAAAAGAGGATAGAAGGTGCTCCCTCGGCCCTCAGGGGTGGCGGAGCCGACCTTGAACACCTGTGCCCCGTTGATGCCCTGCGCCGCCGCCATTTGGTGCAGTCGGGCGAGGCTCTCCTCCGACAGGTTGGGCGAGTCCAAAGCAGGCGAGAACCAAGCTTCTGCCGGGGGCTGGTGAGGCGCCATAGCTACCTAGATCAAGCAGATGGAGCAGATCTGGAAGCTTGGAGGAAGAGAGGAGAGGCGCAAGAAAGGGGATCTGAGCAGCGACCGAAGAAGGAGAAGAGCAAGGCCGGAGCGGATGCCACGCCTTTAATAAACCGCGCAGTTGCAAAAGCACCCACGTCCAATCAACCGCCACGCGGCGCCCAAGGCCGCAGGCTGTTAGGGCCCGCGGCGCTTCGCCCTTGCCCTTTCGCCTCTCGGCACGGCCAAGTCCATGCGCGCCTTGGGCCCGGGGGCTCCTGTCGGTGTTCTGGGAACGGGGGTCCCCAGACTTGCCAGCCTGCGGCCTGCGGCGTGGCACAAATGGGGGCCCAGCGGGGCCCATCTTCATCAACACAAGACTCAAGACCCTCGCGAGGGGCCAAGCCTCGCGAGGCGGACGACATGGCGCTTCCTCCGGCACGGCCTCCTCAGGCTGGCTCGCGAGGAGGCAGAGAGATCAAGGCGGGGTACCTCGCGAGGTGCCCATGACGCAAGCCATGACGACCAAGGGTGCCAGGCGGGTGCCAGACCGTGCAGTGTCCTCCCCTTTCCTCTTTGGTGCAAAGGGGGCAAGCGCAGGCGAGAGGATCAAGCAAAGGCATCCATTTCGGTGCAACAAGACCAAGACCAGTCCAACGGTAGGAAGGAGGTCACCATGGAGCCCAGAACGGCGTCACCACGGGGCCTTTGGCAGGCGAAGACCAACTTTAGTCAGGATAAGTGTACCAGATGTTCCCCTTCGAATTGGCCAATTGTTGGCGCCCTTCCCGCTCAAATATTTGGGAAGAGGCCCAGGGCCTTTGCCTATAAATAGGACTAGCCGCCCCCAGGGTGGGGGCATCCAGAGATTGATCCACGAACAGAGCTAGCAGCACACCCAGAGAGTGAGAAGGGCGATTGAACTCCCCCAGCAGTTCATCCCCTAGCCAAGAACAGACCCTCGCGAGGCTGTTCTTCCTTGTACTGTTCATCCTCATCAGCCCAAGAGGCAATCCACCCACCACAAACTAGAGTAGGGTATTACACCACAATGATGGCCCGAACTAGTATAAACCCTGTGTCTCTTGTGCTGTTCGTTCTGTAGTTTAGATCCTTGCGAGACGGAGAGGTAGAGGGCATAATCTTCGCGCGCACCCCAGAGTTCGAACCTTAAGGGTCTGCCGGAACCCGTGATCCGACATGCACAAAGTTGTACCAGTGTTGTTATTAATTTACAAGGTTATTACTTTTCTGAACACGCCACATTGCAGTGCTAGGGTATTTTGTTATGTTTTTGGTATGCCTATCACTATTGCATAAATAAACAAATAAATAGACAGATAAAGAAAAGCACCAGTACTACTGACTTTCCAGCTCTGAAATAGTAAGGTGTCTTGCATGCATAGAAAATGAGGATCCCAGTTTTACTTTTACCAATGGAGAAGATTCGGAGGTACCACAGCTTGCCGTTCAGCTCCGCAAACTTCTCATGGCTGCGTGAAACCAGAAAAAATCAAGAAGATTATCTATCTGTAGTTGCAGTGCAAGAAAAGAATCATATCATCTTCAGTAGCTGCAGTGATGCAGGAGATCGATCATCTGAGAATTTGTGATTAGATTCAGAAAAAGGAAGTTCATGAAGATGGACCTGAAGCGGAGGCGGCGGAGCTCGCGGGCGCCGTCGGCGAGCTCGTGGACGGTGATGTACACGCCGGGCTCGTCCTGGATCACCCACTCCGTCACCTCCAGCTCGCTGGCGTTGCTGATGGACACGTCGTCCGGCATGGACGAGGTGGTCGTCCGCGCCGGCTCAGGGAGGTCCGGCTTGTTCTGGCACAGCGGGCGTGGCTGCTGCTGCTGCCAGGCGTGCTCCGACGGGTTGGACGACGACGGCGGTGGCGGGCCAAGGGTGGAGATGGAGATGGGCCAAGGGTGGGGAAGGCACGCGTCCATCCTTGGAGGTTGAGGGAGTCGCCGGAGCTGGCCGCCAGAGTTTGATGCAACCGAAACCCTAGCCAGCCATGGGGTAGGTAGGGTTTCGGGCTCCTCCCCTCCTGCCATGGCCGCGGTGCGGGAGTCGCCGGAGAGGAGCGGCGCCATGGGAGATGCTGGAGTGGATCCTCCCCTCAGCGGCATGCCCGCTGCTGGATTGGATCCAGCGCCACCGCGTAGGGATAGAAGGAGAGGGTGAGGGTGGTGGTCGCCAGCGGCGGGGTGATGGAGGGAGGGCGGATGTGTCCACTGCTGGAGTGGATCCGCGACCATGGAGGGCAGGTCACCGGGGCTGAACGGCGGCGGCGGTGTGAGTGTGGAATCAATGGAGGGAGATGGTTTGGGTTGGGGCAGTGGCGGTTGTGGGGAAGGAGGGGGCGACGACGGGGGGCCATCATCGTTGATCTGGATCGGGCAAAGAGGGAGAGAGAGCCGGCGGCGGGTGAGGAGGAAGGGTTGCCGCGTGGGAGAGGACTGGATCGGGAGGGGGCGGCGGCGGCGCGGAGATGGGAGGATGGGTGCGACGGGGGGATCGATCTGAGCTAGGGTTTAGGCTGCGGGTGGGGGATCTCTTTTTGTTTTATTTTTTCTTTTTTCTGTAGAAAGATGGATGGATGGATGTGGGATGCATAGATGGATGGATGGATTGATGGACGCCATGTCATCAATCCGTGGGAAGTGTTCTGATTGGTTTAGAAAATCAATGGTTTAAAATAATTTTGAAGTACTATAAATAGAGGGATTTTGTGAAGTAGCTATCAAAAATATTTTTCAAAAGGGCACCACACAAATTTTCACTAGAGTTAGACCACATTTTATGGATAAGGACCAATTTGTATGCATTTCTGATATTTCTAGCTATTTTTAATCATTTTCCGAGTGGCAAAAATGGTTTTTTTTTGTGAAGAACCTACCAAATATTTGTTGCAGAATTGCACTCCATCAATTTTATAAAATACTACTTCATATTTAATATACAATTGACCAAATGGTTTGGTGTCAAAAAATTTGATCCACCTCTCGTGAAAAAAACAATTTTCCGTCGGTTCAGTTGGAAATGGGTCAAATTTGAACTGCAGCTTCCTCATAGTTTGCTCTTTATTTTTCCCAAAAATCATTTTTAGGTACAAAAGTATGTATTTAATCAGAGAAAAACCAAAAGTTTTCCAAGATTCAACAACTAGTTAGCAATAGTCATGCCCGCCGTTTTGACCGCATTTTGAAACAGGCATAAAAATTAAAAAAAATCAAAAAAATGGAAAACCTTCGCATTGTATCATTATATGTGACCAAGTTACCAGAAAAATAATAAACTTGTAATACGGTAATTATTTTGAAAAAGTGTTCTCAGAAACGAGCTATCATGTGTGAAGATGCATGGCTTTCAAGCAAAATGATCAATCTTATGGCCACATTCATGGCATAGTTTGTTCAAATGATCTCATATTGTCCACAAGGGTGCATCTTGGGATGGCAAACAATGTTGCATAAGGAAGTTTTCATTTTCTTTGCACAAAAAATTCATTTTTCTAATTTTTGAGTGTCCAAAATGAGTTTTTTTTGTGAAGGACCTAGCAAATATTTGTTGCAAATTTGGACCAAATCATTTTTAGAAAATAATAGGCCATATATAATGCACAATTGACCAAATGGTTTGGTGTTAAAATTTTTGATCCACCTCTCGTAAAAAAGACAAATTTCCGCTGATTTAGTTGGAAGCGGGTCAAATTTGAACTGTAGCTGCCTTGTAGTTTGGTATTTATTTTTTCCAAAAATCATTTCTAGGTACATAAGTATCTATTTAATCAGAGAAACACCAAAAAAATTCCAAGATTTAACCACTAGGTAGGAACGGTCATTCCCGCCGTTTTGACCGCATTGTGAAACGGGCATAAAAATTTCAAAAAATATCAAAAAATTGGGAAACCTTCGCATTGTGTCATTATATGTGGCCAAGTTCCCAGGAAAAATAACAAACTTGTAATACGACAATTATTTTAAAAAAAGTGTTCTCAGAAACGAGCGGTCATGTGTGGAGATCAATGGCTTTCAGGCCAAATGATCAATCTTATGGCCACATTCATGGCATAGTTTGTTCAAATGATCTCATATTGTGCACAAGGGTGCATATTGGAATGGCAAACAATGTTGCCTAAGGAAGTTTTTATTTTCTCTGGACGAAAAAACCATTTTCCATTTTTCGAGGGCCCAAAAGGAGGTTTTTTTGTGAAGGACCTCCAAAATAATTGTTGCAAAATTGGACCAAATCATTGTTCTAAAATACTAGGGAATATTTAATGCACAATTGACAAAATGGTTGGGTGTAAAAAGTTTTGATCCACCTCTCGTGAAAAAGACAAATTTCCGCCGATTCAGTTGGAAGCGGGTCAAATTTGAACTGCAGCTGCCTCATAGTTTGCTATTTATTTTTTCCAAAAATCATTTCTAGTTACATAAGTACCTATTTAATCATAAATACATGGTTTGGTGGCGATACGTCGAGGTTTGGGCGGTGGCCGAGGCCCCCAACTCTAGAGCGCGTAAACTCGCCAGCCCGCCGCGTGGTCACCGCGTGATCGTTGTGTTGCCATGTGTTTTGGGAAGCCTAGGCATGTCTAGTGGGTTGGGCACTCCCCAGGTAGGTGCTAGGAAGAAAATTACAACATAAGATTCTCACGAGGAGACCGATCGATGCTCAAACATGAATTAGCAGCCAAGTGTTTGATTAGCGGTACGGGAAATGTACATGCCTAATGGGTGTGAGTTTTGGCTGAGGATGATCAGTTACTAAGAAGACCGTCTTCACAAATTTTCAGCTCAAAAGGAGGATCCTAGGTGGTACTTGCTTTGCAAACTACCACACTGGACATAAATACGAATGTTGAAGCTCAGCTCAAAATAATGAACGGATTGAGCTGGCATTCGGTGGAGGATGGTTATTTGGGCACAGGAAAGAACTGTAGAAAATGGATACTATTTGGAGATGCCAAAGTGGTACTTCCTTCACAAACTGTTATTCTGAACAGAATAGAAAAATGAGTATTTTTGAATTATTTTTGAACTAGGCAAGGAAGGTTTTTACATATTTGACGAAGATATGACCCAAAGAATTCATGAGATTTTTTTGGGAATTTTGGGAATGACAGAAATATAGGTTGCTTCACAACCTAGGGCAAAAACTGCCACATGGACATGACACATAGGCAAAACTGATGAGGTGGCGCCTAGTCATAGCTACCCACCACAACTTACAAGGCTATGACCATCTATATTGGTCGTTAACAACTAGAAATAAGGCAATGGACTAGCGTTGTTTGCTTTATGACCATTTCATGTAAGGAAATTACAACCTTTCTGACCAAAATGGTCGCAATGGTTTAGGGTTTGGAGCCCCCCGAACAGCTTTTAACCAATTGGTCTGAAATGGTCATAGATCTATGACCATTTCTTCCAGGGTCACTGACAGAAGGTCACTAGTTGACATATTTCTTGTAGTAACTGCTGGGACCCACCAGCTACATCTTCGCATGCAAGGAAGTGCCTGACAGTCGGGACCCACCTGGTTGAAGCATACGTAGCGTTGTCATTCTGGTCGCGAACATGTACATACATACTGGTCGATCGGTCTGTCTGAAGGCTGCAGCGATGAACCGTGGCCATGTAAGGAAGGGCACGTGTGGTAGTAGAGGCGCACATGTAGCATGTACACATACGTACAATGGCCAGGGTGCAAGAAAGTAAATATGGCCACGTACATACATATGGGCGGTGTCTCGAACGCCTACTCGCGCATACGTACGGCCAGGGCTCATGTACATGGTTGTGGCTGGGTCGAAACGGAGAAACTGTGTCGTCATCGTGTGCATGGGGAGGCAACGGAATGCGTCGTGTTCATCGGGAGGCAACGGAACGCGTGCTGTTCATCGGGAGCCAACCGGCTTGGACGGAACAACCGATGGAAACGAGGCCTGGCATACCGCGGAACGAAGGAAACGGCCTTGTGTTCGACCAGCCACGGTGGAAACGGAATCCTGTTCATCGGGAGGGGTCTGGCGTACTGCAAAACGGAGGAAACAGACCTCCTACGTCGAAACGGGGTCCTGTTGATCGGGAGGGGTCTGGCGTATCGCAAAACGGAGGAAACGGGCTTGTGTTGGAGCGCTACGATCGAAACGGGGGTCCTGTTCATTGGGAGGGGTGTGGCGTACCGCAGAACAGGACTCCACGGGATACTGTTCATCTCCACCGTCGACCTCCTCCAGCCTCCACGGGCTACTGTTCATCCACCGTCGACCTCCTCCAGCCTCCACCTGCGACTGTTCATCCACGGGCTCCTGTTCATCCAGCCTCCACCGCGCGCTCCTCCACCGGCTACTGTTCAACCAACCCTCTCCACGGGGTCCTGTTCAACCACCCCTCCACGGGCTACTGTTCATCCAGCCCTCCACCAACAACTACTCAACCAGCCCTCCACGGGGTCCTATTCAACCAGCCCTCCACGGGGTCCTGTTCATCCAGCCCTCCACGGGGTCCTGTTCATCCACCGGCTCGATCGATCGGGGTCCTATTCATCCAGCGGCAACGGCCTCTACTACCACGGGATCTTGTTCATCCAACCCCCACCGGGAACTGTTCATCCAGACCCCCCAACAACGCTCACTGTTCATCAAGAGGTAGCATCGATCGGCTTCAGTTAGTAGCAGTAGCGAAGGAATCACTCGGGATCAGTTAACAGCAAGGGATCGATCGATCACTCGGGTTCAGTAACGCGTAGCCTGCAGTGCAATCGCTCGGGTTCAGTTAGAGTCCAACGCCTCACTCGGTTCAGTTAGAGCGCAACGCCTCGAACACATACGAGAGAAACGCGCATCGCTCGGCCCCTGACCACCCACCGTAACCAGGAACTCCCCCGATATTTTCCTCGCCCTCGCTTCTACCACGGTTTTCGCCATCATGGACGGCCCAAAGAATGTCATGCAGCTGTGTCTCCGGCCCACCCAGGACGAAAAGCCCATTTTCTGTCATGTTTTTTGTCATAGAAGTGCCATAAGCATGAAACAAAAAAATCGTTCGGCCCAAAATGTCACGGATGTGTCTTTTTTTGTAGTGCCTCTAGAACCCTGGGTGTGCTGTGTTTAGTGCCGGCTCTACGCAACGAGCATTTGCCTAAGGATTTCAAGGGCCCTCGAAAGGTGCCTAATTACACAGCGGATCAGCCCCCAGAGGCTTGGATTGAGAGCTATGAGATGGCTATGGAGATAGTGGACGTTAATGATGCTGCGTGTGCTAAGTATTTCACCATGATGTTGGATGGGCCGGCTCATACTTGGTTGAAAGGGCTGCCTGCTAACTCCATTAGGTCATGGGCGGAGTTGAAAACACGCTTTATCCAAATTTTAAAGACACATGCAAGCAGCCTATTTCGATTCTGGATTTAGACTCTTGTGTCCGAGGTGAAGGCGAGTCAACAACCAATTGGGTATGCCCGATTTCAGTTGTTATACCCTCATCGGACAGTATCAACGCCGGTTCAGCAATGCTGATGTTGGAGAAGAATTGCCGTTTCCTTCCCCTTAAGCAGAAACTAGGGCGGCTTAAACGCCACTGCAATGACATGGGGGAGCTCATGGCGGCTCTCGTCAAATACGCTGACTCTGACCTATACCTAATAATAAAAGGGCTATTGCTTCTTACCACCATAAATTTCGTCCGTCTGGTCCGTTTCTTGGTACGTCATGCGATTTTCGTCCGTCCATTTCTTCGTACGTAAGAAGCTTGCGTTTGATTTTTCAGTGCGTCGCTCGACTGGGCCTTAGCATGGCTGCTTCCTTGCTCAGCTGGGCCTTTTGCTCCACTAAAAAATTGGGCCTCTGGTTGGGCATGTATTGATCGTATTGGGCCTCCTTCTTCTCCTGAATGCACAACCGCACAACATCCTTCTCCTAAACACCTGAACACACACAACCGCCATGATTCTCGCCTCCACGTCACCGCTTTATCGTGTTCAACTTCCTTCCAGTGCCCTGCTCTCCTTCCCCGCCCCAACCCCCTGGCGCCACACCCAGCCTCCTCCACGCTGACCTCCTGGCGCTGGTGGTCGTGTCCAATTTGGATCGGATTCAGTGCCATGTCCATGCAAGAGAACTGCTCCAACACAATAGCCATGGGTGCCCGACCCAGATTTCACATATTCTTCGGTGTCATAAAAAGAAAGCCTCGACCGGATCACATCGCAAGTTCTAAAGACAAACAATTCAATGTCGCCTCCGCCGACTTCGCCGTTGCCTCTCCCAACTTCGCCGGAAGACCATCGGCCGTCGTCTTGGCCGACTTCGCCCCAACAACATCCGAAATCGACTCCGCCGACTTTACCAGAAGATCATCAATCGTCCCCTCCGCCTACTTCGCCGCATGTATCTTTTTTGTGTGTGCAAACTATGATGGAGCTATTTTTGATTTACAATTAGAGTTTACTGATGGTTATAGGATGAAAAATAGGGCATATAGGTTGCAAGATTTTGAATAGCAATACCTATGTATATGTTCTGCACTTGTGTTGATGAACTCACTCACTCTCATGGACTTCGGTTAATTAGAAGAGACAGTCACATGTGAGGATGAAAGCGTGGATCAGCTCACGTAGTGGCCATCTTTGATTTACAACAGAGTTTACTTATGGTTATAGAATGGAAACCTTGTATTATTTTGCCATCTTTCCTTTGTGAAACTAGCTGCAACAAATAGAAATTTAAATTTATGCTAGCAAGTATCTGTTCTTGAATGTCCAGATGAAGATTTTTCAATGTTGAAAACATCAACCAAGGTACAATAGAGCTTCATGGTCTGCAATCTTGTCGTTCTATAGTTTTAGTCATCCTTTTAGATAATTATGTGTTAGTTTTTAATGTAGCTCCCCAGCTAAGGCCTGGGCTCCTTAACTTCCCATCGTCAGCAACTGTTGTCGAGGTGGTAGTGGATGCTGCAATTGATAATTACACTTGTGCTCTGAGATGCACGCTCTTGACAATGATGAAACTATACTGCTGGTTCCGGACATCCTTGTGATTTTGAAGACGAAGAAGACAGAGAGTTCTCTTACTTGCTCGATATATTATTACTAATCAAGGTGTGCCAGTCCCTTGATTGTTCTGCATGCAATGATGTGTTTGAAATGCTTTAAAAAATACAAGAAACTTACTCAGTGGTCAAGGGCAGAATGTAGACTTACTGTAACTAGCTACTAATGTGACATACTAATCGTCAGGTTTCACCACTCATCAATAATATGCTGATGGAGTTCTCCTATTTTTGAACAAATTCACCCTACCTTGAATGGATCGTTCAATGGTGCAGTTGAAATGGTGTATGCTCCGTTTGTCATAGGTTCTGAGTATTGGATCATTATGATAGATCAGGATGGGTTTCATACGTGAATTTTTTAATGGATGCTCCAAGTTTCCTCTGATCAGCATACCTATGGGATACATGCCTCTGTTTTCGGCTGGTACTCCTGATTTTTTGCGCTGCCCCTGGTACTCCTGATGCAGGAGCAACACTTCCAGTTTGATTGCCAAAGGGAAGGGTCTCGCTTCAATTGCTTCAGGGTAGTAGTACATTTTTTGCATCGAACGTAGTACATGGGGTTAAACGTGTCTAGAACTGATCTCTAGTAGTAGGGACAACAAAATTATCTGAAAAATACTGTCTAGATGGTCATAGAATGCAAAACAGTAAGAAAACCTGTAAAGAAATGCGAACCAAAAGGAAGGTGCAAATTGTTTTGTAATGCGAGAAGCCCAATTGAACTCTATAGCGGTTATGTTATTTCTATTGGTTTTATGCTAACTTGCTTATGTATGCAAGTTACTCTGAAGCAGCAGGATAAACAAGGTGATGTATCATGAAAATAAGATCTACATAGCATAATCTAATATGTGTATCTTTATTTCCTACATTCTTTACTTTGGTCCATATCTTTCCACAGATCTTCTATTTTGAAACAAACCAACCTGTTCTTCTTTCGAGAATGTAGAAGTTGTATAAGTATACTTATTTTTAATATATGTGGAAGAATTTGATCCCAACAGAATTTTCCACAACTAACAGTGTGCACATTTGTCATTGTTGAATTTTGTTTATTATTGAAAACCTAAGATTAGAAGTGTATACCGAGAGTCATGGTTAGAAGTTGAATGATAAGGGATGAAATAATTGATTTTAGGTTATAATAAATCAAATCAAATGTGATGATTTTTCTCTCCTGTTGCAACGCACGGGCCCTTTTGCTAGTAGTACTAAAGACCCTGAGTCTGATGAGGGAAAGACTGGTAAGGGGAAGAAGAGCGGCAATGCGAAGGGGCAACAGCATAATACAGCGGGTCAGAGTGGCAAGGGTAAGTACAAAGCTGATGGCAATTTAGATTTTGTGGCTAACACCAATACGCAGAATAATAATCAGCGTCACAAGGAAAAGCCGCCCCGGCTTGGAGGGCCAAAATTTAACATTGAGGCGATGATGAATCAGCATTGTCCAAAGCATGGTACGCAAGAGAAGCTGGCCAATCATCTGTGGAGGGATTGCTTCATCATGAGGGAGTATAGGAATTCCATTTTTTCCAGAACAATCATGGCCCGAATGGCAACTCAGGATCTGGCTCTCACGGGCTTGGCTTTGGTGGTGGCGGCTCAAGCTCTGGTTTCCAGGGCTAAGGCAATCAAGGTGGTTTTAGTCAACAATCTGGTCAAGGGAATCGGCAGCAGCAATCTGGTTATCAGAGTAATCCGGAGCAACTGAATAGTGGACAGTATCATGTGTTCACCATGATTTTATGCAAACGAGACCAAAAGATTCATCATAAAAGGGCGGTGAACACAGTTGAGCCGGCGATTCCCCGTTACTTGCGGTGGTCTGAACATCCTATTCTTTGGAGCCGTGAGGATTACCCGCCTCGGGTTGACATTCCGTGTCAGTTGGCTTTGGTGGTTGCACCTTAGGTTGGAGGGTACAAGTTTACTAAGGTGCTCATGGATGGAGGCAGCAGCATCAATATCCTTTACTATGATACTTTCCGTCGTATGACTTTGACTGATAAGGATCTTAAGCCGTCTAATACTATTTTCCATGGCGTGGTGCCTAGTAAGTCGGCATATCCGGTGGGTAAGATAGATTTGGAAGTGGCTTTTGGTGATGAGCATGATTACAGAGCTAAGACGTTGACTTTTAAAGTAGTCAAGATCAAGAGCCCTTATCACGCTTTATTTGGACGACCGGCTTATGCTAAGTTTATGGTGAGGCATTGTTATGTTTATCTGCAGCTTAAGATGTCGGGTCATAAGGGTACCATCACAATGCATGGAAACATGAAGATAGCCTTGGAGTGTGAAGAACGTGATGCCGCTTATGCTGAGTCTGTTTGTGCAACAAAGGAGTTGAAATTCTACAAAGACAATGTTGACCCAGCAGATATGACTCCTTTGAAAAACCCAACCACAAAGCAGGAGCCCTTGCTGAAGTTTAAGTCGGCAGATGACACTAAGTTGGTTGATTTTGTTCCTGGCGACTCATCCAAGCAATTCAGTATCAGTGCGAATATGGATCCGAAATAGGAAAGCGCACTCATCGAGTTCATCCGTGAGAACCGGGACATCTTTGCATGGAAACCTGCTGACATGCCAGGTGTACCGAGGGAACTCGTTGAGCACACTCTCAATATTGATCCAAAGTTTAAACCAGTCAAGCAATTTCTTCGTTGTTTCAATGAGGAGAGGCGCAAGGCCATTGGTGAAGAAGTGGTCTGGCTCTTGGTGGCTGGGTTTATTGTGGAGGTTTTCCATCCTGAATGGTTGGCTAACCCCGTGCTGGTACTTAAGAAGAACGGTACTTCGCGCATGTGTGTAGATTACACAGACTTAAACAAGGCATGTCCAGCTGATCCTTTTGCTCTTCCCCGTATTGACCAGATTATTGATGCTATGACGGGTTGTAAGCATTTGAGTTTTTTGGATGCTTACTCTGGTTATCATCAGATCAAGATGGCAGTTAAGGACCAGGAGAAGACAACTTTCATCACTCCCTTTGGAGCCTTTTGCTATGTCTCTATGCCTTTTGGGCTCAAGAGTGCCCAGGCGACTTATCAACGATGTGTTCATAATTACCTCCATGACCAGATTGGGCGCAATGTTCATGCTTATGTGGATGATATTGTGGTGAAATCCAGGAAGAAAGAGACTTTGATAGATGATTTGAAAGAGACCTTTGACAATCTTCGGGTCTACAAGATGATGCTTAACCCGGCTAGGTGTGTCTTTGGTGTACCAATAGGCAAGCTCTTGGGTTTTTTGGTTTCTGAACGGGGCATTGAAGCTAACCCAAAGAAAATCAAGGCTATCACTTCTTTGGCTAAGACGGCGCGTATTAATGATGTCCAGCGTCTGGCAGGTCGTTGAGGGAGTCCTGGATTAGGGGGTGTTCGGATAGCCGGACTATAACCTTTGGCCGGACTCCTGGACTATGAAGATACAAGATTGAAGACTTCGTCCCGTGTCCGGAAGGGACTTTCCTTGGCGTGGAAGGCAAGCTTGGCGATACGGATATGTAGATCTCCTACCATTGTAAACAACTCTGCGTAACCCTAGCCCTCTCCGGTGTCTATATAAACCGGAGGGTTTTAGTCCGTAGGACACAACAAGAACAACAATCATACCATAGGCTAGATTCTAGGGTTTAGCCTCCTTGATCTCGTGGTAGATCTACTCTTGTACTACCCATATCATCAATATTAATCAAGCAGGAGTAGGGTTTTACCTCCATCGAGAGGGCCCGAACCTGGGTAAAAACATAGTGTCCCTTCTCTCCTGTTACCATCCGCCTAGACGCACAGTTCGGGACCCCTACCCGAGATCCGTCGGTTTTGACACCGACATTGGTGCTTTCGTTGAGAGTTCCTCTGTGTCATCACTTTTAGGCCCGATGGCTCCTCCGATCATCAGCAGCGATGCGGTCCAGGTTGAGACTTTTCTCCCCGGACAGATCTTCGTATTCGGCAGCTTTGCACTGCGGGCCAATTCGCTTGGCCATCTGGAGCAGATTGAAAGCTACGCCCCTGGCCATCAGGTCAGATTCGGAAGTCTGAACTACACGGCTGACATCCGCGGGGACTTGATCTTCGAAGGATTCGAGCCACAGCCGAGCGCGCCGCACTGTCACGAAGGGCATGATTTAGCTCTGCCGCCAAACAGTGTCCTGGAGGCCGCGCCCGCATCAGCTCCAACCCTTAGTTCGGAGCCGATTGCGTCGATCGAGGACGGGCGGTTGGACGTCGCCTCGGAGGCTGAAATCTCTATGGCGATCGAGCCGAACACCAGCTTTGTCCCTTGCGAAGCCCATGACTCCAAGGTGCCGGACTCCGAGCCCCCCGCGCCCCTGCCGATCGAATCCGATTGGGCGTCGATTATGTAGTTCACTACCGCGGACATCTTTCAGCACTCGCCCTTCGGTGATATTCCGAATTCACTAAAGTCTCTCTCTTTATCAGGAGAGCCCTGGCCGGACTACGGTCAGCAAGGTTGGGATGCGGATGATGAAGAAATTCAAAACCCACCCACCACCCACTTTGTAGCCACTATCGATGATTTAACTGACATGCTCGACTATGACTCCGAAGACATCGACGGTATGGACGCCGATGCAGGAGACGATCAGGAACCAGCGCCTATAGGGCACTGGAAAGCCACCTCGTCATATGACATATACATGGTGGATACCCCAAAAGAGGGCGATGGCGATGGAACAGCGGGGGATGACCCCTCCAAGAAACAGCCTAAGCGCCGGCGTCAGCGGCGCCGCTCTAAATCCCGCCAAAGAAAAAACGGTGATTCTGGCATGGGAGATAATAACACTCCAGACAGTGCCGAAGAAAACCCCCTCCAGCAAAACTCAGCACAGGAGGATGGAGAAGCCAGTCCTCATGAGAGAGCGGCAGACAGAGAGGTCGAGGACGATAATTACAAGCCTCCCTCCGAAGACGAGGCAAGCCTCGACGAAGAAGAATTTGTCGTGCCTGAGGATCCCGTCGAACAAGAGTGCTTCAAACGCAGGCTTATAGCCACGGCAAGCAGCCTCAAGAAAAAACAGCTGCAGCTTAGAGCTGATCAAGACTTGCTAGCCGACAAATGGACGAAAGTCCTTGCGGCCGAAGAGTATGAACTCGAACGCCCCTCCAAAAGCTACCCAAAGCGCAGATTGCTACCCCGATTAGAGGAGGAAGCACCCACATCACCAGCGCATGATGCGGCCGACCGGCCACTTCGTTGCCGCGACAGAGAGGCCTCTCGGCCCTCCACTCAAGCCGCACCCCAGCGCCGCTTTAAAAATACCAAGGCACGGGGAAATGCGCCAGACCTGCGAGATATATTGGAGGACAAGGCAAAGCAAACAAGGTCGATCTACGGATCGCGTGGGCGCCCCATGGCACGAGACGGTAATCGTCACGCCGAATACAGTAAATTCGGCCGGGCCGAAAATAGTAGACAAAGCTCGTTTGAGCTACGTCCTGATATAGCTCAATACAGAGGTGCCGCATACCCACTATGCTTCACAGATGAAGTAATGGATCATCAAATCCCCGAGGGTTTGAAACCCGTGAACATCGAATCATATGATGGCACAACAGATCCTGCGGTATGGATCGAGGACTATCTCCTTCATATCCACATGGCCCGCGGTGATGACCTACACGCCATCAAATACCTCCCACTCAAGCTTAAAGGACCAGCTCGGCATTGGCTTAACAGCTTGCCAGCAGAATCAATTGGTTGTTGGGAGGACCTGGAAGCCGCATTCCTCGACAATTTCCAGGGCACTTATGTGCGACCACCAGACGCCGACGACCTAAGCCACATAATTCCGCAGCGAGAGGAATCGGCCAGGCAATTCTGGACACGGTTCCTAACCAAGAAAAATCAAATCGTCGATTGTCCGGACGTAGAGGCCCTAGCGGCCTTCAAGCATAATATCCGCGACAAGTGGCTTGCCCGGCACCTTGGACAGGAAAAGCCAAAATCTATGGCAGCCCTCACGACACTCATGACCCGTTTTTACGCGGGAGAAGACAGCTGGCTGGCTCGTAGCAATAACATAACCAAGAGCCCTGGTAATTCGGATACCAAGGACAACAGTGCCAGGTCATGTCGCAACAAACACAAGCGCCACATTAACGGCGACAATGCTGAGGATACGACAGTTAATGTCGGATTCAGAGGCTCTAAACCCGGTCAGCAAAAAAAGCCATCCAAGAGAAATAGTCCGGGCCCGTCCAGTTTGGACCGAATACTCGACCGCTCGTGCCAGATACATGGCACCCCCGAAAAGCCAACCAATCACACCAACAGGGATTGTTGGGTGTTCAAGCAGGCCGGCAAATTAAATGCCAAAAACAGAGACCAGGGGCTACATAGCGACGACGAGAAGGAGCCCCGGCCACCGAACAGTACTGGACAGAAGGGATCCCCCCCACAAGTGCGGACGGTGAACATGATATACGCAACCCACATCCCCAAGAGGGAGCGAAAGCGTGCGTTAAGGGACGTATACGCAATGGATCCAGTCGCCCCGAAGTTCAACCCATGGTCCTCCTGCCCGGTCACTTTTGATCGAAGGGACCACCCCACTAGCATCCGTCACGGCGGATTCGCCGCATTGGTTTTAGACCCAATTGTTGACGGATTTCACCTCACTAGAGTCCTCATGGACGGCGGCAGCAGCCTGAACCTGCTTTATCAGGACACAGTGCGGAAAATGGGCATCGATCCTTCAAGGATTAAACCCACTAAAACGACCTTTAAAGGCGTCATACCAGGTGTAGAGGCCAACTGTACAGGCTCAGTCACACTTGAAGTGGTCTTCGGATCTCCGGATAATTTCTGAAGCGAGGAGTTAATCTTCGACAGAGTCCCGTTCCGCAGTGGCTATCACGCACTGCTCGGGCGAACCGCATTTTCCAAGTTCAATGTAGTACCGTATTACGCATACCTCAAGCTCAAGATGCCAGGCCCTTGAGGAGTCATTACGGTCAATGGAAACACCGAACACTCTCTCCGTACGGAGGAGCATACGGCGGCTCTCGCAACGGAAGTACAAAGCAGCCTCTAAGGCAATTCTCCAGTCCGGCCATTAAATGTCCGGACACCGTCAAGCGCGCCCGGAGTAACCTACAGCAAGACCGCCTGGCACATTCCGAGCAGGCGTAGCAATGCGGCCCCAACCCCAGGCCTCGTGAAATTGCGAAACCAGTGCTGCGCGTACATAACTACGCTCTGGAAATACCATGGGCAGAGGGGGAGGGGCACCATCACGGCACTCCCAAAACACGGCTTAAACCACACTAGGGGCTGCTGATTTCTTACTTTTATCTTACTTTCAGGACTCCATTCTTCGGAAGGCCTAAACCGGCAGTACAATTGCCGCACAAATGATGTAAGAACCAGGGAAGCAGAAAGCCACGCCGCACTACGAAACTCCCAGGTGGTCTCTATAACGAGCAGTATACCTGTTTCGCATACCATTCCGCAGTCCGCCCCTGGATAGGACATGTCAAATAGTCCCACATTTTGCTTATCACATGATTTGTATCGTTCTGCTTTGATCGCTTCAAATAAACAATGCATAGCTTTTGTCTATTATTGTATTACTCTTTTTTAAGAATATATGTTCATTAATGACATGTTGCACCCGTACACTTTGGTACGGCCAATACACCAGGGGCTTAAGTACCCCACAACACGGTGTGAAAAGTCCGAACACTTTCACAAGTGCGGCACCCCAAACTTATAGCATTATATGCATTGGCTCCGAATCATGTCTTGGGTCAATAGTTGGGTTTGCCCGGCTCCTATGTTTTGGTACCTTACGTTCCATTGTATCAGCTAAGGTAGCGCTAGGAGAACTACTGCGATTGTGCCCCAAATGAGCTGGGCTAAGCACCTCAGTAGAGAAAGCTAAAACTGACCATCATGATGAGGCGAGAGCTGGTCGCTGTTCGAGAGGTTTTCGAGTCCCTAAAGACTTATGCCGCTTAGAGCGAGGAGTCGGCTTTGTCCGGCCTAGGCGTGGATAGCGCCCCGAACTCGGTCTTCCGAACACTAGGGGCTTCGCCGAAATTTAAAATTGTAGAATTCTATGGCTAAGTGAGAGTGTTCAAGCATAGTCCGATTGCCTTGTTCGTTGTGTTGAGCGCCTCCCTCGAAGGACCCAAGAATGGGAAAAAGAGCGCTCAAGTTTATCCCGAACACCCCAGCACTCGTGGCATGGGGGCAGAAGCCGACGACTCGCCATCTCTCAAAAATTGATAAACGGCCGCACAGAAGTGTCGGTGTACTAAAGTAGGGGTACCTTAGTATCCCGAACTTGTGCACGGGCAATCGTAGCACCCCGCGGCAAGGCTTGCCAGGCGATCGCCAAGACCCTCCGTGGCCCCTCTTTTTGGGCCATCCAAGAACAAAGTATTTTAGCCAAGGCCCCGGCAGGAGGAGCCTGCCGGGAAGGCCACCCGAAGAGAGCAACGCCCCGGCAAGAGGAGCTTTCCGGGACGACTGCTCGAAGCACAAGACCCCGGCAAGAGGAGCTTGCCGGGAAGGCCAACCACGGCACAACAAGGACCTCGCCACGGCGCGTCCCGCGCTCCGTCAAGGCCCGGCGAGCGATAAGCTCCCGGGCGCGACAAGGCATCCACCGCGGCAAGGCGTTTGCCGCGGCAAGTTACCACCCCGTGCCTGCGCTCCAGCTCACCCACCAACGTGTCGCTCTGGGGGCATTCCAGGCGCACGTGGCGGGAGGCTGTGCAGCCAGGGGCATGCGCGAAGCGAAGCTGACAGAGTAGCCATCGTGGCAAACGGTGGCGCTCCTGACGGTCCACTTCCCTGCACCATCTGGGCGACGCGGACGGGCATTTAATGCCCTTGTCCCCCGCCGTCAGAGTTAGGTATGATAGCACTGTACAACCACTACGCAGGCAGCTGTACCCACTACAGCATTCTCCCATTTTTGCCCCCACCTGCGCTGCCACCTGTGGGTAACCCCTTGAGCATATAAAAGGAGGCCCCATGCGCACGTAGGAAGGGGAGGACACCCATCGCCACGCCCGGTCTCGCCAGCGGCTCGTGTGTACTGTAGCACAGCGTGCTCCCGAGCAAGAACACAATACAATCCACAAAGCAGCAGTAGGGTTTTACGCATCCTTGCGGCCCGAAGCTGGGTAAAATCCCTTGTGTGCACCGCCTCGATCCGCTCTTTGTGCAACCTCCGCCCCCGCCCGAACCAGTAAGGGGCTCGGTCCCCATAGGTGTTCGAGGAAGCCGATTCCCCCCGACAAGAAGGTAATATTTTAAATTCAAAAAGCATTGCTTAGTGCACATGAACAAGTTTTCAGCGCACATGACAAAATAAACAAGTTTTACTCAAAAATTACATCTTTCGAGCATTCGTCCGCCATAATGCGGGCGCCCTTCAAAACACCCTTATAGTACATCTCGGGGTGGCGATGCTCCTTACCCGGCGGCGGCCCGTCCTTCACAAGCTTCTCCGCATCCAGCTTGCCCCAGTGCACCTTAGCACGGGCAAGCGCCCTACGGGCACCTTCGATGCAGACAGAGCGCTTGATGACTTCGAGCCTTGGACAGGCCTCCACCAGCCGCCTCACCAGCCCTAAGTAGCTCCCAGACAGAGCCTCTCCAGGCCACAGCCAAACTATGAGGCCCTTCATGGCCTGTTCGGCCACCTTGTGGAGCTCGACCAGTTGCTTCAGCTAGTCGCTCAAGGGCACAGGGAGTCCGGCCTCAGCATACTGAGACCAGAACACCTTCTCTGTCGAGCTACCCTCCTCGGCTCGGTAGAATTCGGCGGCATCGGACACGCTGCGGGGCAAATCTGCGAGTGCTCCTGGAGAGCTCCGGATTCGGGTAAGTAACAAGTAATTCACTTTCACATGCTTGCTTTGCATAAAGAAAGCCTTACCCGCCGCTATCCTCTTCATCGCCTCAACCTCCTAGAGGGCCTTCTGGGCTTCGGCCTTGGCAGACTTGGCATTCTCAATGGCTGCCGCGAGCTCGGACTCTCGCGTCTTTGAGTCAAGCTCCAAACTCTCATGTTTTTTCATGAGAGCCTGGAGCTCTTGCCGCACCTCGCCAACCTACGCCTCATACTTCTCCCGCTCGGTGCGCTCCATGGCCGCCCTCTTCTCGGCCTCGGACAGTGCTTGCTTAAGGGTCGCCACCTCCATTGTGGCCCCTACAATAGCCACGTTAATCCTGTCACTTTTTGCAATTGCACCTTTTATATATTTAAATGAGGTATTTCTTACCTTCCTTATCCTCGAGCTGCTTCTTTGCAAGCCTGAGCTCCTGCTCGGACTGCTCAAGGTTCTTCTTCAGTGCGTCCACCTCCGCAGTCAGTGCAGCGGACGCCAGCAGTGAAGCCTGCATACGCATATTGACTTACTTTTGTTGGACTCCTGCGAATATTATTAGATCCTCTATTCGGCTTTTCTTTCCGAACGCCAAACAGAGCATCAGGAGCTACTGTCTACGCGGGAATATTTTTACATATCCTTTACTTACCTCAAAGCTTGTTAGAAGGCTGGCACAGGCTTCAGTCAGTCCGCTCTTGGCGGACTGAACCTTCTGGATCACCGTACTCATCACAGTACGGTGCTCCTCGTCGATGGAGGCGCCGTTAAGCACCTCCAGCAGATTGTCCAGCGCCTCCGATTGGACGGGGGCCAGCGGCTCAGTAGGCTTGCTCCTCTTGGAAGGAGGTCGCCTGCCGGACTCTGGAACCTTTAAATGTTCCGGAGCGGTGTCCGGCCTAGGGCCGGACTTGGAGCCCTTAGGGGTTCTATCCCCTTGGCGCCTGGAGTCCGGGAGGTCGCCCTGCAGCGTCTCAAGGACCACCTCCTCCTGGCTTGGAGCCTCCTGGGACAACACTTAGGCGTCGTCCGTAGGGCGGGGAGCGGAAGCGGGCGGAAGTGAATTCACATCCGACGAATCCAGGGAGCCGCTCGACGACTCGTCAAGCCCGGCCTCGGGCGGACTGCATAATCATATTCGACATAAGGAAAAGCTGTGCAACAAAGGAATGCTATGAATCACTCTGGTATCCGGATACTTACGATTTCGCCAGGGGCTTGGCCCTGAGCGGTCACTCCTCTTGGCCGTCGTCGGCATTGGTGGAGTAGTCCGAAGGAAGGGTTTTCCCCTTCTTGGACCCTTCGGCCTCCCCATTTGGGGCGGCCTTCCTTTTTCCTCCCCTAGCTGGAGGGGGAGAGGCTTCTTCTTCCTCCTCCTCGTCTTCACGGGAGGAGTGCGTCTCGGAGTCAGACGATGAATCCGACACCACCACACGACGGGCACTCTTTCGAGTCCCCGTGGCCTTCTTCCTGGACTTCTTCTCCGGCACCACGTATGGTGCCGGAACCAGCAGCCCTGTCAAACGGGCGTCCGCTGGGTCTTCGGGCAAAGGAGCCGGACAGCTGATCTGTCCGGACGTCTCCTGTCAATCGTGTCAAAGGTAAGGGATTTTAGATCCCGCATAGAGTCAAACTATGAAAACAGAGAACCTATAAAAGGTAAAAGCAGCTTACCGCGCCGGATTGACGCTGCGCGCTGAATCCGCGATCCTCGGAAGCGGATGCGGGAGCCTCGACGCCCTTGAACAGCACCTTCCAGGCGTCTTCGTACGTAGTGTCGAAGAGTCTGCTTAGTGTTCGGTGCTGTGCCGGATTGAACTCCCACAAGCTGAAAGCCCGTTGTTGGCATGGGAGGATCTGGCGGATGAGCATGACCTGGACTACGTTGACGAGTTTGAGCTTCTTGTTCACCAGGTTTTGGACGCATGTCTGAAGTCCGGTCAGCTCTCCTTTCTTGCCCCACGACAGGCCCGTCTCCTTCCAGGAGGTGAGCCGCGTAGGGGCTCCGGATCGGTACTCGGGGGCTGCGACCCACTCAGGGTCACGCGGCTCGGTGATGTAGAACCACCCCGACTGCCACCCCTTCAGGGTCTCCATGAAGGAGCCCTCGAGCCATAGGACGTTGGGCATCTTGCCCACCATGGCGCCTCCGCACTCCGTCTGGCAGCCGCGCACTACCTTCGGCTTGACGTTAAAGGTCTTCAGCCATAAACCGAAGTGGGGCAGGATGCGGAGGAAGGCCTCGCACACGACGATGAACGCCGAGATGTTGAGGATAAAATTCGGGGCCAGATCGTGGAAGTCTAGGCCGTAGTAGAACATGAGACCCCGGACAAATGGGTGGAGGGGAAAACCTAGTCCGCGGAGGAAATGGGTGAGGAACACCACCCTCTCATGGGGCCTAGGGGTGGGGACGAGTTGCCCCTCTTCGAGAAGCCGGTGCGCGATGTCGTCAGACAAGTATCCGGCCTTCCTCAGCTTTTTGATGTGTTCCTCCGTAACGGAGGAGACCATCCACTTGCCTCCTGCTCCGGACATGGCTGGAGAAGGTTGAGGTGGGGAGTGCGGACTTGGGCGCTGGAGCTCGAGTGCGCGGAAATGGATAGGCAAAGGAGGAAGAAGGCGTGGATGAAAAGGTGGATCCTCATCCCTTTATATAGGCGGACGAAAACTACACGTCCCCACCCGCCTGGTAAAACTCGCTTATCTCCCAAGCGCCGTAATCGATGGCCGGTTGGGTTACCCACGTCCGTATTGATGAGAATCCCGGAATAAGGGGACACAATCTCTGCATCGACAAGACGTGCCAAGGAAACCGCCTCGCTAAACGCGCTGAGGTGGGACTGTAAAACGATTCGATTAAAGGCTTGGCCGTGGTGTGATGTCACGCTACGGAATACGTCAGCAGATTAGATTGGTGTAAATATTATTCTCTCTATGGCAATATGTGGAAACTTATTTTGCAGAGCCGGACACTATCCTTGTGTTCGAAATCTTCTATGAAGTATGTGGAGGAGGAACCCGCCTTGCAATGCCGAAGACAATCTGCGTGCCGGACTCGTCGTCATTGAAGCCTGGTTCAGGGGCTACTGAGGGAGTCCTGGATTAGGGGGTGTTCGGATAGCCGAACTATAACCTTTGGCTGGACTCCTGGACTATGAAGATACAAGATTGAAGACTTCGTCCCGTGTCCGGAAGGGATTTGCCTTGGCGTGGAAGGCAAGCTTGGCGATACGGATATGTAGATCTCCTACCATTGTAACCGACTCTGCGTAACCCTAGCCCTCTCCGGTGTCTATACAAACCGGAGGGTTTTAGTCCATAGGACACAACAAGAACAACAATCATACCATAGGCTAGCTTCTAGGCTTTAGCCTCCTTGATCTCGTGGTAGATCTACTCTTGTACTACCCAAATCATCAATATTAATCAAGCAAAAGTAGGGTTTTACCTCCATCGAGAGGGCCCAAACCTGGGTAAAAACATCGTGTCCCTTGTCTCCTATTACCGTCCGCCTAGACGCACAGTTCGGGACCCCCTACCCGAGATCCGCCGGTTTTGACACCGACAGTCATATTTCGGCCTTAAGCCGGTTCATGAGCCGGTTGGGTGAAAAATATATCCCTCTGTACTAGATGATGAAGAAAACATATCACTTTGCCTGGAGTGATGCTGTTGATCAGGCGTTTGAAGCCTTGAAGAAATAGTTAGCTAAGTCGCCGATCCTTGTTGCTCCTATTGATAAGGAGCCCTTGTTGTTATATATGGCTTCTAATAGCTAAGCTATCAGTGTGGCAATTGTTGTGGAAAGGTAGGAATCAGGGAAGGAGTATCCGGTTCAATGGTCGGTTTATTATGTCAGTGAGGTACACATTGAATTCAAACAGAGATATCCACATTGGCAGAAACTGGTATATGGAGTGTTCATGGCTAGTTGTAAGCTGAAGTAGTATTTCTTTGGTCATCCCATCACTGTGGTGAGTTCTGCTCCCTTGGGGGATATTATTCAAAACAGAGAAGCCATAGGTCGGGTAGCCAAATGGGCCATTGAGCTTGGACCCCATGGTTTGAAATATGCGCCTCAAAAAGCTATCAAATCTCAAGCACTTGTGGATTTTATCAATGACTGGACTGAGCTACAGATGCGTCAGGAGAAGCCGGATAGCACATATTAGACTATTCACTTTGATGGATCCAGGCAGTTGGAAGGCTCGGGGGCTGGAGTTATTTTGACTTCCCCACGAGGTGATAAATTTTGTTATGTTTTAAGGTTGATGTTCCCTTGTACTAACAATGCAACTGAGTATGAGGCCTTGCTCCATGGTCTTTGGATGGCTAAAGAGATGAATCTAAGCCAGGTGAGGTGTTTTGGCGACTCAGATCTGGTGGCTCAGCAAGTTTCAGGCACTTGGGATTCTAAGGATCCACTCATGGTGGCTTACCGCCGAGAGGTCGATGCTATTGCTGGTCATTTCAAAGGTTATCAAGTGGAACATATTGATCACAGGAAAAATGAGGCGGCTGATGCTTTGAGCCAGCTAGGGTCCCAGCGTAAGCCGGTACCACCTAATGTTTTCCTTGATATTCTGCATAATCCTTCAGTCAAATTGCCTACGAAGGAAGATCTTGTTATTCCTGACCCGGAGGCACAATTGGTAGTGGCTCTTCATGCTATTCCTGATTGGACAGTTCCATATTTGGCTTATATGACCCGGGGCGAGTTACCTGAAGATGAAACTTTGGCCAGGCAGATAACGTGGCGGTCTAAGTCAATGACTATTGTCAAAGGAGAGTTGCATCGCTGCAGTGTTACATGGGTGTTTCAACGTTGTGTTTCTCCTGAGGAAGGCCTTAAGATTCTGCGAGAGATTCATGAAGGAGATTGTGGTCATCATGTCGGCTCTAAGTCTCTCATACACAAGGCTTTCCATCATGGGTTTTATTGGATGACGGGTCATGCTGATGCAGAGGATTTGGTCAGTAAATGTGATGGTTGTCAGAAATTTTCAAGATGATCTCATGCGCCGGCTCAAGAATTGAGGATGATTCCAATTACTTGGTCGTTTGCTGTCTAGGGGCTAGATATGGTTGGACCTTTCAAAAGGTCCAAGGATAAAAAGACCCACCTTTAGGTGGCGGTTGACAAATTTACAAGGTGGGTTGAGGTAGAGCCGGTCAGTAAGTGTGACGCAGCAACGGCGGTTCAATTCATCGAAAAGGTGATTTTCCGTTTTGGCTACCCTCACAGGATTATAACTGATAATTGCACTAATCTGTCCAAGGGTGCTATGAAAGAATTCTGTCAACGAGAGCATATTCGTCTTGATGTATCATCAGTGGCTCACCCCCAGTCCAATGGCCAAGCTAAAAGAGCCAATCAAGAAATTTTGAGAGGCATCAAGCCCCGACTTATGGTCCCTTTGCAGAGGACGCCGAGTTTTTGGGTGGAGGAATTGCCCTTAGTGTTATGGAGTATCAATACTACCCCCAATAGATCTATAGGTTACACACCTTTCTTCATGGTTTATGGAGTAGAGGCGATTCTCCCTAGTGACATCCGTCACGACTCGCCCCGTGTTGCAGCTTATGTTGAAGCTGATAATGAAAGAGCACGTCAGGATGATCTTGACTTGTTGGATGAGGAGCGTGACCATGCGGCGGCTTGTTCGTTGATTTATTAGCAAGATCTGCGTCGTTATCATAGCCGTCGGGTTAAAACCAGGACCTTTCAAGAAGGAGATTTGGTGCTCCGGCTCATCCAGGATCAAACTGATATGCATAAACTATCCCCACCTTGGGAAGGGCCCTTTGTGGTCAGCAAAAATTTGAACAACGGGTCATACTACCTGATACGGCCATTCTGCATCATGTTTTCTTACTGTTATTTATGATGTATTTATCCATAATAATGCTTTTTGGAGTAATTCTAATGCCTTTTCTCTCATAATTTGCAAGGTACACACCAAGAGGGAGAATTCTGGCAGCTGGAAATCTGGACCTGGAAAAGCTACGTCAGGCTACCTATTCTACGCAACACCAAACAAGTTGAAACTTCACAAAGATTTTTTATGTAATATTTAAGAATTATTGGAGCAAATAACTACTAGAGGGGGCCCACCAGGTGGGCACTGAAGGAAATATGCCCTAGAGGAAATAACAAAGTTGTTATTTATATTTCCTTATATCATTACAAATGTTTATTATTCATGCTAGATTTGTATTAACCGGAGACTTAGTACATGTGTGAATCATAGACAAACAGAGTGTCACTAGTATGCCTCTACTTGACTAGCTCGTAAATCAAAGAGGTTAAGTTTCCTAGCCATAGACATGAGTTGTCATTTGATTAACGGGATCACATCGTTAGAGAATGATGTGATTGACAAGACCCATCCGTTAGCTTAGCACGATGATCATTTAGCTTGTTGCTATTACTTTCTTCATGACTTATACATGTTCCTATGACTATGAGATTATGCAACTCCCAAATACTGGAGGAACACTTAGTGTGCTATCAAACATCACAATGTAACTGGGTGATTATAAAGTTGCTCTATAGGTGTCTCCGATGGTGTTTGTTGAGTTGGCATAGATTGAGATTAGGATTTGTTACTCCGATTGTCGGAGAGGTATCTCTGGGCCCTTTAGGTTATGCACATCACTATAAGCCTTGCAAGTAATGTGACTAATGAGTTAGTTGCGGGATGATGCATTACGGAACGAGTAAAGAGACTTGTTGGTAACGAGATTGAATTAGGTATTGAGATACCGACGATCGAATCTCAGGCAAGTAACATACCGATGACAAAGGGAACAACATATGTTGTTGTGCGGTTTGACCGATAAAGATCTTCGTAGAATATGTGGGAGCCAATATGAGCATCTAGGTTCCGCTATTGGTTATTGACCGGAGATGAGTCTCGGTCATGTCTACATAGTTCTCGAAAACGTAGGGTCCGCACGCTTAACGTTCGATGACGATCGATACTATGAGTTTATGTGTTTTGATGTAGCGAAGGTTGTTCGGAGTCCCGGATGTGATCACGGACATGACGAGGTGTCTCGAAATAGTTGAGACATAAAGTTTGATATATTGGACAATGTTATTCGGACACCGGATAAGTTCCGGGGGTCACCAGATAAATATCGGAGTGCCGGGGGGTTATCGGAACCCCCGGGGGAACTAATGGGCCAACATGGGCCTTTTGAGAGAGAGAGGAGTGGCCCCTAGGGCTCCCCCCCCTTGAGGAGTCCGAATTGGACTAGGAGGGGCGGCGCCCCCCTCTTTCCCTTTCCCTCTCTCCCTCTCATTCCTTCCCCCTCTCTTCCCTTGTTGGAAACCTAGTAGGAATCCTACTTGGGGCGCGCCCTATGAGGGTCGGCCGGCCTCCCTCTTGCTCCTTTATATACGGGGGCAGGGGGCACCCTAGAACACACAAGTCAACAGTTGTTTTAGCCGTGTGCGATGCCCCCTCCACAGATTTCCACCTCGGTCATATCATTGCAGTGCTTAGGCGAAGCCCTGCGTTGGTAACTTCATCATCACCGTCACCACGCCGTCGTGCTAAAGAAACTCTCCCTTGGCCTCAACTGGATCAAGAGTACGAGGACATCACCGAGCTGAACGTGTGCAGATCACAGATGTGCCGTGCGTTCGGTACTTGATCGGTTGGATCACGAAGACGTTCGACTACATCAGCCGTGTTACTTAACGCTTCCGCTTTCGGTCTACGAGGGTATGTGAACACACTCTTCTGCTCGTTCCTATGCATCACATAGATAGATCTTGAGTGATCGTAGGTATAATTTTGAAATACTGCGTTCCCCAACAGTGGCATCCAAGCCAGGTCTATGCGTAGATGTTATATGCATGAGTAGAACACAAAGAGTTGTGGGCGATAATAGTCATACTACTTACCAGCATGTCATACTTTGATTCGGCGGTATTGTTGGATGAAGCGGCTCAGACTGACATTACGCGTACGCTTACGCGAGACTAGTTCTACCGACGTGCTTCGCACACAGGTGGCTAGTGGGTGTATGTTTCTCCAACTTTAGTTGAATTGAGTGTGACTACGCCCGGACCTTGTTGAAGGTTAAAACAACACACTTGACGAAAAATCGTTGTGGTTTTGATGCGTAGGTAAGAACGGTTCTTGCTAAACCCGTAGCAGCCACGTAAAATTTGCAACAACAAGTAGAGGACGTCTAACTTGTTTTTGCAGGGTATGTTGTGATGTGATATGGTCAAGACGTGATGATATATAAATTGTTGTATGAGATGATCATGTTTTGTAATAGTTATCGGCAACTGGCAGCAGCCTTATGGTTGTCGCTTTATTGTATGAAATGCAATCGCCATGTAATTGCTTTACTTTATCACTAAGCGGTAGTGATAGTCGTGATAGCAATAGTTGGCGAGACGACAACGATGCTTCGATGGAGATCAAGGTGTCAAGCCAGTCACGATGGTGATCATGGCGGTGCTTTGGAGATGGAGATCAAAGGCACAAGATGATGATGGCCATATCATATCACTTATATTGATTGCATGTGATGTTTATCCTTTATGCATCTTATTTTGCTTAGTTCGACGGTAGCATTATAAGATGATCTCTCACTAAATTTCAAGGTACAAGTGTTCTCCCTGAGTATGCACCGTTGCTACAGTTCGTCGTGCCGAGACACCACGTTATGATCGGGTGTTATAAGCTCTACGTTCACATACAACGGGTGCAAGCCAGTTTTGCACACGCAGAATACTCGGGTTAAACTTGACGAGCCTAGCATATATAGATATGGCCTCGGAACACTGAGATCGAAAGATCGAGCATGAACCGCTAGGTGCAAGACCCGCTGCAGGAGCAACACCGGACGTTGTGAACGCCTGGCAGGGCAAAGCTGATGACTACTCGATAGTTCAGTGTGCCATGCTTTGCGGCTTAGAACCGGGACTTCACCGACATTTGGAACGTCATGGAGCATATGAGATGTTCCAGGAGTTGAAGTTAATATTTCAAGCAAATGCCCGGATTGAGAGATATGAAGTCTCCAATAAGTTCTACAGATGTAAAATGGAGGAGAATAGTTCTGTCAGTGAACATATACTCAAAATGTCTGGGTATCAGAATCACTTGACTTAGCTGGGAGTTAATCTTCCAGTTGATAGTGTCATGGACAGAGTTCTTCAATCACTGCCACCGAGCTACAAATGCTTCATGATGAACTATAATAGGGATGGATAAGACAATTCCCGAGCTCTTCACAATGCTAAAGGCTACGGAGGCAGAAATCAAGAAGGAGCATCAAGTGTTGATGGTCAACAAGACCACCAGTTTCAAGAAAAAGTGTAAAGGGAAGAAGGGGAACTTCAAGAAGAACGGCAAGCAAGTTGCTGCTCGAGTGAAGAAGCCCAAGTCTGGACCTAAGCCTGAGACTGAGTGCTTCTACTGCAAAGGGACTGGTCACTGGAAGCGGAACTGCCCCAACTATTTGGCAGATAAGAAGGATGGCAAAGTGAACAAAGGTACATGGGATATACATGTTATTGATGTGTACCTTACTAATGCTCGCAGTAGTGCCTGGGTATTTGGTACTGGTTCTATTGCTAATATTTGCAACTCGAAACAGGGACTAGGGATTAAGCGAAGATTGGCTAAGGACGAGGTGACGATGCGCGTGGGAAATGGTTCCAAAGTCGATGTGATCGCCGTCGGCACGCTACCTCTACATCTACCTTCGGGATTAGTTTTAGACCTGATTAATTGTTATTTGGTGCCAGCGTTAAGCATGAACATTATATCTTGATCTTGTTTGATGCAAGACGGTTATTCATTTAAATATGAGAATAATGGTTGTTCTATTTATATGAGTAATATCTTTTAGGGTCATGCACCCTTGAAGAGTGGTCTATTTTTATTGAATCTCGATAGCAGTGATACACATATTTATAATATTGAAGTCAAAAGATGCAGAGTTGATAATGATAGTGCAACTTATTTGTGGCACTGCCGTTTGAGTCATATTGGTATAAAGCGCATGAGAAACTCCATACTGATGGACTTTTGGAATCACTTGATTATGAATCACTTGGTACCTGCGAACCATGCCTCATGGGAAAGATGACTAAAACTCCGTTCTCCGGAACATTGGAGCGAGCAACAAATTTATTGGAAATAATACATACCGATGTATGCGGTCCGATGAATATCAAGGCTCGTGGCGGGTATCATTATTTTCCGACCTTCACAGATGATTTAAGAAGAGATGTGTATATCTACTTGATGAAACATAAGTCTGAAACATTTGAAAAGTTCAAAGAATTTCAGAGTGAAGTGGAAAGTCATCGTAACAAGAAAATAAATTTTCTGCGGTCTGATCGTGGAGGAAAATATTTGAGTTACGAGTTTGGTCTTCATTTGAAACAATGCAGAATAGTTTCGCAACTCACGCCACCCGGAACACCACAGCGTAATGGTGTGTCCGAACATCGTAACCTCACTTTATTAGATATGGTGTGATCTATGATGTCTCTTACTGATTCACCGCTATCGTTTTGGGGTTATGCTTTAGAGACGGCTGCATTCACGTTAAATAGGGCACCATCTAAATCCATTGAGACGACACCTTATGAAATGTGGTTTGGCAAGAAACCCAAGTTGTCATTTCTTAAAGTTTGGGGGTTGCGATGCTTATGTGAAAAAGCTTCAACCTGATAAGCTCGAACCCAAATCAGAGAAATGTGTCTTCATAGGATACCCAAAAGAGATTGTTGGGTACACATTCTATCACAGATCCGAAGGCAAGATATTCGTTGCTAAAAATGGATCCTTTCTAGAGAAGGAGTTTCTCTCGAAAGAAATGAGTGGGAGGAAAGTAGAACTTGATGAGGTAACTGTACCTGCTCCCTTATTGGAAACTAGTTCATCACAGAAATTAGTTCCTGTGACTCCTACACCTATTAGTGAGGAAGCTAATGATGATGATCATGTAACTTCAGATCAAGTTACTACCGAACCTCATAGTTCAATTAGAGTAAGATCTGCACCAGAGTGGTATGGTAATCCTGTTATGGAGGTCATGTTACTTGACCATGACGAACCTATGAACTATGAGGAAGCGATGATGAGCCCAGATTTTGCGAAATGGCTTGGGGCCATGAAATCTGAGATGGGATCCATGTATGAGAACAAAGTGTGGACTTTGGTTGACTTGCCCGTTGATCGGCAAGCCATAGATAATAAATGGATCTTCAAGAAGAAGACTGACACTGACGGTAATGTTACTATCTACAAAGCTAGACTTGTTGCAAAAGGTTTTCGACAAGTTCAAGGAGTTGACTACGATGAGACCTTCTCACCCATAGCGATGCTTAAGCCCGTCCGAATCATGTTAGCAATTGCCGCATTTTATGATTATGAAATTTGGCAAATGGATGTAAAAACTGCATTCCTGAATGGATTTCTGGAAGAAGAGTTGTATATGATGCAAACAGAAGGTTTTATCGATCCAAAGGATGCTAACAAAGTATGCAAGCTCCAGCGATCCATTTATGGACTGGTGCAAGCATCTCGGAGTTGGAATAAATGTTTTGATAGTTTGATCAAAGCATATGGTTTTATACATACTTTTGGAGAAGCCTGTATTTAGAAGAAAGTGAGTGGGAGCTTTGTAGCATTTCTAATATTATATGTGGATGACATATCACTGATTGGAAATGATATAGAATTTCTGGATAGCAAAAAAGGATACTTGAACAAGAGGGTTTCAATGAAATACCTCGGTGAAGTTGCTTATATATTGGGCATCAAGATCTATAAAGATAGATCAAGACGCTTAATTGGACTTTCACAAAGCACATACCTTGATAAAGTTTTGAAGAAGTTCAAAATGGATCAAGCAAAGAAAGGGTTCTTGCCTGAGTTACAAGGTATGAAGTTGAGTCAGACTCAATGCCTGACCACTACAGAAGATAGAGATAAAATGAAAGTCATTCCCTATGCTTCAGCCATAGGTTCTATCATGTATGCAATGATGTGTACCAGACCTGATGTGTGCCTTGCTATTAGTTTAGCAGGGAGGTACCAAAGTAATCCAGGAGTGGATCACTGGACAGCGGTCAAGAACATCTTGAAATACCTGAAAAGGACAAAGGATATGTTTCTCATTTATGGAGGTGACAGAGAGCTCGTCGTAAAAGGTTACGTCGATGCAAGCTTTAACACTGATCGATATGACTCTAAGTCACAAACCGGATATGTATTTATATTGAACGGTGGAGTTGTTAGTTGGTGCAGTTCTAAGCAAAGCGTCGTGGCGGGATCTACGTGTGAAGCGGAGTACATAGCTGCTTCAGAAGCAGAAAATGAAGGAGTCTAGATGAAGGAGTTCATATCCGATCTAGGTGTCATACCTAGTGCATCGGGTCCAATGAAAATCTTTTGTGACAATACTGGTGCAATTGCATTGGCAAAGGAATCCAGATTTCACAAGAGAACCAAGCACATCAAGAGACGCTTCAATTCCATCCGCGGTCAAGTCAAGGAGGGAGACATAGAGATTTGCAAGATACATACGGATCTGAATGTTGCAGACCCGTTGACTAAGCCTATCTCATGAGCAAAACATGATCAGCACCAAGACTCGATGGGTGTTAGAATCATTATTGTGTAATGTAGATTATTGACTCTAGTGCAAGTGGGAGACTAAAGGAAATATGCCCTAGAGGCAATAATAAAGTTGTTATTTATATTTCCTTATACCATGATAAATGTTTATTATTCATGCTAGAATTGTATTAACCGGAAACTTAGTACATGTGTGAATACATAGACAAACAGAGTGTCACTAGTATGCCTCTACTTGACTAGCTCGTAAATCAAAGATGGTTAAGTTTCCTAGCCATAGGCATGCGTTGTCATTTGATTAACGGTATCACATCATTAGAGAATGATGTGATTGACAAGACCCATCCATTAGCTTAGAATGATGATCGTTTAGTTTGTTGCTATTCCTTTCTTCATGACTTATACATGTTCCTATGACTATGAGATTATGCAACTCCCGAATACCGGAGGAACACTTAGTGTGCTATCAAACGTCACAACATAACTGGGTGATTATAAAGATGTTCTACAGGTGTCTCCGATGGTGTTTGTTGAGTCGGCGTAGGTCGAGATGAGTCTCGATCATGTCTACATGGTCACAACATAACCAATGTCGGAGAGGTATCTCTGGGCCCTCTCGGTAATGCACATCACTATAAGCCTTGGAAGCAATGTGACTAATGATTTAGTTGCGGGATGATGCATTATGGAACAAGTAAAGATACTTGCCGGTAATGAGATTGAACTAGGTATTGAGATACCGACGATCGAATCTCGGGCAAGTAACATAGCGATGACAAAGGGAACACCATATGTTGTTATGCGGTTTGACCGGTAAAGATCTTCGTAGAATATGTGGGAGCCAATATGAGCATCCAGGTTCCGCTATTGGTTATTGACCGCAGATGAGTCTCGGTCATGTCTACATAGTTCTCGAACCCGCAGGGTCCGCACGCTTAACGTTCAATGACGATCGGTATTATGAGTTTACGTGTTTTGATGTACCGAAGGTTGTTCGGAGTCCCGGATGTGATCACAGACATGACAAGGAGTCTAGAAATGGTCGAGACATAAAGATTGATATATTGGTCGATGTTATTCGGACACCGGATGAGTTTTGGGGGTCACCGCATAAATATCGGGAGTGCCGGGGGGTTATCGGAACCCCCGGGGGAACTAATGGGCCAACATGGGCCTTGTGAGGAAGCGAGGAGGGGCCCCTAGGGCCGGCCGTGCCCCCTTTGAGGAGTCCAAATTGGACTAGGAGGGGGCGGCACCCCCCTCTTTCCCTCTCCCTCTCTACCTCTCCTTCCTCCCCCCTTTGGAAACTTACTAGGAATAGGATTCCTAGTAGGAATCCTACTTGGGGCGCGCCCTGTGAGGGCCGGCCGGCCTTACCCTTGCTGCTTTATATACGGGGGCAGGAGGGCACCCTAGAACACACAAGTGAACAGTTATTTTAGCCATGTGCGGTGCCCCACTCCACGGATTTCCACCTCGGTCATATCATTGCAGTGCTTAGGCGAAGCCCTGCGTCGGTAACTTCATCATCACCGTCACCACCCCGTCGTGCTAACGAAACTCTCCCTCGGCCTCAACTGCATCAAGAGTACGAGGGATGCCACCGAGCTGAACGTGTGTAGATCGCGGAGGTGTCATGCTTTCGGTACTTGATCGATTGGATCGCGAAAAAGTTTGACTACATCAACCGCGTTACTTAACGCTTTCGCTTTCTGTCTATGAGGGTACATGGACACACTCTCCTGCTCGTTTCTATGCATCACATAGATAGAGCTTGCATGACCGTAGGTAAACTTTTGAAATACTGCGTTCCCCAACAGGCACAACCCACCTGGGCGCGCCAGGGAGCCCAGGCCCGCCCTGGTGGCTTGTGCTCACCTAGGCCCACCTCCGATGCCCATCTTCTGGTATATAGGTCATTTTGACCTAGAAAAAAATAAGAGGAAGATTTTCGGGACGGAGCACCGCCGTCTCGAGGCGGAACTTGGGCAGGAGCACTTTTGCCCTCCGGTGGAGCTATTCCATCGGGGTAACTTCCCTCCCTGAGGGGGAAATCATTGTCATCATCATCACCAACAACTCTCCCATCTTGGGGAGGGAAATATCCATCAACATCTTCAACAACACCATCTCATCTCAAACCCTAGTTCATCTCTTGTGTTCAATCTTGTTACCGGAAATATAGATTGGTGCTTGTGGGTGACTAGTAGTGTTGATTACATCTTGTAGTTGATTACTATATGGTTTATTTGGTGGAAGATTATATGTTTGGATCCATTGTCTATTTAATACTCCTCTGATCATGAGCATGATTATTATTTGTGAGTAGTTACTTTTGTTCTTGAGGTCACGGGAGAAATCATGTTGCAAGTAATCATGTGAATTTGATATGTGTTCGATATTTTGATAGTATGTATGTTGTTATTCCCTTAGTGGTGTCATGTGAACGTCGACTACATGACACTTCACCATATTTGGGCCTAAGGGAATGCATTGTGGAGTAGCAATTAGATGATGGGTTGCGAGAGTGACAGAAGCTTAAACCCCAGTTTATGCGCTATTCCGTTAGGGACCGATTGGATCCAAAAGTTTAATGCTATGGTTAGAATTTATTCTTAATAATTTTCTCGTAGTTGTGGATGCTTGCGGGAGGTTTAATCATAAGTAGGAGGTTTGTTCAAGTAAGAACAGCACCTGAGCATCGGTCCACCCACATATCAAATTATCAAAGTAGCGAACACGAATTAAACCAACATGATGAAAGTGACTAGATGAAATTCCCGTGTACCCTCAAGAACGCTTTGCTTATCATAAGAGACCATTTTGGCCTGTCCTTTGCCTCAAAATGATTGGGCTACCTTGCTGCACATTTGTTACTACTATTGTTACTTTCTCGTTACAAATTATCTTGCTATCAAACTACTCCGCTACTTACAATTTCAGCACTTGCAGACATTACCTTACTGAAAACTACCTGTCATTTCCTTCTGCTCCTCGTTACGTTTGACACTCTTACTTATAAAAAAGAGCTACAATTGATCCCCTATATTTGTGGGTCATCAAGGCTAATTTATGGCGCCGTTGCCGGGGAGTGAAGTGCCTTTGGTAAGTGGAATTTGGTAAAGGAACATTCATATAGTGTGCTGAAATTTATTGTCACTTGTTACTATGGAAAACAATCCTTTGAGGGGTTTGTCCGGAACCACAATTAGCTACCCCTCAACCTACTGCACCTACTGAAAATATAGAATATGAAATTCGTTCGGGTATGAGAGAACAACTACTAGCTAATCCTTATGCAGGAGATGGACTGAACATCCTGATATGCACTTCATATATGTGGAAAAAATTTGTGGATTGTTTAAGCTTGTAGGTTTACCCGGAGATGAAGTTATGAAAAAGGTTTTCCCTTTATGTTTGAAGGGAAATGCATTGGCATGGTATAGGCTATGCGATGATATTGGATTATGGAATTGGAATCATTTGAAATTGGAGTTCCATCAAAAAAATTATCCTATGCATCTAGTTCATCGTGTTCGAAATTACATATATAATTTTTGGCCTCGTGAAGGAGAAAGTATCGCTCTAGATTGGGGGAGGCTTAAGTCAATGTTATATTCATGCCCCAATCATGAGCTCTCAAGAGAAATTATTATCCAGAACTTTTATGCTCGGCTTTTTCATAATGATCAAACCATGCTTGATACTTCTTGTGCTGGTTCTTTTATGAAGAAGATTATTGAATTCAGGTGGGATCTTTTGTAAAGAATTAAACGCAACTCTGAAGATTGGGAACTCGACAAAGGTAAAGATTCAGGCATTAAACTTAAGTATGATTGTGTTAAATCTTTATGGATACCGATGCTTTTCAGAAGTTTAGCACTAAATATGGACTTAACTCTGAGATAGTAGACTCCTTTTGTGAATGATTTGCTACTCATGTTGAACTCCCTAAAGAGAAGTTGTTTAAATATCACCCACCTATTAAAGAAGAAACTAAAGAACTGATACCAGTTAAAGAAGAAACTATATTTATAATGTTGATCCAGTTGTCCCTTCTACTTATATTGAGAAACCACCTTTTCCTGTTAGGATTAAGGAACATGCTGAAGTTTCAACTGTGGTTAACAAAAGCTATATTAGAACACCTAAACCTGATGAACAAATTAAAGTAGAACCTAGCATTGCTATTGTCGGGGGTTGGATGCGACATATGCCAAAGGATGGCTTATCATGGTGGGGGCGAGTAGAACGTCGCCGGTGCCTAGAAGAGGGATGAGGCATAGACATGCACGCCAGCGAATCTTACCCAGCTTCAGGGCTCTCCGAGGAGATAATACCCCTACTGCTGCTCCGCGGGGTCTCCGCATGATCACTATAGTGATATGTGTACAAAGTTGCTCCTCGAGCTGTGTTCTGGAGGTAGGAGAGGGCAAGGCTAGCTCTCTCCCTCTTATGCTTCTGGTCTAGTGGTAAAAGGATCGAACCCTTTGCATGGGTGTTCCGGGGGGTTTATATAGGCCTACCCCCCGGGGGTACAATGGTAATCTAACTGGGTGCAGGTCCCAGCCGTCTGTCTCTTAGGCCGCCGTCTTCTCCGCCGACTCCTGGGGCCCGCCTCTGGTGGGCCCCGCCGACTGACCTGGTCACTGTAGCCGCGCCTCTGATGACGTTGGCTTGGTCGTGGGGTCGTGGCAACAGTGCCGCCGTCTGGCGGGCGATCACTATCGCCACTCCCCGTCTTATCTGGTTAATGGCGTGCGGGGCCCGTGGGAGGAACGGGCCGACTCTCGGAGGCCGACTCCCATGAGGTCCGTCTTCGGGTGCTCTCGCCGTCTTTCGTCCCCCCCGCTGACTAGCGGGACCCGCCGTCTCCAGGCCGTACATGCGGGCCAATGTGGGAACAGGGTTTCACCGTCGGGGCGGACGTCAGGGCCAGTATGGCAACAGTGCCGCGCCGGACGGAGATCTCCTTCGGTACGATGTACTGTGGCCATACCTGCCCTTGGTAATCAAAGTAGGGGAGGGCCATACTCCGGCCATCCCTGGTCTCGTCCTTCTTCTCGAAGGCAAAGGGCGGTGAAGTCGCGGGCCGACTCCCCATAGTCGGCTTCCCTGGAGTCACCAATTGGGAGTCGGCTTATGCCGCAGCCGTCTCTGGGATTCGGCCATGAGTGGGTAGTCGGTGATGCTGCAGCCGACTCCCAGAGTCTATCCTTCGTCTTGGGATCCTTGAGGGGCGAAGCCCGCCCCGATGTCTTGAAAGGTTCTAGGTCTCGGGTTAGCCTACCCGTGGCCCATTACTCCGACAGTAGTCCCCGAAGCTGGTGAGGCGCCGAGGGGGACATGTCGAGGAGCCTCAACAGTTTCTTCCTTCGAGTGGTTAGATCTGAGGCTTGCCTGCCGTCTTCCTCCGAGCCGATCATTGGGAGGTGATCTTGCTCAGGCCGTCTACGACGAGCCGACTATCGGAAGCCGGACTCGTCGAAGGCCGTCTGGTTCTTTAGAGAGTTTGAAAGTCTTGGCGGGATTCAAATGGCGTGCTTGATAAGTTACACGGCCGCCGCCCGCCGCGGCCCTGCAAAGGGACGCCACGTGGCCGGGCCAGCCTGCCAGCCCACGCGCGCGACGGGACAGGCCCGCGGGTGGGGCCCGCCATTACCGCGCCTCGGCCTTCGAACGGATCCGTTGTGGCCGCGCGGGCGGTTGAGCTTCCCGGCGCAGTAAATGCGTGTGGTAATTTCCGTGGTAAATCGTGGGGGTCATGGGGGCGTGGGCGCAGTTAATCCCACGATGCCCCCAAGGCTTCTCAGCCCGCCGGTCTATAAGTAGGCGGAGGGAGCGGGGCGGCGAGGCACGCGCGCCCGCTCTCCCCTGCTTCCTTTTCTTCTTTCTTCTCCCTTCATGCTCCCACCGCTGCTGCGCTGAACTACACCCCGCTTGCAGCAATGAGCTCTTCCTTCGCCGCCGCGCCCGCCACCATGCACTCTGGCGTATGGGACGGTTCTGAGATCGACGATGACATGATCGACTTCCTCCGCAAGACGCGTCGCCTCCCCAGTGCGCACCTCGTGCAGGCCCGCGCTCCGCCGTCGGCAGAGGTGACGCCGGCGCCGAAGGAGGGCGAGCAGCTCGTGTTCCGCTCCCACCTCATGCACGGCCTGGGGCTTCCGGCAAGCGGGTTCTTCCGTTCGTTCTTGGAGTTCCATGGCCTTCAGCCGCACCACCTTACCCCAAACACGGTGGTGCTGCTGGCGGCCTTCACCGCCTTGTGCGAGGGCTTCCTCGGCGTTCTCCCCACCATCGAGCTGTGGGGGGAGTTATTTCAATCCAAGCTCGGCACGCATGTCGCCGGCGTGCCAGCCCAGTGCAGCGCCTACATCGCCATGCGGAGGACGACAGTCGACAACCCGTTCCCCGCCATCCAGCTAATCAAGTCGGTGAAGATGTGGCAGGGCTCTTACTTCTGAACGTCGCCCCAGACAGCGACTGGGTTAATCTGACGGCTTACATAGTCGGCGCGCCAGCTGGGAGGCAGCCCAGCTGGTCCTACCGCGCCAAGACGCTGACTCCGGCTGGAGCCGCCGCCGTGGCGCGACTTCGAGTGCTGACGCAGTCGGCCGGTCTGACTGGGCCCGACTTGCTGGCCGCCTTTGTGGCGCGCCGAGTCCTCCCGCTCCAAAGCCGGCCTCATCTGATCAGTCAGATGAGCGGCCACCAGGACCCCAGTCAGATGTGCACCAAGGACATGCCCCATGCGGAGGTAGCGGACACGGTGAACTACATCGCGAACTGCGGCCTCTCAGAGGATTGGCAGTTCGGCATGGAGCCGTACTCGCGCGCCAACCCCCCGCTAGTGGTAAGTGGTTCTTCTTCTTCTTCTTCTTCTTCTTTTACAGCCGAATCCGACTTCTGATCTTATTACTCTTATCTCTTGAACCAGAACCCTCTCCTCCAGCCCTCGGCCGGTGCAGCGGGGCCGCCCCGCCAGTTCGCCCCTGATCGAGCGGAGAGCGACGTCGACGACCCCGACCTGGGGGTGGCGGCAATGGAGGCCGACACCGAAGGAGGCGGCGAAGGAGAGGAAGGTGGCCTGAGGCCCTCGGCGACCTTCGCCGACTGGCCTGCCGGCGAAGACGGGGAAGTCGCCCCACGCCATCAATCGAGGCAAGACGGCGCGAGGAAGCACTGGGCCGGGCCGAGTTCCCTCGGAGGCCGGGAGAAGAAGTTTAAGGGGGCGGCCGCCGCGACCAAGTGGGAAGAGGCGGTCGCGAGGGCCCAACGCTACCGTAAGGAAGTGAAGAAGCCACCGCTATCCTCTGGGTAAGCGTTTCTGCTTCTTTGTCTTGTTTTATCTTCTGGTGGACTTGGTCCGGGTACTTACGCGTCTTCCCTATTCCAGAGCTCCTCTCACCCTTGGGAGAGTCGCTGCCGCCTCCATCAGGGGGTCGGTGGAGTCGTCCGCCACGACTCGGTGTATTGATCCTACTGCCGACCTCCGCGAAGCGACGGAGCGGAACGCGCAGGAGAAGCGCGACGAGGATGAAGCCGCCCGTCGGGAGAAGGCGGAGGCCGAGAAGGCGGCCGCCTCCACCCAGAAGGGGCTGGAGGGAGCAGAAGCCGCCGCCGCGGCCAAAGAGCGGGCCAAAGAAGCCGCGCGCCGCCAGTCGGCGCTGTTCGTCGTCCCATTGAACTCGGCGCAGCCTCCGGATTATACGGAGCAGTCTGGGGAAGTCGGCGGGGAGCACCCCATCATGGAGAGGGAGAGCGGCGAGACCCCCGGTCTGGACACGGTGGTGCCTCCACCACCGCCCTCTCCGCCATCGGGAAGCGCGAGGGATAAACAGCCGGCGGACCCGCCGGTGCCGCCGACTACGGACAAAGCCATGGCGAACTTGCTTCTCCAAGTCGCCTCGCCGACGCGCCGCCATCTGGAGAAGGCGACTTCAGCGCCGCGCCCTCTAGAGACCGGAGCAGCCAGCTCGGCCGTGCCAGACGTCCAGGTGATAAGCGTCGCGCCCGTCGGCTGGGTGCGAGGAGGCGGCACCGGCCCGCTGAACCAGGCGCTCCTGGACGTCCAGGCGAAGCTGCGAGCCGAAGGCGACGCCCTCCAGAACTGCACCAAGGCGCATCTGGCATCGCGTGCGGCCGTCCGGGTATGTTTCTTCTGACTTTGTTTTTTCTTGCTCTTCTCTGTGGGGGCGCGCCAGCGCACCCACTGGGTGTAGTCCTCGAGTTCCGAGCCGGCTGCTGAGCAGGCGGGTTGGAACTCTATTTGGTGAGTTCCAAATGCTTATTCTTTTTGAAATGCTTATCGTAGGACTACCACAACCTCCGAGCCACCGTCTTAAACCGTAATGTTGAACAACTGGGCAAGCGGACCGCCGACTTGTCGGAGAGCCGGAGTGAGTTTCCTTCTTCGCGGGGGCGCGCTGGCGCACCCGCGGGCTGTAGTCCCCGAGATTCGGGCCGACTGCTGCGCAGTCGGGCCGGATCTTCTTGGCGACCTTTTCTGATGACTTGTGTCCTTTTTCTTCTTTCTTCAGAGGCCAACGCCGTTCTTCAGCAGCAGCTGGGCGAAACCAACACCGCCTTGCGCGCCAAGGAGGTGGAGTGCGGCAAGCTCGTTACGGAGCGCGACCTGCTCGCTGCGCAGCTGGCGGAGCAGAAGGAGTTGCTCAAGAAGGCGCAGGAGGAGGCAAAGGAGAGAGAGACTGGGCTCCAAGCCGAGTTCGAGGCCGAACGCTCCTCCTGGACCGATAAGGAGGCGAAGCTGACCTCCGGCTTCCATGAGATTGAAGATATCGTTGATGGTAAGTTTTCTTTACTCGCTTTCTTTGAGCAGCCGATTGTGGGTCGGGCCGACTCTTGCTTTTTCTGACTTGCTTCTTTTTCCGTCTTGGTAGACTTCTTCCCGGGCCATGCGCAAATTGCCGTTCAAGCCATCGAGGCCGATCGCGAGGCGCGGAGGGCGGCCGGCGAGGAGGTTGCTGCGAATGTCCCCCGGACTCTTGATGAACAGCTTCCGAGCATCGAGGCTCGCCTGCGGCCGGCTCACCGGATGCTGCACCGGCTTCAACGTGTCGGCGCCCAGGCGATTGCTGCCTTATGGCCAGAGATGCCGATTCTGCGCACTCCCAGCCGGACTGCCGACTGGCTGGAGATCGCAGTGGGCCGTCTGGAGGCTTGGAAAGGCTCCTCGGCACATGCCGGAGCGCGTTGTGCCTTGGAGTTCGTCAAGCCGTGGTATCCAGACCTGAGCCTGGACCAGCTGGCCACGCTCCGGGCTGAGGCCCAGCTGGAGCTGGCAGCCATGAAGGACGACTTTGTTAAGCGCGCCGCGGCGATCGCCGAGTACGTCGACACCAATGTCTTCGTTCCTGAGCGAACTGACAACGGCGAGGAGGCGTCGCCGGAGTGGTTTGGGATGAACCCGAACTACGGCGAGGACTCGGTGGAGGTGATCGGCTCCAGTGTCGAGGAGGGAGACGAGGTGGAGGTCGGAGACGAGATGGAGGCGCCAGAAGCCGGGGCGGGCGATCAGCCTTAGCTCGACCGTGCCTCCAACAACGAGCCGCGCCCAACTGCGCCGACTGCCGCTGGAGGTGATCAAGCCGAGTCTGCCCAGCCGGCCGCCCCAACGTCCGACACCGCCATCTCTTCCGAGCCCCCAAACCCGTCTGCTGCTTCATAGGCCGCCGCCTTGTCATATTTATCTGCTTAGTAGTTTCTTGAAGAACTTTGTTAATTCGCACAATTCCACCCGCGGGGTGTATTTTGAACTTCTGTTCAAAGATTCGGCCAATGGCCTCTGTGATGTAAATATTTATCTGGGTTCTATCATTTCTTGCTTATTGCTCTTTTGGCTTTTTCCCTTTGCCGCCTTCCCTTGGACGCCGTCTTTGCCAGTCGGACAGCCGCTCCGCGGACTGCCGCTGGATCAAATACTTGGCTACTTTGGGAAGGCAAGTGCTCAGCCATTCTAGAGTTTTCTTAGCAAGTCGGATAGAAAACGGCAAGCCGACTACTCGGAGTCGGTTTTGCGAGGAACGGCTGGAAAGCCGGCTTGAGCTATGTTTGTGCTTTGAGTCCTTAGCCATTTTTCGTGTGGGCGCCCATTCTTCCTTACTCCTGCCCGCTGGGCAGTCGCTCTGCGAGCTGCGGCTTCTAATAGGAGACGGCTTAGGCACCACACACTACTTGTCCGACTGCAGGAAGCGTTTTCATAGCGCGAGACGGCGAGTCCCCGGGCAGACTAGTCGAGCCCGATGCCAAGCGGCATAACAAAGAGTAGCATACTCGGAAGCATAACACTTATTGTACAGATAAAAAAAGGGGCAGTCCCCGAGTCCATCTCGGGGGGCCCAGAGTCTTGGTACTTTAATACAAAGGGGTAGCGTGGTACATACTGCATCAGCTGTAAAATCTTCGAAGAAGATTCGCGTTCCATGGTCGCTCCGTCTCTTTGCCAGAGTCGTCCCTCTTGCGTGCTCGGGGCTTCTGAGCGTCGATCAGGTAGTAGGAGTCGCTGCCTAGCACCTTGCTGATGATGAAGGGGCCTTCCCATGGTGCCAACAACTTGTGCTGGCCGGCTGTCCGCTGGATCAGCCGGAGCACAAGGTCGCCCTCTTGGAAGGATCTCGGCCTGACCTTCCTATTGTAGTAGCGACGTAGGCTCTGCTGGTAGATGCTGGACCAGCTGAGTGCCAACAGCCGGCCCTCTTCCAGCAGATCGACACCGTCTTGTCATGCTTCTTCTGCCTCTTCCGCAGTGTACATCGTGACTCGCGGGGAGTCGAACTTTATATCCGTTGGGATGACGGCTTCAGCACTGTAGATGAGGAAGAAGGGTGTGAAGCCGGTCGACTTGTTTGGAGTCGTGCGCAGACTCCAGAGGACGGCTGGCAACTCGTCAAGCCAACAGCCGGCCGAACGCTCCAGTGGTTCGACCAACCGAGGCTTGATGCCGGACAGGATGAGGCCATTCGCCCGCTCCACCTGCCCGTTTGACTGCGGATGGGCAACGTACGCTAAGTCCAGTCGGATGCCCTGCGTCGCGCAGAAACGGGCCAAGGCGCCTCTGGCAAAGTTGGTGTCGTTGTCGGTGATGATGCTGTGCGGTATGCCATACCGGATTGTGATGTTTGAGATGAAAGTCACGGCCGTCGGACCATTCAACTTCTTGATGGGCTTCACTTCTATCCACTTGGTGAACTTGTCCACCACGACAAGCAGATGAGTTAGGCCGCCTCGTGCTGTCTTGAAGGGTCCCACCATATCCAGGCCCCAAACTGCAAAGGGCCAGGCGATGGGGATAGTCTTGAGTGCTGAAGCCGGCTGATGCGGCTTGGATCAGAACTTCTGGCACCCCTTGCATCACTGGACCAACTCTTTGGCCTCTTCTAGGGCAGTCGGCCAGAAGAAACCGTGTCGGAAAGCTTTGGCGATGAGTGCTCTTGAGGCCGCATGGTGGCCGCACTCACCTTGATGGATGTCTCTGAGAATTGCGTGGCCTTGCTCTGGTTCGACGCAGCGCTGGTAAACACCAATGACGCTGCGCCTGACCAGCTCTCTGTTGATTATGGTGTATGCTGCTGCCCGGCATTGTACTTGCCGAGCTAAGGTTTCATCAGACGGCAGCTCCTTGTTCACCAGGAATTGGAGGATGGGTTGGGCCCATGAGGGTGCTGCTATCTCTTCAACTGCCAGAACTGCGACTTGGACGAGGGCGGCTGAGCTGGGAGGCGGCGGTCTGGAGTCCGCGGCCGCTTGCTGGATTAATGAAGTCCCCGGGCCGACTGGTGCAGTCCCCGGGCCGAGTTCTGGAGTCTTTTTTCTGGTCGCCGCAGTCCCCGGGCCGAGTTCTGAAGTCCCCGGGCTGGCTTTAACTACGGCGTTCTTGGAGTCGTCTGCGAGGGTTTTTGCGCCGTCTGCTTGGGCTTTGGAGCCGGATCCGACTTCTTCTGGAGGAGCCGGCACAAAAATGGAGTCTGACTCTGGTGAAGGCTTGATGGATGGCTTGAGGAGGCGCTGAAGAGCGACGCCAGATGGTATTGCTTGGCGAGTGGAGCCGATTCGTGCCAAAGTATCTGCTAGGTTGTTGTCGTTTCTTGGCACGTGGAGGAACTCGCACCCCTTGAAATATCCGATGAGTTGCTGCACGAGGAAGCGGTACCTTGCCATGTTTGCGTCCTTGGCGTCCCAGTCGCCAGATGATTGCTGGACCACCAAGTCGGAGTCGCCATAACACAGGATCCGGCGAATGCCAAGTTCTTTGGCAAGCCGGAGCCCGTGAATGAGCGCCTCGTATTCAGCGACGTTGTTGGAGGCGGCGAAATGGATGTGCAGTGCATACTGGAGCTTGTCTCCTTTAGGAGAGGTGAGGACAACGCCGGCTCCCAAGCCGGTGCGCATCTTGGAGCCGTCGAAATGCATCCGCCAATGGGTGGAGTCGGGCGCTAGCGGCAGGTACTGGGTCTCGGCCCAATCGACGAGGAAGTCGGCCAGTGCTTGTGACTTGATGGCGGTGCGTGGTTGATAGTAGATCGTGTAGGGCACCAACTCTATGGCCCATTTGGCCACTCGGCCAGACGCATCTCGGCTTCCAATGATTTCTGCTAATGGGGCCATGCAGACCACAGTGATTGGATGTTCTTGGAAGTAAGGCTTCAGCTTCTTGGCGGCAAAGTGCACACCGTAACACATCTTCTGGTAGTGGGGGTAGTTTTGCTTGGAGGTCGACAATACTTCAATCAGGTAATACACTGGTCTCTGGAATGATAGTGCCTTGCCTACCTCCTTGCTCTCTACTACAATGACTGTGCTGACTACTCGGCTGGTGGCGGCGATGTACAGGAGCATGGGCTCTTTGGGAGTCGGAGCCGCCAACACAGGGGGAGTAACCAACATCTTCTTCAGCTGCAGAAAGGCCTCATCCGCCTTGTGGTTCCACTGAAAAAATTGGTCTTCTTCATGAGCTGGTACAAGGGGAGAGCTTTCTCGCCCAGCCGACTGATGAAACGGCTGATGGATGCTAGACAGCCAGTGAACTTCTGCACATCCAACAGTCGGCTAGGTACCTCCATCCTCTCGATGGCCTTGATCTTCACAGGGTTGCACTCTATGCCGCGTTCAGAGACCAGGAAGCCGAGTAGCTGGCCGGCTGGTACTCCGAAAACACACTTCTCGGGGTTAAGCTTGATCTGGAATCGGCGCAGGTTCTCAAAGGTCTCCTAGAGGTCTTCCAGCAGAGTTCCGCGCTTTTCCATCTTTAGCACCACATCATCCACGTAAACGTGGGCATTTCGGCCGAGTTGCTTGAGGAGGCACTTCTGCATGCAATGCTGGAAGGTGGCGCCAGCGTTCCTCAAGCCGAACGTCATGGTCAGGTAGCAGAAGGCTCCAAACGGCGTGATGAAGGCGGTCTTTAATCTGTCTGCCGGGTTCAGCTTGATCTGGTGATATCCTGAATAGGCATCTAGGAAGCTCAACAGCTCGCATCCGGCTATGGAGTCGATCACCTAATCGATTCTCGGCAAAGCAAACGGGTCCTTGGGGCAGGCTTTGTTGAGGCTTGTGTAGTCAATACACATTCGCCACTGCTTGTTCTTCTTCAGTACTAAAACTGGGTTTGCTAGCCACTCTAGGAAAAATACTTCCATGATAAAGCCGGCTGCAAGGAGCCGGGCTATCTCTTCACCAACAACTCTTCTTTTCTCTTCTGACAGGCGGCGCAAGGGCTGCCTGACGGGCTTCACAACAGACCGGACATGTAACTTGTGCTCAGCAAATTCCGTCGGTACACCTGGCATGTCTTTGGGGGACCATGCGAAGATGTCCCGATTCTCACGGAGGAAATCGACGAGCTCGCCTTCCTATTTGCTGTCAAGGTTTGCACCCATGACAGCGTACCTCTCCGGGTGCTCTGGGTCCAAGGGTATCTTCTTCGTTTCCTTTGCTGGCTTGAACGAGCCCTCAGCTTCCGACTCCTTGGGGTTGGGCGACATCTCAGGCTGCTTGCCGGCCATCGCCACAACCCGATCAAAAAGCTGCTTCTCTGCTGCAATAACCAGGGACTCGGCCAGCCGACTGCTCTCGGCCGCGCAAGCGGACGACTTCCTGTAGTCGCCGGCCACAGTCAGAATTCCCTTGGAACTCGGCATCTTCATCTTGAGGTAGGCATAATGGGGGACCGCCATGAACTTGGCCAAAGCAGGTCGGCCAAGCAGCGCATGGTACGGGCTTTCGAGGTCCACCACTTCAAACCAGACTGGCTCTCGGCGGAAATGTTCCTTATCTCCGAAAAGGACGTCTATCAGAATCTTGCCGATTGGGGAGCAGGAAAGGCCAGGGACAATCCCATGAAATACGGTCCGGCTGCTCTGGAGTTGTCTTTGCTTGATTCCCAACTTCTCCATTGTATCTTTATACAGGATGTTGATACTGCTACCTCCGTTTATCAGAACTCGCGAGAAGCGAGCTGCCCGCCTATCAGTGGCAAAGGTGGCTTCCAGGACCAGGGCATAGGAACCTGGATTCGGCATCACCTCTAGGTGATCAGCTCTGCTCCAACTGATAGGCTTCTCGGACCAGTGCATGAACTCTGGAGTATCTGACACTACTGCGTTAACTTCTTGCTGCTGCAGCCACCTGATGTGCATGTCATCTGCCACACTGGTGAACACCACGTAGGCTCCATGCTCTTTCGGGTACTCGTCTTGTACTGCGCCGACTGGCCTGACAGCCGGCTGCTGGGGTGGAGGCGGAGGCGGCTACCCAGCAGGTGGAGGAGGCGCCAGGCCGTCTCCCTTGGCAATCCTGGTGAGAAAGTGGCACTTTCTGGTGGTGTGGTTCGACGGCTTCGCGCCGCTGTGGAACTTGCAGGGACCATCTAGAGTCTGCTCGTAGGAGAAAGTCGGCAACCAGTTGGACTTGCCGTCCTTCTGCCGCTTGGGTGGAGGTTGTCCCTCCGGCGGTTGATCTTCGACTGTTGCGACCTGCCGGCTACTGGAAGCCGGCCGTGGGGCCTTGCGCTTGTGATCATTCTGCTGCTGTCACTGGCTGGCGTCTCCAGCCGGAGTTCTGGGAGCCTGAGGGGCTACTTTGCCAGCCGTGCTGACTTGGATCTCCGTCTTCATAGAAGAGTCGGCTGTGGCATACTTGTCTGCTATGATCAGCAGCTCATCCAGGGTCTCTGGCTCGTCGCAGAGGAGCTTATGCTTGAGGAGGGTGCCTTCTCTGCACCCGGCGGTGAAGTACTCGATGGCCTGCACCTCGTGGACGCCCTCGCAGGAGTTTCGGAGCTCGGCCCAACGCGTGAGGTAGTCGCGAGTAGATTCGTTGGGGCCTTGCACGCACAAGGAGAGCTGGCGAGGCTTGGGAGGTCGCTTGTATGTGCTCGTGAAGTTCCGGATGAAAGCCTCGACGAAGTCGGGCCAGCCGTTGATGCTGCAGGGTTTCAGGCTGTTCAACCATGTCTGGGCCGTGCCCTGGAGCATGAGTGGAACATACTTCACGGCAACACGCTTGTTGCCGTTTGCTATGCTGACGGTTGTGGAGTAGTCAACCAGCCAGTCTTCCGGCTTCATGGAGCCGGTGTACTTGGGAGTGTCTCTAGGGAGAGTGAACCTTTTGGGAAAGGGCTCATCTCGGATGCGGGGGCCGAAACACGGCGGTCCCAGCTCGTCTTCTTCTTCCAGCGCCAGGGATCGGTGGAGTCGGTCGATCCGGTGGCGGGCATCATTCTCTCCGAATCCCTCTCGGCGGCCGAGGCGGCCTCCGAGAGTCGGATGCTCAATGGGCGGCGGGGAGACTCGCCTTTCTCTGCGGGGTGGAGGAGGCACATAGTCGTCCCGCCGCTCCACTGCTCTCGGGCGGCCATCTTGGTCGCGTTCAATGGTGATGTGAGTCCGACTGCGGCTCGCAGCCGGCTCCTTGTCTTTTCTTCCGCGGACGCCGCCAGTCGGCGTCCGAGACGTTGCGCCTTGCTCTCGGCGGGGTGGCAGGTCGTCGTTCTGTTGCTGCGGCCCCTCGGTTCGGCAATCGGCCGCGTTCAGCGCGCCAGCCGCGTCGAGGAGTTGCTGGACTCGCTCTGTCATCAGTCGGCGCTGTTCGCCCTCGAGGTTGTCCAACTCGTCTACCGCCGCCTGGGCGGCTCGAATGTTCTCTGCGGGCGTGGCGTATAGGGGGCGATTGGCCCCGAACATGCTGGCAATGTCCGCGCCGCATTGCCGGACCGCGCCTAGGCGGCTAGGTCCTGTTGGGGCCGGCGAGCCGCCCACAGCGCGATCCATCTCACGCTGGTAGGCCTCTGACAAGCGTCACATGCTTGCCAGCTTCTTCGCGCCTTCGACGAGCTGGAGGCGGCGTGGCTCCAGCGTCTCGGCGTCGGCGTCCTCTGGAATGGGCACATCCAGGTCTTGCATTGCCGCATCAAGCGGGTCGCGAGTTCTTCCGTCGGAGTGCTCGCCATGGCCGATGACGAGCACTTCTGTGATGGTGCTTCCGCTGCCCTCCGCGCGAGGGAGCGGCTCGTCGTAGACCACCACGTTGGTGGGAAAGGCGTCGAGCGACGCGGTGTCGGAGTCGACCAGCATCGGGTCGGTGGAGCCTACGGACTCCAGGTCAGCGGCGGGCTCGCCGGCAACGTGGAGTTCGTCGAGGAGGCCGGCGAGGAGGCTCTCGGGGCCGCCGGTGCCTGCGTCGGATGCAGGCTCGCCGGAGAGGCAAACCATGCCGACAAGATCGGCGAGGCAGCTGGCTGCGCAGGCGGTCTCAGCGCCGTGCAGCGCGTCGGCGCAAACTCCCTCTGGCGTGCCGGGCTGGCTGCGCTCGCCGGGCAGGAAAAGGGTTCCCGTCCAGAACAGATCTCCAGACGACGGTGCACCTCGCCCCACGGTGGGCGCCAAATGTCGAGGGTTGGATGCGATATATGCCAAAGGATGGCTTATCATGGTGGGGGCGAGTAGAACGTCGCTGGTGCCTGGAAGCGGGATGAGGCGTAGAGATGCACGCCGGCGAATCTTACCCAGCTTCAGGGCTCTCTGTAACGCCCTTGATGCAGCTATATCTCCCACGTGTCGAAGCACGACTTAGAGGCATAACCACATTGAAAGCAATGTCGCAAGTGAGGTAATCTTCACACAACCCATGTAATACATAAGGGAAAGAGTTACATAGTTGGCTTACAATCGCCACTTCACACAATTACATGAATAAAACATTACATCATACATTTACAATCAGGGCCCGACTACGGAGCCAAAATAAAAGAAGAAAACCCCAAAAGCGACAAAGGTCCACGATCGACCCCAACTGGGCTCCACTACTGATCGACTAGAACGAAACAACACAAAGGATAAGATCTTCATCGAACTCCTCCTTGAGCTCGGATGCGTCACCTGCACAGTCTCATCGGCACCTGCAAACTGGTTTGGAAGTATCTGTGAGTCACGGGGACTCAGCAATCTCACACCCGCGAGATCAAGACTATTTAAGCTTAAAGGTAGGACAGGGTAGTGAGGTGGAGCTGCAGCAAGCGACTAGCATATATGGTGGCTAATATACGCAAATGAGAGCGAGAAGAGAAGGCAAAGCACGGTCGAACAACTATGATCAATAAGTGATCCTGAACTACTTACGTCAAGCATAACTCCAACAACCGTGTTCACTTCTCGGACCCTGCCGAGAAGAGACCATCACGGTTACACACGCGGTTGGTGTATTTTAGTTAGGATCAACTTCGGGTTTTCTACAACCGGACATTAACAAATTCCCATCTACCACATAATCGCGGGCACGGCTTTCGAAAGTTCAAAACCCTGCAGGGGTGTCCCAACTTAGCCCATGATAAGCTCTCGCGATCAACGAAGGATAATCCTTCTCCCCGGGAAGACCCGATCAGTCTCGGAATCCCGGCTACAAGACATTTCGACAGTAATAAAACAAGTCCAGCAAAACCGCCCGATGCGCCGACATCCTGATAGGAGCTGCACATATCTCGGTCTCAGGGCAACACCGGATGAGACTAGCTACGAGTAAAACCAGGCCTCGAGTTTCCACGAGGTGGCCCCGCAGGCAGCTCAGTTCGGACCAACACTTAGACAAGCATTGGCCCGGGGGGGCTAAATAAAGATGACCCTCGGGTTGATCAGACCCAAGAGAAAGGGGTAGGTGGTAGGCAAATGGTAAAACCAATGTTGGGCCTGCTGGAAAAGTCTTATTCAAAGCGAACTGTCAAGGGGGTCCCATAAATCACCCGACCGCGTTAGGGACGCAAAATCCGGGAACATAACACCGATATGACGGAAACTAGGGCGGCAAGAGTGGAACAAAACACCAGGCATAAGGCCGAGCCTTCCACCCTTTACCAAGTATATAGATGCATTAATTAAATAAGACATATTGTGATATCCCAACAAGTAAACATGTTCCAAAAAGGAACAACATCTCCATGTTCCAACAAGGAACAAACTTCATCTTCACCTGCAACTAGCAATGCTATAAGAGGGGCTGAGCAAAGCGGTAACATAGCCAAACAACGGTTTGCTAGGACAAGGTGGGTCAGAGGCTTGGTTTAACAATATGGGAGGCATGATAAGCAAGTGGTAGGTATCGCAGCATAGGCATAGCAAAAGAGCGAGCAATCTAGCAAGCAAAGATAGAAGTGATTTCGAGGGTATGGTCATCTTGCCTGAAATCCCGCAAGGAAGAAGAACGAGTCCATGAAGAAGACAAACGGACGAAGTCGAACGAATCCTCACAACTCCGGAACGAAACCGAAGCTAACGTGAGAAGCAACCCGGAAAGAAACAAACAACATAGTAAACAACCATCACATAAACATGGCATGATGCACAAACAAGTATGATGCATGTCCGGTTTAATGATTCATGTCATGGCAAAAATGCACAAGCAATCCTACAAATTAAGTGGAGCTCAATATGCAACGAGTTGCATATTGACGAAACACCATATTCGATTATTTGGTTCTCTCTTGTTTATGTACCCAACAATGTTAAATGTTGATTAACATGGCAAGATGTGAAGCATAAGTAAACTAACTATCTAGGCAAGTTTAAATGGGGCCGAAATAACAAACAACGATTCCGGTAATTCCTCATGTGCATATTTCGAATTTGCTACTGTTCTGACCTAAAACATATTTTATTGTTGTTAAACAGCAAAATAAAGTGCACCAAGTTAAACTATGCATTTTTCCACCCCATTTACATATATAATTTATTAAAATCCGAGTTACGGTTAAATAGTTATGAATTAAATCATTTTAACATGGCATTTAAGCAAATTAATGCAAACAGCAATTTAAACATTTTAAACATGCATGAAAGCAGCATATTATGAAACTAGATGAAATCCTAAGCACTTTTCATATATAAATTATTTACATATGATGCATGATTAATTAGTTATTAGATGCATGAATACTAGGGGTTTTACTGTAAAACTGGCAGTCTCTAGATAATAGATAAATTCGCTGGAAAGGAAAAAAAACAGAACAGGCTGAATCTGAGGCAAACTGGGCTGGGGTTCTCACCATGGGCTTAGCCCAGTCGGTGAGGAGGAGGCCGGGCAGGGAGCGCTGGGCCTGAGCAAGAAGGCCCAGGCGCGGGCGACGTGGAACTCATCCACGCTGGCGCTAGGACAAGTCAACGAGGGGCGATGCTGGAACCGGCGTTCTTGAAGCAGGGGACGCAGTGGTCGACGGCTGCGGCCGGGCTTGGCGACGCGGGCGGCGGGAACGGTTGCCGGCGACGTGGGGCTTGGGCGCGACGCCGGAGAGGAGGCAGCTGCGGTACTTGCCGCAGCGGTGTGGGATGGCAAGGGCGGCCGGATCCAAGGCGGAAGAGGTGCGATGCAGGCAGGAACTTGCCGTCCATGGCGTCGGATGGAGGAGTCCATCCATGGCGCTGCTCATGCGAGCGAACGGGCATGGGGACGAGACGGGGCGGATCCGGGCATGGGACGAGGCGGTTCCTGGTGGTGGCTTGAGCATCGGGCGGCCATGGCGCTCCATGTGCTCCTGTAGTGGAAGGAAAGGGAGAGAGCGATGAGATACAGAGAGGAGGAAAAACGGGGGAAGGGAAGGGGGGCGACGTAGCTTAGCTGCTGCTGCTGGTAGACGGCGGGGACGGCACGAGGTGGGAGACGACAGGGAGCTCCTCTCCCTGGCTCGCGACGAGGGGAACGAGGCAGGGCTAGGCAGGGGAGATCGAGCAGAGGAGACATGGCCTCGGGCTTGAGGGAGGTGGCTGCGGGGAGCTACGGGAAGGACGGATGGTGGACGAGAGGAGTGGTGGCCGCTGCGATCTGATTGGGTGGAGATGGATCGGGAGGGATCCCGAGGTGGAAGAGAACTGGCGGCGGCGGCTGAGGGGATTTGGTGGATGGGACAAAGCTCCTAAATTCTAGGGTTAGGCTCAAATATATAGGTAGTGGGTTAGGTTAGGGACTAACGGACCCTCCGATCGTAATCGGATGGTCGAAGATAAATGGCTTAGGTGAGTCCAACAAATAAACGCAGATGTTTTATAGGTGTTTGGGGATGATCCGGATCCAACGGTGACGACTGCCCGGGTCGGGTTCGGGACAATTTTCGGACGCGCGCGAGGTGGGCCACGGGTTGACGAGAGGGGTTAGGTTGGGCCTGGCGGATTGTGAAGAGAGGGTTGGTCTGAGAGAAGAGAGGAGAGATGCAGCCCAGCACGGTTTCCGAAGACCGAAAACGTCCGACGTTAGACCGGCTATACTGCCGCTATAGTTTAACGGTTGGGCTATCAGACGAACTCCGAATGCGATAAAACTTGACAGGCGGTCTATCTACACTATAACAAGACCACACGTCAGCTCTCATCCCATTCCGAGAACATTCGCCGGCCACTTATAAAATAATGTTTTGGACATGCCGCGGGCGCGTGCAAGCTGTGTGTGGGCTCAAAACGGACAGCGGAGAGAACAAAGAGACCGGGACAGATACAAGTTTCGAAAACATGATGATGCAATGCGGATGATGACATGGCAAGATGCGACACGGAAGCAAATGACAAAGCAACCACAGCGAATAACTGGAGGACAACTGGCACATCGGTCTCGGGGCGTTACAACACTCCACCACTACGAGAGGATCTCGTCCCGTGATCTAGAATGGCACCGGAGGGGAAAACGGAAGAGAAAGAGAAGAGGTAAAGCTAAATTGCTTCTTTGACAAACGAGTGAAACCATGAACCTTGAGAGGTTGAAAAGTTGAAAGAAAGAACACAACGGAGTTGAACGAACTTGAAAACACTCCGTTAGAGAAGAGGAACAAGGAACATTACGGGAACTTGAAGGTTGCAAAGACATGAATCAAGAGTTTAATGGACAAGATAGAATTTGAAACCACTCCGGTTCAACAAGATAGAGAAGGAATAAGAATGACATAATTTGGGCAGCACTCCGACTGTAAATGGAAGGAATAGAACATGACCTTGACAAGATAAGAGGATACTTGAGAGAATTTAGATAAAAATGAACGAATAGATCTCGAGCTGATTAGAGACTACTAGAATGATGCACCGGTAAGATTTGGAGAACGAGAGCTGAAAGCTGAGGGTGAATAATTCTGAGATGAAAGGCTCCGGAGAATCAAACTGAAAAGACTCCTGAAATGCTCCGGATGGGTGAAAAGAATTCCCACAATCGAAAACAATTATGAGAGGATGGCATCAAGCTATAACAATGAATCTTGAAGAGAATGAGGCAAAATTTAAGAGAAACTCTTCTTTGGTCTTCAAATGTTGAGAATGATGACGAGAAACACCACCATGAATTGTTGAGGCACTCCGGAATGAGAATTGGGAAGGTTGAACCAACGATGAAAAGAATTGAAGCGATTCTTGGAGAAGGAATATGACTGATGATAATTCATTCTTACGTCAAACTTCGAAAAGAATTTGGGAATAGCTCCGGGATGATTAGAACAGTCAGGTAAGATCCTGGGAAAAGACCTGTGGGTTAGGGCCCACTCAAAAGAACCACCGTTGAATGATTGCTTGAAAGGAGCGATTGCATCGGTTGAATTAAATGGCTTGAATGAGATAGCATCCTCAAAAGAAATTGAGTGAATTGAGAATGGAAGCTTGAATCTTCTGAGATATCTTCATCACTCCGGAACAAATGAGTAGTGAGAGGTGAATGATTAAGAGATACACCGGCATTAGAAAACATTTGAAACAAGGAAAGATATGATCGACAAAGCTTGAATTGAGTCCACCGGAGTAGAAAAAATAACAAAGAATGATGAACTTGAAGTTGTTGCGCATCTTCATAAAAAATCACCGGATAAGAACATGAAGGAGAAGAATGGAGAGGCTTCACATCAATAAGATGGATACTTGATCAAGAAATCTGCGTCCTTGAAGAAATAAGGGTGGGAGGGCGGGAAAACAAAGACAACTTGGAACGGATGAAGCAAACACCGTTGAGAAGAACTGATAATTGATCTTGCGAATGATGAAGTGATCGGATCCACTTGAAGAGAGACACACCGGTTGAAAAGGATTGACATGGCACTCTCAGTTATCATGAAGGATTAGTATTCACATAGAAATATGAGAACACCATTTAGGAAAGGTATGGATTCAACATTTGACATCGAAGCAACTCGAATACCATAAAACAAATCAAAAACAAAGGATTGGCTTGTACAGTAAGCCGGAAACAAACATATGATAGATCCCATATCGTATCATGTGTCTGCTGGAAACATATCCTAAGAGATACTTGAATTCCCACTTATAAACTCCCAAAACTTTCTGGTTATGCAATCAGGTGTTGGGGATACAGGGGACACAAAATATATCACAAAAACTAACAATACCTAGATCCAGCTGTATCCATCCTTCAACACATAACCAAGAAACCTTCGGAAATCATCTACCTCAACCTTCGAAAAGCATCCGTTATACGAGTCATGGCAATACTCCCGCACTCGCCTCAGTACTGGGCTATCAGGGTTATCTCACCAACAACTGTACAAAAGAGATTTTCGATGTCGGCATACTAAACTCAGGTATTCCAGAACTGCAACGATAAAATTATGACGACAACACCTCGGAGCTCAACTCCCCGGGACACCTCCAATAAAACCCCTGCTGACGGGAGGCAACCAAGACAATGTTGTCATCATAAAACCATCGGAACGATTCTAAGATACCCGCGTGATCCTAATTTTTTTTTTGTGAAATTTGAGAAGAGACGAGTCAAAACTCTATGTCAGGATGCCTTACCAGAGCGATGAGGAGACTGAGAAGTAAAAAAGAATTCCTAAACTCTCCGATATATAATTCCTAAATGACTCAAAACATTTTTCTATACACGACTCGGCCGCTAAAAATGATCAAACAGTGGGGGCTCCTAAGGTCGGGGAAGACTCTGATTACCAACTTGTAACGCCCTCGATGCGGCTATATCTCCCACGTGTCGAAGCACGACTTAGAGGCATAACCGCATTGAAAGCAATGTCGCAAGTGAGGTAATCTTCACACAACCCATGTAATACATAAGGGAAAGAGTTACATAGTTGGCTTACAATCGCCACTTCACACAATTACATGAATAAAACATTACATCATACATTTACAATCAGGGCCCGACTACGGAGCCAAAATAAAAGAAGAAAACCCCAAAAGCGACAAAGGTCCACGATCGACCCCAACTGGGCTCCACTACTGATCGACTAGAACGAAACAACACAAAGGATAAGATCTTCATCGAACTCCTCCTTGAGCTCGGATGCGTCACCTGCACAGTCTCATCGGCACCTGCAAACTGGTTTGGAAGTATCTGTGAGTCACGGGGACTCAGCAATCTCACACCCGCGAGATCAAGACTATTTAAGCTTAAAGGTAGGACAGGGTAGTGAGGTGGAGCTGCAGCAAGCGACTAGCATATATGGTGGCTAATATACGCAAATGAGAGCGAGAAGAGAAGGCAAAGCACGGTCGAACAACTATGATCAATAAGTGATCCTGAACTACTTACGTCAAGCATAACTCCAACAACCGTGTTCACTTCTCGGACCCTGCCGAGAAGAGACCATCACGGTTACACACGCGGTTGGTGTATTTTAGTTAGGATCAACTTCGGGTTTTCTACAACCGGACATTAACAAATTCCCATCTACCACATAATCGCGGGCACGGCTTTCGAAAGTTCAAAACCCTGCAGGGGTGTCCCAACTTAGCCCATGATAAGCTCTCGCGATCAACGAAGGATAATCCTTCTCCCCGGGAAGACCCGATCAGTCTCGGAATCCCGGCTACAAGACATTTCGACAGTAATAAAACAAGTCCAGCAAAACCGCCCGATGCGCCGACATCCTGATAGGAGCTGCACATATCTCGGTCTCAGGGCAACACCGGATGAGACTAGCTACGAGTAAAACCAGGCCTCGAGTTTCCACGAGGTGGCCCCGCAGGCAGCTCAGTTCGGACCAACACTTAGACAAGCATTGGCCCGGGGGGGCTAAATAAAGATGACCCTCGGGTTGATCAGACCCAAGAGAAAGGGGTAGGTGGTAGGCAAATGGTAAAACCAATGTTGGGCCTGCTGGAAAAGTCTTATTCAAAGCGAACTGTCAAGGGGGTCCCATAAATCACCCGACCGCGTTAGGGACGCAAAATCCGGGAACATAACACCGATATGACGGAAACTAGGGCGGCAAGAGTGGAACAAAACACCAGGCATAAGGCCGAGCCTTCCACCCTTTACCAAGTATATAGATGCATTAATTAAATAAGACATATTGTGATATCCCAACAAGTAAACATGTTCCAAAAAGGAACAACATCTCCATGTTCCAACAAGGAACAAACTTCATCTTCACCTGCAACTAGCAATGCTATAAGAGGGGCTGAGCAAAGCGGTAACATAGCCAAACAACGGTTTGCTAGGACAAGGTGGGTTAGAGGCTTGGTTTAACAATATGGGAGGCATGATAAGCAAGTGGTAGGTATCGCAGCATAGGCATAGCAAAAGAGCGAGCAATCTAGCAAGCAAAGATAGAAGTGATTTCGAGGGTATGGTCATCTTGCCTGAAATCCCGCAAGGAAGAAGAACGAGTCCATGAAGAAGACAAACGGACGAAGTCGAACGAATCCTCACAACTCCGGAACGAAACCGAAGCTAACGTGAGAAGCAACCCGGAAAGAAACAAACAACATAGTAAACAACCATCACATAAACATGGCATGATGCACAAACAAGTATGATGCATGTCCGGTTTAATGATTCATGTCATGGCAAAAATGCACAAGCAATCCTACAAATTAAGTGGAGCTCAATATGCAACGAGTTGCATATTGACGAAACACCATATTCGATTAGTTGGTTCTCTCTTGTTTATGTACCCAACAATGTTAAATGTTGATTAACATGGCAAGATGTGAAGCATAAGTAAACTAACTATCTAGGCAAGTTTAAATGGGGCCGAAATAACAAACAACGATTCCGGTAATTCCTCATGTGCATATTTCGAATTTGCTACTGTTCTGACCTAAAACATATTTTATTGTTGTTAAACAGCAAAATAAAGTGCACCAAGTTAAACTATGCATTTTTCCACCCCATTTACATATATAATTTATTAAAATCCGAGTTACGGTTAAATAGTTATGAATTAAATCATTTTAACATGGCATTTAAGCAAATTAATGCAAACAGCAATTTAAACATTTTAAACATGCATGAAAGCAGCATATTATGAAACTAGATGAAATCCTAAGCACTTTTCATATATAAATTATTTACATATGATGCATGATTAATTAGTTATTAGATGCATGAATACTAGGGGTTTTACTGTAAAACTGGCAGTCTCTAGATAATAGATAAATTCGCTGGAAAGGAAAAAAAACAGAACAGGCTGAATCTGAGGCAAACTGGGCTGGGGTTCTCACCATGGGCTTAGCCCAGTCGGTGAGGAGGAGGCCGGGCAGGGAGCGCTGGGCCTGAGCAAGAAGGCCCAGGCGCGGGCGACGTGGAACTCATCCACGCTGGCGCTAGGACAAGTCAACGAGGGGCGATGCTGGAACCGGCGTTCTTGAAGCAGGGGACGCAGTGGTCGACGGCTGCGGCCGGGCTTGGCGACGCGGGCGGCGGGAACGGTTGCCGGCGACGTGGGGCTTGGGCGCGACGCCGGAGAGGAGGCAGCTGCGGTACTTGCCGCAGCGGTGTGGGATGGCAAGGGCGGCCGGATCCAAGGCGGAAGAGGTGCGATGCAGGCAGGAACTTGCCGTCCATGGCGTCGGATGGAGGAGTCCATCCATGGCGCTGCTCATGCGGGCGAACGGGCATGGGGACGAGACGGGGCGGATCCGGGCATGGGACGAGGCGGTTCCTGGTGGTGGCTTGAGCATCGGGCGGCCATGGCGCTCCATGTGCTCCTGTAGTGGAAGGAAAGGGAGAGAGCGATGAGATACAGAGAGGAGGAAAAACGGGGGAAGGGAAGGGGGGCGACGTAGCTTAGCTGCTGCTTCTGGTAGACGGCGGGGACGGCACGAGGTGGGAGACGGCAGGGAGCTCCTCTCCCTGGCTCGCGACGAGGGGAACGAGGCAGGGCTAGGCAGGGGAGATCGAGCAGAGGAGACATGCCCTCGGGCTTGAGGGAGGTGGCTGCGGGGAACTACGGGAAGGACGGATGGTGGACGAGAGGAGTGGTGGCCGCTGCGATCTGATTGGGTGGAGATGGATCGGGAGGGATCCCGAGGTGGAAGAGAACTGGCGGCGGCGGCTGAGGGGATTTGGTGGATGGGACAAAGCTCCTAAATTCTAGGGTTAGGCTCAAATATATAGGTAGTGGGTTAGATTAGGGACTAACGGACCCTCCGATTGTAATCGGATGGTCGAAGATAAATGGCTTAGGTGAGTCCAACAAATAAACGCAGATGTTTTATAGATGTTTGGGGATGATCCGGATCCAACGGTGACGACTGCTCGGGTCGGGTTCGGGACAATTTTTGGACGCGCGCGAGGTGGGCCGCGGGTTGACGAGAGGGGTTAGGTTGGGCCTGGCGGATTGTGAAGAGCGGGTTGGTCTGAGAGAAGAGAGGAGAGATGCAGCCCAGCATGGTTTCCGGAGACCGAAAACGTCCGACGTTAGACCGGCTATACTGCCGCTATAGTTTAACGGTTGGGCTATCAGACGAACTCCGAATGCGATAAAACTTGACAGGCGGTCTATCTACACTATAACAAGACCACACGTCAACTCTCATCCCATTCCGAGAACATTCGCCGACCACTTATAAAATAATGTTTCGGACATGCCGCGGGCGCGTGCAAGCTGTGTGTGGGCTCAGAACGGACAGCGGAGAGAACAAAGAGACCGGGACAGATACAAGTTTCGAAAACATGATGATGCAATGCGGATGATGACATGGCAAGATGCGACACGCAAGCAAATGACAAAGCAACCACAGCGAATAACTGGAGGACAACTGGCACATCGGTCTCGGGGCGTTACACTCTCCGAGGAGATAATACCCCTACTGCTGCTCTACGGGGTCTCCGCATGATCACTATGGTGATATGTGTACAAAGTTGCTCCTCGAGCTGTGTTCTGGAGGTAGGAGAGGGCAAGGCTAGCTCTCTCCCTATTATGCTTCTGGTCTAGTGGTAAAAGGATCGAACCCTTTGCATGGGTGCTCCGGGGGGTTTATATAGGCCTACCCCCCGGGGGTACAATGGTAATCTGACTGGGCGCGGGTCCCAGCCGTCTGTCTCTTAGGCCGCCGTATTCTCCGCCGACTCCTGGGGCCCGCCTCTGGTGGTCCCCGCCGACTGACCTGGTCACTGTAGTCGCGCCTCTGACGACGTTGGCTTGGTCGTGGGGTCGTGGCAACATTGCGCCGCCTGGCGGGCGATCACTGTCGCCACTCCCCGTCTTATCTGGTTAATGGCGTGCGGGGCCCGTGGGAGGAACGGGCCGACTCTCGGAGGCCGACTCCCACGAGGTCCGTCTTCGGGTGCTCTCGCCATCTTTCGTCCCCCCCGCTGACTAGCGGGACCCGCCGTCTCCAGGCCGTACATGCGGGCCAACGTGGGAACAGGGTTTCGCCGCCGGGGCGGACGTCAGGGCCAATATGGCAACAGTGCCGCGCCGGACGGAGATCTCCTCCGGTACGACGTACTGTGGCCATACCTGCCCTTGGTAATCAAAGTAGGGGAGGGCCATACTCTGGCCAGCCCCGGTCTCGTCCTTCTTCTCGAAGGCAGAGGGCGGTGAAGTCGCGGGCCGACTCCCCATAGTCGGCTTCCCTGGAGTCACCAATTGGGAGTCGGCTTATGTCGCAGCCATCTCTGGGATTCGGCCGTGAGTGGGTAGTCGGTGATGCTGCAACCGACTCCCAGAGTCTGCCCTTCGTCTTGGGATCCTTGAGGGGCGAAGCCCACCCCGATGTCTTGAAAGGTTCTGGGTCTCGGGTTAGCCTACCCGTGGCCCATTACTCCGACAGCTATGGTTAAAGATCTCTTGGAAGAAGATATGGATGGGCATGTTATTTACTTCTGCGAAGAAGCTACTAGAATTGCCAAACCTGATAAAAGGGATAAACATAGACCTGTTGTTGGCATGCCTGTCATCTTAGTTAAATTAGAGATCACTGTTATCATGGCTTATGTGACATAGGTGCTAATGTGAGTGCTATTCCTTACACCTTATATCAACAAATTATGAATGACATAGCACCCGTAGAGATAGAAGAAAATAGCTGTTACTATTAAATTTGCTAATAGAGACACCATATCACCAATTGGAATTGTTAGAGATGTTGAAGTCTTGTGTGGGAAAATAAAATACCCTACTGATTTTCTTGTTCTTGGTTCCTCACAAGATGATTTTTGTCCCATTATCTTTGGTAGACCTTTCTTGAACACCGTTAATGCTAGAATAGATTGTGAGAAACAAACTGTCTGTGTTAGCTTTGGTAATGAGTCCCATGAGTTTAATTTTTCCAAGATTAGTAGAAATCTTCATGAAAAAGAATTGCCTAGTAAGAATGAATTAATTGGTCTTGCTTCTATTGTTGTACCACCTACTAATCCTTTAGACCAATATTTGCTAGACCATGAAAATAATTTACATATGCATGAAAGAAATGAAATAGATAATATTTTCTTTGAACAACGTCTTCTACGTAAACACAATTTTCCTATTGAAACTCTAGGAGGTCCTCCTCTACCTAAAGGTGATCATGTGTTTGAATTAAAACAATTGCCAGACACTGAAATATGCTTATCTTGATGAAAAAAAGATATATCATGTTATTATTAGTGCTAACTGACGGTGTCCTGGAGTAGGGGGTACTCACCGCGTCGTCTCCCAATCTATTAGATTGGGCCGAGGACCCCCGTGGCCGTATACTCATGGGCCAGTTCGGACAGCTGCCGCATACAAGGAAGATTCCACAAGACTTGGCGATCAAGACAAGGACTCCTCCCCACCGGCGTATTCGGCTAGGACTCTTGTTATCCTAGGCCTCTGGTGCATTATATAAACCGAGGCCAGGCTAGTCGATAGAACATAGACAACATACAACAATCATACCATAGGCTAGCTTCTAGGGTTTAGCCTCCTTGATCTCGTGGTAGATCTACTTTTGTACTACCCATATCATCAATATTAATCAAGCAGGACATAGGGTTTTACCTCCATCAAGAGGGCCCGAACCATGGTAAAACATTGTGTCCCTTGTCTCCTATTACCATCGATCCTAAACGCACAGTTCAGGACCCCCTACCCGAGATCCGCCGGTTTTGACACTGACATTGATGCTTTCATTGAGAGTTCCGCTGTGTGATCGACAAAAGGATCGATGTCTCACCTGCAGATCAACTGCGACTTCGGCATCTTCGTCACCAGCTCGACTAGTCACCTTGGTTCGACCAAGAATTGCGCCCCGTGTTCGGATCACCATGTTCGGACGAGGACCTTCATCAAACATCAATTCCGATCTCTGTCAAGATCACGGAGGAATCATCCATGGAGCTCGGGGGCTCAACGTCAACATTGCCCTCAAGCGACCGTGCTGTTTTTCTGGACAGCGAACTCGTATCTGCTGCCACCACCTCCTCGAGTATCGCTTTGACGATCGCTTTGCTGGAATTGTGCGGAATTGGGTCTACAACAACCCTGGAAAATTTCGTCGAGTTCCAATGGAGGAATCTCTGGCAATCCACGATATACCGGAGCCCTGTCAAATCTGGACGGGAATTTGGATATGTTTAGGGTGTGGTGTCCAGCTTCTAGCTCGGACGTCCTTTGGAAGATCCAACCGTTGATCGGCTGCGGAATACCTGTATCTACCACCTCTCAAAATTTCAGCTCGATCCGACCGTCCAAACTCCAGGAACCTTCCGATTAGTGCATCACTTTTTGGATCTGTTTTCTGCGCGAAAACGAATCCGACCCAAGTTCATCTTTTCTATGAACGTGATTTCAGACATCCCTTTTGAAGGAAGTTTTGTATGGGGTATTGCGTTTTGTTCCCGAACACATCCCACTAACTTTAAGATCTTTTGAACATGATCTTCAACATCATGCTGGTGTCAAACCAGTCCAGCAATATTACTCCACGGCTGCCGACCTGCTCTAAGACACGGCGTCACTTTGTTGAGCCAAGCTCAATTTCTTCGGATCATCATCTCGGCAAGCCGAACAAGAGTCCGGCATCGCGAAGGATAAAGCATCACCAACATCGTCGCCCCACGGATTACACGGAGCGGGCATACCGGCATCGCCGCACGGTTGCTTCATCAAGCCGGCATCGACCACGTCACGACCTGCATCGACAGGGCCGCACTATCGCTTCTTCAAGCTGGTGTCCATCACACCGTACTACTTCAACTCATCGGCTGACATCGGGGCTTCGACATCCCGGCTGGACCGGGGGCTTCGCCATCTCTTCATCAGCCTACTCCGGACACTTCGGCGTCACTAGCCGACCAGCTCCGTCACGTTAGCTGGGCCGAGGGCTTTGCCTCGGCGAGCCAACCTTTACCAGCATTGGCATGCCGTCGTTTTATCGCCCATCAGGCAATGGGTGTGCGGAGCGAGTCCCATTTTTGGGAATCACCTCCCTTCGGATTGCTACAACAAATAAACCAGGTGCTATCAATCCCTAATATTTTTTGCTTGTTTGGGTTCATTTTTCCCAAGGAATTATTACTCTGATTTGTCCATCATATGTACACAGGTCTCTTGAATGGTGGCCACATTCACGACAGTCGCATGGTGGATCGGTCAATTTCCGTGCATAGTCCGGCGAATGCCGCATCCGGAGCTCGGACCGACCTACGACTTCAGGCTTTGCCACGCCTTCACCGCATCACGCCGACGCCCTGCATCGACATTTACTTCGGCGCCAGGCCATATTTCTTTTATTACTCACTTTGCATAAATAGTTCATTATGCAATGATTTTTTAATTATCATTATTACTATTATCTCCCGTTTGCACTATTTTTGTGCACAGGAAAATGATCCGGAGACTTCGGCGTCACTCTGCCGGTCTGCATCGACCGTGCTATGTCACCACTTCGGCGTGTCGAGCTCTCCGCTCCGCCACCCCGAGACCGGCTTGGGGGATAGAACCTTGTCCCGCATCAAGCTCGGACTGCGAACACATTAACTAGCTAAGTCGCTTTCATGCTCAAAGCTTTAATTTCTAACTTGTGTTCGGTTCGACCAAGCGTTACACTTTTTTTGAAAAAAGTTGCTTGTATTTTTTTTCCTTGTCCAAACTTTGTTTGTGACGCATAAATTCAAATACCCCGTTTACTTGGGGGCTTCCTTTATGAAGCTTTTCCTGTTGCATATGATTATACTTGTACGGCTTCGTTCCTTGTTCGTGTATTACGCCACAATATGCACCATATTGACTTAAGCGATTTGCAAGCTGGGTTGCCTCGCTCCTGTGTTTACCCCTACGTTCCCGATTGTTCGGCTAGGGAGTAAAGGGAGAACCTCTGCGATTGTCACGATCGGGTCGCCCGAGCCGGACCTCAGACTGGGTGAAGCCGAAAGCTAGCGCTCTTATAGTTTTCAATGATGGTCGGCACACAACGGAACTCATGAGTACAAAAAATCTATTGCACAAGTCTCATAATAACAATGAGCACCGAAGAAAGGTATCAGTGGGGGTACTATTTTCTTCGAAGATGCTTCTTACACTTCGCAGTAATATAGCATAAGTTCCCTGAGCGTGCTTTGTCTGTTATAACCTTATGGCCTAATTGCCTGGTTATTGGAAACACCGTCGATATTCTCGACCGATGGAGTACATAACACTTTTTGGTCCTTGACCGAAGAGGGAGAAGCCGACGGTCGGTTAAGACGCGTTTAAAGTTCGGTTGAACATAGATATGATATAAGTACTTCGGTACATGCAATCATTCTCCTACCCAAGTCACTTGGGGGCTCTTAAGTTTATTTGAGCCGTTTTATAATAAGTGTTCTTCTTCTTAGTCGTTGCAAAGTTTTATTATTATTATTATTTATCACTCCTTTTTTCGACACGAGTGTGCGGTCACTAGCCGGGGAGCCTAATTTCTCTCTCAAACCCGCTAGAGTTTAGTTTGCTAAACTGGCCTGATGAGAAGTACTCCGCCCTCGGGATAATAGGTTGAAGCCGTAGGCTGACCCGCTCGGAGTCTTGAGATAGGATGTATCATGTTAAAGGACGACAGAAGCACTTCTTTTTTCTAAGACCAATTTTCAGATTGGCACCGAACACTTGATATTGTTCGGACGTCATGTTTTTACTGACGTTTCTTGGTTTTCCAAGCTTTTTGGCACTTTTAAACTAGTTGTGCTTTTCCAGCATTAGTCTCGCAGTGCAACGCCGGACACCTTTTAGGGATTCGGCAAAAACACTCTCAGATATTGCTATATATGCATCGGCTTCGAATTGTGTCTTCGGTCAATAGTTGGGTTGCCCGGCTCCTGCACTGGCTTCCTACGTTCCGTTTTGTTCGGCTAGGCGTGCAAAGGGAGAACCACTACGATTGTGCTTCCAGCTCACATGGTTAAGCACCTCAGTGGAGAAAGCCGAAAGCTGACTGTCACAATAAGCGTAAACTGGTCAGCGATCCGATGACTATGTTAAATAACAGGCCGTTCATAACATTGGCCGAAGGGCTTACAGCTTGACCTCGACTGTCGCCGAACACTACCGGGGGCTATTAACTAGCCTCCCAAACTAAATCCTCGATATTTTGCTCTTACATTAGAGCTGAGGTTTTATGATCATGCTTAGCATGACAACCCAAAGAAAGGAACCGATAGCGGGACTATTTTCTTTGGAAGACATTTCTTCTGTTAAACAGTAATATAACATATCTCTCCATGTACCTTTGTTTATAAAATCGTATGGCCAGATTGCCTTGTTTGTCATCCTCATAAAGGCTTTATAAAGTAAGACAAACACTCCTCGGCTACTGGCCGAGGAGGTGGAAGCCAATGGTCGGTCAACAAAGTTTTGTATAATGCGGATCCGAGCATTAAATGACGTAAAGTACTTGGATACATAGAGTCATTACACACAATTTGTGATTTTACTATGGATATCAATCCTTAATTCGGCCACCCGTTCCCGCATTAAGGCTCAGGGGCTACTGGGCTTCGGGCTTATTATTTAAACATATTAAAGGGGCACATCGATCCCTTGATCTGGTGTTGCCACCCGACCAGTGTCTCGGGGGCTACTGCATTGCTTGTCCAATGTAGAAAATTTTATGTGCAATATAGTTTCCGAGGAGATTTTGATCCTCAGGTTGGTCGGCCGCACCCAACCTGAGTCTCGAGGACTGCGCACGCCGCTTTTAGTGTCCCGAAGTATTCTGCCGACCTAGGACTTGATCCTTAGGCCGATTTTGCAAATCGACCTGAGTCTCAGCGGCTACTGGGATCAGTGGTCTTATGTCATCCTTCATGTGCATCTCGGGTTTTAGACCGATACCCACCTTGAGGCCTACTGGCTATATATCTCGGTAGAGAATAAATTGCACCAATCAAAAATATTGACAAAAATCGGCCCACATTCGGGGTGGTGCACCACCTCGGAAGCAGTCCGGCATAAAGCTCGGGCACTAGTGGCTGGCTCCATAGAGGGCATTTCCGACATTAAGCTCGGCTAAATTCCTTCAAACTTCTTTGAGCCAAGGTGATTTACGACACCTCGGATACAGTCCGGCGTTGGAGCTCGGATACAGTCCGGCGTTGCAGCTCGGATACATAGTCCGGCGTTGGATCTCGGATACATTCCAGCATTAGAGCTGGGAAGCGGTCCGGCGTTGGTGCTCGGCTGCAAAAGATACCTTGAATGCAATCCGGCGTTGTAGCTCGGATGCAAGAGGACACTGCCTCCCAGGAACAACTTCAAACCCGAGGTGTGGCATAAAAATAAACAAGGCATTGATAAAGGCCGGAAACTTAAAGGGGCTCCTCGGATACCCGACGTGTAAACCCGTCGAATGCATTTCGGCGATCCTCAAGATCGAAGATAAAGAAGATTTGTTGAACCAGTTTCCAAGACCGACGACCAAAGATGAAGAACAGTTCGGAAGAATCGGGGAGCATCCCTAACTTGAAGACCAATTCAGGGGGCTACTGACGGTGTCCTGGACTAGGGGGTACTCACCGCGTCGTCTCCCAATCTATTAGATTGGGCCGAGGACCCCCGTGGCTGTATACTCATGGGCCAGTTCGGACAGCTGCCGCATACAAGGAAGATTCCACAAGACTTGGCGATCAAGACAAGGACTCCTCCCCACCGACGTATTCGGCTAGGACTCTTGTTATCCTAGGCCTCTGGTTCATTATATAAACCTAGGCCAGGCTAGTCGATAGAACATAGACAACATACAACAATCATACCATATGCTAGCTTCTAGGGTTTAGCCTCCTTGATCTCGTGGTAGATCTACTCTTGTACTACCCATATCATCAATATTAATCAAGCAGGACGTAGGGTTTTACCTCCATCAAGAGGGCCTGAACCTGGGTAAAACATTGTGTCCCTTGTCTCCTGTTACCATCGATCCTAGACGCACAGTTCGGGACCCCCTACCCGAGATCCGCCGGTTTTGACACCGACACTAACCTTTCAGAACATGAAGAAGAAAGATTATTGAAAGTTCTAAGGAAGCACCGAGCTGCTATTGGATATACTCTTGATGATCTAAAGGGCATTAGTCCCACTCTATGTCAGCACAAAATTAATATGGAACCTGATGTTAAACCCGTTGTTGATCACCAACGGCGGTTAAATCCGAAGATTAAAGAGGTGGTTTGAACGGAAATATTAAAACTTCTGGAAGCATGTATAATCTATCCCATAGCTGATAGTAGATGGGTAAGTCCTGTGCATTGTGTCCCTAAGAAAGGAGGTATAACTGTTGTTCCTAATGATAATAATGAACTTATTCCACAAAGAATTGTTACAGGCTATAGGATGGTAATTGATTTTAGAAAATTAAACAAAGCAACTAGAAAAGAGCATTACCCTTTGCCTTTTGTTGATCAAATGCTTGAAAGATTATCTAAGCACACACACTTTTGCTTCCTTGATGGATATTCTGGTTTTTCACAAATACGTGTTTCTCAACCTGATCAAGAAAAGGCCACTTTTATTTGTCCTTTTGGAACCTATGCTTATAGACGTATGCCTTTTGGTTTATGTAATGCACCTGCTACCGTTCAAAGATGTATGCCTATATTCTCTGATTTTTGTGAAAAGATTGTTGAGGTTTTCATGGATGACTTTTCTGTTTATGGGAAGTCTTTTGATGATTGTTTCAGCAATCTTGATCGAGTTTTACAGAGATGTGACAAACAAATCTTGTCTTGAATTGGGAGAAGGGCCACTTTATGATTAATGAAGGCATTGTCTTGGGTCATAAAATTTCTGAAAGAGGTATTGAAGTGGACCAAGCTAAGGTTGATGCAATTGAGAAAATGCCATGTCCTAAAGATGTAAAAGGTATTCATAGTTTCCTAGGTCATGCTGGTTTCTATAGGAGATTTATCAAAGACTTTTCTAAAATTTCTAGGCCTCTCACTAGTCTTTTGCAAAAGGATATTCCTTTTGTTTTTATGATGATTGTTTAGAAGCCTTTGAAACACTCAAGAAGGCCTTAATTTCTGCACCTATTATTCAACCAACTGATTGGAACTTGCCTTTTGAAATTATGTGTGATGCTAGTGACTATGCTGTTGGTGCTGTCCTAGGGCAAAGTGTTGATAAGAAATTGAATGTTATCCATTATGCTAGTAAAACTCTAGACAGTGCTCAAAGAAATTATGCTACTACTAAAAAAGAATTCTTAGCAGTGGTGTTTGCTTGTGATAAATTTAGACCTTATATTGTTGATTCCAAAGTAATTGTTCACACAAACCATGCTGCTATTAAATATCTTATGGAAAATAAAGATGCTAAACCTAGACTTATTCGTTGGGTTCTCTTGTTACAAGAATTTGATTTACATATCATTGATAGAAAAGGGGCTGAGAACCCCATAGCTGATAATTTATCTAGGCTTGAAAATGTGCTTGATGACCCACTTCCTATTGATGATAGTTTTCCTGATGAGCAGTTAGCTGCAATAAATGTTTCTCATAGTACTCCTTGGTATGCTGACTATGCTAATTATGTTGTTGCTAAATATTTGCCACCTAGCTTTACATACCAACAAAAGAAAAAATTCTTCTATGATTTGAGACATTACTTCTGGGATTACCCACGTCTTTATAAAGAAGGAGTAGATGGTATTATTAGACGTTGTGTACCTGAGCATGAACAAGGAAAAATCCTACTGAAATATCACTCCGAAGCTTATGGAGGGCATCATGTTGGAGATAGAATTGCTCATAAGGTATTGCAGTCTGGATTTTATTGGCCAAGGATGCCCGTAAGTACGTCTCATCTTGGATGAATGTCAAAGAATAGGTAATATCGATAAGCATCAACAAATGCCTATGAATTATTCACTTGCTGTTGAACCATTTGATGTTTGGGGATTTGATTACATGGGACCTTTTCCTTCCTCTAATGGGTATACACATATTTTGGTTGCTACTGATTATGTTACTAAATGGGTAGAAGCTATTCCAACCAGTAGTGCTGATCACAGCACCTCTATTAAAATGCTTAAGGAAGTTATTTTCCCAAGGTTTGTAGTCCCTAGATATTTAATGACTGATGGTGGTATTCATGGTGCTTTCCGTAAAATGCTTGCCAAGTATGATGTTGACCATAGAATTGCATCACCCTATCATGCTCAGTCTAGTGGTCAAGTTGAAATTAGCAATAGAGAAATAAAATTAATTTTGCAAAAACTGTCAATAGGTCCAGGAAGAATTGGTCTAAGAAATTAGATGATGCACTTTGGGCTTATAGAACAGCATATAAAAATCCTATGGGCATGTCTCCTTATAAAATGGTTTATGGAAAAGCTTGTCATTTGCCTCTTGAGTTAGAAAATAAAGCATTTTGGGCAGTCAAAGAACTCAACTATGATTTCAAACTTGCTGCTGAAAAGAGGTTATTTGACATTAGCTCATTAGATGAATGGAGAACCCCAAGCTTATGAAAATGCAAAATGATTCAAAGAAAAGGTTAAAAGATGGCATAACAAAAGAATCCAAAAGCATGAGTTTAAAGTTGGAGAATATGTTCTTTTGTACAACTCTCGTTTTAGATTCTTTGTAGGAAAACTCCTGTCAAAATGGGAAGGCCCCTATGTTATCGAGGAGGTTTACCGGTCTGGAGCCATCAAAATAAATAATTCCGAAGGTACTAACCCAAAGGTTGTCAATGGACAACGAATAAAGCATTATGCCTCAGGTACGCCTATTAATGTTGGAAGTAATATTATCCAAACTTTGACACCGGAAGAACACATAAAAGAGTCCTTCCGAGACACTCCAGAATCATGAAAATAAGGAGGTACGTAATACAGTAAGTAAACGGACTCCGAAAAATCCGCAAAAGTAGTTTTTACCAGTTTTGGAATATTTATGAATTTAGGGAATAAATAAACTTCCAGGAAGCGTCCCCTGGTGGGCAAAAGACACCAGGGCGCGCCAGGCAAGGCGCGCCTGTGTCGGTGTACTAAAGTAGGGGTACCTTAGTACCCCGAACTTGTGCACGGGCAGTTGTAGCACCCCGCGGCAGGGCTTGCCAGGTGACCACCAAAGATCATCGTGGTTCCTTTGGAGCCATTCAAGAACAAAGTATTTAAGCCAAGGCACGAGGTCCCGGTGAGAGGAGCTTGCCGGGAAGACCACTCGAAGGGAGCAAGGCCCCGGCAAGAGGAGCTTGCCGGGACGGCCGCTCGAAGCACAAGACCCCGGCAAGAGGAGCTTGCCGGGAAGGCCAACCAAGGCACGACAAGAGACTTGCTGCGACGCGCCACGCGTCCCGGCAAGGCCCGGTGAGCGACAAGCTCCCGGGCGCGACAAGGCATCGACCGCGGCAAGGCGCTTGCCGCGGCAAGTCACCACTCCGCGGCCCGCGCTCCAGCTCATCCACCAACGTGTCGCTCTGGGACCATTCCAGGCGTACGTGGCGAGAAGCTGTGCAGCCAGGGGCATGCGGTGGCGAAGCGACGCTGACAAGATAGCCATCGTGGCAAATGGTGGCGCCCCTGACGGCCACTTTTCGCACTGTTTGGGACGACACAGATAGGCATTTAATGCCCTTGTCCCCTGCCATCAGGGTTAGGTATGATAGCACTGTACAAGTAGTTGTACCCAACACAACACTTTGCCATTTTTGCCCCCATCTACGTTGCCACCTGTCGGTGACCCCTTTAACATATAAAAGGAGGCCCATGCGCACGTAGGGGGAGAGGGAGGACACTCACGCTTGGTCTCGTTAGCTGCTCGAGTGTACTGTAGCACTCAACGCCCCCGAGCAAGAACGCAATAGAAACCACAAAGCAGCAGTAGGGTTTTACGCATCCGTGCGGCCCGAAGCTGGGTAAACCCCTTGTGTGCATCGCCTCGATCCGCTCTTCGTGCGACCTCCGCCCCCCGCCGAACCAGAAAGGGGCTCGGTCCCCATAGGTGTTCGTGGAGGCAGATTTCCCCCGACATCTTTGGCGCGCCGGGGAGGGGGCGTCGAGGTTGCGTGAACCCGATCCGGCATTCACACGAGCTAAATCTTCATCATCTTCGACATCGACATGCCACCGAAGAAGAAGGCTTCGGAGGTGGCTGGTCCGTCCGCGTTGAACCCACCGCCCCTGGAGCGGGCGGGTGGTGAGGAAGGCGCCGGCGGAGGAACGGGCGTCGGCGAGGAAATCCCCAATGTCGCGGCGTCCGAGCATGCACCGCGCCTAACTCAAGAGGCGCAGGACCGGCAGCGCCATGGTACTCACAGTACCATACGCTCGCTGGACCCAGATCGAGCTGGCGGATCTCGGGACGTTCAAGGCCAGCCTATGCGCCAACATGCTGGCCCGAGCGAGGTGCGGTCGCCTGGACGGGGGACTGCTCCTTCTAACATAGTTAGAAGTTCGAGCACATCCCGCTCCACACACCGTTCACCACCGTTGCCCGCCACCCCAACAGAAGCTCTGGCGCGAGCTCAACTGGTCCTGGATTACCCTCCAACGGCGGACAAGCTCGACGGCTGGAGGGCCACCATTCAGAGTCTCATCGGCTTTGCCAACGGCGACACTCCACGGCAGCCGAGTGCGTCGCAGCCGCGGCTAGCCAGTCAGGCACCAGCCGGTGGCGACAAGACCGGTGGGGGTGCGACCACCGTGCACTCTCCACCCCAAAGGCCAGGGTCGCCGACCCGCCGGAACCACCACGACAATGGCTCCACTGCGTCGTCAGATCCGCGAAATCGTCGCGATCAACGCAAAGTTCTTCATGAACAAAAGCAAGAAGACGCTCGTACTCGCATCGAGTGTCGAAGAGAAGCGCGGCGTCAATTAGACCAGCGCGCTGAGCCTTCTGTCGACATGCATGCGCCAGGGGGGCCAGGCGACCTGCCGTACTCGGTGGGCTGCCCTGCGTTTACCCGTGAGCTACGGCAAGTCCAGTGGCCCAGCACAAAGAATTTCAAGCCAGACGTACTAGAGAAGTACGACGGCAAGTCGCATCTGTCGGAGTTCCTCAGCATCTACACCATCGCGGTGCAGGCTGCTGGGGGGCGGGACGACAAGATCCTTGCCAACTACTTCCCACTGGTACTCAAATCCAACGTCAAGTCCTGGCTCATGCACTTGCCGGATAACTCCATATCTTCCTGGGCAGACTTGTGCCATCAGTTTGTTGGCGCCTTTACAGGCGGCCACAAACCTCATGGCCAAGTGAGCGATCTCCATCTGCTCGTCCAAAAGGAGGGAGAGCCCCTGCGCAGGTTCATTCAGAGATTCAGCCGTGTGCACTACAACATCCCTGATGTCCACCCTGCCGCGGTCATCAGCGCGTTCCATCAGAACGTGCGTAACCGCAGGATGCGGGAGGAGATGGCGATGTGCAAGATCAAGGACGTCAGTGAGCTGTATGCCTTGGCCGACAAGTGTGCACGTGCTGAGGAAGGGAGGAAACTCCCTGGAGAGAATGCAGGAACAGGAGGATCTGACAGCAAAGATACTGCCCCGGCAAGGAAGAACCGGCGGCGGAACAACAGGAATAAGAAGGGCAAAGACGTACTAGTTGTCGAGCAGTCCGGCAGCGAAGGTGGCGCCAAGCAAGCCAAGGCTGGCGGCTCTGGCAAGGAGGTTGCCGCATGCGCCAACTGCCAGGCCATGGCGGCCGCCGACAAGCAGGACGGCACCAACAAACAGTACTGCAAGATCCACCGTACCAAGGGCCATGACCTCCAGAGCTGCAAGAAGGTCGAGCAGCTCGTCGAGCTGCAAAAGGCCGAGTACGAGCGACGTGACAAGGAGAAAGACCAAGGAGGTACTGGAGGGTCCGGCACGAAGCGTCCCGGCCGGGGAGGACGCCGCGGCAAGGAAAAGCAGCGGCAAGGAGACAGGCCTCCCCGCGGCCGCGACAAGGATGGAGATGACGAAGACGACGAAGACATGGATGATGACAAAACCAGCGAACAGGAGTTCCAGAAAGCCACAGAGGTCTTGTGCGTTGACGGTGGTGCTTCTCTGCATACTTCACACCGCCAACTCAAGCAGTGGGTGCGGGAAGTCAATGCAGCAGAACCACCCATCGAGTCACGCAAGCTTCTGAGATGGTCCAGCATGCCTATCATCTTTGATATTGAGGACCACCCTGATCGCATAACCGCGGTCGGGTGCTTGCCGATGTTGGTTTCGCCAACTATCCGCAACCTCAAGGTCACTAAGATGCTAGTTGACGGCGGGGCCGGCTTGAACCTGATCTCCTCAGTTGTGCTTCAGAAACTCCAAGTCCCTGAAAGCGAGCTCGAAGAAACCGGCGCATTTCAAGGAATCAACCCGGGAAGGAGCAAGCCGAAGGGGAAGATCACGTTGCCGGTAACATTCAGCAGCGAGTTGAACTTCAGGACTGAGAGGGTCACCTTTGACATTGCCGATTTTCCATTGCCCTACAATGGGATTCTCGGCCGTCCAGTGCTCGCCAAGTTCATGGCGGCCTCTCACCACGCGTACAACATGCTCAAGATGCCAGGCCCGATAAGTGTCATTACTGTCCCTGGCGACAAGAAGGATGCCCTTATCTGCGCTGACAAGATTTACCGGGAGGCAGCAGCCGCAACTGATCGCGAGACACTTGCCGCTGAAGCCCCCGGGGGGAAGAAGAAGACCACGTCCGGCAAGAGCTCTGATGCCCACTCCGGCAAGCGCACCTCTTCGGAGTGCTGCGCTGCCGTCGAGGACGCACCATCGAGCTCCACCGGCAAGTGCAAGAAGACGATGGCAGCTCCGCCAACGACCAAGAAGGTGCCCGCCAAGGAGGACGGCGCTGGTGGTACCTTCACCATCAGTGCCATGCTCGACCCTAAATAGGAAAGCGCGCTCGTTGCTTTCCTGCGGGCGAATGTCGATGTGTTTGCATGGCAGCCATCTGACATCCCCGGTGTTCCCAGGAAAGTAATTGAGCACCACCTTGCCGTCTGTCCTCACGCGCGGCCCGTCAAGCAGAAAGTCAGGAAGCAAGCAGCGGAGCGCCAAGAGTTCATCGCAGAAGAGATCAGGAAGTTGGAAGCAGCAGGCCTCGTCAGAGGAGTGCTCCATCCTACGTGGTTGGCCAATCCTGTAGTCGTGCGCAAGGCGAATGGGAAATGGAGGCTTTGTATTGACTTCACTGATGTTAATAAAGCTTGTCCCAAAGACCCATTTCCCTTGCCGCGCATTGACCAGATTGTTGACTCCACGGCCGGATGTGACTTGCTTTCATTCCTGGATGCATATTCAGGATATCATCAGATCTTCATGGCAGAAGAAGATGAGGAGAAGACCGCATTCATCACTCCATGTGGCACGTACTGTTTCACACGGATGCCTTTCGGACTGAAGAATGCTGGTTCAACCTTTGCAAGGGTAGTCCATACCGCTTTTGAGCCGCAAATACACAAAATGTGGAAGCCGATATAGTGGTCAAGAGCAAGGACAAGTCAACCCTAATTCAAGATCTAGAAGAGACTTTTGCAAATCTGCGCAAGATCAGCCTCAAGCTCAACCCCGAGAAGTGTGTGTTCGGAGTCCCTTCCGGCAAGCTTCTCGGGTTCTTCGTGTCTCAGCGAGGGATTGAGGCTAACCCCGACAAGATCAAGGCCATCGAGCAAATTGAAGCACCAAAGCGCGTCAAGGATGTACGAAAACTTGCCGGTTGCGTGGCAGCTCTCAGCAGGTTCATCTCTAAGTCAGCTAAGCGCGCCTTGCCGTTTTTCAAAATCTTGAAAAAGGCAGGTCCAATACAATGGACTCCGGAAGCGGAGGCTGCGCTGCAAGACTTGAAGAGGTACCTATCCTCCACTCCAATACTTGTCGTGCCTAAGCCACAAGAGAAGTTGCTGCTATACCTGGCAGCAACCAATCAAGTGGTTAGTGTTGCGTTAGTCGCGGAGAGGGAGGCGGATGATGCGCCCGCAACCCCGGCAAGCACGTCCAGCGACAAGCAGGGGGCTTCCCCGACAAGCTCTGGTCCTGATAAGGATGGATCTGCGCAGGTGCAAGAGGAGATGCAGAAGAAGAGAATGGTGCAGCGCCCAGTTTACTTTGTTAGCTCCCTTCTGCAGGGGGCTAGGTCAAGGTACTCTGGTGTGCAGAAATTGCTTTTCGGCCTTCTCATGGCCTCGAGAAAGCTGCGCCATTACTTCCAAGCACATGAGATCACTTTTGTCACTCGCTTTCCGCTGAAGAGGATACTACATAATCCAGAGGCAACAGGCAGGATTGTCGAGTGGGCATTGGAACTGTCAAGCTTTGGCCTCAAGTTTGAAAGCACTTCAACTATCCAAAGCAAAGCATTGGCAGAATTCATAGCAGAGTGGACGCCAACACCAGACGAAGAAATTCCAGAGACGAGCATCCCCGCCAAAGAAGCAAGCAAAGAGTGGTTGATGTACTTTGACGGTGCCTTCTCGCTGCAAGGCGCCGGTGCTGGCGTGCTGCTTATCGCACCCACCGGAGAGCACCTCAAGTACATAGTCCAGATGAACTTTCCCAAGGAGCAAGCAACCAACAATACTGCAGAGTATGAAGGTTTGCTCGCCGGTCTCAGGATCGCGGCAGAACTTGGGATCAAGAAGCTCATTGTCAGGGGAGACTCGCAGCTTGTCGTCCGCCAAGTGAACAAGGATTACCAGAGTCCGTTGATGGAAGCATACGTTGATGAAGTGAGGAAGCTAGAAGAGCGCTTTGACGGCCTACAAATGGAACATGTTCCAAGAGCTGAGAACGACATTGCCAATGGCCTGTCAAAGTGCGTCGCACTTAAGTTACCTATGGAACCAGGGATCTTTGTGCTCAAGCTGACTCAACCATCCGTAACACCATCAACTGGATAGAGCAAGAAGAGGAAGTTGATTTCTGGCGACTATCTTCCGGCAGAGCTTCCTGAAGCCGCCGCCAAGAGGGTCCCCAAGATCAACGCCAAGAGTGCTGAGGAGCAGCCTGCTCCGGCGAGCCCCACGGTTCGTTCCGTTGAAGCAGACGCTCCCGACAAGTTTTGCTCCGGCAAGCTTGCCGAGGAACATCAAGCTCCGGCTGAGCCGCAAGTCCTCGCCGTGGAAGCAGTTGTTCCCGCAGCGGCAGATGCACCTTTAGTCCTTGTCGTCGAGCCGCAGGCTCCGGCATGGGCACAACAGATCGTCCGGTTCCTTCAGACAGGGGAACTTCCCGATGAGCAAGAAGAAGCAGAAAGAGTAGCCCGGCAGTCAAGTATGTACCAGTTTGTCGACGACACACTGTACAGAAGAGGACGCAACGATGTGAAATTGAAGTGTATTCCCCGGGAAGACGGACAAGAGCTGTTGGCAGAGATACATGGAGGCATATGTGGTTACCACATCGGCGCAAGAGCACTTGTCGGCAAAGCGTTCTGGCAAGGATTCTTCTGGCCGACGGCCCTCCAGGATGCAACTGCACAAGTAACCAAGTGTGAAGCGTGCCAGTTCCATTCCAAGCAGATACACCAGCCAGCTCAAGCTCTCCAGACAATCCCTTTATCCTGGCCATTTTCGGTCTGGGGGCTCGACATCCTCGGCCCCTTCCCCCGAGCTGTCAGGAGCTTTGAGTACTTGTACGTCGCAATCGACAAGTTCACAAAGTGGCCGGAAGTGGAACCAGTGAGGAAGGTGACAGCACACTCAGCAGTCAAGTTCTTCAGGTCGATTGTTTGCCGCTTTGGGATCCCCAACAGGATCATCACCGACAACGGTACGCAATTCACGAGCCGCACCTTCATGCAGTACGTCCAAGATCTCGGCGCCAAGGTCTGCTTCGCTTCTGTTGCTCACCCCAGAAGCAACGGTCAAGCGGAGAGGGCCAATGCTGAAGTACTGCGTGGGCTCAAGACCAGGACTTTCGACAGGCTGCACAAGTGCGGAAGAAACTGGATCGAGGAGCTGCCGGTGACTCTTTGGTCGATCAGAACGACGCCAAATCGAGCCACTGGCCAGACACCATTTCCTCTAGTCTATGGAGCAGAAGTAGTTACCCCCACGGAACTCGTATACGGGTCACCTCGAGTGCTCGCTTATGATGAGCTTGAGCAAGAGCGGCTGCATGAAGATGACGCGCTGCTCCTTGAGGAAGATCGTCTTCAGGCTGTTGTGCGAGCTGCTCGCTACCAGCAAGCTTTGCGTCGCTATCATAGCCGCAAGGTTAAAGCCAGAAGCTTCGAGGAAGGCGACCTTGTTCTTTGGCGCGCTCCGTCCGCCAAGAATTCCAACAAGTTGACGCCAAAGTGGGAAGGCCCTTGTCGGGTGAAACGAGTCACGAGGCCCGACGCTGTCCGCCTTGAGACCGAAGATGGCATTCCGGTGAGCAACTCCTGGAATATCGAGCATCTTCGTAAGTTTTACCCGTAAGGCGCGGTTGTCGGACCCCGTCCGGCAACCACCCTTTTGTACAAGTCTTGCCGCTGTTGCATGTAATCCTTTGTACAAAGCCAGGCGCACACCCTGAGCATCAGTAAATGAAGCGCTAGCGCCCTAAGTTTTAGCATGCATGCTGAGTCGAGTCTCGTCCTTGGTTAGGGTTGATAGTGCTTAGCAGCGGCTAACCCCTAGCTTAGAAGTCGAGTGTGCGTCCTATTGTTGTTCTTTCGTTTCCTTTGGTTCGCAGGGTTTGCATATCCTGGCCGGACCGCTTGAGGACGAAGAAGAGAAGAAGGACGGACCAGAATCTGGTCCCCGGCAAGCCAGTGTTGTCGGGGGCTGCAAGTACAAAGATTTACCCGCGGCAAGCCAGAGTTGCCGGGGGCTGCAATCTCAGATAAGTTTTTCATCCCTTGTCATGCATGGGCTGAGGAATGCGAAAACCTTGTTTCTTCCTAAAAAGCTATCGTGCTCCCTTAACTCTAGGCCCCAGAGCGCGTTCCTGGGGCCAGTTTTGGTAGTAGCCGCGGCAGCAAAGGGACGAAACGAGGAAGCCCGAACCCGCCTCATCCCTACCTCCGCCAAGAGCGTGAGAAAGGTCGAGCGACGTGGGAAGACGGAAGGGCCTGTTGCCGGGCAAAGAAGTGTCTATCTTAACGATATAAAGGATCCGCTCCTTGGCGCGGGTTTCACCCGCGAGACAAGTGGCCCGGCAAAGATCCCCTTTTCATTAAAAACATTCCACTCAGGTACAGTCCAGAGAGAATGAAAAACATGAAAGAGTGGATTACAAACTTTAAATGCAACTAAGGCCCGAGGGCTTACAAATTAAAAAGAGATAAGGTGCCCGTAATCCTTTCCTTGTTCCTATCTTCAGGAGGTAGGGAAAGGAGGCGAAAAGGGCGAAAGGAGCGCCTAGGCGAGCTACGGATGGCAGAAGACACCAAAGGAACATCCCGGGAGGCCGTTAGAAGGCTGGATGGTGATGGAAGCGCCGGAAGCAGGGCTCGACGAGGCGGCAAGACGTCAGCACGCTGTCGAGGGCACCTCGCCCTCGTACTCCGGCTTGACGGACTTGCCGCCAGCCCTCTTCCTCTTCCGCAACCTCGCCACGCCAGCCACCCAAGGAGACGACCCCGGGAAGTTCAAGGAGCCGGCGACGCGAATGATGGGGTCGCCGGTGCCACGCGGAGCGGCGCCCGACACCTAGTCGGACCCGTCATCCTGCCGCCCGCCACCCTCGTCGTCGCTGTCGCTCCCCTCCTCGCCACTCTCGCTCGAGGAGGAGCCTTCACTATCGGAGGAGCTGTCCATGGAGCACCGAGCCCGGGTCCCGAAGCACCCGAAGACCTTGACGGGGAGGAGATCGCCCTCCATCAGCTTAAAATGGAGGGTGAGCCCCTCCATCAAGCTGTGGATACGGGCGAACGACTTCCACCCTCGACCAAGATACATCACGCCGGGGGCTGGGGACTCAACGTGGACTCGCGTGCCGCTGATCCCACAGCCCCTCATGCGTAGACTCTGCGTCTCGGGCTGTTCCGTCTCCATCACGCTCGCGAATGGAGCCGGGAGGCGGAGGCGACGACGAGGCGCCCGGCGCAGCCTGATGAAGAACTCGCAAGGGTCGTCCCCAATATGGACCGCCGTGAGAGGAGGAGCCGCCGACGGAGGCGAAGCCGGCGCACCGCCCCGTCCGCCTCTTCCCCGAGCACCTCGGCCTCGTCCTCGACTTCGCCTACGACCTCGCCCCCTCCCTCTTCCCCTTACGGCTGGCTCTGCCACCACGGGTGCGAGGGGAGGAGGGGCGCGCTGCCTAGCGGCAACCCTCGCCGCCACCGACGAAGGACCAGGGTTTCCTTTCTCCATGGCGAATGAGAGAGAGGGGATCAAAAGCTGAAGGGAAGAAGAGATGAAGGAGTGCGGATTTCCGTCGCCCCCTCTCGCTCCTTATAAAGGAGCAGGGTGGGGGCTCGGCCGCCCCGCTCAGCCAATCAAGACGCAGGAAGAGCAGGCGACTGGGACCGACCCGCTGCCTCGACCCACGACGGCCCGGCTTCCTGCCTCCACCGTCGCGACCCCAGGCGCATGGAGGCCACATGGCAGGCGCGCAGAACCAAGGCGACGGGCGAGGCGACCTTTCCCCACCCCGTGATTGTGGGGAGCGGACGCCTCGGAAACCGCGCCTCAGCCCCGTCCAGTAAGCAAACCACGCCTCCACGCCTCCCTCCGTTTATGGGGAAGGCACGAACCACCTACGACGTGACGCATGCATGCGGGGCTCTGCCCCACGCACACCGCCCACGCCTCTCTCCACTATGCCGCGTTCGATGCGTGCCGTTCGGGAAGAGCGTGGTGGATCCAGAGCAAGATGCGGTGTGGCCCAGGCCGCGCGTGCCCGTGCACTGTTTTGGGCCTGGCCCAACAGCGCTCGGCACCGTGTATGGCCCAGGCCCGGGGGCTCCTGTCGGTGTACTAAAGTAGGGGTACCTTAGTACCCCGAACTTGTGCACGGGCAGTTGTAGCACCCCGCGGCAGGGCTTGCCAGGTGACCACCAAAGATCATCGTGGTTCCTTTGAAGCCATTCAAGAACAAAGTATTTAAGCCAAGGCACGAGGTCCCAGCGAGAGGAGCTTGCCGGGAAGACCACTCGAAGGGAGCAAGGCCCCGGCAAGAGGAGCTTGCCGGGACGGCCGCTCGAAGCACAAGACCCCGGCAAGAGGAGCTTGCCGGGAAGGCCAACCAAGGCACGACAAGAGACTTGCTGCGACGCGCCACGCGTCCCGGCAAGGCCCGGTGAGCGACAAGCTCCCGGGCGCGACAAGGCATCGACCGCGACAAGGCGCTTGCCGCGGCAAGTCACCACTCCGCGGCCCGCGCTCCAGCTCATCCACCAACGTGTCGCATTGGGACCATTCCAGGCGTACGTGGCAAGAAGCTGTGCAGCCAGGGGCATGCGGTGGCGAAGCGACGCTGACAAGATAGCCATCATGGCAAATGGTGGCGCCCCTGACGGCCACTTTTCGCACTGTTTGGGACGACACAGACGGGCATTTAATGCCCTTGTCCCCTGCCGTCAGGGTTAGGTATGATAGCACTTTACAAGTAGTTGTACCCAACACAACACTTTGCCATTTTTGCCCCCATCTACGTTGCCACCTGTCGGTGACCCCTTTAACATATAAAAGGAGGCCCATGAGCACGTAGGGGGAGAGGGAGGACACTCACGCTCGGTCTCGTTAGCTGTTCGAGTGTACTGTAGCACTCAGCGCCCCCGAGCAAGAACGCAATACAAACCACAAAGCAGCAGTAGGGTTTTACGCATCCGTGCGGCCCGAAGCTGGGTAAACTCCTTGTGTGCATCGCCTCGATCCGCTCTTCGTGTGACCTCCACCCCCCGCCGAACCAGAAAGGGGCTCGGTCCCCATAGGTGTTCGTGGAGGCAGATTTCCCCCGACAGCCTGGCGCGCCCAGGTGGGTTGTGCCCATCTGGGACACCTTCTGGACTCCATTTTTCTTCCGTATGCTTGTCCTCCAAGATTAAAAAAATCTATATATACTTCCCGAACCTGTTAACCTCCGTATCGTGAAGAAATCCTCTATTCTCTTCTCTTGCTGTTTCCTGATTAGATCTGAAAATATGTCATCTCAAGACTCTGAGGGTGAGAGCTATGTTGCTAATCTCATCACAAATCCCATGTCCTATGGGGATGAGAAGCACTATAGCTGGACCTCCGAAGAAGATGAAGATGAATCGGATCCTCCCCGGTTCAAAAACGAAAGCATGAAGGCATTATGCAAGAGGATAATAAAACTCGAGATAGATAATGACGGGTTGAGGATAGATAATTTTATTCTTCGTCAGAAGCTAGAGGAAGCGAAGGGCAAACCCTCTACTTACTCACCACCACCACTACCTTCTTCATCACCACCACCATCTTCTTCACCACCAAAGGAGAATTGAGTATCAGGTATGGGCACTCCCTTGGCTTCCGCCAAGCTCGAGGGAGGTGCCCCGGTATCGTATCATCTCACTATCTTTTTGCTTTTACTTATCTTAGTTTGATCTTTTGCTTTACAATGAATAAAAGTTTAGTTCGATCCTTTCTTCTTTAAGAGTTTGCTTAGTGATCTATCCTTGTAATCGTGTGCAAGTTATATAATAAAGTTTAGTTTGAGTTTTTGCTTTCTTTACTTCCATGTTGCAAATAAAGAAAATAAATAAGAAAGCAAAAGAGAAAGGAAATAAATAAAATAAAGGAAATAAATCAATAAGATCATATACTAATCCTATGGTTGGTGATGGCACCACATAAGGAAAGGTATAATTAGAAAATTTTATTGAAGATTGACAAACATAGCATTAGTCAATGATGCAACTCATGAAAGAATTAATAAGGGAAGAGAAGATTCACATACAAATATATCATCCTAGAAATCTTTTGTGATTGTGAGCCCTCATCAAAATATTATATGCCAAAATTGTTGACTTTGGACAAGGAAGACAACTTAATGGTTTATGTTTGTTTATATTCACATAGAAGTCATATTGTCATAGATCCTTTAACATGTCATGCTTGCCCCCTATCTTTGCTAGCCAAAATTTCCGCACCAAGTAGAGATACTACTTGTGCATCCAAAAACCCTTAAACCCAAATCTTATTTTCAAGTGTCCACCATACCTACCTAGGGATTGAGCAAGATCCCTCAAGTAAGTTGTCATCGGTGCAAAAAGGCAATAAAAATTGCTTTTAAATGTGTGAGATCATTTAATGTAAGAGAAAATTGAGCGTTGCACGAACTTGTGATGGTGAAGAATAAAAGCGACAAACTGCATAATAAAGGTCGCTATCACAAGGGGCAATGCAACGTGACGTTCTTTAGCACTAAGGGGTTGAGCATACAAACAAATAAGTGCATGACAACCTCTGCTTCCCACAGTGAAGGGCCTGTCGATTACATTTGTGTATTTACTTTTATGCAAGAGTCAAAGTTTTCCTTCTATCCTTTTTTATTAATCTCCTTTGGCAAGCACCAAGTGGTGAGGAAAGATCTAGGAACATATGTCCAGTTGAATATAGATAGCATGAGTTATTATTGTTGACATCACCCTTGTGGTGAATACGTTGGGAGGCGAAACTATAAGCCCCTATCTTTCTATGTGTCTGGTTGAAACGTTTTGCTATGTGTACACGGTGAGTGTTAGCAATCATAGAAGACTATATGATGGTTGAGTGTGTGGACTTGCCTAAAGGCTCCGACACATGACCCTTCCTGAAATGATGATGAATTGTAGTTGCAAAGTTGATTGGGAACATAGTTTGTTGGTTTTTAATAGAGTTTTTGCTTTATACTTCGATTGTGTGATGAACTGTTACTTATTCATGAGAGGTCTATGATAAGAGTTCTGTGATAAAAGTCCTATGTTTAATTTTGTTGCTGTTATAATAATCAACATGAGGCTTCTATGTCTGTATTTTGTTTTTATCAACACCTCTCTCTCAAAGCATGTGGACATGTTTTTCGATTTCGGTTTTCGCTTGAGGACAAGCGAGGTCTAAGCTTGGGGGAGTTGATACGTCCATTTTGCATCATGTTTTCTTACTGTTATTTATGATGTTTTTATCCATAATAATGTATTTTGGAGTAATTCTAATGCCTTTTCTCTCATAATTTGCAAGCTACACACCAAGAGGGAGAATTCCGGCAATTGGAAATTTGGACGTGGAAAAGCTACGTCAGGCTACCTATTCTGCACAACTCCAAACAAGCTGAAACTTCACGGAGATTTTTTATGGAATATTTAAGAATTATTGGAGCAAATAACTACCAGAGGGCCCCCACTAGGTGGGCACAGCTCACCTGGGCGTGCCAGGGAGCCCAGGCGCGCCCTGGTGGGTTGTGCTCACCCCGGCCCACCTCCGGTGCCCATCTTCTGGTATATAGGTCATTTTGACCTAAAAAATAAGAGGAGGACTTTTGCGACGGAGCGCCACCGTCTCGAGGTGGAACTTGGACAGGAGCACTTTTGCCCTCCGACAGAGGGATTCCGCTGGGCGCACTTCCCTTCTGGAGGTGGAAATCATCGTCATCATCATCACCAACAACTCTCCCATCTTGGCGAGGGAAATATCCATCAACATCTTCAACAGCACCATCACTTCTCAAACCCTAGTTCATCTCTTGTGTTCAATCTTCTTACCGGAACTATAGATTGGTGCTTGTGGGTGACTAGTAGTGTTGATTACATCTTGTAGTTGATTACTATATGGCTTATTTGGTGGAAGATTATATGTTCAGATCCATTATCTATTTAATACTCCTTGATCATGAGCATGATTATTATTTGTGAGTAGTTACTTTTGTTCTTGAGGTCACGGGAGAAATCATGTTGCAAGTAATCATGTGAATTTGATATATATGTGTTCGATATTTTGATAGTATGTATGTTGTTATTACCTTAGTGGTGTCATGTGAACATCGACTACATGACACTTCACCATATTTGGGCCTAAGGGAATGCATTGTGGAGTAGCCATTAGATGATGGGTTGCGAGAGTGACAGAAGCTTAAACCCCAGTTTATGCGCTATTCCGTAAGGGATCGACTGGATCCAAAAGTTTAATGCTATGGTTAGAATTTATTCTTAATACTTTTATCGTAGTTGTGGATGATTGCGGGAGAGTTAATCATAAGTAGGAGGTTTGTTCAAGTAAGAACAACACCTAAGCACCAGTCCACCCACATATCAAATTATCAAAGTAGTGAACACGAATTAAACCAACATGATGAAAGTGACTAGATGAAATCCCCGTGTACCCTCAAGAACGCTTTGCTTATCATAAGATATCGTTTTGGCCTGTCCTTTGCCTCAAAAGGATTGGGCTACCTTGCTGCACATTTGTTACTACTATCATTACTTGCTCGTTACAAATTATCTTGCTATCAAACTACTCCGCTACTTACAATTTCAACACTTGCAGACATTACTTTACTGAAAACTACTTGTCATTTCCTTCTGCTCCTCGTTGGGTTCGACACTCCTACTTATCTAAAAGAGCTACAATTGATCCCCTATACTTGTGGTTCATCACAACCTTACCGATGTTCGAGACCACAAGGACTCACGCATGTCGGAGGACGAGACCCGCCGGCCGTGGAATATTGCTCATCTTCGGCCTTATTACACCTGAGCCACTGGCTCTTGTGATGTACATACTGTTATCAATGTATATATTATGATTAGTATAATAAAGCCGACATCCCTGATAATTCAGGGCCTCTGTCGTTTCATTTCTGAGAATACTTTATTGTCACTTCATACGATCACTTGGGGGCTTCCTGCTTATTGAGCATAGATATGACTACCCTCTTGATCCGGCTTGTACGCCATGTTTACAAAATACTTGGGGGCTTCCTGCTCATTGAGCATAGCTATGACTACCCTACTGATCCGGCTTATATGCCTGGAATGAAATATTACTTGGGGGCTCCTTGTTAATGAACAGAGCTTTTGTCGACCCTTGTAATAGGCTTGGACACCAGGTGTATTCACCAAAAAGTCCGGGTTATCCTGCCTTTGTTTGCCTGCCACTCCGACCAGGTAATCATAGAATGACTCGCCGTGCTCTTGACAATCAATCTTATAAAGACCCTGAGTTTGTCAAAGTTAAAACGGCGATAGGTCATGTGAGGTCCAGCTTAGGGGTTTGAATTAAGGTTTAACTCAGCAGCTGCGTGTGATGTCTGCTAGGACTACGTCGGTATTTCCCCAAAGAGGCAGGGATGATGCAGCACAACGACGGTAGGTATTTCCCTCAGTGAAGAAACTAAGGTTATCGAACCAGTAGGAGAACCAAGCAACACAACGTAAACAGCCCCTGCACAAAGATAACAAATCCTCGCAACTCGACGTGTAAAAGGGGTTGTCAATCCCTTTCGGGTAGCGGCGGCCCAAGATGGGCAAACGGACGTGAGATAAAATTGTAGTAGACTGATAGATCGAACGCCAAATAAAATAAATAATAATAAAACGTAGCGAGATATTTTCGTGTTTTTAGTTTAATAGATCTACAAATAAATGCAAAGGAAAAGTAGATCGCAAAGGCAAATATATGAGAAAGAGACCCCGGGGCCGTAGGTTTCACTAGTGGCTTCTCTCAAGAAAAATAGCAAATGGTGGGTGAACAAATTACTGTTGGGCAATTGATAGAACTTCAAATAATGATGACGATATCCAAGCAATGATCATTACATAGGCATCACGTCCAAGATTAGTAGACCGACTCCCGCCTGCATCTACTACTATTACTCCACACATCGACCGCCAACATGCATCTAGTGCATTATGTTCATGGAGAAATGGAGTAATGCAATAAGAACGATGACATGATGTTGACAAGATCGATCTGTGTAGAGATAGACCCCATCGTTTTATCTTTAGTAGGAACGATACATACGTGTCGGTTCCCCTTCTGTCACTGAGATCAAGCACCGTAAGATCGAACCCACTACAAAGCAACTCTTCCCATTGCAAGATAAATAGATCAAGTTGGCCAAACAAAACCCAAACACCGGAGAAGAAAATGAGGCTATAAGAGATCATGCATAAAAGAGATCAAAGAAACTCAAATACTTTCATGGATATAAAAAGATATAACTGATCATAAACTCAAAGTTCATCAGATCCCAACAAACACATCGCAAAAGAATTACATCATATGGATCTCCAAGAGACCATTGTATTGAGAATTCAGCAAGAGAGAGGAAGCCATCTAGCTACTAACTACGGACCCGAAGGTCTACAAAGAGCTACTCACGCATCATCGGAGAGGCATCAATGGAGGTGGTGAACCCCATCCGTGATGGTGTCTAGATTGGATCTGGTGGTTCTGGACTCTGCGGCGGCTGGATCAATATTTCATCGACTCCCCTAGGGTTTTGGGTATATTGGGGTATTTATAGAGCAAAGAGGCGGTCTGGGGGGCACCCTAGGTGAGCACAACCCACCAGGGCGTGCCTGGGCCTCCTAGCGCGCCGTGGTGGGTTGTGCTCTCCTCGGAGCACCCCCTAGGTGCAACCAGGGCCCATTATGTGTCTTCTAGTCCATAAAAAATCTCCGTAAGGTCTCTTTGCATTTGGACCCCGTCCGATATTGATTTCCAGCAATGTAAAAAACATGCAGAAAACAGCAACTGGCACTTGGCACTATGTCAATAGGTTAGTACCAAAAAATGATATAAAATGACTATAAAATGATTATAAAACATCCAAGATTCATGATATAACAACATGGAACAATAAAAAATTATAGATATGTTGGAGACGTATCGGCATCCCCAAGCTTAACTCTTACTCATCCTCGAGTAGGTAAGTGATAAAAACAGAATTTTTGATGTGGAATGCTGCCTAACATGTCATATCATATATATTTTTTTATAGCATGGACATTTTGACTTTTATGTGATTCAAAGAAATAGTCTAGTTTTGACATGATAATTTAGATACTCAAGCATATCAACAAGCAACCATGTCTTTCAAAATATCAACGCTAAAATAAGTTATCCATGGCCCATCATGCTCAATCATTGATCCATTCATGAAACACACTCGCATATTAGCTACACCCAATACTGAAGTACGATCATATTGTCTCCTAGTTGGTGCTTTTATAAGAGAAGATGGAGACTCAAATTCAAAATAAAAATTGCATAAAGTAAAAGAAAGGCCCTTCGCAGAGGAAAGTAGGGATTCGTAGAGGTGCCAGAACTCAAAACGAAAAACTTAGAGATAAAAACATTTTGGGAGGTGTATCCATCCCACCAACGAAAACAACTTAGAGTTCCCAACACTTTCCATGCTGGATATATCATAGGCGGTTCCCAAACAGAAAATAAAGTTTATTCCTTTTTCCACCATACTTTCACTTTCCATGGCTAGCCGTATCCACGGTTACCCTCCATACCAACACTTTCCAAGGAATGTATTATTTGACAACATAAAGTAAATTCATTTTTCATTTTGGGACTGGGCATCCCTAAAACCTTTGCCTTACTGTTGTGCAATGACAAGTGAATAAACACTCATCGTGAGAATAACACATCCAACATGGAAAATATTAGCCACCCCTCACCGCTCCGTGAGCGAAATGAACACACAAAAGAGAAGTTTATTTCAAAAATTAGAGATGGCACGTGCAAATTTTCTTAGAACGGCAAAAGAATACCGCATATAGGTAGATATAGTGGACTCATGTGGTAAAACTGGTTTAAAGGATTTTGGATGCACAAGTAGAGTGCAAAATGAAGGCTAGCAAAAGATTGAGAAGCGACCAACCAAGAAACGAATTATCTCGTAAGAGAGCATTAAACAAAATTAACACCAAATAATGCACCACAAGTAGGTTATAATTTCCGCGCATAATTATTGACTTTCATGCTTGCATAGGGAATGAAAAACCTTAACACCAATATTCTTACTAAAGCATAATTACTCATCAACATAACTCACATATCACATCATCATATCTCAAAACTATTACTAAGAATAAAGTTTATTTTGTCCAATGATCTTCATGAAAGTTTTATTATATCCTTCTTGGATATCTATCACTTTGGAACTAATTTTCATATGTTGCTTTCCATAAGCTCAAACAAATATAAGTGAAGATCATGAGCATATTTTGTTTCTTTCTCTCAAATTAATTTAAGTGAAGCAAGAGAGAATTTTTTTGAAAATTTTACTAACTCTAAAATAAATCTAAGTGAAGCAAGAGAGCATTTCTTCAAAAAATAACTAAAGCAGACTATGCTCAAAAAGATATAAGTGAAGCACTAGAGCAAGTCCATAGCTCATAAAAGATTTAAGTGAAGCATAGAGAGCAATTCTAACAAGTCATGACATAATTTTGGCTCTGTCAAATAGGTGTGTCCAGCAAGGGATCAAGACTTAAAACACAAAATTAAACAAGCAAAGACTCATATCATACAAGATGCTCCAAGGAAAACACATAGTATGTGACGAATAAAAATATAGCTTCGAGTAAAATACCGATGGTCGTTAGAAGAAAGAGGGGATGCCACTCGGGGGCATCCCCAAGCTTAGTTGGTTGGTCATTTTTGGATAATAGCCTGGGATGTCGGGGCATCCCCATGCTTAGGCTCTTCTATCCTTCCTTCATCCATCGTAAGATAACCCAAAACTTGAAAACTTCAATCACACAAAACTCAACAAAACCTTCGTGAGATCCGTTAGTATAAGAAAGCAAGCCACTACTATAAGTATTGTATCAAACCAATTCATATTTTGTTTTTGCATTATATCTACTGTATTCCAACTTTTCTATGGCAAAAACTCATCAAAGAAAACCATAGAGCCATCAAAATATGCACACAACACAAAGAAATAGAATCTATCAAAACAGAGCAGTCTGCAGAAATCTGACTATTTCGAATACTTCTGTCACTCCAAAAATTCTGAAAAATTAGGACGACCAGGGTAATTTGTATATTAATCTTCTGCAAAAAGAATTGGCATTTTATCATGCTCTGGTGATTTTTAACAATTGTCTTGGTGAGCACATAAGTTTCTGTTTTTCAGCAAGATCAAACAACTATCACCCAAGAAGATCCTAAAGGCTTTACTTGGCACAAACACTAATTAAAACACAAAAAATAGAATCATAACAGTAGCATAATTGTTCAAACACACAAGAACAGAAAGCAAAAAGCAAAAATATATTTTATTCTGCCTCCCAACAAGCGCTATAGTTTTACGCCCTTAGCTAGGCATAATGCAAGGATCTAAGTTTTGTCATCCTTGTCCAACTCTTCATTCAAACACTTAGAATCCTTCAAAGATTTAGCATAAATATCTTCAATAACAATACTCCTAGGAATAAATTTAAAGAATTCATTCTTGCAAAAAGGATCTCTTATCACTTCAACAAAATCCGGGTGAATACTAATCATCTTAAGATCTTCCTTATTACTATTACTAGAAGTTGCACCCTTGTTCTTGGTAACTTGAGTAACTTTGGCAATATTTACAGGAGTTTTTTCGATAGTTTTAGCAGAAGCAAAAGCCGTGCTTAGATTACTAAAGATTTCTTCTAGTTTATCAATCCGAGACGGGGTTTCTTCTATTCTTTCATGGATTACGGTACCCTTTTCTTTTAACAACTTAAAATTTTCTCCCGGTTTTGACCCAATATTGGTTGCAAAATTATGCATATTTTTATCTATAATTTCCATAAGATCTTTGGTGAGCATTTTCTTTTCAGTAGCAGTCTTTTCATAACATGCTCAAGAGTCAAAGTTGTTTCATTAATCATAAGAGATGGTGAGCCCACTAAATTTCCCATAGCATTAAAAGCATCAAGAGAAGGACACATCAAGAAATTTCCACCGGTAATCGTATCAAGGACGAATGTATACCAAGTGGTGATGCCAACATAAAAACAACAAAGAAGAACAATGGTAGATTGCTTACGGATAGATCTATTATGAGCATTGCAAATTCTATACCAAGCATCTTTTAAATTTTCTCCTACCCTTTGTTTAAAGTTGAGAACCTAGTTCTCGGGAGTGCAAGCAATAGAGGAAGAACTATCCATAACAATAGTAACGGCAAACAAGATTGCACACATAAACAGATCCGACAAAAGAAAACGTCAAACGGAAAAAGAGGGGCGAATAAATTGGCATATTTTTGTGATATGGGGGAGAGGAAAATGAGAGGCAAATGGAAAATAATGTAAATTGCGAGGAGATGAGATTTGTGATTAGGAACCTGGTATATGTTGAAGATCCTCCCTGGCAATGGCGCCAGAAATTCCTTTTGATGTCTGCTAGGACTACGTCGGTATTTCCCCAAAGAGGAAGGGATGATGCAGCACAGCGACGGTAGGTATTTCCCTCAGTGAAGAAACCAAGTTTATCGAACCAGTAGGAGAACCAAGCAACATAACGTAAACAGCCCCTGCACACAGATAACTAATCCTCACAACCCGACGTGTAAAAGGGGTTGTTAATCCCTTTCGGGTAGCGGCGCCCCAAGATGGGCAAACGGACGTGAGATAAAATTGTAGTAGATCGATAGTTTGGACGCCAAATAAAATAAATAATAACAAAACACAACAAGGTATTTTTTTGTGTTTTTAGTTTAATAGATCTGAAAATAAATGCAATGGAAAAGTAGATCGCAAAGACAAATATATGAGAAAGAGACCCGGGGCCCGTAGGTTTCACTAGTGGCTTCTCTCGAGAAAAATAGCAAATGGTGGGTGAACAAATTACTGTTGGGCAATTGATAGAACTTCAAATAATCATGACGATATCCAGGCAATGATCATTACATAGGCATCACATCCAAGATTAGTAGACCGACTCCTGCCTGCATCTACTACTATTACTCCACACATCGACCGCTATCCAACATGCATCTAATGTATTAAGTTCATGGAGAAATGGAGTAATGCAATAAGAACGATGACATGATGTAGACAAGATCTACCTATGTAGAGATAGACCCCATCGTTTTATCCTTAGTAGCAACGATACATACGTGTCGGTTCCCCTTCTGTCACTGGGATCAAGCACCGTAAGATCGAACCCACTACAAAGCAGCTCTTCCCATTGCAAGATAAATAGATCAAGTTGGACAAACAAAACCCAAATATCAGAAAAGAAATACGAGGCTATAAGAGATCATGCATAAAAGAGATCAAGACTCAAATACTTTCATCAATATAAAAAGATATAACTGATGATAAACTCAAAGTTCATCAGATCCCAACAAACACACCGAATTCAGAGAGAGAGGAAGCCAACTAGCTACTAACTACGGACCCGAAGCTCTAAAAATAACTACTCACGCATCATCGGAGTGGCACCAATGGAGGTGGTGAACCCCATCCGTGATGGTGTCTAGATTGGATATGGTGGTTCTGGACTCTGCGGCGATTGGATCAATATTTCGTCGACTCCCCTAGGGTTTTGGGAATATTGGGGTATTTATAGAGCAAAGAGGCGGTCCGGGGGGCACCCGAGGTGGGCACAACCCACCAGGGTGCGCCTGGGCCTCCTGGGGTGCCCTGGTGGGTTGTGCTCTCCTCGGAGCAGCCCCAAGGCGCAGCCAGGCCCCATTATGTGTCTTTTGGTCCATAAAAATCTCTGTGAAGTTTCGTTGCATTTGGACTCCATCTAATATTGATTTCCTACAATGTAAAATACATGCAAAAACAGCAAGTGGCACTTGGCACTATGTCAATAGGCAAGTACCAAAAATGATATAAAATGACTATAAAATGATTATAAAACATCCAAGATTGATAATATAACAACATGGAACAAAAAAATTATAGATACGTTGGAGACGTATCATTGTGCAGTCATGGTGATTTTACATCGCACTAGCATCACACACGGTTAAGCCAGTGCATCCGTGTCCGTTGCACGTCATCCAGGTCTGGCAGCAAAAAAATGTGAGAGATGGTCAGAAGACAACCACCTGGAAGATCGGTGAGAGGGCCAGAAGTCAACAACCACCTAGAAGTGGACAAATATATGTAGGAATAAAGGGTGTGATGTTTAAATACACAATGCACAGCTTTGGTGGCACCTTCCTCGCAAACCGGAAAGCCCCCTTGAATATATCTATAGTGACAGTCTAATAAGGTCGTAGCTAGCTAGGGTGTTTGCCCCACCCCCACTTCGTGTCGGCGAGACACATGCACGTACTCATACTTTGGTCATACATGCATGTCATCATGACCTACCATAAGATGGACCAGTGAATCTATCGCTTGGTCAAATGATCATTGTTGTTGTCGATCAAAAATGGATAGAATACACCGCTTGGGACATTAGATTAGACCATCATCAAAAATTGCATGAGGGGCCACAAAACCAACACCACCTCCATGCGGCCCAAAATGATGTACGTTGGGAGGGGTGATGTGTTTTACATATTAAATAATGTACAATTTAGATGTGGCACCTGCCTCTCGATACAGACAATCCCCCATGAAAGCCAGGTAATTAAGGACGACATACATAGGGAACGGTGTCGGCCCAACCCACCAATTCGAGCGTGTGGGAGGGAATCCCAATAACGCATGAGCTCAAACTTTGCTCAAACATGTCATGTAACCCTCCCTAACATGAACTAGGAGGCATCCATTCATGGCCAAACCCCCTTCGTTATCAGGCAAAGGGATGATATACATAGACCCCGGGGAGCCCACAGATATGTGTGTCGCCTAAAACCGCACAAGGAAGATGGGGGCGATCAAAAGACCCCCTATACCCTGCATGCGGCCCAAAAATATGTATGGGTGGTGTGCGATTTGTTAAAATCTCCAGTGCACAACTTTGATGGGGCACCAACTACATTACAAACCAAACACCGTACCCCCAAGCCAGGTTCAAGAAGAAGGATGTTGGTTCCCCAACTTTGAGGTGGGTGGGGGCATGGTATCGTCCAACGCATGTGCTCAAACTTGATTTAGTCTAACATGGCACACAGAGCAAGAGGAAACTATCATGGTCAAACCCTTCTCGTACGTTGGGTCGAAGTGTTAGACGACGAACCCGTCATGGTCAAACCATTCTCGTACGTTGGGTCAAAGGGTTAGACGAGGAACCCGTCATGGTCAAACAATTCTTGCATGTTGGGTCAAAGGGATAGATTGTATGGACCCACAAATCTCGATCATTCTCTGAATTTTTAGAACAAGAAATAACATAAAAACATCATTCTACAAATTACCAAAACAAGGATCCCAAGGTTTATATAATATATCATGGCGCTTAAATGAAGTTTGAGATATGCAACTTCCCACCAGGTCACCCATCCTTAGACTCCTCCAGTCCCAACACGCTTAACTTCCGCGTTCTATTCGACTCGGCTAGCGGATGGGAAGTCGCCCCTTGCTGATAAGAGTTGCCTCCTTGCCTTTAAGGCGTTTCACACTGGTCACCGTGTTGGACCTACTCCCTACTATCACACACATTTGTGCTCTTAGGAACTATGTGCAATATTTACATGGTTGGTGTGTTGCCGCCTAATCTTCTATGAGAATTGACACTAGCAGCGGCAAACCGATGGGAGCAGTGGCAGGAAATGGTTGCGTGTTTGGATATATAACACCATTAATATGGAAAACTTAGTAAAGAAGGAAGCACAAGCTAGTACGACGCGTGCGCACAGTGCTTACCCACGGGTGCCAGACGGTTGACTAGAGTTGCTTTAAGGATTCAGGGTTCGTTTGGCCTTTTTCACACATTATAATTAAGTTTTCTAAGATTTAATTTAATGTGCATAATTCAAATTTGAACTTCAAATACATGCTCCAGTGCACCAAAATGGATACAAAATCATACATGTGTCCTTGGATGCATGTTTAGGTCCCATGCAAAGAATGTGAATGAATTACAACCGTCTCAGCATCTGGCTCGGCCTAAAACATAGAGAATCTCGGTTTTTAAATCCCCATAAATCCACAACTCACACAAAATCTTGAAACTTGGTGTCACGACATGGCATATATATGTGGTGATCAAAAAATTGTCCAATTTGGGGTAAGTTTTATTACAAGCCTCTTACAAACCGGAGCTTTTCTCAAGAAGCCTCATGGTTCCGATAGGGAAACGTGTCCCCCTCGTGGGAGAAATGATAATCGTTGCCTCTTCATGCCTTGTATTTTTTCTATGGGCAACATGGAACAACAGGAGATTCGCGCGGAAATTTGTAATTATTCATGGTTTATTTGGCCTTTTTACACATTAATTGAGTTTCCTAGGCATTTAATGTCCATAATTCAAATATGAACTACAAATACAGGCTCCGGTGCAACAAAATGGCTAGAAAAATCGTACATGTGTCCTTGGTGCATGTTTAGGTGCCATGCAAGGAATGGGAATGAATTACAATCGTATCGGTGTCCTGGCCCGGCCTTAAACATTGGGAATCTCGATTTTTTAATCCTCGTAAATCCAAAACTCACCACAAAATCATGAAACTTGGCATGGTGTCACGACATGGCACATATATGTCGTGGTAAAAAAATTGTCCAATTTGGGGCGAGCTTTATTACAAGCCTCTTACAAACCAGAGCTTCTCTGAAGAAGCCTCGTGGTTCCGATAGGGAAACGTGTTCCCCTTGTGGGCAAAACGATAATCGTTGCCTCTTCTCGCCTTGTATTTTTTTCTACGGGCAACATGGAACAACAAGAGATTCGTGCAGAAATTTGAAATTATTCAGGGTTTGTTTGGCATTTTTATGCATTAATTGAGATTTCTAGGCATTTGATGTCCATAATTCAAATCTAAACTACAAGTAAATGCTCTAGTGCACCAAAATAGCTAGAAAAATCATACATGTGTCCTTGGGTGCATGTTTAGGTCCCATGCAGGGAATAGGAATGAATTACAAATGTCTCGGCATCCTGGTTCGGCCTCAAACATTGGGTATCTCGTTTTTTAAATCCCCGTTAATCCAAAACTCACCAGAAAATTATGAAACTTGACATGGTGTCACGACATGGCACATATATGTGGTGGTAAAAAAGTCCAATTTGGGGCAAGCTTTATTACAAGTCTCTTACAAACCGAAGCTTCTCTCAAGAAGCCTCGTGGTTCCGATAGGGAAACGTGCAATGGTACGGCGAGCTGCTATACAAACGGTTTTAAACCCCTTTCTGCGACGACATTTTGAACCGTCGCCTCGTGAGTGTAGGCAATAGGGGGATCCTTCCCACACAACCCAGAAACCATCGGGGATAGGCCCTCCGGTCACACATGCTGGGCAAAATGAGATCGTGTGCAATGGGCGAGCGAGCAAATACAATTATACAAGCCCTATCGGTTCTGGTCATAAGTACATTCCACACAGTCAGACCCAGACAAATGTTTCCGTTCGTATGTACATTCCACACAGCAAATCCAAGGAATACGTTTCCGTTCGTATGTACATCCCACATAGTCAATCCAAGAAGTACGTTTTTGTTCGTATGTACATCCCACACAGTCAATCCAGGGAAAACGTTTCCGTTCGCATGTACATCACACACAATTTTCCCCATTAAAGGAAATGGGGTGGGGATAAGCTTGTGAAGAAGCAAGCTTATTGACCCCCCCAAAAAAAAAACCGAACCCGGCAAGAAAACGTATGCGCAGTTATTTGTGATAACGTCGCCATTGCAGACGATATTAACAATTTTATCGTTTGAGTTATTAAATGCATCATATACGATGTGTAGAAGAAACTGTGTGGCATAGGTTGTCCATCACACACACTTTTTATGTGGTAAACATTTGCACAAGGTGTCCTAACACAAGTTGTTTTCAAGAGGAAGTCGTGCGTGATTGTTCATTGGTCCAACACGTTTTCTTCCTAGAAATTGTGTGCGTTGTGTGAGGTCATCTCCCATGGTGTTTTCTCAATAACCGTTTGCAATAGAAAACCCCAATTAGCAGGCTAATTGGCCTATTATTAATAATCCATTTATTAATCAAATTGACATTTCATATTAATCACACAATATGTTTCATTTTCATATTAAGGAAGCAGGATTTCATAATTGAAATACATCATAGTACAACATCATATAGCTTCAGCACTTAGTTACACCATATAGGCATATAGCTAGCTACCCCATTACACAACTGCACTAGCACCAAGTTTCACATGCAACATCTATAACCTTTTGAAATTAGCATCATAGACTGTACATAGACAAATTAATCTTATCTGGAAAACTGTTGGAGCAGAAGGCGAATATCGAGCCTTCATTGATGTTGAAGGTCTTTGCAACTTTAGGCTAGTGACTGTGGATGAATAACCATCCATCCTTCGTCCTCTTCAGGAAGACTTCAATATTGAACCATGGGTGTTGTATGAATACCTTCCTCACCTCCTGACCATACATGTGGCTTGAGAGGTAATCGTCAGTGAACTGCTATGGAAAGGCCTGAAAACATGGATATGCATAAATATCTTCTCTAGATTTGAAATGGCGCAAAGGAATAAAAAAGACAAGGTATAATAGTTAGTACCATCGTGTAGTGAACTGATGTCTTCTTCATTGTGTAGACAAAGATCTTGTTGTTTTTTGTCGCTAATTTCTTTATCCTAACAATCTTTCTGAGTTTCCTGACTAGACTAATATTCATGGACAAATCATTTCCCCATATGCAAAAAGGGTCGAACAATGGGTCAAAACCTCTGACAGCAGGACCTACATGTGCAAGACCAAATTGTTAAAAACCTAAATATTAGAATGCTTCCTATAATTGCACAATAATGTGCTATTAGACAAAGTACCATGCATGTGCAAACCTCGATTGTTAACCTCGGTGCTTCCCATTGTTTCCCTGCAACACATATAAGGTAGTTAGTGATCAGGTTAACTGAGGGTTGGCATGCTATCGGTAAAATATGTTGATGAAAAATAAACACATTGCAGATTCATCAGACTAATTCGAGCCACATGGAAAAGCCATTTATCCAAACCAAGCATGATTAAGAACTAGGAAATATAGCAACTGTATATGTTTCTCATGTATTAAGTGCAACCAAATTCGATTTATTCCTCACACGCATAAAAATACAAAATTGTACCCACAACAATTGGACATCGCATTGCATAATTGAACCAAGCAGTTAACTAAGCACCACAACAAATGAACCAAACATTAACTAAGCACCACATTGCACAATATATAACATACTAGAAGATCAGGTAGTTAACCAGACCATGCATGCTTGACAACTTGGAAATATAGCAATTGTATCTGTTTCTTGTGTATTTTGTATAGACAAATTCGATTTATTTCTCACAAGGAAGACAATACAAAATTGCAACCAGAAGAATTGAACATCACATTACAGAATTGAACACGACAACAAATTAACCAAACAGTTAATAAGTGAGCACCACATTGCATGACATATAGAACATATACACTAGAGGAATAGATTGCATATGGTTAAAGTACATAGGACAATTCACTAGAATTTGTTAAGAAAAGGCAGGAGAAACACACGCAACGGGTAAACCGAGCATGCTTAACCGGCGTAGCTAGCTAACTAAACATAGGTCCTTATAGTGAGCTAATAAGACAAGCTACTCCTCATCATTGGAGATATCGATGATGATTGGCTCCTTGGACATGGAACAGGGCGAGGCCTCCACATCGTGGGTGCCCTCCTTGTAGTGGTGAGTTGCCTGAGCCGCTTCGGGCACCAACCTGCTGGCTCTCAAGTTGAGGTAAGCACGGGCACGCTAAGAAAACACCTCGTAGTCTTTGTCGAAGGCACCGACAGTGGCCTCGAGTAAATGCCATGAACTGTCATTTAAAGCATCCAACCGTGTCGCGGCGTCGGCACATGAGGCATCGATGGTGGCCTCGACGGTGAGGTGCTCCTCCAAGATCTAGGGGTCGACATGAAAGCCGTCCATCACGACCTCATCCGCGTGTGCGACCATGATTTTCTTCTCCGCTGTCAAATGCTCCTTGAGCTCCTGGCTATACTGCGTGCACCATGGCATAGGGCGGCGCTTATTTGGGGTAGGGTTCGGTGATTTGGGTGGAAGGTGTCATACCGGCAGTTGGGGCATGTGGGATGTAGAAGGAGGAGGAGGATGGGGGTCGGGTGTGGATTATATGCCTGGATCGACGAGGCCGAGCAGTGTGAAGGAGGTTCACCGGCAAGGAGGCAGTGTTGCAAGCAAGGAGTGAAGGTTTAAACTTGGAAAGGAAGGTGTAAGCAGAGGAAATGTGGCTTTTGGTAAGGAGGAGGGGGCGGGGAGGTAGATGTTTTTGCGGAAGCCGAAAATTTTGGCTCGGTGCATGATACATCTTCGACATATATATAATTTATGAAGTATTCATGCCATGTTTACAACAATTCTATATGATTTTGGTATGATTTGATTAGAACTAACCCGTACTGACGTTGTTTTCAGCAGAACTACCGTGGTGTTGTTTTTGTGCTGAAATAAAAGTTCTCGGAACGAGCTGAAAATTAACAGAGAATTTTTCTGGAAAATATAAAAAATACTGGAAGAAAAAGATACGGAAAAGGAGTCCCAGGGCCACCCTACCGGAGGGTGGGGGGCGTGCCCCCCATCCTTGTGATCGCCTCGTGGCCCCCCTGACATGAAACCGACACCAACCCCTCCTACAAATCCTAAAAACCCCAGAACTGAAGAGAGATCGGGAGTTTCGTCGTCGTAAGCCTCTGTAGCCATGAAAAAACAATCTAGGCCCTCTCTGGCACCCTACCGGAGGGGGCCAACATCACCGGAGGCCATGGAGGAGGAAGCCGGAGGGGTCACCATCGTCATGGAGGCCAAGGACCAAAGGGAGAACCTTTCCCCATCTAAGGGAGGCCATGGAGGAAGAAGCACAAAGGGGAGAACCGATCCCCCTCTCTCTTGGTGGCGCCGGAGTGCCATCGGGGGAACCATCGCCGCGGTGATCGTCTTCATCAACATCACCATCCTCATCTCTTTTAAGCGAACCACTCCCCTGCACCCTGCTGTAATCCCCTACTTAAACATGGTGCTTTATGCCACATATTATGATCCAATGATGTTTTGCCATCCTATGATGTTTTGAGTAGATTTCTTTTGTCCGTTGGGTTGATTGATGATATAGATTGGTTTGAGTAGTATGTTTTATTTTGGTGCTGTCATGTGGTGCTCTCTGTGTCGTGCAAGCGTGAGGGATCCCCGCTATAGGGTTTGCAATATGTTCATGGTTTTCTTATTGTTTGTGTTGCGTGAGTGAATGAAACAAAAAAAGGGTAAGCGGGTCATGGCGTATGTGAATAAAGGGGACTTGATGTGTTAATGCTATGGTTGGGTTTTACCTTAGTGATCTTTAGTAGTTGCGTATGCTTGCTAGAGTTCCAACCATAAGTGCATATGATCCAGGAAGAGAAAGTATGTTAGCATATGCCTCTCCCTCATATGAAATTGCAATAATGATAACCGATCTTGTTAACAGTTGCCTAGGACAATTCCGCACGCCGATCCATCATTATTCCACACTCGCTATTTATAATATATAGTAATATATTCTAACTTTATGTTAACAGCACCTACTTTTATATTTTAGTTCTCTGATATCATGCAAAGTTATCCTCTTCATACCCACAATGTAGTTTTATTTCTCGTTTTTAGATGGAAGCAAAAGTTCGGTGTATGTAGAGTCGTATCAATGGAAGATAGGACTTGAGAGAATATTGATCTTACCTTTAGCTCCTTGTGGATTCGACACTCCATACTTATCACTTCCACCTTTGGAAATTGCTACGATGATTCCTTGCACTTGGAGATTATCAAGCTCTTTCTGGCGCCGTCGACGGGGAGCAATAGCGTGGGGTTGATATTTTTGTGTATGCTTGTTTGCTTTCTTCACTAAGTAGATTTTGTTTTCCCTTTTGTTTTTATTTAGTTGTGGGTGAAACAAACAAAAAAATTACAAAATGAAAATACCAAAAAAAATTACTTCGCTCTTATGCCTAAAAACTTTTTCAAAAAGAGAACTAATTGGAAGGTTATGCATTGGAGAAGTGAGGGTCGACCTTGAACACTTGTGTTCATGCTCATGGAAAAAATGTAGAATTTTCATGGAAGTTTCTAAAAAATAAGTATACCTCTGTATATATTCTTTGTATTAGAAAACTGATGTGTCTAGGTTTGGTTTTAGAATGTTTAAATTGCTTGTTTGGTGTGTGCTGCAGAAAAACAGAAACTTTGGCTGTAGTGTTTGAATTGTTTAAATTCACTGGAGCATGATAAAATCTTGAAAGTTTTACATGTCACTGCTATGCAAATTGTTTAGATTTCCCTATTGTTTTTAGAATTTTTGGAGTCACGGAAGTATACGAAAGTTCCAGATTGCTACAGACTGTCCTGTTCTTAACAGGTTCTGTTTTCTATGTGTTGTTCACTTATTTTTATGAATCTATGGGTAGTATCGGGGGGTATGAACCATGGTGAAGTTGGAATACAATATATATAATGCTAATATGAAATTGGAATGAGTTTACAACAGTACCTAAAGGTAGTGATTTGCTTTATTATAGTAACGGATCTCACCAAGTTTTTTGTTAAGTTTTGTGTGGATGAAGTGGTCGAAGAACGAGGAGTTACCGATATGAGAAGAATAAAGAGAGGCAAGAGTTCAAAATTGGGGATGCCCAAGGCACCCCAAGTAAATATTTCAGCGATACTCAAGCATCTAAGCTTGGGGATGCCCCGGTTGGCATCCCATCTTTCTTCTTGAACAATTATCGGTATACCTTGGTTTCTGTTTTGTTCATATGATATGTGTCTTTTGAGTTTATTTTTCCTTTCTTTTTCTTTTTGCTCCATGCTAGTGTGAGATAGACCTTCATTTATTTATAGAATGCTCTTTGTGCTTCACTTAATTCTTTTGAGCATGGCTTTATAGAATGCTTCATGTGCTTCACTTATATATTTTGAGCTAGGTTGTTGGTAAATCTATATTAATTGTAGAATGCTCCATGAACTTCATTTATATCTTTTGGGAGTTTGAATAAGATTATTATAGGAATTAAGCTTGGGGATGCTACGTTTGATGAAGATGATATTTTTATTCCCCCAAGTTTTGATGAGCCAATTTATTTTGATGATAGCATGCCTCCTATTTATGATGATTATATTGGTAAAAGTAGGTTTGGAAGAGTGTCAACTTTAGGAAGTAATGATCCCACTATTTTGGAGGGTGTTGAATCTTTTCATAATATTAATAAAAGTGGATTTCGAGAGGTCATGACTTTATTTAGTGATGAATCCACTACTTCGGAAGAGGTTCCAATTGATTATGAGAACAAAGTTGCTATCTATGATGATTATGGTGATGACATGCATGCCATAAAGAATAATGATAACCATTAAACTTGTCATCATGATTTTAATTTCAATTGGGTTATGTGTCGGTGTACTAAAGTAGGGGTACCTTAGTACCCCGAACTTGTGCACGGGCAGTTGTAGCACCCCGCGGTAGGGCTTGCCAGGTGACCACCAAAGATCATCGTGGTTCCTTTGGAGCCATTCAAGAACAAAGTATTCAAGCCAAGAAGACGAGGTCCCGACAAGAGGAGCTTGTCGGGAAGGCCATTTAAGGCACCAAGCCCCGGCAAGAGGGGCTCGCCAGGAAGGCCCCGGCAAGAGGAGTTTGCTGGGATGGCCTCCCGAAGCACAAAGGCCCCGGCAAGAGGAGCTTGCCGGAGGAGCCACTCAAGGAGACAAGGCCCCGGCAAGAGGAGCTTGCCGGGACGACCGCGGCAAGGCGCTTGCCGCGACAAGCTACTACTCCGCTGCCCGCGCTCTAGCTCATCCACCAACGTGTCGCTCTGTGACCATTCCAGGATACGTGGCGAGAAGCTGTGCAGCCAGGGGCATGCGGTGGTGAAGCAACGCTGACAAGATAGCCATCGTGGCAAACGGTGGCGCCCCTGACGGCCACTTTTTGCATTGTTTGGGGCGACATAGACGGGCATTTAATGCCCTTGTCCCCTGCCGTCAGGGTTAGGTATGATAGCACTGTACAAGCAGCTGTACCCAACACAGCGCTTTGCCATTTTTTCCCTCACCTACGTTGCCACCTGTCGGTGACCCCTTTAACATATAAAAGGAGGCCCATGCGCACGTAGAGAAGAGAGGAGGGGACTCACGCAGGATCTCGCCAGTGGCTTGTGAGTACTGTAGCACCTTGCGCTCCCGAGCAAGAACACAATACAATCCACCAAAGCAACAGTAGGGTTTTACGCATCCGTGCGGCCCGAAGCTAGGTAAACCCCTTGTGTGCATCGCCTCGATCCGCTCTTCGTGCAGCCTCCGCCCCCCGCCGAACCAGAAAGGGGCTCGGTCCCCATAGGTGTTCGTGGAGGCAGATTCCCCCCGACATTTTTGGCGCGCCAGGTAAGGGGCGTCGAGGTTGCGCGAACCCGATCCGGCGTTCGCACGAGCTAAATCTTCATCATCTTCGTCATCGACATGCCACCGAAGAAGAAGGCTCCAGAGGTGGCTGGTCCGTCCGCGTTGAACCCACCGCCCCTGGAGCAGACGGGTGGTGGGGAAGGCGCCGGCGGAGGAACGGGTGTCGGTGAAGAAATCCCCAATGCCGCGACGTCCGAGCATGCACCGCGCCCAACTCAAGCGGCGCAGGACCGGCAGCGCCATGGTACTCACAGTACCATACGCTCGCTGGACCCAGATCGAGCTGGTGGATCTTGGGACATTCAAGGCCAGCATACGCACCAACATGCTGGCCCGAGCGAGGTGCGGTCGCCTGGACGGGGGACTGCTCCTTCTAACGTTGTTAGAAGTTTCGAGCACATCCCGTTCCACGCACCGTTCACCACCGTTGCCCGCCACCCCAGCGGAAGCTCTGGCACGAGCCCAACTGCTCCTGGATTACCCTCCAGCGGCGAACAAGCTCGACGACTGGAGGGCTACCATCCAGAGTCTCATTGGCTTCGCCAACGGCGACACTCCGCGGCAGCTGAGTGCGTCGCAGCCGCGGCGGGCCAGTCAGGCACCGGCCTATGGCGACAAGACCCATGGGGGTGCGACCACCGTGCACTCTCCACCCCAAAGGCCGGGGTCGCCGACCCGCCGGAACCACCACGACAACGACTCCACTGCGTCGTCAGATCCGCGAACCCGTCGCGATCAGCGCAAAGTTCTTCATGAACGAAAGCAAGAAGACGCTCGTACTCGCATCGAGCGTCGAAGAGAATGGTGCAGCGCCCAGTTTACTTTGTCAGCTCCCTTCTGCAGGGGGCTAGGTCAAGGTACTATGGTGTGCAGAAATTGCGTTTCGGTCTTCTCATGGCCTCGAGAAAGCTGCGCCATTACTTCCAAGCACATGAGATCACTGTTGTCACTCGCTTTCCGCTGAAGAGGATACTACATAATCCAGAGGCAACAGGCAGGATTGTCGAGTGGGCTTTGGAACTGTCAAGCTTTGGCCTCAAGTTTGAAAGCACTTCATCTATCCAAAGTAGAGCATTGGCAGAATTCATAGCAGAGTGGACGCCAACACCAGACGAAGAAATTCCAGAGGCGAGCATCCCCGTCGAAGAGGCAAGCAAAGAGTGGCTGATGTACTTTGACGGTGCCTTCTCGCTGCAAGGCGCCGGTGCTGGCGTGCTGCTTATCGCGCCCACAGGAGAGCACCTCAAGTACGTAGTCCAGATGCACTTTCCCAAGGATCAAGCAACCAACAATATTGCAGAGTATGAAGGATTGCTTGCCGGTCTCAGGATCGCGGCAGAGCTTGGGATCAAGAAGCTCATTGTCAGGGGAGACTCGCAGCTTGTCGTCCGCCAAGTGAACAAGGATTACCAGAGTCCATTGATGGAAGCATACGTTGATGAAGTGAGGAAGCTAGAAGAGCGCTTTGACGGCCTGCAAATGGAACATGTTCCAAGAGCTGAGAACGACATTGCCGATGGCCTGTCAAAGTGTGCCGCATTTAAGTTACCTATGGAACCAGGGATCTTTGTGCTCAAGTTGACTCAACCATCCGTAACACCATCAACTGGACAGAGCAAGAAGAGGAAGTTGACCTCTGGCGACTACCTTCCGGCAGAGCTTCCCCAAGCCGCCGCCAAGAAGGTCCCCAAGGTCAATGCCAAGAATGCTGAGGAGCAGCCTGCTCCGGCGAGCCCCAGGGTTCGTTCCGTTGAAGCAGACGCTCCTGACAAGTTTTGCTCCGGCAAGCTTGCCGGGGAACATCAAGCTCCGGCTGAGCCGCAAGTTGTCGCCGTGGAAGTAGGTGTTCCCGCAGCAGCAGGTGCGCCTTTAGTCCTTGTCATCGAGCCGCAGGCTCCGGCATGGGCACAGCAGATCGTCCGATTCCTTCAGATAGGGGAACTTCCTGATGAGCAGGAAGAAGCAGAAAGAGTAGCCCGGCGGTCAAGTATGTACCAGTTTGTCGACGACACACTGTACAGAAGAGGACGCAACGGTGTGAAATTGAAGTGTATTCCCCGGGAAGACGGACAAGAGCTGTTGGCAGAGATACATGGAGGCATATGTGGCCACCACATCGGCGCAAGAGCACTTGCCGGCAAAGCGTTCCGGCAAGGTTTCTTCTGGCCGACGACCCTCCAGGATGCAACTGCACAAGTAACCAAGTGTGAAGCGTGCCAGTTCCATTCCAAGCAGATACACCAGCCAGCTCAAGCTCTCCAGACAATCCCTTTATCCTGGCCATTTTCGGTCTGGGGGCTCGACATTCTCGGCCCCTTCCCCCGAGCTGTCGGGGGCTTTGACTACTTGTACGTCGCAATCGACAAGTTCACAAAGTGGCCGGAAGTGGAACCGGTGAGGAAGGTGACAGCACAATCAGCAGTCAAGTTCTTCAGGTCGATCGTTTGCCGCTTCGGGATCCCCAACAGGATCATCACCGACAACGGTACGCAATTCACGAGCCACGCCTTCATGCAGTATGTCCAAGACCTCGACGCCAAGGTCTGCTTCGCTTCTGTCGCTCACCCCAGAAGCAACGGTCAAGCGGAGAGGGCCAATGCTGAAGTGCTGCGTGGGCTCAAGACCAGGACTTTCGACAGGTTGCACAAGTGCGGAAGAAACTGGATCGAGGAGCTACCGGTGACTCTTTGGTCGATCAGAACGATGCCAAATCGATCCACTGGCCAGACACCATTTGCTCTAGTCTATGGAGCAGAAGCAGTTACCCCCACAGAACTCGTATACGGGTCACCTCGAGTGCTCGCTTATGATAAGCTTGAGCAAGAGCGGCTGCGTGAGGATGACGCGCTGCTCCTTGAGGAAGATCGTCTTCAGGCTACTGTGCGAGTTGCTTGCTACCAGCAAGCTTTGCATCGCTATCATAGCCGCAAAGTTAAAGCCAGAAGCTTCGAGGAAGGCGACCTTGTTCTTCGGCGCGCTCCGTCCGCCAAGAATTCCAACAAGTTGACGCCGAAGTGGGAAGGCCCTTACCGGATGAGACGAGTCACGAGGCCCGGCGCTGTCCGCCTTGAGACCGAAGATGGCACTCCGGTGAGCAACTCCTGGAATATCGAGCATCTTCATAAGTTTTACCCGTAAGGCGCGGTTGTCGGACCCCGTCCGGCAACCACCTTTTTGTACAAGTCTTGCCGTTGTTGCATGTAATCCTTTGTACAAAGCCAGGCGCAGACCCTGAGCATCAGTAAATGAAGCGCTGGCGCCCTAAGTTTTAGCATGCATGCTGAGTCGAGTCTCGTCCTTGGTTAGGGTTGATAGTGCTTAACAGCGGCTAACCCCTAGCTTAGAGGTCGAGTGTGTGTCATGTTGCTGTTCTTTCGTTTCCTTTGGTTCGCAGGGTTTGCATATCCTGGCCGGGCCGCTTGAGGACGAAGAAGAGAAGAAGGGCGGACCAGCATCTAGTCCCTGGCAAGCCAGTGTTGCCGGGGGCTGCAAGTACAAAGATTTACCGGCGGCAAGCCAGGGCTGCCGGGGGCTGCAATCTCAGATAAGTTTTGCATCCCTTGTCATGCGTTCTCTTATGGGCTGAGGAATGCGAAAACCTTGCTTCTTCCTAAAAAGTTGTCGTGCTCCCTTAACTCTAGGCCCCAGAGCGCGTTCCTGGGGCCAGTTTTGGTAGTAGCCGCGGCGGCAAAGGGACGAAACGAGGAGCCCGAACCCGCCTCATCCCTGCCTCCGCCAAGATCGTGAGAAAGGTCGAGCGACGTGGGAAGACGGCAGGGCCTGTTGCCGGGCAAAGAAGTGTCTATCTTAACGATACAAAGGATCTGCTCCTTGGCGCGGGTTTCACCCGCGAGACAAGTGGCCCGGCAAACATCCCCTTTTCATTAAAAACATTCCACTCAGGTACAGCTCAGAGAGAATGAAAAACATGAAAAATGGGATTACAAGCTTTAAATGCAACTAAAGCCCGAGGGCTTACAAGTTAAAAAGAGATAAGGTGCCCGTAATCCCTTTCTTGTCTCTCTCCTCAGGAGGTAGGACAAGGAGGCGAAAATGGCAAAAGGGGCGCCTAGGCGAGCTACGGGTGGCAGAAGACACCAAAAAGACATCTCGACGGTCGTCCAAAGGCTGATGGGGATGGCGGCGCCGAAAGTGGAGCTCGAAGATGAGGCAGTAGGACGTCAGCACGCTGTCGAGGGCGTCTTGCCCTCATACTCCGAGTTGATGGCCTTGCCGCCCGCCCTCTTCCTCTTCCGCAGCCTCCCTACGCCAGCCGCCAAGGAGACGACCCCGAGAAGCTCAAGGAGCCGGCGACGCGGATGATGGGGTCGCCGGTGCCACGCGGAGCGGCGCCCGACACCTAGTCGGACCTGTCATCCTGCCGCCCGCCAACCTCGTCGTCGCTGTCACTCCCCTCCTCATCACTCTCGCTCGAGGAGGAGCCTTCGCTGTCGGAGGAGCTGTCCACGCAGCACCGAGACTGGGTCCCGAAGCACCCGAAGACCTTGACGGAGAGGAGATCGCCCTCCATCAGCTTAAAATGGAGGGTGAACCTCTCCATCAAGCTGTGGATACGGGCGAACGTCTTCCACCCTCGACCAAGATACATCACGCCGGGGGCTGGGGACTCAACGTGGACTCGCGTGCCGCTGATCCCACAGCCCCTCATGCGCAGTCTCAGCGTCTCGGGCTGTTCCGTCTCCATCACGCTCGCGAATGGAGCCGGGAGGCGGAGGCGACGACAAGGCGCCCGGCGCAGCCTGACAAAGAACTCGCAGGGGTCGTCCCCAATATGGACCGCCGTGAGAGGAGGAGCCGCTGGCGGAGGCGAAGCCGGCGCACCGCCCCGTCCGCCTCTTCCCCTAGAGCCTCGGCCTCGTCCTCGACCTCGCCCACGACCTCGCCCCCTTCCTCTTCCCCTTACGCCTGGCTCTGCCACCACGGGTGCGAGGAGGGGAGGGGCGCGCTGCCTGGCGGCAACCCTCGCCGCCACCGATGAAGGACCAGGGTTCCCTTTCTCCATAGCGAATGGGAGAGAGGGGATCAGAAGCTGAAGGGAAGAAGAGATGAAGGAGTGCGGATTTCCGTCGCACCCTCTCGCTCCTTATAAAGGAGCGGAGTGGGGGCTCGGCCGCCCCGCTCAACCAATCAAGGCGCAGGAAGAGCAGGCGACTAGGACCGACCCGCTGCCTCGACCCATGACGGCCCGGCTTCCTGCCTCCACCGTCGCGACCCCAGGCGCATGGAGGCCATGTGGCAGACGCACAGAACCGAGGCGACGGGTCAAGCGACCTCTCCCCACCCCGTGATCGTGGGGAGCGGACGCCTCGAAAACCGCGCCTCGGCCCCGTTCGGTAAGCGAACCGCGCCTCCACGCCTCCCTCCGTTTATGGGGAAGGCACGAACCACCCTCTTTACTATGACGTGACGCATGCATGCGGGGCTCTGCCTCGCACACGCCGCCCACGTCACCCACGCCTCTCTCCACTATGCCGCGTTCGACGCGCGCCGTTCGGGGAGAGCATGGTGGACCCGGAGCCAGATGCGGTGTAACCCAGACCACGCGTGCCCGTGCACTGTTTTGGGCCTAGCCCAACAATGCTCGGCACCGTGTATGGCCCAGGCCCGGGGGCTCCTGTCGGTGTACTAAAGTAGGGGTACCTTAGTACCCCGAACTTGTGCACAGGCAGTTGTAGCACCCCGCGGTAGGGCTTGCCAGGTGACCACCAAATATCATCGTGGTTCCTTTGGAGCCATTCAAGAACAAAGTATTCAAGCCAAGAAGACGAGGTCCCGACAAGAGGAGCTTGTCGGGAAGGCCATTTAAGGCACCAAGCCCCGGCAAGAGGGGCTCGCCAGGAAGGCCCCGGCAAGAGGAGTTTTCCGGGATGACCTCCCGAAGCACAAAGGCCCCGGCAAGAGGAGCTTGCCGGAGGAGCCACTCAAGGAGACAAGGCCCCGGCAAGAGGAGCTTGCCGGGACGACCGCGGCAAGGCGCTTGCCGCGACAAGCTACTACTCCGCTGTCCGTGCTCCAGCTCATCCACCAACGTGTCGCTCTGGGACCATTCCAGGATACGTGGCGAGAAGCTGAGCAGCCAGGGGCATGCGGTGGCAAAGCAACGCTGACAAGATAGCCATCGTGGCAAATGGTGGCGCCCCTGACGGCCACTTTTTGCACTGTTCGGGGCGACACAGACGGGCATTTAATGCCCTTGTCCCCTGCTGTCAGGGTTAGGTATGATAGCGCTGTACAAGCAGCTGTACCCAACACAGCGCTTTGCCATTTTTGCCCTCACCTACGTTGCCACCTGTCGGTGACCCCTTTAACATATAAAAGGAGGCCCATGCGCATGTAGAGAAGAGAGGAGGGGACTCACGCAGGATCTCGCCAGTGGCTCGTGAGTACTGTAGCACCTTGCGCTCCCGAGCAAGAACACAATACAATCCACCAAAGCAGCAGTAGGGTTTTACGCATCCGTGCGGCCCGAAGCTGGGTAAACCCCTTGTGTGCATCGGCTCGATCCGCTCTTCGTGCAGCCTCCGCCCCCCGCCGAACCAGAAAGGGGCTCGGTTCCCATAGGTGTTCGTGGAGGCAGATTCCCCCCGACATTATGCCTCACATGATAGTTATTTTGTTGAGTTTGCTCCCACTACAATGGATGAGAAAAAAATTGTTTATGTGGCGAGTAGTAAAATTTCTATGCTTGTGCATGATACGTCTCCAACGTATATATAATTTTTGATTGCTCCATGCTGTTTTATTATCAATCTTGGATGTTTTATAATCATTTCATAGTCATTTTATATCATTTTTTGGTACAAACCTATTGACATAGTGCCAAGTGCCTGTTGTTATTTTTTCCATGTTTTTTACATCGCAGGAAATCAATATCAAACAGAGTCCAAATGCCACGAAACTCCATGATGATTTTTGATGGGCCAGAAGGAAGGCAATGGGCCCTGGTTGCACCTGGGGGGTCCCGAGGAGGGGACAACCCACCAGGGTGCGCCAGGAGGCCCTAGCGCGTCCTGGTGGGTTGTGCCCACCTCGGGTGCCCCCCGGACCGCCTTTTTGCTCTGTAAATACCCCAAAAATACCAAAACCCTAGAAGCGTCGACGAAATATTCATCCAGCCGCCGCAGAGTACAGAACCACCAGATCCAATCTAGACACCACCACGGGTTCACCACTTCCATTGGTGCCTCTCTGATGATGCATGAGTAGTTATTTGTAGACCTTCGGGTCCGTAGTTAGTAGCTAGATGGCTTTCTCTCTCTCTCTCTCTCTCTGAATTCTCAATACAATGGTCTCTTGGAGATCCATATGATGTAACTCTTTTGCGGTGTGTTTGTTGGGATCTGATGAACTTCGAGTTTATGATCAGTTATATCTTCTTATATCCATGAAAGTTATTTGAGTTTCCTTGATCTAATATATGCATGATCTCTTATAGCCTCATATTTCTTCTCCGATATTTGGGTTTTGTTTGGCCAACTTGATCTATTTATCTTGCAATGGGAAGAGGTGCCCAGTAGTGTGTTCGATCTTATGGTGCTTGATCCCAGCGACAGAAAGGGAACTGACACGTATGTATCGTTGCTACTAAGGATAAAAAGGATGGGGTCTATATCTACCGCAATAGATAAACGGATCTTGTCTATAGCATGTCATCGTTCTTATTGCATTACTCTGTTTTCCCATGAACTTAATACACCAGATGCATGCTGGATAGTGGTCAATGTGTGGAGTAATAGTAGTAGATGCAGGCAGGAGTCGGTCTACTAATCTTGGACGTGATGCCTATGTAATGATCATTGCCTAGATATCGTCATAATTATTTGAAGTTCTATCAATTTCCCAACAACAATTTTTTTACCCACCGTTTGCTATTTTGCTTGAGAGAAGCCACTAGTGAAACATACAACCCTCGGGTCTTCTTTCTCATATATTTGCTTTGCGATCTATTTTATTTGCTCTTTTTATTCAGATCTATTAAACCAAAAATAAAAAAATACTTTGCTGCACTTTATTTTATTTGTGATATATTATTTCAATCTATTACAATTTTCTCCCGTCAACACGCAATTTCTGGCGTCGTACTCCGAAAGGGACTGACAACCCCTTTAACACGTCGGGTTGCGAGGTGTTGTTATTTGTGTGCAGGGGCTATTTACGTTTTGTTGCTTGGTTCTCCTACTGGTTCGATAACCTTGGTTTCATATCTGAGGGAAATACCTACCGCCGCTGTGCTACATCATCCCTTCTTCTTTGGGGAAATACCGATGTAGCTTCAAGCAACATAAAAAGGAATTTCTGGCACCACTGCCGGGGAGGATCTTCAACATAACCAGGTTCCTAATCACAAATCTCATCTCCTCTTTCTTTTCGTTCGCCGTTTTCTTGCTGGATCTGTTTTTGAGTGCAATCTTGTTGTGTGGCCATCATGACTCAAGAGAACACCAAATTACGTGATTTCTCAAATACCAACAACAATGATTTTATTGGCACTCCACTTGCTCCTCCCGCCACTAGTGCGGAGACTTGTGATATTAATACTGCTTTGCTGAATCTTGTTATGAAAGACCAATTTTCCGGTACTCCTAATGAGGATGCCGCATTCCATCTTAATACCTTCGTGGAATTATGCGATATGCAAAAGAAAAAAGATGTGGACAATGATGTGGTCAAGATGAAATTATTTCCGTTTTCTTTGCGTGATTCTGCAAAAATTTGGTTCTCTTCTTTGCCTCGCAATAGTATCGATTCTTGGAATAAGTGCAAAGATGCTTTTATCACTAAGTATTTTCCGCCCGCAAAAATTATTTCCCTTAGAACCCATATCATGAATTTCAAGCAACTTGAAGATGAGAATGTTGCACAATCTTGGGAAAGTATGAAAATGATGCTAAGGAATTGCCCAGCTCATGGGTTAAATCTTTGGATGATCATACAAAAAAAATTATGGGATTGAATTTTGTTTCTCGTAATCTTTTAGACTCCGTCGTGGGTGGTACTTTATGGGAATTACTTTGGGTGAAGCCACCAAATTTCTTGATAATATCATGGCAAATTATTCACAATGGCATACCAAAAGAGCTCCTACTAGTAAAAAAGTTAATTCGGTTGAAGAAATTTCTTCTTTGAGTGATAAAGTTAATGCTCTTAAGAAATTGGTTGCTAGTAAAAGTGCCCCTATTGATTTTAATGATATGCCTTTGTCTACTTTGATTGAGAAAAACTGTGATGCCATAGATGTGAATTTTATCTCTCGCAATAATTTCAACAACAATGCTTATAGAGGTAATTTTAATCCTAGGCCTTTTCCTAGTAATTCCTCTAATAATTATGGTAATTCCTATGGAAATCAATCTTACAATAATAATAGGAACACCTATGATCTTGAGAATAATATTAAAGAATTTATCAACACGCAAAAAGTTTTCCACACTTCCATACAAGAAAAGTTGAATAAGATTGATGATTTGTCTAGAAGTGTTGATAGAATTGCTCATGATGTGGAAAATCTCAAGATGAAAATTTTTGTGCCTAAAGCTGATGACTCAATTAAAGCTCTTTATGTTTCTATGGATGAAAGTAAGAAAAGAATTGCTATGCTTAGAGCTAAAAGAGAATTTTTAGAAAAAGCTTTTTCTAGTGATTATTCTTGCAAAGATGATGAAGAACTTAAAATGGTTGGTGTTTCTTCTATTGATTCCTTGTTTAGTTTAGATAAGATTAATGAAAAAGGGACTGGGGAAGAGTCAACTTTAGGTAGAAGGCGTCCCAATATTTCGGAGGGTGAAAATCTTGTTGAGAAAATTGATAAAAGTGGGTTTGGAGAGGTCAAAACTTTAGTTAGTGTTGCACCCACTATTTTGGATTACAAAGACTTTAATTATGATAGTTGATCTTTGATTGATTGTATTTCTTTGTTGCAATCCATGCTAAATTCACCCCATGCTTATTGAAAAAACAAAGTTTTTACTAAACATATTGTTGATGCTATGATGAAAGCTTCATATTATTGTGCTTCATATTATTATATCATCCCTTTATGTCTGAGCAGGTTTTTGTTTCATATTATTATCCCATGATGTGTTGCCATCCTATGATGTCTGAGTAGATTTTTGTTGTCCTATCGGTGATTGGTGAATTGCTATGATTGGTTTAATTTGCTTGTTGTTATGTTGCTATCCTTTGGTGCCCATCATATAAGTGCGCGTGTGGATCACACCATAGGGTTAGTTGTATGTTGATAGGACTATGTATTGAGGCCAAGGGTGATAGCAGCTTCCGCCTAGCATAGAAACTGATGCATACAGGATTGAAGGGGGACCAATATATCTTAAGGCTATGATTGGGTTTTACCTTAATGAGTGTTAGTAGTTGCGTATGCTTGCTAATAGTTCCAATCATAAGTGCATAGAATTCCATGTAAGGGATGACATGCTAGTAGTGGCCTCTCCCACATAAAATTTGCTATCGGTCTAGTAACGTAGTCAATTGCTTAGGGACAATTCGGCAACTCCTACCACGACTTTTCCACACTCGTTAAACTAACGTAATTGTTTGTTTATCTAAAAATCCCCTAGCTTTTATTTATGTGCTCTTTATTATCTTGCAAACCTATCCTACAACACCTACAAAGTACTTCTAGTTTCACTTTTTCTAGGTAAAGTGAACTTTAAGCGTGCGTAAAGTTGTATCGGGGGTCGATAGAACTTGAGGGAATATTTGTTATACCTTTAGCTCCTTGTTGGATTCGACACTCTTACTTATCGAGAAAGGCTACAATTGATCCCCCATATTCGTGGCTTATCAAGACCTTTTTCTGGCGCCGTTGCCGGGGAGCAATAGCGTGGGGTGAATATTCTCGTGTGTGCTTGTTTGCTTTATCACTAAATATATTTTATTTGCTATTCTAAGCTGTTCTCTATCTTTAGTTATGGATATGGAACACGGAATACCAAAAAAATTATGTGTAATTGCCACTCATGGAGATGGGGAACCTCCTAAAACCCTCGATGCTCATTATGTGAAAGATATTATGCACTACTTTAATAATCCTGAGAAAACCCCATTCAATTATATAATGGGGGACACTTTGGATCAACGCGAATACTTTAGGGATTATTGCTTGACTCAAAAAGGGAAACTTTTATGGGATCAAATTCATATATTGCATTGGTATGCTCGGAATGTATGCTGAGATATGACTATACTTGTTGCTCTAGGATGAACGCTCTACACCTTCCCTTTTCATGTAAATTTAATGATAATGAAACCTTGGCTTCTTATGCTAATGGTATATATGATTACTATGATGTGGAACGAATAGAAGAATTTGTTGCTTTTAAGGGTGCTTATGAAACTGAATCTTTGTTTGAAAAGTGTTAGAATCTTGATGATGTTGTTTACAGACCTAAAAGTTATGCTATACTTAAATATTGCTATGAGAATTATGAATATAATGCCGATATTGATGCGTTTATTGAGAAAGTCTCCGTTGTCGAAGAAGAGACTAATATTTTGCAGGAATCTATGGAAGAAGAAATTGATGATACCGTGAGATGAAAAAGATGACGAAGAGAGTGAAGAACAAAAGGAGGAAGAGCAGATTAGCTACTCGTGCCCACCTTCTAATGAGAGTAACTATTCAACTCATACATTGTTTAATTTCTGTTCATGCTTACCGAAGGATGAATACTATGATGGTTGCTATGATCCCTTGGATTCGTTTGAAATATCCCTTTTTGATGAAATTGATGCTTGCTATGCTTGTGGCCATGATGCCAATATCAATTATGCTTATGGAGATGAACTTGCTATAGTTCCTTATGTTATGAAGGAAATTGTTGCTATTGCACCCACACATGATAGTCCTATTACCTTTTTGAATTCTCCCAACTACACTATATCAGAGAAGTTTGCACTTATTAAGGATTATATTGATGGGTTGCGTTTTGCCGTTACACCTGATGATTTTGATAAATATAATATGCATGTGCTTGCTACTACTACTTGCAATTATTATGAGAGAGGGACTACATCTCCGCCTCTCTATGTATCCAATACGATAAAATTGCAAGGAAGTGTTTATACTATGCATTGGCCTTTACTTGATGTGCATGAATTGTTCATTTATGACATGCCGATGCATAGGAAGAGAGTTAGACTTCGTCGTTACTTGATATATGTTACTTTGTGCTCACTACTAAATCACAAATCATTTTTAATTAAAATTGGTTTTGATATACCTTGGGATCCGGGTGGATCCATTACTTGAGCACTATATGCCTAGCTTAATGGATTTAAAGAAAGCACTCCCAGGGAGACAACCCGGAAGTTTTAGAGAGTCATTTTATTCTGTTGTGTGCTTTTATAAAGTTTAAAAACAAAAAAATATAGAGGGGAACCTAAAACTTTTCAAAAAGAAAAGTGAAAGTGAGAAAGACGAACATCGTTGAAGTGGGGGACGTCCTTGAACTTTGTTCATGCCCATGGAAACTTTGTGAATATCAATTACAGAAACTTTTCAACAAAAATAATTATCCCCTTGTACAAATCCATTGTATTATTAAAATAATGTGCCAATATTTGCTTTTAGGATGATTAAATTGCTTGTTTGGTATCTGTAGTGGAAAAACAGAAACTTTGGCTGTAGCACGTGAATTTACATTTTTTACTGGAATGTCAAAAGCTTCTGAAATTTTTTGCACGGTACTACTATACAATTTTTTTATTTTTTTCCTAATTTTTCAGAATTTTTGGAGTTACAAAAGTATGGTAGATGTTCAGATTACTACAGACTGTCCTGTTTAAGACATATTCTGTTTTTGATGCATTGTTTTGCTAGTTTTGATGAAACTATCGATTTTATCGGTGGTATAAGCCATAGCGAAGTTATAATACAGTAGCTACAATGCAAAAACAAAATATGAATGGGTTTGGAACAGTACTTAAAGTGGTGATTTGTTTTATTATACTAACGGATCTCACAAGGGTCTTGTTAAGTTTTGTGTGATTGATGTTTTCAAGTTTTGGGTGAGATCACGATGGATGAAGGAATAAGGAGTGGAAAGAGCCTAAGCTTGGGGATGCCCGAGGCACCCCAAGGTAATATTAAAGGATTCCGAAGCAACTAAGCTTGGGGATGCCCCGGAAGGCATCCCCTCTTTCTTCTAATGATCATCGGTAATTTTACTTGGAGCTATTTTTTTCGTCACATGATATGCGTAAATCTTGGAGCATCGTGTTTTTTTCTCTTTTAATAATGCACCATTCTGGTATGAGATATTCCCTGGTTGGTTTATAGAATGCTCTTTGCACTTCACTTATATTTTTTGAGTATGGCTTTATAGAATGCTTCATGTGCTTCACTTATATCATTTGAAGTTTGGATCGCCTGTTTCTCTTCACATAGAAAACCGCCATTTGTAGAATGCTCTTTTGCTTCACTTATATTTGTTAGAGCGTGGGCATATCTTTTGTAGAAATAATTAAACCCTCATACTTCAGTTATATCTATTTAGAGAGTTAACAGGAATTGGTCATTCACATGGTTAGTCATAAAATCCTACATAACTTGTAGATAACTGAATATGATATGTTTGATTCCTTGCAATAGTTTTGCGATATAAAGATGGCGATATTAGAGTCATGCTAGTGAGTAATTGTGGATTGGTAGAAATACTTGTGTTAAGGTTTGTGATTCCCGAAGCATGCATGTATGGTGAACCGTTATGTGATGAAGTCGGAGCATGATTTATTTTTTATTGTCTTCCTTATGAGTGGCGGTCGGGGACAAGCGACGGTCTTTTCCTACCAATCTATCCCCCAAGAAGCATGTGTGTAGTACTTTGGTTTGATAACTAATAAATTTTTGCAATAAGTATGTGAGTTCTTTATGAATAATGTCGAGTCCATGGATTACACGCATTGTCACCCTTCCGTCATTGCTAGCCTCTTCGGTACCGTGCATTACCCTTTGTCACCTCTAGAGTCAGTGCAAACTTCGCCGGTGCATCCAAACCCCGTGATATGATATGCTCTATCACACATAAGCCTCCTTATATCTTCCTCAAAACAGCCACCATACCTACCTATCATGGCATTTCCATAGCCATTCTGATATATATTGCCATGCGACTTCCATCATCATCATATACATGACTTGAGCATTCATTGTCATATTGCTTTGCATGATCGTAAGATAGCTAGCATGATATTTTCATGGCTTGTCTGTTTTTTGATATCTTTGCTATGCTAGATCATTGCACATCCTGGTACACTCCCAGAGGCATTCATATAGATTCATATTATTCTAGATATTGAGTTGTAATATTGAGTTTTAAGTAAATAAAAGGGTGATGATCATCATTATTAGAGCATTGTCCCAGTGAGGAAAGGATGATGGAGACTATGATTCCCCCACAAGTCCGGATGAGACTCCAGACGAAAAAAATTAATTAATTAATAATAATAATAATAATAAAATAGGCCAAAAAAGAGAGGTACCAAAAAATGAGAGAAAAAGAGAGAAGGGGCAATGCTACTATCCTTTTACCACACTTGTGCTTCAGAGTAGCACCATGTTCTTCATATAGAGAGTATCTTGAGTTATCACTTCCATATACTAGTAGGAATTTTCATTATAGAACTTGGCTTGTATATTCCGATGATGGGCTTCCTCAAATGCCCGAGGTCTTCATGAGCAAGCAAGTTGAATGCACACCCACTTAGTTTTCAGTTTGAGCTTTCATACTGTTGGATTACGGGTTCCGGCAAAACCCTTAAGGTTCGAACTCTGGGGTGCGCACGAAGATCTCTCTCCCCCAAGCTCACACACTCGCCGCGATCTCAAGGCCTAGATCGCCGAACCCAAGGAACAAGGGACACAAGAGTTTATACTGGTTCGGGCCACCGATGTGGTGTAATACCCTACTCCAGTGTGGTGTGGTGGATTGCCTTGTAGGCTGTGGATGAACAAGTAGAAAGGAAGAACAGCCTCCTGAGGAGAGGTGTTCTAGAGCTCGGTGAGCTGGTGCGTGTGAGGATGGAATGGATCCTATCCAAGGTCAGTTGCTCTCTACGGTGGTGGCTAGCCCTATTTATAGAGGCCCTGGTTCTCTTCCCAAATGTTTAGGCGGGAAGGGATCCCACAACGGCCAATTTGAAGGGGGACAACTAGTACAAGCTATCCTAACCAAAGGTGCTATTCGCCTGCCAAAGGCTCTGGTGGTGATGCCGTCGTGGGCTCCGTGATGACCTCCATCCTGTCGTCCTGCCGGTCTTGGTCTCGTTGCATCGATATAGAAACCTTTGCCTGATGCCTCGGGACTCCTCGCCTGCGTCTGCCTCTTTAGCACCAAAGAGGAAACCAGTACTCTGCGCCGCTGGCGCGCGCCTGGCCTTGGTCGTCATGGCTCACGTCACGGGAACCTCACGAGGTGCCCCTTGCCTTGATCTCTCCACTCCTCGCGAGCCAGCCTAGTGAGCCTGCCCCTGAGGAGGTCTTGTGTTGCCCGCCTCGCGAGGGTCTCGAGTGTTTGCCGGTGAAGATGGGCCGTACCAGGCCGCTAGTGGAGCCAAGGGGCAAGTGTGGAGCGTCGCGGGCCCCATCCGCTTGCGGCCTTGATTGACGTGTGGCGACTGACGGGACTTGGGCGTCTCCGCTTCCCCACGCTGCCTCGGCAACTGCCCGAGTGACAAAAGGCTGGCATGGGCTGCACTGCCTTCATTGCTCCCCTTCGTCTTGCTCTAGATCCCATTTCTTGCTCCTCGTTTCCAAATACTCCAGATCCGCCCAAATCCTTCTTCGAGCTTGCCGCCAATGTTGCCCGACAAAGCTCGGGCCGCCCCTCCGCCATCATGGTACGAGCCTGCACTGAAAGCGCCAAGCGTCTCGGAGAAGAACCTTGCCGGCACGCTCCTAATGATGGCGGAGGGCAATGAGAAGAGGAAAACTGCACTCCGGACTGGCTCAGGCAGCACCTTCTATCCCTTCTTCATGAGCATCATCATTGCGGGGTTGGTTCCTCCCTTCTCTGACTTCTTCTATTCCGTCCTCAGCCATTACAAGCTTCACGCCCTCCATCTTCATCCCAACTCCATCCTCCTTCTGTCGATCTTCGCCTTCTATTGTGAGGCGTACGTTGGGGTCATGCCGTCTGTGGCGCTGCTGCGCCACTTCTTCTATCTCCGGATCAAGGACAACCACTGCTCGGGGTGCATCAACTTCATTACGTCCAACAAGGCCAATGCGATCTCGAAGGCCGGGAAGAAGGCCGAGGGCTTCAGGAGCAAATGGGTCCTGATGGATGCCAAGTGCTCCCACCCTCGACTGGTGCTACCGACGGAGATGCCCGCGTCTCACGACGGGTGGTTCTGCGCGAAGCTCACCGACCCCCGGGCGGAGCGGGTGCTGGAGAGGATGACCGCCGACCTGAAGCCTAATGACCCTCAAGCGGCGAAACTGACGGGGGCCATGATCGTCAAGGAATTCATGGCGCAGCGCGTGGCTCCCCTCCAGGCGCGCTTGTGCCCCTTGTGGAAGCTCGGGAACGAAGGAGATGACCTTCGCTTGCGTCCGGAGGCCCTGTCTGACGAGGAGCTGGGCACGACCCTCCGCTCCTTGGTTGGGGATGACCAAGGGTACCCACCGGACACCTTCGTTCCCTTGTACCGCCGCCCGGATGGGGCGAAGATTGCCGCCGCCATGCCTGCCTTCAATGGGCGTGGTCTTGTGCCACCTGGGCCCTCGGATGCCCCGGCGGTGACAGTTCAGGTGGTGGTGTCCTCTGGTGATTCTGACAAGGAGGAGGAGCAGGAGTCGACGGCCACCCCGGAGGGGTCTCGGGAGACCTCCCCTCCGTGCAAGGCCGATCTCCTCCGTGCCTTGCCTGACAATGACGACGCTGACGACCACCCAATGAGGGAAGTCCTGCCCACTGCTGGGGTCAACACGAGGTCCAGGGTCTCCCCCTCGAGGAAGCCGCCACCCGACGTCCCGACGAAGAGCAGATCCGCGCTGATCTCTCGGGGTGACGCCTGCGCCATGTTGCCGCCCGGGGCCGCCGCGGCCTCGTCGACTCCTGGGCCCCGCGCGCCAGTGCCCCAGGCCGCGAGGCCCACAGGCTCCGCACTTCTAAAGAGGTGGCGGGACTACGCCGCCGTGGACCAGTGAGTATCCTGCCCTGACCTTGCCCTTGCTCCTGCTTCCGTTGCGGCTTCCTGAGGCCTCCTCCTTGTGATGCTAGGCCGACGTCGTCATCTAAGAAGAAGAAGGAGGGGCGACCACATCCTCAGGAACACAGCAGCCTGGCATGGCCGCCCCTCCTCTGGCGCAGAAGGGCGGTGTCGTGGTTCTAAGTCTAACAGTAGAATAGGGGGTAGGGATATAGAGGCAAGATCCTATCTATGGAGAAGTTGTACGCATGAGTTTTACGAGTTTAGGCCCTTCTAGGAGGAAGTAACAGCCCTACGTCTCGGAGCCCGGAGGCGGTCGACTGGATTATATGCATGTGTGTTACATGGGGTGCGAACCCTTGTGCCTGTGGAGGGGGGTGGCTTATATAGAGTGCGCCAAGACCCTAGCCAGCCCACATTACAAGGGAGTTAAGGTACATCAAGAGGGGGACGTTACTGGTAACGCCCATAATAAAGTGCTATAAATGGCTATTAAGTCTAGGGGTTAATGTCTGAACGTTGTTGTGCAGAGTGACTTTAGGTCTTCTGTCTGTCGAGTGTTTCTTGTTACGGTCAAGTGACCTTGATTCCTCCGAGTGGAGATGTTATTGGTCGAGTGGATGATGGTATCCCTCGAATGCTGTTGGTTTTAGAGTGATGTCCTTGGGGAGGGTATTTAGGTCAGGCCTTGTGACCCTACCCTAGGTACATGTCCTCATCATTAGCCCCTGAACGGATCAGGGTTTGAGTGGATAAGGAGTTGAAAATACTTCCGACTCATTTTTCGCGCTTCGGATGTGTCTTGTTTTGGATCAGCGAACCGAGGTGGCGACACCAACTTTTTTTTCAGTCGCCTTGATCCATTCCTGGTTTCGTCGAGTGAACTTTTGCTGGAAGAGGTCTGAGTGTTAAATGTGGAGGAGATCTTTCATCTGACAAGTTGTTCTGCTGTCCGCAGATCTCGCGGGATTTGAATTTCGGGAAGCGCGCGGGGCGGAGGAGGCCGCGGTAATCGGACTGGATAAGGCAAGGCTGCCTCGATTCCCGCGCCGCCTTTTTTGCCACGTATTGCGCGCGCGATTGTTGCAGGATTTGATAAGATTGCCCGGGCCTACAGGTCACCTCATATAAGGCGCCAGACCGGGGTTTTTGAACAGTGTGCCCTCATTCATCTTCCTCCTCAGTTTTCCCCACCGTGCCTGCTCCTGCTCCAGCGCCGCCGCTCCGTCCGAGATCCACCTGCGGCGATGGGGAAAGAAAAGACAGTGGCTCTGGAGTGCGTGAAGAAGGCAACGGCGAAGGCGAAGGGGAAAAGTCCAGCCGGGGCGGATCCTCGTCGCGGGCCTCGGCGATCTGGCGGAGGAGGGGCTGATTCCTCATGGGTCGGCGCGGCTCCCAGGGGATGAGACCGAACCTCGACCGCGGGAGGGTGAGTGCGTCCTCCTCGCCACCCACGTCGACCGTGGATTTTCTTTGCCTCCGCATCCTTTTTCCGGGCTTTCTTGAATTTCTTTGGAGCGCAACTTCATCACTTTTCCCCCTACACCATCATATATCTTGCTGCTTTCGTGTCTCTATGCGAAAACTTCTTGGGTTGTCGACCACACTGGGGTCTCTTCAAGCACATTTTCACGTGTCGCTCCCAATCGGTCAAAAAGGCCAACCCGAGTAATGATAGGACCCAAGTGATCCAGATGTGTGGGGGTCTTGGGGTTCAGATGAGGGGTAAGAGCTCCTTCCCAGCCATAGTTCTTCCTAAGTCGGTACGAGGGTGGCAGTCGACCTGGTTTTACTGCAAAGACCAGCCGACTCCAGGCCAGTCGACTGGACTTCCTCCTTTTTCTATGGCTCGCGTAGAGAAGCCCTCCGCCTTAAAAGTGACTCCAGGGGAAAAGCAGAAGTGAAAGTGTTGGTCGAGCGAGTGGTCTATCTCATCCGTGAGGGCGTAACTGGAATGGATCTGCTGGAAGTCTTCCTCAGACGACGCATTCAGCCACTTCAAGCACGAGACCATCCGATGTGGATGTATTCGGGCATTGAAGATTCCACTCGGGTGCACCCAAAGGAAGTCGACGAGGATACGGTGGAGAAGTGGTTGAGGAGTATCACTGGCAACAAGGATAACCCCAGGGGGGCTAGGAGAATCCCTCCACTCGACCAATCCTACGAACCAGACAAGGTCCAACTCTGAATTACCGAGTGTCATCTTGATTTAACATGCAAATGTTTATGCTTCACCGACTGACTTTGTCTTGCTTGTTTTCTTCTAGGCCCTTACTGAAATGTATTCGATGCCCAACGGAGGATAGGAGCAGGACCCGGAGGGGGAGGCAAGCGGAGGTGAAAGCGGCGAGTGGCATTCCGACGGAGACGGGGACGAGGAGAGCGACGACCAGAGTGATGAAGAAGAAGTCGACTCTCCTCCCCGTAGGGAAAGGCGATCCAAGCTTAGTCACGACCTGGCGAGCTCCCGTGACAAGGCGACCGTTTAGGCCGGGCAGTCGTCAAAGCGTCCTCGGACGTCCTCTCCGGCACCAACCGAAAAGGCCCCAAAGCAGTCCAAGGTTGTCATGCAGAAGACTCGGAAGGCGCTGCCGAGAATCAAAATTGATGTTCCTGTTGCTTCTGCGTGAGTGTTCTTCCTTCGCTTTTACTCGACGTTCTGTGCTGCTTATTTTTCCCTTGGTTTAACCGAATGAATCTTGAAACTTGTAGTGCCGCTACCTCTTGGACTTCTTATAAGAACGAGGATGAGGAAATGGAAGATGCGGTCACCTCCAATCTAGGTACAATCTTCATGATTTTGTCTTCGATCCGTCGATTGAACTGTAATATATCCAATCGGGTGATGAAATTTTGGCGACTGATCTTTTTACAGCTCTCAATGTCATTGACCTCCCCGACAACGATGAGGACGAGCCACAGAGGCTCTTGGGGAGAAGAAACAAGAAAACGTCCGCTAGCAAGACGCTCAAGTCGACACCGGTGGTGGAACCGGCAATTCAGGACGCCAGCGATGTCAATCGGACTTCCATCTCCTTCTCTATACTGTTGTCGAGTGCTCGGACTTATGCGTCAGCTGCATAGGCTCCCGCCGATCCATCTTCACTTTTTGCTACACATCATGTTCCAGAGGACCAAGTGGGTGCTGCCAAAGAGGCTATACGCCAAGCGGGTATTATGATGGAGAAGATGAAGATGGTGCGGGAAGCCAGCCAAGCTGCTTATGATGCAAGCTCCGCTCTCCAGAGTAACGTCCAGGTTAGTAGATCGTCGACTGACTCTTCTGGCTTGTTCTATTAGGATATGGTACCTAAAAACTTTCTTTCCAAGAATCTTTGCGTCTGTCTGCGCCTTGCATCTGTACACCCACTAGGTGTTTTGATTTGTCAATGAACAGATTCGCACTTTGAGCTGGTAATGTTGTTGTCGATTGAATCTTTTGACCAGTGGGGGCACGCTAAGTGCACCCACTGGGTGTAGTCCCCGAGACCATAATTGACTACGGGCAGTCGACTATGGTCTGAGCATCAGAATTTGAATATCCTCACTTGGTCTGGTCGGGCCATGTCGAGTGTAAACTTGAACCAGTGGGGGCACGCTGAGTGCACCCACTGGGTGTAGTCCCCGAGACCGTGGTCGACTGTTGGCAGTCGACTATGGTCTAAAGACTCTGTTGTTTTTTTGTTTTTTTGGGGCACTCGTGCTGGACAGGCCTTGTCGCGTGTAAACTGAACCAGTGGGGGCACGCTAAGTGCACCCACTGGGTGTAGTCCCCGAGACTACTGTTGGATGTTTGATTCGGCAGTAGTCTTAGAATTTGTTGGCTTTATCCTTTTACTTCTTCGAAATAACCAATCTTTTCACCAGTCGACTGACCTGTTCTTTGGTTGCAGAAATCTTGTGATCTTGGAGCTCGTTTTGCTGACCTGGAGAAGCAACAGATTCAACTCAACCTCGATCTGGAGCTGGCCAAGACAGAACTGCAGAAAGCCAAGGATGACGCCTCTGGTAAGGAAGGCCTGTCGACTAAGTTATCCCTAAACCGGATTTCATTCTGCTTTTTCTGAATCCAATAGTATCTCTTTCAGAGAAACTGAACCAAGCTCTAGCGAAAAAGGATCAAGATCTGGCGACCATGCAGAAAAAAGCTGATGAGAAAACCGCGCTTGCTGAACAGAAGTTGGCTTCAGTCGGGAAATTAGAGGAAGAAAACTCCAAGCTGAAAACTGCCCTTGACGAAGACAATAAGGAAGCGACTTGTCTGAAGAAGGACAAGGAAAATCTGAACGAGAAGATGGAAGGTGTTGCCCGCAGGAGGAATGATCTGGAGAGTTATCTAGGAAGTCTTGCTAAGAAGTTGTTCGTTATGCTTGAAGGTGTTTTCTTTGATCCGATTAATTTATTCTTGTCGACTCAACACACGATCATTGACTTACCCTTGAATTGTGTATGCATATTTTTTTCGGGACTTCGAGGAAGAGACCGGGCGAATTGAACCAAGCTTGGACCCCATCAACTCTCGAGTGAAGGATGAAGCTGCCATGAATGTGCTCCGACTGGAATCCCGCATCACTGGTGTTGTTGATTATCTCGCCCGACTGAAAGTCGCGATGTCGCGGATTGACACAGCTCTCTGGCCCAAGGCAACACTTCAGAATGACCACGAGTCTATGATTGCTCGGCTCAATGAAGTTCCCAGTCGAATTCAAGAATGGAAGAAGTCTTCTGCCCGGAGCGGCGCTGATGTGGCTCTATCTCTTGGTCGCGTCCCTGTCGAGAAGCTCGGGAAGAGAAGCTGGCGGCGATTAAAGTTGCTAACACCAAGAGGCACGACTTCTAGTCTTTCATGGAGACTTTCCTCGCTGTTGCCACTCGGATTGCTAACGGAATCGACCTGGACAAATTCGTCGAGCCTTCCAGCCCTCCTCCTACGGAGTGAACAAACTTTTATGCCCTGCCATAAATTTTCCTCGGAATGCCGAGCGATTTTGTAACTGTTAAACTCCTTCGGGCTGAATGCCTGAGTACTTTGATCCGTGGTCCGGCACTTTAGGATTTATTCGAACTTGGTTTATCTCTGAATATGCTCGTGCTTGCCGTCGAGTGGAATTTGTTCTCCACACAGAATAATCTTTGTGCTTGAGATGTGGCTCTGGGGTGGATACTCCAGTCGACTTGCACCTCGTCGTCTTTGCGGATTGGGATGGAGTGTACGTTGTATTTGTGGCGCAGCTCCGAAGGAGAAGGTTGCAGTCGACCTGCACCTCGTCATCCTTGCGGATAGGGATGGAGCGCACATTGTATTTGTGGCGCAGCTCCGAAGGAGAAGGTTGCAGTCGACCTGCACCTCGTCGTCCTTGCGGATTGGGATGGAGTGCATGTTGTATTTGTGGCGCGGCTCCGAAGGAGAAGGTTGTAGTCGACCTGCACCTCGTCATCCTTGAGGATAGGGATGGAGCGCACATTGTATTTGTGGCGCAACTCCGAAGGAGAAGGTTGCAGTCGACCTGCACCTCGTCGTACTTGCGGATAGGGGTGAACTTCAAACTTAGGTGAGTACTGGACTGCAGCTAAGCCCCCGAGTGGGAGGGTTGCTCACCACTCGGTAGGATTTTTCAAAATTATGCGAGTACTGGACTGCAGCTAAGCCCCCAAGTGGGAGGGTTGCTCACCACTCGGTAGGATTTTTCAAACTTAGGCGAGTACTGGACTGCAGCTAAGCCCCCGAGTGGGAGGGTTGCTCACCACTCGGTAGGATTTTTCAAACTTAGGCGAGTACCGGACTGCAGCTAAGCCCCTGAGTGGGAGGGTTGCTCACCACTCGGTAGGATTTTTCAAACTTAGGCGAGTACTGGACTGCAGCTAAGCACCCGAGTGGGAGGGTTGCTCATCACTCGGTAGGATTTTTCAAACTTAGGCGAGTACTGGACTGCAGCTAAGCCTCCGAGTGGGAGGGTTGCTCACCACTCGGTAGGATTTTTCAAACTTAGGCGAGTACTGGACTGCAGCTAAGCCTCCGAGTGGGAGGGTTGCTCACCACTCGGTAGGATTTTTCAAACTTAGGCGAGTACTGGACTGCAGCTAAGCCCCCGATTGGGAGGGTTGCTCACCACTCGGTAGGATTTTTCAAAGTTAGGCGAGTACTGGACTACAGCTAAGCCCCCGAGTGAGAGGCTTGCTCACCACTAGGTGACGTTTTTCAAACTTAGGCGAGTACTGAACTGCAGCTAAGCCCCCGAGTGGGAGGCTTGTGTTGGGGAACGTAGTAATTTCAAAATTTTCCTACGCGCATGCAAGATCATGGTGATGCATAGCAATGAGAGGGGAGAGTGTTGTCCATGTACCCTCGTACACCGAAAGCGGAAGCGTTAGCACAATGCAGTTGATGTCGTCGTACGTCTTCACGATCCGACCGATCAAGTACCGAACGCACGACACCTTCGAGTTGAGCACACGCTCAGCTCGATGACGTCCCTCGAACTCCGATCCAGCTGAGCTTTGAGGGAGAGTTCCATCAGCACAACGGTGTGGTGATGATGATGATGTTCTACCGTCGCAGGGTTTCACCTAAGCATCGCTACGATATTATCGAGGTGGATTATGGTGGAGGGGGGCACCACACACGGCTAAGAGATCAAACGATCAATTATTGTGTCTATGGGGTGCCCCCTTCCCCCGTATATAAAGGAGTGGAGGAGGGGGAGGGCCGGCCCTCTCTATGGCGCGCCCTAGGGAAGTCCTACTCCCACCGGGAGTAGGATTCCCCCTTTCCTAGTAGAACTAGGAGCCCTTTCAAGTAGTAGGAGTAGGAGGGAAGGAAAGGGAAGGGAAAAGGGGAAGGAAGGAAGGGGGCGCCCCCCCCCTCCCTAGTCCAATTCGGACCAGCCCATGGGGAGGGGTGCGACCACCCTTTGAGGCCTTTCTCTCATTTCCCGTATGGCCCATTAAGGCCCAATACGAATTCCCGTAACTCCCCGGTACTCCCGAAAATACCCGAATCACTCGGAACCTTTCCGATGTCCGAATATAGTCGTCCAATATATCGATCTTTACGTATCGACCATTTCGAGACTCCTCGTCATGTCCCCGATCTCATCCGGAACTCCGAACTACCTTCAGTACATCAAAACACATAAACTCATAATATAACCGTCATCGAAATTTTAAGCGTGCGGACACTACGGGTTCGAGAACTATGTAGACATGACCGAGACATGTCTCCGGTCAATGACCAATAGCGGATCCTGGATGATCATATTGGCTCCCACATATTCTACGAAGATCTTTATCGGTCAGACCGCATAACAACATACGTTGTTCACTTTGTCATCGGTATGTTACTTGCCCGAGATTCAATCGTCGGTATCTCAATACCTAGTTCAATCTCGTTACCGGCAAGTCTCTTTACTCGTTCCGTAATACATCATTCCGCAACTAACTCATTAGTTGCAATGCTTGCAAGGCTTAAGTGATGTGCATTACCGAGTGGGCCCAGAGATACCTCTCCGACAATCAGAGTGACAAATCCTAATCTCGAAATACGCCAACCCAACAAGTACCTTAGGAGACACCTGTAGAGCACCTTTATAATCACCCAGTTACGTTGTGACGTTTGGTAGCACACAAAGTGTTCCTCCGGTAAACGGGAGTTGCATAATCTCATAGTCATAGGAACATGTATAAGTCATGAAGAAAGCAATAGCAACATACTAAACGATCGAGTGCTATGCTAACGCAATGGGTCAAGTCAATCACATCATTCTCCTAGTGATGTGATCCCGTTAATCAAATGACAACTCATGTCTATGGCTAGGAAACATAACCATCTTTGATCAACGAGCTAGTCAAGTAGAGGCATACTAGTGACACTCTGTTTGTCTATGTATTCACACATGTATCATGTTTCAAGTTAATACAATTCTAGCATGAATAATAAACATTTATCATGAAATAAGGAAATAAATAATAACTTTATTATTGCCTCTATGGCATATTTCCTTCAGCTTGCTCACCACTCGGTAGGATTTTTCAAACTTAGGCGAGTACTGGACTACAGCTAAGCCCCCGAGTGAGAGGCTTGCTCACCACTCGGTACGATTTTTCAAACTTAGGCGAGTACTGGACTGCAGCTAAGTCCCCGAGTGAGAGGCTTGCTCACCACTCGGTAGAATTTTTTCAAACTTAGGCGAAACGGATTCGCGGCTAAGCCCCCGAGTGAGAGGCTTGCTCACCACTCGGTAGGATTTTTTCAAACTTAGGAGAAACGGATTCGCGGCTAAGCCCCCGAGTGAGAGGCTTGCTCACCACTCGGTAGGATTTTTCAAACTTAGGCAAAACGGATTCGCAGCAAAGTCACCCACTAGGGGATTTCAGACACAAACAAAAGCAACAACAATCGTTTAAGAAGACTGTAAAGCTCTTGTCTTTGATAAACAAACTACAAAGGTATTTATTATTACATCTCATCCGAATGAGTACTTAAGTATAAAAGGGGCGGAGCAGCTCCGCGTTCCAAGCCCGTGGCTCGTCTTTCTTATGCTCGACATTGTAAAGATGATATGCTCCATTGTGGAGAACTCTGGTGACAATGAAGGGACCTTCCAAAGCAGGGGAGCTTGTGTGGTTTCTGTTGATCCACTCGAAGAACTAAGTCTCCCTCTTGAAAGGCTCGACCCCTCACGTTTCTAGCGTGGAATTGACGCAAGTCTTGCTGATAAATGGTCGACCGGATTAAGGCCATCTCTCTTTCCTCCTCTAGGAGATTGATTGCATCCTGCCGGGCCTGTACAGCTTCATCTTCGGAGAAAAGCTCGACTCGGGGTGCATTGTGAAGAAAGTCACTCGTTAGAACAGCTTCAACTCCATAGACCAAGAAGAATGGAGTTCGGCCAGTCGACCGGTTGGGAGTTTTCCTCAATCCCCAAAGAACCGATGGAAGTTCGTCGACCTAGGCGCCTGTTGCGTTCTTGAGATCACGCATCAGTAGAGGTTTTAGTCCTTTGAGAATCAAGCCATTTGCTCTTTCTGCTTGTCCATTCGACTGGGGGTGGGCGACTGAAGCATAGTCGACTCATGTGCCTTGGGAAGCGCAGAAGGCTCTGAACTCATTAGAATCGAAGTTTGACCCGTTGTCAGTGATGATACTATGCGGAACCCCATATCTGAATGTCAACTCTCTGATGAAGCTGATGGCAGTACTGGCTTCAAGATTCTTGATAGGCTTGGCTTCAATCCATTTGGTAAACTTGTCGACTGCTACAAGCACATGAGTGAAGCCGCTCCTACCAGTCCTCATCGGTCCAACCATATCCAATCCTCAAACAGCAAAGGGCCAGACGAGTGGAATGGTCTTCAGGGTTGACGTAGGCTTTTGGGACATATTGGAATAAAACTGGCAGCCTTCACATTTTTTGACTATATCTTTCGCCATTTCATTTGCTCGTGGACAATAAAATCCAGCTCGGTATGCTTTGGCCACAATGGTCCGAGAGGACACATAGTGGCCACAGGTCCCCGAGTGGATATCGTTGAGGATCACTCGACCTTCTTCTGGCGTTATGCATTTCTGGCTGACTCCAGTCACACTTTCTCTGAACAGTTGTCCTCTTATCACAGTAAAGGCTTTGGACTGACGGACGATCTATCGAGCCTCCTCTTGATCCTCTGGGAGTTCCTTCCTAAGGATATACGCAATATATGGCACTGTCCAGTCGGGGGTGATGACTAAAACCTCCATGATCAGGTCGACCACGGCTGGGACTTCGACTTCAGTCGGATCTGTAGCACTCTTAGGCTGCGGGGGCTCTTCAGTGAAAGGATCTTCTTGAACTGAAGGTGTATGAATGTGTTCTAAAAACACATTGCTGGGAATGGCTTCTCTCTTGGAACCTATCTTTGCCAAATCATCGGCTGCTTGATTTTTCAGTCGGGGTATATGATGGAGCTCTAACCCCTCAAACTTCTTTTCCAACTTCCTCAACGCATGGCAGTAGCCAGTCATAGCTGGGCTTCTGACGTCCCACTCCTTCATCACTTGATTGACTACCAAATTTGAGTCGCCGTAGACCATGAGGTGACCGACGCCGAGTGAGATGGCCATACGTAACCCATATAAGAGCGCTTCATATTCTGCTTCGTTATTGGAGGAATCAAAGTGAATCTGGAGGACATATCTGAGCTTGTCTCCTCGGGGGGATACCAGTACCACCCGAGCACTGGAACCATTAAGCATCTTGGAGCCATCAAGGAAACATGGTCCAGTGCTCCAAGTGGACTTGAGTCGGCAATTGCTGTTCGATCCACTCGGCGAGGAAATCTGCTATTGCTTGGGACTTGATGGCTTTCTTTGCCTCAACTTGATATCCAAGGGAAGGAGTTCAATCGCCCACTTTGCCACTCGACCAGTTGCATCTCTGTTGTTCAGAATCTCTGATAATGGAGCGTCGCTGACGACTGTAATGGAGTGATCAGAGAAATAGTGTGCAACCTTCTTCGTGGTCATATAAATCCCATAAACAAGCTTATGATAATGTGGATATCTTTGCTTTGATGGAGTCAACACTTCAGAAACATAATATACTGGGTGCTGAACTTTATAGGCTTTTCCTTCTTCTTCCCGCTCGACCGTAAGTACTGTACTGACGACTTGTCCAGTGGCTACAATGTAAAGCAGTAAAGGCTCTTTATTGATTGGGGCAGCAAGCATCAGCTGGGTGGAAAGCAGGGCTTTGAGCATTGCAAACGCTGCATCAGCTTCAGGAGTCCACTCGAACTTATCAGACTTCTTCATCGGTTGGTAAAGAGGCAATGCCTTTTCACCGAGGCGAGAAATGAATGGACTTAAGGCGGCCAAACAACCAGTAAGCTTCTAGACATCATGCACACGCACGGGGCGTTTCATTTGGAGAATGGCACCAACTTTCTCTGGATTAGCGTCGATCCCCGTTTCGGAAACGAGGAAACCGAGTAATTTTCCACCTGGAACTCCGAATGTGCACTTTGATGGATTAAGATTGATATCATACCTTCTGAGGTTGGCAAAAGTTTCAGCAAGGTCAGCCAGCAGGTCGGAACCTTTACGTGACTTGACCACAATGTCATCCATATATGCTTCCACATTCCGACTGATTTGAGTGAGTAAACACTTCTGAATCATCCTCATGAATGTGGCTCCAGCGTTCTTTAGGCCAAATGGCATGGTGACATAACAGAAGCACCCAAATGGAGTGATGAAAGCTGTTTTTATCTCATCGGGTCCATACAGTCGGATCTGATGATACCCGGAATAAGCGTCCAAAAAGGACAAGCGCTCGCACCCCGCAGTCGAGTCGACTATTTGATCGATGCGGGGGAGAGGAAAATGATCTTTCGGGCAGGCCCGATTGATATGCTTGGAGTCAATGCACATGCAAAGTGAGTCGTCCTTCTTGGGGACCATGACAACATTGGCTAGCCACTCGGAGTGGTAAATCTCTCGGATAAACTCAGCTGCTAGGAGCCGACCTACTTCTTCACCAATTGCTTTTCTCTTCTGAACGGTGGACCGTCGAAGATGTTCTTTGACTGGTTTCACTTTTGGGTCGACTCGCAAACGGTGCTTAGCCAGCCCCCTGGGAACACCTGGCATGTCAAAAGGTTTCCATGCAAAGATGTCCCAGTTCTCACGGAGAAACTGGATGAGCGCTTCTTCCTATTTGGAGTCGAGTGTTGTTGAAATGTGAGTCGGAGCAGCATTGGGATCGGTCAGGTGAATATGAATCGGCTTCGTTTCACCAGACGACTGAAATGTTGAATCTGTGACAGGCTTCTTAGCTCGCAACAGATCACTCGGATCTGCATTTTTCTGATCCTCCTGTAATTCCACTACTGCCATTTGTGCATCGGCGATCTTTGAGCCTTTCTGGAAACACTCTTCTGCCTTCTTCTGATTGACAGTGATAGTGATCGCTCCTTTGGGACCAGGCATCTTCAATTTGAGGTACACGTAACATGGTCGAGCCATGAAACGTGCATAAGCCGGCCTGCCCAGAATAGTGTGATAAGCACCCTGGAAATCCACGACTTCAAACGTCAACTTTTCTTTGCGGTAATTCTTGGAATCACCGAAAACCACATCGAGGGCGATTTGGCCGAGTGACTCAGCCTTCTTTCCAGGAATAACTTCATGGAAACTCATATTGCTTTCACTTAGCCTGGACATCGGAATGCCCATTCCCTTCAAGGTCTCCGCATACAGTATATTCAGGCCACTGCCACCATCCATCAGAACCTTAGTCAACCGAGTGCCTTTGACGACTGGGTCGACCAGCAACGCTTACCTCCCAGGGGTGGCTATGTGCGCTGGGTGGTCGGATTGATCGAATGTAATGGCCGCCTGAGACCACTTCAAATAACTGGGTGTCACCGGAGCGACCATGTTTACTTCTCTGTTGATGACTTTCAGTCGACCTTTGCTCTCGACATCAGCAAAAATCATCAGAGTGGAATTGACGTGGGGCTAACCATCATCGTCCTCTTCCTTATCCTCAACCTTGTCCGACTCTTTCTCCTTTTCTTTGGGTTGTTTCTCTCGGAACTGCTGGATTAGGAGCCGACACTGTCGAGTGGTATGTTTCGGGTAAATGAGATTACCCTCCTCATCTTTTTTGGTGTGAATGTGGCATGGTAAATCCAACACATCATTTCCATCTTGATCTTTTACTTTCTTGGGGTTCCATGGCCCTTTGGGCTTCCCCTTGAATTTTCCTTGAGTCATGGCTAGGCTTCTCCAGGAGCAGCTGGCTCAGCTTTGCGCTTCTTCTTTTGACTGGAGTTCCCTCCTCCGGTTTCATGGACGAATGTTTTGTGCTTGCCACTCCGGAGCCGATCCTCCTCTTCACCATTGGCATACTTGGTGGCAATTTCCATCATTCAACTCAGAGACATATCTCCGGTCCGACCGAACTTCAGATTCAACTCTCGATACTTGACAGCTTCCTTGAAGGCACAAACTGCTTGGTGATCTGACACATTTTCCACCATGTGGTGCAACGTGATCCATCTCTGGATGTAATCTCTCAAGGTTTCATTCGGCTTCTGCACACAAGATTGCAGCTCTGTTAGCCCTGTTGGCCGTTTGCATGTACCTTCAAATGTCCTAACAAACACTCGGGCGAGTTCCTCCCAACTATAGATGCTGCTTGGCGCCAATTGATTCAACCACGCTCTGGCCGAGCCCTCCAACATCAAAGGAAGGTGCTTCATGGCCACTTCATCATTTCCGCAACTGATTTGAATAGCCACTCGGTAGTCCTCAAGCCAAGTGTCAGGCTTGGACTCACCAGTGAACTTGCTGACTCCAGTCGCCAACCTGAAGTTGGGAGGAATCACTGCGGCCCTAATGGCTCTGCTAAAACACTCGGGACCTGAAACATGCACTCTGCTGCCGGTCGGATAATCTCTATCGTGGCCATCTATGTGTGCCCTGTTCCTGTCAACCAGACCTTGAATGAGAATGGATCTCGCGTCAAAGCCCGGCTCCCGGGGGTCGACTGGAATCCTTCCCCACCACTGTGAGGGCGTCTGTCATCGTGTTGCCGAGGCGCATATGACCCACTCCTTGGAGGAGGCGTGGGTACTTGACGACGATCATACTGCTCACGGTTTCTGTACTGATCCTGTCGATCTCCACGTCCTTCACGACTTGGAGGCGATCTCAGGCTGTGAGCCGACTGAACTGTGTCTGCCATTACAGATCTACTATGAATCCTATTCCAAGACTGTGATACTGTTGTGTTCTGCTCTCCTGCCGCCCGGAGCAAAGCCCGGATCTGCATAAAACCCCTACCAGCCTCCGACTGGGAAGGCTGAATCGACTCTGGTATTGGGGCAGCAGCTGTGAGATTCTGGATCGGAGTTCGATATACCTGGGTTGGAGGCGGAAAAAGTTGTCATCGACTGGACTCAGGAACTCACTGCCGAGCACGCTCGTCGAGTGCGTGTTGGAGGTTCTCCAGTCGAGTGCGATCAGCCAAGTTGGCCAGGCGCGCCTCCTCCAAGGCCCGGGCCTCGGGGGTTTCTCCAGTGATTGTGTGAAGTGCATCCATGTTACGGCGGCGCAGCTCTTCTCTCTGCTGCGAAGAGAGGGGCTCGGGGCGGTACTCCTCGTGGACACGCGACGGATCGCCTCCGCCATCGCCACCGTCATTGTGGGGGAAGCCTGGAGGACTGCACGGTCCATTGACCATCAGGACTTCCGCCGCGGGGTCACTGTTGTCGCACTTAGATGCAGTCTCAACGGAGCCAGTCAAACAGCCCATAGAGAGTTTCGTCAGGCTCGATTTCTGCGACTTGGGGGGGTGGCCGACTGGAGAGCCACCGCGTGCCTCACCCAACGCTGGAGCCTCGACCGACCGGAATGCTTGTGCCGGCGGGCAGCAGGGAGTGAAGACGCCATAGGAGCCGACCGATACCGGGTCGACATCTGCCGCAGGAGGACGCCGCGGACGCACGCGCGAAAGTGCGTTGCCCCGCAGACGGGGAGCGCCTCGACGTCGAGTGGAGCCTCTTGGAGCCAAGCAGAGTCATCGGCGACGAACACGAGCGCGCCGAGACGGAACTCGCTGCCCTCGGCCAATCCTCCGCCCGAAACCATGCTGATGGGGATCGGAAAAATTGCAACTTCTCCAACAAGTCGCTAAGACACCTGCCCCATGGTGGGCGCCAACTTTCGTGGTTCTAAGTCTGACAGTAGAATAGGGGGTAGGGATGTAGAGGCAAGATCCTAGCTATGGAGAAGTTGTACGCACGAGTTTTACGAGTTCAGGCCCTTCTCAGAGGAAGTAACAGCCCTACGTCTCGGAGCCCGGAGGCGGTCGACTGGATTATATGCGTGTGTGTTACAGGGGGTGCGAACCCTTGTGCCTGTGGAGGGGGGTGGCTTATATAGAGTGCGCCAAGACCCCAGCCAACCCACGTTACAAGGGAGTTAAGGTACATCAAGAGGGGGACGTTACTGGTAACGTCCATAATAAAGTGCTATAAATGGCTATTAAGTCTAGGGGTTAATGTCTGACCATTGTTGTGCAGAGTGACTTTAGGTCTTCTGTCCGTCGAGTGTTTCTTGTTACGGTCGAGTGACCTTGATTCCTCCCAGTGGAGATGTTATTGGTCGAGTGGATGATGGTATGCCTCGAATGCTGCTAGTTTTAGAGTGATGTCCTTGGGGAGGGTATTTAGGTCAGGTCTTGTCACCCTACCCTAGGTACATGTCCTCATTAGGCGGTGATGGCGCCCGTACCTCTCTGGCCCAGTCGTCCTCGCGAGGCCCAGAGGAGCATCTCCAGGAGGGGGAGACCCCCAATGTCACGCCGGCTCCTGAGGCGCTCGTCCCCAGCTCGCTGGCCGAGGCCCCGTAGGCTCTGGAGCTCCTGGCTTCTTCTCCTGCCGCCATCAACCTGCAGGTCTTGGCGACGATGCTGCCTCCTTCTTCCGACTCACCGCCTGATCGTGATCCTTCTGCCTTGCCCATCCTGGAGCATGCTCTTTCTGCACTGACCCTACTGCGGGATGATCTTCAAGGCGCCGATCGTTGCCTGGTGGTCGGGCGCCTGGAGCTGATCTCTGGCTGGCTCCATTCCGATGCGTCCATCCGGCGGCGCTGAGCCAGGCCATGGGGGCTTCCAAGAAGGACCGGCAGGCCCCCGCCCAAGCCCCGGCCACCCGCGAGGTGGCGCTGAAGGACGCCGAGGCCGCCAAGGGGCGCTACCAGTCGTTGGAGGCCGAGCTGGAGGTCATGCGCAACGAGCGTGCAGCCGAGGCTTGAGACCGCAAGGTGGAGGAGGAGAAGATGAAGGCCTGAGAGGACACCGTCAGAGATCGCGACGCCGAGCTGGAGCAGTTGGCGAGGGCACAGGCCACGGAGCGCAACCTCCTGGAGGAGCTGGAGAAGAAGATGAAGGCTGAGAAGATCCTGCTGGAGGCCAAGGCGAAGGTTCTTGCAGAGGCACTCTATGAGAACCCGCGAAGTGCTGCAGGCACTCTATGAGAAGGGCTTGGAGAAGCCGCCGTCAATGGACGACGAAGGCCCCACCCAACTGCTTCCTTATCTTGTCGAGGCGCTCGAGGGTGTCGTCGACGGGATCGGCCCCATGGTGGAGGGGGAGGCCCGCGCACTTTCTTCTTTGGCTCTGACACGCGTCTTCAGCTACCTGCATCTTCGCAACCCCGGCGCCGATGTAACGCCCTGAGACCGATGCTCGAGAAGACTTCCATATATTCCGGGTTTCGCCGTGTGTTTCATTTGTGCCTGCCCCTTTATTTTTGCATTGCATCATGTCATCATGCCATCATCTCATAAATCTTTTGCAACTCAACTAAATAAATGGCATGGATCTTTGGTCCATTTAAATCGAGGGAATTCACTCGTGATTTCTCTTTATAACATATTAAAGCCTCTCAATATTATTAGGGAGCTATAATAAAATTATTCCATTTATTCGGAATTAACCATAACCCACTTGCAAAATAATCCCAATGCCTTTGTTATCACAACCCTCGACCTCTAACCTTGTCTTTTATTCTTTCATCCTTTTTCCGGAGCTCTACCAAAATTCTCAACATTTTTGGACCTTCCTTTTACCTAGTCCTTGTTCAAACCATTTGAATTAAATTCAAATGACTTTGAATTAAATTCTTGCAATCATGCCTCTCCTATTTTCTTGGAACAAACATTTTTTTGCTAGTCCGGGAAAATTATCCGCGTGTCCAACTTCTTCCCCAACACCTCCTTCCTTATTCTTTTCTTCTTTGTTATTTTCTGTTTTGATAAGAGAGAGGGAGAAGAGAGCCCAGCAACCCAGCAGGCCATCTAGGCCCAGCCGCGCCCCCCTTAACCCTAGCGACCCCTCTCCCTCTCGTTCCCTCTGCCCGCCACCACTCAGGACGAGCCCTGCTCGATCCCCTCCTCCCTCGATGCGCCGTCGCAGAGAGAGAGAGAGAGAGAGAGAGAGAGAGAGAGCAGAACCGCCCGCTCCTCCCATCGCCCCGACCCCTCCACCCGCTGCCGCTCCTTCCTTTCCCTGTGTCCCCCTCGCGCGCCAGCGCCCGACCTCCTCTTCGCTTCCATGGCGTCGCACCACCAGCCGGTCACCGGAGCCCGCCGCCGCCGCCGGATCAGGCTGCGCTTCACTGGGTTATTCCCCTGCCGCCGCCTCGGCCCTGCTGGAGCTTCTCTGCCGCCAGGAACCAGGAGCTCCTCGCCCGAACGCCGCCACCTCGACATCCCGCCGCCGCGTCCGGTCGCCGCCGGCGACCACGACCCGCGCCGCTCCTGCCCCGGCCTCCTCCTGCCTCAACGGAGCAGGTCCCCGCGCCCCACGACTTCGTCTGCGTCGTCTCCTGCTCCTCGCCTCGAGCACCGACGCTCCAAGGCCGGCCTCCTACAGTTCGTCGTTACCGGAGATCCCCACCACCAGCAAGTCGCCGTCCTCTGCCACACCATCGCCGCCTGTTCTGCCCGTCCTTGCATCGGACCCCGACGAGCTGGCTGCCCCGTTGGCCTTGCTGCCTTTGTCGTGGCCAGGTCAACCCAGACACCCGGAGTACATCTTTGGTTGCACACCAAGTCGGCCATGTCTTGCTGCCACCTGTACACTGTTGGTCAACAGTTGATGCACGCCATGTACCACGACATAGGGCGCCCGAACGACCACCGAACCGGAAACGCCAAGTACCCCTACGCGCGAAGATGCCAAGTCCGTTTCGGGATTCATCAAGTACCGCTATCGATGGCTCGAACGTCTACAAAACGTGTACCACTACCGTCGCCCTCGGAGACATCGGATTCGTCAAGTTCCTCTTCAAAACGTGAACCACTACTTCCACGATGACGTGTGTACCACTACCGTCGACCTCGAAGACCCTGTGGACGTCAAGTTCCTTGACGTGACCCCGAACATCTATGGAGTGTGTACATCTACGAAACGTGTATGACTACTTCCCCTACACCGCATCGAACTCGATCCGTCCCGAGAATGCACGCTTCGAAGGTATACCCTCAAGAGATGACCTGTGGACGAATGCATGTGCGTTGTATGTGATGCCCGCGTGTTTGCACTGTTTGCGATTGTTCGTTGCAATGCTCCTCTTTTGCCATGTTGTCGTCCCGTGGGAACCCGGTATCCGGGATCACCCCACCATCTTGCTCAACTCGCTTCCGCACACTTCTCTTTTGCACCGGAAACTCAAACGAGTTATCGGAACCGGAACGTTGCCGTGGCACCGTTTCGTTATCATTGCCGTGGCACCCCTTTCGTTTCCGCCACGATGACAAATGCCTCTTATCTTATCATGTCAACATTTTCTTATAATTGCATAAAACTTGTTCATGTCATCCGCATCATGATAACAACAATTAAAATGTTTATATTTGTTGTTTCCATTAATTTGCTTAAATGCCATGTTAAAATGATTTATTTCATAACTATTTAACCGTAGCTCGGAATTAAATAAATTATATATGTAAATGGGGTGGAAAATGCCTAGTTAACGTGGTAGCATTACTTTCCATGTTTAACAACTCTAAAATATGCTTTAGGACAGAACAGTACCAATTCCAAAATATGCACATGAGGATTTTCCGGAATTGTTGTTTGTTGTCCCGGCCTCATTTAAATTTGCTTAAATAGTTAATTTACTTATGCCTCACCTCTTGCCATGTTTAACGACATTTAATATTGTTGAGTAGCTTATAACGAGTTGGACTAAATAATTAAATGTGGTGTTTCGTCAATATGCAACTCGTTGCATATTGAGCTCCACTTAACTTGTAGTGTTGTTTGTTGCACTTTGCAATGCCATGCATATTTAAACCGGACATGTATCATCCTTGATTGTGCATCATGCCATCTGTATGTGGTGGATGTTTACTATGTTGTTTGTTTGTTTCCGGGTTGCCCCTCTCGTTAGCTTCGGTTTCGTTCCGGAGTTGTGAGGATTCGTTCGACTACGTCCATTTGTATTCTTCATGGATTCGTTCTTCTTCCTTGCGGGATTTCAGGAAAGATGACCATACCCTCGAAATCACTTCTATCTTTGCTTGCTAGGTGCTCGCTCTTTTGCTATGCCTATGCTACGATGACTATCACTTGCTTATCATGCCTCCCATATTGCCATGTCAAACCTTTAACTATCCTTTCCTAGCAAACCGTTGTTTCGCTATGTTACCACTTTGCTCAACCCCTCTTATAGCGTTGCTAGTTGCAGGTGAAGATGAAGTTTGTTCCTTGTTGGAACATGGAGATGATGTTCCTTGTTGGAACATGTTTACTTGTTGGGATATCACAATATCTCTTATTTAACTAATGCATCTATATACTTGGTAAAGGGTGGAAGGCTCGGCCTTATGCCTGGTGTTTTGTTCCACTCTTGCCGCCCTAGTTTCCGTCATATCTGTGTTATGTTCCCGGATTTTGCGTCCCTAACGCGGTCGGGTGATTTATGGGACCCCCTTGACAGTTCGCTTTGAATAAGACTTTTCCAGCAAGGCCCAACATTGGTTTTACCATTTGCCTACCACCTATCTTTTTCCCTTGGGTCGGCCAGCCCGAGGGTCATCTTTATTCAGCCCCCCCGGGCCAATGCTTGTCTAAGTGGTTGTCCGAACTAGAGCCCTTTGCAGCGCCCCCTCAAGGAAACTTGAGGCTTGGTTTTAGTTGTACGGACTGCTCATCCGGTGTTGCCCTGAGAACGAGATATGTGCAGCTCCTATCAGGATGTCGGCGCATCGGGCGGCTTTGTTGGACTTGTTTTATTACTGTCAAAATGTCTTGTAGCCGGGATTCCGAGGCTGATCGGGTCTTCCCGGGGAGAAGGAATATCCTTCGTTGATCGCGAGAGCTTATCATGGGCTAAGTTGGGACACCCCTGCAGGGTTTTGAACTTTCGAAAGCCGTGCCCGCGGTTATGTGGCAAATGGGAATTCGTTAATGTCCGGTTGTAGAAAACCCGAAGTTGATCTTAACTAAAATACACCAACCGCGTGTGTAACCGTGATGGTCTCTTCTCGGCTGGGTCCGGGAAGTGAACACGGTTGTTGGAGTTATGCTTGACGTAAGTAGTTTCAGGATCACTTCTTGATCATAGTTCGTCGACCGTGCTTTTTCCTTCTCTTCTCGCTCTCATTTGCGTATGTTAGCCACCACATATGCTAGTCGTTTGCTGCAGCTTCACCTCATACCTTTTACCCTACCTATAAGCTTAAATAGTCTTGATCTCGCGGGTGTGAGATTGCTGAGTCCCCGTAACTCACAGATACTTCCAAAACCAGTTTGCAGGTGCCGATGAAACCATGCAGGTGACGCATCCGAGCTCAAGGAGAAGCTCGATGAAGACCTTGTTCATTGTGTTGTTTTGTTTTAGTTGATCAGTAGTGGAGCCCAGTTGGGACGATCGGGGATCTGTGTAGCATTTGGGGTAGTCTTCTTTTATTTTGGTTCCGTAGTCGGACCTTGATTGTATCTGGTTGATGTAATGCTTTATTCATGTATTGTGTGAAGTGGCGATTCTAAGTCAACTATGTATCTCTTTCCCTTATGAATTACATGGGTTGTGTGAAGATTACCTCACTTGCGACATTGCTTTCAATGCGGTTATGCCTCTAAGTCGTGCTTCGACACGTGGGAGATATAGCCGCATCGAGGGCGTTACAAGTTGGTAATCAGAGCCTTCCCCGACCTTAGGAGCCCCCACTGATTGATCATTTTTAGCGGCCGAGTTGTGTCTAGAAAAATGTTTTGAGTCATTTAGGAATTATATATCGGAGAGTTTAGGAATTCTTTTTACTTCCCAGTCTCCTCATCACTCTAGTAAGGCATCCTGACGTAGAGTTTTGACTCTTCTCTTCTCAAATTTCACTAAATTTTTTTTTAGGATCACGCGGGTATCTTAGAATCATTCCGATGGTTTTATGATGACAACATTGTCTTGGTGCCTCCTGTCAGCAAGGGTTTAGTGGAGGTGTCCCGGGGAGTTGAGCTCCGAGGTGTTGTCGTCATAATTTTATCGTTGCAGTTCTGGAATACCTGAGTTTAGTACGCCGACATCGAAAATCTCTTTTGTACAGTTGTTGGTGAGATAACCCTGATAGCCCAGTACTGAGGCGAGTGCGGGAGTATTGCCATAACTCGTATAACGGATGCTTTTCGAAGGTTGAGGTAAACGATTTCCGAAGGTTTCTTGGTTATGTGTTGAAGGATGGATACAGCTGGATCTAGGTATTGTTCGTTTGGGTGATATATTTTGTGTCCCCTGTATCCCCAACACCTGACTGCATAACCAGAAAGTTTCGGGATTTTATAGGTGGGAATTCAATATCACGTAGGAATTCTTTCCAACAGACACATGATACGATATGGGATCTATCATATGTTTGTTTCCGGCTTATTCTGCAAGCCAAATCCTTTGTTTTGTTTTGTTTTGTGGTATTCGAGTTGCTTCGAAGTCAAGTGTTGATTCCATACCTTTCCTAAGCGGTGTTCTCATATTTATATGTGGATGCTAATCCTTCTTGTTCATCAAGGTTGTATTTTCAATCCTTTCCAACCGGTGTGCTTCTCTTCAAGTGGATCCGATCATTTCAACATTCACAAGACACCTCTCAGTTTTTCCCAACGTTGCTTGTTTCATCCGTCCCAAATTGTCTTTGTTTTTCCCGCCCTCCCACCCTCTTTCTTTAAGGACTCAGATTTCTTAATCAAGTATCCTTTTTTATTGATGAGAAGTATCTCCATTCTTTTCTTTCAATGTTCTTATCCGGTGTTTTCTCATGAAGATGGTCAGGAGTTTCAAGTTCGTCATTCGTCATTCTTTTCTTCTCCGGTGGATTCAATTCAAGCCTTGTCGATCATATCTTTTCCTTGTTTCAAATGTTTTTTTCTCGTACCGGTGCACCTCTTAATAATTCACTTCTCGCTATTCATTTGTTCGGGAGTGCTGAAGATATCTCAGAAGACTCGTCTTGTCTTTCTAGATCAGTTCAACCTATTTCGAGGTTGTTATCTCATTCTAGCCATTTAAAATCAACCGGTGCAATATCCCTTTCAAGCAATTCTTTCAATGGTGTTTCTTTTGAGTGGGCCCTAACCCACAGGTCTTTTTCCAGGATCTTACCTGACTCTTCTAATTTTCCCGGAGCTATTCCCAAATTCTTTTCGAAGTTTGTCGTAAGAATAAATTTATCATCAGTCAAATGTCTTTCTCCAAGATCTTTCAATTATTTTCATCGTTGGTCCAACCTTTCCAAATTTCATTCCAGAGTGCCTCAACAATTCATGGTGGTGTTTCTCATCGTCATTCTCGACATCTGAAGACCGAAGAAGAGTTTATCTTAAATCTTGCCCCATTCTCTTCAAGATTCATTGTTCTAGCTTGTTGCCATCCTCTCATAATTGTTTTCGATTGTGAGAATTCTTTTCAAACCATCCGGAGCAATTTCAGGAGTCTTTTCAGTTTGATTCTCCGAAGGCCATCATTTCAGAAGAATTATTCATTATCAGCTTCGTTATCGTTCTCCAAATCTTACCGGTGCATCTTTCAATATACTCTAATCAGTTCATGATCTCTTCGTTCTCTTGTATCTAAATCCTAGCAAGCATCTTCGTTCATTTGCTAATTCTTCCCGGTGTTTTCTTATCTCTTCTTCGTTCATTTTCAATTTTTACGGTGGTTCGTTCAAGAATTCTCTTCCATTGTTATCATATCAATTCATCCATTCTTTCCTAATTCTCTTCCGTTGTTGCCGGTGGTTCCATCAATACCTTCCCAAGTTTGTGCTATATCTCTCTTGATCCTTTCTACGAGAATAAGTAGTATGCCAAATCCGTTGCTTGTCATCAATTTAAATTGGTGAAGGATACGCATAACATAATTCTTGTTCTTGTTTCTTCCAAGTGATTAATTCCTTCTTTCGGAGTTTGTTCATGATGAATAAATTATTGGTTTCAATTGTTTCATCTTTTCTTTTCCCGGAGTTCCAAGCTCTCATCACCACGAAGATCCATCTAATCATTGCAAGGCTTCACCTTGTGTTTTCAACTTCTCTTTCTTTCTATCATCCTTTTGTTTACCGGAGTCCTTCATGGAGTTTCTTCATGGTGGTTCATCAAGAATTTAATTCATTCTCGAAGTGTTCTCAAGATTCTTGTTGGAAGAGCTCAAATATTCTTTTTCCTGCATTCCGAAGTACAATTCTTTCTACCTTATCTTTTGAGGTGGTGTTATGTCGTTCTTGACAATTTCCCTTCGTGTTTCATGATTCACATGTTGTCAAGAATGAGGTATATTAAATCCATCAATTTCTTCCTTGGAGTTATCTTGGTTTAGATTTCACCTAAAGCCTTCCCTATGGTTTGTTGATATTTGTGGCGCTTATCAATGACCCAAGTTTTCTCCTATCCTCGTGGTGAAAGAAGTTTTTCATCTCTTTGGTGTTCTCAATCAAAGTAATTGTTTCCGTTAGTGGTCGGTTGTCACCTCATAATTTTGAGATGTTTTCCATAAGCCCACAACAAGCTTATCCTTACCATTGTTGTTTTTCAAACAACTCCGTTCAATCCTACTTCGTAAGGTTGCTCTTTCAAATTCATTATGGTAGGAGATGTTGGTTTCATCCTTTGTTCTATTCATTCCAACTATCTAACTATCATGCATTGTTTTCGGAGGCATTGTGATTTTGCTCTTTTCACCCATCACCTAAGTTTTGTAAAGATCATGTTCTTTTTCTTGCTTATCCATTTAACCGGAGTGTTGTATCATCTCTTCAATATCGTCTCAACTTATCAAGTTTTCTTCTCTTTTCTACCGGAGTGCTGTCCAAATTCTGTCATTCTTGTTCCTTGACTATCTCATTATACCGAGGTGGTCATATTCTTTTCGTTTGTGAAGCTCTTTTTTCCATGTCTTTCAACCTACAAGGTTCTCGAATGTTCCTTGTTCTTTTTCAACTTTGTTAAATATTTGTTGTATTCTTTTCTCGAAATTGTTCAACCTGTCAAGGTTCATTGGTTTCACTCATTTGTCAAAGAAGCAATTAGTTTTACCTCTTCTCTTCCTCTTCCTTTTCCCTCCGGTGCCATCCTAGATCTCGGGACAAGATCCTCTCATAGTGGTGGAGTGTTGTAACGCCCTGAGACCGATGCTCGAGAAGACTTCCATATATTCTGGGTTTCGCCGTGTGTTTCATTTGTGCCTGCCCTTTTATTTTTGCATTGCATCATGTCATCATGCCATCATCTCATAAATCTTTTGCAACTCAACTAAGTAAATGGCATGGATCTTTGGTCCATTTAAATCGAAGGAATTCACTAATGATTTCTCTTTATAACATATTAAAGCCTCTCAATATTATTAGGGAGCTATAATAAAATTATTCCATTTATTTGGAATTAACCATAACCCACTTGCAAAATAATCCCAATGCCTTTGTTATCACAACCCTCGACCTCTAACCTTGTCTTTTATTCTTTCATCCTTTTTCCGGAGCTCTACCAAAATTCTCAACATTTTTGGACCTTCCTTTTACCTAGTCCTTGTTCAAACCATTTGAATTAAATTCAAATGACTTTGAATTAAATTCTTGCAATCATGCCTCTCCTATTTTATTGGAACAAACTTTTTTTGCGAGTCCGGGAAAATTATCCGCGTGTCCAACTTCTTCCCCAACACCTCCTTCCTTATTCTTTTCTTCTTTGTTATTTTCTGTTTTGATAAGAGAGAGGGAGAAGAGAGCCCAGCAACCCAGCAGGCCATCTAGGCCCAGCCGCGCCCCCCTTAACCCTAGCGACCCCTCTCCCTCTCGTTCCCTCTGCCCGCCACCACTCAGGACGAGCCCTGCTCGATCCCCTCCTTCCTCGATGTGCCGTCGCAGAGAGAGAGAGAGAGAGAGAGAGAGAGAGAGCAGAACCGCCCGCTCCTCCCATCGCCCCGACCCCTCCACCCGCTGCCGCTCCTTCCTTTCCCTGTGTCCCCCTCGCGCGCCAGCACCCGACCTCCTCTTCGCTTCCATGGCGTCGCACCACCAGCCGGTCACCGGAGCCTGCCGCCGCCGCCGGATCAGGCTGCGCTTCACTGGGTTATTCCCCTGCCGCCGCCTCGGCCCTGCTGGAGCTTCTCTGCCGCCAGGAACCAGGAGCTCCTCGCCCGAACGCCGCCACCTCGACATCCCGCCGCCGCGTCCGGTCGCCGCCGGCGACCACGACCCGCGCCGCTCCTGCCCCGGCCTCCTCACGCCTCAACGGAGCAGGTCCCCGCGCCCCACGACTTCGTCTGCGTCGTCTCCTGCTCCTTGCCTCGAGCACCGACGCTCCAAGGCTGGCCTCCTATAGTTTGTCGTTGCCGGAGATCCCCACCACCAGCAAGCCGCCGTCCTCTGCCACACCATCGCCGCCTGTTCTGCCCGTCCTTACATCGGACCCCGACGAGCTGGCTGCCCCGTTGGCCTTGCTGCCTTTGTCGTGGCCAGGTCAACCCAGACACCCGGAGTACATCTTTGGTTGCACACCAAGTCGGCCATGTCTTGCTGCCTCCTGTACACTGTTGGTCAACAGTTGATGCACGCCATGTACCACGACATACGGCGCCCGAACGACCACCGAACCGGAAACGCCAAGTACCCCTACGCGCGAAGACGCCAAGTCCGTTTCGGGATTCATCAAGTACCGCTATCGATGGCTCGAACGTCTACAAAACGTGTACCACTACCGTCGCCCTCGGAGACATCAGATTCGTCAAGTTCCTCTTCAAAACATGAACCACTACTTCCACGATGACGTGTGTACCACTACCGTCGACCTCGAAGACCCCGTGGACGTCAAGTTCCTTGACGTGACCCCGAACATCTACGGAGTGTGTACATCTACGAAACGTGTACGACTACTTCCCCTACACCGCATCGAACTCGATCCGTCCCGAAAATGCACGCTTCGAAGGTATACCCTCGAGACGATGACCCGTGGACGAATGCATGTGCGTTGTATGTGATGCCCGCGTGTTTGCACTTTTTGAGATTGTTCGTTGCAATGCTCCTCTTTTTCCATGCCGTCGTCCCGTGGGAACCCGGTATCCGGGATCACCCCACCATCTTGCTCAACTCGCTTCCGCACACTTCTCTTTTGCACCGGAAACTCAAACGAGTTATCGGAACCGGAACGTTGCCGTGGCACCGTTTCGTTATCATTGTCGTGGCACCCCTTTCGTTTCCGCCACGATGACAAATGCCTCTTATCTTATCATGTCAACATTTTCTTATAATTGCATAAAACTTGTTCATGTCATCCGCATCATGATAACAACAATTAAAATGTTTACATTTGTTGTTTCCATTAATTTGCTTAAATGCCATGTTAAAATGATTTATTTCATAACTATTTAACCGTAGCTCGGAATTAAATAAATTATATATGTAAATGGAGTGGAAAAATGCCTAGTTTAACGCGGTAGCATTCCTTTGCATGTTTAACAACTCTAAAATATGCTTTAGGACAGAACAGTACCAATTCCAAAATATGCACATGAGGATTTTCCGGAATTGTTGTTTGTTGTCCCGGCCTCATTTAAATTTGCTTAAATAGTTAGTTTACTTATGCCTCACCTCTTGCCATGTTTAACAACATTTAATATTGTTGAGTAGCTTATAACGAGTTGGACTAAATAATTAAATGTGGTGTTTCGTCAATATGCAACTCATTGCATATTGAGCTCCACTTAACTTGTAGTGTTGTTTGTTGCACTTTGCCATGCCATGCATATTTAAACCGGACATGTATCATCCTTGATTGTGCATCATGCCATGTGTATGTGGTGGATGTTTACTATGTTGTTTGCTTGTTTCCGGGTTGCCCCTCTCGTTAGCTTCGGTTTCGTTCCGGAGTTGTGAGGATTCGTTCGACTACGTCCGTTTGTCTTCTTCATGGACTCGTTCTTCTTCCTTGCGGGATTTCAGGCAAGATGACCATACCCTCGAAATCACTTCTATCTTTGCTTGCTAGATGCTCGCTCTTTTGCTATGCCTATGCTACGATGCCTATCACTTGCTTATCATGCCTCCCATATTGCCATGTCAAACCTTTAACCATCCTTTCCTAGCAAACCGTTGTTTAGCTATGTTACCGCTTTGCTCAGCCCCTCTTATAGCGTTGCTAGTTGCAGGTGAAGATGAAGTTTGTTCCTTGTTGGAACATGGAGATGATGTTCCTTGTTGGAACATGTTTACTTGTTGGGATATCACAATATCTCTTAATTAATTAATGCATCTATATACTTGGTAAAGGGTGGAAGGCTCGGCCTTATGCCTGGTGTTTTGTTCCACTCTTGCCGCCCTAGTTTCCGTCATATCGGTGTTATGTTCCCGGATTTTGCGTCCCTAACGCGGTCGGATGATTTATGAGACCCCCTTGACAGTTCGCTTTGAATAAGACTTTTCCAGCAAGGCCCAACATTGGTTTTACCATTTGCCTACCACCTATCTTTTTCCCTTGGGTCGGCCAGCCCGAGGGTCATCTTTATTCAGCCCCACTGGGCCAATGCTTGTCTAAGTGTTGGTCCGAACTAGAGCCCTTTGCAGCGCCCCCTCAAGGAAACTTGAGGCTTGGTTTTAGTTGTACGGACTGCTCATCCGGTGTTGCCCTGAGAACGAGATATGTGCAGCTCCTATCAGGATGTCGGTGCATCGGGCGGCTTTGGTGGACTTGTTTTATTACTGTCAAAATGTCTTGTAGCCGGGATTCCGAGGCTGATCGGGTCTTCCTGGGGAGAAGGAATATCCTTCGTTGATCGCGAGAGCTTATCATGGGCTAAGTTGGGACACCCCTGCAGGGTTTTGAACTTTCGAAAGCCGTGCCCGCGGTTATGTGGCAGATGGCAATTTGTTAATGTCCTGTTGTAGAAAACCCGAAGTTGATCTTAACTAAAATACACCAACCGCGTGTGTAACCGTGATGGTCTCTTCTCGGCGGGGTCCGGGAAGTGAACACGGTTGTTGGAGTTATGCTTGACGTAAGTAGTTTCAGGATCACTTCTTGATCATAGTTCATCGACCGTGCTTTTGACTTCTCTTCTCGCTCTCATTTGCGTATGTTAGCCACCATATATCCTAGTCGCTTGCTGCAGCTCCACCTCATACCTTTTACCCTACCTATAAGCTTAAATAGTCTTGATCTCGCGGGTGTGAGATTGCTGAGTCCCCGTGACTCACAGATACTTCCAAAACCAGTTTGCAGGTGCCGATGAAACCGTGCAGGTGACGCATCCGAGCTCAAGGAGAAGCTCGATGAAGACCTTGTTCATTGTGTTGTTTTGTTTCAGTTGATCAGTAGTGGAGCCCAGTTGGGACGATCGGGGATCTGTGTAGCATTTGGGGTAGTCTTCTTTTATTTTGGTTCCGTAGTCGGACCTTGATTGTATCTGGTTGATGTAATGCTTTATTCATGTATTGTGTGAAGTGGCGATTGTAAGCCAACTATGTATCTCTTTCCCTTATGAATTACATGGGTTGTGTGAAGATTACCTCACTTGCGACATTGCTTTCAATGCGGTTATGCCTCTAAGTCGTGCTTCGACACGTGGGAGATATAGCCGCATCGAGGGCGTTACAGCCGACCTCGGCGAGCTACTCGAGCCTGTGGAGGAGGCGCACTGCGTAGCCGGCACCGCAGCCGTGGAGGGCCAGGTGGAAGCCCCGTTGAAGAAGTTCCTCACACTACAAAAAAAGACACATCCGTGACATTTTGGGCCGAACAAAATTTTTTACTGTCATACATATGACACTTCTATGATGATAATTGTGACAAAACCCGGTATCGTCATAGATGTGGTGGGCTCCTACTTCTATGACAAAAAATCATGACAGAAAATGGGCTTTTCATCCTGGGCGGGCCGGAGACGCAGCTGCATGACATTCTTTGGGTCGTCCATGATGGAAAAAACCATGGTAGAAGCGAGGGGGAGGAAAATTTCGAGTTCCCGGTTACGGTGGGAGGTCGGGGGCTGAGCGATGCGCGTTTCTCTCGTACACGTACGCGCGTGTGTGCGAGGCGTTGGCTCTAACTGAACCCGAGCGAGGCATTGGGCTCTAACTGAACCGAGCGATTGCACTGTAGGCTACGCGTTACTGAACCCGAGCGATCGATCGATGGCTGTTAACTGAACCCGATCGAGTGATTCCTTCGTTACTGCTGCTAACTGAAGCCGATCGATGCTGCCTCTGGATGAATAGTGAGCGTTGCGGGGGGGTGGATGAGCAGTGAGCAGTGGCGTTGCCTCTGGATGAACAGGACCCCGTGGTGTGGTGGAGGGCTGGATGAACAGTAGACGGTGGAGGGGTGCCCGTGGAGGGGTGGATGAACAGGACCCCGTGGTGTGGAGGGCTGGATGAACAGTAGACGGTTGAGGGGGTGGTTGAACAGGACCCCGTGGTGTGGAGGGCTAGATGAACAGTAGACGGTGGAGGGGTGCCCGTGGAGGGGTGGTTGAACAGGACCCCGTGGTGTGGAGGGCTGGATGAACAGTAGACGGTGGAGGGGTAGTTGAACAGTAGCCGGTGGAGTAGCGCACGGTGGACGCTGGATGAACAGGAGCCCGTGGAGGCTGGAGGAGATCGACAGTGGAGATGAACAGTATCCTGTGGAGTCCCGTTTTGCGGTACGCCACACCCCTCCCGATGAACAGGACCCCCATTTCGACCGTAGCGCTCCAACACAAGTCCGTTTCCTCTGTTTTTTGGTACACCACACCCCTCCCGATCAACAGGACCCCCGTTTCGACCGTAGGAGGTCTGTTTCCTCCGTTTTGCGGTACGCCACACCCCTCCCGATCAACAGGACCCCCGTTTTGACCGTAGGAGGTCCGTTTCCTCCGTTTTGCGGTACGCCACACTCCTCCCGATCAACAGGACCCCGTTCCTAATGTAGTAGGTTCGTTTCCTCCGTTGTGCGTTACGCCAGGCCTCGTTTCCATCGCCTGTTCCATCCAAGCCCTCCTGATGAACACGACCACGCATTCCGTTCCGACCCAACCGGTTGGCTCCCACGCGTTGTGTTGCCTCCCGATGAACACGACGCCTTCCGTTGCCTCCCCATGAACACGACGCATTCTGTTGCCTCCCCATGAACACAACGCATTCCGTTGCCTCCCCGTGAACACGACGACGATGTTGTTTCTCCGTTCCGACCCAGCCAAGTACACGAGCCCTCGCCGTACGTACGCGTGAGTAAGCGTTCGAGACCCCGCCCGTATGTACACATACGTGGCCGTATTTTCTTTCTTGCACCCTGGCCGCTGTACGTACGTGTACATGCTACGTGCACGCCTCTACTATGACACGTGCGTGCCTCTACATCGACCAGTATATATGTACGTACACGTTCGCGACCAGAATGACAACGCTAAGTACGCTTCGACCAGGTGGGTCCCGACTGTCAGGCACTTCCTTGCGTGCGAAGATGTAGCTGGTGGGTCCCAGCAGTCAGGGGGCGGAATACGGTGCCCCATCCGGTGGGTCCCCGCTGTCAGGTGGAGGAATAATTATTTTGCATGTAATAAGGAGGCACTTCCTTGCTGTGGCCGTGGACCCAGCTGTCAGCCTCTCCACGTACAGTCCACGTCCGATGGAAGCCGTTCCTTGACCATGTTGACCACACCGCGACGAGAGCACCAGGGCGGTGGACGACGGCGAGGCCTAGGAAGGGGACAACGCGAAGCCAGGGAAGACGCGGCAGTGGATGCCCACACGTAGAGGAGTACGAGGGCACTGGTTCGCTGCGGTGTGAGGCTGCCGTCGCCGCAGAGTAACAGGGGGTGTGGGTGAGTAGAGGGATGGCCTGGCCAGCGGTGGGAGTAGTAGGGGGCGGTGAGGCCTCCGCCGCATCGCAGCCGGCCATGGGAGGCAGGAGCACGAGGCATGACCGGCGCTGGTTTGGGCGGCTGGAGCAAGAAGACCAGAGGTTGAAGAAGCACTACGGCCGTTGGATGGACATCGTACGGTCACTGGAGCTAGAATCATGCATATTGACTAAGTTGACAAAGCCCTCCGTCCCCGTCAACTTAGTAGGCCCACAAGTCAGCCTGCCACTATACTGGGTCCCATCTAACAAGGGGAGTATTCATTTTTTTGTGCGTAATAAGGAGACACTTCCATGCGTGCGAAGATATAGCTGGTGGGTCCGAGCTGTCAGCGGCGGTAACATTTTTTTCGCGAAATACAGAGGCCCTTTCGGTGGGTCCCTGATGTCAGGTGGAGGAATCATTATTTTGCGCGTAATAAGGAGGCATTTCCTTGCGTGCGGCCGTGGACCCAACTGTCGGCCTCTCCACGTACAGTCCACTTCAGATGCATGTCGGTCATTGACCATGTTGACCAGGCCGTGCCGAGAGCACCAGGGCGGTGGACGACGGCGAGGCCTAGGAAGGAAACGACACGGAGGCAGGGAAGACTCAGCAGTTGTTTCCCACACGGAGGGCAGTACGACTGTACGAGGGTTTACTGGTTCGTCTGCCGTCGCCGAAGAATAACAGCAGGTGTGGTTGAGTAGAGTGATGGGTAGGCCAGCGATGGGAGTACGGTGGGGCGGTGAGGCCTGCGCGGCAGCACAGCCGGCCGTGGGGAGGAGGGAGCACGCAGTCCCGCCGGCGCTTGTTTGAGCAGCTGGAGCAGGAAGAGCAGAGATTGAAGAAGCACGACGGCCGTTGGATGGACATCCAACATTCATTGCTTGTGCGTCAACCTTTTTTTAGGAAAGCCTCAAATCTATGGAAAACAGCATACATCCCATCTGCCATTATTTCTAATAATTTTCAGCCCATTTGCTAATTCTTAAGGTTTTTTTGGAGTCCATATTCTTATTGTTAGCATTACAGCCCAAATTGTGGCCACGGTTAAAAAATTATACAAAATTTTGCATATTTCGGTGCGGTCCGAACTGTTTTTAATCCCGAAATTTCGACTCACATTCAAACTGATTTTAAAAATAAATGTATATCAATATAAAATCAAACAAATTCTCCACGCATAAAAATTAATGTAATTTAAAATCTTGAAATGAAAAAAAAAAGATATTTGAAACTAATTGTCGGTTTGATGTGTTTTAAAAATGTATAGCCCATTTCTCATTACCGATGGGCCATTTTCTCGGCCAGCCGAATGAAAGCTCTCCTCGTCTTGAAAGATTTGCAGCCCAACAGGCCTGACAAAGCGACTTACTTGGCAAATCACAAAAAAACTGGGCTGTGGCCGTGGACCCAGCTGTCAGCCTCTCCACGTATAGTACTCTTTCGATGGAAGTCGTTCCTTGACCACGTTGACCACACCGCGCGGAGAGCACCACGGCGGTGGACGACGGCGAGGCCTAGGAAGGGGACGACGCGGAGCCGGGGAAGACGTGGCAGTGGAAGCCCACGCGGAGAGGAGTACGATGGTTCACTGGTTCGGCTGCGGTGTGAGGCTGTCGTCGCCGCAGGGCCTGGCCAGCGGTGGGAATAGTAGGGGGCGGTGAGGCCTCCGCGGCAGCACAGCCGGCCACGGGAGGCAGGAGCATGCGACACGACCGGTGCTGCTTTGGGCGGCTGGAGCAAGAAGACCAGAGGTTGAAGAAGCACTACGCCCGTTGGATGGACACCGTACGGTCACTGGAGCTAGAATCGTTCATATTGACTAAGTTGACAAAGCCCTCCGTCCCCGTTAACTTTGTTGGCCCACAAGTCATCCTCCCACTATGGTGGGTCCCAGCTAGCAGGGGGTATTCATTTTTTGTGCGTAATAAGGAGGCACTTCCTTGCGTGCAAATATATAGCTGGTGGGTCCGACATGTCAGCGGGGGGAACGTTTTTTCGCGAAATAAAGAGGCCCTTCTGGTGGGTCCCAGCTGTCAGGTGGAGGAATCGTTATTTTGCGCGTACAGTCCACTGCCGATGGATGTCATTCGTTGACCAAGTTGACCAGGCCGCGCCGAGAGCACCATGTCAGTGGACGACGGCGAGGCCTAGGAAGGGAACGACACGGAGCCAGGGAAGACTCGGCAATGGTTGCCCACGCGGTGGGGAGTACGAGGGTTTACTGGTCTGGCTGCCGTCGCCGGAAAATAACAGGAGGTGTGGGTCAGTAGAGGAATGGCCTGGCCAGCAATGAAGTAGGGTGGGGCGATGCGGCCTATGCGGCAGCACAGCCGGCCACGGGAGGCGGGAGCAAGCAGTCCCACCGGAGCTGGTTTTGGCGGCTGGAGCAAGAAGATCAGATATTGAAGAAGCAGCACGGCCGTTGGATTAACATCCAACGGTCACTGCTGCTAGAATCATTTGTGGACTAAGTTGACAAAGCCAAAGTACACGTCAACCTAGTAGACCCACAAGTCAGCCTCCAAATCTGTCCCAAACAGCATACAGCCTGAAATTTCTAGCCAAATTCAAATTAATTTTAAATCTAAATATACCTTAATTTAAATTCAATGAAATTTTACTCGCACAAAAACAATGAAATTTAAAATATCAAAATCCAAAAGAAAACAGTATTTTGGAACTAATTGTCTGTTTGCTGTATTTTTTCATTTTACAACACATTTCTTATTACTTATAGCCCATTTTCTGGGCAAAATGCATCCCACCTCGTCTTGAAAGATTTCCGGCCCAACAGGGCGTAGAAAAGCAAGTAGGCCTACGTTGGTTATTCTGCAATAAACAAAATAGTTGGCTAGCAATTTTCAGAAAGGAATAAAACAAACTGGGCTGGTCATATGCTAAACATATGAAATAAAAGCCTGGGCTAGACGGGCCACGAGTCCCGCACAACCCAGTTGATACCCTTCTCCGTCCCGAAAAAACAAAATTAATGCGCGCGCTACTGGGTCCCTACTGTCATCCTCACCATGTACAGCCATCTCCTTATTCCTCTCGGTTGTTGACCATGTTGACAACACCGGAGGGCGGCGCCGCGGCGAGTGAACCAAGGCGGAGAACGATGGTGAGGCCTCGGACGGGAACGAACAGGAGCTGGGGCAGATCACAGCCAGCCGTGGGAGGTGGGAGCAGGCGGTCCCGCCGGCGCTGGTTTGGCTTTGGCGGCTCGAGGAAGAAGAGACTCAAGAAACGCGACAGACGTTGAATGTCAATCCAACGGTCAAGGTTGGCACAATCGTTTGTTGACTAAGCGGACACCAAGTAGCATACTTTTTTATATATAGGAAGAAAACTGCAAGGAAAATGCGTTCGTCTACCGTCCTCTTCACAGGGAACGTTCGCCACATAAGTGACTAGCACCCTTAGTTTTCAACCGAGAGGTCTTGGGTTCGAGTCCCAGGAACTCTCAATTTTGTCCTCCTTCCTTCCTCGCAAAAAAAGGGAAATAAAATCAAAGACTTGGGAAGGCGTACAGAACAAGCTAGTGTACCAGTAAAGAGACGTTGCCGAGGTTTAGAAAAAAGAAAGACGTGCTCCTGTAGCTGGTTCGAATCCAAACCTAGACTACGACTATATATGGTGCTATGCTACTTTGCAAGTAATGAAACTGACATATCCAACGTTCGCTTATCCTCTTCTCTACTTACTCTGCCTAGCATCAGAAGCTCTGGCCGCAGCAACCATGTCCGCTGGCTGCTCGTCCACCTGCTCTTCAACAGGCAACAACCAGATATGCGCCAAGTCGCAACCCGTACCATCGCCTGTGGGTCTCATCACACCCTTGTCGGCATGCGCACCACAGCCGATTGCTCATCGCAACCCGCTGCTGTTGGTGTGGTGCCACTGCTGCAAATCACGCAGAGTCATCCGTCGCGTCTCAACCACAATCCGCAACCCTGGTCGAGTCTTCGACAAATGCCCGAATCATGGGGTAATAATATGTTTAAGTGTTGTTCTGCTGCTTTCAGTTGCTGATTTTTTTAATAGTTTGGTTGATGATCTACCAATTTGATTCGTGCAGAAAAGGGAAGATTCGTGTGATTTGTATTTCTGGGAAGTTGCTGATGTGGGGGAATGCAACTACGCTAATTATTTGGTTAGCCGAGGAATCCCAATACCAGCAGGTTGGGGTGTTGGACAAGTAACTGAAGGAACGGCAGAAGAGGAAGATGCAGAGCAGAAGGTTAAAGATGCAGTTCCTCTGATCATGGCCAAGCAACAGCTGCTGAACGGCCTTGACAGCAATGAGGAGATGAAAGAGCTTGTGAAGATAATGGGCAAAATCAATGTGCTCAGTAGGATGATTGTCTCTTTATTTGCAGTGTATGTAGCACTCGTGATGTATTCAGTGGCTACGACATGAGCACTTTGTTGAAACTAGTAATGAATGAAACCTGTGTAGCAGGCTGGGCGTAGTGTTTTGAACATCTAATGATTTCTATTAACGGAAATCAGGGGGTATCCCCTTTTGCTCATATAAATAAATAAATAGCAGAGGCCCTGTCGGGTCAGCTTTGTTCTCATTCGAAGACGTCGAGCAAATTGCAGTCCAACAGCAAACTATGTCATCAAATTCAACTTTCACAGCCAAATATGAGTACAACTAAACAACAATGTCATCATGTTTTAGTTGTCATACAATCACCAAACATAATTCAGCATACATAACAAGTGATGTTCTCACAGCAAAATACTAAACAACATGTTCATGAGGTTTCAGTTATCATAGCAAACACAATTTCACATAGTAGATAAAAAACGTCTTCTGACAGGCAAATACGACAAAAGCAATGTAATCATCATCCGTAGTAGCAGCGTAAACATCTTTGCCATGTGTATCAGTCTGAATCGTAATTCCCCACGGTGTCATCTTCTTCTTCGTCCTCAACGTCCTCGAACGTTGGCTTCTTCTTGATCAACTCTTGTATGTCCACAGCACGACAGGCAATCTTTTCGCCGGCGTCATTGACATGATGGTTCTCAAAGATATTAGGAACATTTGTGTTATCTTGTACATCAGGAACAGTGTAAGCATCATCTTGTTGTGCAACTTCATTAAATGAATTCCTCTGCTCAAACCTTTGCAATGCTCTCCAGTCATCGCTACGTGCAAATGTGTCTTCCAAGAAAAATATCTGTGTTGCTTGATTTGCCAAAATAAAAGGCTCGTTGGTCTGGTATGCCGCCTTGACATTGATGGATTTGAAATAATCATCAGCTCTGGGTTTTGCGATCCTGGAAAACAGGTTATACCAACGACAGCACAACAGAACCACACACCGATGATCCTCGAAACTGGAGATATACTGCAACTGAACAATGTCTGTACGCTGCCATCGAGGCCCTCCTGCAGGCGGAACCGGACGTCCTCGACTTGAACCGGGTTGTGCTCTCGTCCGTGCAGAGCGCCCGCACGCTCCTCTTGAACGAGTAGCTGGAGGCCGAGGACAACCATGGTGCGGAGATACACGTCGGCAGCGATGGCTGGTTCGTGCCGGCAGCCAAAGACGATGAGGCCGTCTCTTTCCGCGAGCAGTGACAGTTTTTCTTTATGTTGTTGTTTTCATGGATCTTTTGTTGTGTAAAAACATATATTTGTTATGCAAGTCGCCTGACTTGGGTCAGTCTACCATTTCAGGCGGTTGGATGAATATCCTACGTCTCCTAACCCTTCTTTCCTTCTTCCTCACCTCTTCTTCTTCCCCAACAGACCACCGCACGGGCCGTACGGATACTCCCCAACATGCGGTTGTATAAACATACTCTATGAACGAAAATTATGTGTCAGCGATAGGATGGCTGAGTTTGGTGTGTTCACATGCGACATCACGTGTCACTGAGGGTGCGTTCCCTTGGTTGGGTTTGCAGCATGCAGGAGCGACTGTGTGAGGGTGCGGTGCGACCGCGGCGTGCAGGAGCGACCATGTGAGGGTGCGGTGCGACCGCGATAGTCGTGCGCAAGTGTACCTCCTTCTCATTTTGAAAACTTTAGGCAAGCTTGGCAAAAATGTGTGGCGAAGTTTGGCAATGCAAGGCCTAGACCCAAACAGGGTAAGTACGTACGTACTAGGAGTACTAGTGTTAAAAAAGAAAGGTTGGGTTTTCCTTCACGGGATTTAATCGATACAAATCCTCGTTTCACGTGTCAATTAATGCGTATTTTCTTCTCCAAAGACCAAAGAGCTAACCATCTCACTCCTCATCACTTGACTAATGCAGCGCCATGCAAACCAACCTTCTCACTTCCGCATGCATGCAGGGGATATTAATGTCCTTGGTTGGTAACCCCATCAATTTTGCCTCGATTAGTGTTAGTGGCCCTTTCCAAATTGTGATTTTGATATACTGGCCTTGTGTACAAAAAATGGAGGTAGTAACTATATTTGACTTCCTTCCCCATTGCAGTGACGTCGACGATATTTTTTTTGGTGGTTTGGCGAAGTGCGTTCGACGGAGAACACCATTGAGGGAGACCAGGGTAAGTCGTTCGCAAGTGCCGCCTGCAAGCCGAGGCAACCGCCTTATTTGCATCCAGGAAGTCCTTTACTACTACTACTAGGAGTAACTAATGCGGTGAGATGGCTTCTCGAAGAAGACGATGGAGAAGCGGAGTCAGCGAAGAGTGAAATGATGGTTGCTTCGTCCGTGCTGTTGTGATTTGACGCCTCACTGCTTTGTGATTTGTGATAGAAGGGACAGGGGAGTAGACTCTATGCTCTATACTGTAGTACTACATGCGTCCAAGCATGGGAGAAAGAGGAGAGACATTGCATTTTTCTATTCCTTCAATCAATCAATCAGGGAGCTTCGGTTCCATCTTTTTGGCTTTGGCAACACCGTCCACAATGGTTCCCACGATGCCAAAAGCTATTTTCACATTTGGCTACACATTGTGGATGCCCTTAACCGTACCACTTGGTTTTGCTCCTGCGTGCTATCTATACAAATCTCAATTATATTGATCTAAAAAATTATAGAATCGAGATTAGTAAAAAGGAGGTGATTTTGCCGCGCGGATAGCGGGGGAGGTTTCTTATTTGAGCAATGCTACATCCACGTAATGGTTTACGTAAAGTTACGAACTGATGTGACGTGGGACTATTTGATTGGATTAAAGGAGAGGATTAGGCCCACCCCACCTGAAAATCAGGGGGGGTATATATAGATTAGATGGAAAGTATATGTAGCAGCTACGTAGCCCTTTGTAAGTCTAGGATTAGGCTTCTTATTTTCGGAGGATGTTGTCCTGGCGGTTTGCTAACATGTGGTCCCACGTGTCAGTGCTTTACCAAGCCGATCTGCGTCCCACATGACGCAGAACAACGACAGAAGCAACACGTGGTTAAGTTGAAGAAGATGAGGGAGAAGCGGATTCAGCAACGAGTGAAATGATGGTTGCTTCGTCCCTCCAACTTAACTGCGGGAAAGGTGCATCTTTGTGATTTGACGCCTCATTGCTCATTACTACGCCAGCACCATGACTGGGGTGCTTCACCCCGGCTGCTCTGCACTGTATTCCGGTATGGCACGTGGATCCGGTAGCCTGATGTCCCACATGTCGGAGAAAGGGACTAGAAGATTTATGAAAGCGAGCGCTCCACTCTTACGACGGAGGAGCGGACGACACGACGGCCCAGTGAACTGTCACTTGTACTGTATAGTACTAGTATAGTTTTGCTGTCTCGCACGATCCATCGATACAAACCCGATTAAATAGGAAAGGGCGGGATTTTTCCCGCGCGGTAGATGATACTGGCCATACATTTCAAAGGCAATTTTAATGTATGCAAACTGAATAATTATAAGTAACAATATGATATCTAGTAAAACTAAAAACACATATGATTTATTGTGTTAGAGTGTAGTAGTAGTGCTGTATTGCATAGTTGTTAGATGTAACATGCGAGAACGTGTAGAGATGTAGTTTTGGAGGGCCTACAGAGAGAAAAGCGTAATACGGTCACCGAACTTCAGAATAAGCTGATTACGGTCACTATATACGTTTTGCGGTGATTATACAGTCACTTGCTCACAGCTCAGCATCGGATTGCACTCTGTTGACCGACCAAATAGTCTGCGTGGCGCCATGTTGACTAGTTAAATTGACCATGTTCGTTGTGGGTCCCACCTGTCAGTTCGCATAGGCAAAAGGTCAGATAAACACAAATTTACGCAGGCGTGACAAGGCTCCAACCCGTGCGCGGGAATCACCTGGTTGTGTATGTGTCTGTCAGGGCCTGATGTGTGCGCATGCACGTGTAGGTTGAGCACTTGAGCGTGAGAGTGTGTGTTGGTCGTGTGGTGTACTGGTGTGTGCATGCATGCATGCGTGCGTGCGTGTGAGTGTTGCGTGCGTGCGTGGCTGCATGTGTACGTGTGAGTGTTGCGTGCGTGCGTGGGTGCATGTGTTTGTGTGAATGTTGCGTGGATGCAGTTCATGTGCATGCGTGCGTGTGTGTATAATCACCACACCAGCTCCTGTGTGTTAAAACAGGCGGCTCAGGATACCAATACAAGGCCACCTTGTCTGCTGTGCCCGCGGTCATGACTTCGAACCACCGTCCAAATATTTTTTTGTCGTTTGTTTGCATTCTTACTAGCAAGATGCCCGTGCGTTGCACGTAAAATCAAGATGCATTTGTATGACTTGTTTATCTTGTGAGAGAAAAGGATGAACGAGGGAAGGCCTTATTTGCAAATGTGGAGAGGTGTGTGGGTACCTTTTTGCAAAATTGCCATAGTTTCTTTCCTATCCGTCAGATATAAATTGGACGGCCTATATTGCAGGATGGCAGGCACACCCTCATCACCAACTCTGTTTTTTATAAGAGTGTATTTTATGTATTTTATAAGAGTGTAGATGTAGAGTAGATACAAGTCGACAGGTGGGCACGATGGTAGTGAGATAATGTGATGCAACACTAGAGGTGCCACGTGGAGCTTTTAACTGGTCAACTAGTCATGTCATGAGCAAATACAGAGTTGTACGGTGAGCCAGTGACTGCATAGTAACCACTAAACATAAATGGTGACCGTAATGAGTGGATTCTGAAGTCCAATGTACGTATCGTGCTTTCGCTTCAAATACAATGATCGTCATTGCATATATCGCGAGAGAAAGATGAAACATGCGTGAATTTTCTGGGGGCTTACTTTTAGAGGACCTGGAGATAGTTTTGTGTGCATACGTGAAAGGGGCGTATAGGGGGGTATGCGATGGAGAGAGAGATGCTCTTCGTTTCTCTTTATTATGACTAACTTTGTATATAGTATAAAAATATACAAATTCACAGGGCGGAATAAATATCATTGTGGGCACCATGCAATGCAAATTAGCGTTCGTACTCCTCCATATAACTTTGTAATGTTGTACATATGTAGAAATTCTAAAATATTTTTTTGGCCACATTTTATTCAAAAGGAATGTTGTATGCGAAATAAACGTGAAGAGAGAGCTTTTTAGATCAATGGGGTACGTGATGTAACATGTGTGGATGTGTAGTTGATGCATTTGGCGGGGCCTAGAGAGGTATGTGTGTGTATTACGTATTCGAGAGAGGCATGGATAGAAGGGCCGACAGGGGGCGTGGGAGAGATAGCACAAGAAATGATAGTGGTCTAGAGAGAGAGAGAGAGAGAGAGAGGAATATGACGTCATGGCGAGAGATTCCCTTGAGTGTGTATATGCAAGGGGGAGTGGGTAGAGGCACCAGGAGAATATATTTTTTGTGTGTGGTGTCTGTGTTGGTATGTGTGGGTGTGAGAAGATAACAAGACATGGGGGCAGAGGGTGTGTCACCGCGTGAGGTCCCATGGGTCGAGGTGAGGCCCTTCCTTCGGTTCCGTCCCGCGCCACATTGGTCGGCCCATGATGCATTTAGGGAGACCCATGGATGACTAGTCGTACAAGACAAAGATAGCATAATTGTGAAGGACTCTATGTCCACTGACAAAGCCGGCTAGGATTTGTAACCCTGGGTTTTCGGACTAAGGTAACCCCTTTATCTCTGATATTACTATTCATCCAACCTAACTTTAAGGGGCATCCTACAGAATGCTCTGCTAGAATCATACTCGTCGATTACGAAGAGAGGTGTGAGACAATGCGTGAGAGACATGCCTAAAGATAATGTGCGTATAGGCGACACGTAGGCAGGTCTAAGTATATAGAAAGGGTCGATGAGGATTGTGCGTGTGTATGTTTGCGAGAGGAAGAGTGCTTGTGATAAAGGTTAGTGAAAACGGTTGTAAATGGTTACGAGAGGGAGGGAGGGTTATATCTAGAGCATGTGTGCGAGAAAGACACCTCGGGAGAGAGTGTGTGAGCATGTGTGAGAGACCACCGATTGAGAGTGAAACTACACGTAAAAGACTGCTCTACACATTGATTAAAGATATAAATTGTATCCAAATATTAGGATGGGATCATGATATTTGCAATTCGTGTAAGGAGCGGTCATTGATCCATCAGACATCTAGATTCTATCAAATTTGAGCATGTCTATGTTATTATTCGACACAATTGATCCACATAGTTAGTATTTTGAACTCCAAACAATGCATCGCTTTAGCAATCAAATATAAACGTGAGTATAGTTCATGTTGTGTGTGTAAAGCACATTATACATACGAAAGTTACACAATGGACATTATAAATAGCTACTACCTATGAACTAGCATACATTTGAATTCAACTTAAGGTGGTTTAAAAAAATCGAATTCAACATGAAGTCCATTCAATTATTTTGATATCATGGCATTTGTAAACCATACCTAAATTATGGGGGCAGCAATCTTTGCTCTGATTTTGTACATAATAGCATATGTAGTCGTGTACAAAATAGATTCAAATTTAGCTCCTCCATTCCAAAATAATCGTAGTTATAGGATTTTCAAGTGTCAAAATTTCAAAAAGAAGCGGATAATTTAATGAGGTTTTCAAACATACAAGGTCAAATATAAAGTTGTATATTTAGGTCAATCCTCATAGTTCAAGAGTACTCTAAACGTGAATGCTTGTGTTTCAAAATTTCGAAAGAAGCGCCAAAACAGCCTCTACTCGCTCGAAACCGCGTGAGACCAATGTTTGGTAGTACAAGGAAATTACTTTTCTAATAACTCCGACCCGTGAAACCTACTGGCCCGACGTCCAAAGGTCTAAACCGTGGTAGGTTTGTAGATTCATCTAGACGCCACGCAACTGCATCCGAAAAACATTCATACACAATGGCCGCCTAAGCACACATGCGCGCGGCTGAAATCGCTCCCGCCCACTATTTGGGACACCTGGGATTACCATCCTACCCCCGACCCGCAGTAGGTCCAAAATTTAAGAGGGGGGGCAAAGTTTGTACTTTCCCCAAATTTCAAACAAGCGTGTCCCATCTTCTGTTCAAAAAAGCCAAAAACAAGCGCGTCCCAGATCGAAACATGGTTCCCCCCTCCCGTTCGATTCCCCATTCGTACTCCGTGGGAACCAAAACTACCTCTCCACCAGCCGCGAAACCCCGGCATCCTCCGTCCGCCACCCCATCCCACCCATCAACCGCCGCCCTCCTCCATCATGCCGGAGCCAATACCCCGATGTCGTCGTCCATCGCAACCTCAACCGCAACGCCCTCCACGGCTAGTAGTTGAGGCTGAGGCCGAGCCGTCCGTACCCAAGCCAGTGCAACCACGCCGTCCTGCGCCTCACCGCTGCCGCTCCAACTTTGCCACCCTCCAGCGCACCGGAGCTGTTCCTGCTACGTCGTCCTTCGCCGCCTCGGATCTGCTTCCCCTCCGCCAACATACGGCCACGGCAACACAGTCAACAATTTGGCCATGGGTTCATCGAAGCCTGCACCCTCCAGAACATCGGTTTCCCCGGTAAAAAGAAGAAAATCGGCGCGACTTGTGGAGGTGACCACACCGGCAACCGAAAAAGGTACTCCTCTTTCGTTATTCGTGCAAATCTTACGTCTCTGCTTGCACGGTATTCATCCCACATAAGACACTAGTTGACCGCTTCTTCTTGATACTAGATGTTCCTAGTAACTCGCGATGCACAAGGTTTCTCCTCATATACTATTTCACCTTAGCTAGAGGTCCGTCGCCCCCCTGAATTTCAATTTCTGGCCAGTTGATTCCCAATTAACGGAAGCAATCCCCGGCGTAACAGGCGCTAGTACGCCTATTACGTCGGGGAACCAGCGCCTTGGTGTTTATCTTAGGGGCGTGTGCGGCCTAGAGCTACTTGCGCCCGACCTGGAGGTCGGCCGGGATTAAAGGGATGGCCTGGGGGCGCTGCCAAGCATGGCGGTGGTGTGAGGTCGATGGGAGGACGGGGCAGCGGAGGCAGGGGTCTGGGCCGGTGATCACTGGCGGTTCGTGAAAGATCGTCAACAGTGACTGGCGGGAGGTAGACGAAGGCCATCTTCCTGTTCCTTATAGATCGGACGGTTCATTAAAAAACTCGACTGACCTATTTATTTTCAGTCGACTGTTATCTTAGATATGACCACATGTGGTGGTGTGCTGGAGGAGTACCTGCATTTCCTGCGCTCATATATTACAAAATCATATGGAGTAGAATCTAATTTTGTTTGCCATGCAATGTTGTAGAGCTATCATATGTCTCCTGTCATTTATTTTTCAGCCATCTGCTATCTGCTACTTTTACAGTGCACTAGTTCTGCACACACTTCACCCTTACTCTCACTGTTGTGTCTTTATGCAAGGGTATTTCAGACTCTGCTGCCATGAGAGAAGCCAAAAAGAAAATAGATAAGTCGCTCCAGCTTGGTGTGCGGCTAGGCAAGACACGTTTCGACGCTTTAAAGGGTGCAGTGTCAGCAGATGGAGACAGGGAATGTAGCTCTGGAGTTGATGACCTCGCTCGCAATGAACAACCATCCCAGGTGCTTGCTTTAACTTCACGGTGTCATATGTGGTTGCATGTTCCATATGGTGTCTAGCTTGTATTCGAAAGGCCGAAGTCGATAAGATAAGGAAAGATATTTTTTTACATGAACCACCATCCCGTGAGCACCAGAAGACAAATAGGTAGTCAGGGCACTGGCCGAGCCAATGACAAGCCCAGCAAAGATAGGCATCACCTGGAAGCCAACTAAAAAGCTGCGATGGTGGCGAAGCAGCCCGCCTCCCACCAAGCTCTCAGGTCCTAGATGATCATCTTCACCACTCCAGTCGGATGTCTAGCTTGTATTGCTTCCAATTTGGTTAAATTGCATCTGCTTAGCTTACACATTATACCTTTGAATATGACATGCCTTTTTGTTTTTGGTACATACTGGTACATCTGTGTATTAACCATGTTCTTACATCAAACTAATGTTCTTGTGTATCCCTCATCAATCACTTATGGTGAGGCAGGTAGGCAAGGGGACTACTCCTCATTTAAAGAATGCAGCATCAGCCTCCTGACATGATTCTCAAGAAACAGAAATGCTACATGAAGATAGTGAACGTAGCTCTGTAGTTGATTACAGCATTTCCCCTACACTAGCATCGCATGTGCTTGCTCTAACTTGGCAGCGTGATATGTGGTTGTATGTTGCATATGGTGTCTAGATTGTAATTCTTCCAATCTGGTTAAACTGCATGTGCTAGTCTGATTAGCTTATACATTATACCTGTTAATGTGACATGCCTTCCTGTATTTAGTACATAGTACATCTGTCTATTAAGCATGTCCTTACATAAAACTATTGTTTTTTTTGTATCCCGCATCAATCAACATGACGAGACACCTTTAGTATATGCAGTGCGATATTAGTTGCATCTTTCATATGATTTATAGCATGCGCTGCTTCTAATTTGTTGAAATTCCATTTATGATGGGATGCTTTTAACTTGGCAGAGTCATATTGGTTGCATATTTCATGTGGTGTCTAGCTTGCATTGCTTCTTATTTGCTGGAATGGTTTCTGCTTAGTTTACACAAACAGTTGTGAACATGCCATGCCGTCCTGTTTTTCGTACATATTCCATCGTGGTATCATGTGTTTGCCTTACATCAAAGTAGTGATTGTCAGTATCATGCATGAATGAGTTCTGAAGAGAGAATTTTATTGCTTTTTCTTGTCGGTTTTACTTGACAATTCAAAATCAATAAAGCGGAAGGAAGTTAGCAAGGCAGCGGATAAAGGTGCTCCTTCCGAACGGAGGGCCTCTACAGTTTCTACTCCTCCACACCCCCAAGATGATTTCCAAGACAAGACATGCATAGACACTCAACAAAGTTGTGTTTATGATGAGCGCGTCTCCCCTAGTGCACCATCACCGGTGCTCCCTCTAACTTGGCACTTTTATATGTGGTTGCATGTTATGTGTGATGTCTAGCTTGTATTGCTTCTAATTTTGTTGAATTCCATCTTCTTACTTTACACATTATAATTGAATAAGACACGTGTTCCTGTTTCTAGAACATACAATATCTGTCTATCACACCATGTTCTTACATCAAATTACTACTGTTGTGTAACCTGCAACAATCACTTATCATAAGACACGTTTGACTTCGGAGTGTGATATAGGTTACATCTCACATTCTTTTCTTGCTTGTACTACTAATTTGTTGAAATGGCACTTATGACGAGACAGTTTTAACTTGCTAGAGTGATATTCATTGCATCTTTCATATGGTGTCTAGCTTTCATTGCTTCTAATTTGTTGAAATGCCTTCTCCTTAGTTTACACATCATAAGCTGTGAATATGCAATCCTATGAATATGCAATGGCAATAATGACGAGAGACCTCTAACATGGTAGTGTGATGCTGTTTGCATCTTGCATATGATTTATTTCTTGTACTGCTTCACATTTGTTTAAATGCCATTTATGATGAGACACTGTTAACTTGGCAGAGCGATATTTGTAGCATCTTTCATATGGTGTCTACCTTCCATTGCATTGCTTCTAATTTGGTGAAATGTCTTCTTCTTAGTTTACACATCATAGTTTTGGTTATCTCTTCCGTCCTGTTTTTCATACATATTACATCCTCCTATCGTGTGGTTGTCTAACATCAAAGTTCAGTTCGTCTGCATCACGCATCAATTTGTTCTGAAGAACTAAATTGTTATTCATTTTTCTTGTCGGCTTGACTTAACATGGCACAGAGAAAGAGGAAGAAACACAGAATGGCAGGGGATGAAAAGCGGATGAATCCTGCAGATTCTGCTGGTACTGATGGTGCAATAGAAGGTCAAAGTCCAGCAGAAAATTCTACAAACACGGCATCCCATGCTACATGAGTTGCAAAAAAAGACAAACAGAAACAAATAGCTGCCACCAAACAAGCAGAGACAGCCCTAGTTCTTGCAACACCTACCACAGTACTACCAGCTGCACGACGTACTCGTGCGTCAACTGAGCTAGCAGCATGTTCCCGAGCTCCCTTGCCACCTGACACTACTTCCCAAGCACTCTTGACACAAGACTAGTTGGCAATATCAGGTGAACCTTGTGAGCTTCAACAGCAAGAAGGTAGTTGCTGGAGTCAAGTTACAGTTGCATGCTTCTTTATATGTAGTCTCACAGTTTCATGTACACTAACACTTCCTATGTTTGTTGTTGGACTAGCACCTAGGCGCAAGAGGAAACAAACATCAGGGATAATGCTCGATAGGTTAACTAAATCTAGAGGAGGAAGAATGGAGATCCGTTTTGAGGCAGGTTTAAAAAGGCCACGTGATGCTACAGAGTCAGCCAAGTTAGTATCAGAGGCAGCGGTTGCTGTTAGGTGTCATGTACGTATCCTCCCAACATGGATTCAGTACAGGAATGACAAAGATGAAACCCAGTTCAACATCTTCCTCGACCATTTATCTGTAAGTATGGTTATGTATGGAAACTAGTAATATCGTCTTGCTATGTCCAATACTTTCTAGGTTGCTGATATTGAGACTCCCATAATTTTCAACATATGAGGTTCAAGTTGGATAGCCAAGATGATGCAACCAGACAAGCTTGCACCCATGTTTTCAAGTCTGCTCTGCGACAGTATCGGTATAACTTGAGGAAAACTCACTTTGAAGGCAAGGCTAACAGTGAACTTGCCCAAACATCTCTAGTAGAAAATATATCTGATGAAGACTGGAGAGGCCTCGTTAAACACTGATCCGATCCGAAGTATCAGGTACATTATATATATGTCATCAGATCACATGTTGAAGTCCTATTTACGCATGTGCCACACAAATCTATCTTCTTGTAGGTGAACTGTTCAAAGAACAAGGCCAACCGTACGAAAGTGAAATTCCAACAGACGACAGGATCTCGTAGCTATATTGCACACTGTGAGGCTCTTGTAATTAGCTGCTATTTCACTCTATTCGTTGTACCATATTATCATATCTATATTGACTTGTTCCAAATGCAGAGGAAAGCCCGCAAGGACCAAAAAGTACCTGAACCAAATGCTGTGGAAATCTTCAAGGACCGTCACACCAACAAGAAGAAGGGCATTGTGACGCCCCCGATTCAATCGGACACTAATCATGCACGCAAATGTGTACGATCAAGATCAGGGACTCACGGGAAGATATCACAACACAACTCTAAAACATAAATAAGTCATACAAGCATCATAATACAAGCCAGGGGCCTCCAGGGCTCGAATACAAGTGCTCGATCATAGACGAGTCAGCGGAAGCAACAATATCTGAGTACATACATAAGTTAAACAAGTTGCCATAAGATGGCTAGCACAAACTGGGATACAGATCGAACGAGGCACAGGCCTCCTGCCTGGGATCCTCCTAACTACTCTTGGTCGTCGTCAGCGGGCTGCACGTAGTAGTAGGCACCTCCGGTGTAGTAGGAGTCATCGTCGACAGTGGCATCTGGATCCTGGGCTCCATCGTCTGGTCGCAACAATCGGGTAGAGAAAAGGGAAAAAGGGGGAACAAGGAAACCATGAGTACTCATCCAAAGTACTCGCAAGCAAGGAGCTACACTACATATGCATGGGTATATGTGTAAAGGACCATATCGGTGGACTGAACTGCAGAATGCCAGAATAAGAGGGGGATAGCTAATCCTGTCGAAGACTACGCTTCTGGCAGCCTCCGTCTTGCAGCATATAGAAGAGAGTAGACTGAAGTCGTCCAAGTAGCATCGCATAGCATAATCCTACCCAGCGATCCCCTCCTTGTCGCCCTGTTAGAGAGCGACCACCGGGTTGTATCTGGCACTTGGAAGGGTGTGTTTTATTAAGTATCTGGTTCTAATTGTCATAAGGTCAAGGTACAACTCCAAGTCGTCCTGTTACCAAAGATCACGGCTATTCGAATAGATTAACTTCCCTGCAGGGGTGCACCACATAACCCAACACGCTTGATCCCATTTGGCTGGACACACTTTCCTGGGTCATGCCCGGCCTCGGAAGATCAACACGTCGCAGCCCCACCTAGGCACAACAGAGAGGTCAGCACGCCGGTCTAAATCCTATGGCGCAGGGGTCTCAGCCCATCGCCCATTGCACACCTGCACGTTGCGAGGGCAGCCGGAAGCAGACCTAGCAACCTCCAGTACAACAGAAGTCATGTTACGCGGTCCAATCTGGCGCACGCCGCTCAGTCGCTGACGTCACGAAGCGCTTCGGCTGATACCACGGCGCCGAGTGTCCATATCTTTACCACGTAGTTCGTTAGTGCGTATAGGCCAGAAGCCAGACTCAGATCAAATACCAAGATCTCGTTAAGCGTGTTAAGTATCCGCGAACGCCGAACAGGGCCAGGCCCACCTCTCTCCTAGGTGGTCGCAACCTGCCCTGTCGCTCCGCCACAAAAATCCACCCAGAGGGCCGTTGGGACAAAGGTCCTTTCAGCCCCCAATCCGTGAATCACTCGCGGGTGCTCCACGAGCCGACCCGACTTTAGTCACCACATGTATCATGTATAAAGTATATAGTATATACACGTGATCACCTCCCGAGTGATCACGGCCCGATAGTATAGCACAGCAGACGGACAAGAATGTAGGGCCACTGATGGAATATTAGCATCCTATACTAAACATGTAGGATTGCAGGTAAAGGTAACATCAGTAGTAGCAAGGACAGGCTATGCATCAGGATAGGATTAACGAAAAGCAGTAACATGCTACACTACTCTAATGCAAGCAGTATAGAGAAGAATAGGCGATATTTGGTGATCAAGGGGGGGCTTGCCTGGTTGCTCTGGCAAGAAGAAGGGGTCGTCGTCGATGTAGCCGATCACAGGGGTATCAGCAACGGTCTCGGAGCCTACCGGAAAGAAGTAACGGAGGGGGAACACAATAAATAACATAGCAATCAAATGTAACACAAAGCAAGACGCGGCAATACGCTGTGCTAGCGGTGACGTAATGCAGGGATATGTGATACCAACGAAGGGGGGAAACATCTGCGAAAGTATCCCCGGTGTTTCACGTTTTCGGGCAAAGGAGCCGGAGGGGGAAAGTTGCGAGTTGGATATGTTAGGGGTGTGCGGCGGACGAACGGGCTGCGCATCCGGGTTCGTCTCGTCGTTCTGAGCAACTTTCATGTACAAAGTTTTTCTATCCGAGTTACGGTTTATTTAATATGATTTGCTAAAGTTTTTATTAATTTCATAAATTTAATTATTTATTTCAATATTATCCTCAATAGTAAATGATGACGTCAGCATGACATCATGCCAACGTCAGCAGTCAACTGTGCAGTTGACTGGGTCAACTACGTGTGGGGCCCACATGTCATTGGCTGTTTAATTAGCAGGTTAATTAAGCAGGGTCAATTAGTTTAATTAGTGGTTAGGTTAATCTAATCAGGTTTAATTAGTTTAATTAATTAATTATCATTACTTAATTTTAATTATTATTTATTAATTCACTTTTTTATTAATTTAGTTATTATTATTTTTAATTTCATTTTCGTTCACAGGGGGTGGGCCCCGTTTGTCTGCGGCACAGAGGCCTTGCGGGTCGGGCGTGCTAGCGGCAAAGGCCGTGGGTGCCTGATGGGCACGAGCGCCAGACGCGGCGTCACCAGAACGGGCGCGCCGGCGAGCAGAGAGGCGGCGGCCGCGGCCGGTGCAGGCATGGAGATGTGGTCCGCGGAGAGCGGCCCTCATGGGGAGGCGGAGCGAGGCGAGGGAGGCCGGAGTAGGGCAACGCGAGGCCGCAGCGGCTCCCGCTGGCTGTGGCGGAGTGGCGCGGGGCATAGGCGAGGCGCGCGATGGCGCTCACGAGCTACAGCAGTGCAGAGGGTGGCGGGGTCGCGTGGGCGAAGCAGTGCGGCGAGCAGCACTTGGTGCGGCGTCACGCGGGCACGGTGAGGACGCGAGGCGGGCCGACACGGGGCTAGGCGGAGCAGGAGCGAGCGGAGCGCGCGCTTCGATGCGGGCAGGCGCAGTCGAGCGCGGGCGCGTGCGCGTGCGAGCGAGGAGGCAGGGAGATCTGGGACTCGGGCGGCGCACGGGTGCGCGCGTGCGGTGGCCGTGGCGACGAGCGCGAGGCGTGCGCGCAGCGCTGGCAGTCGGTGCCGAGCGAGGGAGAGGGGAGGGAGCGAGGCTCACGCTGAGCGCGGGCCGCCGAAGTGGAGCGGAGCGGGGCGCGGTGGCGCGGTCGACGCGGGAGGCAGAGAGGAGAGGGAGGGGCTTGCTCACGGCGGGGAGTAGGTAAATGGCAGCGGGGGGCGAGGGGGTGACGGGGACGACGGCGTAGAGGAGGCAGGCCGGCGGAGGAGCGCCGGCGATGGGCGTCGGGGCGGCGTCGAGCGCGTGGCGTCGAGGGCGAGGGCATCGGGATCCCGATCCAGATCCAATGGGGGGAAGGGGAGTGGTGCGAGTGGGATGTGTCGGTTAGGGTTACGGGGGGAGTGGGGATAAGGGGAATGGGGGTTGGCCGGTTGGGCCAGTTGGGCCCGGCCTGCTGGGCCGAAGCCCAGTGGGGGAAGGGGTGATTGCTTTTCTCTTTTTTTTTGTTTGTTTGTTTTCTGTTTTTCGTAGTTTCTTTTTTTTATTTATTTTCTTTTCTGTTTTAAATCTTTTTAAATTATCTAGGCATTTTATAAAAATGTTTTTATTACACCATATTTACTTAAGCCAAACATGGCACCTTCCGAACATTTTTGTTTCAACTTTTAAAAACTTTTGTTGTTTACGATTTTTTTTTGAATAGATTTTTGAATCGGTTTGAACTAACGAAAGTTTAGCAACAGTAATCAAAGATGACATAGCATCATTAGGAGAGTTTTACTATAGCCTAATTATCCGGGCGTCACAATTCTCCTCCACTATAAGAAATCTCGTCCCGAGATTTAGGAGGTAGAGAGGGGGGAAGGTCTAGTTATGAAATTCTAACGGATCTTCTCGGCCTTGGTTGCTCTTCTCGAAGAGATCGATCCATTACATCGACGTCTTCACTTCTTTGCTTCAGGTCATCATGATGATGTCGGCATCCTTTCTTCGGGAACTCCATCGTACTTACGAATAGGAAAGGGGCAGCTTGACAATGTTAGAGCGCTACCAGGGGTAATCATCGAAGGTTATCCCACGAATGAATATACGATTATCTCTCGAGTTGAACGAATAAAACATGCCGAGAGCAAAATAATATGGTACAATAAGAAGTTTCAAACGGGTAGAAACGGGTAGACAATCGTTCGATGACTGACACAAGGTGTGAAAGGGGTACAGAGTAACAAGAATAAGTATTACGTCTGATACCAGAATAGATCACTAGGAAGGTGGTTCGCGAATTACACACGAAGCCAAGCATGAGGAATAACCTTGGAAACAGGGAAGTGTACACGAGAGTCAGGTTTCGATCCTGGGAACTGTGGGTTATGGGCCCACCATGTGGTAAAAAGTAGGAAGGTCCGTGACATCTTGTACGATCATGTAAGCCAGGCATGTCAGAGGATAGTCTGTCGGTTATGTCGGCGACAACATCGGTACCAAGGGCGAGGGACGAAGAGAACCATTTTCCAGCTCGTTAAACGAGGCGGACCAATAGGCAAAGTTCTCGTCCATCGGTAGTTATCGAAATGCCATCAACAAATGCAACAGGGTCTTACTGACACGGTTGTACACCAGGGTGTTTACATAAGCAGGAGAAAATTACTGCTTAGATCATATAGATCACCAGAAAGGTTAAACAAGACAACAAAAAGGAAAATGTGGTTATCAGATTAAACAGGAGAATGGAAAGGAAAATGTGTTTAAACACATATTTCAAGGGTATATCAAGGACAAGAAGAGAATGATATCCATGGCAGGATATAACATAGAAAACTCTTTAGGTAAGGTGAGAGAAATTTCATGACTTTACCCATAGAATGGTGTTTGGATAGTTGAGCAGGAAACATTTAGCATTGGGCTTCAAATGTTCCGGTTGAAAATCGGAGTACCATAGACATGCTTCGAGATAGCGTTGAGATGGTCAACAGGTGAAGACCAGACCTTGGAAACAAAAAGGATCCATCAGGAACAACTTATAACATAAGTTTTACAATTTCCTCACGAAAGAACGGATAACCTTGCTAAAAGGAAACTATAACAATAGGTCCTCCGGCCAGGCGTGATGGGCATGACATCACCTTACCGGGTCATATAAAGACCAATCTTATAACTCTGGGAATATGATCCAACCATCATATTTGACCGAGATTCAGATCTGATTGGTGTCAGGATACCTCAGACTCAGGATGTCTGAGAAGAAAAAGGTGCAACAAAAATTGACGGGATGACACTGTAAGATTGTTGGGAAATGAACTATGGAAGCGAGTTCCGAAACAAGAGTTCATCAGTAAACCAAGGAGAGGATGAGGGGGTGGCTGATGGACTCAGCGACAATACCTCGAGATTTCCATAAAGATGGATTTCCACAATCATGTGAACAAGGAGATAACATTTGTTAGATCAAATGGTATAATGATGTATGCATGATGCAAACATACGCAAGTAAACATTCACTGAAAGGTGCACTCGAAATATTGGCTTAGGTAGCATGATCAATGTTGGAATGGTGATTCGATAACCAATAGTCTAAGAATGAACTATCGACCATTAACTCCAAAGCAATAGGATTTCTAGAAGTTTTGAATTCACGCATCATAGTTCAATTGTCGGTATTCAGGTCAGAAACAACACAGGGATAAAAAAATGAATGGAGATGGCGAGAAGTATTACTATATCAAGAAATCTCAAGAGGTGGAGCAATTCTCACAATATCCTTGACATAAAAGATGCTAATACTCCGAGGTAGAACATAACATAAGCTGGTTAGCAAGGAGCTCCATAACATGATCAAGTTTGTGATGAAAGGAAGGTAAGGATGTTGTCGATGGTAACTCAAATTACCAAGGAACGAGGATGGCACTTATCATCAAGAATTCCATTGATATCCTGGAAGGAGTCAAAATGTTGATGATGATCACGACAATTTGTTGTCGAGAGGATCCACGAAGAAGCAATTGATCAGCGACTGCATCAAGCAAAAGGACTGATGCAGCAAAAGATTATTGGAGCCACAGATACTACACAAACTTGGGGTCAAGTTTGTTGTTCGAGGTGAAACGATACGACGAGGAAATTGACGAAAGCTTAGTTCATCATCGAAGGTTGTGCTCCAGGATTAAGGACCAGGTAGCACAGTTAAAAGCCTGCACGATAATGATATAGCCGATAAGGCTAGGAATGACTTGAAGGATTATTAAACTCGTAAGCAACAAGAATTACTTGGAGTTGAATCGGAGTGCGGGATCGCACTTATCGGTGTTCTCGAGTGACTAATAACTCAGAACCTGGGGGGATCCAAGATCGGTGAGAAGCAATACTAGATGAAGACTCACGGGAAGCAACACAGTTCTCGAGATACTAGAGGTTAATACTCGAGGAAGATCAAAAATAGAGGTTGCGGATCACTCTGTGCGTTCGGTTTATTCGGTTTACATGGTTCAGTTTATACGGTTTTTTGGTTTGTACGGTATTAATACTTCGGTAAATACGGTATAAAAATAAAATACGGTTCGGTTTTGGTATATACCAAATTATTTCGGTATGGTTTTGGTATATACCATAAAAACCAAAGTTGACGCGAATTCGAAAATGACGTAATTATAATTTGCAAATTTATGACTCAAAACACATACTGTTTTACACAAATAGTATATGAGTATATATATAAGTATATATGCATGCATTGATTCAACTGTTGATGGTTATGGACGTGCTTAGCATTTTAAAAAGAGAAAAATGACTATGTTACAAGGAAAATTTACGTGCTTAGTAGTGAATTTGACTCATGTACAAGGAAAATGACAACTTGTACGGTTGTTCATCTCAAGAAATATAAATCTATTTTTTACTTCGGTTTATTAGGTTAACCGTTCGGTTTTTCGGTATATACCATAAAAACCAAAGTTCAAATTGGTATGAAAAGTTCATACCATATCGAAACCAGAAACCATAAAAACCATAAATTCGGTTCGGTTCGGTTTATTTTCGGTATGGTTTTTCGGTTCGGTTTTAAAATGCACGGTGTGAGTTGCGGAGATGTATCGATCAACAAAAGACAAGTGCTTTAACTTGTTTGAGAAATGGAATCAAGGAGAAAATGTGGTCAGGCCCACGATTGCAAATGATCAATACATAGATACCAGATGATTTCATACCAAGGAAATAGTTATTATTACAAGACGCTTCTATGATAGGATCTACATCATGTCCATGGGCATGAACACAAAGTTCAAGGTCGACTCCCACTTCTTTAATGCATAACCTTTCATTCACTTCTCGCCTTCAACGAAGTTGTGGTGTTGAAATTTTATCCTTCATAACACCAGTAGAGTATGACCCATAGTAGTTTTCGGGTTCACACAGATTAGAAAAAGGCATATGTCCAACCCATCGGGGCCTCTTAGGAACATATATCACAAACTTCAGGAGTAATTATCACCAGCTCGAAAGTAGAGCATGGTTGACAAAGCAGAGGATACAATTTACCAAAGGCATTATATACCTGTCGAAAGGCTCACAAGGTTATTGAATATGAAGGACGATGTCGGATGAAATCCAACAATGGATCGGGCGATCCACAACGGAGCTGATGTGATTATTGGTACTCAATCAGAGGAAGAAAGAATGCACGGGCATCATATTATAGAACATCTGAATAATTCGATGCTTAGGTAACAAAGGAATTATGATTTACAAAACAAAGGATCAGAAGCAGACGCTCTGATCAAGGATGGTTAAGTTGAATAGACTTAGGGGTACATTCGACGACAACTTGATTGGTCGAGGACTAGCTCATGTTCAAAATGACGTCTGAGTCGGAAAGATAATTTATAAGGATCAACTGATGATTCCGTGCATTCACACACATGTTGAATCAACAAGATCAGAATGTCAATCTCAAGGATTTAATGGTTATTGCTAGACATATGGAAGTAACCATTATGCAAGCAGGTAAAGAAGATCAAGAGCAATAGGCTTCTAAGGATTTTGGAAGAGCCAATGGCATTTTGAATAATTTTGTGAAACACCTGAACAACTGGGGATGAGCGGATAATCGGTAAGTGTGAGGAATTATCCGTAGGGGTATTTATGAGGAAAAGGAGCTGCAAGGAAGCAGACACAAAGGATTCTCGGAATATCCGAAGTATTCAGGGTATCTTGTAATAACAAGATAAAATTGGAAATGAAGTTATGGACGACAAGTGTATGTAGCTTTCCATACAGATTTGTCGGTGGTATGGAATTGCAACGGTGAAGGGCACAAGGGTCTCGGGGAAACATCGGAGAGTATCTTCAAAATTTTCTGGTGCGGCAAGCGATCATCTAGACTGAAAGGGCTCTCCGGGATAAGTAGTTACGAGAACCTAGAGTCAGATTTTATAAAATCATTTAACCCGAATAGAAGAGAGAACAGAACCCAGAGTATAGACGAGGAGTAAAAGATCACCGATGGCGATGTGGGCCCGTAAGCCACACAGCCATGTTAGTAAAAGTTTTTCAAAGACTAGACTCAACTTCGGCCAAGGAGTTGGAAAGGGGATTCCTACAGGCAGTCGGCTCTGATACCAACTTGTGACGCCCCCGATTCAATCGGACACTAATCATGCACGCAAATGTGTACGATCAAGATCAGGGACTCACGGGAAGATATCACAACACAACTCTAAAACATAAATAAGTCATACAAGCATCATAATACAAGCCAGGGGCCTCCAGGGCTCGAATACAAGTGCTCGGTCATAGACGAGTCAGCGGAAGCAAAAATATCTGAGTACAGGCATAAGTTAAACAATTTGCCATAAGATGGCTAGCAAAAACTGGGATACAGATCGAATGAGGCGCAGGCCTCCTGCCTGGGATCCTCCTAACTACTCCTGGTCGTCGTCAGCGGGCTGCACGTAGTAGTAGGCACCTCCGGTGTAGTAGGAGTCGTCATCGACAGTGGCGTCTGGATCCTGGGCTCCATCGTCTGGTCGTAGCAATCGGGTAGAGAAAAGGGAAAAGGGGGGAACAAGGCAACCGTGAGTACTCATCCAAAGTACTCTCAAGCAAGGAGCTACACTACATATGCATGGGTATATGTGTAAAGGATCATATCGGTGGACTGAACTGCAGAATGCCAAAATAAGAGGGGGATAGCTAATCTTGTCGAAGACTATGCTTCTGGCAGCCTCCGTCTTGCAGCGTATAGAAGAGAGTAGACTGAAGTCCTCCAAGTAGCATCGCATAGCATAATCCTACCCGGCGATCCCCTCCTTGTCGCCCTGTTAGAGAGCGACCACCGGGTTGTATCTGGCACTTGGAAGGGTGTGTTTTATTAAGTATCCGGTTCTAGTTGTCATAAGGTCAAGGTACAACTCCAAGTCGTCCTGTTACCGAAGATCACGGCTATTCGAATAGATTAACTTCCCTGCAGGGGTGCACCACACAACCCAACACGCTTGATCCCATTTGGCCGGACACACTTTCCTAGGTCATGCCTAGCCTCGGAAGATCAACACGTCACAGCCCCACCTAGGCACAACAGAGAGGTCAGCACGCCGGTCTAAATCCTATGGCGCAGGGGTCTGGGCCCATCGCCCATTGCACACCTGCACGTTGCGAGGGTGGCCGAAAGCAGACCTAGCAACCTCCAGTACAACGGAAGTCACGTTACGCGGTCCAATCTGGCGCGCCGCTTAGTCGCTGACGTCACAAAGTGCTTCGGCTGATACCACGACGCTGAGTGCCCATATCTTTCCCACGTAGTTGGTTAGTGCGTATAGGCCAGTAGCCAGACTCAGATCAAATACCAAGATCTCGTTAAGCTTGTTAAGTATCCACGAATGACGAACAGGGTCAGGCCCACCTCTCTCCTAGGTGGTCGCAACCTGCCCTGTCGCTCCGCCACAAAGATCCACCCAGAGGGCCGTTGGGACAAAGGTCCTTTCAGACCCCAATCCATGAATCACTCGCGGGTGCTCCACGAGCCGACCCGACTTTAGTCACCACACGTATCATGTATAAAGTATATAGTATATACCCGTGATCACCTCCCGAGTGATCACGGCCCGATAGTATAGCACAGCAGACGGACAAGAATGTAGGGCCACTGATGGAATACTAGCATCCTATACTAAACCTGTAGGATTGCAGGTAAAGGTAACAACAGTAGTAGCAAGGACAGGCTATGCATCAGGATAGGATTAACAAAAAGCAGTAACATGCTACACTACTCTAATGTAAGCAGTATAGAGAAGAATAGGCGATATCTGGTGATCAAGGGGGGGGGGGGCTTGCCTGGTTGCTCTGGCAAGAAGAAGGGGTCGTCGTCGATGTAGCCAATCACAGGGGTATCGGCAATGGTCTCGGAGCCTACCGGAAAGAAGTAACGGAGGGGGAACACAATAAATAACAGAGCAATCAAATGTAACAGAAAGCAAGACGCGGCAATACATTGTGCTAGGGGTGACGTAACGCAGGGATATGTGATACCAACAAAGGGGGGAAACATCTGGGAAAGTATCCCCGGTGTTTCGCGTTTTCGGGCAAAGGAGACGGAGGGGGAAAGTTGTGAGTTGGATATGCTAGGGGTGTGCGGCGGACGAATGGGCTGCGTATCCGAGTTCGCCTCATCGTTCTGAGCAACTTTCATGTACAAAGTTTTTCCATCCGAGCTACAGTTTATTTAATATGATTTGCTAAAGTTTTTATTAATTTCATAAATTTAATTATTTATTTCAACATTATCCAGAATAGTAAATGATGACATCAGCATGACATCATGATGACGTCAGCAGTCAACTGTGCAGTTGACTGGGTCAACTACTTGTGGGGCCCACATGTCTTGGTTGTTTAATTAGCACGTTAATTAAACAGGGTCAATTAGTTTAATTAGTGGTTAGGTTAATCTAATCAGGTTTAATTAGTTTAATTAATTCTTTAATTAATTAATTAATTATCATTTTAATTAATTTTAATTATTATTTATTAATTCATTGTTTTAGTTAATTTAATTATTATTATTTTAAATTTCATTTTCGTCCACAGGGGGGTGGGCCCCGTTTGTCTGTGGCACAGAGGCCTTGCAGGTCGGGCGTGCTAGCGGCAAAGGCCGTGGGCGCCCGATGGGCGCGAGCGCCAGGCGCGGCGGCGAGCAGAGAGGCGGCGACCGTGGCCGGTGCATGCACGGAGATGTGGGCCGCGGAGAGCGGCCATCATGGGGAGGCGGAGCGAGGCGAGGGAGGCCGGAGCGGGGCAGCGCAAGGCCGCAGCGGCTGGCGCCGGCTGTGGCGGAGTGGCGCGGGGCGTAGGCGAGGCGCGCGATGGCGCGCGTGAGCTGCAGCGGTGCAGAGGGTGGCTGGGTCGCATGGGCGAAGCAGTGCGGCGAGTAGCACTTGGTGCGGTGTCACGCGGGCACGGTGAGGACGCGAGGCGGGCCGACACGGGGCTAGGCGGAGCAGCAGCGGCAAGGAGCGAGCGGGGCACGCACTTCAGTGCGGGCAGGCGCAGTCGAGCGCGGGCGCGTGAGCGGGGCATCGGGGGCGTGCACATCAGAGTGGACGCGGCCTCGGTGAGCGCGGAGGCATGCGAGCGAGGAGGCAGGGAGATCCGGGACGCGGGCGGTGCACGGGGGCGCGCGTGCGGTGGCCGTGGCGACAAGCGAGAGGCGCGCGCGCAGCGCTCGCACTCGGTGCCGCGCGAGGGAGAGGGGAGGGAGCGAGGCCTACGGTGAGCGCGGGCCGCCGGAGTGGAGCGGAGCGGGGCGCGGTGGCGCGGTCGACGCGTGAGAGAGAGAGAGGATACGGAGGGGCTTGCTCACGGCAGGGAGTAGGGCAATGGCAGCGGGGGTCGAGGGGGGTGACGGAGACGACGGCGTAGAGGAGGCAGGCCGGCGGAGGAGCGCCGGAGACGGGCGTCGGGGCGGCGTTAGGCGTGCGGGGTCGAGGGCGAGGGGATCGGGATCCCGATCCAGATCCAGCGGGGGGAAGGGGAGTTGTGCGAGTGGGATGTGTCGGTTAGGGTTACGGGGGGAGTGGGGATAAGGGGAATGGGAGGGGGTTGGCCGGTTGGGCCAGTTGGGCCCGGCCTGCTGGGCCGAAGCCCAGTGGGGTGAAGGGGTGATTGCTTTTCTCTTTTTTTGTTTTGTTTGTTTGTTTTCTGCTTTTTGTACTTTCTTTTTTTATTTATTTATTTTCTTTTCTGTTTTAAATCATTTTAAATTATCTAGGCTTTTTATAAAAATTTGTTTATTACACCATATTTACTTAAGCAAAATATGGCACCATTCGAACATTTTTGTTTAACTTTTAAAAACTTTTGTTGTTTACGATTTTTTTTGAATTGATTTTTGAATCGGTTTTAACTAACGAAAGTTTAGCAACAGTAATCAAAGATGACATAGCATCATTAGGAGAGTTTTACTGTAGCCTAATTATTCGGGCGTCACAGGCATGACTACACCAGTTAAAGCCGCTGTTGTAAGTCCTTAATCCTCATGCCTTTTAACTACTACTTACTCTGACTTGTGCCTTGAACTGCATGGTTTGCAGCCAATGTCTATTACTCTTTTCAATTTTATACACAATTGTCTTAGCGTATCATTGCACCTTACAAGGTTTAAAAGAGAGGAGTGATGTTCCTTTGATCTTGACCCGTAATCTAGTTCCGTGCTGGACTTGCGCACACAACGTTACAATTGCCTGTTTGTCTGTTCTCAGTTGTTTTGTGATATGAATGACGTCATACTATGCTTACCGTATTATAAACTTCGTCTCTTCATCCTTAGCCCTCAATACAATGTGAAGAAATAGACAATACATTAGCGATGGTACATGGTCATATGTTTGGAACCTGGTTTTATTATGTACTTTGCAATAAAATATAACTAATATTTTACATGGGTTCACCAGAATAAGTTCTATATATAGACCAAAGCTATTTTGTTTCGTTTTGCTACCTCCTTAATATCTTCTGTTCTGGTACTACTAATGTAAAACCTCAACTTTTCAGCGAGCTATGGAAAAAATGGTGGCACCGCCACCTTCTAAAGGTGGCGAGGCAATTATAACCGCAATGTCAGCTCTTGCTGCAATGGGTCAGTACCTATCCACTAACAGTGCCAAAAGCATGTTACTGCGTAATACTGGGTTGGTTGTTAAGGCAATATCGTCCAAACTGCCTCATGATCAAGATATGCAAGCTCAAAGCAATGTTGTATCTGCGCTCCAGACACAAGTCCATTCCCTAACAGAGACCCTTTGTAAAACAAGGAGAAACATTGCTCAACGTCGTCAAGATATGCATGGTTTTGAAACCAGACTATCAGACATTTGCTATGTTGTTCAGGAGCCTAGGGGAAATGAAGGCGAGGGTTATGGTGCTCCATCGGACAATACAACATGAAAACGTAACAGATAGGTCAAATGAACTGAGCTTCTGAACTTCTGGTGGTGCATTTATCTGCTAGACTCTTAAGTTTTATGCCAACCTTCCTTTTGTTATATAGTTGTAATTTGTTTTGGTGCGATACAAAATTTATTCTTAACGTGCAGCCACCGCCTAAAGAAAACAACAAGCCATTTCTGTATAGTGTAGGGTGTTCCCTATATTTGCACTGGTGGCGATCTTTGATGCCGAGTGGATGTAATCTGTGCAATCACCTTAATAGTCTAGCATTAGTTTCGGCCTTATTTATTTCCTAGTCTTCTTTTTCCCTGGTTTGCTAGTGGCCGCAACTACCATGGGCCATATACGGGCCGTAGGATCCATGGGTCTCCTACGGGCCGCCGATAAATGGGCCTGTAATCGGTGGGCCTCTTGCCATCGGATAAATGTGTCTACATGGGCCATAATCGGGCGTAATTGGTATCGGCCCAGCACGGTAACAGGCCGTTAACAGGCCATAGGATAGCAAAGGCTTAATTCTTTCACAGGCATAACGGGTCGTTAATGGGCCAGAATATAGGACGGGCTGGAAACGGCGCAACGGGTTAACAGGCCAGAAACGGGCCGAATCTTGCCATGGGCCGAATTTGGCCCATTAAGGTAACAGGCCAGTAACGGGCCGACTCTTGCCATGGGCCGAATTTGGCCCATTAGTGGAATAGGCCAATAACGGGCCGACTCTTGCCATGGGCCGAATTTGGCCCATTAGGGGAACAGGCCAGTAACGGGCCAAATGTAATCGAGGACCAAAAAGGAGCCCAAGAACGTATGGGCCGTCAATAGGCCGAAAGCTAACACGAGCTGGAAACGGCCCATGTAAATCATGGGCCGTTAACGGGTATAAAGAAAATTACTATTCATTATAGGCTAGACTCACTGTGGGCCTGTAATGGGCCGAAAGATACGAAGGCCTCATATGGGCCGAAAGACATCATGGGCCATACATGGGCCGAAAGTGAAATGGGCTGGTATTATATTCGACGGCCCACATGACATTGTTGGGCCGATTTCCTTTAGGGCCTAATGGGCCGTGAGTTAACGGGCCGTAAAATGGAATATTTGCGAAGAGACCGTTAATAGGCTTTTCATGGGCCAGGCCGTTAACTTTTGACCAAGTCAAACGAGCCGGCTTTGTAAGCTAAATGGGCCACTGTTGGGCCGTGCCATGTGTCGACATATCATAGGTGCTTATCTGACCCACTGGCGAGCGGACACGTGTTTCGTCCGGCCAATAAGAATTTTACACATGGAAATTTCCCATTGGTTGGGGCTGTTAACGGGTTATCGGATCCAAAACCCGACCCGACAGCTTAACGGCATTCCGTTACGGTGGATGCCACGTGTCGGTCACCCTTGACAAAAGCACTTCTGTGACGCGCGATTTATCGTCATGGAAGTGGACACTTCCGTGATGATAATTTTGGTAATGTCATGGAACACTTCTACGATAGCACAAGTATGACTATCTTGATTCTGTCATAAATTTGTCATGGATGTACATGCATGACAAAAAAAGTGACCTACTGTGACTAACACGTATCATCACGGAAGTGTATTTTTTTGTAGTGTCATCATCGAGCCTGCGCTTCCAACTGATGGCCCCGCCCACGACACGACCGGCGGTGCCGTTGCCAGCGGGAAGGCGCTCCCTGACGATGACGCCCGAGGCTGAAGAAGGGTCTTGCTGGTGAAGGACGGCGCTCCTTCTTGTTTTACTTTCCTGTGAGCTTTCCTGTGACATGAGACATGCCTCGTGGAGGCGTTAAAACTCTGCTTGTCACTTGGGGGACAATATGTTGTGTAATAATTTATTTAGGTTCCACGATTTCCTTCCCGTTTGCTTGATGTTCTACGTCGGCAGGGCCCGACCCCGCGCATACCTCAGCCGTCGTTGGGCCGTCCGGATCACCAGGGCAGACCAAGGGGTGAGGGGTTACGTGGCCAGTTAGGCTCCTAAGTCGTGATGCTCAGGAGTCCCCCTTGACGCGCAAATGGCCTGCGGGAAGAAGCAGCTAAAGTAGGTCCTAGGGTTCTACGTCGGCAGGGCCCGACCACGCGCATACCTCAGTCGCTGTTGGGCCCTCCCGATCACCAGGACGGACCAAGGGGTGAGGGGCTACGTGGCCAGTTAGGCTCCTGAGTCGCGATGCTCAGGAGTCCCCTTGACGTTCAAACAGACCTTCATACTTGTCCTCGCCGAGGTCCCGCTCGGGAGTGGTGCGCGACGACCAGGTCCGAGGAACCTGGCAGGGTAGCGTACGCTAGGCAAACCCTGAGCGTAGCCCCTATGCCCATCCCCCTCGCGCGGCTCTCCCGAGGGGAAAGCGTTGCGGTGAGGCTGGACACTGAGTCGGGTGGCTCCCTGAGGTTGGTACGGACATGGGGCCGCCCTTAGTTGTTTATCACCAGCGCGGAGCGTAGTGCTTCCACTTGCACGGGCATAGTCGCTCCTCGACCGTGTCGACTGCCAGCACGGCATGGTGCTTCCACTGGTGCGTGGGTGAGGGCTCCACCAGGGGAGTGTACATTCCCGCCCTGACACGTGGCTTGCACGGCAGGGCTAGTCTAGGTGTGTCTGGGCACTAGCAAGCCAACGCGGGACTCATGAGGCCCTACCTCAAGGCGGGTTGCGCCTGGTCTTGGTTCTTGATAGCTCCAGTGGTCCTGCGAGATGGTTAGGCAACCTGCACCGGACGAATTTCCTGAGACGATCTCATGAGAAGGCCAGACACCAACGACCCTAGGAGGTGACGTGAACGGGGCCGGCCCGCCAGACAGAGCTCAGTCGTTGGGTTTATTGGCGCTGCAGGGAAAGACCCGAGCACAGACCCCGTGCCAAGCCTACTCATGCGAGGAATCCAAAGGAAAGACAACCGGCGCCCGGCTCCCGTGGCAACGAGGGAGGTCGCGGGTGGGGCATCGAAGTACTAGGTAAGCAGGTGGTACCCATGAAATGACTTAAGAAAATAGGTAGGCTAGATTAGATAGATGCGAGAACGATACATGCTACTGGGACGGACCCGAGCGGCCTCGGGATGATGCAGCCCAAGGGGCGCCCCCGACTAAGTAAGCTAAAGATGCAAAAAGATACATGCCGCGGGGACAGGCCCGTGCAACCTGGGAATGGTGCAGCCCGAGGGGCGCTCCCAGCTGAGTAAACTTGGAAAATGTCACCTGGTGCCGTTGTCGAAGGAGTGTTGAGGTAGCTGAAGGTGCGCGATGAAGGAGTCGCTCCTCACGAGTCACCAGGGCCCTGAGCCTCAGGAGGCTCTGGGGGCTCGGGAGGTTCCTTGAAGACCGTCTCCATCTCCGCCCGGACTGCATGATGCCTGGCCTCCTGAGCCGCCAGGATGCTCCGCAAGCGGTGCTGAAAGGTGACAGCCGCGTTCGGCAGGCCAAATGGCATGCGAAAATAGCTGTGAGGTGGACACTCGCACCGGCCAACGCGCGAAGGCCAGAAGCGCTCCTAAGACGCGGCCATGTTGAGCCCTGAAATGTCGACACAGACGCGCAGCCTACCGTCCTTGGCAGGATGGGGAGCTGCGCCGGGTGGTGGGCAGCGGTCGCCGCGTATGTTCCTTGCCTCTTGAAGCATCTGGGTTGCCTTGACGATGAACTCCTGAGCACCGGGCGCTCCTCGCCCAGTGCCCTTCTGAGGGAAGCATGCGGCAAAGCATGCCTCCACATGGTGCCCGAGCGCCTCCCTCGCGACGTTGGCTAGGTCCGAGGCCCTCCAGAAGAGAGCCCTCGAGCCTTGCCCGAGGAGGGCGTCGGGCGCGTCTTCCTATGCGAGGGAGGGAGGCGCCCCAACTGCGGGCGCGGATCCTGAGGTGGTGCCACCGGAGACACCACTCTCTTGAGGCCCTGGGTGGAGTAGCTGCTTGATAACCCACAAATATAGGGGATCGTAACAACTTTCGAGGGTAGAGTATTCAACCCAAATTTATTGATTCGACACAAGGGGAGCCAAAGAATATTCTCAAGTATTAGCAGCTGAGTTGTCAATTCAACCAAACTTGGATAACTTAATATCTGCAGCAAAGTATTTAGTAGCAAAGTAGTATGGAAGTAACGGTAACAGTGGCAAAAGTAACAGTAGCAGTTTTGTAGTAATTGTAACAGTGGCAACGGTAAAGTAACTAAGCAAAGAGCAATATGTGAAAAGCTCGTAGGCATTGGATCGGCTATGGAGAATTATGTCGGATGCGATTCCTCATGCAATAGTTATAACATAGGGTGACACAGAACTAGCTCCAGTTCATCAATGTAATGTAGGCATGTATTCCGAATATAGTCATACGTGCTTATGGAAAAGAACTTGCATGACATCTTTTGTCCTACCCTCCCATGGCAGCGGGGTCCTATTGGAAACTAAGGGATATTAAGGCATCCTTTTAATAGAGTACCGGACCAAAGCATTAACACTTAGTGAATACATGAACTCCTCAAACTACGGTCATCACCGGGAGTGGGCCCGATTATTGTCAATTCGGGGTTGCCAGATCATAACACATAGTAGATGACTATTGACTTGCAAGATAGGATCAAGAACTCACATATATTCATGAAAACATAATAGGTTCAGATATGAAATCATGCCACCCGGGCCCTAGTGACAAGCATAAAGCATAGCAAAGTCATAGCAACATCAATCTCAGAACATAATGGATACTAGGTATCAAACCCTAACAAAACAAACTCGATTACATGGTAAATCTCATCCAACCCATCCCCGTCCAGCAAGCCTACGATGGAATTACTCATGCACGGCGGTGAGCATCATGAAGTTGGTGATGGAGGAAGGTTAATGATGGCGACGGCGACGGATTCCCCTCTCCGGAGCCCCGAACAGACTCCAGATTAGCCCTCCCGAGAGAGATTAGGGCTTGGCGGCGGCTTCGTATCGTAAAACGCGATGAATCCTTCTCTCTGATTTTTTTCTCCTGAACGTGAATATATGGAGTTGGAGTTGAGGTCGGTGGAGCTCCAGGGGGCCCACGAGGCAGGGGGCGCCCAGGGGGGTAGGCGCACCCCCACCCTTGTGGACAGGGTGTGGGCCCCTGGCTTTGATTCTTCCGCCAATATTTTTTACTAATTTCAAAAATATTCTCCATGAAGTTTCAAGTCATTCCGAGAACTTCTATTTCTGCACAAAAGTAACACCATGGCAATTCTGCTGAAAACAGCGTCAGTCCGGGTTAGTTCCACTCAAATCATGCAATTTAGAGTCCAAAACAAGGGCAAAAGTTTTTGGAAAAGTAGATACGATGGAGACGTATCAACTCCCCCAGGCTTAAACCTTTGCTTGTCCTCAAGCAATTCAGTTGACAAACTGAAAGTGATAAAGAAAAACTTTTACAAACTCTGTTTGCTCTTGTTGTTGTAAATATGTAAAGCCATCATTCAAGTTTTCAGCAAAGATTATGAACTAACCATATTCACCATAACATTTAGGTCTCATGTTTACTCATATCAATGACATAATCAACTAGCGATCAATATGAATAAATCTCGGATGACAACACTTTCTCAAAAAACCATAATATGATATAACAAGATGGTATCTCGCTAGCCCTTTCTAAGACCGCAAAACATAAATGTAGAGCACCTTTGAAGATCAAGGACTGACTAAACATTGTAATTCATGGTAAAAGAGATCCAATCATAGTCATACCCAATATAAATTAATAGTAATGGATGCAAATGACAGCAATGCTCTCCAGCTGGTGCTTTTTAAGAATAGGGTGATGACTCAACATAAGAGTAAATAGATAGGCCCTTCGCAGAGGGAAGAAGGGATTTGTAGAGGTGCTAGAGCTCGATTTTAAAGCAGAGATAAATAATATTTTGAGCGGTATACTTTCATTGTCAACATAACAACCGAGAGATCTCGATATCTTCCATGCTACACACATTATAGGCGGTTCCCAAGCAAGATGGTAAAGTTTATACTCCCACACCACCAACAAGCATCAATCCATGGCTTGCTGAAAACAACGAGTGTCTCCAACTAGCAACAGCCCTGGGGGAGTTTTGTTTGCAATTATTTTGATTTGCTTTGCTTAGAGCATGGGACTGGTTTCTCGTGAGTGAGGAGCGGAGTCCACTCCTCTTGAGAATAACCCGCCTAGCATGGGAGATACAGACAGCCCTAGTTGATACATGAGCTATTCGAGCATGCAAAACAGAATTTCATTTGAAGGTTTAGAATTTGGCACATACAAATTTACTTGGAACGGCAGGTAGATACCACATATAGGAAGGTATGGTGGACTCATATGGAGTAACTTTGGGGTTTACGGAACTGGACACACAAGCAGTATTCCCGCTTAGTACAAGTGAAGGCTAGAAAAAGACTGGGAAGCGACCAACTAGAGAGCGACAACAGTCATGGACATGCATTAAAATTAATAAGCATTGAGTGCAAGCATGAGTAGGATATAATCCACCATGAACATAAATATCGTGAAGGCTATGTTGATTTTATTTCAACTACATGCGTGAACATGTGCCAAGTCAAGTCACTCGAATCGTTCAAAGGAGGATACCACCCTATCATACCACATCACAACCATTTTAATAGAATGTTGGCACGCAACACTTTTGGAAATATGCCCTAGAGGCAATAATAAAATTATTATTATTATATTTCCTCGTTCATGATAATTGTCTATTATTCATGCTATAATTGTGTTATCCGGAAATCATAATACATGTGCGAATACATAGATCACAACACGTCCCTAGTGAGCCTCTAGTTGACTAGCTCGTTGATCAACAGATAGTCATGGTTTCCTGACTATGGGCATTAGATGTCATTGATAACGGGATCACATCATTAGGAGAATGATTTGATGGACAAGACCCAATCCTAAGCATAGCACAAGATCGTGTAGTTCGTTTGCTAAAGATTTTCCAATGTTAAGTATCATTTCCTTAGACCATGAGATCGTGTAACTCCCGGATGCCGTAGGAGTGCTTTGGGTGTGCCAAACGTCACAACGTGACTGGGTGACTATAAAGGTATACTACAGGTATCCCCGAAAGTATCTGTTGGGTTGACACGAATCGAGACTGGGATTTGTCACTCCGTATGACGGAGAGGTATCTCTGGGCCCACTCGGTAATGCATCATCATAATGAGCTCAATGTGACCAAGTGTTTGTTCACGGGATTATGCATTACGGTACGAGTAAAGTGACTTGCCGGTAACGAGGTTGAACGAGGTATTGGGATACCGACGATCGAATCTCGGGCAAGTAACGTACCGATTGACAAAGGGAATTGTATACGGTATTACTTGAATCCTCGACATCGTGGTTCATCCGATGAGATCATCGAGGAGCATGTGGGAGCCAACATGGGTATCCATATCCCGCTGTTGGCTATTGACCAGAGAGTTGTCTCGGTCATGTCTGCGTGTCTCCCGAACCCGTAGGGTCTACACACTTAAGGTTCGGTGACGCTAGGGTTGTAGAGATATGAGTATGCGGTAACCCGAAAGTTGTTCGGAGTCCCGTATGAGATCCCGGACGTCACGAGGAGTTCCGGAGTGGTCCGGAGGTGAAGATTTATATATAGGAAGTCCAGTTTCAGCCATCGGGAAAGTTGCGGGGTTAATCGGTATTGTACCGGGACCACCGTAAGGGTCCCGGGGGTCCACCGGGTGGGGCCACCTATCCCGGAGGGCCCCATGGGCTTAAGTGGGAGGGGAACCAGACCCTGGTGGGCTGGTGCGCGCCCCCTTGGGCCTTCCCCTGCGCCTAGGGTTGGAAACCCTAGGGGTGGGGGGCGCCCCACCTGACTTGGGGGGCAAGTCTCCCCTTAGCCGCCCCCCCCTTGAGATGGATCTCTAGGGGGCCGGCGCCCCCCCTGGACCCCTATATAAAGAGGTGGGAGGGAGGGCAGTCGTACCCAAGCTCTTGGCGCCTCCCTCTCCCTCTGTAACACCTCTCCTTCCCGCTTGCACTTGGCGAAGCCCTGCCAGGATCCCGCTACTTCCACCACCACGCCGTCGTGCTTCTGGATCTCCATCAACCTCTCCCTCCCCTTGCTGGATCAAGAAGGAGGAGACGTCTTCCCCAACCGTACGTGTGTTGAACGCGGAGGTGCCATCCGTTCGGCACTTGGTCATCGGTGATTTGGATCACGACGAGTACGACTCCCTCAACCCCGTTCACTTGAACGCTTCCGCTCACGATCTACAAGGGTATGTAGATGCACTCCTATCTCTCGTTGCTAGATGACTCCATAGATTGATCTTGGTGAAGCGTAGAAAAAATTTATTTTCTACAACGTTCCCCAACAGTGGCATCATGAGCTAGGTCTATGCGTAGTTTCTATGCACGAGTAGAACACAAGATGTTATGGGCGTCGATTTTGCCAATTTACTTGCCGTTACTAGTCTTATCTTGATTCGGCGGCATTGTGGGATGAAGCGGCCCGGACCGACCTTACACGTACGCTTGCCTGAGACAGGTTCCACCGACTAACATGCACTAGTTGCATAAAGGTGGCTAGCGGGTGTCTGTCTCTCCCACTTTAGTCGGATCGGATTCGATGAAATGGGTCCTTATGAAGGGTAAATAGAAATTGGCATATCACGTTGTGTTTTTGACGTAGGTAAGAAACGTTCTTGCTAGAACCCTAATGCAGCCATGTAAAAACATGCAACAACAATTAGAGGATGTCTAACTTGTTTTTGCAGCATGTGTCGTGTGATGTGATATGGCCAAAAGATGTGATGAATGATATATGTGATGTATGAGCTTGATCATGTTCTTGTAATAGGAATCACGACTTGCATGTCGATGAGTATGACAACCGGCAGGAGCCATAGGAGTTGTGTTTATTTATTGTATGACCTGCTTGTCATTGAATAACGCCATGTAATTACTTTACTTCTTTTATAAACCGTTAGTCATAGTAGTAGAAGTAATAGTTGGCGAACAACTTCATGGAGACACAATGATGGAGATCATGATGATGGAGATCATGGTGTCATGCCAGTGACGAAGATGATCATGGCGCCCCGAAGATGGAGGTCAAAGGAGCAATATGATATTGGCCATATCATGTCACTATTTGATAGCATGTGATGTTTATCATGTTTTGCTTCTTATTTGCTTAGTACGACGGTAGTAAATAAGATGATCCCTCATAATAATTTCAAGAAAGTGTTTCCCCTAACTGTGCACCGTTGCGAAAGTTCGTTGTCTCGAAGCACCACGTGATGATCGGGTGTGATAGATTCTAACGTTCACATACAACGGGTGTAAGCCAGATTTACACATGCAAAACACTTAGGTTGACTTGACGAGCCTAGCATGTACATACATGGCCTCGGAACACAAGAGACCGAAAGGTCGAACATGAGTCATATGGAAGATACGATCAACATGGAGATGTTCACCGATGATGACTAGTCCGTCTCACGTGATGATCGGACACGGTCTAGTTGAGTCGGATCATGTATCACTTAGATGACGAGAGGGATGTCTTATCTCAGTGGGAGTTCATTAAATAATTTGATTAGATGAACTTAATTATCATGAACTTAGTCTAAATAAACTTTGCAATATGTCTTGTAGATCAAATGGCCCACGCTAATGTCAACCTCAACTTCAACGCATTCCTAGAGAAAACCAAGCTGAAAGATGATGGCAGCAACTATACGGACTGGGTCCGGAACCTGAGGATCATCCTCATAGCTGCCAGGAAACAATATGTCCTAGAAGCACCGCTAGGTGAAGCACCCATCCCAGAGAACCAAGACGTTATGAACGCTTGGCAGCAGCGTGCTGATGATTACTCCCTCGTTCAGTGCGGCATGCTTTAAAGCTTAGAACCGGGGCTCCAAAAGCGTTTTGAGCAACACGGAGCATATGAGATGTTCGAAGAGCTGAAAATGGTTTTCCAAGCTCATGCCCGGGTCGAGAGATATGAAGTCTCCGACAAGTTCTACAGTTGTAAGATGGAGGGAAATAGTTCTGTCAGTGAGCACATACTCAAAATGTTTGGGTTGCACAACTGCTTGACTCAGCTGGGAGTTAATCTCCCGGATGACGCGGTCGTTGACAGAATCCTTCAGTCACTCCCACCGAGCTACAAGAGCTTTGTGATGAACTTCAATATGCAGGGGATGGAAAAGACCATTCCTGAGGTATATTCAATGCTGAAATCAGCAGAGGTGGAGATCAAAAAGGAACATCAAGTGTTGATGGTGAATAAAACCACTAAGTTCAAGAAAGGCAAGGGTAAGAAGAAGGACGACAAGGGAGTTGCCGGGAAGAAGCCAAAGAATGGACCCAAGCCTGAGACTGAGTGCTTTTATTGCAAGGGAAAGGGACACTGGAAGCGGAACTGCCCCAAATACTTAGCGGACAAGAAGGCCGACAACACTAAAGGTATATGTGATATACATGTAATTGATGTGTACATTACCAGTACTCGTAGTAGCTCCTGGGTATTTGATACCGGTGCGGTTGCTCATATTTGTAACTCAAAACAGGAGCTGCGGAATAAACGAAGACTGGCGAAGGACGAGGTGACGATGCGCGTCACGAATGGTTCCAAGGTCGATGTGATCGCCGTCGGCACGCTACCTCTACATTTACCTACGGGATTAGTTTCAAACCTCAATAATTGTTATTTAGTGCCAGCTTTGAGCATGAACATTGTATCTGGATCTTGTTTAATACGAGATGGCTACTCATTTAAATCCGAGAATAATGGTTGTTCTATTTATATGAGTGATATGTTTTATGGTCATGCCCCGCTGGTGAATGGTTTATTCTTAATGAATCTCGAACGTGATGTTACACATATTCATAGTGTGAATACCAAAAGATGTAAGGTTGATAATGATTGTCCCACATACTTGTGGCACTGCCGCCTTGGTCACATAGGTGTCAAATGCATGAAGAAGCTCCATACAGATGGACTTTTGGAGTCTCTTGATTTAGAATCTTTTGACACGTGCAAACCATGCCTTATGGGTAAGATGACCAAGACTCCGTTCTCCGGAATAATGGAGCGAGCAACCAACTTATTGGAAATTATACATACTGATGTGTGCGGTCCAATGAGCGTTGAGGCTCGCGGTGTCTATCGTTCTGTTTTCACTCTCACTCATGACTTAAGTAGATGTAGGTATGTCTATTTGATGAAACACAAGTCTGAGACCTTTGAAAAGTTCAAGGAATTTCAGAATGAGGTAGAGAATCAACGTGACCGAAAGATAAAATTCTTACGATCAGATCGTGGGGGAGAATATTTAAGTCACGAATTTGGTACGCACTTAAGGAAATGTGGAATCGTTTCACAACTCACGCCGCCTGGAACACCTCAGCGTAATGGTGTGTCCGAACGTCGTAATCGCACTCTATTGGATATGGTGCGATCTATGATGTCACTCACTGATTTACCGCTATCATTTTGGGGATACGCTCTAGAGACAGCTACATTCACTTTAAATAGGGCACCGTCTAAATCCATTGAGACGACACCGTATGAATTATGGTTTGGGAAGAAACCTAAGTTGTCGTTTCTAAAAGTTTGGGGATGCGATGCTTATGTCAAGAAACTTCAACCTGAAAAGCTCGAACCCAAGTCAGAAAAATGCGCCTTCATAGGATACCCTAAGGAAACCATTGGGTATACCTTCTACCTCAGATCCGAAGGCAAGATCTTTGTTGCCAAGAACAGGTCCTTTCTGGAGAAAGAGTTTCTCTCGAAAGAAGTAAGTGGGAGGAAAGTGGAACTTGATGAAGTATTGCCTCTTGAACCGGAGAGTAGCGCAGCTCAAGAAAATGTTTCTGTGGTGCCTCCACCGACTAGAGAGGAGTTTAATGATGATGATCATGAAACTTCAGATCAAGTTGCTATTGAACTTCATAGGTCCACAAGGACACGTTCCGCACCAGAGTGGTACGACAACCCTGTCTTGGAAATCATGTTGTTAGACAAAGGTGAACCTTCGAACTATGAAGAAGCAATGGCGGGCCCAGATACCAACAAATGGCTTGAAGCTATGCAATCCGAGATAGGATCCATGTATGAAAACAAAGTATGGACTTTGACAGACTTGCCCGATGATCGGCGAGCGATGGAGAATAAATGGATCTTTAAGAAGAAGACGAACGCGGATGGTAATGTTACCATCTGTAAGGCTCGACTTGTCGCTAAGGGTTATCGACTAGTTCAAGGGGATTACTACGATGAGACCTTCTCACACGTAGCGAAGCTGAAGTCCGTCCGAATCATGTTAGCAATTGCCGCATACTATGATTATGAGATATGGCAAATGGACGTCAAAACGGCATTCCTCAACGGCTTTCTTAAGGAAGAATTGTATATGATGCAGCCGGAAGGTTTTGTCGATCCTAAGAATGCTAACAAGGTATGCAAGCTCCAGTGCTCCATCTATGGGCTGGTGCAAGCATCTCGGAGTTGGAACATTCGCTTTAATGAAATGATCAAAGCGTTTGGGTTTATGCAGACTTATGGAGAAGCCTGCATTTACAAGAACGTGAGTGGGAGCTCTGTAGCATTTCTCATATTATATGTGGATGACATACTTTTGATGGGAAATGATATAGAACTTTTGGACAGCATTAAGGCCTATTTGAATAAGTGTTTTTCAATGAAGGACCTTGGAGAAGATGCTTACATATTAGGCATCAAGATCTATAGAGATAGATCGAGACGCCTCATAGGTCTTTCACAAAGCACATACCTTGATAAGATATTGAAGAAGTTCAATATGGATCAGTCCAAGAAGGGATTCTTGCATGTGTTGCAAGGTGTGAAATTGAGCTCAGCTCAATGTTCGACCACGACAGAAGATAGAGAAAATATGAGTGTCGTCCCCTATGCCTCAGCCATAGGGTCTATCATGTATGCCATGCTGTGTACCAGACCTGATGTAAACCTTGCCGTAAGTTTGGTAGCAAGGTACCAAAGTAATCCCGGCATGGAACACTGAACAGCGGTCAGAAACATCCTGAAGTACCTAAAAAGGACTAAGGATATGTTTCTCGTTTATGGAGGTGACGAAGAGCTCGTCGTAAAGGGTTACGTCGACGCCAGCTTCGACACAGATCTCGATGACTCCAAGTCACAAACCGGATACGTGTTTATTTTGAATGGTGGGGCAGTAAGTTGGTGTAGTTGCAAGCAAAGCGTCATGGTGGGATCTACATGTGAAGCGGAGTACATGGCAGCCTCGGAGGCAGCGCATGAAGCAATCTGGATGAAGGAGTTCATCACCGACCTAGGAGTCATACCCAATTCGTCGGGGCCAATCGCTCTCTTCTGTGACAACACTAGAGCTATTGCACTTGCCAAGGAGCCCAGGTTTCATAAGAAGACCAGGCACATCAAGAGTCGCTTCAACTCCATTCGTGAAAATGTTCAAGATGGAGACATAGATATTTGTAAAGTGCACACGGATCTGAATGTCGCAGATCCGTTGACTAAACCTCTTCCGCGAGCAAAACATGATCAACACCAGAACTCTATGGGTGTTCGATTCATCACAATGTAACTAGATTATTGACTCTGGTGCAAGTGGGAGACTGTTGGAAATATGCCCTAGAGGCAATAATAAAATGATTATTATTATATTTCCTCGTTCATGATAATTGTCTATTATTCATGCTATAATTGTGTTATCCGGAAATCGTAATACATGTGTGAATACATAGATCACAACACGTCCCTAGTGAGCCTCTAGTTGACTAGCTCGTTGATCAACAGATAGTCATGGTTTCCTGACTATGGGCATTAGATGTCATTGATAACGGGATCACATCATTAGGAGAATGATGTGATGGATAAGAACCAATCCTAAGCCTAGCACAAGATCGTGTAGTTCGTTTGCTAAAGATTTTCCAATGTTAAGTATCATTTCCTTAGACCATGAGATCGTGATGCCGTACGAGTGCTTTGGGTGTGCCAAACGTCACAACGTAACTGGGTGACCATAAAGGTATACTACAGGTATCCTCGAAAGTATCTATTGGGTTGACACGGATCGAGACTGGGATTTGTCACTCCGTATGATGGAGAGGTATCTCTGGGCCCACTCGGTAATGCATCATCATAATGAGCTCAATGTGACCAAGTGTTTAGTCACGGAATCATGCATTATGGTACGAGTAAAGTGACTTGCCGGTAATGAGATTGAACGAGGTATTGGGATACCGACGATCGAATCTCGGGCAAGTAACGTACCGATTGACAAAGGGAATTGTATACGGGATTACTTGAATCCTCGACACCGTGGTTCATCCGATGAGATCATCGAGGAGCATGTGGGAGCCAACATGGGTATCCAGATCCCGCTGTTGGCTATTGACCGGAGAGTTGTCTCGGTCATGTCTGCGTGTCTCCCGAACCTGTAGGGTCTACACCCTTAAGGTTCGGTGACGCTAGGGTTGTAGAGATATGAGTATGCGGTAACCTGAAAGTTGTTCAGAGTCCCGGATGAGATCCCGGACGTCACGAGGAGTTCCGGAATGGTCCGGAGGTGAAGATTTATATATAGGAAGTCCAGCTTCGGCCATCGAGAAAGTTGCGGGGTTAATCGGTATTGTACCGGGACCACCGTAAGGGTCCCGGGGGTCCACCGGGTGGGGCCACCTATCCCGGAGGGCCCCATGGGCTGAAGTGGGAGGGGAACTAGCCCCTGGTGGGCTGGTGCGCCCCCCTTGGGCCTCCCCCTGCGCCTAGGGTTGGAAACCCTAGGGGTGGGGGGCGCCCCACCTGACTTCGGCGGCAAGTCCCCCCTTGGCCGCCCCCCCTTGAGATGGATCTCTAGGGGGCCGGCGCCCCCCTGCCCCCTGACCCCTATATAAAGAGGAGGGAGGGAGGGCAGCCGTACCCAAGCTCTTGGCGCCTCCCTCTCCCTCCGTAACACCTCTCCTTCCCGCTTGCGCTTGGCGAAGCCCTGCCGTGATCCCGCTACTTCCACCACCACGCCGTCGTGCTTCTGGATCTCCATCAACCTCTCCCTCCCCTTGCTGGATCAAGAAGGAGGATACATCTTCCCCAACCGTATGTGTGTTGAATGCGGAGGTGCCGTCCGTTCGGCACTTGGTCATCGGTGATTTGGATCACGACGAGTACGACTCCCTCAACCCCGTTCACTTGAACGCTTCCGCTCGCGATCTACAAGGGTATGTAGATGCACTCCTCTCTCTCGTTGCTAGATGACTCCATAGATTGATCTTGGTGAAGCATAGAATTTTTTTTTTCTGCAACGTTCCCCAACAAACACTACTAGGGAAAATGCTACTAGTTGCGCGGGTAAAATGGCTACTACCAGCACGGGTACCCGCGCTACTAGTATCGCGCGACAGCTAATAGTTAGTAGTAGCGCGGGTGAAACCCAACTACTACTTACATTTTTGTAGTAGCGTGGGCGCAACCCGCGCTACTAGTAATGAAATAGTAGTAGCGCCTCAGGTTTTTTCCCACGCTACTACTAACGAAGTAGTAGTAAGGCGTTTGGTGTTTTCCCACGCTACTACTAACTAATTAGGAACTAAAAAAATAAAATCCACCAATTCCATTCTGTACATACAATTCCAACTAAAACAAACACATATTTGCAATAAAACCAGCAGCATTACACATCATTACTAATCCAAGATTCATAATAAACCAGCGGCATTAGAGCACATCCTATAAGAGCATACATATTGTCATGGCTTTTCATGCCTTCAATTAAAACACCTACACTTCTTGCCAAGTCACTTACTCCCAGCTAGTGCAAACACAGTTACAAGCAAACCAAAATGCATAAAAACACCAAACAGTGGATCCTATCTCTCCATAAAAACACCAATCAGCGCTACCTCCAATCCTCGGCTCACCAGCCCGGCCTCCAGCATCTGCAGCTATGTGCTCTTCAGCTCGCAGTGCCTCCACGCCTTGGTCCAGCATCTCCTTGGCACCTTCCTGAGTGCCTGCCAAATTTATCAAAATTATGCATATTCAGATCATAGATATTCAGGAAATTGGGAGCAAATAAGAACATACATGACATACGCATTACTATTGGAGAAGACATGGTAAAATGCTTATACAAGAAATGGACAGGAAGAAGCAGAATGGCCAATATTCACATTCGTATAATTTTGACCTCAATAAAATTTGAGACATGTAACAACTCAGACTCAGTTTTATGTGTTACAGTGTACTTTGCAATACAAGTTGGAAACGTGGAATACATAGCCAGAAAAAGATTGGTACACATAAGAAATTGATCTTAAAAGAATTTAAGAACCACAGGGGTCGACAGGTTTACTTAGCCTACAAGTTTACCTAGCTAGTTTAACGGATTTCTAACTTAAGAAACACAGGGGTCTCAGTAGCAGCGTTCAACAAACCGATTGCTTTGCATTTGGCATGCAGAGTGAGATAGAGGTGGATAAGAAGTTCAAAATGTCTAAAAAGCATGATTGTTATGCCTCTAATTTATCTTCAGAAGATCAAATCAAAGAGTTTATGAGCACAAACTATTCTTGCTACTTAAGTCCTCCGTCCAATAATATAGGATCATTTTGCAAGATAAACACTGAGGGAGTATATGGCAACTCCATTAAGGATTTTTTTGGTGAATACTCCCTTGAGAAATTAATCAAGATCATCACTCAATTTTTCTTTTCTGATTACCACTTCAAAATGGCAATGAAAACAGACAAACAAATGAATCATTGTTATGTTCTTGAGCTTGGTAAGCTTCGCCATGAGCACATAAAAAGTAGCAACTACAAAATAGTGTAACAACAACTACCAATCAAAATAATGAACTATCTAGCATGAGACAAGCAGTGTGATAATTATGAAAGCTGGGAGATAACTAGGACGCAACAGAAAGTATGCCACTTGATACCGTCGGCGTAGATAACAACGATGGTGGGAAGTTGCTATATGCGTGAGTACAATCGACACCGTGTTGAAATGTTCACTCCCTGTTGAATGTAACGCCCTCGATGCGGCTATATCTCCCACGTGTCGAAGCACGACTTAGAGGCATAACCGCATTGAAAGCAATGTCGCAAGTGAGGTAATCTTCACACAACCCATGTAATACATAAGGGAAAGAGATACATAGTTGGCTTACAATCGCCACTTCACACAATACATGAGTAGAGTATTACACCAAGCAGATACAATCAAGGTCCGACTATGGAACCAAAATAAAAGAAGACTACCCCAAATGCTACACAGATCCCCGATTGTCCCGACTGGGCTCCACTACTGATCAACTGAAACGAAACAACACAATGAACAAGATCTTCATCGAGCTCCTCCTTGAGCTCGGGTGCATCACCTGCACGGTTTCATCGGCACCTGCAAACTGGTTTTGGAAGTATCTGTGAGTCACGGGGACTCAGCAATCTCACACCCGCGAGATCAAGACTATTTAAGCTTAAAGGTAGGACAGGGTAGTGAGGTGGAGCTGCAGCAAGCGACTAGCATATATGGTGGCTAACAACGCAAAAGAGAGCGAGAAGAGAAGCAAGGCACGGTCGATGAACTTATGATCAAGAAGTGATCCTAGAACAACCTACGTTAAGCATAACTCCAACACCGTGTTCACTTCTCGGTCTCCGCCGAGAAGAGACCATCACGGTTACACGCGCGGTTGATGTATTTTAATTAAGATCAACTTCGGGTTTTCTACAACCGGACATTAACAAATTCCCATCTGCCACATAACCGCGGGCACGGCTTTCGAAAGTTCAAAACCCTGCAGGGGTGTCCCAACTTAGCCCATGATAAGCTCTCGCGATCAACGAAGGATATTCCTTCTCCCCGGGAAGACCCGATCAGTCTCGGAATCCCGGCTACAAGACATTTCGACAGTAATAAAACAAGTCCAGCAAGACCGCCCGATGCGCCGACATCCCGATAGGAGCTGCACATATCTCGTTCTCGGGGCAACACCGGATGAGCAGTACGTACGGCAACCGACGATACCCCAAGTTGCCCAGGGGCGGCACCGCAAGTGGCTCTAGTTTGGACCAACACTTAGACAAGCATTGGCCCGGGGGGGCTAATAAAGATGACCCTTGGGTTAATTACTCCCAAGGGAAAGTAGGTGGTGGTGAGGCGAATGGTAAAACCAAGGTTGGGCCTCGCTGGAAAAGTCTTATTCAAAGCGAACTGTCAAGGGGGTCCCATAAATCACCCGACCGCGTTAGGGACGCAAAATCCGGGAACATAACACCGATATGACGGAAACTAGGGCTGCAAGAGTGGAACAAAACACCAGGCATAAGGCCGAGCCTTCCACCCTTTACCTAGTATATAGATGCATTAATTAAATAAGATATATTGTGATATCCCAACAAGTAAACATGTTCCAACAAGGAACAACATCTCCACGTTCCAACAAGGAACAAACTTCATCTTCACCTGCAACTAACAACGCTATAAGAGGGGCTGAGCAAAGCGGTAACATAGCCAAACAACGGTTTGCTAGGACAAGGTGGGTTAGAGGCTTGGTTTGACAATATGGGAGGAATGATAAGCAAGTGGTAGGTATCGCAGCATAGGCATAGCAAAAGAGCGAGCATCTAGCAAGCAAAGATAGAAGTGATTTCGAGGGTATGGTCATCTTGCCTGAGATCCCGCTAGGAAGAAGAACGAGTCCATGAAGAAGACAAGCGGACGTAGTCGAACGAATCCTCACAACTCCAGAACGAAACCGAAGCTAACGAGAGAAACAACCCGGAAAGAAACAAACAACATGGTAAACAACCATCACATAAACATGGCATGATGCACAACCAAGTATGATGCATGTCCGGTTTAATGAGGCATGGCATGGTAAAATGCACAAACAATACTACAAATTAAGTGGAGCTCAATATGCAACGGGTTGCATATTGACGAAACACCACATCAAGTTATTTAGTTCACTCCCGATTAGGAACACCACAATATTAAATGTTGTTAAACATGGCAAGGGGTGAAGCATAATTAAACTAACTATTTAGGCAAGTTTAAATGAGGCCGGAAATAAGAAACAACAATTCCGGTAAATCCCCATATGTCAATTAGCAATTTAATGCAAACACAGTTTACAATATTTTAAATGGTATTATCATGATGCGGATGACATGGGCAAGTTTTAAGCAATTTTATGAAAATGTTGACATGAGCATGATATGAAGCATTTGTCACCGTGGTGGAAGAAACGAAAAAGGGTGCCACGGCAACGACAACGGAAATGGTGCCACGGCAACATTCGGGACCCGGTAACTCGATTGAGATACCGATGCAAGAGAGAAGTGTGCAGATGTGCAGAACACGCAAGAGATGGGGAGTGATCCCGGATACCGGGTGTCCCACATGACGGTGGCATGGCAAACGAGGAACGTGCAAAGTCAATTCGATCATGGTGCAAAACTCGAGCATCTCATACAACACACAAGCATTCGTTCACGGGTCATCGTCTCGGCGTTATACCTTCAAAGCGTGCATTTCGAAGCGGATCGGTTCGTAGAGGAAGTAGTCGTTCACAGGACGTCGAGGGAAGTAGTGGTACTCGGCGATGGTAGAATAAGTAGTGGTCCACGTGGCGGTGGTAGTGGTACACGTTTTCGTAGAGGAACTTGACGACTCCAACGTCTTCGGGGCGACGGTAGTGGAAGTAGTGGTACTATCGGTCCTCGACGGTAGTGGTACACGTTTTTTTTTGTAGATGTTCGGGTCATCGTGTTGGTACTTGCCGCATCACCGGGTGTAGTCGTACACTTGGGTCTTGATGAATCCGAAGGTACTTGGCGATCCAAAATTGCTCCTGTAGACGAATTTGAGGTACTCCGGGGCAAAGGTTGCGATGTTGCAACGATGGTCTCGACGCATCCAGAACGAAACAAGGCCAAGTGGCCTCGGGCATCGCAGGTCGAAGCAGCAGTCATATTCATCCTCCCGCGAGCAGAGACGAGGGCACCATGAAGACCTACGAGAAGCAGCAACAACAAGGGCGTCGGGGAGGCCTAGCACGGCGCCGGAGATGGAAACGGGTGAAAAAACGAGGTTCCCCGGCAGCAGGGACGGCATCTGGCGATCCCTGGCCCGGTGGCTCGAAGCAGGGGCGCGGGGGCGCTCGAGGCAGGGCCGGAACCTACCGGTGGCGACGCGAGAGGAACCGGGCGGAGGAGACCCGAGGCGGCGGGATGGCGAGGTGGCCGGGTGGCGGCGACGGGCGGCGCCGGGAAGAGCAGCTGCAGTAGGGCGTGGGGGAGGAGCTGCAGGGGAGCGGCCGGAGATGCGCGACGCGGCTTCGCTGGCCCATGGCAGGAGGAGCTACGAGGAGGAGATGGAGGCGCCCGACAGCGACGAGCCGAAGGACGGAGGAGGTGCAGCGCGGGGCAGGGGAAGAACGGGTGAGGGGGAGCTCTCGCCTGACGGCGCCGTGAACGGGAGACGAGGGAGAGAGTGAGGGGATCGGGAGGATGAGACAGGGGAGGCTGGCGGCGCTGCAAGTAGGATGAGGGAGCCTGCGAGGGGATCGGGCTAGGGTTCGGTCGAGGCTAGGCTTAGGTGGGTGCGGATGGGCCTTGGGAGGCCGGCCCAAAGGAGAGGGAGGATGCTGGGCTCTCCACTCCCTCTCTCATATTACTTTAGCAGAAAAGACCAAAAAGGAGAGGAAAAGAAGGAGAGGTTTAGGAAAAGAATTTGGACAAGGGGATAATTTTCGCGAACTCACAAAAATACGCTTGTTCCGAGAAAATAGAAAAGGCCACACGTGAGGAGTTGAATTCAAACTCGTTTGCATTTAATTCAAATGGTTTGAATTAGGACAAGGTTTAAGAGTGGCCAAAATGTTGAGATTTTTGGTAGAGCTCCGGAAAAGGATGAAAGAATAAAAGACAAAGTTAGAGGTCGAGAGTTGTGATAACAAAGGCATTGGGATTATTTTGCAAGTGTGTTTGCGGTAAATCCAAATAATTGGAATATTTACTATAGCTCTCTAAATATCGAGAGGATATGTTTTAAAGAGAATCACCATGTGAATTCCCTCGATTTAAACGGATCAAAGATCCATGCCATTTATTTAGTTGAGTTGCAAAAGATTTATGAGATGATGGCATGATGACATGATGCAATGCAAAAATAAAAAGGGCAGGCACAAAAGAAACACACGGCGAAACCCGAAATATATGGAAGTCTTCTCGAGCATCGGTCTCGGGGCGTTACAACACTCCACCACTACGAGAGGATCTCGTCCCGAGATCTAGGATGGCACCGGAGAGAAACGGAAGAAAAGAGGTAAAACAAAGTTGCTTCTTTGACAAAAGAGTGAAACCAAAGAACCTTGAAAGGTTGAACAACTTGACAGAATACAACGAAGGTTAACAAAGTTGAAAACACTTCGTTAGAAAAGGAACAAGGAACATTACGAGAACCTTGTAGGTTGAAAGACATGGAAATAAGAGCTTCAAGAACCAAAATAATATGACCACACTAGTATAATGAGATAGCCAAGGAACAAGAATGACATAATTTGGACAGCACTCCGGTAGAAAAGAGATGGAAAACTGATAAGATGAAAAGAATTTGAAGAGATGACACAACACTCCGGTTAAATGGATAAGCACGAAAAAAAACATGATCCTCACAATTCGAGGGATGAGTGAAAAGAGGAACAACACAATGCCTCCGGAAGAAGAAATAGAAGATAGATCATTGGAATAAAGGAATGGAGAAGAAAATGACAACTTCTACCACAAATGAGTTTGGAAAGCACCCTTAAAAAGAAGGATAGAACGGAGTTGTTGGAAAAACTATCAACGAGAAGAATAGGTTTGTAGTGGGCTTATAGAAACATCTCAAAATTATGAGGTGAGCTTCTGCCACCAACGGAAACAAATGATTGGATTGATATCAACAAGGAGACGAGAAACTTATTTCACCGGGAGAACAAACGAAGAACTTGGGTCATTTATAAGCACCATAAAAGCAACAATCCTTAGGGAAAGCTTTAGGTGAAATATAACCCAAGATAACTCCAATGAAAAGATTGATGGATTTAAAATACCTCATTCTTGACAACATGTGAATCATGAAGCATGAAGGGAAATCGTCAAGAATGACATAACACCACCTCGAATGATAAGGTAGAAAGAATAGTACTTCCGAATGCAAGATGAAGAAATGCTTCAACTCCTCCAAACAAAACAAGTGTTAAGCACCCTGTTTAATTTTTTAGTATAGCTTGGCGGATCTTAACTCCGAGAGAAATCTTGACGAACAATTGAAGAATGAAAAGGGTCCTTGATAAACCACCATGTAGAGCCTCCATGAAGAAACTCCGGTAATAAAAGGAAGATAGAAAGAAAGAGAAGTTGAAAATACAAGGTGAAGCCTTGCAATGATTTAGATGGAGCTTTGAGATGATATAACCGAGAAAAATTTGGAACTCCGGAAAGAAAATTAGAAAGGTTGAACCCACGATGAAAAGAATTTGGAAGATCTTGTAGAAAGACAAATGACTGATGATAATTCATTCTTACGTCAAACTTTTAAATGAATTTGAGAATAGCTCCGGGAAGATTAGAAGAGTCATGTAAGATCCTGGGAAAAGACCTGTGGGTTAGGTCCCACTCAAAAGAAACACCGTTGAACGATTACTTGAAAGGGAGAACACACCGGTTGCTTTAAATGGCTTGAATGAGATAATATCCTCAAAAGAACTTGAGTGAATTGAGAATGGAAACTTGAATCTTCTGAGATATCTTCATCACTCCGGAACAAATGAATAGCGAGAGGTGAATGATTAACAGGTGCACCGGTACGAGAAAACATTAGAAACGAGGAAAAGATATGATCGATAAAGCTTGAATTGAATCCACCGGAGAAGAAAAAAGAATGAAGAATGATAAACTTGAAGTTGTTGCGCATCTTCATAGAAAATCACCGGGTAAGAACATTGAAAGAAAAGAATGAAGAGACTTCTCATGAATGAAATGGATACTTGATTAAGAAATCCGCGTCCTTGAAGAAATAAGGGTGGGAGGGCGGGAAAAACAAAGACAACTTGGAACGGATGAAGCAAACACCGTTGAGAAGAAATGATAATTGATCTTGCGAATGTTGAAGTGATCGGATCCACTTAAAGAGAGACACACCGGTTGGAAAGAATTGAAAAGACAACCTCAATGATCAAGAAGGATTAGTATCCACATAGGAGTATGAGAACACCATGTAGAAAAGGTATGGAATCAACACTTGACATTGAAGCAACTCGAATACCACAAAACAAAACAAGGATTTGGCTTGCAGAATAAGTCGGAAACAAACATATGATAGACCCCATATCGTATCATGTGTCTGTAGGAAAGATATTCTAGGAGCTACATGAATTCCCGCCTATAAACTCCCGAAACTTTCTGGTTATGCAATCAGGTGTTGGGGATACAGGGGACACAAAATATATCACCCAAACTAACAATACCTAGATCCAGCTGTATCCGTCCTTCAACACATAACCAAGAAACCTTCGGAAATCGTCTACCTCAACCTTCGAAAAGCATCCGTTATACGAGTTATGGCAATACTCCCGCACTCGCCTCGGTACTGGGCTATCAAGGTTATCTCACCAACAACTGTACAAAAGAGATTTTCAATGTCGGCGTACTAAACTCAAGTATTCCAGAACTGTGACGATAAAATTATGACGACAACACCTCGGAGCTCAACTCCCCGAGACACCTCCACTAAACCCCTGCTGACAGGAGGCACCAAGACAATGTTGTCATCACAAAACCATCGGAACGATTCTAAGATACCCGCGTGATCCTAAAATTTTTTTAGTGAAATTTGAGAAGAGAAGAGTCAAAACTCTACATCAGGATGCCTTACCAGAGCGATGAGGAGACTGGGAAGTAAAAAGAATTCCTAAACTCTCTGATACATAATTCCTAAATGACTCAAAACATTTTTCTAGACACAACTCGGCCGCTAAAAACGATCAATCAGTGGGGGCTCCTAAGGTCGGGGAAGGCTCTGATACCAACTTGTAACGCCCTCGATGCGGCTATATCTCCCACGTGTCGAAGCACGACTTAGAGGCATAACCGCATTGAAAGCAATGTCGCAAGTGAGGTAATCTTCACACAACCCATGTAATACATAAGGGAAAGAGATACATAGTTGGCTTACAATCTCCACTTCACACAATACATGAGTAGACCATTACATCAAGCACATACAGTCAAGGTCCGACTACGGAACCAAAATAAAAGAAGACTACCCCAAATGCTACACAGATCCCCGATCGTCCCGACTGGGCTCCACTACTGATCAACTGAAACGAAACAACACAATGAACAAGATCTTCATCGAGCTCCTCCTTGAGCTCAGGTGCGTCACCTGCACGGTTTCATCGGCACCTGCAAACTGGTTTTGGAAGTATCTGTGAGTCACGGGGACTCAGCAATCTCACACCCGCGAGATCAAGACTATTTAAGCTTAAAGGTAGGACAGGGTAGTGAGGTGGAGCTGCAGCAAGCGACTAGCATATATGGTGGCTAACAACGCAAAAGAGAGCGAGAAGAGAAGCAAGGCACGGCCGATGAACTTATGATCAAGAAGTGATCCTAGAACAACCTACGTCAAGCATAACTCCAACACCGTGTTCACTTCCTGGTCTCCGCCGAGAAGAGACCATCACGGTTACACACGCGGTTGATGTATTTTAATTAAGATCAACTTCGGGTTTTCTACAACCGGACATTAACAAATTCCCATCTGCCACATAACCGCGGGCACGGCTTTCGAAAGTTCAAAACCCTGCAGGGGTGTCCCAACTTAGCCCATGATAAGCTCTCGCGATCAACGAAGGATATTCCTTCTCCTCGGGAAGACCCGATCAGTCTCGGAATCCCGGCTACAAGACATTTCGACAGTAATAAAACAAGTCCAGCAAGACCGCCCGATGCGCCGACATCCCGATAGGAGCTGCACATATCTCGTTCTCAGGGCAACGCCGGATGAGCAGTACGTACGGCAACCGACGATACCCCAAGTTGCCCAGGGGCGGCACCGCAAGTGGCTCTAGTTTGGACCAACACTTAGACAAGCATTGGCCCGGGGGGGCTAATAAAGATGACCCTTGGGTTAATTACTCCCAAGGGAAAGTAGGTGGTGGTGAGGCGAATGGTAAAACCAAGGTTGGGCCTCGCTGGAAAAGTCTTATTCAAAGCGAACTGTCAAGGGGGTCCCATAATTCACCCGACCGCGTTAGGGACGCAAAATCCGGGAACATAACACCGATATGACGGAAACTAGGGCGGCAAGAGTGGAACAAAACACCAGGCATAAGGCCGAGCCTTCCACCCTTTACCTAGTATATAGATGCATTAATTAAATAAGATATATTGTGATATCCCAACAAGTAAACATGTTCCAACAAGGAACAACATCTCCATGTTCCAACAAGGAAAAACTTCATCTTCACCTGCAACTAACAACGCTATAAGAGGGGCTGAGCAAAGCGGTAACATAGCCAAACAACGGTTTGCTAGGACAAGGTGGGTTAGAGGCTTGGTTTGACAATATGGGAGGCATGATAAGCAAGTGGTAGGTATCGCAGCATAGGCATAGCAAAAGAGCGAGCATCTAGCAAGCAAAGATAGAAGTGATTTCGAGGGTATGGTCATCTTGCCTGAGATCCCGCTTGGAAGAAGAACGAGTCCATGAAGAAGACAAGCGGACATAGTCGAACGAATCCTCACAACTCCGGAACGAAACCGAAGCTAACGAGAGAAACAACCCTGAAAGAAACAAACAACATGGTAAACAACCATCACATAAACATGGCATGATGCACAACCAAGTATGATGCATGTCCGGTTTAATGAGGCATGGCATGGAAAAATGCACAAACAATACTACAAATTAAGTGGAGCTCAATATGCAACACCACATCAAGTTATTTACTTCACTCCCGATTAGGAACACCACAATATTAAATGTTGTTAAACATGGCAAGGGGTGAAGCATAATTAAACTAACTATTTGGGCAAGTTTAAATGAGGCCGGAAATAAGAAACAACAATTCCGGTAAATCCCCATATGTCAATTAGCAATTTAATGCAAACACAGTTTACAATATTTTAAATGGTATTATCATGATGCGGATGACATGGGCAAGTTTTAAGCAATTTTATGAAAATGTTGACATGAGCATGATATGAAGCATTTGTCACCGTGGTGGAAGAAACGAAAAAGGGTGCCACGGCAACGACAACGGAAATGGTGCCACGGCAACATTCGGGACCCGGTAACTCGATTGAGATACCGATGCAAGAGAGAAGTGTGCGGATGTGCGGAACACGCAAGAGATGGGGAGTGATCCCGGATACCGGGTGTCCCACATGACGGTGGCATGGCAAACGAGGAACGTGCAAAGACAATTCGATCACGGTGCAAAACTCGAGCATCTCATACAACACACAAGCATTCGTTCACGGGTCATCGTCTCGGCGTTATACCTTCGAAGCATGCATTTCGAAGCGGATCGGTTCGTAGAGGAAGTAGTCGTTCACAGGACGTCGAGGGAAGTAGTGGTACTCGGCGATGGTAGAATAAGTAGTGGTCCACGTGGCGGCGGTAGTGGTACACGTTTTCGTAGAGGAACTTGACGACTCCAACGTCTTCCGGGCGACGGTAGTGGAAGTAGTGGTGCTATCGGTCCTCGACGGTAGTGGTACACGTTTTTTTTGTAGATGTTCGGGTCATCGTGTTGGTACTTGCCGCATCACCGGGTGTAGTCGTACACTTGGGTCTTGATGAATCCGAAGGTACTTGGCGATCCAAAATTGCTCCTATAGACGAACTTGAGGTACTCCATGGCAGAGGTTGCGACGTTGCAACGATGGTCTCGACGCATCCAGAACGAAACAAGGCCAAGTGGCCTCGGGCATCGCAGGTCGAAGCAGCGGTCGTATTCATCCTCCCGCGAGCAGAGACGAGGGCACCATGAAGACCTACGAGAAGCAGCAACAGCAAGGGCGTCGGGGAGGCCTAGCACGGCGCCAGAGACGGAAACGGGTGAAAAAACGAGGTTCCCCGGCAGCAGGGACGACATCTGGCGATCCCTGGCCCGGTGGCTCGAAGCAGGGGCGCGGGAGGGCTCGAGGCAGGGCCGGAACCTGCCGGTGGCGACGCGAGAGGAACCGGGCGGAGGAGACCCGAGGTGGCGGGATGGCGAGGTGGCCGGGTGGCGGCGACGGGCGGCGCCGGGAAGAGCAGCTGCAGTAGGGCGTGGGGGAGGAGCTGCAGGGGAGCGGCCGGAGATGCGCGACGCGGCTCCGCTGGCCCATGGCAGGAGGAGCTACGAGGAGGAGAAGGAGGCGCCCGACAGCGACGAGCCGAAGGATGGAGGAGGTGCAGCGCGGGGCAGGGGAAGGACGGGTGAGGGGGAGCTCTCGCCTGACGGCGCTGTGAACGGGAGACGAGGGAGAGAGTGAGGGGATCGGGAGGATGAGACAGGGGAGGCTGGCGGCGCTGCAAGGAGGATGAGGGAGCCTGCGAGGGGATCGGGCTAGGGTTCGGTCGAGGCTAGGCTTAGGTGGGTGCGGATGGGCCTTGGGAGGCCGGCCCAAAGGAGAGGGAGGCTGCTGGGCTCTCCACTCCCTCTCTCATATTACTTTAGCAGAAAAGACCAAAAAAGGAGAGGAAAAGAAGGAGAGGTTTAGGAAAAGAATTTGGTCAAGGGGATAATTTTCCCGAACTCACAAAAATACGCTTGTTCCGAGAAAATAGAAAAGGCCACACGTGAGGAGTTGAATTCAAACTCGTTTGCATTTAATTCAAATGGTTTGAATTAGGACAAGGTTTAAGAGTGGCCAAAATGTTGAGATTTTTGGTAGAGCTCCGGAAAAGGATGAAAGAATAAAAGACAAAGTTAGAGGTCGAGAGTTGTGATAACAAAGGCATTGGGATTATTTTGCAAGTGTGTTTGCGGTAAATCCAAATAATTGGAATATTTACTATAGCTCTCTAAATATCGAGAGGATACGTTTTAAAGAGAATCACCATGTGAATTCCCTCGATTTAAATGGATCAAAGATCCATGCCATTTATTTAGTTGAGTTGCAAAAGATTTATGAGATGATGGCATGATGACATGATGCAATGCAAAAATAAAAAGGGCAGGCACAAAAGAAACACACGGCGAAACCCGGAATATATGGAAGTCTTCTCGAGCATCGGTCTCGGGGCGTTACATTGAACCAATGAAGAAGTATTGATAGTCCTGTAAAATTAGACATAATTATATCAATTAGACCAAATAGAAAATAATTCAATATGTTGTATATCCGTTATACAAAGTTCAATCTATCTTCTGATTATTAGTGTTTCAGTTAGGTGATTAGTCCTTCTACGACCGCCGGTTAATAGGTGAGCCATGACTTTTTACAGTAAAAAACGCAAAGGAAATAACAGGTTACTCCATTGATCTAACTAGTAGTGAATGAGCTAGTGTAGGTTACTCCATTGAATGAACCCAGCTGGTGTATATATATGGACGCAGCCACCACCAGTGGATACAGGTTCTAGTCAAATCAGACTCACCTATTAACCGACTTGGACTACAAATTCCTAATCTTGGTATTATACTCCTACCAACGCAGCTAGATAGCTAGGACAAGTCCTAGTCGGACTCAAGTTTGTATTTTTCCTAATCTAATTATACAGCCACGTTGATCACACCTTACTAATTCTGGTCGGACACTAGTAAAACAGGAAAAGCAAATCGACTCAAGCTAGTTTTCCTAGACTACTACACCGATGTAGATTTGTAGACTAATAAGTTTGGATTAAGCTAAAAATGTTTACTGCTACTGTACGCAGTCAGGGTAATGACCAGACTTCATGCATGAGTACTTCACAAATAAGCAAGCAAGCATATGTGTACATAGACACAGAACAGGAGTAACCGCCACTTAATTTGCTGATCCATTACCAACAGTTAGTTTACTCTCTTCTGTCAGCTGAGGCTCCTGGTTGCAGATGTATTATTGCTCTAGTACTAAACTACTGATCAGCAGCAGCAGCAGCAATAAACAAATCAAGCATGTTTGTGTCAAATTTTGCAGGTTGACATGTTATTACATGAAAAAACACTGAAACTTTTATAGCATACCACATCACATCCATGACCTCTTCTAAGAAGTTCCAGATTTTTCAAAACAGAATGACAACATATATATGATCCTAGGAGCAAACAATAATATGATTTGGCGCTATTAATATCAACATAATACAGCAATCACTATGCAGGCAGAGTATTAGTCACGCTTTTGTGTGATGCATGAGTGTTCCTAGTACTAGCAGCAATGGAGGCCGGAGCTTATGTCAGGCCCGAGTGGTTGTGAGTGTAGGATTTAGTAGAATTTGGGAAGAACTAGCGGAATTTGTCTCGGATCTGATGTATATTGAAAGTGTAAGAGGAGGTACTGTGTTAGGGTTCTAGCCCCGATCAAAGCATTCAGCAATTCCACATGATCCTCGCAGCCACAACCCGGTTGTTATAGGGAGATCAAGGACAGCTCACTAACGGAAAAGGAAAGAAAAGTAACAGTAACGGTCACGGCCATCCAACGGTGGCGATCGACTGGCCTAGGAGATCGCCATCGCAGTTGTCCATCTTCTGAATCGGTATTTGCCAGAAATGCTACAGTTATAACTGAACCTTGAGCCTTGCTAACTGAACTAGCATGACATTGCTCCCCCCTTGAGAACCGACGTGTCCTCACGACGTTTGTTGATTTTCTCTCCGCGCCTGAGTAGTGGTCTTGAAGAAAGCTGGGAAAGTGTACTTGATGAAATTCGCGTCTTCCCATGTTGCTTCGGCCGGAGGCAAATTTTCCCATTGAATGTACCACTGCACCACATGCATATTATGTCTGGGTACCTGTCTCACTTGCAGAACCTGAGTTGGTCCGGTTTTGATCGTCCTGTCAGCAGCCACCATTGGTAAGTTAGGGCTAGTAATAGATTTAGTGCCGATGTGCTTCTTTAACTGACTGACATGGAAAACTGGGTGAATTTGCACATGATCAGGGAACTGCACTTGTATGCCAACTTCCCAATCTTCTGGATTATCATAAATGGACCATAGTACCTGTTCTGCAGTTTTAATGCACCTCTGAATCCAAAGGCTGCTAACCTGTAAGGAGCCATTTTTAGATACACCATATCTCCCACTTCAAAAGCTCTCTCACTTCTTTTCAGGTCAGCATATTTCTTCATTCTGTTTTGAGCTTGCTGCAAATTTTCCTTTAAGTGCTCAATCATCTGTTGTTTAGCAGAGAGAAAGTTGTGTGCTTCCTCATCGTCTGGGCCTGGTACTGCCAACTCTGAGATCAAAGGTGGGGGAAAACCATAAAGTGCTTGGAAGGGAGACATTTTCAGGGCAGTGTGGTAGGTAGTGTTGTACCAAAATTCTGCCAGAGGCAACCAAGAGCACCATCTCTTTGGTTGAGTGGTAGTCATGCACCTAAGATAAGTTTGCAAACACTGATTAATCCTTTCTGTCTGGCCATTAGTCTGAGGGTGATATGTTGTGTTGTACCTCAATTCACTTTTTATACCAGCAAAGATATCTTTCCACAGTTTGCTAGTAAAGATTCTATCTCTGTCTGTGATAATGAGCTTAGGAGGACCATGCAATCTAATGATGTTGTCCACAAAGGCCTAAGCAACAATCAGCACATTGTAAGGGTGGGCAAGGGGTATAAAATGGGCATACTTGGTGAAGTTGTCCACAACCACCAAGATTACTTCCTTGCCCTGAGAACTTGGAAGTCCTTCAATGAAATCCATAGAAACATGTTGCCATGCCATGTCAGCAATGGGAAGAGGATCTAGCAGCCTAGGTTGAAGACAATTTTCATGTTTAGCTCTCTGACAGATGGGACAAGCACCAACAAAATCTTCCACAACAGTTTTTAAGCCAGGCCAATAGAAGATGTTCTTGATTCTGTGATAAGTAGCTCTAGTGCCTGAATGACCCCCAACAGGAGAACTATGCAAGGCAGTGAGAAGTCTCTGTCTCATATTAGCGCAATTGCCCACTAAGATTTTTCCTTTGTATCTGATTACTTCAGCAGTAACTGTGTAATCAGACATAGTATGGTTCTGTGCCAAGAGCAGCTTCTCAAGAATTTCCTTAGCACTTGGGTCTTGTTGATATCCCACTACTAATTCTTATGCCCAGACTGGGGTTGCAACTGAAATTGCCATGCAAGCTAGTAAAACTCTTGACAGAGCATCTGCCACTCTGTTTGATATTCCTTTCTTGTACTGATTTTGAAATTAAACTCCAGTAGTTTCATCATCAGTTTATGCTGCACCCCTTCAGTGATTTTCTGATCAGTTATAAACTTGAGAGATTGCTGGTCAGTTTTAATTATGAGTTCATGCCCAATTAAGTAATGTCTCCACCTTTTTAAGGCCTCCAGAATTGCCAGAGCTTCTTTTTCATAAGTGGACAGTGCTGCATTCCTAGGACAGAGGGAAGAGCTGTAGTAAGCTAGTGGCCTGCCCTGTTGCATGAGTACTGCCCCAATACCCTTGCCAGAAGCATCAGTCTCTAAGGTGAAAGGGAGAGAGAAATTGGGGAGAGCTAGTACAGGAGCTGTAGTAAGAGCTTGTTGCAGTTGCTGAAAGGCTGCATCATGTGCCTTTGTCCAGTGAAATTGTCCCTTTTTAAGCAAATCATGTAGAGGTCTACAAATCAACAAATAATTCCTTATGAATCTCCTGTAGTATCCTGCCAGGCCTAAGAAATTTCTCAGTTTTGTCACATTATCAGGAGCTGGCCATTCTGCAATAGCTTTGATTTTTTGTGGGTCAGTTGCTACTCCTTCAGTAGAAATCACATGGCCCAAGTACTCCACTTGTTGGACTGCAAACACACACTTGGATAATTTTGCTGATAACTGGTTTTCCTTGAGTATTTTGAGTACAGCCTCTATATGTTCCAAGTGCTCCTCTAGTGTTTTACTGTAGATGAGTATATCATCAAAGAAAACAAGGACAAATTTCCTCGGGTAGGGGCCAAAAATCTTATTCATCAAGGCTTGAAATGTGCCAGGCCGAAAGGCATTACTAAATATTCAAAGTGACCCAGAAATGTCCTAAAAGCAGTTTTGTGTATATCATCAGGGTGCATCATGATCTGATGATACCCTGCCCTTAAATCCAGTTTGGAGAAGTATTTGGCCCCTTGCAGTTCATCCAGTAGATCCTCTATCACTGGAATTGGAAATTTGTTTTTAATTGTCACTGAGTTGAGTTTTCTGAAATCAGTACACAGTCTCATGGAATTGTCCTTTTTCTTAACTAAAATCACTTATGCAGCATAAGGACTCTGACTGTGTCTAATGAAGTGAGCTGCTAGTAATTTCTTGATTTGTTCTTCCATCTCTTTTTTTGGTGCAGAGGAACTCTGTATGGCCTAGAGTGAGGAGGTTCAGTTCCAGGCTTTAATGGGATTGTATGATCACAATCCCTTTGTGGGGGCAATGTGTTAGGTTCCTCAAATAGACCAGCATACTGCATGAGCAGTTGCTGTATTTGGGGAGGTGTTTTGAACCCAGCAGGAGCCTGTAGGATTATATTATGTACTTGCAAGAGAAATGCTTCCGCTCCTTTTTCCAGTAACTTGTTCATTGTTTCAGCAGGAACTTCTTTTACTTTCTCAGGAGTGTTGAATATTGCAGCAGTGACTGTTGTTTTCCCTTGCATAGTAAAGCTGAAAGAATTTTCTGGAATGTTGAAAGCCATTGGGCTCATAAGTGTAAACCAGTCATACCCTAATATCACATCATGGCCAGGCAGTGGGAGAACTCTGAAGTTATACTGCAGAGCATGTTTTGCTAACTGAAAATTACAGTTAGGCACTACTGCTTTAGATATTAATTTGCCTCCTCCTGCAAGAGTAACCATCTTAGGCTGCACTGGTAATAAGTGGCAACCAACCTTTATAGCAAAGTCCTGACTGATAAAAGAAGAGGAACTTCCAGAATCCAGCACTGTTGTTGCTCTCTTTCCATTGATGTGAATAATTACAGTAGGAGTAGGAACTGCCAGTTTTTGTCCCATTGCATGGGGAGCGATGAACATAACTTGCTCTCCCTCCTCAGGTATTTCTTCCTGCTCTTGCTGTAATTCTTCTGCTCCCACTTCCTGCTCAGCTTGTTCTTGTTGCATTAAATGCACATGTGGAATTAACTTGCATTTGTGGCCATGCACCCACTTATCCCCACACCTCCACACTCACCTAATTTCCTCATTTTCTGGAATGTAGTGTTGTTTGCATCAGTTTGTTTACTCTGAACATTCTGCTATGCGGTAGTGTTAGAGTTGTTGGTTTTAGTCTGGTAGACACCACTATTTTTCTGATAAAAATTGACATAGTTGTTGCTGTTCTTCTTATTGACTGTAGTACTAGGAGGAAAGTTGCGTTCAATCTCTTTGGCCAAGCAAAAGGCATCAGTTAATGATTGTGGCCTCAATGGCCTCAGTTGAAATTTAATTCCCTCTCTGAGGCCATTTACATAACACCTGACAAACCATGTTTCTCCCAATTCAGGATTTTCTTCCATGACTTCTGCCATCAGGTCTTCAAACAGTTTGGTATATTCAATCACTGTGTTGTTGTCTTGTTTCAGTGAATTGAACTTTGCAGTAAGGTCATAAGAGCTCTGTTGAGAAAATCTCTTGACCACTTCTACTCCAAACTGTTTCCATCTCAACTGTTTCTTCAGGAGTCCAGATCTTCTGAGCCAAACATCAGTTTCATCAATTATATATAGTTGAGCTAAAGGTACTTTATACTCTTCAGGAGCATCTGCCATCTGAAAGTACTTGTTACATTGCCTCAACCAACCAACTGGATCCTCCCCTGAAAATCTAGGGAAATCCATCTTGGGGCCCTTAGTCAGAGATCTCATGAATTGTGCTTGCATGTCCTGTTCATAAGTCCCGTGATATCCTTGCCATAATTGTGTGACGCCCGGATAATTAAGCTACAGTAAACCTCTGTTAATGATCCCACGTCACCACAGTTGCTGTTGCTAATCTCGCGTTAGTTCGAAACCGATTCTGATTCAAATTCAAAATCAAATCAAACAGTAGAAGTTTTCAAATATTAAAACTAAAATGTTCGGAGTGAGCCAAATAATACATAGGTAATTGTGGTGGAGAAACCAAACCTTTATAAAATATTTAAACACTATTAGATGGATAAAACATCAGCAAAAACAATTATTTAAGAACTTTTAAATATTAAATAATTACGAAACTATTTTAGTTTGGGTAGCAAGTTAATGTGGCCGTGGCATATTTGGTAACAACAAATTAGGTGCCATTTTGGTATTTTGCTAAAGCAAAATAATAGAAAACTAAAAGAAAACCACCGATGGACCACTCTGTCAGTAAGACCATGTTAATATTGTTGATAACGTTCCGGTAACCACCGATGGATGAGAACTTTGCCTATTGGTCCTCCTCGTTCAACGAGCGGGAAAATGGTTCTCTTCATCCCTCGCCCTTGGTATCGATGTTGTTGCCGACATAACTGACAGGCTACCCTCTGACATGCCTTGCTTTCGTGACCGTGCAAGATGTCAACCCCTTTCTACTTTAACCCACATGGTGGGCCCATAACCCATAGTTCCACAGGATCGAAACCTGACTCTCCTGAACACCCCCTGTTCCCAAGGTTGTTCCTCGTGCGTGGCCTCGTATGTAATTCATGGGCCACCTTCCTAGTGATCTATTTTTGTAACAGACGCAATACTCAATCTCGTTGCTCTAGACCCCTTTCGCATGTTGTTTCAGACATCGAACGATTGCCTATCCATTTGAAACTTCTCATGGTACCTTCTTACCTTGCTCTCGATAACTTATTATGTTCAATTCGAGAGATACTTATGCTTCTCCCCCTGAGTTAACTGTTCGATGATCAATTTTGTTAGAATCCGGCCTTATAGAGTTTTCCCCACTCTTATCCTTTCGTAAGCCCGGTGAAGATCCTGAAGGAAGGATGACAATTTCATCATGATACATTGAGGCATAGGAGTGAAGACATCAATACTATGGATCGACCACTTCAAGGAGAGCAACCCAAGACCAAGAAGACTCAATAGATTTTCGTAACCAGAACTTGCCCCTTACTTCACCTCTTAAATCTCGGGACGAGATTTCTTGTAGTAGAGGAGAATTGTGACGCCCTGATAATTAAGCTACAGTAAACCTTTGTTAATGATGCCACGTCACCATGGTTACTGTTGCTAATCTCGCGTTAGTTCGAAACTGATTCCGATTCAAATTCAAAATCCAATCAAACAGTAAAAGTTTTCAAATATTAAAACTAAAATGTTCGGAGTGAGCCAAATAATACATAGGTAATTGTGGTGGAGAAACCAAACCTTTATAAAATATTTAAACACTATTAGATGGATAAAGCATCAGCGAAAACAATTATTTAAGTACTTTTAAATATTAAATAATTACGAAACTATTTTAGTTTGGGTACCAAGTTAATGTGGCCGTGGCATATTTGGTAACAACAAATTAGGTGAAACTAAAAGAAAACAGAAAATAAAATAAATAAAAAGTAAAAAAAGAAAGAAAGAAAAGAGAAAACCCTCCCGTGCTGGGCCCCTGGCCCATTTAGGCCAACCAGGCCAGCGGCCGGCCCACCCCAACTTCCCCTTATCCCACGTAACCCTAGCCCACCACCCGCAACACCTCCCACTCCCCCCCACGATCCCCACGCTCCTCTCCTCCTACCCCCAATCCAGATCGGGATCGGGGCAATCGCACCCAACGCCGCCGGCGCTTTCCCCCGACGACCGCGTCGCCGTCGCCGCGCTGGCCCCGCCGTCACCGACGCCCGCCTCCTCAAAGCCTCCGCCCCGCGTGGATCCGGTCTGGGCAGCCGACGCCCCGCGCCTCCCGTCGCCTCCCCGACCCCGTTGCTGGACCGACCCCATCTTCCTCCCTCGACGGTCTGCCTCCTCTCCGATGTCGTCGTCCCCGTCGCCTCCTCGCGCCTCGCTGCCCCGTTCCCTGTGTTTCCCTGTGAGCCGTCGTCTCCCCTCCTCTCTTTCTGCTTCTGCAGTCCCCGCCGCTCGCCGCATCCGCCCCTGGCCTCGGCGCGCCGTCCTCGGCCTCCCTGATTTGCCTCGGCGCACACGCGACACGCCCGCGCGCCCGGCGTCGTGCCCGTCCTCGGTCGCATCCGCCCCTGACCTCGGCGCGCCGTCCTCAGCCTCCCTGATTTGCCTCGGCGCACGCGCGACGTGCCCGCGCGCCCGGCGTCGTGCCCGTCCGGCCCTGGCCACGTCGTGATGCCCTCGCCTCGCCTTGCTCTTGCACGTGCTCACCACGGCCCCTCACCGGTCATGCCCGCTCTGCCGTCGCCGGCATGCCCGCGGCCTCGCCCCGGCGCGTCCTGCATTCGGGCGATGCCATGCCTGGGGCAACGCTCACACCCGCTGAGTCCGGGCGCCCGTTAGCCATAGCCCACACCCGCTATGGCCCCCTTGCCTATGACATGTGGGGCCCCAAACCCCACAGAACGTTTAAAAAAATAATAAAGAATAATAATTAATTAATTAATTAATTAATTAGCTAAAGAATTAATTAACTTAATTAATTTTGATTAGTTAAACCAAACAACTAAATAAACTAATTAACCATGATTAGTTAGTATAGTCAATGACCAGTGGGACCCACTGGTCAGGTTGACCAGTCAACCCTGTTGACTGCTGACGTCAGCATGACATCATGCCGATGTCATAAATCCATTTTCAAATTAAATTAAATAACTAATTAAATTCCAAAAATTAATAAAATCTTTAGAAAATCATATCTTTTAATCCGTAACTCGGATTAAATTATTTTCAACATGAAAGTTGCTCAGAACGACGAGACGAACCCGGATATGCAGCCTGTTCGTCCGCCACACACCCTAACCTATCCAACTCGCAACTTTCCCCCTCCGGCTCCTCTGCCCGAAAACGCGAAACACCGGGGATACTTTCCCGGATGTTTCCCCCCTTCCTCGGTATCACCTCTTACCGCATTAGGGCACACCTAGCATCACGCTTTGCTTTTTCATGCATCGCTATGCATCTGTTTGCTTAAATATTTATTGTTTCTCCCCCCTCTTCTCTCGCTAGACACCGAGACCGACGCCGCTGCTACCCAGTACGACTACGGAGTTGACGACCCCTCTCTCTTGCCACAGCAACCAGGCAAGCCCCCCCCCTTGATCACGAGATATCGCCTATTCTCTTCTATACTGCTTGCATTAGAGTAGTGTAGCATGTTACTGCTTTCTGTTATCCTATCCTGGTGCATAGCCTGTCGTTGTTACTACTGTTGTTACCTTTACCTGCAATCCTACATGCTTAGTATAGGATGCTAGTTTTTCATAAGTGGCCCTACATTCTTGTCCGTCTGCTGTGCTATACTATCGGGCCGTGATCACTCGGGAGGTGATCACGGTTATATACTATACATTATACATGATACATGTGGTGACTAAAGTCGGGTCAGCTCGAGGAGTACCCGCGACTGATTCACGAATTGGGGGCTGAAAGGACCTTTGTCCCGACGGCCCTCTGGGTGGATCTTTGTGGCGGAGCGATAGGGCGGGTTGAGACTACCTAGGTGAGAGGTGGGCCTGGCCCTGTCGGCGTTCGCGGTTATTTCAAAATAACACGCATAACGAGTTCTTGGTATTTGATCTGAGTCTGGCTACTGGCCTATACGCACTAACCAACTACGCGGGAACAGTTATGGGCACTCGACGTCGTGGTATTAGCCGAAGCCTCCGTGACGTCAGCGACTGAGCGGCGCGCGCCAGATTGGACCGTGTAACGTGACTTCCTTTGTAATGAAGGTTGCTAGGTCTGCTTCCGGCCGCCCACGCAACGTGCAGGTGTGCTAAGGGCGATGGGCCCAGACCCCTGTGCGCTTAGGTTTAGACCGGCGTGCTGACCTCTCTGTTGTGCCTAGGTAGGGTTGCAACATGTTGATCTTCCGAGGCCGGGCATGACCTAGGAAAGTGTGTCCGGCCAAATGGGATCAAGCGTGTTGGGTTATGAGGTGCACCCCTGCAGGGAAGTTAATCTATTCGAATAGCCGTGATCTTCGGTAACAGGACGACTTGGAGTTTTACCTTGACCTTATGACAACTAGAACCATATACTTAATAAAACACACCCTTCCAAGTGCCAGATACAACCCGGTGATCACTCTCTAACAGGGCATCGAGGAGGGGATCGCCGGGTAGGATTATGCTATGCGATGCTACCTGGAGGACTTCAGTCTACTCTCTTCTACATGCTGCAAGACGGAGGCTGCCAGAAGCATAGTCTTCGACAGGATTAGCTATCCCCCTCTTATTCTGGCATTCTGCAGTTTAGCCCACCGATATGGCCCTTTACACATATACCCATGCATATGTAGTGTAGCTCCTTGCTTGCGAGTACTTTGGCTGAGTACTCACGGTTGCCTTGTTCCCCCTTTTTTCCCATTTCTCTACCCGAATGCTGTGACCATACGATGGAGCCCAGGAGCCAGACGCCACCGTCGACGATGAATCCTACTACACTGGAGGTGCCTACTACTACGTGCATCCCGCTGACGACGACCAGGAGTAGTTAGGAGGATCCCAGGCAGGAGGCCTGTGCCTCTTTCGATCTGTATCCCAGTTCGTGCTAGCCTTCTTAAGGCAAACTTGTTTAACTTATGTCTGTACTCAGATATTGTTGCTTCCGCTGACTCGTCTATGATCGAGCACTTGTATTCGAGCCCTCGAGGCCCCTGGCTTGTATTATGATGCTTGTATGACTTATTTATGTGTTAGTGTTGTGTTGTGATATCTTCCCGTGAGTCCCTGATCTTGATCGTACACATTTGCGTGCATGATTAGTGTACGATTGAATCGGGGGCGTCACAAATTGCCTCTCTCTATTCTGCTGAAAGTGTTGATTGAAAACAGGTGTATGTTCAGCCTGTCTTGCTGTTACTGGAGTACCCACTGGGTGTAAGTGTCCTGTCTTCCTTGATTTCCAAAACCAGGAGGACCATTTGCTCTGTTTGTTCGAATGGGAGGTAGATTCTGTAAGTGCACTTCTTCTAACTGTTTAGATTTTTCTTTCTCTACTTCCAGTTGCTTCCTTAACTGTTCAATTCTGGTTTCCTGATCAGGCACTTGATCTGGGTTCAGGGTTGGAGACTTGGGCACTGTCTGAGACATTGAAGGTCTATCCAGATGTGGAACTTGTTGAGTGGTTTTAACCACAGTCTGCAGAACAGTACTGATTGCTGCCAGTTGCTTGCCCAGATCCAGTACCACTTGTTCCACTGAACCCACAGTCGATGAAATTTCTCCCTGTTTAGAGCCAATTGCCTAAACATCCTCTTGCAGCTTAGACACCTATGATTGCATTCTAGCGCTGTCTTTCTGGAGTACTCCAACATCCTCACGCATTGCCAGCACTTCCTGAAGATCTAAATCATCCATCGGTTTGGCCCGCCCCATCTCCTTAATCTGAAGTCAGGGTGAGGAATTTTACTACTGAATCTTCAGCAACCCTTCCCTCGACCATAGATCCTTCCGCCGCCTACCTAGTCGCTTCCTAGGCACACAGATCGAAGCATAGAGCACGGGATTTTACCGATCAAGCCGTGTGCACAAACAACCATCTCTGCTCGGCCGATCTGTGCCCGAATTCGCACCGCCGCTAGAAACACCGCGCCAACCCCGCCGCCAACGCCACCTACGACTCGTGCCCGGAGATCACGCTCGAAGAAGGGTGGGACTCACTGATCTCGAAAAAATTTGCCCCTCCGGAGCACCGCTGCCGAGAATCGATGGCTCATGATACCAATTTGTCAGGCCCGAGTGGTTGTGAGTGTAGGATTTAGTAGAATTTGGGAAGAACTAGCGGAATTTTTCTCAGATCTGATGTATATTGAAAGTGTAAGAGGACGTACTGTTTTAGGGTTCTAGCCCCCAATCAAAGCATTCAGCAATTCCACATGATCTCTCACCAGCCACAAGCCGGCTATTATAGGCAGAGCAAGGACAGCTCACTAACGGAAAAGGAAAGAAAAGTAACAGTAATGGTCACGGCCATCCAACGGTGGCGATCGACTATCCTAGGAGATCGCCATCGCAGCCGTCCATCCTCTGAATCGGTATTTGCCAGAAATGCTACAGTTATAATTGAACCTTGAGCCTTGCTAACTGAACTAGCCTGACAGCTTATGCAACAACGGAGACAAGGATGAAGCCACAAGGAAGGAAGGAACCAAGTAAGTAGCAACAGCATAGTGCAGATTGGAGTACGAACCTGAGCTGCTGCTGCTGTCCACCGATGGATCTCCGCCCTATGTTTTCGCTGTCGACTCCCCGACCCAATCCCCTCGCCTCCAATCGATGGTCGCTGAGGCTCTGCCGGTCCGCCACCAACTAACCGACCGCCGCTAGCGTAGCCGCGTCTCCCAGTCCCAGATCCACCAGCGGGGGAGGCTGCCGTGGTGGAGCGAGGGAGGGAGCGGGGACATGAAGAAATGTGCAGGGGGAGCGGGAGGATTTGGGAGGAGAAGAAGAGGCGACTCTATTTTCTCGGCGCCGGTAGGGAGGTCGCCGGGGTGGTGGGCGGCGGCGGCGGCGTGGGATGGGAGGGAGACGAGGGGTGAATCAGGAGACGAGAGGAGGGGATTTGGATCAAGGGTTGGGTGTTTTTTAGACAAACAGTGGTGGGTGGAGTGGGACGGTTGGTGGGGTGGATCGGGGGTGAGTGGTGTGGGAATATACTAGTAGCGTGGGCAGCTGACCTGCGCTACAGCTATTCACAACGTAGTAGCGCAGGTTTATAACCCTCGCTACTACTATGGCATGTCCTGCGGGGGCACGGCCGAGACCACTTAGTAGTAGCGCGGGTTTTTATCCCTCTCTACTACTAAGTAGCAGTAGCGAGGGGTATAAACCCGCGCTACTAGTAAGCGTCTGTGTATAAGCTTCTCCCTAGTAGTGCAAGGTAAACCATTGTAAACTCCTAGCAAATTAAGCATGGCATGGGCAACTATAATCTCTAATTGTCATTGCAAACATGTTTCATTCATAATAGGCTGAATCGAGAACGATGAACTAATCATATTTACAAAAACAAGAGAGGTCGAGTTCATACCAGCTTCTCTCATCTCAATCAGTCCATCATATATCGTCATTATTGCCTTTCACTTGCACGACCGAATGATGTGGATAATAATAATAGTGCACGTGCATTGGACTAAGCTGGAATTTCCCCAAGCTTAGGCTTTTGTCCTAAGTTGGTCTATGCCCCTGGATCAAAGTTGTAGTTGGGGTCGTACTGAGATGCAGCAGTTATTGCCTCATGAGCTGCCGCTTGGAGGCGAGCTGCCTCCGTCCTCCTCTTATACTCGTTCGCCTCCTCCCTAGTTATACTATATCTCCCTTTTGCCTGAAAGTCAAAGAAAGTAGGAGCAGGGAGAGCAACATGGAAAGTGCGGCACCTGTCAAACATTAGTCGGTACTGGAGAGGCTGTTCATTCCTCTCAATAAACTGATGGCGAACCAATAGCATCATAATCTAGATAAGCGGGAGGCAATTCCATATCATTTTCATGTATGGGTATCTCAAGAAAATTAGCCACACGGGTTGCATAAATCCCACCAAACAAGTCTCCATTCAAACCATTATTATGCAACCTTCGTGCAACAATGGCCCCCAAATTATATTGTTTATCTCCTAAAACAGCACTCTTGAGAACACTTAGGTCAGGAACACACATGTGACATGCCTCATCCTTACCGTTTATGCATCTACCTATAAAGAGAGCAAAGTAATGTATAGCAGGAAAATGAATGCTCCCTATGATAGCTTGTGTTATTTCCCTTGATTCCCCCATAGTGATACTAGCAAGAAAATCATTAAACTCAGATTTGCGAGGTTCACTAGCATGGGGAAGTTTACAAGCAGTATTAAAATCCTCTAAGTCCATAGTATAAGATTTACCATAGAGATCAAATAGGACAGTGTGAGAATTGCGTGAAGATGAAAATTTGAACCTTCTCACAAAGGAATCAGTTAGGTGATAATACTAAGGGCACTTATCTAGCATGAAGCCCTCGAGTTTAGCATTACACACATATGCGTCAAATTCCTCCTTAATTCCAGCTCGAACCATGAAATCTTCTGACGGCCATTCACAAGGCCGCACTTGAGCTTCTCTTGGTGGTTCATGGTTCGGCTCATGTATTGCAGGCCTGGGTCCTTGCTTCCATGAAGAACCACCTTGGTACATTTTCCTAAACATATTTCTTCCTCTGAAAAATTTCTGAAAATTTTAGTAACTTAAAATAAAAGTTAAGCAAACTCAACAAAATTGATGGCAACTACTCCCACAAGTGCCTAGAGACTATATCATGCATTAGAACTACTTGGGACTATATAAATTTGACATGCAAGCTCAAAAACAGGGTCACCTAGGCAGCAAAAATTTGCAATGAATAAAGCACTAGAACAAAAACTAATTGGACCATTGGAGGAGTCACATACCGAAGAACAATCCCCCAACGCAGTTTTGTGAGTGGAGCTTTGAGCAAGGAGATCGAAAATCGTAGCAAGATGAGCTAGAACTCGTGCTTGAGCTGGTTGGTGATTTTGTTTGGTGAGGAAGGAGTGTGTGGTTGCTGGAATAAGTGGAGAGGGCCACCAGGGGCCCACGAGGCAGGGGCGCGCCCAGGGGGTGGGCGCGCCCTGGACCCTCGTGGCCAGGTGCTTGCTCCCCCTGATGTGTTCTCAGTGCCAGATATTCTCAAATATCTAGAAAAAAATCATATTTCATTTTCAGGGCATTTGGAGAACTTCTATTTTCGAGGTATTTTTTATTGCATAGATAATTCAGAAAATAGTCAGAGTATACTATTTTTGCTTTATTAAATCTAAATAACAGAAAGTAAAATGAGGGTACAGAAGGTTGTGCTTTCTAACCTCATCCATCTCATGCTCATCAAAAGGAATCCACTAACAAGGTTGATCAAGTCTTGTTAACAAATTCTTTTCGAATAACATGGAACCGGAGAAATTTCGAATAACACTAGGTTACCTCAACGGGGATATGCACATCCCCAACAATAAGAGTATCATATCTCTTCTTGGCAGTAGGAAGAGGAAATTCAAAACCTCCAATAGTAATAGTTGAAAAATTTCCGATAGAATTGATACTGTGGACTTGAGGTTGTTTCCTCAGAAAGTGTACCGTGTGCTCATTACCATTAACATGAAAAGTGACATTGTCTTTGTTGCTATCAATAACAGCCCCTGCGGTATTCAAAAAGGGTCTAACAAGGATAATCGACATACTATCGTCCTCGGGAATATCAAGAATAACAAAGTCCGTTAAAATAGTAACATTTGCAACCACAACAGGCACTTCCTCACAAATATCGACAGGTATAGCGGTTGATTTATCGGCCATTTGCAAAGATATTTCAGTAGGTGTCAACTTATCCAAATCAAGTCTACGATATAAAGAGAGAGGCATAACACTAACACCGGCTCCAACATCACATAAAGCAGTTTTAACATAATTTATTTTAATGGAGCATGGTATAGTTGGTACTCCTGGATCTCCAAGTTTCTTAGGTATTCCATCCTTAAAAGTATAATTAGCAAGCATGGTGGAAATCTCAGCTTCCGGTATCTTTGTTTTATTTGTAACAATATCCTTCATATACTTAGCATAAGGATTCATTTTAAGCATATCAGTCAAACGCATACACAAAAAGATAGGTCTAATCATTTCAGCAAAGCGCTCAAAAATCCTCATCATCCTTTTTCTTGCATGGTTTGGGAGGAAAAGGCATGGGTTTCTAAACCCATGGTTCTCTCTCTTTACCGTGCTTCCTAGCAACGAAGTCTCTCTTATCATAACATTGATTCTTTGATTGTGGGTTATCAAGATCAACACCAGGTTCAATCTCTACATCATTGTTATTGCTAGGTTGAGCATCAACATGAACATCATCATTAACATTATCACTAGGTTCATGTTCTTTACCAGATTTTGTTTCAGCATCAGAAATAGAAATATCATTGGGATTCTCAGGTGTGTCAACAACAGGTTCACTAGAAGCATGCAAAGTCCTATCACTTTTATTTTTCTTCTTTTTAGAAGGACTAGGTGCATCGACATTAGTTCTCTAAGAATCCTGCTCAATTCTCTTAGGGTGACCCTCAGGATACAATCCAGAGTCATTTTACCCCCTCTAGTCATAACTCTAACAGCATATCATTCTTCTTATTATTTAATTCATTGAGCAAATCATTTTGAGCTTTAAGTACTTGCTCTACTTGAGTGGTAACCATAGAAGCATGTTTACTAATGAGTTTAAGTTCACCTTTAACTCTAGACATATAATCACTCAAGTGCTCAATCATATAAGCATTGCGTTTCAATTGTCTACCAACATAAGCATTGAAGTTTTCTTGTTTAACAATAAAATTATCAAGCTCATCTAAGCATTGGCTAGCAGACTTATAAGAAGGAATATCACCTTCATCAAATCTATAGAGAGAATTTACCTTCACTACCTGTGTTGGGTTATCAAGACCATGTATTTCTTCAATAGGCGGCAAATTAAGACCATGTATTTCTTCAATAGGAGGTAAATTCTTAACATCATCAGCTTTAATTCCCTTTTCTTTCATATATTTATTTGCCTCTTGCATATCTTCAGGACTGAGAAATAGAATACCCCTTTTCTTCGGAGTTGGCTTAGGGGTTGGTTCAGGAAGTATCCAATTATTTTCATTGGTCAACATATTATTCAATAGCAATTCAGCTTGATCAACTATTCTTTCCCTGAAAACACAACCAACACAACTATCGAGGTGGTCTCTGGAAGCATCGGTTAGTCCATTATAAAAGATATCAAGTATTTCATTTTTCTTGAGAGGATGATCAGGCAAAGCATCAAGTAATTGGAGAAGCCTCCCCCAAGCTTGTGGGAGACTCTCTTCTTCAATTTGCACAAAATTATATATTTCCCTTAAGGCAGCTTGTTTCTTATGAGCGGGGAAATATTTAGCAGAGAAGTAATAAATCATATCCTGGAGACTACGCACACAACCAGGATCAAGAGAATTAAACCATGTTTTAGCATCACCCTTTAATGAGAACGGAAATAACTTAAGGATATAGTAATAGCGAGTTTTCTTATCATTAGTGAACAGGGTGGCTATATCATTTAATTTAGTAAGATGTGCCGCAACAGTTTCAGATTCATAGCCATAAAAAGGATCAGATTCAACCAAAGTAATTATCTCAGGATCAATAGAGAAATCATAATCCTTATCAGTAACACAGATAGGTGAAGTAGCAAAAGCAGGGTCATATTTCATTCTAGCATTCAAAGATTTTTCTTTCAGCTTAGCTAATAATTTCTTAAGATCATTTCTATCATTGCAAGAAAGAAAGTCTCTAGCAGTTTCTTCATCCATAACATAACCCTTAGGCACAACAGGCAATTCATATCTAGGGGGAGAATCTTCATCATGACTTTCAACAATATTATCAGTTTCAATAATTTCATTCTCTCTAGCCCTAGCAAGTTGTTCATCAAGAAATTCACCTAATGGCACGATAGTATCAAGCATAGAAGTAGTTTCATCATAAGTATCATGCATAGTTGAAGTGGCATCATCAATAACATGCGACATATCAGAATTAATAGCAGAAGCAGGTTTAGGTGTCGCAAGCTTACTCAAAACAGAAGGTGAATCAAGTGCAGAGCTAGATGGCAGTTCCTTACCTCCCCTCGTAGTTGAGGGAAAAATCTTAGTTCTTTCGTCTTTCAAGTTCCTCATAGTGACCAGTAGATATAAATCCCAAGTGACTCAAAGAATAGAGCTATGCTCCACGGCAACGGCGCCAGAAAATAGTCTTGATAACCCACAAGTATAGGGGATCTCAACAGTTTTCGAGGGTAGAGTATTCAACCCAAATTTATTGATTTGACACGAGGGGAGCCAAATAATATTCTCAAGTATTAGCAGCTGAGTTGTCAATTCAACCACACCTGGATAACTTAATATCTGCAACAAAGTATTTAGTAGCAAAGTAGTATGGAAGTAACGGTAACAGTGGCAAAAGTAACAGTAGTAGTTTTGTAGTAATTGTAACAGTGGCAATGGTAAAGTAACTAAGCAAAGAGAAATATGTAAAAAGCTCTTAGGCATTGGATCGGTGATGGAGAATTATGCCGGATGCGATTCCTCATGCAATAGTTATAACATAGGGTGACACAGAACTAGCTCCAGTTCATCAATGTAATGTAGGCATGTATGCCGAATATAGTCATACGTGCTTGTGGAAAAGAACTTGCATGACATCTTTTGTCCTACCCTCCCGTGGTAGCGGGGTCCTATTGGAAACTAAGGATATTAAGGCCTCCTTTTAATAGAGTACCGGACCAAAGCATTAACACTTAGTGAATACATGAACTCCTCAAACTACGGTCATCACCGGGAGTGGTCCCGATTATTGTCACTTTGGGGTTGTCGGATCGTAACACATAGTAGGTGACTATTGACTTGCAAGATAGGATCAAGAACTCACATATATTCATGAAAACATAATAGGTTCAAATCTAAAATCATGGCACTCGGGCCCTAGTGACAAGCATTAAGCATAGCAAAGTCATAGCAACATCAATCTCAGAACATAATGGATACTAGGGATCAAACCCTAACAAAACTAACTTAATTACATGGTAAATATCATCCAACCCATCACCGTCCAGCAAGCCTACGATGGAATTACTCACGCACGGCGGTGAGCATCATGAAATTGGTGATGGAGGAAGGTCGATGATGATGACGGCGGCGAATTCCCCTCTCCGGAGCCCTGAACAGACTCCATATCAGCCCTCCCGAGAGAAATTAGGGCTTGGCGGCGGCTCCGTATCGTAAAACATGATGAATCCTTCTCTCTGATTTTTTTTCTCCCCAAACGTGAATACATGGAGTTGGAGTTGAGGTCGGTGGAGCTCCAGGGGGCCCACGAGGCAGGGGGTTTGCCCAGGGGGGTAGTGGACAGGGTGTGGTCCCCCTGGCCTTGATTCTTTTGCTAATATTTTTTATTAATTCCAAAAATATTCTCCGTGAAGTTTCAGGTCATTCCGAGAACTTTTATTTCTGCGCAAAAATAACACCATGGCAATTCTGCTGAAAACAACATCAGTCCGGGTTAGTTCCATTCAAATCATGCAAGTTAGAGTCTAAAACAAGGGCAAAAGTGTTTGGAAAACTAGATACGATGGAGACGTATCACTACTTCTTCTTCTTCTTGGGAATGGCCTCTAGACGGTACAGGGTGCCCTCGTTGTCGGGGTCTTCGATCGTTGTGGCTTGGAAGGCGCACTCAAGGGATTACACCGCATCTCTTTCTTCACAGGGGACCGTGATGACTCCGCCGCTCCTTGACATCTTGAGGACGTTGTAGCCGTGGTGGGTCACTGCCATAAACTTGGCCAAAGCTGGATACCCAAGGATGGCGTTGTACGGCAGACGGATGTGGGCAACACCAAAGTCAATGAGCTCGGTGCGGTAGTTGTTATGCTGGCCAAAGGTGACAGGGGGCGGACCTACCCTATCGGGCTGGTGGAGCCGTCTGTCACTCCTAAGAAAGGCTTGGTAGGTTGTAGCTGATCGTATGGTACTTGGAGGCTATTGAATGTCTCGACGAACAGGACATTGAGCCCTATGCCGCTGCCGATGAGGGTCTTGGTGACTTGGACGTTGCTGATGACGGGTCAGCAAAGCATTGGGAGGGCGCCGGCAGTAGCCGCGCATTTGAGCTAGTCCGATGAGCTGAAGGTGATGGCGCACTTGGACCACCTGAGCGGGCGCGTGGCCTCGAGCCTGGGAAGGGCCGCGTTCACCTCACGAACAAACTGCTTGAAGATGCGCTGGGAAGCTGGGGCCTGAGCACCGCCCAAGATGCAGGCGATAGCGCGCGGCTCCTGGAAGCCCCCAGCCCCCTCGTCCTGATGGTGGTCGTCGTTCCTTCTTGGCGGTGGCGGCAACGGAGGGAGGCCAGTATTGGCCTGAGGACGGTCCTCACGAGGCTGGTCCCTCCACGCGCCCTCACGAGGCTGGTCCTGCCAGTGCTCCTCGCAAGGCCGGTCGCGCCACTCTTGACGGGGGCCGCGGTCGTCCCAACGTCCTCCACTTTGTCCTCCTCCTCGGCCGTAGCCCCAGTCGCTGCGCTCGGGGCGTCGACCGAAGCGTCCATCTCGAATGGCCCTGAGCTCATGGCAGTCGTTGGTGTTGTGGATGTGTACGTTGTGGAAGGCGCAGAACGGACGGCTGCTCTTAGACGACTCGGGGTGGTCCCGGCCGCGTTTCGTGTCCGGCTCGGCTGCGAGCAGAACTACTCCCTTGCGCTTCACGTCCTTGGCCTTGGCTTTCTTCTCTTCTGGGTCGGCAGCAGGGAGCTCGAGGAGGGAGAGGCACCCCTCCTCAACTCTTGCGCACTTGGTCGCCATGTTGAACATCTCCAGAGCCGTGCATAGCTCCTCGTGGATGGCGAGCTCCTCCTTCATCTTGACGTCGCGGACACCATCAGAGAACGCTGAAATGATGGCCTCGTCTGTCACCTTGGGAATCTTGAGGCGAAGTTATTGAAGCGCTGGATGTACTTCTGCAGGGTCTCTCCTGACTGATGCTTGATGCGGCGCAGGTCACCCGCAGCCGGTGGGTGGTCACGAGTGCGCTGGAAGTTGGCGACGAAGCGGTCGCGCATCTCACCCCAGGAGAAGATTGACCCCGATGGCAAATTTAGGAGCCATGAGCGAGCACCATCTTTGAGAGCCACGGGAAACCAGTTCGCCATGACTTTTCTCGGGGGAAATCGACACCTATGGAATCACTGGGATCCCTTCTACGGTTGGCGGGCGCCGAGATGTACAAAGAGCGGGTCTGACAGGAAGCACACAGATCGTTTACCCAGGTTCGGGTCGTGAAGATGCGTAATACCCTAGTCCTGCTTTGGTGGATGTATTCGAGTGTTCTTGTGTTCTTGAGCTAGCTACGGGCCCAAAAGATCAGAATCCTCTTCCTGGTCACCTCGGGCCTCCTTTTATAGGTAAAAGGGGCTGCCACAATGGCACACAGGACATGGAAAGGTGTACAGTGGATGAGTCTATCCTCTGCCACCATCAGACGAACGCATTTAATGCGCTGCCGATGTGCCTCTCTCGCTTTATCGGGGACGGCAAGGAAGCGCGTCCCAGCTGTCGCCGCCTCGCCTGGCTTCGACACGCGTCCAAGATGACGAGGCATCGTGGCACCACGTTGGCTGGCTGCTGGGCTGGCGCGGTGGTGGAGCCTTCACGAAGACCTGCATGCCACCACGCAGGTGCTTGCTGAGTCGGTTGTGGAAGCCGCTCGTCGCCACGCAGGTGCCTGCTCAGCTGGTTGAGCTGGCAGCCGCATGGGGACATCAATGGAGCCTTGGCAGACGCGGGCCCGGCCACGGCCCCGTAAGTGTCTTTGGCAAGGGCCTTGCCGGGGCCCCGGCAAGGGTCTTGCCTGTAACATCCCAAATTTTCAATTTGGAATGTTATACATTAGATCATCATGCATATCATATTTTATTTGCTTTTGGTTTTGATCCTAGAAATTCTACGCAACTCAAGGACCCACGGAGAGAGTTGGGGATTTCGTTATTTTCATATTTGAGTTTTCTCAAAATTGGAGAATAGGATCATTTGATTTTATTTATTTTATCATCAATTATTTCTATTACAAACTATGAGAGAGGGAATAAAATGACTTTCCCAAAATAAAGAAATATTGAGGATTTAATAATAAAATCAAATAAGATTTTATTTCGGAGTTTTTCGATATTTTATTTGAATTTAGGAAAAATTTGCGTTTTCCAAAAATGGCATTTAGGCCCCAAATAAATGTTCACTTTGTCGGGCTTGATTTTAGAAGTCAGGGAAAATTTATTTCGGGATTTTTGGAGTCCGTTTAGTATTTCTTTTTATTTTTCTTCTGTGCGTTAATATTTTAAAAAAATGAACCGACCTACGGGCCGTGTTCGACACGGACTCCGGCCCGAGGTGGCTTTATAAGCCGGGGGGAGCCAGCCCGAAGGCCCAGCCGCGCCCAAACCCTAGCCCGCCCGCGCCCCAGCCCCGCGCCGCCGCAAGCCACCGCCGCAAGCCGCCGCCGCCGCCGCCGCGCCGCTTGCGCCGCCGCCGCCTTGCCGCGCCGCTGCCCGCCGACCCGCCGGACGCCGCTGCCGTCGATCCCGCCGCTCGAGGTTCGCCTCACCTCGAAATCCATGTCGTCGGTTTTTTTTTTAAAAAAACCGTATCGGTTTTCGTCGGTTTTCATCGGTTTATTTTTTTTAGCTTCAGTTTTTTTATTAGATCGGTTTTTTTTCGGGTTAGGTTAAATAGCGAGCGTTCGCTCGTTCGTTCGTTTTAACGAACATGTTCATCATTTAGATCTGTATAACGAACGTTCGTTCGATAATCCGTTCGTCGTTTTTCTTTTTCTCGGATTTCCCGCGGTTATTTTCTGATCGCGATTTCTGATCTGATTTTCGTTTTAGTATAACTTTTCGCTCGTTTATCGAAATCAGGCGATTCAAGCGCCTGGAGTTTTGTCTCGAAACTCTCTATCCGTTTAACCAACTTAAACAAGTTTTTGCTTCTGTAAAATTTGACTTAGATCCAGATTAGTAGAATGAAGTTGTTTTCTTTCGCCGTTTGACTTTCGTTGCTTCGTTCGATTTGATTCTTTTTGCAAAACCGGAGTTCTTAAGTTGAACTTTCTGGTTAGATCTCTTAGTTGAGTTTTACCTGTGCATTAGATTGAGTACTTATTGTTTGTTTGTTTGTTTGTCTGCGATAGAATACCCGGAGTGCGCTGCATGTTACTTCGAATCTCTAGGTTTCGCGGATCATCAGCAAGGCAAGTAACACTTTGATCATACCTCTTTTACTACCCAGTTTTATTGCATTAGATCAATCCTCAAATTGCATGATTAGGATCTAATTAAATTGTGGGATGGGAAGTAGCTGAGGTAGTACCTATTACCTGTTTTATTATAAACCTTTGGGAGTTACTTCTACGTTTGCTTATTATGCCATGCTATGCTAGTAGACGTGGATTGGTTGAGTGATGTCCATGACAGATGTGAGTTTGATAAATTAATGGTTTACCTAAGGTGGCAACTTAAACACACATCTGGGTGGATTGAGGTACCTGGGTATTCCAGGATTGCCTGTTGTTTTTTTTATGGACCGCCACCCAGGCTCAAAGGGATCATGAGATTATTCATACTAGAAACTTCCGTGTGCAGCCACAAGCCATTATGGGCTCTGGCATAGTTGATTAAGTCGTGCGAACTCTTACAGGGTAGATTAGCAGATGTAGGGGAAAGTAGGTGTACCGGTCTATCCATCGTAAGGTGCTAGCGCTTCTGAAAGACTGTGTCTCGGTCATCCGTTTCTCAAACACCATGTAGTGCGAGAAATCCAACAGAGGAGATCGAGTCTTGTGGGAAAAAGTGCGCAAACCTCTGCAGAGTGTACAAACTAATCATGGTTAGTCGTGTCCCCGGTTATGGACGTTTTGAGTATCTAGTACTTGGATATCATGTGAATCTCATCATGTTACTCTAAATTAATGTTGTTGGGTTTTAATGATGATTATTTTAATGGGATTGAGGATGCTGTCAACCATTCTCAATGTTTAACAACCACCATGATAGTTAAATAAATTTATTCCTTTGCAGTAGGGAAAAATTGGCTTTATGCAAAAATTGTAACCATAGAGCTTTCCACCAGCCATATATGCATGTAGTATAGACCATTCTTTCATTACTCTCTATGTGTTACATTGCCAGCATATTCCCTGTGCTGACCCGTTTTCGGGCTGCAACGTTTCATGTTGCAGACTTTTTAGACGACGAGTAAGGTGCCTTTTAGGTTGTGGTTCTATACTCAGTGATGCCGTTGGAGTTGATGGACTCGCTTATCTTCCAAGCCTTCCGCTGTTATTGTTATTAGATGGCCTTAAGCCATATTTATTGTAATAAGTTCTCTTTGAGACATCGATGTAATAAGTGTGTGATTGCTACTCTGTTATAAATCCTTCAAAGTACTGTGTGGTGTCAGCATTACTGATCCAGGGATGACACCTGAGCACAGACGTCAGACTGTTTGAGGTCTGGTCGCTACATTGCCGCGACACCGTGGATGTCCCCGGCAAGGGTCTTGCCGGGGGTCTCGTGGATCTCCTCGGCAAGGATCTCACCGAGGGTCGTCGTCTTTTGGTCCTCATCTGATCTCATGTGTTCATGATCTTGACGAAGATCTGCATGCATCCACAGAGGAGCCTCCCGAGCCTTGGTTCCAGTGTAGTTGGTTGGTGGTGTTGGAACCCGCGGGCTCAAGGGTGTCTTGTTGTGCTGGCATCGGGCAAGTTGCCTCGGCAAGGCTCTTGCCGGGGCTGCGGAGGCTGCCCCGGCAAGGGTCCTGCCGGGGGAGTCCACTTTGCCCTCTTGCTCTTTTGTGTTTTCTTGGTCTTGGTGTTGCCTTTGGTCGCCTTGCGCTTCGGCTTCCTTCCTCTGCCCTGCTTAGTGTGTTCGTGGGCGTGGCTCCGACTGCCCGTGCACAAGTAAAGGGGTAAAAAAGGAGTGCCCCTACTTTTGTACACCGACAGGAGCCCCCAGCCCTGGGCCACACATAAGCGCGACACATTGTTGGGCCAGGCCCAGAACGGTGCGCAGGCAGGCGGTGCGGGATTTTACCGTGGTAACTTTTCACTTGCTTGCGCTTCCCCACAACCCGCGTTGAACGCGCGACGTCGAGGGTCGTGCGTGACCTGGGGGTCATGCGTGGGGCGGTTCCCGCATGCATGCGTCACATCACAGTAAATGGGAAAGAGGCGGCCTGCGCCTTCACATAAAAAGGAATAATCGCAGGCGTGCTGCTCATTTACCCCCTGTGCCCTCTCCAATCTCGGAACCGCCGTCCCCTTCTTCCTCCCTCTCAAGCTTTCACCTTTGCTCGCCGTCGCCGCGTCTTCGTCGCCCTCCCCTCTTTGCCCCTCGCAGCCGTCATGGCTCCCAAAACCAATAAAGGCAAGGGAGTGGCCAAGGACGCCGGGGCGGAGGAGCCGCTGGAGAGCGAGTTGGCGGTGCGGCCGACGCAGTCCACCTACTTCCCCATGACGGTCGACGCGGTCCACCTCCGGGACTACTTCAAGCATCTGTGGGGGTGCAAGACGGGGGGGAGACGATGGGGCATCCGGCCAAGCGCGTCATCCCTGCTGCTTTCACCAAGGCCGGCCCGAATCGGTACCCATTCTTCGTCGACTACTTTTCCTGCGGCCTCTGCCCCCCTTCTCTGATTTCTTCAACGATGTCATGCACACCTACGGCTTCCACCTCCTGGATTTCACTCCAAATGTCGTCGCGTGCATGGCCCTTTTTGCGCACCTCTGCGAGGGCTTCGTCAGGGTGCATCCCAACACGGTGCTCTTCCGCCACTACTTCTTCCCTCGGATCCAAAAGGGGGGCGCCATTTCCGGTTCTGTCGCCTAGATCCCAAGGTCCAAGGGGACATACCCGAAGGGTGCCCAGAAGGAGAGGTGGGAGGAGTGGTGGGCCGGTGGTGCTGGATTGAGGAGGAGGACCCGTGGGAATTCTGCCAAGTTCGCCAAGCGCTGCAGGTTTGCAGAAACGATTGGAGCAATGTTGACGCCGATGACGTGAAGCTCACGGACGCCACCACCAGGATTATGCGCCTTACTGAGGCCGGGCTCACCCTTGAGATGATCGGGGCGGATTTCATCCACCGCCGAATCGCTCCGCTGCACAACAAGGGGAGGCCGGCCTGGCTCTTCACGAATGCGGCCGACATCATGAGGCTTCGCCCCGGCTTGGACCACAACCTCACAGTGATGGGGCACGCTCACTTCTGCTAGCGGCTCTTCCAGCTCGACGTGAACCGTGACGGCAAAGTCATGCGGTCCGGCAAGGCCGCCAAAACCGGCAAGGTTGCCAAGGGGCCCTTGTTTGGGTTGGCGGCGGGGGTGGTTCCGCCGAGCAATAACTCGCGCTGAAACGACAGCATTGCCATGATGCCGGAGTTCAACGCGCATGGCCTCATCCCAAATTGGGCCGAGCCGCCGGAGGATCAAGTGCAGGAGTTCTTTGATACCTTGGAGGAGAAGTACGTCCACGCCGAGCTGCTGCTTGTTCAGGACACCACCCAGGCGGAGCTGGACTACATCGCCGCTAGGGCGACGGAGGCGGAGCTCGCCAAGGAGGCCGGTAGCACCGGCGGCGTGGAGGACAAGGCCGCGGCGGCCATAGAGGAAAAGGAGCTCGCCCAGTGGGCGGAGTCCGCTGGGGAGGCCAGCAGCGCCGACACCGGGGCCCCTCTCATTGAGGATGTGGTCGATGAGTCGTCGGAGGAGGAGGAGGAGGTCGAGGCTGCCGACCCTCCAGCCACGGGAGAGGGCAAGTCCTGCAGCGGGCCAGCTCCGGCAAGTCGGTTCGGCCCAGCAAGGTTGCGCAACCGCAGCAGGCCCAGGAGGGGTCTGTGCGCCAGACAAGGGCCGCGACGGCGAGGAAGTTGGTGAAGGTTGCGGTGGCGAAGAAGAAAGCAATTGCCTCTTCTTCGTCCAAGCGCGTTCAGACCCCACCTTCTTCCCCTCCTCCGGCAGATGTTGACGCGGAGGTTGTCTTCGACTTCGGGTCCCTCATCCCAAGGAGGAAGAGGAATGCAGCAGAGGAGGAGGTGGAGGATGAGTAAGTGTCTTATTCCTTTTCGTTACCTCTGTCTCCTCGGACTGTGCCACTGATTTTGATTTGTTTTCATCTTTGCAGGGACGTGGAGACGCTGGCCCAGAGGATGAAGAGGGCCAGGGCCTCGACGGGTGGCCAGCCCCCGGCGGGCACTTTGAGCACGCCACTGGTGGTGGTGAGCAGCCCGGACAGCAGCCCCTAGCATAAGTTCACCACTTGCTCCCCCTCAACCCACGCCAGGGTACGATCCCTTGGTGCTGACCATGCCATCGTTGCAGGAGGAGGACGGCAGCAGGAGGAGCCACTAGGGCCACCTTCAACACACCGCCCCCATCGACCACGTCGCCCCAAGGGGCGTCTCCGGCAAGGGCGCCAAGCGTCGAGCCCATGCGCACGAAGGAGGAGGAGAATCCAGGTGCTGGTGGCTCCGTCCCGGTGCCAGATGTTGGCGGGGAAGGGGCTACTTCTTCCCGGCCCGACACGGTAAGTGATTTGCCTTCTATCCCTGCTCCTTCTTTTCTTCTCTTTCTTTTGGATCTTTGTCTTGGCGTTACCTCACCCCCTTCTCGGTATCCAGATCCTCCATCGGCGGACCGGGAGGACATAGACACCATCATCGAGGATGTCACCAAGGACGCCGTCGAGGAGGCCGCCAAGGATGCTGCTAAGGACGCCGCCAAGGGGCCTGCCGGGGAGCCTGGCAAGACTGTTGCCGAGGAGACCGACAAGGGGCCTGTCGGGGAGGCCGGCAAGGCCGCTGCCGAGGAGGAGGTGGTTGCTGACCAACCTTCCTCCTCCGATGCCTCTGGCTCGGGCAGGTACCTAAGGGTGAACGACGACATGTTCATCCACCTTCCAGGGACGGCGAGCACCAGGGCGCCCGTCGAGGGGGAGGTGTTTGATGACGAAGTGCTCGCCGCCGCCGGGCTTGAGGTTGTTGACGAGCCGAGCGCCGATGGCGGCGGTTCCCAGGAAGAGCAGGTCCTCCGGGCCATGAGCGCCAACTTCTAGAAGCTCCAGGCGCTTCACTGCGCCCGTCTGGACAAGGCCAAGTCCAGGATGGCGATGGCGGACAAGGCGGAGGCGGATCTCGAGGAGTGCATCGCCGAGGCGCATGCCTGGTTCCGCCAGGCCCACGAGGAGCTGAGGACCGCCCAGGACGAGCTGGCCAAGCGCAAGGTGGAGCTCGTCATGAAGCAGGCCGACATCAAGAAGGCCCACGGGGCGGCGAAGAACCAGGCCGCCACGGACGAAGCCGCTCGGTCCCAGCACCAGGCCATGCAGAACTCCCAGGAGGAGGACCTTGCCGCGCGTGAGGAGAAGCTCGCTGTGTAACACCCCGGATGTAACTTGCCATATTTGTAACTCCAACTCTTGCCATTTTCGGCAATGTGATATGATATTCCCTCCGTGGTTGGGTTTCCCTTCATTTTGCATTTTGTTCATGTCATGCATTTCATATCATGTCATCATGTGCATCGCATTCGCATACGTGTTCGTTTCATGAATCCGAGCATTTTCCCCGTTGTCCGTTTTGCAATCCGGCGCTCCTATGTTCCCCGGCGTCCCCTTTTATCTTTTTCCATGAGCGGGTATTAAACCTTCTCGGAATGGACCGAGGTTTGTCAAGCGGCCTTGGTATAGCACCGGTAGACCGCCTGTCAAGTTTCGGGTCATTCGGAGGTCGTTTGATACTCCAACGGTTAACCAGGTAACCGTGAAAGCCTCGTGTGTGTTGCAGCCCAAAACCCCTCCAAAACAGCCCAATAACCCATCTAAGACACTCCCATGTCCACCGCCGTTCGATCACGATCGTGTGGCCGAAAACCGTGCTCAATTTGGAGCCTCCTAGCCCCTCCTATCTATAAATACACCTCCCCCTCCGAAATCCCGGGTCCATTCCACCCTAACCCTAGCAGATTCGTCCCCGCCATCGCCGGACACGTCCGGCCGTAGCCGGACACGTCCGGATCGCCCCGCCGCCGCCACGTGGCGCGCCGCCACTCGCCCGACACGCCTCCCCCGGTCCGGCCCGGAGAGCCCGCCGCGGGCCCTCCCCGGCCCATCGCGGCGCCGCCGCCCGCCGCCGCTCCGCCGCGCCGGCCACCGCGCCTCCCCGCCGCCGCGGCAACTCCGGCGAGCCCGCGCCGCCTCCGCCGGTGCCAGATCCGGCGAGGGGCCGGCCGGATCCGTCCTCCCCGCACCTCCCCGGCAAGTTCTCCGGCGAGATCTCCGGTCGCGCCTCGTTTTCCGTGCAACCTAGATCTGGAGAGGTTGACTTCTTCCCCCCCCCCCCCCCCGATTTCGTCTAAGTCCCGAAGTTTGTTGCATAATCATGCCATGTTCATCGCATCATAACTTTGCACCCGTGGATCCGTTTTGGGCGTATAGCATATCAAATTATTCGTCACGATGAGTAAACAATTTCATATCATCGCATAATTTTCATTTGAGCTCATCTTGATGCCCGAAATGCTGTTGGAAGAGGGCTATGTGGTGTTAGTTTCAGATATGTTTCAGAACATGCACTTTTGTCATTTTTGCCATGATTGATGTGTGCACCCTATGAACTTGAGTTCTACATGAGTTTTGTAATATGCCATGCCGTCTTTACAGGGGTGTATGCCATGTATTTTTGTGATCTTTTTGGTGACTAGCACAAGCATGCAAACTAGGTATCTTGTTGTTGCTGATTTCAGGGACTTAGTAATTTCACTGTCATTCCCTGCTGTTATTTTTATGCTATGTGTTCATGTAGTTTCAGAGTGATCTATGCCTCTTTTGAGCATGATAAGTAAGGGTGTTTTGAACATATGGATTTGATCTATCCATCCATGCCTTTGTTAGTAATTATGGGGTGCCATAGCTTGAGTCAATCGAGCTCTACTTTTGCTATAAAATGTTTCCTGGCAGATTGTTTACATGTTATTCGATTTTGCCAAGCTTGTTGTAGTTGATCCTTGCATGCTATGATGTTGTTCTTGCCATGTCTAGCTTCTATGCCATGTATTCTTGATGGGTGCATTCTTAGTTTATCATGCAATGCTCTGTAGTGAGTGCATCGAGCTCACGAACATGCCTACTTGCTATCTGTTTTTGACATGTCCAGTTTCCTGCTAAGTCTGAAACCTGTAACAAAACTTGCTTAATTGACATGGGTGTTATTATATTTTCTGGTCCTTTTTGTCTCATGGTCATTAAGGGACTTTTGTTCTATGCTTTGATTAGATTCATGCCATGCCTTGTTTTGCTATATTGTGTTCCTGTAGCATGTTGTTTGCTTGATCTAAACATGTCATCCTGATGTTAATTTCTGGCATGATAGTATTTTCACCAAGTCTGTGAAGCTGATATGTTTTGCACTTTTGCCATGCTTGTTTGAACCTGTTGTGGTGTGATTTAGCCGTAGCTCAGTGTTCATCTTTTGTCAAGCATCTTGAGTCGATCACTGCCATATTCTTCGCTGATACGTTTGGGTGCAGTAGCTTAATTTCTTGTTGCTTGCTAAGTAGCATCATGTTGTTAATGACAGAATCTTGTCATTCTTGTTTTGCTTGTCATTTGCAAACCGTGCATCCGATTCCGGTGATCTTTATACCGATTTCAACCGAAATCACCTCACCTTTCCAGTGGCATACTTGGTTTGCCAAGATTATGCCTTGTTCATCTTTGTCCTTCCGGCGCACGCATATGCATTGCATATCACATCTCGCATATCATGCCATGTTTTGCATCATGTTGCTTGCGCATTGCATCGTGGTTGATAGTTGTTCCTTTGCTTGTGTTCTTGTTTTGGGTAGAGCCGGGAGACGAGTACGTGAACGAGGAACCTGTTGAGAACGCTTACGAAGATCAAGCTTTCGACAACTCTGAGAACCTTGCAGGCAAGATGACCATACCCTCGAAATCACTTCTATCTTTGCTTGCTAGATGCTCGCTCTTTTGCTATGCCTATGCTGCGATACCTACCACTTGCTATATCATGCCACCCATATTTCCATGTCAACCTCTAACCATCCATGTCCTAGCAAACCGTTGATTGGCTATGTTACCGCTTTGCTCAGCCCCTCTTATAGCGTTGCTAGTTGCAGGTGAAGATGAAGTTTGTTCCTTGTTGGAACATGATTAATTTGGGATATCACAATATCTCTTATTTTAATTAATGCATCTATATACTTGGTAAAGGGTGGAAGGCTCGGCCTTATGCCTGGTGTTTTGTTCCACTCTTGCCACCCTAGTTTCCGTCATACCGGTGTTATGTTCCTTGATTTTGCATTCCTTACACGGTTGGGTGATTTATGGGACCCCCTTGACAGTTCGCTTTGAATAAGACTCCTCCAGCAAGGCCAAACTTTGGTTTTACCATTTGCCACCTAAGCCTTTTCCCCCCGGGTTTTCGCGAGCCCGAGGGTCATCTTTATTTTAACACACACCCCCCCCCCCGGGCCAGTGCTCCTTCGAGTGCTGGCCCGAACCGAGCAACCTGCGGGGCCACCGCGAGGAAACTCGAGGCCTGGTTTTACTCGTAGCTTGACTTATCCGGATGTGCCCTGAGACCGAGATATGTGCAGCTCCTATCAGGATTTGTCGGCACAATCGGGCGGCTTTGCTGGTCTTGTTTTATTACTGTCGAAATGTCTTGTAGTCCGGGATTCCGAGACTGACCGGGTCTTCCCGATAGAAGGAATATCCTTCGTTGACCGTGAGAGCTTATAATGGGCTAAGTTGGGACACCCCTGCAGGGTATTATCTTTCGAAAGCCGTGCCCGCGGTTATGAGGCAGATGGGAATTTGTTAATGTCCGGTTGTAGAAAACCCGAAGTTGATCTTAATTAAAACACATCAACCGCGTGTGTAACCGTGATGGTCTCTTCTCGGCGGGGTCCGGGAAGTGAACACGGTGTTGGAGTTATGTTTGACGTAGGTTGTTCTAGGATCACTTCTTGATCACTTCTAGCTTCACGACCGTGCTTTGCTTCTCTTCTCGCTCTCTTTTGCGTTGTTAGCCACCATATATGCTAGTCGCTTGCTGCAGCTCCACCTCACAACCCCCCTCCTACCTTTAAGCTTAAATAGTCTTGATCTCGCGGGTGTGAGATTGCTGAGTCCCCGTGACTCACAGACTCTACCAAAACAGTTGCAGGTGCCAACGATGCCAGTGCAGATGACGCAACCGAGCTCAAGTGGGAGTTCGACGAGGAACGTGGTCGTTACTATGTGTCTTTTCCCGATGATCAGTAGTGGAGCCCAGTTGGGGTGATTCGGGGATCTGTGTAGCATCTGGGGTAGTCTTCTTCATTTTGGTTCCGTAGTCGGACCTTGAGTGTAATCTGGATGATGAATGTTTATTTATGTATTGTGTGAAGTGGCGACTGTAAGCCAACTATGTATCTCTTTCCCTTATGTATTACATGGGTTGTGTGAAGATTACCTCACTTGCGACATTGCTTTCAATGCGGTTATGCCTCTAAGTCGTGCTTCGACACGTGGGAGATATAGCTGCATCGAGGGCGTTACAAGTTGGTATCAGAGCCTTCCACGACCTTAGGAGCCTCCACTGATTGATCGTTTTTAGCGGCCGAGTTGTGTCTAGAAAAATGTTTTGAGTCATTTAGGAATTATATATCGGAGAGTTTAGGAATTCTTTTTTACTTCCCAGTCTCCTCATCGCTCTAGTAAGGCATCCTGACGTAGAGTTTTGACTCTTCTCTTCTCAAATTTCACTAAAAAAAATTAGGATCACGTGGGTATCTTAGAATCATTCCGATGGTTTTGTGATGACAACATTGTCTTGGTGCCTCCTGTCAGCAGGGGTTTAGTGGAGGTGTCCCGGGGAGTTGAGCTCCGAGGTGTTGTCGTCATAATTTTATCGTTGCGGTTCTAGAATACCTGAGTTTAGTACGCCGACATCGAAAATCTCTTTTGTACAGTTGTTGGTGAGATAACCCTGATAGCCCAGTACTGAGGCGAGTGCGGGAGTATTGCCATGACTCGTATAACGGATGTTTTTCAAAGGTTGAGGTAGACAATTTCCAAGGGTTTCTTGGTTATGTGTTGAAGGATGGATACAACTGGATCTAGGTATTGTTAGTTTGGGTGATATATTTTGTGTCCCCTGTATCCCCAACACCTGATTGCATAACTAGAAAGTTTCGGGAGTTTATAAGTGGGAATTGATGTAGCTCTAGTATTTCTTCCCGCAGATGTTTGGTTCGTGATTGGGTAATCCTTACCAAGTATTTGTTCACATCCGTACCTTGTTGATTTTATTCCATACCTTTTCTAAGTGGCTTCTCAACTTATGGAAGTGTGATGATTTACTTTGGAATTCATTCGTTCATTCTTGTTCGAATGTTTATTGTGAAGACTATATGTTGCAATTTCGATCCTTTGATTCAGCTTGAATATATGTCTTTCAAGATGCTAATGGATGTCACCCTCTTCAGGATGGCTCCGCCAACGTGTCAGAATCCGGAACGCAATGAAGGAAGTCAGGCTAACCCTCCGCCACCACCTCCGCCTCCGGAGGCATGGCAAGCCTTGATGACAGCCACAAATGCCAATGCTCAGATACTGATTCAGCTCTTGCAAGATCGCAACCAAGGGCAAGGTAATCAAGGAAATCAAGGCCAAGGCAATAATCAGCCGCACTTCGCATCACTCAATCAGTTCCTTGCTAATCAGTCAAAGACCTTCAGCTACTGTGTCGAGGCCACAGACGCCGATGATTGGCTCGTGGATATCAGCAAGCATTTCGAGTGCAGTAATGTCAGACCTGAGGACTTTGTCAAGTTTGCCTCTTTTCAACTCAAGGATCAAGCTGCTGAGTGGTTCCAACAATACAAAGATTCCAGAGGAGGTCGTGTGATTACCTGGGATGATTTCCGCCGTGACTTCAAAGCTCATCACATTCCAGAAAGTGTTGTTGAGTCTAAGCGTGAGGAGTTCCGCAATCTCAAGCAAGGCAACATGTCTGTGTATCAATACAACACTCAGTTCCAGAAGCTCTCTCGTTTTGCTAAGCAAGACATCCCTGATGAGAAGAGCATGATCTACCAATTCAGGCGTGGCCTCAGAGAAGATCTGCAACTAGCCCTCATGCTTTTTGAGCCGTTAAAGTATGATGAATTCTACAACATGGCACTGAAACAAGAAGCTGCTCAGCTCAAGTGTGAGGCATCTAAGAAGAGAGTCAGAGACGCAGTTCAGTCTTCTTCTTCCTCACTTGTGGCAGCCAAGCAACAGAAGTTCTAGTTGCCTCCTCCTCCTCCGTTCCGTCAGCCTTACCAGCAGAAGTACTCAGGTGGTCATGGATCTTCTCACCCACCCAACCCTGGCTATCAGAACAAGTCTCAGAACCAAGCTCCAAGACCAAATGCTCCTTACCATCGTCCGCTCTCAGAGGTGACTTGCAACAAATGTCAGCAAAAGGGTCACTATGCGAACAAGTGCTTCAACCAAAGGCGCCTTCCGCCTCCTCCTCCTGTGAGATCTTCCAGCAATGCAGTGGTCAAGCATAATCCTAACCATGCCAAGGTCAACATGATGAACGCGGCTCAGGCAGAGGATTCTTCAGAAGTGATCATGGGTAACCTTCCTGTTAATGATATTCCTGCAAAAGTCTTATTTGATACTGGCGCATCGCATTCTTTCATTTCAAGACCTTTTGTGGCTATGCATGATTTGGGTACTCAAGTTTTGCCGAGACCTTTGTCTATTGTGTCCCCGGGCAAGCAAATGACATCTAATGTTTGTGTCCCGAATGTTTCTATCAAGATGGGCGACTATAGATTTCTGGCTAAACCAATTGTTCTTGGTGACTCTGATATTGATCTTATTCTCGGGATGGACTGGCTTTATAAGCACAAGGCTCAGCTTGATTGTGCTGCCAGGGAAATTCAATTGACTCACTCTTCTGACGATGTGATCATCTATGCCGCTCGTGATGAGACCATTCGGTTGTTTTCTCTCAATGAGAAGGGCGAATTGGATGCTATCTCTCAGATTCCAGTCGTTTGTGAGTACCAAGATGTCTTTCCAGAAGAGCTTCCGGGTATGCCTCCTCATCAGCCAGTTGAATTCGTTATTGATCTTGAGCCTGGCACGGAACCCGTTTGCAAGCGTCCATACAAGCATGGACCAAAAGAGTTGAAGGAATTGAAGAAACAACTCGATGAACAAGAGCGTCTGGGTCTTATCAGACCGAGTTCATCTCCTTGGGGTTGTGGTGTTCTTTTTGCCCAGAAGAAGGATGGTACGGACCGACTTTGCGTCGATTACCGTCCATTGAACAAGAAGACAATCAAGAACAAGTACCCACTTCCCAACATCAATGAGCTATTCAAGCAACTTAAAGGTGCTAAAGTGTTCTCCAAGCTTGACCTTCATATGGGTTATCATCAAATTCGCATTCGTGAAGAAGATATTCCCAAGACAGCATTCAGAACAACCTTTGGTTCTTATGAATATACTGTCATGTCTTTCGGCCTTGTCAATGCTCCTCCAACTTTCTCTCGAATGATGAATTTCATCTTCAACCCCTACACCAACGAATTCGTCTTGGTCTATCTCGATGATATATTGGTCTTCTCCAAGAATAAGAAGGATCATGCCAAACATTTGAGATTGGTGCTCGACAAGCTCAGAGAGTATCAATTCTATGCGAAGTTCTCCAAATGTGAATTCTGGCTTGATGAAGTTCTTTACCTTGGGCATATCATCTCTGCCAAGGGCATTGCTATTAATCCAGAGAGGGTGTCTGCAGTTTTGAATTGGGAACCTCCTCAGAATGTCAAGCAGCTTCACAGTTTTCTTGGACTTGCAAGCTATTGCCGAAGATTCGTTGAGAATTTATCAAAGATTGCAAATCCCCTTTCCAACCTCCTCCAGAAGCACGTGAAGTATGTCTGGTCTCCTGAGTGTGACGTTGCTTTCAACACTATCAAAGAGAAACTCGTCACTGCTCCAGTTTTGACTCCTCCTGACGACTCCAAGCCTTATGTAGTTTTCTGTGATGCTTCTCTTCAAGGTCTTGGCGCTGTCTTAATGCAAGAGAAGAAGGTTGTGGCCTATACCTCTCGTCAGTTGAAGCCCAACGAAAAGAACTACCCCACTCACGATCTTGAGTTGGCGGCAGTTGTCCACGCTCTAATAACGTGGAGACATCTCTTGTTGGGAAGGAAAGTGGACATATTCACCGATCACAAGAGTCTCAAGTACATCTTCACTCAGCCCAACCTCAACCTCAGGCAAACTCGATGGGTTGAAATGATTCAAGAGTATAATCCGAGTATTGAATATACTCCAGGCAAGGCTAATGTGATTGCAGATGCATTGAGCAGGAAGGCTTATTGCAACAGCTTAATCCTCAAGCCCTTTCAACCAGACCTTTGTGAAGCTTTCCGCAAGTTGAATCTCCAAGTTGTTCCTCAAGGTTTTCTTGCCAACCTCATAGTCTCTCCTACTTTGGAAGATCAAATTCGTGAGGCTCAACTGCTGGATACCATGGTGAAGAAGGTGAAACGTGGTATTGACAAGGGCATTTCCAAATACAAGTGCTGTCGAGTCGATGACAGAGATACTCTTTTCTTCGAGGACCGGATTGTGGTTCCTAAGGGTGATCTTCGTAAAGTCATTATGAACGAGGCGCACAACTCTCTTCTATCCATTCATCCTGGAAGTACGAAGATGTACCATGACCTCAAGCAGTCGTATTGGTGGACTCGAATGAAGCGCAAAATTGCTCAATTCGTGAATGAATGTGATGTCTGCAGAAGGGTGAAAGCAGAACACCAACGACCAGCTGGTCTACTCCAACCTCTTGCTATTCCAGAATGGAAGTTTGATCATATCGAAATGGACTTCGTGACTGGATTTCCTAAGTCCAAGCGTGGAAATGATGCTATCTTCGTCGTCATCGACAAGCTCACTAAAGTGGCTCATTTTCTTCATATCAAAGAGTCTATCACAGCAGCGCAGCTGGCAGAGCTCTACACGTCCAGAATTGTCTCCTTGCATGGCATTCCACAATTGATCTCTTCAAACCGTGGCAGCATCTTTACATCCAAGTTTTGGGATTCTTTTCAGAAGGCCATGGGCACAAATATTCGCTTCAGCACAGCTTTCCACCCTCAAACTAGTGGACAAGTCGAGCGTGTCAACCAAATTCTTGAAGATATGCTCAGGGCTTGTGTTATCTCTTTCGGCATGAAGTGGGAGGATTGTCTTCCATATGCTGAGTTCTCTTACAACAACAGCTTCCAAGCCAGCTCGGGCAAAGCCCCATTCGAGATTCTCTATGGCAGAAAGTGTCGTACTCCTCTCAATTGGTCAGAGACGGGCGAACGTCAACTTCTTGGCAACGATTTGATCTCAGAGGCTGAAGATATGTGTAAAGTCATTCGTGAGAATCTCAAAGCCGCCCAATCGCGCCAGAAGAGCTATTATGATAGCAAACATCGTGATTTGGTATTCGAGATTGGAGACCATGTCTACCTCCGCGTCTCTCCAATGAAAGGCACTCGTCGCATCGGTATCAAAGGGAAACTTGCCCCTAGATACGTGGGTCCTTTCAAGATCATCGGCAAAAGAGGCAATCTCGCCTATCAACTTGAGCTTCCCTCCAACTTTGCAAATGTGCACGATGTGTTCCACGTGTCACAGCTTCGCAAGTGCTTCAAGACGCCTGAGCGCACCATCAAGTTTGAAGAGATTGATCTTCAAGAAGATTTGTCCTATCATGAGCATCACGTTGCTATTCTTGAAGAAACTGAGCGCAAGACTCGCAACAAGTCAATCAAATTCCTGAAAGTGAAATGGTCACACCATTCAGACCGAGAAGCCACCTGGGAGCGCGAGGACCACCTCCGTTCCGAATATCCGGAGTTCTTTCAGTCCTAGATCTCGGGACGAGATCCTCTCATAGTGGTGGAGTGTTGTAACACCCCGGATGTAACTTGCCATATTTGTAACTCCAACTCTTGCCATTTTCGGCAATGTGATATGATATTCCCTCCGTGGTTGGGTTTCCCTTCATTTTGCATTTTGTTCATGTCATGCATTTCATATCATGTCATCATGTGCATCGCATTCGCATACGTGTTCATTTCATGAATCCGAGCATTTTCCCCATTGTCCGTTTTGCAATCCGGCGCTCCTATGTTCCCCGGCGTCCCCTTTTATCTTTTTCCATGAGCGGGTATTAAACCTTCTTGGAATGGACCGAGGTTTGTCAAGCGGCCTTGGTATAGCACCGGTAGACCGCCTGTCAAGTTTCGGGTCATTCGGAGGTCGTTTGATACTCCAACGGTTAAACTGGTAACCGCGAAGGCCTTGTGTGTGTTGCAGCCCAAAACCCCTCCAAAACAGCCCAATAACCCATCTAAGACACTCCCATGTCCACCGCCGTTCGATCACGATCGCGTGGCCGAAAACCGTGCTCAATTTGGAGCCTCCTAGCCCCTCCTATCTATAAATACACCTCCCCCTCCGAAATCCCGGGTCCATTCCACCCTAACCCTAGCAGATTCGTCCCCGCCGTCGCCGGACACGTCCGGCCGCAGCCGGACACGTCCGGATCGCCCCGCCGCCGCCACTCGCCCGACACGCCTCCCCCGGTCCGGCCCGGAGAGCCCGCCGCGGGCCCTCCCCGGCCCATCACGGTGCCGCCGCCCGCGCTTCCCGCTCGCCGCGCCCTCCGCCGCCCGCCGCCGCTCCGCCGCGCCGGCCACCGCGCCTCCCCGCCGCCGCGGCAACTCCGGCGAGCCCGCGCCGCCTCCGCCGGTGCCAGATCCGGCGAGGGGCCGGCCGGATCCGTCCTCCCCGCACCTCCCCGGCAAGTTCTCCGGCGAGATCTCCGGCCGCGCCTCGTTTTCCGTGCAACCTAGATCTGGAGAGGTTGACTTCTTCCCCCCCCCCCCGATTTCGTCTAAGTCCCGAAGTTTGTTGCATAATCATGCCATGTTCATCGCATCATAACTTTGCACCCGTGGATCCGTTTTGGGCGTATAGCATATCAAATTATTCGTCACGATGAGTAAATAATTCATATCATCGCATAATTTTCATTTGAGCTCATCTTGATGCCCGAAATGCTGTTGGAAGAGGGCTATGTGATGTTAGTTTCAGATATGTTTCAGAACATGCACTTTTGTCATTTTTGCCATGATTGATGTGTGCACCCTATGAACTTGAGTTCTACATGAGTTTTGTAATATGCCATGCCGTCTTTTACAGGGGTGTATGCCATGTATTTTTGTGATCTTTTTGGTGACTAGCACAAGCATGCAAACTAGGTATCTTGTTGTTGCTGATTTCAGGGACTTAGTAATTTCACTGTCATTCCCTGCTGTTATTTTTATGCTATGTGTTCATGTAGTTTCAGAGTGATCTATGCCTCTTTTGAGCATGATAAGTAAGGGTGTTTTGAACATATGGATTTGATCTATCCATCCATGCCTTTGTTAGTAATTATGGGGTGCCATAGCTTGAGTCAATCGAGCTCTACTTTTGCTATAAAATGTTTCCTGGCAGATTGTTTACATGTTATTCGATTTTGCCAAGCTTGTTGTAGTTGATCCTTGCATGCTATGATGTTGTTCTTGCCATGTCTAGCTTCTATGCCATGTATTCTTGATGGGTGCATTCTTAGTTTATCATGCAATGCTCTGTAGTGAGTGCATCGAGCTCACGAACATGCCTACTTGCTATCTGTTTTTGACATGTCCAGTTTTCTGCTAAGTCTGAAACCTGTAACAAAACTTGCTTAATTGACATGGGTGTTATTATATTTTCTGGTCCTTTTTGTCTCATGGTCATTAAGGGACTTTTGTTCTATGCTTTGAGTAGATTCATGCCATGCCTTGTTTTGCTATATTGTGTTCCTGTAGCATGTTGTTTGCTTGATCTAAACATGTCATCCTGATGTTAATTTCTGGCATGATAGTATTTTCACCAAGTCTGTGAAGCTGATATGTTTTGCACTTTTGCCATGCTTGTTTGAACCTGTTGTGGTGTGATTTAGCCGTAGCTCAGTGTTCATCTTTTGTCAAGCATCTTGAGTCGATCACTGCCATATGCTTAGCTGATACGTTTGGGTGCAGTAGCTTAATTTCTTGTTGCTTGCTAAGTAGCATCATGTTGTTAGTGACAGAATCTTGTCATTCTTGTTTTGCTTGTCATTTGCAAACCGTGCATCCGATTCCGGTGATCTTTATATCGATTTCAACCGAAATCACCTCACCTTTCCAGTGGCATACTTGGTTTGCCAAGATTATGCCTTGTTCATCTTTGTCCTTCCGGCGCACGCATATGCATTGCATATCACATCTCGCATATCATGCCATGTTTTGCATCATGTTGCTTGCGCATTGCATCGTGGTTGATAGTTGTTCCTTTGCTTGTGTTCTTGTTTTGGGTAGAGCCGGGAGACGAGTACGTGAATGAGGAACCTATTGAGAACGCTTACGAAGATCAAGCTTTCGACAACTCTGAGAACCTTGCAGGCAAGATGACCATACCCTCGAAATCACTTCTATCTTTGCTTGCTAGATGCTCGCTCTTTTGCTATGCCTATGCTATGATACCTACCACTTGCTATATCATGCCACCCATATTTCCATGTCAACCTCTAACCATCCATGTCCTAGCAAACCGTTGATTGGCTATGTTACCGCTTTGCTCAGCCCCTCTTATAGCGTTGCTAGTTGCAGGTGAAGATGAAGTTTGTTCCTTGTTGGAACATGATTAATTTGGGATATCACAATATCTCTTATTTTAATTAATGCATCTATATACTTGGTAAAGGGTGGAAGGCTCGGCCTTATGCCTGGTGTTTTGTTCCACTCTTGCCACCCTAGTTTCCGTCATACCGGTGTTATGTTCCTTGATTTTGCATTCCTTACACGGTTGGGTGATTTATGGGACCCCCTTGACAGTTCGCTTTGAATAAGACTCCTCCAGCAAGGCCAAACTTTGGTTTTACCATTTGCCACCTAAGCCTTTTTCCCCCGGGTTTTCGCGAGCCCGAGGGTCATCTTTATTTTAACACCCCCCCCCCCCCGGGCCAGTGCTCCTTCGAGTGCTGGCCCGAACCGAGCAACCTGCGGGGCCACCGCGGGGAAACTCGAGGCCTGGTTTTACTCGTAGCTTGACTTATTCGGATGTGCCCTGAGACCAAGATATGTGCAGCTCCTATCAGGATTTGTCGGCACAATCGGGCGGCTTTGCTGGTCTTGTTTTATTACTGTCGAAATGTCTTGTAGTCCGGGATTCCGAGACTGATCGGGTCTTCCCGGTAGAAGGAATATCCTTCGTTGACCGTGAGAGCTTATAATGGGCTAAGTTGGGACACCCCTGCAGGGTATTATCTTTCGAAAGTCGTGCCCGCGGTTATGAGGCAGATGGGAATTTGTTAATGTCCGGTTGTAGAAAACCCGAAGTTGATCTTAATTAAAACACATCAACCGTGTGTGTAACCATGATGGTCTCTTCTCGGCGGGGTCCGGGAAGTGAACACGGTGTTGGAGTTATGTTTGACGTAGGTTGTTCTAGGATCACTTCTTGATCACTTCTAGCTTCACGACCGTGCTTTGCTTCTCTTCTCGCTCTCTTTTGCGTTGTTAGCCACCATATATGCTAGTCGCTTGCTGCAGCTCCACCTCACAACCCCCCTCCTACCTTTAAGCTTAAATAGTCTTGATCTCGTGGGTGTGAGATTGCTGAGTCCCCGTGACTCACAGATTCTACCAAAATAGTTGCAGGTGCCAACGATGCCAGTGCAGATGACGCAACCGAGCTCAAGTGGGAGTTCGACGAGGAACGTGGTCGTTACTATGTGTCTTTTCCTGATGATCAGTAGTGGAGCCCAGTTGGGGTGATTCGGGGATCTGTGTAGCATCTGGGGTAGTCTTCTTCATTTTGGTTCCGTAGTCAGACCTTGAGTGTAATCTGGATGATGAATGTTTATTTATGTATTGTGTGAAGTGGCGACTGTAAGCCAACTATGTATCTCTTTCCCTTATGTATTACATGGGTTGTGTGAAGATTACCTCACTTGCGACATTGCTTTCAATGTGGTTATGCCTCTAAGTCGTGCTTCGACACGTGGGAGATATAGCCGCATCGAGGGCGTTACACGCTGCAACGCTTCGCGGCAAGGACGAGGAGGTGGAGAAGCTCGTCGTGCTGCATACCCAGGAGCTGGAGCAGAGACACAGGGAGGCACTCAATGCACAGGCTCTAGTTCACGCCAGCAGGGTGAAGGAGCTGGAGGTGGAGAGGAACGGGCTGAAGGACCAGGTCCTAAAGCTGTCCAAGGAGAAGGACACGCTCAACGGGGCTCTGGTTGAGGCACAGGGCGCAGTCCTCAGCAAGGCTAGGCAGCTTTCTGAGGCCAACAACTCCATCAAAGACCTGAAGATGAAGCTGGAGAGCCTTGAGGAGATGCTCTCGGAGGGCAAGGCCTGGGAGGAGACCCTGGCCAAAGATCTGGAGGCCGAGAAGCACCTGCGGAAGAATGAAACCGCCAACCACAAGGATTTTGTGGAGGGTGAGAACCGCTGGATCGGCCGCCTCGAAGGCGTCGCCGGCAGGATCACCACTCAGGTGGCTACCATGGGGATGCCAAATGTGAGGTACACCCCGGAGCGCAACGTGAGCCCCAACGCCAAGCTGACCGTATTCTTCGAGGGTGTCTTCGGGGCCCTGGAGCAGTTCCACTCCAATCGGGCAGCCTCTTTGGCCGATGAGGCCCGGAGGCTTTGCCGGGGTGCCATGACCAAGGTCCTCACCAAGGTGGCGCATTGGAATCCCAACCTCGACTTCGAAGCCGCGCTGGAGAGCTTTCCGGAGGATGCGTACCTCGCAGTTCTCAAGGAGCGTATCAAGCCCATCATTAGCGGCATTGATGGAATTTAGAGGGTAGAGGGCCAGCGCCGGGATTAGGCGCCTCGTCTCTCACCGCCGCTGCAGGTTCATGACCAAGACAATTTTTATCTTTAGTTAGAACCGCAGCAACAATTGATGTAATATAACTCTGCAGCACTTTTTAATATTATGCATGCTATCTTCCCGTTAGATCTCCCCTTGTATGTTCACCCTACGTTAATCAGTAGGCTTGCCGGCGCGTAAACCCAGGCCGCGGCATCTTGAGGACGGATCCCCAATGGCTTGTCGGGTGTGCTTGCTCCCAGGCGAGCCACCTTACCGCCCTTAACGCCACCGCTCGAACTGTCGAGCTTGACTCAAGTCAGAGTCGAGAGTGTTGCCAATTGCGGAAGGCTACCCTGCCGCCCTCGACGCGGCCGCTTGAGCTTTTGAGCGGACTCGAAATAGAGCAAGGGTGTTGCCAATAGCGGAAGGGCCCCTTTGCGTGCAGGTTTTCCATACATAGGGCAGGACCTTCGAGGATAATAACCTTATATATATAAAGAGAAATTGCTTAAAGTTTCACATGACTTAGCTTTCCTGTCGTCGCACAGGCGTCCACCGCGTCTGCAGATGGTGCCGTCAGGCTTGGTCGTCTTCTTCCTACCCTGCCGCCCTCGACGCGGCCGCTTGAGTTGTTGAGCGGGCTCGAGACAGAGCAAGGGCGTTGCCAATAGCGGAAGGTCCCCTTTGCGTGCAGGTTTTCCATACATAGGGTAGGACCTTCGAGGATAATAACCTTATATATATAAAGAGAAATTGCTTAAAGTTTCACACGACTTAGCTTTCCTACTGTCGCACGGGCGTCCACCACGTCTGCAAATGGTGTCGTCAGGCTTGGTCATCTTCTTCCATGGAATGATGGCCACGATGAAGCCGCAGCTCCGATCACACCAGATATTCACAACTGTGCCACCCCTACCTGGCGCCCAAAGATGTTGGGGGAAATCGACACCTATGGAATCACTTGGATCCCTTCTACAGTTGGCGGGCGCGGGGTTGTGCAAAGAGCGAGTTTGACAGGAAGCACATGGATCGTTTACCCAGGTTCGGGCCACGAAGATGCGTAATACCCTAGTGCTTTGGTGGATGTATTCAAGTGTTCTTGTATTCTTGAGCTAGCTACGGGGTTTAACTTGCCCAAAAGATCTGAATCCTCTTCCTGGTCACTTCGGGCCTCCTTTTATAGGTAAAAGGGGCTGCCACAGTGGCACACAGGAGGTGGAAAGGTGTACAGTGGATGAGTCTATCCTCTGGCACCGTCGGACAAACGCATTTAATGCGCTGCCGACGTGCCTCTCTCGCTTTATCGGGGACGGCAAGGAAGCACGTCCCAGCTGTCACCGCCTCACCTGGCTTCGACACGCGTCCAAACTGACGAGGCGTCGTGGCGCCACGTCGGATTGCTGCTGGGCTGGTGCGATGGTGGAGCCTTCATGAAGACCTGCATGCCACCACGCAAGTGCTTGCTGAGTCGGTTGTAGAGGCCGCTCGTCGCCACGTAGGTGCCTGCTCAATTGGTTGAGTTGGCAGCTGCATGGGGACGGTGATGGAGCCTTGGCAGACGTGGGTCCGTCCGCGGCCCCATAAGTGTCTTTGGCAAGGGCCTTGCTGGGGCACCGGCAAGGGTCTTGCCGCGGCACCGTGGTCGTCTCCGGCAAGGGTCTTGCCGGGGGTCTTGTGGATCTCCTCGGCAAGGATCTCGCCGAGGGTCGTCGTCTTCTGGTCCTCATCTGATCTCGTGTGTTCATGATCTTGACGAAGATCTGCATGCCACCATAGAGGTGCCTCTCGAGCCTTGGTTCAAATGTAGTTGGTTGGTGGTGTTGGAACCCGCGGGCTCAAGGGTGGCTTGCTCTGCTGGCATCGGGCAAGTTGCCTTGGCAAGGCTCTTGCTGGGGCTGCGGAGGCTGCCCCGGCAAGGGTCTTGCTGGGGGAGTCCACCTCGCCCTCTTGCTCTTTTGTGTTTCTTGGTCTTGGCGTTGCCTTTGGTCGCCTTGCGCTTCGGCTTCCTTCCTCTGCCCTGCTTAGTGTGGCCATGGGCGCAGCTCCGACTGCCCGTGCACAAGTAAAGGGGTAAAAAAGGAGTGCCCCTACTTTTATACACCGACAACTTTCTGGTCGCCGTTGGCCGCCTCGATGCTCAGCTCGTAGAGCTGCAAGAACTCCGCAGGGTCGGGGGTGCCGTCGTAGCGCGGGGACAGGTCTGGCTTTAACTTGCCTGGCCAAACGACGCTACACGGCTCTGGAGTGAAGGCACGGCAGCCTGCTGTGGCCACCGGAGCCCGTCGCGTGGGTGGAGCTTGATCTTGATGCCCACGCACCGCCGTCGCAGGTGGCACGTGGTCTTGACATGGTGGCGCCGGGAGCGCGGGAGCATTTTCTCGCGGTCGGGGAACTACTTGGCAGCTTCCTTCTTCGCGCCCGGGCGCCCGGCGCGGCGGGTCGCGCCGACGGGCCGCGCGTCTTGGTGCCAGGATGTCGTCTTGGTGCGGAGGTGGCGGAGGCGCTCCGTGAGCTACATCGCCCGCAGCTAGAGGAGGGTGAGGCAACGAGAGAGATGGTACAGGGGAGCCTCTAGCAGCGTTGACGAGCTCGGCGATGTAGTCCAGCCAGTCCTCGTAGAGGTCATCGACCGGGCGGTAGTGCAGGAGCTCGCGTGCCATGAGCAGCGCGGCCTGCGCGTCCGTGGGCGCACGACGAGCATGGGACAATGAGCCGGGCGGAGTCAGCAACGGGTGGCGGTGCGGCCGTCCCGCCGTACAGAGGGGTGCAGCGATGATGCTTGCTGCTCGTTTCCCTCTGGGCCGGTGGCGGCGTTGGCAGCGAGTGATGGAGAACGACGGGGAGGCCCGCCGACAAGAGTTGTCTAAGCGACACGGGCGGCCAGGGCGGCCCGACACTCGGCGCGGGCTCGGCGTGCGTCCGCCATGGACGCGGTGGAGTAGTGGAGCGTGGATCGATGGAAGAAAAGCTTCAGTGCACCCCTACCTGGCGCGCCAAATGTTGAATTATGGGTTCCGGCAAAACCCTTGAGGTTCGAACACTGGGGTGTGCACGAAGATCTCTCTCCCCCTAGCCCACTCTTGCAACGAACTCTAGGCCTAGCTCGCCGAACCCACGAAACATGGGACACAAGAGTTTATACTAGTTCGGGCCACCGGTGTGGTGTAATACCCTACTCTAGTGTGGTGTGGTGGATTGTCTTGCAGACAGGGGATGAATAAGTACAAGGGAAGAACAACCTCTTGAGGAGAGGCGTTCTCGAGATCGATGAGCTTGTGTGGTTGGGGATGATCTGAATGATCCGTCCCTTCCAATGGTGGTGGCTAGTCCTATTTATAGAGGCCCTGGTCCTCTTCCCAAATGTTTAGGAGGGAAGGGATCCCACAACGGCCAATTTGAAGGGGGACAACTAGTACAAGCTATCCTTACAAAAGGTGGTCTTCGCCTGCCAAAGGCTCTGGTGATGACGCCATCGTGGGCTCCGCGGTGACCTCCGTCCTGTCGTCCTGCTGGTCTTGGTCTCGTTGCACCGATATGAAAACCTTTGCCTAATGCCTCGGGACTCCTCGCCTGCACCTGCCCCTTTAGCACCAAAGAGGCAACCGGTACTCTGCGCCCGCTGGTGTCTGCCTGGCCTTGGTCGTCATGGCTCACGTCACGGAAACCTCGCGAGGTACCCCTCGCCTTAATCTCTCCGCTCCTCGCGAGCCACCCTAGTGAGGCTGCCTCTGAGAAGGTCTTGTGCCGTCTGCCTCGCTAGGCTTGGCCCCTCGCGAGGGTCTTAAGTGTCTGCTGATGAAGATGGGCCGTACCAGGCCGTTAGTGGAGCCACGCCGTGGGCCGCAGGCAGGCAAGTCTGAGAACCCCCGTTCCCAGAACGCTGACACAAATAGCTCACGAGACGAGGCAAGGGCAACAGGCGTTGAGCTTGACAAAGGATGAGCACTATTGCTAGCAGAGAGGAATGCGAGGAGAGACGGGGTCTCGGTTAGAAGTTTGGAAAAAAAATCTCGTAACCAGCTCCTTGAATGATGTAACTTGCCGAATCGGTTGATGCGTGCCGCGGGGCCTTAAACCAGACATCCAACACTCCATCAGCCCAAGCATATTCCGGTGGGCCTTCAAATGTGCCGAAGCTCAAAAGTGGCCAAAGCCTAGGTAGATTGGACTCGGGGCAAAAACGTGCAAAGTGGCTCAAGCCACCACCGCGGGGACTATTTATCACCTTAAGTGATCAGATCGGTTTGCTCTCGCTGAAAGAATTTTGCTGGCGCCTACGAATGGGTCGGCCCATCGCGCGTACATTAAAGAAAAAATAAACTGAAAAGGGAGGAAACAAGGGGGACCTCCTATATGACGCATTTTGCGTCAAAAGCAGGAACCCGACGCACAAGGGGGACGCAGGACTGGGCCGGCCCATCGAACGAAAGCACAGCGACTGAAATAACACCGAAAAACAAGTAGCCTGCGCTAGGATTCGATCCCACGATCTCACTCACACAAAATCGCAGACCACCATCAACTAGCCAATCCACCACAAAACTGCTGTTAAACATTAAGGCGCCAAAAACTTTAACAACAAAGAGAAGGGTTGAGTTGGGAAAAACATTTTCGAAACATTTCTTGATAATTTCGAACAATTTGAAATGCCGCGATTTTTTTTCATATTCCAAGATATTTTCTGTAAAAATGTGAACAATTTTGGAAAAATGAATATTTTCTAACATTGTTAGTTTTTTTAAAACAAAGAAATATTTTCCGAAATTCCTGAGCAATTTTTGAAACACGAACATCTTTCTGAAATTGTGAACAAATTTTGGAAATGAGAACATATTTTGAAATTCCTGTACATTTTCTGAAAAAATAACATTTTTTGAATGACATTGTGAACAATTTTGAAAATTAGATTATTTTTTGAAATTCCTGAACATTTTTTTAAAACATGAACATAAATAAATCGAAACTAGAACATTTTTGGGAAATTACTGAACATTTTCAAAACTCGATTTTTTTATTTGTGAACAAAATTTTCAAATAAGATCATTTTTTGAAAATCCTGAAAGGCTTTTTGAAACATGAACTTTTTTTCGGAATTGTGAACAAAATTTGAAAAGTGGAACATTTTTTAAAATTTCTGAACATTTTTTGAAATTGGGGGAAAATTTTGAAAATGAGAACTTCTCACAAAATTTCAAGAAAAGGAAAAGAACGAAACAGCAAAGAAAAGAAAAGAAAACAGAAAATTAAAACGTAAAAGAAAAATAAACAGTAAAAGAGAAGCAACAAAAAGAAAAAAAGAAATTGAAAAACCGTTTCAAGAACCTTCTATAAGGTTCCCAAAACCAAAAAAGCCGGCTGGAACCACCTAGAAGATTTCCAAAAACGGATTCGCTTTAACGTTTCAACGGGCCAGCCCATCTAACGCTGGGCGATCTGCGTGTGTGCGTCCGCTCGACTACTTGCCGCAAAGAGCGGCAAATAGGAATTTCCGAAACAAGGGATCAATCCCTGGTCTTCAAGAGGATCACCAGCGCAGCTAACCACCCAACCAACTTCCAGTTACTGTTTAGAAAAAGGACCGGGGTCAACTAGAGGCGACTGAGCCAGACTTTTCCATTTTTATTTTCTTTTTTATATTATTTCTTTTCTTCTCCGATTTTTCATTCATTCATTCTTCCTCTCCAAATTGTTTCATTATTTTTCATTTTCTTTTGTTTCATTTCTTTTTTTCCTCTCCAACTTTTTCATTTTTTTCTTTTTCCTTCTATACATTCTTTGTTTATTTTTATTTTTCTTGTTTCTCATTCTACATTCTTATATACATGATCAACCTTTTTCAAATACTTGTTCAACATTCTTTTTTCTTTTTTGATTTGTTTTTCATTCTACATTATTATATACATGTTAAAAATTATTTTTAAATACTTGTTCAACATTTTTCAAATACTTGTTTAAAAAATTTTAAATACTTGTTTAACATTTATATATAGATGATCAACATTTTTCAAATACTTGTTCAACATTATTCAAATACTTGTTAAACATTTTTTTCAAATACTTATTCAACATTTTCAAATACTCGTTCAATACTTTTTAAATAATCGTTCAATATTTTTCAAATACTTTTTCAATATTTTGAGTAGTTATTCAGCATTTTCAAATGTGTTTTGTTCAAAAAAATCAAATAGTCGTTCAATATTTTTAATACTTATTAAACTTTTTTCAAATACTTGTTCAACATTTTTCAAACACTCCTTCAACATTCTTCAAATACTTTTTCAGCATTTTGAATAATTATTCAACATTTTCAAATATGTTTTGTTAAAAAAAATCAAATAGTCATTCAACATTTGACTACCTATTCGACATTGATACGTCTTCAATGTATTTATAATTTTTGATTGTTTCATGCTATTATATTATCTATTTTGGATGTTTTATATGCATTAATATGCTATTTTATATGATTTTTGGGACTGCCCTATTAACCTAGAGCCCAGTGCCAGTTTCTGTTTTTTCCTTGTTTTAGAGTTTCGCAGAAAAGGAATACCCAACGGAATAAAACTTTCGCCATGATTTTTCTTGAACCAGAAGACACCCAGGAGACTTGGAGTACAAGTCAGAGAAGCTTCGAGGCGGCCACAAGGGTGGAGGGCGCGCCCCCAACCTTGTGGGCCCCTCGTAGCTCTCCTGACCTAGTTCTTCCTCCTATATATACTCTTATACCCTAAAAACATCCAGCGGAGCAACGAAACCACTTTTCCACTGCCACAACCTTTGGTACCCGTGAGATCTCACCTTGGGGCCTTTTCCGGCATCCTGCCGGAGGGGGATTCGATCACGGAGGGGTTCTACATCAACACCATTGCCTCTCCGACGAAGCGTGAGTAGTTTACCACAGACCTACGGGTGCATAACTAGTAGCTAGATGGCTTCTTCTCTCTATTTGATTCTCATTACAAAGTACTCCTCGATGTTCTTTAGAGATCTATTCGATGTAATACTCTTTTGCGGCGTGTTTGCCGAGATTCGATGAATTATGGATTTATGATCAAGTTTATCTATGAATATTATTTGAATCTTCTCTGAATTATTATATGCATGATTTTATATCTTTGCAAGTCTCTTCGAACTAACGATTTGGTTTGGCCAACTAGATTGGTTTTCTTGCAACTAGATGACCCGTTGCGCCAATGGCGCAAAGGCCGAGAGGGAGCCAAGTATTGTGAGAATATTTAGACACCCAAGTCGAAAACCAAATGTGGCCAACACTCCCGCATCCTCTCTTGAAAGCCGCCTTTTCTCACCGGATCTAACATAGATACATGATTCTTCAAGAGCAAATTTCAGAGAAAATATAAAACATGAAAGGCTTTAAGTTGTATCATTGAGACCATACCACCATATCTTCATTTAGTTTCTTTGGAAACCTAAAGGTCTAAGAGGATTGTACATGTGAGAAGCTGTGAATCCACCAAAAAAACTAAACTAACTTCCAGACAAACATTTCAAGTTTGGAAGCCACAAAGAAGCAGCCCAGATCTCTCGTTGTAGTGCTTGTACATGTCCTTAATCCTGCATTGACAGCCCATAATTTTTCAACACCTTAATCCATGAAATCCAACTGAAGGAAATCATGGCAGGAACATGCGTCGTGTCTTACGTCTCTGAGAAGGACTTCTTGGCATTCTTGTGCAGGATGGACATAGCAATCCTCGCTGCGAGCTGCAGAAGAACCACACAGGCACCTTCCTTCACCTTGCCCTTGGGGAGGAGGGGGCAACACTTGCAGCGCCGCGACAAGGCTTGCTCTGAGTGTAATCATCAATACTTTCCATTATTCAACCGGTACTCAGATGGATAGAACTGAACACTTGGCTCAAGACCAATGGTGCTTGCCTTATCTGTTGAGTAACTTGCGCTTGAAGGCCAACCTATTGCATAATAGCATCCAGAAGCACTTTTGTTGGAATCTTAACGTTTTCCATCACGGCGTACTGGTGACAGAGAGAAAGACACTGTAAGCAAGTGTTGGAAGCTAGGCTACAAATTGATTATTATGAACCGTACAAATTTGCCACCAAGGTAACACTATATATATAGTCCTTAACCAAATGGAAAAGAAAAAAAGAATGGGAAAACTTGCATGCATTAGTATGTAATTGAACAAACAGTATCTCGAAAATTGGCATCATAAACGGCAAAGATCATGATCAGAAGATGATGAATGATCGTTTGTTGAACTTTAGTCTGGTACATAGCAGTGTCAATGTCATGGCCAGATCTTCTCTCAAGTAAGTGAAATCCATGTTTTACTTTATTACTTTATAACTTAGTGCATCCTCTTCCCGTGTCAGAAGATGATGAACCGAGACATGATGTTGTATATGGATAATAAAAACAAATCAGCCTGTATATACATATAATCTTCTTAATAAAGAATTGCAATAGTTAAACATTAACAAATAAAATTATTTGAACCCATAGTGCCGTGAATAATATGTAAAATTATTGCATTTTTAACTACCAAATCGACCTGCATGACCTATAAAATTCCTTCTGGTGTGGCAAAGTGGTTAATCTAGTATGTGTACGACATTTGTGTTTAAAGAAAACAATGGGCAAAACTAATCTACTTAACTAAGTTCCAAAATATAAATACTGAAATAGAAGCAAGAGCACAAAGAACTGAAAATCACTTATCTGAATACTGATATCCTGGTACACATTGAACGACACAACCGAAGTTTCTTCTCCTCTACATTTAATAAAATAGACGAATGTAGATAGGTGCACTGGGTGAAGTGTGTAACCTATAGTGGCAATACCAGATACAGTTGGCATGAGAAATTAAGAGTCCATTCATCTTGCGCAAAATCCTTTTTCTTTTTCTTCTCTCTAATGATTCCCAACCTTTAGCTATACTAAGCAAAACATATCTTAAATTTTTGAACCGGTATGTTCATTGGAAGGAACGAAAAACATCTACTCCCGAATATAACCAGGTCCATGTAGCTACACGGGTTGATGACTAGTTATTATAACCAGGTCCATTGAGGCAACATATCTAAACATACAGGGGACAAACATATCAACATGGCTAAATATTCTCCTAAAAAGCATGAATAAACAAAGCAAGAAGACGATCCATCGAGCACAACATATCTAAACATAACATCCATCTATTGTATCAAGCAAACTATCACCAAAAACATGTAGGAAGGAGTTATCTTCGGATTCTCAACCTCTCCAGCCAGCGTACTCATTCAATCCCAATACTTGAGGTTCCAAAACAGAGTGTTTAGATACTGGCCCCAATTCACATTGTCCAGGTCCATTTCAAGCCATCTTGAAGGTTCAATATGTGGAATTCCTATCAATCAAGATAAGACTCTGATGTAATAGACTGCCGTAAAACTAATGATTTGCAGTATATGATAAACAACCTTTTGTACTATATAGTGTACATTAAAAAAATCCTATCTTGATAACCATGATAGCAGAAAGATCTAAGTATCCCTGCAAACAATTATTCTGCTATTTTTTTTCTTCTTGTTGGCATAATCAGGCACTACAACAACTATCCAGATTTAAAAATGTCCAATTCCAGACTCCTTTTTATGTGGTATTGCTAGTTCCTTCATATCCCAATAACTTTCCAAAATCAACACTGATAAGCCTTTTGAATGATTAGTGATTTGCCTAAGAGTAAAAACGCGCAAGTATATTTATTAATTGCCCTCGTACTACCTGCAAACTGCGCTTTGGATTCGGAACCGCCCTGCATCTGGGCGCTCGCGCAGCCATGGTCGTGGATCCCGCAGCCGTCGTGGCGTTGAGGAGCCCGAGCAGGAAGCCCACAAGGGTGCTTGGTCTTGGATCCGGCCGTCCGCTTGTCAATCTAGGGGACATGGCGATGACGATGGCCTGCACCTGCACGCCCGCCATGGTGCTCATCCTTAGCAAACAAAGACTAACAAAACCTTGAAACTGCGCTGATGGAAACCAAACAAGAGAAGCACAGTGCATGAACCATAAAAGCCAACACCATAGGCAGGTACATCATGCAAGGCAATAAAACCTGACAGCATAAACCAAACTTATGAACTGGACCCAGGACCACCCAGTAGAAAATCACTATAAATAGAACAATGGAACAACAACAATACCCCGCGCCCACTAAAGAGAACACACAAATTCTAGAAGCATTGAGTACAGGAACGCTAGGTTAGGGGGCGGCATTGGCTGCGCACGGAAATTATTAATAGGCGGGTCTGTGGTGGATGGGCGTGTGCAAGTGAGGGCTCTCTCCAAATAAGCTGTAGCGAACAACAGATGCGGCAACAAGAACCACAGCATTCCCACAATTCTCTGCGGCAACACTAAAACATGGCCATCCCCATCAACCTCACACAGATAACCAGGAGGAGGAAGCTCATAATGTGCCACCACAGTCTCCAGAATCGGCACAACAAAAGGCACTACAGTAGGATCCCTGGGATCCCGGGCATGCGAAGCAATATAAAAATCGTAAGCAGAAATGCAACACACACAGTTAGTACGAAGCAGACGATTGAAACTTAAAGGAGTGCAAGAAAACAAAGAACAAGGAAGGAAATCAAACCTTCGCCAAACACAAGCGAGGAGATTACAGGAGACAACATGCAAGGTTTCAGGTAAACCGAACTGTAGGAGATCCTTCGCGAGCACGAGCGAGGAGATTGGTTGACCGGGCAGCCAAACGTCACACAGCGAGACCTACAACACATATAAAAGAGAATGAACGTAAGCAAATATGCACTAATTTACAGACTTGCTTCTCACAGAGTGCTACGTCTCGAGCTAGCGTTGGTTTTCCCCGAAGAGGAGGGGGTGATGCAGCACAGTAGCGTAAGTATTTCCCTCAATTTTTGAGAACCAAGGTATCAATCCAGTATGAGGTCACGTGCAAGTCCCTCTTACCTGCACAAAACGGTAGCAACTCGCAACCAACGCTTAGGGGTTGTCAATCCCTTCACAGTCACTTACGAGAGTGAGATCTGATAGAGATAATATTTTTGGTATTTTTGGTATAAAAATGCAAAGTGAAAAGTAAAAGCAAAACAAGTAAAATAAAGTAATGCAGATTGATAAGATGAGAATAGACCCGGGGGCCATAGGTTTCACTAGTGGCTCCTCTCAAGAGCATAGATATTCTACGGTGGGTGAACAAATTACTGTTGAGCAATTGATAGAATTGAGCATAGTTATGAGGTTATCTAGGTATGATCATGTATATAGGCATCACGTCCGTGACAAGTAGACCGACTCCTGCCTGCATCTACTACTATTACTCCACTCATCGACCGCTATCCAGTGTGCATCTAGAGTATTAAGTTAAAAACAGAGTAACGCCTTAAGCAAGATGACATGATGTAGAGGAATAAATTCATGCAATATGATAAATACCCCATCTTGTTATCCTCGATGGCAACAATACAATATGTGCCTTGCAACTCTTTCTGTCACTGAGTAAGGACACCGCAAGATTGAACCCAAAGCTAAGCACTTCTCCCATTGCAAGAACTACCAATCTAGTTGGCCAAACCAAACGGATAATTCGAAGAGACTTGCAAAGATAACTCAATCATACATAAAAGAATTCAGAGAAGATTCAAATATTATTCATAGATAAGTTGGATCATAAACCCACAATTCATCGGCCTCAACAAACACACCGCAAAAAGAAGATTACATTGAATAGATCTCCACGAGAGAGGGGGAGAACATTGTATTGAGATCCAAAAAGAGAGAAGAAGCCATCTAGCTACTAGCTATGGACCCGAAGGTCTGAAGTAAACTACTCACACTTCATCGGAAGGGCTATGGTGTTGATGTAGAAGCCCTCCGTGATGGATGCCCTCTCCGGCGGAGCTTCGGAACAGGCCCCAAGATGGGATCTCGTGGATACAGGAAGTTGCGGCGGTGGAATTAGGTTTTTGGCTCCGTCTCTGGTCTAATGGGGGTACGTAGGTATATATAGGAGGAAGGAGCACGTCGGTGGAGCTCCGAGGGGCCCACGAGGCAGGGGCGCGCCCAGGAGGGGCGCGCCCTCCACCCTCGTGACCTCCCCGGAAACTTCTTGGAGTAGGGTCCAAGTCTCCTGGATCACGTTCGGTGAGAAGATAACGTTCCCGAAGGTTTCATTCCGTTTGGACTCCGTTTGATATTCTGTTTCCTCGAAATATTGAAATAGGCAAAAAACAACAATTCTGGTCTGGGCCTTCGGTTAATAGGTTAGTCCCAAAAATAATATAAAAGTGGAAAATAAAGCCCAATATAGTCCAAAACAGTAGATAAAGTAGGATGGAGCAATCAAAAATTATAGATACGTTGGAGACGTATCAGGCATCCCCAAGCTTAATTCCTGCTCGTCCTCGAGTAGGTAAATGATAAAAAGAGAATTTTTGATGCGGAGTGATACTTTGGCATAATTTCAATGTAAATCTTCTTAATCATGGTATGAATATTCAGATCCGAAAGGTTCAAGACAAAAGTTCATATTGACATAAAAATGATAATACTTCAAGCATACTAATCAAACAATTATGTCATTTCAAAATAACATGGTCAAAGGAAGTTCATCCCTACAAAATCATATAGTTAGGCTATGCTTCATTTTCGTCACACAAAGATGTTCCCAACTTCTATACCCCCGATGACAAGCCAAGCAATTGTTTCATACTCAAATAATCTCAAACCTTTTCAACCTTCACGCAATACATGAGCGTGAGCCATGGACATAGCACTATTGGTGGTATAGAATATGATGATGGGGATTGTATGGAGAAGACAAAAAAGGAGAAAGTCTCACATCAACGAGGCTAATCAATGAGCTATGGAGATGCCCATCGATTGATGTTAATGCAAGGAGTAGGGATTGCCATGCAACGGATGCACTAGAGCTAAGAATGCTCAACAAAAGAAAACTAGTGGGTGTGCATCCAACTTGCTTGCTCATGAAGACCTAGGGCATTTTGAGGAAGCCCATCGTTGGAATATACAAGCCAAGTTCTATAATGAAAAATTCCCACTAGTATGAACAAGACAACTTATGAGACTCACTATATGAAAATCATGGTGCTACTTTGAAGCACAATATATGAGACTCACTACATGAAGAACAAGGTGCTACTTTGAAGCACAAGTGTGGAAAAAGAGATAGTAGCATTGCCCCTTTTATTTTCTTTTTTTGGGCCTTTTTTTGGCCTTTCTCTCTTTTTTTGATTGGGCAATGCTCTAATAATGATGATCATCACACTTCTATTGATTACAACATAATGATTACAACTCGATACTAGAACAAGATATGACTCTATATGAATGCCTCCGGCGGTGTACCGGGATGGTGCAATGAATCAAGAGTGACATGTATGAAAAATAATGCATGGTGGCTTTGCCACAAATACGATATTAACTACAAGATCATGCAATGGCAATATGACAAAAGTAAAGCATGTCATGATGATGATGATGATGGTGGAAGTTGCATGGCAATATATCTCGGAATGGCTATGGAAATGGCATGATAGGTAGGTATGGTGGCTGTTTTGAGGAAGATATAGGGAGGTTTATGTGTGAAAGAGCGTATCATATCATGGGGTTTGGATGCACCGGCGAAGTTTGCACCAACTCTCAATGTGAGAAAGGGCAATGCACGATACCGAAGAGGCTAGCAAATGGCGGAAAGGTAAAAGTGCGTATAATCCATGGACTCAACATTAGTCAAAAGAACTCATATACTTATTGCAAAAATTTAGAAGTCATCAAAAATCAAGTACTACGCGCATGCTCCTAGGGGGATAGATTGGTAGGAAAAGACCATCGCTCGTCCCCGACCGCCACTCATAAGGATGCACAAGCCAGGTACACTTCATGCTTCAAATTTGTTACACAACTTTAACCATACGTGCATGCTACGGGACTTGCTAACTTCAACACAAGTATTTCTCAAATTCACAACTACTCAACTAGCACGACTATGATATTATCACCTCCATATCTCAAAAACAATTATCAAGCATCAAACTTATCTTAGTATTCAACCCACTAAAAAGAAAGTTTCACATATCTTGAATACCAAGTATATTAACATTAAGCAAATTACCATGCTATTAACGACTCTCAAAATAATCTAAGTGAAGCATGAGAGATCAAGTTTCTTTAAAACAAACCACCACCGTGCTCTAAAAGATCTAAGTGAAGCACTAGAGCAAAAATTATCACGCTCAAAAAGATATAAGTGAAGCACATAGAGTAAACTATCAAGCTCAAAAGATATAAGTGAAGCACATAGAGTATTCTAACAAATTTCAATTCATGCATGGCTCTCTCAAAAGGTGTGTACAGAAAGGATGATTGTGGTAGACTAACAAGCAAAGACACAAATAATACAAGACGCTCCAAGCAAAACACATATCATGTGGTGAATAAACTATAGCTCCAAGTAAATTACCGATGGAAGTGGACAAAAGAGGGGATGCCTTCCGGGGCATCCCCAAGATTTGACTTTTTGGTGTCCTTGGATTATCTTGGGGGTGCCATGGGAATCCCCAAGATTAGGCTCTTGCCACTCCTTTTTCCATAATCCATCAAAAGAATTCACCCAAAACTTGAAAACTTCACAACACAAAACACAATAGAAATCTCGTGAGCTCCGTTAGAGAAAGAAAACAAAAGACTACTTTAAGGTACTGTAGTGAACTCATTCTTTATTTGTATTGGTGTTAAACCTACTGTATTTCAACTTCTCTATGGTTTATAAACTATTTTACTAGCCATAGATTCATCAAAATAAGCAAACAACACATGCAAAACAGAATCTGTCAAAAACAGAACAGTCTGTAGTAATCTGTTACTAATGCAAACTTCTGGAACCCGAAAAATTCTACCAAAATTAGACGACCTGGGCAATTTGTTTATTGATCAGCAGAAATTGGAATCACTATTTTATCATGTTCTGGTGATTTTTAACAATTCGGGCACTGAGCGCAAAGATTCTGGAAATTACAGCAAGATCAAATAACTATCTTCCAAGAAGATCTAATAGGTTTAACTTAGCACAAACACTAATTAAAAGATAAAACCACATCTAAACAGAATCTAGATGGATTAGTTATTCCTAACATAACCAAAAACAAAAAACTCAAAATAAAATTGGGTTGCCTCCCAACAAGCGCTATCGTTTAACGCCCCTAGCTAGGCATAAAAGCAAGGATAGATCTAGGTATTGCCATCTTTGGTAGGCAATCCATAAGTGGATCTCATGATAGGTTCATATGGTAATCTTATTTTCTTTCTAGGAAAGTGTTCCATGCCCTTCTTTAAGGGAAATTGGAATTTAATATTCCCTTCCTTCATATCAATAATTGCACCAATCGTTCTAAGGAAAGGTCTACCAAGAATAATAGGACATGAAGGATTGTAATCTATATCAAGAACGATAAAATCTACGGGCACATAATTCCTATTTGCAACAATAAGAACATCATTAATTCTTCCCATAGGCTTTTTAATAGTGGAATCCGCAAGATGCAAGTTTAGAGAGCAATCATCAAAGTCACGGAAATCTAGCAAATCACACAAAGCTTTGGGGATAGTAGAGACACTAGCTCCCAAATCACACAAAGCATGACACTCGTAATTTTTAAATTTAGTCTTAATTGTAGGTTCCCACTCATCATGGAGTTTTCTAGGGATAGAAACTTTCAACTCAAGCTTTTCTTCATAAGATTGCATTAAGGCGTCAACAATGTGTTCGGTAAAGGCCTTATTTCGACTATAAGCATGAGGAGAATTTAACACGGATTGCAACAAGTAAATACAATCAATTAAAGAGCAATTTTCATAGTTAAATTCCTTGAGATCCAAAATAGTGGGTTTAGCAATATCTAGATTTTTATTTCTTTTAATCCCTTTTTTATCAATTTCATCATCAGGATCTAAAAACTCAGAATTCTTAGAACGCCTTCTAGGTAAGGGAAGATCATAATCAGATTCATCAAGATTCATATTGCAAAACAAGGATTTAATAGGGGGCAAATAAATAACTTTTAGATCTTCATCTTGATTCTCATAGTTATTCGGTTTAGCGGCCATCTTATTGACTAAGGTGGCTTGCATATCCGAAATTTCAGCGGTCATTTTTTCAAGATGAGCAATTTGGGCTCTTACACCATCAAATTCTTTGGACATATCATCGAGCTCTTTATTCATATAACTCATAAAACTCTTTATGTTCCTTAAGCTCGTTTCTAAAGAAATTATTATGCTCAAATTGCAAGACCATAAACTTCCTGACATTGTTTTCAATATCTTCTAGCCTTTTAAGGTGAAGATCACCAAAATTAGGTAAGGCCATCGTGACGAATAAGCAAGCAAACTAACACACGAGCAAACAAAAGGCAAAGGGAAAGAGAGGGCGAATAAAACGGCAAGGGTGAAGTGGGGGAGAGGAAAACGAGAGGCCAATGGCAAATAATGTAATGCGAGAGATAGAGATTGTGATGGGTACTTGGTATGTTGACTTTTGCGTAGGCCTCCCCGGCAACGGCGCCAGAAATCCTTCTTGCTACGTCTCGAGCTAGCTTTGGTTTTCCCCGAAGAGGAGGGGGTGATGCAGCACAGTAGCGTAAGTATTTCCCTCAGTTTTTGAGAACCAAGGTATCAATCCAGTAGGAGGTCATGCGCAAGTCCCTCGTACCTGCACAAAACGGTAGCAACTCGCAACCAACGCTTAGGGGTTGTAAATCCCTTCACGGTCACTTACGAGAGTGAGATCTGATAGAGATAATATTTTTGGTATTTTTGGTATAAAGATGCAAAGTGAAAAGTAAAAGCAAAACAAGTAAAATAAAGTAATGGAGATTGATATAATGAGAATAGACCCGGGGGCCATAGGTTTCACTAGTGGCTTCTCCCAAGAGCATAGATATTCTATGGTGGGTGAACAAATTACTGTTGAGCAATTGATAGAATTGAGCATAGTTATGAGGTTATCTAGGTATGATCATGTATATAGGCATCACGTCCGTGACAAGTAGACCGACTCCTGCCTGCATCTACTATTATTACTCCACTCATCGACCGCTATTCAGCATGCATCTAGAGTATTAAGTTAAAAACAGAGTAACGCCTTAAGCAAGATGACATGATGTAGAGGAATAAATTCATGCAATATGATAAATACCCCATCTTGTTATCCTCGATGGCAACAATACAATACGTGCCTTGCAACTCTTTCTGTCACTGAGTAAGGACACCGCAAGATTGAACCCAAAGCTATGCACTTCTCCCAATGCAAGAACTACCAATCAAGTTGGCCAAACCAAACAGATAATTCGAAGAGACTTGCAAAGATAACTCAATCATACATAAAAGAATTCAGAGAAGATTCAAATATTATTCATAGGTAAGTTGGATCATAAACCCACAATTCATCAGTCTCAACAAACACACCACAAAAAGAAGATTACATCGAATAGATCTCCACGAGAGAGGGGGAGAACATTGTATTGAGATCCAAAAAGAGAGAAGAAGCCATCTAGCTACTAGCTATGGACCCGAAGGTCTGAAGTAAACTACTCACACTTCATCGGAAGGGCTATGGTGTTGATGTAGAAGCCCTCCGTGATGGATGCCCTCTCCGGCGGAGCTCCGGAACAGGCCCCAAGATGGGATCTCGTGGATACAGGAAGTTGCGGCGGTGGAATTAGGTTTTTGGCTCCGTCTCTGGTCTAATGGGGGTACGTAGGTATATATAGGAGGAAGGAGCACGTCGGTGGAGCTCCAAGGGGCCCACGAGGCAGGGGGGCGCGCCCTCCACCCTCGGGACCTCCCCGGAAACTTCTTGGAGTAGGGTCCAAGTCTCCTGGATCACGTTCGGTGAGAAGATCACGTTCCCGAAGGTTTCATTCCGTTTGGACTCCGTTTAATATTCTGTTTCCTCAAAATACTGAAATAGGCAAAAAAACAGCAATTCTGGGCTGGGCCTCCGGTTAATAGGTTAGTCTCAAAAATAATATAAAAGTGGAAAATAAAGCCCAATATAGTCCAAAAAAGTAGATAAAGTAGGATGGAGCAATCAAAAATTATAGATACGTTGGAGACGTATCACAGAGCAGCCTCTTGCAATATCTTTGTTCCTCACAAACAAATATATGAAGACAAACAATGGTAGACCGTAGACAAACTAAGCAGGCCAGGACAGGATGAGGATGACTGCATGCTGCACTTGGTGCAGATGCAAATGTCTGTTAGAATTATGATACTTTTCACTTGAATCAGTATAAAAAGTGTCAAATATATAATTATATATTTTATAAGGTTCTTGAACATGTTAACATTATGGTAATTCTCAACCCTTGCCACTCAAAATGACCTGTACTTTACGTGCACACTCAGCACACTGCTAGTAAAAGAACAATATCCATTGCAATGCCACTGTGAAAAAGAAAAAATAGAATACTTTATTATGACTAAGTGTAGCAAACCTTATGATTATGAAAGGATATAATTATTGGCCTTACCAAATTCGACTGGTATTATCTAAAAGTTCTTTTCTCCTGAAAGAAAGTGAACTTTCACTCACGTGAATCCTTACCTGCTTCAGGTTTGCTAATTTAATCAGAGCAAATTAATGAGCTACTTGCACGTCTAAAATTGACAGGAACACAAACAAAGCTTTTTTGGATTGAATCTAAGAACATCTAGCATGCTATTATATTGGCAAATAGGCAATAATTTAGACCCTGGCATGATTAGGTTCAACTGATATTGATGTTTTAGTTCATACTTTGGCATGTCACAGAAAAATATTGACGGCGTAAACTTTATTCAGACCATATAGGTTCAAGTAAACATTGTCTATTCAGAACAGAGGCATCCATATGTCGCCTGCAAAAAAATAAGAACGCAATCGGTAGACTCGTCAGAGATGATAATCAAATCAAACTTAGTGACAGCGAGGTAAAAATAAAATACACGACCATATACTTAATAGGAGACAATCCTAAGCTGGTCAAATATCCAACACTACGCCCTTCCTCCTTGCTTGTTTCATTACTTCCTACTCCAAAAAAGAAACAGAACATTGTTTCATAAGATTTTATATGAAGATATAGAAGTGGGGAGGAACAAAATCTACAGTAGCCATAGACAGTAGGAAACTAAAAACGAGAATTAAATTAGAGAAGAAGGGGATTAGAGGAAGGAACGGTGGGAGGTGCAACCAGAAAAGATGGGAAATGAGAGGCCCGTGGGAGTTAGCAACGCCGGCGCCATGGCCGGTCCAAGCCGAGCCGCCTCCCTCGCTGGCATATCTCCTCCCCGTCCTCTCTGGCCGGCGATGCCCCACGCATCCGCCAGAGGAAGAGGCCAGGTGGACGACGGTGCGTTGGTGCCGGTGCCACTGCGGATCTGGGCGTCGCTCCGCTCGATCTGGGGCCTCCCCTTCCCTTCCCTTCCTTTGGAAAGGAAGGAAGGTGATGGTGGAGCAGCGGCGCTGGAGGGAGAGGAGGCCGCCGGAGTTTGGGTGGCAGAGGAGAGAGGAGCAGTGGTGGTTGGGGGTCGCAAGAAAGGAGAGCGGCGGCTAGGGTTCGTGCGCGTGGGGAGCGTTGCCCGCTCGATTCGCTGGAGGAGAAAGCGGACGGGTGCGGGGCGTGCACGTTGAGCGCGGTGCAGTGGTTTTTTCGCTCGCGTGGTGCGCTGCAACCCCACGCGCGGGCACGGTGCGGTGGTCTTTTTGCATCGCGTGGTGCCGTGCTCTCGAGGCATCGGTTGTGACTACCACTCTAGGAGGCTTTATATGTTAGATGGGAGAAGTGCTTAGCTTTGGGTTCAATCTTGCGGTGTCCTTTCCCAGTGACAACAGGGGCAGCAAGGCACGTATTGTATTGTTGCCATAGAGGATAAAAAGATGGGATTTTCATCATATTTATTGAGTTAATTCCTCTACATCATGTCATCTTGCTTAATGCGTTACTCCGTTCTTTATGAACTTAATACTCTAGAGGCATGCTGGATAGCGGTTGATATGTGGAGTAATAATAGTAGATGCAGAATCGTTTCGGTCTACTTGACACGGACGTGATGCCTATATTCATGATCATTGCCTTAGATATCGTCATAACTTTGCGCTTTTTTATCAATTGATTGGCAGTAATTCGTTCACCCACCGCAATAATTTCTATCTTGAGAGAAGCCTCTAGTGAAACCTATGGCCCCGGGGTCTATTTTACATCATATTAGCTTTCCGTCAACTAGCCAATTTTTGTCGCCGTTCTTTTACTTTGCAACCTTTTACTTTCCGTTCCATATACCAAAATACCAAAAATATTACTTTACCGTTTATCATCTCTATCAGATCTCACTTTGCAAATAACCGTGAAGGAATTGACAACCCCTTATCGCGTTGGGTGCAAGTTAGTGTTTGTTTGTGCAGGTAATCGATGACTTGATCGTTATTTTCTACTGGATTGATACCTTGGTTCTCAAAAGCTGAGGGAAATACTTACTCTACTTTGCTGCATCGCCCTTTCCTCTTCAAGAGAAAAACCAACGCAAGCTCAAGAGGTAGCAGATATTTTTCAAATACTCTTCAACATTTTCAAATACTCGTTCAACATTTTTAAAATACTTGTTCAACATTTTTAATACTTCTTCAACATTTTTAAACACTTGTTCAACATTTTTCAAGTACTCGTTCAACATTTTTTAATACTTATTCAATATTTTTCAAATACGTGTTCAACATTTTTCAAATGTGTTTTGAAGAGTATCTTTTGTAATATATATATATATATATATATATATATATATATATATATATATAGAGAGAGAGAGAGAGAGAGAGAGAGAGAGAGAGAATATTAAAAAGTATAAATAAAAGTACAAAAATAAAAGCATAATATGAGAACATAAAAGAGAAAAAAACAGGCCTTGGTCCCCCTGGTGGCTGGCCCGGCCCATCTGGGACTGCCCCCGGCGCGAGGGTTGCCCCGCTCTCGCGTAAGGCGACAAATAGGCGTGCCGAGCCACGACATGCATAGCAAACTACTCACTCCGTCCTTAAACGAGTGTACTTTCAACTTTGTTGGAGGGTCAAACTATCTCAAAGTTTGACCGAGTTTGTGCAAAAATATGTCAATACTTGTGAAACCAAATAGGTATATGACAAAAATATATTTTATCATGAATCTAATGCTACTAATTTGATGGCATAAATGTTGGCCATTGTATAAATACAGTCAAACATAAAAAAGTTTGACTTTTCAACAAAGTTGGAAGTACACTCTTGCAAGGACGGAGCTCCTGTGGGGTACCACCACATGTGACCCGTCATTTAACCCCCCATTACCCTTCGACATAGTAACTGCCTCATTAATGAGATTAGGAATAGTTGTCGTTCCCTGATTACGTGGGCATTGATATGGCAGACTTAAACGCTGAAACACTGATGTCGGCCTCGCTGGAGAGAACTACTTTACCCTTTCTGCCCACTAAAGTCCATTCAACATCTTCCCCTTTGTAAAAAGCAAGCTCTTCTCTACGCCAATTTGGGCCACTATGACCCCAAAGGCAAAAAACATATCGAAATCTTTCTATGTAACTCTACCTTTGTTGTAAATTTCAAAGCCTACTGATTTGGAAGCAACAGAGAACTTGAACAATCTAAGAGACGCACCCTAAAACCTTGGGCATAATCACCAAAAGCAGCATGAAGTGCAACACTAACCGTATGAGCATTGAGCTTGAAGGTTGCACGACTGAAATACACCACCAGGGTGAACTCCCTTTGATGAAAGCTAGGGGAGAAGACCACCGGATGGCCAAACATGTGCTTAACATCCGCTTGAAAGTCTTTGCCATGATCAAAGTTGTGGGAGAACAATGCCATGGTTGACGAGGAACCAACGTGATAAGTGGCTTCTAGGCTTGGGGTGAGCACTGGCAAGTGGGTGGCCGCCGGGTCTGGGGTGGCCACCGAAGCAAGATCGCCTAGGACCACTGACATCATCCCACCAAATGGCTTGATCTGCGTCATGTGACACTTTTATGACGATTACTGTTGGGCAATTGATAGAAAAGCGCATAGTTATGACGTTATTCATGGCAACGATCATGTATATAGGCATTTCGTCCGTAACAAGTATACCGATTCCTGCCTGCATCTACTACTATTGCTCCACTTCAAGAGCGCTTCCGCCTCTCTACGTATTAAGTTCATAACGAACAGAGTAATGCATGAAGTATGATGACATAATGTAGACATAATAAAGCCAAGCAATATGATTAAACCTCGTCGTTTTCTCCTTAGTAGCAACAATATAATACGTGCCTCGCTACCCTTTCTATGACAAGGTGAGGACACCAAAAGATTGAACCCACTACAAAGCACCTCTCCCACTAAAGATAAATCAATATAGTTGGCCAAACCAAACAGATAGATCAGAGAGAAATACAAAGCTATAATAATCATGCATAATAAAGTTCAAAAAAGACTCAATTATTTTCAATGAATAATCTGATCATAAACACACAATTCATTGGATCCCAATAGACACACCGCAAAAGAAGATTACATCGAATCGATCTCCGAAGGGAACATTGTATTGAAGATCAAAAACAGATAAGAAACCAATTAGCTAATCACTATGAACACGTATGTCTGTGGTAAACTACTCACACATCATTGGTGGTGTAGCAAGGATGATGTAGAAGCCCTCCGTGATCGATTCCCCCTTTGGCAAAGTACCGTAAAAAGGCTCCAGATGGGATCACAGAAGAATAGAAGCTTGTGGCGGCAGAAAAATTGTTTCAGGTGTCTCTATGTTGGTTTGGGGATATATGAGAATTTATAGAAGTGGAATTAGGTCAGACGGAGCCACGTGGGGCCCACAAGGCATTAGGGCGCACCTACCCGCCTAGGGCGCGCCCTCTTGCCTTGTTATCTCCTTGCTTCTCGTCTGGTCTCCTCCCAAAACTTCTAGGGTCTCTTATGTCCAGAAAAAACCGTCAAAAAGTTTTGCAATGTTTGGACTCTGTTTGGTACAGATTTTGTGTAAAACTAAAAACAAGCAGAAAACAACAACTGGCACTAGGCACCGAGTTAATAGGTTAGTCCCAAAATGATAAAAAAAATTGCATATAAAGTATCTAAGATTGATAATATAATAGCATGAAACAATAAAAAAATATAGATATGTTGGAGACGTATTAGTCGTCAAGGTGTCGATGGCGCCTAGCGGCCGTCTCCGTGGTGGTAGCAAGGTCGGGATCATTGGGGACCCATTCCGGCACCACGTCCATCTTGGCGAACGCGGAACGGTGACCGACATCGCGCCGGTCGTACCTCACCTACTGCCTCGCCATGCAATCCGCCTCGGATAGCACGACCCGAGAGCAGGAGGCACCGCCATAATCGCCTCCTCCGAGGTAGTGGAGGATGCGACCACGCGCCTTCATGATCGCGGGCGGCAACTCCTCCTTTATCGGGTGACGCTCGCGACGTGGTGCCGACGAGGACCCGTCAATCCGCGTGTAGCGGTTGTGCAGCAGGGGTGATGCCAGCTCGTCCTTGATGCAACAAAGGTGTTGGGGAATTCTGGCTCCTTGACGTGCCCGTCGATGTGGAGGCCGCGGTTGCATAGTGGGGACGAGGTTCATCTTTCACTTGCCGGAGTGGGGATGTCGGCTCTCGCTTCACGCGGACGTGCCTCGGGGACGGTGGCTCCTCTTTCACGCGCGCCGAGATGGTGACGCCAGGCCCATCTGACGAAACGAGCACTCCGTCATGATCTTCATCCGCCAGAGCCATCTCCGATAGGAAACAGGGCCACCGCTATGGCTCCTGGGCCTCCTCGTCGCCTAAGAGCCCACCGTCGTTGATGCTAATTATCCCGGTGAGGGCGGTGATGCTATGATCCGTGATCTGAACATATGCCGTGATTCGAGGGTCCGCATTGGAGATGGCCTTATGAGCAACTCCGATGCGCTGATCCATACGGACACGTGCTTTGTCCGCCTTTTGTCCATTTGGGTCTACCGCCCGCTCGTCGTCTGCCCTGTTTATGGTTTGGGTCGGTAGTGCGCCTTACGCGTTGACTCATATTCGCCCGCGCGAGCGGCTTGACGTTGTTTTTCGAACAAAATACACAAAATTTACATAGTTTCACAAGCAAACAGATATAACATAGTTCCACAACCCAAATAAATATATCATAGTTTACAAGCTAAATAAAAATTAAATTATGTCAAATACATTTAAAAAAAGATACATCTATTGGTTGCCAACATGAGCCCACATATGCTCAACCAAATCATCTTGCAGTTGAATGCAGGTTTCCCAATCACGCGTTTGATGATGAAATTGGGTCAATTGTGTAAGTGTTGCCCCTCCTCCATGCTCAGGCACAACATTGTCACCCTGGAACCAAAACACTTGATCGCGGATACGTTCTGGACGATCATCCTCTACGATTATATTTTGCATGATCACACAAGCAACCATCACCTCCCACAACTTTTTGGTGCTCCAAGATCTACCAGGATACCGAACGATGCCCCATCGAGATTGCAGAACACCAAAGGCATGCTTGATATCCTTCCTAGCACTCTCTTGCTCTTGGGCAAATCTCCTTCACTTCTCTCCGATAGGGTTGGAGGTTGTCTTCACAATATTGGTCCACTGAGAAGAGATACCATCAGCTAGGTAGCATCCTTTGTTGTAGTTGTGGCCGTTGATGTTAATATTCACCGTCGGGCAGTTGTCACACGTCCATTTTGCATCATGTTTTCATATCGATGTTTATTGCATTATGGACTGTTATTTCAATTTATAATACAATTCTTATGCCTTTTTTCTCTTATTTTGCAAGTTTCACATGAAGAGGGAGGATTGCAGGCAGCTGGAATTCTGGACCGGAAAGGGCTATATCGGAGACACCTTTTCTGCACAACTCCAAATGACCTAAAAATTGATGAAGATTTATTTTGGAATATATAAAAATATTGGTGAAAGAATCAATAGAAGGGGGCGACCAAGCAGCCATAAGCCTAGGGCGCCCTGAGCTTGTGGGGCCCCTGGCAGGCCTGCGAAGCCCATCTTCTGCTATATGATGCCATTTGACCTAGAAAAAATCAGAAGAAAGGTTTCGGGACGAAGCACCGCCGTCTCAAGGCGGAACCTGGCAGGATCACTTTTGCTCTCCGGTGGAGCGATTCCGCGGGGGAAACCTCCCTCTGAGAGGGGGAAATCAAAACCATCATCATCACTAATCGAAGCCATTGCATTTGGTGCATCGGTTTGAGTTCTCCACGGTGGTACGTGGAAGTGAAGTTGAGAAGCTTGTTACTCTTGGGTGTTTGGGCACCCTGGAGCTTTCCTCTTGGGTGCCTTGGTGCCCTAGATGGTTGGTGTTCTCGGAGCTCAATCATTGTGGTGTAAAGCTTTGGGCAAGCGTCAGGGTCTCCAATTAGGTTGTGGAGATCGCCCGAGCAATTTGACGGGTACTGTTGACCGCCCCCAAGGGTTTCCAAAGTTTACGGGTTCGGTGACCGCCCCCAAGGGTTGCCATTTGTATGGTTTCGATGACCGTCCTCAAGGGTCCCTTAGCGGAATCATGGCATCTTGCATTGTGCAAGGGCGTGAGGAGATTACGGCGGCCCTAGTGGCTTCTCGGGGAGCATTTTGGCTCCACACCGCTTCAAACGGAGATTAACATCCGCAAGGTGTGAACTTCGGGATGTATCGTCGTCTCCGCATGCCTCGATTATCTTTTACCCGAGCCCTTTACTTATGCACTTTACTTTTGTGATAGCCATAGTGTTTCATGTTACATATCTTGCTATCACATAGTTGTTTATCTTACTTGGTGCACATAGGTGAGCCTAATTATTTTAGGTTTTGTTCTTGACAAATTAAATGCTAGTTTTATTTCGCATTTGTTCAAGCCTAAACCGTAATTATTTTAAAGTGCCTATTAACCCCCCTCTAGATGACATCCACGATCTTTCACTTCACATGGCTCCTATATTGTCCTTGCCAAGCAAATGGCCCCTATACTGCCCTTGCCAAGCAGAAGGACAGTTCTTCCACTCCCAGTGCATGCAGTCTATGCTGACAAGCATCCCCGGGAAGGCCCTGCTAGCATTCGTCGCCAACAAGCAGGCTGTATCTTCGCCATTTGACTCTCTCAAGTACTCAGGGCCAAACACTGCTATCACAGCCTTGCAGAACTTGTACATGGATTCTAGGCACGTAGACTTGCTCATATGGACGTATTGATCAATTAGACCATCGGACACTCCGTATGCAAGCATCCGGATAGCTGTAGTGCATTTCTAATAAGAGGAGAAGCCAATTTTTCCAAGGGCATCCTCCTTGCACCCGAGATACTTATTGTATCCGACCACCCCTCCTAAATATGATTGAAAACATGCCTAGTCATACGGAAGCGACGTCGAAATTGGTGATGTTTGAAGAGCGGGCTGGGTGTCTCAAAGTAGTCCTTTCAAAGAAGAAAATGGCCGCTCTCTCGGTTGCGATTCAACGCTAGAGTGTGCCCCGGAACAACGGTCGCTGCCTTCTAAAGTGGTCATGGACGGTCGACACGACAGCCACCATCTCCTCATCGTCCGATGAGTCGGAGTTGCAGAAGAAATTGTGAAAAAAAAAACTCGTCGACGGAGTTCATTTGTACCTTGGGGGCAAACTGTCGAACAGCTTGCAGGCGTCGTTGAAGAAGCTGGCTGGCGAAGAGATGTGCGCCTCCCCTGGACCAGGTAGCTGGCCTAGCGGCGTCCGACAAGCGTGGCCGTGACAGACGAAGGAGCTGGTCGAGGGCACGAGGGGCGACTTCGTGCTCGCGGCCACGTCAGACGGTGGGGGGAAGCTGCGGTGGCCCGCGGCGAGGCGATGGTGGCGGCGACGTGAGAGGTGGCAGCATGCGGGGGAGGTGTATGGGCGCAGACTGCTAGCAGGGGCACCGGAATTAGGCGGCGACGACAGCGAGGTGGGGCGGAGGAGGGCTTAGGCTGTGTTTGGTTGAGCTGCAGATTCCGAAAAAGCTGCTGTGAAAAAGCTGCTGTGGAAAAGCTGCTGTGAAAATACTGCTGTGGAAAAGCTGGAGGCTGTTTGGTTCAAACGACTGTGAAACTGTAGATTTGGCTATGAATTGTCCGTAATGCCCCTGGAGGCTGTTTGGTTCAAACGACTGTGAAACTGTAGATTTGGCTATGAATTGTCCGTAATGCCCCTAGGACCTGAGTGAATATGTCTATATTGTAATTGACCGTAAAACTGTGATATGTACATTTATGGGGAACTAAGTGATCATTTTGCGAAGGAAAAATATGACAATGTAACCGAATCATAGTTAACATATATACGCAATTTAATGACTATACTTTATTGTTGCATACATTTACATAGATAGCGGTTCCATAATATTATTACAAAATACACAAATGTTACACTATACACATAAATGACTATACTATGCACTGGATAGTTAAATGTGAAGAGTGCATACATGTATGTGCAAACAGGAGAGCACTATACATTGCACTGAGAGCAGTAATATGCAGCAACTACTAATGAAAATGTACTCATGATATCCAATCTACGGTACTAATCGTTAAATCACAAAAAATAGAAGAAAAAAATCATAAACTGGGAGGGGTATGATGGATGAAGGAGGAGGCGGGAGGGATGGAGGGAGGAGGCAGGATGGATGGAGCGAGGAGGGGTGAGGGAAGGGAGTAGGAGACCAGAGGGTCGGTGCGCCGGCGCTGGAGCCACCTGACGAGGGCCGCTGTGAGCAGGATGGATGGAGGGAGGAGGGAGGAGGAAGGATGGAGGAGGGGGAGGGAGAAACGACGGGAGGAGAGACGGAGGGCCAGTGCGCCGGCGCCGCCGGCCGGCCGGCCGGCCGGACCAGTGCCGCCATGACCAGGCGAGGAAGGAAGAGGAAGGAAGGAGGAAGGAAGATGGAAGGAGAGAGAAGGTTGGAGGTTCGCCCGGCGGCGGGCGGGAGCGCAGCGGCGGCGGCGGCGAACCCTAGCCGTGCGTAGGAGGCGGCGGCGACCTTTCTTTCCTGTCGCTCGGCGACTCCAGCTCGATCCTTTCGTGCGAGAGGAAAGAAACAGAACGAAGGGGTATGACTTGCCAGTGGCATTGGTGGGTAAATACCTCTCAATTTTAAGGGGACATCTAAAAACGGTTGGTTTAGAAGCTGAGAAGTTGGGGGTGACCCAGCTGCGAAATTTGCACTACCTCAAAGCTACAGATTGTCAAAAACTGCTTTGAAAATTTACCCCTTTGGTTGGCTTCTAGCTTCTTCAAAGCAGAAGTTGGGTAAAAAAGCCCAACCAAACACAGCCTTACTGTCAATAGGGGTGGAAAAGAATGGCCTATGTGCCATTGACTGGCGGGCCAGGGAGAGAGTAGGCGGGCGTCGCGCGCGTCTGTTTTGTGTCCGTGAGGGTGCAAATGAGGCCTAAATTTGACGAGTAATAGGTCGCCTGACGGATGAAAAGCGAATGCGGGTTCCCTTTGGATTGGTGTGTTGGGTTAATTTTTCTGTTCGCGACAACCTAAATGAACACGCGCGGGACGAAATGAGTTTTGGAGTTGCTCACACCGCCGCCGCGTGAGATATTTGTGGGCCGTGCGCGGCGTTCCCTCTCTCTCCCTCTCGCCGCGTGCTCTTCGGTTCAAATCAAAGACGAAAAGAAGTACCCCGTCTCTTGGAACGTCCCGTCAAGCTGCGCACACCGCCCTCTCTGCCCACTACTAGTACCGGAGTAGTACTACTCTCTCTCTCAGTTGTTTCCTCCTGCCCTGCCGTCCCGTCGCCATATTCCCCCGGCCCGGCCGCCCCCCTCCTCCCGCATTCACCAACCCATCGAAGAAAACGAAGAAAACAAGAAACTACAAAGCTCTCTAGTCTTTGCCGTGAGGTACTAGAATCCATCCGGTTGGTTGCAGATTCGACTGATGTTTTCCGTAGCAGGCATTTTTTTTCCTGAGATTGTTCCGTATTTTTGGACCTCCTTTTTCGGTTGATCTTGTTTTGCTCTGTTCTTCGTGGTTCCATCCCATTCCTTTCGTTCTTGGTCACCGCAGATTTCTGCCTGCATTTCTTACTGAAGCTACATTCCAGTTTTGTAGTAGTATGCTGCAATACTCGCCTACTCCCCTTTCTGTCCTTTGTTGACCTGCTTAATTTTCCCCTTTGCAGATCTGTTGCATCCAATAAATCGGTGCTACCACTCCTGCTTAGGTGACGTTTTCCCTGCAATTTGTTCGTATTTTTTCTATCATCAGAGAAACACCATATTTCTGGGATGGGGGGATTTTGATGTTGTAAGGTGTAACTATTGCTGTTTCTAGAAGAGGTAAAATAAAGAAGCACACATTGTGTTATCCCTATTCCCCTCTTAGTATTTAGTACATCAATCGTAAACATTTTCGGAAAACATAAAAAACGTGCTACTCAGCTAAAAGAAGGGCTCTTGGACAACACTGTAAATCTACAATAAAACAGATTCGACACGGAAACATCACATATAACTGAGCACTTGGTACACCTGCCATTTTTTCTTCTCAAGTATGTGTGCATGTCGAACCGATTTGTGGTTACAAGATGCTCCCGAGAATCTTTTAAGCCTTTTGGCTTTGGATTGTAAACCTATTCATTAATCGATAAAGCCCCCAACTTCCCTGCAAAAAAAAAAAAAAACTATACGTGCATGCCGATTCGTCTGACTGATCATTTACCTGCCATTTTAGGGCGCCCAATTGCATTTTCTCTATTACAACTCTTCTAAAATCATTACATGAGTATGCCTCACCGTGTGATGTGCAATCCAATTGTATGCTCTGACTTATTCAGAAATCGACATGATGTTTTCCTTTTCCTCTGGTTAACCGGTAATGACAGAGTTTTCAGTTTAATTTTTATTTCCATGTGTGTCTCCAGTTTTTTATTTCCATGTGTGTCTCCAGTTAGCACTTCATACAACACAAATACAAATTCGAGTTTTATTTTCCTAGGTTCCGATTTTCATTGCCGTTCTTAATTTAATGTAATGTAATTTCAAAGTTGATCCTAGTAGGGACTTTAAATTTGATCATGTCTTATGGTTGACATTTGTCACTAATTTGATCTTTCATGCCCACACATATACATTTTTAAAAATTCTTTCATATGTGGTTGAAACTATTTCTATTTAGCAAAATAATTCAGGGAAATCAGGAGTTCTCTGTATCAGGATTTAGATTTGCATTTATTATTATGAATTTTTTTAATTCTCAGAACATTTATTTGGGTGCACATTTTTTTTGAGAAAACGCAAAGGACCTTTGCATTTCATTTCATGGAAAAGGTAGAACAATCCTCCTAGGAGGTGAGCAGTACAAAGAAAAGCACAAGATCAGTGGACATCCCAGGTTGTGGGCAGAACAACCCGAAGTCCCTGGGCTCCTGCTTTAGCCCAACACCGGGCCTCGTCCTTGATCCTATCCACTAGGGATTCGATAGATGGCGTGGCGTTGTCGAAGACACACGCGTTCCTGTGCTTCCATAGCATCCAGGGCACAAGCAGCGCGATTGATTTGAGGGCCTTCCGATGCGCCGCCTCTTTCGCGCTCAGCCACCACTCCGTGACCGTGTGCTCCTGATCGGGGATTTGGACCGGAATATGCAACCAATCAAGGACAAGGTGCCAGGTCTGACGTGCAAAGGGGCATGTCAGCAGCAGGTGCTGGATAGTTTCCAAGGCCTGGTCGCAGAGGAGGCATCAAGGGTGATGCTGCAACCTGCAAGCCACGTCGCGCAAGCCTTTCAGCGGTCCAGCAGCGATCCTGGGCGGCGAGCCAATGGAAAATTCTTACCCGTGGAGGCGCCCAGCTCTTCCATACCAGCTTCCAAGAATGGCTCCGTGTGGATCCCTGAAAACTGGCCGCATAACACGAGCGCGCCGAGTAGATGCCATTGGTGGTCCACCTCCAGAGCAGGCGATCCGGCTCGTTCGTCAGGATGGTGTGGCACACAGCCTGCCATAGCAGCAGGTATTGACCGATCTCGTGCAGACCCAGGACCCCTTGTATATCATGTGCCCAAGAGTTACCTGCCAGCCCTTCTGCCACCGTCCTGGCCTTGCGTCGACGTTTGGGAATGCATTGGTAGAGTAGGGGAGCTATCTCACCTACAGACTGCCCGCCAATCCAGCGATCTTCCCAAAAAAGCGCCGTCGAGCCATTTCCAATGATCATGGTAGTGGAGGCCAAGAAGTGCGCGCGCTCCTCGTGTGAGAACTGCAGATCGAGACCTTGCCAAGCACGGTCCGGGTCGACGCGGGCGAACCACAGCCATCGCAACCGTAGCGCGAGACCAGCGCGCTCCAGGTCTCGGACTCCCAGCCCACCATACGCGACAGGTCGGCACACACGGCTCCAGTTGACATGGCAATGGCCACCGTTGGCCACGGCCCGCCCAGCCCACAAGAAGCCTCGCTGGATCTTCGCCAATTGTTTGAGCGTCTTCTTTGGGGGAGCGAACGCGAGCAGCTGGTGCACTGGTATTGCGTTGAGGACTGATTTGACAAGGGCAAGACGCCCGGCTTTGTTCATGAGCCATGCCTTCCAGGTAGGAAGCCGGGCAGCCACCGTATCGACGAGGGGCTGCAACTGGGCGGCGGAAGGCCGTCGCGTCGACAACGGGATGCCCAGGTAAGTGATGGGAAGCTGCACCACCGGGCAACCCAATTGGGCGATCACCTCGTGTTCCTGTATGTCACCGTGCAGGACGGTGGCGGAGCTCTTCGCATAGTTAACCAGCAGCCCGCTCGCTTTGCCGAACAGGGTCAAGATACCCTTGATGGCAGCAACGTCCTCCGGCGTGGCATGACAGAATAGCATCACATCGTCAGCATAGAGGGAGATCGCCGGGATCGGGCGTCGGGGATGCAACTGCTGCAGTATGCCGGCATCGAGCGCGCGGCGCATCAGCCGCCCAAGCGTGTCCACAGCGAGAACAAACAGCTGGGGGGACATGGAGTCGCCCTGCCGCAGGCCCGAGCGGTGCCAGATCGGGGGGCCCGGCTCGCCGTTCATCATGACACGGGTGCTGGACGTCGATAGCAGGATCGCAAGCCATTCCCAAAATCTGTCCCCGAACCCATATTGGCGCAAGACCTCAAAGAGGAATGGCCAAGATATGGAGTCAAAGGCGCGCGTGAGGTCGAGCTTGAGCATGATCCGCGGAGCCCCGAGTTGGTGCAGCATTTTGAGAGATTGCCTCACGAGGATGAAGTTATCATGGAGGCTCCGCCCGGTGATGAACGCGTTCTGGTTGCGACTGACCAAGCTATCCAATCTGGGGGCAAGCCGCAGAGACAGGACCTTGGTGAATATCTTGGCCACGATATGAATTAAGCAGATCGGGCGATAGTCACGAAGCTGCTGGGCGTCGGCGCGCTTGGGCAGAAGGGTCATGAGGGCTTGGTTGAGCTTGCCAAAGCCACGGCCCCGCATCTCGAACAGCTGCTGGAAGACATCCATAAGGTCCTGTCGAACGATGGTCCAGCAAGCTCGCAGAAACTCCGCGGTGAAGCCGTCAGGCCCCGGTGCCTTGCGAGCGGGGAGGCGCTTGATCGCGTCCCATACCTCCTCCACGCTGAAGGGAGCGTCCAGGCTCGCCAGATCGCAAGGCTCAATGAGCCCCTCCAAGTTGAGCGTAAGGTCGCGGTCGACGGCCGTGCCCAGGATCTCGTCAAAGTGCTCAAAAGCAGCCTGCGCCATCGCGTCCTGGTCGGTGACCGTGTGCCCATCCACGGCCAGGCTAAAGATCCGGTTCTTCTGACGACGAAAGGAGCATTGCCGGTGGAAGAATCCCGTGCTAGCGTCGCCTTCCTTGAGCGTGGCGATGCGGGCGCGCTGCCTGGCAATGGTGCGCTCCAACGAAGCTAGGCCAAGGTATGAGACCTTGAGGCGCTTTCGCAGCCAATCCTCCTCCTGAGTGAGGGCTCGATCCTCCTGGGCCTTGTCAAAGCGGGATATGAGCTCCCGAGAGATGGCCAACTTGTCGCGGATACTGCCTGTCGTCTTGGCACTCCAGCTGGTAAGCCTGCGCGCCGTGGCCTGGAAGCGCAACATCAATCGATGGAAGGGGTCCGGGTCATGGACCGAGCCCCAAGCCGCAGCCACCGTGTCGTGGAACCCATCAAGCCTCAACCAGAAGTCCTCAAAATGAAATCGTCTATGCGCCGTGGGCATGGGGGAGCAGTCCAGCAGCAGGGGGGAGTGCACATTTATCGATTTACAAGTATGTTGACTTCATGCATGGTTTAGATTCCAGCTAATACTATTTATTTTTCCTTTTATATTTGGAATATGCAGACAAATGGGTTAGTAAAACTAAGATTTATGAACAAGAAATGACACCTTGGATAATACTTCAGTTACCTTTATTTTGCTCTTTAGGTAATTCATTGGCAACTGGCAGTTGTTATTTTGGCACCTCATGAACTTGTACCAAAGAAAGTTTGTGTGGATGAAGAATAAAAGTACAAAAAGGAAAAGAAAGTGCCATCTCATTGAATTTAGTGGAATAATGATACTTAAATTCTGAGGACAGTAAAGATTGTGTACTGCTTCTAACCCCTGACCACGGATGTATTGGTTACTGGTTTCCACAATAATTGGTTGATAAATTAAACCCAAATGGATCTATATTCTGATATTTTATAGGTCCAGTTGCAGGCTATATGGCTGAGACGGGAGGCGCACGTTGTTTGCATGCAAGCCTTGATGTGTTGGCTTCTGATGTTCACTCCAGGCTGGAGTTCCACAAGAGTGCCTATACGGACTACGCCGGCATCAACAATGCGCTTCACTGTGTCATGGAGGAAAAAGCAAAGCTTGAGCTACAACAGAATGGTAAAAACTCTTGTGTTTTAGTAGGAATTTTCATATCCTTTAGTATGTAATAATAACCGTCTAGGTGATAACTTTGAAGTGCTCGTAATTTCTACATAAGAAGATCGTATCGCAAGAGATGAATTCTGTTGCCATGACATAATAGGATCATCAGAAACACAATACTCCCATCTGTTTGTTAAAAAATATGTTTTGTGCATGGACATGGTCTCTGCTATGCAACTTTTCTATGTTTGTCACATGAATTTGTTAATAGAAATTTGAAAAATTGTGATATAATAAATGCATTTTCTCTTACTGGTCTAATAGTATTAGTTTCAAAATAACGATACTAAATAAGTTTTCACATGGTGAGTCACAGTTAGAAATGTTTTGACTGTACACATTCTAGGATGTCATCTAATTACGACAGGGCGAGTAGTTTACTACCTTAAGTTATACAAAAATAATACCGATACTTCACACTTGAACTTTTATTGTCAGTCAAACCAAAAGATAATCCTAAAAAACTAAACTGAGCTTTGTTCTATTCTTTTTGGTACTGTGAACAGCTGTCACTGAAAAGGACAAACTGATCACTGAAAAGGACAAACTGATTGCTGAACTGAAAACAAGGAATGAAGAACAGGCAGCAGAGATTGAATCTCTAAAGGAAGAGCTGGAAGTAAGGGAGTCAAGCCATGTACTACTAGCACTGCAGGGAAGTGGTCTTCAGAGTAGCCAGTCTGGAAGAGTGAGTATTTTTCCTTGGAGCAATTGGAAATCACATTTTGATTGCTAATCCTTGCTGTGTTGAATGAATTAGAGGGACACTACCTCTGTTCAGATTGCAGATTACAGTATAGCATCTTGATCGTTCTTTTGTTTATGGATTTTTTATCAGATATTCAGTTTATTAGCTGCAGTTGATCTATGTGGATCTTTATTTGCAGTAGTGCTGTCGAGTAGTTACATTTCATTGGGTTGACTGGTAAACTAGTATAGTGATCATTGTCTTATTCTTATTTGGAGTCATTGATCTTGGTGATTCAACAAAGTACAAAATTTTCTACTTTATTGTGTACGTGTGTTTGTCAGCGCCATGTAATACCCTGATGAATCTTTATGCACAGAGTAAACGGACACGTGAATCTGATGGCAACGGTGAAGTTGCTGATGAGCATGGTTTTATGGACAATCCTGATCAAGATGATCAAGGTTTAAGCACTGAGCTTGAGAATGCTAAAAAGGAACTTTCTGATATCCACTCTAAGCTGATCAAGGTTCGGTCACCCTCTGCTGACATTAGATTCTGCATGCATTCTGATCATTACTTTTTGAACTTTTTTTATATGTCAAACAGTGGGGAAAAGCCCCACTGCAGTTTTTATTAATAATAACTAGAAGCAGTAAAGTGTACAAGACGATAAGCAGAGTTAACCCAGAGAGCTTAATAAATGAATAAAGACCTAATAAAAGAAAGAAAATAGTATAAGACGTTTCAGGTGATACCTACTTTAAAAAAACTGAAAATCCTTGTTGAAGTTACTCAACCATTCTTTGGAAAGTGTGGAATGTTTGCTCGTAGCTCTATGGCCAGCCATGGCTTGTTTGGTCACACTATTTTAACTGTTCTGTTGAAAAATGAACACGAGGTGGGATATTGAAAATTTCTTGTGCTCCAGGGATTCATGGATATTGGTGCTACTTCAACACGGAATGTTGCAATAAAGAATATAGGCGAATTGAGCTACAAGCCGTTCCAACAGGCATGCCTTAAGAAGCTGCCTCCAGAAGAAGCTTCGAAGAAAGCTTCTGAGTTGTACAACTTTTGGCAGAAGCAGCTGCTGAACCCAGAGTGGAATCCCTCCAAAACTGTCATGGAGAAAGGTAACCCTAAGGAAGGTATCTCTAAGGTACTACTGCACCATCTTGTCTGAACCTCAAAAGTTCTTTTACAGACCATAGCCTGCGTTCCTTATCATTTGGTGGAGATGATAATTTATGAGATTTTACAATTATTTGTGTGATTAGGAGATTGATGTCGATGATGCTGATCTGCTAAAGCTACGTGCTGAATGGGGTGAAGACGTGTACAAGGCTGTGGCGAATTGTTTGGTGGAAATCGAAAAATGTGGCAGGCTGACGGACAGAACCATCATACCCGTGATTTGGGATCAAAAGGAGGACAGGACAGCCACTCGCAGTGAAAGTGTTGAGTACATGTGCAGCCAAGTGAGGCGTCTGAGAACTCGCAGGTATGACAGTACGAGCTTAACATGTGTTTTCAAGTAAGAATCTTCTGCTTCTTATAGATTGTCCTTTGATATTTGGCTAGAATCCTTTTTGTGTATAATTTAAAACAGAAACATTAGTACTGATTGGAACACCATAATGGTATTCATAGTTTTTGATGCTTGTGAGAAATGGCAATGCAAACTAGTAGGAGCTGAGAAAGCATGATTTATAGTAGCCGATTTGTATTAAGTGAAAATCTTATATGAACCTATGTCCACATTTACCCCTCCATGAGTTTGTAGACTTTTGTGCTTCCAGAAATTTTGCCGAAAATCACAATGTTATAAAAATGTTAAATTTAGGTACATGTAACAAATTGTGAAAAAAAAGAACCATATGTGCTCTGTACAAAAGATGAAGATAAGAACATGTCTTTGCTACGTAATTTGGTACCTCCTGTTTCCTTGTACAGTACACATAATCACATTCTTCAATGAATATTTGTACATGCACCTAAATTATTTCGTGCAGTACCATGAGTGTTTACCGAAATAGGCTTTCGCCCCGCTATATTGATATAGCAACCACCCGATACAACATTCCGATCAACGCTGGGGCAAACAGCACAAGCACCCCCAAAAGAAATAACAAGAGAAAATAAGATAAGAAATGCCAACAACGCCGGACTAATGAAAGCTACGACACATCGCGACTGCTGCGCCCACCGAAGATAACCACCACGCTCCAAAGCCACCGAGTTGCCGTGTACCAAGCACCACCTTCAAGAAGGAATGCGACGATGGCGACGCTGCTGCCCGGACGAATCCTAGGATTTCTCCCGGTACACGGAGGGTAGAGGGGGGAGAGGGTCACCCGACGCCCTTCAAGAAGGATGGCGGCGCCCGCAGGCGTCACCGCGTTGGTGCCGGCAAGACCCGACATGGATTTCTCCCGACCTCTCGCGCCCACCACCCAGGACCAACCTTCGGCTCCACCACACCCGCCACCCACCAACATGCGCCAACACAGTCATAGCCACGAGGACACCGCCGTCGTCTCACCACGGCCAACGAAGCGAGGCCGGCCGGATCCAAACGAGACACCCGTAGACAAGGACCGGCAGCACCGCAACCACGAGGGAGGGAACAACCTCCACCGGCTTAGGCGGTAGCAGACCGGGCATAGCAGTAGAGGCACACCAGACCAAATGTCTGTCCGGGCCCAACGCGGGCCCGTGAAGCTCTGCCGCCGTGCTGCAGCAGTCGCGGCACAGCAGCCGCCGTCCCTGTCGCGAGGAGCTCGCCGGTATTAAATTTGATGAAGCGTCTCAAACTCCCATACATGGGAGCCCGCGTATTTGTATTGATCATGACTTGTGTTACAAGGAGGATGCCTCGGTTGTTATAGAGATCAACCGTGAGGAGATTTACAAGGGGGAGATAGATAGAGATAAGGTACAAAGTTAAACAAACAGAACATATCTATCTCCTAACTATATGCACCATCAGCAGCCCAATATCACGTGTTTAACACCCTCCCATAATCGATTACGCTTGAACTCCTCAAATGGTCTTGTAGCCAATGCTTTTGTGAAGCCATCTGCAACTTGATCTTTGGAATGCACAAACCGTATATCCAATTCTTTGTTGGCAACTCTTTCTCTGACAAAGTGATAATCAATCTCAATGTGCTTGGTTCGTGCATGAAAGACAGGATTTGCTGACAGATAGGTGGCACCAAGATTATCACACCATAGACACGGAGTTTGGATATGTTTTATTCCAAGTTCCTTAAGCATAGCCTTTACCCAAATAACCTCGGCTGTAGCATTTGCTAAAGCCTTGTACTCTGCCTCAGTACTGGATCTTGAAACCGTGGCTTGTTTCCGTGCACACCAAGATATCAAGTTTGGTCCAAAAAATACCGCAACGCGACCCGTTGATCGTCGATCATCCAAACATCCTGCCCAGTCAGAGTTAGAGAAAGCACTAACAAGAGTGGAGGCAGACTTATTAAAAGTTAGACCAACACTCAAGGTACCATGGATATATCTGAGTATATGTTTTGCCGCTGTCCAGTGTGATGAGGTAGGTGCATGAAGGAACTGACATACTTTGTTTATAGCAAAGGAAATATCAGGCCTAGTGAGTGTCAAGTACTGTAGAGCACCTACCAAACTCTTGTATTTAGTGGCATCTTCTTGACTCAAGACTTCACCTTCTGCAAGAGATAATTTTTTTGTGCTAGACAATGGTGTTGGTGATGATTTACAGCCCTTCAATCCAACTCTGTTCAAAAGATCAGTGGCATCTGCAACTTGATCTTTGGAATGCACAAACCGTATATCCAATTCTTTGTTGGCAACTCTTTCTCTGACAAAGTGATAATCAATCTCAATGTGCTTGGTTCGTGCATGAAAGACAGGATTTGCTGACAGATAGGTGGCACCAAGATTATCACACCATAGACACGGAGTTTGGATATGTTTTATTCCAAGTTCCTTAAGCATAGCCTTTACCCAAATAACCTCGGCTGTAGCATTTGCTAAAGCCTTGTACTCTGCCTCAGTACTGGATCTTGAAACCGTGGCTTGTTTCCGTGCACACCAAGATATCAAGTTTGGTCCAAAAAATACCGCAACGCGACCCGTTGATCGTCGATCATCCAAACATCCTGCCCAGTCAGAGTTAGAGAAAGCACTAACAAGAGTGGAGGCAGACTTATTAAAAGTTAGACCAACACTCAAGGTACCATGGATATATCTGAGTATATGTTTTGCCGCTGTCCAGTGTGATGAGGTAGGTGCATGAAGGAACTGACATACTTTGTTTATAGCAAAGGAAATATCAGGCCTAGTGAGTGTCAAGTACTGTAGAGCACCTACCAAACTCTTGTATTTAGTGGCATCTTCTTGACTCAAGACTTCACCTTCTGCAAGAGATAATTTTTTTGTGCTAGACAATGGTGTTGGTGATGATTTACAGCCCTTCAATCCAACTCTGTTCAAAAGATCAGTGGCATCTGCAACTTGATCTTTGGAATGCACAAACCGTATATCCAATTCTTTGTTGGCAACTCTTTCTCTGACAAAGTGATAATCAATCTCAATGTGCTTGGTTCGTGCATGAAAGACAGGATTTGCTGACAGATAGGTGGCACCAAGATTATCACACCATAGACACGGAGTTTGGATATGTTTTATTCCAAGTTCCTTAAGCATAGCCTTTACCCAAATAACCTCGGCTGTAGCATTTGCTAAAGCCTTGTACTCTGCCTCAGTACTGGATCTTGAAACCGTGGCTTGTTTCCGTGCACACCAAGATATCAAGTTTGGTCCAAAAAATACCGCAACGCGACCCGTTGATCGTCGATCATCCAAACATCCTGCCCAGTCAGAGTTAGAGAAAGCACTAACAAGAGTGGAGGCAGACTTATTAAAAGTTAGACCAACACTCAAGGTACCATGGATATATCTGAGTATATGTTTTGCCGCTGTCCAGTGTGATGAGGTAGGTGCATGAAGGAACTGACATACTTTGTTTATAGCAAAGGAAATATCAGGCCTAGTGAGTGTCAAGTACTGTAGAGCACCTACCAAACTCTTGTATTTAGTGGCATCTTCTTGACTCAAGACTTCACCTTCTGCAAGAGATAATTTTTTTGTGCTAGACAATGGTGTTGGTGATGATTTACAGCCCTTCAATCCAACTCTGTTCAAAAGATCAGTGGCATATTTTTCCTGAGAAAGATGAATACTGCCCTCCCTCAATTTCTTGACCTCAATACCAAGAAAGAAATGCAAATCCCCTAAATCTTTGAGGGCAAACTCTGAATTCAAATCTTTTAACAAGGCTGTGATTGCATCATTGGAGGAACTGGTGATGATTTACAGCCCTTCAATCCAACTCTGTTCAAAAGATCAGTGGCATATTTTTCCTGAGAAAGATGAATACTGCCCTCCCTCAATTTCTTGACCTCAATACCAAGAAAGAAATGCAAATCCCCTAAATCTTTGAGGGCAAACTCTGAATTCAAATCTTTTAACAAGGCTGTGATTGCATCATTGGAGGAACTGGTGACAATAATATCATCAACGTATATAAGGACAAATATGGACGTATTTGACTTATTATAGATGAACAATGATGTATCAGACTTAGATGGAGTGAAACCAAGGGCTTGAAGCTTTAAGTTCAAACGAGAATACCATGCCCGTGGAGCCTGCTTCAGTCCATACAAGGATTTGTCAAGTCTGCATACATGAAAGGGTTTATTTTTGTCCTCAAAGCCAGGAGGTTGTTTCATATATACTTCTTCTTCCAGAACACCATGAAGAAACGCGTTCTGAACATCTAATTGCCTGAGACTCCATCCTCTAGAGACAGCAATAGATAAAACGAGACGAATAGTAGCAGCTTTGACAACAGGACTGAAGGTGTCCTCATAATCAATGCCATACCTTTGCTTAAATCCTTTTGCAACAAGTCTGGCTTTGTAGCGATCAATCGTACCATCTGCCTTTTTCTTTATCCTGAACCCCCATTTGCAATCAATCAAATTTTTACCGTAATGGGCAGGGACCAAGTGCCATGTTTTATTTCTCTTAAGAGCCTGAAACTCTTCTTCCATAGCCTGTTTCCACCTTGAATCGGTGCATGCTTCACGAAAGGTGGTTGGTTCTCCTGTTGAGCAAGCTAAACCAAATTTAACTTTATAATTAACAGGCTGGATTACCCCTGCTCGAAGACGTGCATGCGGAGGAGAAACGGGCTGCTGAGTCGCTGCAGAAGACCCAGCCGCAGAGGATCCAGGCTGCTGCTCCGGGGCAGAAGATCCCGGCGATCCCGAGGAGATCCTGCCGCATGTAGGGTCGACCGGATCAGGTGTGGCCGAGGGTGCAGCTGAAGGCGATGGGCTCGGCGCAGAAGATCCAAGCGGTCCGAGCGGACCAGACGGATCAGGATGGGCACCCGTGTCCCCAGCCGCCGATGGACGCGGGCCTCACTTGACAAAAACCCGCGGCTCGGTGGAAAACCGCGTGGGCGCGTCCCCGTGCGATGATTGGCCCGTGATAGGCGCACCGGGGGGAGGCGGGGCGGACTGCTGCCGCGTGTCGGTCACGGGTGGAGGCGGCGCGGCAGGCGCGGACCCAGACGCCGATCCACTGCCCCTGCCCGCCTGGCAGGGCGATGGATCCGAGGAGGATCGCGCCAGGTCTGGTGGTACCGATCCCGAGGGGGATTCGGCAACAGAGCTGCCACCACCCAGGGGACACATAAAATATGGCCCATGTGTGACATTTTCTTGATGATTTTCTGCCAGATTTTTTTCTGCTGCTGCATTGTCTTGCCTTGTAACATGATTCTCAGATGCATGGTTAGAAGGATTAGTCACATGATCATTCAAAGTATCATCCCCACTATCTATACCGGAGAGATGAGAAGGAAGAAGAAGAATCTCCTTGCGTAGGAGAGCACCAGCATTAGGATGAAGGTGCGCAAAAGGGAAAACGGTCTCATCAAAAACGACATCACGAGATATATAGACTCTACCAGAGGATACATCAAGACACTTGACACCCTTGTGTTGTGCACTGTAGCCCAGAAAAACACATTGTTTAGATCGAAACATGAGTTTTCTAGTGTTATAAGGACAAAGATTAGGCCAACAGGCACAACCGAACACACGGAGGGAATGATAATTAGGACGAGTATGAAGAAGACGTTGCATGGGTGTCTCATTGTTAATAACACGACTAGGCAGCATGTTGATGAGATGAACGGCGGTGAGGAACGCCTCATCCCAAAACTTGAGAGGCATGGAGGCACCCGCCAGAAGAGCAAGCCCGACATCAACAATGTGGCGATGCTTGCGTTCTGCGGAACCGTTTTGTTGGTGCGCGTGCGGGCATGAGACATGATGAGAAATACCAAGGGTCTGAAAAAACGTATTGAGTTTCTCATATTCACCGCCCCAGTCAGACTGGACGGCAAGGATTTTGCTATCGAATTGTCGTTCAACAAGTGCTTGAAAATTCTTAAAAACTTAGAAAACGCCGGAGCATTTTTTAAGGAGGTAGGTCCAAGTGAATTTGCTGAAATCATCAATGAAACCAACGTAGTAGGTGTGTCTACCAACAGAAGAGGGGGCCGGACCCCAAACATCGGAAAAAATGAGTTGCAAAGCTTTGGTAGAAACACTAGTGGAAACAGGGTATGGTAATTGATGAGATTTTGCTTGCTGACAAGAATCACAAATGGTTTCAGGACTACGCTCACCAACACACGGGAGCTGATTATTTCTAAGCACTTGTTGAACAATAAAAAACGAAGGATGTCCTAAGCGTGCATGCCACCGTTCCGACGATAGTTTGATGACACCGCACACTTGTTTATTGAAGCTTCTAAACTGTGGGATCAACGGATATAGCCCATGCACACATCTAGCTCGGTAGAGAACCCTCCTCGTGACCTGATCCTTGATCAAAAAGAAATAGGGGTGAAATTCTAAGAACACATGATTGTCAAGAGCAATACGATGAACAGAAAGAAGATTCTTAGAGGTGTCAGGAACATGCAAGATATTTCTAAGAGGAAGATCAAGATGAGGGGTTTTGATAATTGAATGACCAACATGATCTATATCCATACCTTCTCCATTTGCATTGTGGATCTGATCATGACCATTGTATTTCTCGTGCATCGTCACCTTCTCGAGTTCATGAGTGATGTGGTTTGTGGCGCCGGAGTCTGCATACCAATTTGTGTCAACACCATAGGAGTTGTCCACAACAGCTGCAACTTTCTTGCGTTGGGAGTTGTCGTCGGCATAGCGCCAGTCACAATCCTTAGCAATGTGGTTATTTTTTTTAAATCTGACACTTATTTTCATAACCATCATACCCCTGAAAACCGCGCCCCCTGTTGTTGTTGGAGAAGGGACGCTGCCGAGGATTGTTGCCCCCACCAGAGTTGTGGTAGTGGCCACCGCCGCCGCCGGTGTTCTGGTAGTGGCCGCCGCCACCACCACCACCGCTGTTGTGGTATTGGCCGCCGCCGCCACCACCATTGTGGTAGCCGCCACCGCCACCCTGATTGCCGCCACCACGAGATCCAACGCCGCCGTTCTGGGGGGGGGGGGGGTAGCGGGAGCCCTTGGAGAAGCCGCCACGCCCCCGAGTGGCAGCGTTTACAGAGGATTTGAAGGCGCCTGCACCGGTGCCCTGGAACATCTCCATGCGCTGATCGAAGTTGGCCACCATACCAAACAGATCGTCAACGGAGACGGGATCGGTTCGAACATCGAGAGCAGAGATGAGGGGCTGATAATCCATATCGAGCCCAGCTATGATGAAGGAGATGAGCTCTTGCTCAGTGATGGGTTTGCCGGCTGCTGCTAGTTCGTCGGAGAGAGATCGCATATGACCGAAGAAGGTGGCTGCAGATTGGGTGCCCTTCTGGGCGTTGGAGAGGGCAATGCGGCAGTTGTTTTCGCGAGACCGTGATTGTGCTGCAAACATGTTTGCGAGAGCCGACCATATGGCAGAGGAGGTTTCTAAGGAAGCAACCTGAACCAAGACCTCCTTGGAGAGATTCCGGAGCAAGTAGGCTACTATCTATTGATCTTGGATTAACCAAGGGTTGTAGGCAGGGTTGCGACCGATCTGGTCTTTCCCGTCGGAAGTTTTGGTGGTGATGGTCTTTGATGGCTCGGGGATTGTTTTGTCGACATACCCATATAGCCCCACCCCCATGATTTGGGAACGAGCTTGGGCTCGCCAAAGGATGTAGTTGTTCCTGGTAAGAGGTTCAGAGATGGTGTAGTTGAGACCGGAGGAGACAAGCTGGTTGGATGTGGACATGATGGTGCGATGAGGAAGGTGGTGAAGGTTGAGGATGTTTGCGGCGAGGAGGATGGAGGATCTAGATGCTGGGGAAGAGGTGTGCTCTGAATACCATATTAAATTTGATGAAGCGTCTCAAACTCCCATACATGGGAGCCCGCGTATTTGTATTGATCATGACTTGTGTTACAAGGAGGATGCCTCGGTTGTTACAGAGATCAACCATGAGGAGATTTACAAGGGGGAGATAGATAGAGATAAGGTACAAAGTTAAACAAACAGAACATATCTATCTCCTAACTATATGCGCCATCAGCAGCCCAATATCACGTGTTTAACAGCCGGAACCACCGGAGAACAACCCACTGCGGCCACCCAGCTGGCCCGCCCCGACCCAGATCGGGCCCGTAGGGCCTAGATTTGGGCCAGCCAGCCGCCGCAAGCCATGGGCCGTCACCGCCGCCAAGGGGCAATGCCTCCGCACCGCCGCCGTCCAGATCCGCGCCAGAACGCCGCCGGCCGAAGGGCTCCGCCGCCAGGACCGCTCGCCCGAGCCGGGGTCCAGCAACGGGGGAAGAAGGAGGGCCGCCACCGCCGGACTGCGGGGCGCCGCGCGGGCAATGCCCGGCCGCGCCCGCCGGCGGCAGCGGCGAGGGGGAAGGGGGGCGGCGACTCGTGGGGAGGGGGAGGAGTGGGGAACCGCCCCGGTCGCCTCGCTCGGGGAGGGCACACGGGTACCATGAGTGTTTTAGATCTTTTGATACAAACACTTGAATAAGTTAATATGAATGAGCCCACTCTCATAAAACATAAAATTTGATTTGATAAAATTAGATTATATATAGTACCCATTAAATATATTTTGAAGACTTGTCTGGATGTATGCAGGAACTGACTTTGCAGGCGCAAGGCAGGCTGGTGGAAGAACATGGAGGTGATTTACTGTTCTTTGAATCGCTTTAATGTGAGATCCTAGAAATTCTGGACCTTGTACATTTTGAGAAGGCAATTTTCTGAAGGAAAAACATGAACCTAGCTGATGTTGCATGAAAATTATTAAAATTAAACCAATACATCTGATGGTAACCTCTATAACAGTACAGTCATAATTTCCTTAGCGGACATCTTATCCTGTTTTCTGACTAGGTCTGTCGTATCGACTCCATTTTGGAAACAGGGGCAGTAGAAGTAGCAAACCTATGGTGAAGAACTGAAGACTGGAGGAGTCTCATTTTGTCGAAGAACGAAACCGCAGCTGATCGTATGCCAGAACATTGTCATGATCTGTGTGTTATGTGATCGTTTAGTACTGCCTAACTACGAACCTTAAAATAGATTCTTTTGCCCACCGTATTTTAGCTGTCCTCTTAGTTTCAGTGTTCTCCTGGACTCTCCGGCAGCAATTCAGCGGCACCTACATTACTTTGAACTGTAAAGCTTGCTGATGAGGGGAACTTTTGCATCGTTGCACTGTCGTGCTGCACTGCAAACGTAATATATTAAACTAGCCTTATAAATTGTCTCTTGCCTGTTTTATTGTTTGTCTAACCTGGCCATTTTTTGAGCAAACACATTTCGGCAACTGGCTTGGTAAATCTAATTAGTTTTTGACCGCGACGACGACGATGTTATGATGGCCCACAAAATTACAACTTCAGTAAAATAAACGCTTAAAGTTTCAACTCTGAAACTGGATGAGCAAGCGACTGAGAAAATCGCATGTTTCAAAGATTAAAACTTGAAACTTACGAAAGATTAAAACTTGAAACTTACTGTGTCCTCGTGTGAGATCCAACTACTCTATGAATCGTGAGGTAATCGGGTGGGAGGGAAGGGCTGGGTAGGTGTGTGCTCCTGCACCTGCGTGCCCATATGAATTTTCGAGAACTTAGGGAAGGGCTGGGTAGGTGTGTGCTCCTGCACCTGCGTGCCCATATGAATTTTTGAGAACTTAGGGTAATTGCAACGCTGATCATCAAAACAGATACCACTAAATGTCGGTTTGCTCCCACACCTGCGTGCCCATATGAATTTTCAAGAACTTAGGGCAATTGCAACGCTGATCATCAAAACAGATATATCACTAAATGTTCGTTGTCACGCCTGGACTCCCCGTGGATAGGATAGAGGCGGAGGACATCCAACCAGAGTCACCAAATAAAAAGCAGATGGTCTGAGGCGTCGTTGGCCTCCACGTCCAATGCCTTGAAGAGGCGGTTTCACTCCGCCTTGTTCACGCGGAACAACCACCTCTCACATCGGATGGCGCAGGCGCTGCACACGTATCGAGCACCGCCTGTTGCTTGTCCATGATGCTCGGGTCCATTGTGACCATGGTCCGACGGCTTGGCCGGACACCTGCTCCTCTGCGATCTAGTACCCCGCCAGCCAGTGCCCCTCGAGGAGCTGCAGGTTGTACCCCTACTCCTCTTGCAGTAGCCGCAACATGGACACCGACAATGCATGTTTCTCCTGCTCCACATTCTCCATCACCCGGTTGTAGTGTTATTTCGCTTGCAGCAGGGTGAACCTGTCAACCGGTGGCTCATGCATCGATGTGGGCGCCTGCTCCTCCTTCTCTGCTTCCTTCGTCGTCTCGTCCTCCTCGTCGGAGCTCGACTTATGAGAGGTCTGAGGTTGTCCCTCCAAAATGCAGGTCGTGCGTGGGGATTCCCACGCGTGCACCTCGACCACGACTTCGTGGCAGCGTCATTAAAGGAAATATGCCCTAGAGGCAATAATAAAGTTATTATTTATTTTCTCATATCATGATAAATGTTTATTATTCATGCTAGAATTGTATTAACCGGAAACATAATACATGTGTGAATACATAGACAAACACAGTGTCACTACTATGCCTCTACTTGACTAGCTCGTTGATCAAAGATGGTTGAGTTTCCTAGCCATAGACATGAGTTGTCATTTGATTAAAGGGATCACATCATTAGGAGAATGATGTGATTGACATGACCAATTCCGTTAGCTTAGCACTTGATCGTTTAGTATGTTGCTATTGCTTTCTTCATGACTTATACATGTTCCTATGACTATGAGATTATGCAACTCCCGAATACCGGAGGAACACTTTGTGTGCTACCAAACATCACAACGTAACCGGGTGATTATAAAGGTGCTCTACAGGTGTCTCTGAAGGTACTTGTTGAGTTGGCATAGATCGAGATTAGGATTTGTCACTCCAATTGTCGGAGAGGTATCTCTGGGCCCTCTCGGCAATGCACATCATAATAAGCCTTGCAAGCAATGCAACTAATGAGTTAGTTGCAGGATGATGTATTACGGAACGGGTAAAGAGACTTGCCGATAACAAGATTGAACTAGGTATTGAGATACCGACGATCGAATCTCGGGCAAGTAACATACCGATGACAAAGGGAACAACGTATGTTGTTATGCGGTTTGACCGATAAAGATCTTCGTAGAATATGTAGGAACCAATATGAGCATCCAGGTTCCGCTATTGGTTATTGACCGGAGATGAGTCTCGGTCATGTCTACATAGTTCTCGAACCCGTAGGGTCCGCACGCTTAAAGTTCTGTGACGATCGGTATTATGAGTTTTTGTGTTTTGATGTACCGAAGGTAGTTCGGAATCCCGGATGTGATCACGGACACGACGAGGAGTCTCAAAATGGTCAAGATGTAAAGATCGATATATTGGACGACTATGTTCGGACACCGAAAGTGTTTCGGAAGGTTTCAGACATATACCGGAGTACCGAGGGGTTATCGGAACCCCCCGGGGAGTATATTGGGCCTAGCGGGCCTTAGTGGGAGAAGAGGAGGGGCGGCCACGACAGCCGCGCGCCCCCTCCCCCTCTAGTCCGAATTGGACAAGGAGGGGGCGGCGCCCCCCTTTTCCTTCTCTCCTTCTCTCCCTTCCTTCCCCTCTCCTACTCCTACTTGGAAGGGGGGAGTCCTACTCCCGGTGGGAGTAGGACTCCTCATGGGGCACGCCATAGGAGGGCGGGCCCCTCCCCCTCCTCCACTCCTTTATATACGGGGAGGGGGCACCCCTTGGAGACACAACAATTGATCATTGATCTTTTAGCCGTGTGCGGTGCCCCCCTCCACCATAATCCACCTTGGTCATATCGTAGCGGTGCTTAGGCGAAGCCCTGCATCGGTAGCTTCATCAACATCGTCACCACGCCGTCGTGCTGACGAAACTCTTCCCGGAAGCTCTACTGGATCGTGAGTTCGCAGGACGTCACCGAGCTGAACGTGTGCTGAACGCGGAGGTGCCGTACGTTCGGTACTGAGGATCGATCGATCGTGAAGACGTACGACTACATCAACCGCGTTGTCATAACGCTTCCGCTTACGGTCTACGGGGGTACGTAGACGACACTCTCCCCTCTCGTTGCTATGCATCACCATGATCTTGCGTGTGCGTAGGATTTTTTTTTAAATTACTACGTTCCCCAACAGTCATGACGACAATTTCTTTCACCACCCAGGATGGGTCCCGACCATTGCAACAACGATGGACGAAGGAGGAAGGGGTGGTGCGCCGGCGTCTCGAACGAAAGAAGATGAGGCTCGGAGGGGTAGGGTTTTGTGGCATCGCTGGCTTGCTTTAAATAGCGGGCGCCCGGGTAGTCGGAGCCATGGCTTGAATGCGGGTGCTCGGAATTGGCTTCTCGTTTGCGGCATCGGCCGGTCAATCGTCTTGAATGCGGTAGGAAGCCATCCCGTCGTCCTGCACGATCATGTTCTCTTTGCACCGGCATGAATGCGGCGGGGAGCGAGCGGACGCGGCGGGAGAGGCGGAGCGGCGACTTGAATGCGGGAGCCCGGAGTTGGCTTCTCATTTTGCCTCACCGGTGTGTATGCCAACTGGTTCAGTACGGTAGAAAGTTGTCCCATTGTCTTGTTCAGTCAAGTTCGTTCTAAACCAGCATGAATGCGACGCGGCTTGCAAGCGAACGTGTCGCCAGAGGTGGGAAAGAGGTTTTTGACATGGGCTCATGGTGTTGAAGGCATATGCAGCATAGGGTCCCACAACTGCAAAGGTCCTTACGTTTGGTTCCGGTTTGTGGAATTTTGAACGGCCACACCTGTCCGGGCATTTTTAATGACCGATGCTGAACGACAAAAAAATATTTGGATTGTTCAATCCGGATATTTTGGAGGCCATTTGGTGGTGTTGCCCTTATGAAATAGTAGGATCATCTATATCTATACCAATATAAAAGAACTCAAATGGCAGATCCAATTAATCTCGGCCATAAAATCATGTCAATCCAATGACCTAGACTGCTTCAATGTCGAGCCCTCAACACGTTTAGCATGCAGTTAATTTCATGTCGAATATAGTGCTAATCACATAAATACCACGCAAATAGAGTAATATCCTACTTAATATCCGCATATACTTATTATACTTCCAAATTAACGTGCATTTCACGTACACATTGATTAGTTTTTAGAAATGTGACTAACATAAGAGCATCTCCAGCCGCGCCCCCGACAGGCCCTCACCAGACGAATTTTTAGCGCCGACGGGTGAAAATCGGCCCAGTCACGCCCCCAGGAGTCATTTTTTCGCCGGGTTGGGCCGAAATAACAGCTGGCGCACCTGAGCCGAACCAGGCGCGCTGGGGGGCGCCGACACAAGCGAAAAGGGGCGTGGGGCCGCTGCGCCGGCGAGGGAAGGGTCTTTTCCCGCCGTTTCTTCCCGCTTTCACCCGGCTTCCCTCTCATTCCATCCATTCTCTCCATTCTTCCCGCCAATCTCCTCCTCGCAGTCGGTCGCCATGCCGCCGAAGAAGTATGTGATACCCCGCACCGCGACGGGTGCCGCCGCCGCTCAGCTGAAGTAGAGGAAGCCGAGGACGCCGCCGTCCAAGCCCCCGGGCATGTCGAACGCCGACTGAAGGGTGGAATTTCAGCGCCGGGAGGCTGTCACCACCGAACGGCGGAGCAGGGCCAATGCCAAGAAGGCCCGAGACATCGCGGCTGCGGCGGCGGCGGAGCAGGCGGAGCACTCGGCCGAACAAGTCGAGGAGGCTCGCGAGGGGATGATGAATCCACCCGGCGGCCATGCCTCGTACGCGCCCTGGAGCCAGCAAAGCGTCGGTTCTCCGGCCGGCTTCTCGTCGTCGCTCCAAACCTGGGGCTGCACGCCGTCGCCGGGCTACGTCGACGGTGACGTGCACGGCGGGTTCAACCCCAACATCACCTTCCCCCACGGTCACCCGGCCCAGCGGATGCCCTCGCCCGTCTTCGCCGGCGTGCAGTATCCTCCCTACACCTACTCACCGTCGGCCTACACATCCTCCCCGACGCTCCTTCTCTGCCGTGGCGTGCCGCCCTTCTCCCAAGCCTCAACGTCGCATCTCGGCGACACCGACGTGGCCGAAGCCGACATGGACGACATCATCACGGCCGGCTCGGCCGCCGCCGCGTCCCCCGGGTTCACTATCCAGGACGACGCAATAGACCTCAACAGAGACATGGACGACGACCTCGACTACGTCGAGGAGGAGCTGAAGCCAGAGGAGGAGGAGGAGGACGACGACGAGCGGGCGCCTGCTCCGGCGAGGAAACGGAAGAAGAAGACGGGCGGCTAGGACCGACGAGTCGCGCATCAAGTGGGCGTCCAAGGAGGACGAGTGCCTCGCCGAAGCGTTGTCCTTTCTTTTTTTTGTACGCCGAATTTTCATCCGATCACCGAACTGAGCCGCTGATCGCCGGACCTGCGGCGTTCTTTTATGAGCGGGAATGACCAAATTTGAATTTGCCGCGTCTTGGGGGACGGCGCCTGGGGGCGTGGTTGGGAGCTAGATCGCCCCCGGAGGGCAATCTAGCGCCGGAAGCTCCTTTGCAATACACAGAAGACCCCGCCCGTTGCCTGCCTAGTGGTGCGAAGCGTGCCTGGCACGTGCGGCGCAGCCGGCTACATCCCTCGGGTCTCGTCCTCTACTCCTCTTCCCCGTTGCAACGGCGCGCTTCAGCTCCTCTCACGCCATTCCGTTTCCGTCCCTCCTTCCCCTCCTTGGTATTCTTCCTCCCATGTGCTGATGCGCGAGAAGGCAAAGGCCCCGAAGCCCCCCCCCCCCCCTTCCATGTGTATTCTCGTCGCCTCCGTGTTCTTGTTTGTGCTTGAGCCTCCGTGGACGTTTCTTTGTGGATTCCTGACAGGGCTGAAGGGAGGTTCTTGTCTGTGTGCCAAGAGCCTTTGCTCTCGGTTCGTCAAAATTTCCCACTTCTTGTGTTGTTCTTCTTTCTTGGAGGGGAGGAAAGGACTGGAGCACAGTGTTTCCCCCTTACCCAGTCCTTCGCCCGCGCAATTTGGTCTCCTTTTGCAGGTTCCGAACAAATATTTATTCCGTAACTTGTGTTTTCAACTCTCTTATTTCGGAGTCGGAAGCCTAAATTTGTGATTTTGGGGTGCATGCCCGGAAGAACAGTTTCCGATCTTGCAACCTTTTTTTGTGCAAGTTGGAGGAAATGTGTTGTTGCTCTGTTTCCTGGCTTTCTTCCTGGACCATCCCCATCCTGTTTTGTTCGTAGATTCGAAATTCAGTTTTTGTGTTGCCTAAAGCCCTAAACCCCTTCAGTCTTTCAGTCACCTAATCGATTGTTTCCCTCTGTAGATCAGTTTGAGGTGAGGTTTGTAAAGGTGAGGTTTTTTCCTCATCATCTTGGATTGCATGAGCGCATGGCTGTTCCTTCACCTTGGATGATATAACACTTGTGTGTCTGTTTCCTGTGTTCTCCCAATCATAAATTGTGTGAGCTGAATATGAGGAACATGCCAAGGGGGGCGATTTATGAACTTTAATGAGAGGGGTATCTTGTGCTTATTTTCCTATGATGGGTGTTTCTTATCCATTCTGTTACTATGTTCATAATGCATATCAATGAGCTATTTTGGTTCATAGAAGCACTTTTAGTTACAAAAACTAAGCCACAGGTAACCACCACAGCAACACTAGCACTGGTAGTATAATGTGGTGTGAGGTGACTATGTTTGTGATATTCTGTTAGCCATGAACTTGCAGGCTACATGGCAAACAGCAGAGGAAGGGATGTCTCTATTGATGCTTTGACTTCAAAGCTTGAATCCAAGATATACTACCATAGGGATGCCGCTGTCGAGTACCTGGATATCAAGACTATAATTGATAAAGTTGTAGAAGAAAAGAATAAGCTCTTGGCTGAGAACACCGAATTCTTGAATACTATTGATAAGGTTGTGGAAGAAAAGGAGAAACTCCAGCATGATCATGAAGGTCTGTGAACTTTCATGTTGTTTGAGTTCTGATTCTAAACTAGTTTTGTTAGGATCCTGATGTTTGATGTTGCACTCATTTGGTGGCAGTGATTAATGAGCTGGTGGCACCAATGGCGGAGCAGCTTGAAATGGTAAAGAAGGAGCTTGAAGAAGTAAAATATGAGCATGTGGCAGCAAAGGAGGAGCTTGCTGTGGCAAAAGAGCAACTTGCTCAGAAGAACAAAGAGCTGAAGGTTCTAAGGAAGAAGCTTCAGGAGAGTGAAGCCATGCACACTCAACATGAGCAACAAATTGGAAGTGCTTCTGAGCCTGCTTGTTCCAAAATGGTAAACACTAAAAGCCATTTACCACAACCATTTAGAATTTGGAGCTTCGATGGCCTCATAATTTTAATCTTGCAACATCATCGGCCATTCACCACAACTATTTAGAATTTGGAGCCTCTGACTTAATTGTTCATTTTCTAGATGCACTAACACCTTAATGGTTTTCTATTACTCTATAAACTGACTACCTCTGAACCTTTCCATGTGTTTAGTTTTTTAGCTAGTATTCTACCAAAACCGATGAAATATCTCTCGTGTTTGGAATCAGTGGCATAAATGCAATGAACAATCATGGAGCACAGGATTTCCTCTGTTTTATTTATGTAGTTTTTTCATTCTTAAACATTGTCGAACTTCTAAGCTGATTCTCTGTCCTTGATAGAATAGCCTCATGTTCGGTATTTTTTCTTGTTGGTCTATGTTTATGATTATAGGAGTCTCTCTGTGTAAGCAGGTAACAAGATTATCACATAAACGGGCTATCCTGCTCCAAGGATCATCGGACAATGACACAGACAGACATCGCTGTAAAAAACAGAGGTCCTATCCGCAGGTGCCAAATAACCCAACTTCTGGCCAGCATTCAGGCAGAGATGACGACCAAGAGGTGGTCAGACAAAAGCTGATCAAGGTTTTCTCATACAAACTTGAACTAAATACTGCATACATTCTAGATCCGTGATCTTGCAGTGAGCATATACATATACGTTATATATATAGGTGCTAAATTTGTAAATTTGAGGTGTGTGAGAGCTGGTCGATTGATGTTATATCCAAATTGATATTTCAGCGGTTCTCTGAAATTGATGCTGGACAGTCAATTGGGATAAAGAAAATGGGGAAATTAAATGAGAAGCCATTCCGGGATGCTTGTGCCGTCAAGCTGGCTCCTAAATATGCTGGTGCGAAATCTTCTGAACTGTACGCACTGTGGCAGGAACTACTTGATAGTCCAAACTGGGAACCCTTCAAGTCTGTAATAGTTGATGGCAATCATCAGGTAACTCGTTTACTGACCGTTGTAACTTCCAGCATGTGCTTCATCAGTTCCTAAGGTTAACAGATTTTGTGTGGCTTATGTGACTAGGAGGAGGTCATAGATGTTGATGATGATAAGTTGCAAGGACTGAAGCTGTCATGGGGAGAAGGCCCCTACAATGCTGTCATTAGTGCATTGGTTGAGAGGAAAGAGTACAACACTGATGGAACAGGTGATGCCTTCGATCTATGGAACTATAAGGAAGGGAGGAAGGCCACTCTTGGGGAGTGTGTAGACTGTATCTTGGACAATGTAAAGAAACTCAAGCAGGTCCATCTGACATACAGGTATGGTGTCGGTGATTATGAACTTGTTACAGCCTTGGTAGATGCATCTTGCTAATTCTGTTGTGTATTTTTTTTATATGTGCATGTCATGGATCCTTGTTGGAGCATCAGAATTTGTGTTTCAGCTGTGGGCTTGTGGCAGTCACATGTGTCGCGGTCACTGCTTTTGCCTTAAGCATTAGCTTATCTTTAATCATTTAAGGCATCAAAATGTTACTTATTACCATTTGTTAGATTCATGCATATTCTGTTTAGACATCCAGTGTGCTCTGCTGAACTCTGTGTGTTAATGAAAAGTTAGTCAGGAAAACACTTCATTTCAAAAATATGTTTAGCCACCCTAAAGGGGAGATGACTATTTGGTATTTATCCTGCTCAGTAAAATAGGACAGTGTTTGTGTCGCTGCAGGGCATGATGACTAGGTGGCTGAACCAACACAACTGACACAACTAAATTTGAATTGCTCATGTGAAATTTCGAGATTCCTTTTAGTGCGGTTTTAACTCAGAAAGGAAGCGGCATGTGGAATCGAAAGGAAGCAGCACGCAGACCTTGCCTCCTCTGATCTAAAACTCAAAACATGACGCGTCTATGCAAATATGCATGGTGGATTTCTCTTACATTATCAAAACTAGAAACATATTTATCCTTGAGATCGAGTTTCTACGTTGCCACTGTTTTCCGCGTCGAGCTCATGCTTACGGTTTGTTTCTGGCTTCTTGCGCAGGTCGAGGAGAACAATGTGTACTGCCACTGCGAGCATGCATGACCCAGTGAAAGATCTGTCGGCAGCAAGTAATGAATGAAGTCATCAGATGTCCAACACTAGCAAGCATGGAAGGAAGCCATGATTTTAGCAGGCTTTTATTTTGCGTCTGATTAAAACTCTGGTGTATCAATATGCTGCTGCTTTGGTGTTACCTTGGTTTCAACTTCTGACAAGAACTCTGATGCATGAATATGTTACTGACTTTGGTGCCATTTTCATTTCATGCTTCTTCTTCAATGTTCTAGTGTTCTCCTTCTTGGAGTGGCTTTTCTTTTTGTTTGATACCTGGTGAGTGAAGAATAATAGCTTGGTCTCAGAATGCTAGTGCGCCCTTGGTTTATTTGACTACGGCGGTAACATTGCTGTCTAGATTGTGGAGTGTATCTGAAGGACCTCTTCTTCTGTAGTCTTTAGACACACCGGTGGTTACTGCTTAATTTCGTCTGTGTGTGTGCGTGTGTGAAATTAATATAGAAGCCTCTCTTTATTGAAAAATTATTATCATCATGCATTGTACTAGTAGGCAATAACTTTTTCTATATCATTGTAGACAATAAAGTTTGTGTCATGGCCTTTACTCTTGCTGCGTGTACACCATCAAACGATTAAAACTGGTGCAGAATTCATTAGACCTGTGCTCGCTGATCCATACATGTCCACATGGATGTTATGGCCAACATAATTTATGCTCGTAAATACCACTTCCTCCGTTTCAAAATAATTTAAGTTCTAGCTTTCTCTTAGACTTCTTTAAGTCCGACCAAACCCATAGAAAAATATATTAACATATAGAACACCAAATTAGTGCCATGAAATTACTTATAACTTATATTTTCATATTATGTGTGTATGGTGATGGTGTTGTTGATCTTAGCATATTTTCTTATGTGACTTATGACCAAACTAGAACTTCAATTATTTTAAAATAGAGGTAGTAAAATACAAATCACCAAAAATTGAGATAGCATAGGCGAGGCGAGATTTACTGCATTTTTGGGTTAGAAAAGCGGCACACCCGCTAAATCCATCTGCTATTTCAAGGTGGGCTAAGTCATAAAAAAAGGCTACAATTGATTTTGACTGATCTTGACTGTGACGTGGGCACAAGTGGCGCGTCGCTTGCATCCCTAGTGTCAAGGACCTTGAGTGGAAAGTACAATGGAAACAAAGAAGTAGTCTGATAAAACAAGGTGGGTGAAGAAGTAGCCTATGGAGTTGGATGTAATTTCTGGTATTTCTCAAGTGAGTTCTTTTTTCACATGTTTCGATGACTTTCCAAATCACTTCCACATTTATGTATGAAAGTACACTTAAATTTATATGGTTGTGTGAAACCATGTTTTATGTGTGGTGTTTAAAAGAAAGAATCATATTAGCAAATATAGTTTGGTACTATGTTATTTCACACACACAAAAAAACTCATCGTTCCCCAATACTCTACTAGTCACATTAAGTTGCATAGGCTGAACTTTATGTCTAACTCTGCATTGGCTCTAATATTGTCAAACATACAAAACAAATCCCAAATTTATAAACATTTCTATTCTAGACCGTTCACTAACCTCAATGAGGGTTTCATTATTGTGGTTTCCAAGCATAGTGGTTCTACTAACGTGGTTGCCACATGGATTTGAGGTGCAAATTCATTGATAGTACAATGTGGGTGAAGAAGAAAAGGTAGCTAATGAAAACTTTAGAGTTTGTAGATACATGCCTTGTAAACATTAAGGAAAAAATAAGAATTTTTTGAAACTTTTTTTTTCTAATTTGGGATCATGGGAACATGCGATGAATGAGACTACCGGATATACTCTCCCTGTTTCGAGGCGCACGCGCAGTGTGAGCGGCGGCGTCGCCGGCATTCGGCCGTGCGAGAGAGAGAGAATAGAGGAGGGGGGGGGGGGAGCATGGGGGAGAGTGAGAGGGCCGGGGGAGGTGTGTGTCGACGTTCAGAGAGGCCAGAGCGTCGAGGGGGAGGGGCAGGCAGGCAGGTGGTGTGGCGCCCTCACGCGCGCGCCGTGCCCTCCCTCCCCTCTGTGTTTTGGCAGAGGTTGGGGATTACTGGCACGGGCCAGCATAGTGCTGGGCCGACAAAGTGGCAGGCCAACAATGCCAGGTAAGTCAGCCCAGGTTAGTGTTTTCCTATTTCTTTCTGTTTTTCTAATTAGTTGACTCTATTTTGATTTAGTTTTCAAACTAAACCATTTTATATGCTTCTGAAAATAGTTATGTGGTTAGATGTAAAATATCTAGAACCACATATAAAGTTTCAGAATTATTGGACATATATTTAATATATAACAAATATAAATCCAATGCAAATATTTACTGAATTAACTCGAATGCCCAAAATAAATATTTCTGAGCTCCTAAAAAATATTGGTTTGAATTTTACCTCTTGCCAGTATTTTCAGAGAAAAATAGGAACATTTTCTTGGACTTATTTGAAGCAATTTTTATCTTGATCATTTAAAAAATCATTTTTGAGGCTTTCAAATATCCCCATTTCAAATTTAGTTGAGATTTAAACATGATGCAAACATGACTAGCTAGACTGGAGCATTACCAGAAGCTAGGGATATCACAACTCGCCCCCACTAAACAAGAATCTCGTCCCGACATTCAAGCGTAGGGTAAAAGGAAGAGGGGACTCAAACTATCACAATCTTCATGATCCAAGTGCCCTTATCAAAGATGTTGATTATTGCATCATATTGATCCTGACGTCTTTGCTTTCGAGATCTTCATCCAACATGATGACGACAGAAAGAAACTCTACATGAATCGATCTTCTCGAAGACCGAGCAACTCATGGAGAGAGACGTAAGAACACCTCTTGAGTTAAGACACAAATCACACATAGGGAGGGGTCGAGAGGAACATATGACGAAAGTTCATTTTGGTAGGCAACAATTCCACGCTTGAGTGAGATGGTACATGAGTTCAAAGTAGCGAGGAAATAATTGCGATGCTGCCATAACGGGGCACCTTAGGGGAGGTGACTCATAGAATTATTCCCCTAAGTGGCAAAAATAATTACTTTTGATACAAAGATTATTGAACCTCTTCATACCAGGCTAAGGCAATCTGCAAAAGAACGATTGAAGGAGTTTTGAAGAAATGGCATACTCAGCTCAGAAAGGAAACTACAGTTATAGAACAACTCGGCAAATGAAAGGCACATTCCAATTGATACCGAGGATATAACCTAGTGTCTGAGCGTGCTCTCAAGATCTTGAGCATTTCCATATTCATCAGGGTTTTACCAACATTTGTGCCAAAGATCTTGGTGACACCTCGTACTACCACGATGAATAATGAGGGAGAATGCAGATGCAAAGGAAGACAACACTTTCTCAGATTTCACCTTGACTGGGCCAAGAAAACGAAATCTGGATGATCGATCGAGAGACATTTAGCACTCCGCTTCTAATGTTCTCTATGATGTACTAGTCACCATGATCATGCTTAAAAGCGTCATCGATACGGTCATCAAGTAAAGGTCGGACTTCGGGAGCACAAACATCAATAAGGATCAACTTTTAGTATAAATCATATGAGATCCTCATGGAGAAGATGGTGAAATTTCTCAATCAAGGTACTACAATAGTAGGTCTTCCAACTAGGTGTGTCGATCAGAACATCGGCCTTGTCACATCGATCTAGCATGTAACACATCATATCACTTTGCGGCCTCACGCATGGTATTTTCACGACTGCAGCCTTACCTTGGCCGGGTGTGATGCCCGGATAATCAAGCTACAGTAACCTCTGCTAATAATGCCACGTCACCTCGATTACTGTAGCTAATCTCGCGTTAGTTCCACACCGTTTCGAATCCAAATTAAAAACCAAGTCAAACGACAAAAGTAAGTTTTCAAAAGTCAAAACAAAAATGTTCGGTGGGTGCCAAATATTGCACTGATAATTATGGTGAAGTAAACACATTTTTATAAAATGGCTAAATGGTTTAAAATGAAATTAAACAGAAAAGAAAATAAATAAAAAGAAAACAAGAAACAAAAAAAGAATAAAAGGCCTCCTGGCCAACTGGGCCAGACGGCCCAGCTCACCGGCCAGGCCGGCCCAGCCGGCCCACCCCGCCCCTGCCTTATCCCCCCACGACCGAAACCCTAGCCACCCCGTCACCCACTCCCTCCCCCTCGTCCCACTCCTCCCTCTCGCCCTTCCCCGATCTGGATCGGGCCTCCCGCTCCGCCGTGTCGTCCCCGTCGGCCTCCTCGAACCTCCCCGCGCCCACTGCCCAGACCCCATGATCCGTGGTGAGGCCCCTCCTCCTCTCTTCCCCGCGCGCGCCCGCACGCTGCCGCCGCGCACGCCGCGGCCGCCTCTGCGCGCCCACGCCGCATCGCCACCCCCATTCCCCTCTCTGCTCCCGCCGCGCGCGCGCCGCCCGTGCTCACCGCGGCCTCACCTCGCCCGGCGTGCCGTCGCGCGCACCCGCGGCCGCGCCGAGCCGCAACCGCCGTGCTGCTCCTTCCCAAAGCGCTCGCGCCTGCCGTGGCCCACACCACCGCAGCCCCTTGCTGCCTACGACGTGACCACCACCGCCCCACACCGTCCCGCTTGCCCCGCCACCGTCACTCGCCGCTCCGCCTGGACGCGCCCGTCGACCGCGCCTCTCCTGCCTTGCGTCCCGCAGTACGCCGCCGTCCCGCGCGCTCGCCCCACTGGCCGCACGCTGGCGCCTACGCGCCATCCTGCCTCCCTGCGGCTGCCCTGCCGTGACCGCCGATGCCTCGCAGCTCCCCGCGCCCGGCGCTGCTTCCCCCGTCGCCGGCCATCGAGGCCTCGGGAGCGCTCGCCCTCGCCTCTCGTGGCCTCGGGTGCGAGCACCCGCACCTGTACGCCCATTCGCCCGACCCGCTATGGCCCTGGGCCACTGCCAAACGGGGCCCGTGCCCCCTCCCACAAAATATTTTATTAAAAAAAGAATAAAAAATATATATATATATATATATAATATAATATAATTAATATCAGAAATAATTAACTTAATTAATTTTGATTAATTAAACTAAACAAATAATTAAACTAATTAAACATTAGTTATCCAATTAACCTGGTTAGTTAATTAGCTAATTAATAAGTATGACAGTGGCCCCCCCTAATTAATACTAATTAGGCTAATTAAAATGTTTAATTAATATGTGTCACTGACTAGTGGGACCCACTTGACAGGTTGACCAGTCAACTCTGTTGACTGCTGACGTCAGCATGACCACATGCTGATGTCATAAATCCATTTTCGAATTAAAATTAAATAATTAATTAAATTCCAAAAATTAATAAAATCTTTAGAAAATCATATCTTTTAATCCGTAACTCGGATGAAAATACTTTCTACATGAAAGTTGCTCAGAACGACGAGACGAACCCGGATACGCAGCCCGTTCGTCCGCCACGCACCCCTAACATATCAAACTTGCAACTTTCCCCCTCCGGCTCCTTTGCCCGAAAACGTGAAACACCGGGGATACTTTCCCGGATGTTTCCCCCCTTCTCCGGTATCATCTCTTACCGTGTTAGGGCACGCCTAGCATCACGCATTGCTTTGTCATGCATCGCTATGCATCTGTTTGCTTAAATATTTATTGTTTCTTCCCCCTCTTCTCTCGCTAGACACCGAGACCGACGCCGCTGCTACCCAGTACGACTACGGAGTTGACGACCCCTCTCTCTTGCCAGAGCAACCAGGCAAGCCCCCCCCTTGATAACCAGATATCTCCTATTCTCTTCTATGCTGCTTGCATTAGAGTAGTGTAGCATGTTACTGCTTTCCGTGTATCCTATCCTGATGCATAGCCTATCCTTGTTACTACTGTTGTTACCTTTACCTGCAATCCTACATGCTTAGTATAGGATGCTAGTTTTCCATCAGTGGCCCTACATTCTTGTCCGTCTGCTGTGCTATACTATCGGGTCGTGATCACTCGGGAGGTGATCACGGGTATATACTATACTTTATACAAGATACATGTGGTGACTAAAGTCGGGTCGGCTCGAGGAGTACCCGCGAGTGATTCACGGATTGGGGGCTAAAAGGACCTTTGTACCAGCGGCCCTCTGTGTGGATCTTTGTGGCGGAGCGGCAGGGCAGGTTGAGACTACCTGGGTGAGAGGTGGGCCTGGCCCTGGTCGGCGTTCGCGGATACTTAACACGCTTAACGAGATCTTGGTATTTGATCTGAGTCTGGCTACTGGCCTATACGCACTAACCAACTACGCGGAAAGATATGGGCGCTCGGCGTCGTGGTATCAGCCGAAGCCTTTGTGACGTCAGCGACTGAGTGGCGCGCGCCGGATTGGACTGGAACGCCTGCTAGGCTAGGTCTGCTTCCGGCCGCGTTCGCAACGTGTAGGTGTGCTAAGGGCGATGGGCCCAGACCCCTGTGTGCTTAGGTTTAGACCGGCGTGCTGACCTCTCTATTGTGCCTAGGTGGGGCTGCAACGTGTTGATCTTCCGAGGCCGGGCATGACCCAGGAAAGTGTGTCCGGCCAAATGGGATCAAGCGTGTTGGGTTATGTGGTGCACCCCTGCAGGGAAGTTAATCTATTCGAATAGCCGTGATCTTCAATAACAGGACGACTTGAGTTGTACCTTGACCTTATGACAACTAGAACCAGATACTTAATAAAACACACCCTTCCAAGTGTCAGATACAACCCGGTGATCGCTCTCTAACAGGGCATCGAGGAGGGGATCGCCGGGTAGGATTATGCTATGCGATGCTACTTGGAGGATTTCAGTGTACTCTCTTCTACATGCTGCAAGACGGAGGCTGCCAGAAGCGTAGTCTTCGACAGGATTAGCTATCCCCCTCTTATTCCGGCATTCTGCAGTTCAGTCCACTGATATGACCCTTTACACATATATCCATGTTGGAAATATGCCCTAGAGGCAATAATAAAAGCATTATTATTATATTTCCTTGTTCATGATAATTGTCTTTATTCGTGCTATAATTGTGTTATCCGGAAATCGTAATACATGTGTGAATAACAGACAACAATATGTCCCTAGTGAGCCTCTAGTTGACTAGCTCGTTGATCGACAGATAGTCATGGTTTCCTGACTATGGACATTGGATGTCATTGATAATGAGATCACATCATTAGGAGAATGATGTGATGGACAAGACCCAATCCTAAACATAGCATAAGATCGCATAGTTCGTTTGCTAGAGTTTTCCAATGTCAAGTAACCTTTCCTTAGACCATGAGATCGTGTAACCCCCGGATACCGTAGGAGTGCTTTGGGTGTGCCAAACGTCACAACGTAACTGGGTGACTATAAAGGTATACTACGGGTATCTCTGAAAGTGTCTGTTGGGTTGACATGGATCGAGACTGGGATTTGTCACTCCGCTTGACGGAGAGGTATCACCGGGCCCTCTCGGTAATGCATCATCATAATGAGCTCAATGTGATCAAAGTGTTTGATCACGGGATCATGCATTACGGTACGAGAAAAGTGACTTGCCGGTAACGAGATTGAACGAGGTATTGGGATACCGACGATCGAATCTTGGGCAAGTAAAATACCGATTGACAAAGGGAATCGTATACGGGATTAATTGAATCCTCGACATCGTGGTTCATCCGATGAGATCATCGTGGAGCATGTGGGAGCCAACATGGGTATCCAGATCCCGCTGTTGGTTATTGCCCGAGAGCCGTCTCGGTCATGTCTGCATGTCTCCCGAACCCGTAGGGTCTACACACTTAAGGTTCGGTGACGCTAGGGTTGTGAAGATATGTATATGCAGTAACCCGAATGTTGTTCGGAGTCCCGGATGAGATCCCGGACGTCACGAGGAGTTTCGGAATGGTCCGGAGGTAAATATTTATATATGGGAAGTCGTCATACGGACACCGGGAAGTTTCGGGGGCATATCGGTATTGTACCGGGGCCACCGGAGGGGTTCTGGGGGTCCACCGGGAGGGGCCACCTCTCCTGGAGGGCCCCATGGGCTGTATGAGGAAGGGAACCAGCCCAAAGTGGGCTGGTGCGCCTCCCCCCCCAAGGGCCCATGCGCCTAGGGTTGAAGGGAACCCTAAAGGGGGCGCCCCCCTTGCTTGGGGGGCAAGTCCCCCCTTCCCTGGCCGCCGCCCCCCCCTCTAGATCCCATCTAGAGGGGCCGGCCCCCCTTGCCCCTTCCCCTATAAATAGAGGGGTGAGGGGAGGGCAGCGCACCCTTGCTCCTGGCGCCTCCCTCTCCCTCTCCAACACCTCCTCCTCCTCCGTAGAGCTCGGCGAAGCCCTGTCGGAGTACTGCGGCTCCACCATCACCACGCCGTCGTGCTGCTGCTGGAGTCTTCTTCCCCAACCTATCCTTTGCCTTGCTGGATCAAGAAGAAGGATACGTTACGCTGACCGTACGTGTGTTGAACACGGAGGTGTCGTCCTTTCGGTGCTAGGATCTCCGGTGATTTGGATCACGTTGTGTACGACTACCTCATCCCCGTTCGTTGAACGCTTCCGCTCGCAATCTACAAAGTGGTATGTAGATGCAATCTCTCTCCCATGACTCGTTGCTTAGATGAACTCATAGATGGATCTTGGTGAAACCGTAGGAAAAATTTTAATTTTCTGCAACGTTCCCCAACAGTGGCATCATGAGCTAGGTCTATGCATAGTTCTCTATTGCGCGAGTAGAACACAATTTGTTGTGGGCGTAGATTTGTCAACTTTTCTTGCCGCTACTAGTCTTATCTTGCTTCAGCGGTATTGTGGGATGAAGCGGCCCGGACCAACCTTACACGTACTCTTACGTGAGACCGGTTCCACCGACTAACATGCACTAGTTGCATAAGGTGGCTGGCGGGTGTCTGTCTCTCCCACTTTAGTTGGAGCGGATTCGATGAAAAGGGTCCTTATGAAGGGTAAATAGAAGTTGACAAATCACGTTGTGGCTTTCACGTAGGTAAGAAAACGTTCTTGCTAGAACCCTAATTCAGCCACGTAAAACTTGCAACAACAATTAGAGGACGTCTAACTTGTTTTTGCAGCAAGTGCTTTGTGATATGATATGGCCAAAGTTGTGATGAATGATGAATGATCTATATGTGATGTATGAGATGTTCATGCTATTGTAATAGGAATCACGACTTGCATGTCGATGAGTATGACAACCGGCAGGAGCCATAGGAGTTGTCTTTATTTTTTTGTATGACCTGCGTGTCATTGAGAAACGCCATGTAAATTACTTTACTTTATTGCTAAACGCGTTAGCCATAGTAGTAGAAGTAATAGTTGGCGAGCAACTTCATGGAGACACGATGATGGAGATCATGGTGTCAAGCCGGTGACAAGATGATCATGGAGCCCCAAGATGGAGATCAAAGGAGCTATGTGATATTGGCCATATCATGTCACGTTTATTATTTGATTGCATGTGATGTTTATCATGTTTTGCATCTTGTTTACTTAGAACGACGGTAGTAAATAAGATGATCCCTCATAATAATTTCAAGAAGTGTTCCCCCTAACTGTGCACCGTTGCGACAGTTCGTTGTTTCGAAGCACCACGTGATGATCGGGTGTGATAGATTTTAACGTTCACATACAACGGGTGTAAGACAGATTTACACACGCAAAACACTTAGGTTGACTTGACGAGCCTAGCATGTACAGACATGGCCTCGGAACACAGAAGACCGAAAGGTCGAGCATGAGTCGTATAGAAGATACGATCAACATGAAGATGTTCACCGATGTTGACTAGTCCGTCTCACGTGATGATCGGACACGGCCTAGTTGACTCGGATCATGTAATACTTAGATGACTAGAAGAGGGATGTCTATCTAAGTGGGAGTTCATTAAATAATTTGATTAAATGAACTTTATTATCATGAACTTAGTCTAAAATATTTACAATATGTCTTGTAGATCAAATGGCCAACGTAGTCCTCAACTTCAACGCGTTCCTAGAGAAAACCAAGCTGAAAGACGATGGCAGCAACTATATGGACTGGGTCCGGAACCTGAGGATCATCCTCATAGCTGCCAAGAAAGATTATGTTCTACGAGCACCGCTGGGTGACGCACCTATTCTCCCTGCAGAACAAGACGTTATGAACGCTTGGCAGTCACGCTACGATGATTACTCCCTCGTTCAGTGCGGCATGCTTTACAGCTTAGAGCCGGGGCTCCAAAAGCGTTTTGAGAGATGTGGAGCATATGAGATGTTCGAAGAGCTGAAAATGGTTTTCCAAGCTCATGCCCGGGTCGAGAGATATGAAGTCTCCGACAAATTCTTTAGCTGTAAGATGGAGGAAAATAGCTCTGTCAGTGAACACATACTCAAAATGTCTGGGTTGCACAATCACTTGACTCAACTAGAAGTTAATCTCCCGGATGAAGCGGTCATTGACAGAATCCTCCAGTCGCTTCCACCTAGCTACAAGAGCTTTGTGATGAACTACAATATGCAGGGGATGGTAAAGACCATTCCTGAGGTATATGCTATGCTGAAATCAGCAGAGGTAGAAATCAAGAAGGAGCATCAAGTGTTGATGGTGAATAAAACCACTAAGTTCAAGAAGGGCAAGGGTAAAAAGGACTTCAAGAAGGACGGCAAGGAAGTTGCCGCACCAGGTAAGCAAGTTGCCGGGAAGAAGCCAAAGAATGGACCCAAGCCCGAGACTGAGTGTTTTTATTGCAAGGGAAGTGGTCACTGGAAGCGGAACTGCCCCAAATACTTAGCGGACAAGAAGGCCGGCAAAACAAAAGGTATATGTGATATACATGTAATTGATGTGTACCTTACCAGTACTCGTAGTAGCTCTTGGGTATTTGATACCGGTGTAGTTGCTCACATTTGTAACTCAAAGCAGGAGCTGCGGAATAAACGGAGACTGGCGAAGGACGAGGTGACGATGCGCGTCGGGAATGGTTCCAAGGTCGATGTGATCGCCGTCGGCACGCTACCTCTACATTTACCTACGGGATTAGTTTTAAACCTTAATAATTGTTATTTAGTGCCAAGTTTGAGCATGAACATTGTGTCTGGATCTCGTTTAATTCGAGATGGCCACTCATTTAAATCCGAGAATAATGGTTGTTCTATTTATATGAGAGATATGTTTTATGGTCATGCTCCGATGGTTAATGGTTTATTCTTAATGAATCTCGTACGTGATGATACACATATTCATAGTGTGAATACCAAAAGAGTTAAAGTTGATAACAATAGTCCCACATATTTGTGGCACTGCCGCCTTGGTCACATAGGTGTCAAACGCATGAAGAAGCTCCATGCAGATGGACTTTTAGAGTCTCTTGATTATGAATCATTTGACACGTGCGAACCATGCCTCATGGGTAAAATGACCAAGACTCCGTTCTCAGGAACAATGGAGCTAGCAACCAACTTATTGGAAATCATACATACCGATGTGTGCGGTCCAATGAGTGTTGAGGCTCGCGGTGGCTATCGTTATGTTCTCACCCTCACTGATGACTTGAGTAGATATGGGTATATCTACTTAATGAAACACAAGTCTGAGGCCTTTGAAAAGTTCAAGGAATTTCAGAGTGAGGTTGAAAATCAACGTGACAGAAAAATCAAGTTTTTACGATCAGATCGTGGAGGAGAATACTTGAGTCATGAATTTGGCACACACTTAAGAAAATGTGGAATAGTTTCACAACTCATGCCGCCTGGAACACCTCAGCGTAATGGTGTGTCCGAACGTCGTAATCGCACTCTATTAGATATGGTGCGATCTATGATGTCTCTTACCGATTTACCGCTATCTTTTTGGGGCTATGCTTTAGAGACTGCCGCATTCACTTTAAATAGGGCTCCGTCGAAATCCGTTGAGACGACACCGTATGAATTATGGTTTGGGAAGAAACCTAAGCTGTCGTTTCTAAAAGTTTGGGGATGCGATGCTTATGTCAAGAAACTTCAACCTGAAAAGCTTGAACCCAAGTCGGAAAAATGCGTCTTCATAGGATACCCTAAAGAAACTGTTGGGTATACCTTCTACCTCAGATCCGAAGGCAAGATCTTTGTTGCCAAGAATGGATCCTTTCTAGAGAAAGAGTTTCTCTCGAAAGAAGTAAGTGGGAGGAAAGTAGAACTTGATGAAGTGTTACCTCTTGAACCGGAAAATGGCGAAACTCAAGAAAACGTTTCTGAGGTGCCTGCACCGACTAGAGAGGAAATCAATGATGATGATCAAGATACTTCTAATCAAGCTCCTACTGAAATTCGAAGGTCCACAAGGACACGTTCCGCACCAGAGTGGTACGACAACCCTGTCTTGGAAATCATGTTGTTAGACAACGGTGAACCTTCGAACTATGAGGAAGCCATGGCGGGCCCGGATTCCGACAAATGGCTAGAAGCCATGAAATCCGAGATAGGATCCATGTATGAAAACAAAGTATGGACTTTGACAGACTTGCCCGATGATTGGCGAGCGATAGAAAATAAATGGATCTTTAAGAAGAAGACGGACGCGGATGGTAGTGTGACCATCTATAAAGCTCGGCTTGTCGCTAAGGGTTATCGACAAGTTCAAGGAATTGACTACGATGAGACTTTCTCACCGGTAGCGAAGCTGAAGTCCGTCCGAATCATGTTAGCAATTGCCGCATTCTACGATTATGAAATATGGCAAATGGACGTCAAAACGGCATTCCTTAATGGTTTCCTTAAGGAAGAATTGTATATGATGCAGCCGGAAGGTTTTGTCGATCCTAAGAATGCTGACAAGGTGTGCAAGCTCCAACGCTCGATTTATGGGCTGATGCAAGCATCTCGGAGTTGGAACATTCGCTTTGATGAGATGATCAAAGCGTTTGGGTTTACACAGACTTATGGAGAAGCCTGTGTTTACAAGAAAGTGAGTGGGAGCTCTGTAGCATTTCTCATATTATATGTAGACGACATACTTTTGATGGGAAATGATATAGAACTCTTGGACAGCATTAAGGCCTACTTGAATAAGAGTTTTTCAATGAAGGACCTTGGAGAAGCTGCTTATATATTAGGCATCAAGATCTATAGAGATAGATCAAGACGCCTCATAGGTCTTTCACAAAGCACATACCTTGATAAGATATTGAAGAAGTTCAATATGGATCAATCTAAGAAAGGGTTCTTACCTGTGTTACAAGGTGTGAAATTGAGCTCAGCTCAATGTCCGACCATGGCAGAAGATATAGAAGAGATGAGTGTCATCCCCTATGTCTCAGCCATAGGTTCTATTATGTATGCCATGCTGTGTACCAGACCTGATGTAAACCTTGCCGTAAGTTTGGTAGGAAGGTACCAAAGTAATCCCGGCAAGGAACACTGGACAGCGGTCAAGAATATCCTGAAGTGCCTGAAAAGGACTAAGGAAATGTTTCTCGTTTATGGAGGTGACGAAGAGCTCGTCGTAAAGGGTTACGCCGACGCTAGCTTCGACACAGATCTGGATGACTCTAAGTCACAAACCGGATACGTGTATATTTTGAATAGTGGGGCAGTAAGCTGGTGCAGTTGCAAGCAAAGCGTCGTGGCGGGATCTACATGTGAAGCGGAGTACATGGCAGCCTCGGAGGCAGCACATGAAGCAATTTGGGTGAAGGAGTTCATCACCGACCTCGGAGTCATACCCAATGCGTCGGGGCCAATCAAACTCTTCTGTGACAACACTGGAGCTATTGCACTTGCAAAGGAGCCCAGGTTTCACAAGAAGACCAGGCACATCAAGCGTCGCTTCAACTCCATTCGTGAAAATGTTCAAGATGGAGACATAGAAATTTGTAAAGTGCACACGGATCTGAATGTCGCAGATCCGTTGACTAAACCTCTCCCTAAGGCAAAACATGATCAGCACCAGAACTCTATGGGTGTTCGATTCATCACAATGTAACTAGATTATTGACTCTAGTGCAAGTGGGAGACTGTTGGAAATATGCCCTAGAGGCAATAATAAAAGCATTATTATTATATTTCCTTGTTCATGATAATTGTCTTTATTCGTGCTATAATTGTGTTATCCGGAAATCGTAATACATGTGTGAATAACGGACAACAATATGTCCCTAGTGAGCCTCTAGTTGACTAGCTCGTTGATCGACAGATAGTCATGGTTTCCTGACTATGGGCATTGGATGTCATTGATAACGAGATCACATCATTAGGAGAATGATGTGATGGACAAGACCCAATCCTAAACATAGCATAAGATCGCATAGTTCGTTTGCTAGAGTTTTCCAATGTCAAGTATCCTTTCCTTAGACCATGAGATCGTGTAACCCCCGGATACCGTAGGAGTGCTTTGGGTGTGCCAAACGTCACAACATAACTGGGTGACTATAAAGGTATACTACGGGTATCTCTGAAAGTGTCTGTTGGGTTGACATGGATCGAGACTGGGATTTGTCACTCCGCTTGACGGAGAGGTATCACCGGGCCCTCTCGGTAATGCATCATCATAATGAGCTCAATGTGATCAAAGTGTTTGATCACGGGATCATGCATTACGGTACGAGAAAAGTGACTTGCCGGTAACGAGATTGAACGAGGTATTGGGATACCGACGATCGAATCTCGGGCAAGTAAAATACCGATTGACAAAGGGAATCGTATACGGGATTAATTGAATCCTCGACATCGTGGTTCATCCGATGAGATCATCGTGGAGCATGTGGGAGCCAACATGGGTATCCAGATCCCGCTGTTGGTTATTGCCCGAGAGCCGTCTCGGTCATGTCTGCATGTCTCCCGAACCCGTAGGGTCTACACACTTAAGGTTCGGTGACGCTAGGGTTTGTGAAGATATGTATATGCAGTAACCTGAATGTTGTTCGGAGTCCCGGATGAGATCCCGGACGTCACGAGGAGTTTCGGAATGGTCCGGAGGTAAAGATTTTTATATGGGAAGTCGTCATACGGACACCGGGAAGTTTCAGGGGCATATCGGTATTGTACCGGGGCCACCAGAGGGGTTCTGGGGGTCCACCGGGAGGGGCCACCTCTCCCGGAGGGCCCCATGGGCTGTATGAGGAAGGGAACCAGCCCAAAGTGGGCTGGTGCGCCTCCCCCCAAGGGCCCATGCGCCTAGGGTTGAAGGGAACCCTAAAGGGGGCGCCCCCCTTGCTTGGGGGGCAAGTCCCCCCTTCCCTGGCCGCCGCCCCCCCTCTAGATCCCATCTAGAGGGGCCGGACCCCCTTGCCCCTTCCCCTATAAATAGAGGGGTGAGGGGAGGGCAGCGCACCCTTGCTCCTGGCGCCTCCCTCTCCCTCTCCAACACCTCCTCCTCCGTAGAGCTCGGCGAAGCCCTGTCGGAGTACTGCGGCTCCACCATCACCACGCCGTCGTGCTGCTGCTGGAGTCTTCTTCCCCAACCTCTCCTTTGCCTTGCTGGATCAAGAAGAAGGAGACGTTACGCTGACCGTACGTGTGTTGAACGCGGAGGTGCCGTCCTTTCGGTGCTAGGATCTCCGGTGATTTGGATCACATCGTGTACGACTACCTCATCCCCGTTCGTTGAACGCTTCCGCTCGCGATCTACAAAGTGGTATGTAGATGCAATCTCTCTCCCATGACTCGTTGCTTAGATGAACTCATAGATGGATCTTGGTGAAACCGTAGGAAAAATTTTAATTTTCTGCAACGTTCCCCAACAATCCATGCATATGTAGTCTAGCTCCTTGCTTGCGAGTACTTTGGATGAGTACTCACGGTTGCCTTCTTTCCCCTTTTCCCCTTTCTCTACCCGATTGCTGCGACCAGACGATGGAGCCCAGGATCCAGACGCCACCGTCGACGACGACTCCTTCTACACTGGAGGTGCCTACTACTACGTGCAGCCCGCTGACGACGACCAGGAGTAGTTAGGAGGATCCCAAGCAGGAGGCCTGCGCCTCGTTCGATCTGTATCCCAGTTTGTGCTAGCCATCTTATGACAACTTGTTTAACTTATGTCTGTACTCAGATATTGTTGCTTCCGCTGACTCGTCTATGATCGAGCACTTGTATTCGAGCCCTCGAGGCCCCTGGCTTGTATTATGATGCTTGTATGACTTATTTTATTTGTAGAGTTGTGTTGTGATATCTCCCCGTGAGTCCCTGATCTTGATCGTACATATTTGCGTGCATGATTAGTGTACGATTGAATCGGGGGCATCACAAGTTGGTATCAGAGCCGACTGCTTGTAGGAATCCCCCTTCCACACTCCTTGGCCGAAGTCGAGTCTAGACATTGCAAAACTTTTTACTAACATGGCTGTGCGGCCCATGGGCCCACATCGCCATTGGGTGGTACTAGGATCTTTTACTCCTCGTTATTTACTCTGGGACTCTGATCTCTCTCCTATTCGGGTTTAATGAATTTACTAACTTTAGGATCTCGTTACTATTTCCTGCCGGAGAACCCCTCACTCCAGATGATTGCTCCATGCACCAGAAGAATTCGAAGATACTCTCTGATATTCTCTCGAGACCTTGTACATGTCGCTTTTGCAATTCCCTACCACCGAAGCTTCCCTATGGATAAATACTTACACTTGTCGTTCTTACTTTTATTCCTAGTCGATCTTGTTATTGCAAGATACCCCGGGAATACTTTGTGCCTACTGCCTTGCAGTTCTTTGCCACCTAAATACCCCTACGGATAATTTCTCGCACTTATCGGGTATCCGTTCATTCCCAGTTGATTCATGTATTTCACAACAGTCTTAGAAATACCATTCGATCTTTCGAAAATCCTCAGGAGCCTTTTGCTCTTGAAATTCTTGCTTGCTTTATGGTTAATTCCATAAGTCTCGTAATCGTTGACATCCTCTATCACTATCTTTTTGAGTCCCTTGATCCAATATGTCGCTAATGCTCGTAATCCTCAATCAGATCATAGCATTCATCCTTCCGGCTCAGACGTCACTCCAAACATGAGCTTGTTCTTGTCAAATCAAACCTTGATTGATTGTTGATCTGTATCGATTCAACTCAATTATCTTTTGATTAGAGCCTCTGACTTGAAAATCGTAATTCCTTTGTATTAAAGCTTTGAAGTTATCCAGTTATATCTATAACCCGATGCCTTTGCATTCTTTCTTCTTCTGAGTGAGTATCGATACTCACATTAGATCTTTTATGGACCGCCATATCCTTGATTGGATTATTATCCGACAATGTCCTTCATATTCATTAAACTTGTGAGTTTTGTCCTGATACATAATGCCTTTGGTAAATCCTATTCCTTGATTTGGCCAACTATGCTCTGCTTTTGAGCTGGTGATATTTACTATTGAAGCTTGTGGTATATGTTTCCATGATGCCCCGATGGGTTGAACCTATGCCTTCCATAATATGTGTGAACTCGAAAGTTTTCATGAGTCATACTCTTCTGGTATTTTGCCAGATAAAATTTCAACACTGCAACTTCATCAAACGCGAGAAGTGAATGAAAGGTTATGCATTGAGGAAGTGAGAGTCGACCTTGAACTTTGCGTTCATGCCCATGGACACGATGCAGATCTTATCATGGAAACTTCTTGCAAAATAGTTACCCCCTTGTTATAAGTGCTTGTATCTGTGGTTTGAACATTTACAAATGTGGTTCTGACCATATTGTTCCCCTTTGATTCTATTTCCTAGACAAGTTAAAAGCACTTGTCTTTCGCAGAGCAATACCCAGTCCAACCTCTATTTTGATCTGTCGTCGAGTAATACCCCCTGGTATCTCGACATTATCACAGAACTGCATAACCTGTTATGAGTTCTTCATCAAGTACTACAACCTCACTGATTCCGATTTTTCACGGGCTCCGAGTTTTTAAACACTCAAAGACCCCAATAACTGAATCGAGAATGCACTACGGTTCAACAACTCTTAGCAATCTTCCTTACTTACGAGTTTGTACCCGATCACGTCATAGCCTATTTGGCTATATCATTATCATGATGATTTTAATTGTGCTACCTGGTCCTTATTCCCGGAGCACAACTTTCAACGATGAGCTAAGCTTGCGTCGATTTTCGCCGTCATATCATTTCTCCTTGAACAACAAACTTGATTTTGAGTTTGTGTCCTAACCGTGGTTTCAATAACCTTTCGCTTCATCATTCGTTTAACTTGATGTCATCATCGATCGATTACATCTTCGTGAAATCTCTTGACAAATGTGTCGTGATCATCATCAATATTCCGAGCTTTTCCATGATATCAATTGAATTCATGATGAGAAATACCATCCTTGCCTCGGTGATTTGTGATATCTTCGACCACTTTATTGTCTTCCCTCCAACACAAACTTGCTCGTGTTTTGTGTTATACCTTGAGATCCTTGCTATCCAGCCTTTGTTCTTCTTTACCTTGGGGTATTACCATCTTTTATGTCAGGATTGTTATGAGAATTTCACCACCTCTGGAGAATTCTTGATACAAGTGATACTTATCACGATCACCATTCTAATACTGATCATGCTACCTAAGCCCATATTTCGGGTGCACTTTTCAACCAATGTTTAAATTGTGTATGTTTCCCTCGAGCATACATCATTATGTCATTTGATCTGAAAAATGTTATCGCCTTGTTCACATGATTGTGGAAATCCATCCTTTTGGATTTTTCGATGAATGGTCGCTGAGTCCATCAGCCACCTCCTCATCCTCTCCTTGGCTTAATGATGAACCCTTGTTCGGAACTCGCTTCCATAGTTCATTTCCCGAGAATCTTACATTGTCATCTCGTCAATTGTGTTGCACCTTTTCTTCTCAGGCATCCCGAGTCCGAGGTATCCTGACACCAATCAGATCTGCGGTCAGATATGATGGCTGGAACATATTCGCAAGAGTCATGCCTAGCACACCTGGGCGGAGGACCTAATGTTATAGTTTTCCTTTTTAGCAAGGTTATCTATTCTTCCATGAGAAATGATAAGACTTATTCTACAAGTTGTTCCTGATGGATCCTTTTTGTTTCCAAAGTCTGATTTTCACCTGTTGACCATGTCAATGCTATCTCGAAGCACGTCTATGGCACTCCATTCTTCAACAAAAACATTTGAAGCCCAATGCTAATTGTTTCTTGCTCAACTATCCAAACACCGTTGTATGGATAATGTCATGAAATTTTTCTCCCCTTACCTAAAGGGTTTTCTACATTATATCATGTCATGGATATCATGCTCTGCTTATCATTGGGGAGGATATACCCCTGAAATATCTGATAATCATATTTTCCTTTCCATTATTTGGTTTAACCTTTCTGGTGATCATTTTGGTCTAAGCAATATTAATTCCCTGCTTATGTGGACCCTCATGTACAATTCTGTCACTAAGACCCTGTTACTTTTGTTGATGACATTCCGGTAACCACCGATGGACGAGAACTTTGCCTATTGGTCCGCCTTGTTGCAACGAGCAGGAAAATGGTTCTCTTCGTCCCTCGCCCTTGGTACCAACGTTGTTGCCGACATAACTGACATGGTACTCTCTGACATGCCTTGCTATCATGACCGGGCAAAATGTCACTGCTCCTATTAAAAAAAACCACCAGGTGGGCCCATAACCCACAATTCCACAGGATCGAAACCTGACTGTCCTGTACACCCCATATTCCCAAAGTTATTCCTCGCACGTGGCCTCGTATGCAATTCACGGGCCATCGTCCTAGTGATCTATTCTGGTATTAGACGCAATACTTACTCTCGCCACTCTGAACCCCTTTTTCACTCTGGTTCAGACTTCGAGCAACTATCTATCCGCTTGGAACCTCTTATTGTACCTTCGTACCTTACTCTCGATGTATTTCATATGTTCAACTCGAGAGATAATCTTATACTCATTCATGGGTTAACCCCATATTGTTTCCCTCAAAAGCATTATGTCGTAGCTGAGCTGCCCCTTATCCTTTCGTAAGTACGATGGAGTTCCCGAAGAAATGATGACAAGTTTATCATGATGCATTGGAATAAAGAATTGGAGACATCAACGAAACGGATTAACTTCTTTGAGAAGATCCGTTAGAATATCGTAACCAGAACTTTCCCCCTTACTCCTCTCCTAAATCTCGGGACGAGATTTCTTGTAGTGGAGGAGAATTGTGACGCCCGGATAATCAAGCTACAGTAACCTCTGCTAATAATGCCACATCACCTCGATTACTGTTGCTAATCTCGCGTTAGTTCCACACCAATTCGAATCCAAATTAAAAACCAAGTCAAACAACAAAAGTTTTCAAAAGTCAAAACAAAAATGTTCGGTGGGTGCCAAATATTGCACTGGTAATTATGGTGAAGTAAACACATTTTTATAAAATGGCTAAATGGTTTAAAATGAAATTAAACAGAAAAGAAAATAAATAAAAAGAAAATAGGAAACAAAAAAAAAGCCCCCTGGCCAACTGGGCCAGACGGCCCAGCTCACCGGCCAGGCCGACCCACCTGGCCCACCCCGCCCGTGCCTTATCCCCCCAAGACCGAAACCCTAGCCACCCCGTCACGCATTCCCCCCCCCCGTCCCACTCCTCCCTCTCGCCCTTCCCCGATCTGGATTGGGGCAACCCCCCCTCCCCGATCCCATCGCCCCATCGCCGCCTCGAAGCCCACCGACCCCGCCCCGCTGCGACGACCGCGCCACCTCGCCGGAACGCTCCCCCGCCGGACTGCCTCCCGCTCCGCCGTGTCGTCCCCGTCGGCCTCCCCGAACCTCCCCACGCCCACTGCCCAGACCCCACGACCCGTGGTGAGACCCCTCCTCCTCTCCTCCCCGCGCGCGCCCGCACGCTGCCGACGCGCACGCCGCGGTCGCCTCTGCGCGCCCACGCCGCATCGCCACCCCCATTCCCCTCTATGCTCTCGCCGCGCGCGCGCCGCCCGTGCTCACCGCGGCCTTGTCTCGCCCGGCGTGCCGTCGCGCGCACCCGCGGCCTCGCCGAGCCGCAACCGCCGTGCTCCTTCCCGGAGCGCTCGCGCCTGCCGTGGCCCGCACCACCGCAGCCCCTTGCTGTCTACGATGCGACCACCACCGCCCCACACCATCCCGCTGCGCCCCGCTTGCCCCGCCACCGTCACCCGCCGCTTCGCCTAGCCGCGCCTCGCCTGCCTCGCGTCCCGCAGTACGCCGCCGTCCCGCGCGCTCGCCCCACTGGCCGCACGCTGGCGCCTACGCGCCGCCCTGCCTCCCTACGGCTGCCCTGCCGTGACCGCCGGTGCTTCGCAGCTCCCCGCGCCCGGCGCTGCTTCCCCTGTCACCGGTCATCGAGGCCTCGGGTGCGCTCGCCCTCGCCTCTCGTGGCCTCGGGTGCGAGCACCCGCACCTGTACGCCCATTCGCCCGACCCGCTATGGCCCTGGGCCACTGCCAAACGGGGCCCGTGCCCCCCCAGAACGTTTTATTAAAAAAAGGAATAAAATATATATATATATATATATATGAAATATAATTAATTAATTAATTAATATCAGAAACAATTAACATAATTAATTTTGATTAATTAAACTAAACAGGTAATTAAACTAATTAAACATTAGTTATCCAATTAACCTGGTTAGTTAATTAGCTAACTAATAAGTATGACAGTGGGGCCCACCCCTTAATTAATACTAATTAGGCTAATTAAAATGTATCACTGACCAATGGGACCCACTGGACAGGTTGACTAGTCAACTCTGTTGACTGCTGACGTCAGCATGACCTCATGCTGATATCATAAATCCATTTTTGAATTAAAATTAAATAATTAATTAAATTCTAGAAATTAATAAAATCTTTAGAAAATCATATCTTTTAATCCGTAACTCGGATGAAAATACTTTCTACATGAAAGTTGCTCAGAACGACGAGACCAACCCGGATACGCAGACCGTTCGTCCGCCATGCACCCCTAACATATCAAACTTGCAACTTTCCCCCTCCGGCTCCTTTGCCCGAAAACGTGAAACACCGGGGATACTTTCCCAGATGTTCCCCCCTTCCCCGGTATCATCTCTTACCGCGCTAGGGCATGCCTAGCATCACGCATTGCTTTGTCATGCATCGCTATGCATCTGTTTGCTTAAATATTTATTGTTTCTTCCCCCTCTTCTCTCGCTAGACACCGAGACCGACGCCGCTGCTACCCAGTACGACTACGGAGTTGACGACCCCTCTCTCTTGCCAGAGCAACCAGGCAAGCCCCCCCCTTGATCACCAGATATCGCCTATTCTCTTCTATACTGCTTGCATTAGAGTAGTGTAGCATGTAACTGCTTTCCGTTTATCCTATCCTGATGCATAGCCTGTCCTTGTTACTACTGTTGTTACCTTTACCTGCAATCCTACATGCTTAGTATAGGATGCTAGTTTTCCATCAGTGGCCCTACATTCTTGTCCGTCTGCTGTGCTATACTATCGGGCCGTGATCACTCGGGAGGTGATCACGGGTATATACTATACTTTACACATGATACATGTGGTGACTAAAGTCAGGTCAGCTCGAGGAGTACCCGCGAGTGATTCACGGATTGGGGGCTGAAAGGACCTTTGTCCCAACGGCCCTCTGTGTGGATCTTTGTGGCGGAGCGGCAGGGCAGGTTGAGACTACCTGGGTGAGAGGTGGGCCTGACCCTGGTCGGCGTTCGCGGATACTTAACACGCTTAACGAGATCTTGGTATTTGATCTGAGTCTGGCTACTGGCCTATACGCACTAACCAACTATGCGGGAAAGATATGGGCGCTCGGCGTCGTGGTATCAGCCGAAGCCTTCGTGACGTCAGCGACTGAGTGGCGCGCGCCGGATTGGACTGGAACGCCTGCTAGGCTAGGTCTGCTTCCGGCCGCGTCCGCAACATGCAGGTGTGCTAAGGGCGATGGGCCCAGACCCCTATGCGCTTAGGTTTAGACCGGCGTGCTGACCTCTCTTTTGTGCCTAGGTGGGGCTGTGACGTGTTGATCTTCCGAGGCCGGGCATGACCCAGGAAAGTGTGTCCGGCCAAATGGGATGAAGCGTGTTGGGTTATGTGATGCACCCCTGCAGGGAAGTTAATCTATTCGAATAGCCGTGATCTTCGGTAACAGGACGACTTGGAGTTGTACCTTGACCTTATGACAACTAGAACCGGATACTTAATAAAACACACCCTTCCAAGTGCCAGATACAACCCGGTGATCGCTCTCTAACATGGCATCGAGGAGGGGATCGCCGGGTAGGATTATGCTATGCGATGCTACTTGGAGGATTTCAGTCTACTCTCTTCTACATGCTGCAAGACGGAGACTGCCAGAAGCGTAGTCTTCGACAGGATTAGCTATCCCCCTCTTATTCTGGCATTCTGCAGTTCAGTCCACTGATATGGCCCTTTACACATATATCCATGCATATGTAGTGTAGCTCCTTGCTTGCGAGTACTTTGGATGAGTACTCACGGTTGCCTTCTTTCCTCTTTTCCCCTTTCTCTACCCGATTGCTGCGACCAGACGATGGAGCCCAGGATCCAGACGCCACCGTCGACGACGACTCCTTCTACACTGGAGGTGCCTACTACTACGTGCAGCCCGCTAACGACGACCAGGAGTAGTTAGGAGGATCCCAGGCAGGAGGCCTGCGCCTCGTTCGATCTGTATCCCAGTTTGTGCTAGCCATCTTATGGCAACTTGTTTAACTTATGTCTATACTCAGATATTGTTGCTTCCGTTGACTCGTCTATGATCGAGCACTTGTATTCGAGCCCTCGAGGCCCCTGGCTTGTATTATGATGCTTGTATGACTTATTTTATTTGTAGAGTTGTGTTGTGATATCTACCCGTGAGTCCCTGATCTTGATCGTACACATTTGCGTGCATGATTAGTGTACGATTGAATCGGGGGCGTCACACCGGGACCGTTTACACCTTTTGTCTCACGTATATGATTGTGTCGCTAGCATCCATATGACAGAGAACCCGGGCCGACATGACTAGTCCTATACCCAAGGTGGCACGAACTTACAGGGACAAGCATACGTAACACAACAATGAACGTGTCGGCCATCAACGTATGAACCCAAGTCGTGGCAAGCTACAAGGACTTAAAGGAACAACGCACGTCATTTCCCCGATGGGACAAACACATGAACAAAGAAGGATACATGCCATCCAATTTAAGTGTTCTGGAGCAGTAGCGAACTACCATGGCTCAGTGGAAGCACTAGGAGACATTTCCAGAAGGAAGGCTACCAAGAATAAACAACTAGGTGCCGGATCGCACACATACCAAGCATTTCAATAACATACACACAATATGCTCGGTATGTGTAAATACAACATGGCATCACAACAAAACTCTATGACTCAAAGTATTTATTCAATAGCCTCTGAGGAGCCAGATATTACAAACATGGGTCTCATGACCCAACATGTAAGTCATACAAGCAACAAGCGGAAGCATAAACATGTCTGAGTACAGACATCTGAAAAGAAGAAGTCTAGAAAGCCTGATTATCTATAAGACCCTCCATAGGAAACATACCTCTGTCTGGGATTCCCAAGCTAATGTCGAAGCCCACGTGGAACTAGTAGTAAGACTGAAGTCTCCTCTGCAAAACATAAATTAAGAAAACGTGAGTACAAATGTACTCAACAAGACTTACATCAGAACTAACTACATATGCATCAGTATCAACAAAGGGGTGGTGGAGTTTAACTGCAGCAAGCCAGTTTTGACTCGGTGGCTATCCTGTACTATGAGTACTTTCTTTGAGGTGGCGCACATGAGTCCACATATTCACCAAATCAATACACCACTATGGATCCGATCCCGTCTCCCTACGGGAAGGTCATCCATAGCATTCACGCTTATCTTGCGCATTTTAGAGTATCCTTTTAACTTGTCTATGAACAATGTAAGATTTCCAAGTAGTCCATATCCGAGGACGCGACTATTCGAATAGATCATATTACCCTGCAGGGGTGTGTTGTGATGCCATGTTGTATTTACACATATCGAGCATATTGTGTGTATGTTATTGAAATGCTTGGTATGTGTGGGATCCGACACCTAGTTGTTTATTCTTGGTAGCCTTCCCCATGGGAAACTGCCTCCTAGTGCTTCCACCGAGCCATGGTAGCTTGCTACCACTCCGGAACACATGGATTGACCGGCATGTGTCCTTCTTTGCTCTTGTGTCTGTCCCTTCGGGGAAATGTCATGCAGTGTCTACTTGTTGGGGAACGTAGTAATTTCAAAAAATTTCCTACGCACACGCAAGATCATGGTGATGCATAGCAACGAGAGGGGAGAGTGTTGTCTACGTACCCTCGTAGACCGAAGCGGAAGCGTTGACGCAACATAGAGGAAGTAGTCGTACGTCTTCCCGGTCCGACCGATCCAAGCACCGTTACTCCGGCACCTCCGAGTTCTTAGCACACGTCCAGCTCGAGGACGCTCCCCGGGCTCCGATCCAGCAAAGCTTCGGGGATGAGTTCCGTCAGCACGACAGCGTGATGACGATGATGATGTTCTACCGACGCAGGGCTTCGCCTAAGCACTGCAACGATATGACCGAGGTGGAATATGGTGGAGGGGGGCACCGCACACGGCTAAGGAACGATCACGAAGATCAACTTGTGTGTTCTAGGGTGCCCCCTTGCCCCCGTATATAAAGGAGCCAAGGGGAGGGGTGGCCGTCCAGGGAGGGGCGCGCCAGGGGGGAGTCCTACTCCCACCGGGAGTAGGACTCCCTTCTTTCCCAGTTGGAGAAGGAGAAGGGGGGAAAGAGGAGGAAGAGGAGAAGGAAAGGGGGGGGGCGCCGCCCCTTTCCCTTGTCCTATTCGGACTAGGAAGGGGAGGGGCGTGCGGCCACCTCCTGCCTCCTTCTCTCTTCTCTCTCAAGGCCCATGTAGGCCCATTAACCCCCCGGGGGGTTCCGGTAACCCCTCGGTACTTTGGTAAAATGCCGATTTTACCCGGAACGATTCCGATGTCCAAATATAGGCTTCCAATATATCGATCTTTATGTCTCGACCATTTCGAGACTCCTCGTCATGTCCGTGATCACATCCGGGACTCCGAACTACCTTCGGTACATCAGAATGTATAAACTCATAATAACTGTCATCGTAACGTTAAGCGTGCGGACCCTACGGTTCGAGAACAATGTATACATGACCGAGACACGTCTCCGGTCAATAACCAATAGCGGGACCTGGATGCCCATATTGGCTCCTACATATTCTACGAAGATCTTTATCGGTCAGACCGCATAACAACATACGTTGTTCCCTTTGTCATCGGTATGTTACTTGCCCGAGATTCGATCGTCGGTATCCAATACCTAGTTCAATCTCGTTGCCGACAAGTCTCTTTACTCGTTCCGTAATACATCATCTCACAACTAACATATTAGTTGTAATGCTTGCAAGGCTTATGTGATGTGCATTACCGAGAGGGCCCAGAGATACCTCTCCGACTATCGGAGTGACAAATCCTAATCTCGAAATACGCCAACCCAACAAGTACTTTTGGAGACACCTGTAGAGCACCTTTATAATCACCCAGTTACGTTGTGACGTTTGGTAGCACACAAAGTGTTCCTCCGGTAAACGGGAGTTGCATAATCTCATAGTCATAGGAACATGTATAAGTCATGAAGAAAGCAATAGCAACATACTAAACGATCGGGTGCTAAGCTAATGGAATGGGTCATGTCAATCAGATCATTCAACTAATGATGTGACCTCATTAATCAAATAACAACTCTTTTTTCATGGTTAGGAAACATAACCATCTTTGATTAACGAGCTAGTTCAAGTAGAGGCATACTAGTGACACTCTGTTTGTTTATATATTCACACATGTATTATGTTTCTGGCTAATATAATTCTAGCATGAATAATAAACATTTATCATGATATATGAGGAAATAAATAATAAATTTATTATTGCCTCTAGGGCATATTTCCTTCAGTCTCCCACTTGCACTAGAGTCAATAATCTAGATTACACAGTAATGATTCTAACACCCATGGAGTTTTGGTGCTGATCATGTTTTCTCGTGGAAGAGGCTTAGTCAACGGGTCTGCTACATTCAGATCCGTATGTATCTTGCAAATCTCTATGTCTCCCACCTGGACTAGATCCCGGATGGAATTGAAGCGTCTCTTGATGTGCTTGGTTCTCTTGTGAAATCTGGATTCCTTTGCCAAGGCAATTGCACCAGTATTGTCACAAAAGATTTTCATTGGACCCGATGCACTAGGTATGACACCTAGATCGGATATGAACTCCTTCATCCAGACTCCTTCATTTGCTGCTTCCGAAGCAGCTATGTACTCCGCTTCACATGTAGATCCCGCCACGACGCTTTGTTTAGAACTGCACCAACTGACAGCTCCACCGTTTAATATAAACACGTATCCGGTTTGCGATTTAAAATCGTCCGGATCAGTGTCAAAGCTTGCATCAACGTAACCGTTTACGATGAGCTCTTTGTCACCTCCATATACGAGAAACATATCCTTAGTCCTTTTCAGGTACTTCAGGATGTTCTTGACCGCTGTCCAGTGATCCACTCCTGGATTACTTTGGTACCTCCCTGCTAAACTTATAGCAAGGCACACATCATGTCTGGTACACAGCATTGCATACATGATAGAGCCTATGGCTGAAGCATAGGGAACATCTTTCATTTTCTCTCTATCTTCTGCAGTGGTCGGGCATTGAGTCTTACTCAACTTCACACCTTGTAGTACAGGCAAGAATCCTTTCTTTGCTTGATCCATTTTGAACTTCTTCAAAACTTTGTCAAGGTATGTGCTTTGTGAAAGTCCAATTAAGCGTCTTGATCTATCTCTATAGATCTTGATGCCCAATATGTAAGCAGCTTCACCGAGGTCTTTCATTGAAAAATTCTTATTCAAGTATCCCTTTATGCTATCCAGAAATTCTATATCATTTCCGATTAGTAATATGTCATCCACATATAATATCAGAAATGCTACAGAGCTCCCACTCACTTTCTTGTAAATACAGGCTTCTCCAAAAGTCTGTACAAACCCAAATGCTTTGATCACACTATCAAAACGTTTATTCCAACTCCGAGAGGCTTGCACCAGTCCATAAATGGATCTCTGGAGCTTGCACACTTTGTTAGCTCCCTTTGGATCGATAAAACCTTCTGGTTGCTTCATATACAACTCTTCTTCCAGAAATCCATTCAGGAATGCAGTTTTACATCCATCTGCCAAATTTCATAATCATAAAATGCGGCAATTGTCTAACATGATTCGGACAGACTTAAGCATCGCTATGGGTGAGAAGGTCTCATCATAGTCAATCCCTTGAACTTGTCGAAAACCTTTTGCGACAAGTCGAGCTTTGTAGACAGTAACATTACCGTCAGCGTCAGTCTTCTTCTTGAAGATCCATTTATTATCAATTGCTTGCCGACCATCGGGCAAGTCAACCAAAGTCCACACTTTGTTCTCATACATGGATCCCATCTCAGATTTCATGGCTTCAAGCCATTTCGCGGAATCTGGGCTCACCATCGCTTCTTCATAGCTCGTAGGTTCACCATGATCTAGTAGCATGATTTCCAGAACAGGATTGCCGTACCACTCTGGTGCGGATCTTACTCTGGTTGATCTACGAGGTTCTGTAGTAACTTGATCTGAAGTTGCATGATCATCATCATTAACTTCCTCACTAATTGGTTTAGACGTCACAGAAACTGGTTCTTGTGATGTGCTATTTACCAACAAGGGAGCAGGTATAGTTACCTCATCAAGTTCTTCTTTCCTCCCACTCACTTCTTTCGAGAGAAACTCCTTCTCTAGAAAGGATCCATTTTTAGCAACGAATGTCTTGCCTTCGGATCTGTGATAGAAGGTGTACCCAACAGTTTCCTTTGGGTATCCTATGAAGACACATTTCTCTGATTTGGGTTTGAGCTTATCAGATTGAAGTTTTTTCACATTAGCATCGCAGCCCCAAACTTTAAGAAACGACAATTTTGGTTTCTTGCCAAACCATAGTTCATAAGGCGTCGTCTCAACGGATTTTGATGGTGCTCTATTTGACGTGAATGCGGCCGTCTCTAGAGCATAACCCCAAAACAATAGCGGTAAATCTGTAAGAGACATCATAGATCGCACCATATCAAGTAAAGTACGATTACGACGTTCGGACACACCATTACGTTGTGGTGTTCCGGGTGGCGTGAGTTGCGAAACTATTCCGCATTGTTTCAAATGTAGACCAAACTCGTAACTCAAATATTCTCCTCCACGATCAGATCGAAAAAACTTTATTTTCTTGTTACGATGATTTTCAACTTCACTCTGAAATTCTTTGAACTTTTCAAATGTTTCAGACTTATGTTTCATTAAGTAGATATACCCATATCTGCTTAAATCATCTGTGAAGGTGAGAAAATAACGATATCCGCCACGAGCTTCAATATTCATCGGACCACATACATCTGTATGTATGATTTCCAACAAATCTGTTGCTCTCTCCATAGTACCGGAGAACGGTGTTTTAGTCATCTTGCCCATGAGGCACGGTTCGCAAGTACCAAGTGATTCATAATCAAGTGGTTCCAAAAGTCCATCAGTATGGAGTTCCTTCATGCGCTTTACACCGATATGACCTAAACGGCAGTGCCACAAATAAGTTGCACTATCATTATCAACTGAGCATCTTTTGGTTTCAACATTATGAATATGTGTATCACTACTATCGAGATTCATCAAAAATAGACCACTCTTCAAGGGTGCATGGCCATAAAAGATATTACTCATATAAATAGAACAACCATTATTCTCTGATTTAAATGAATAACCGTCTCGCATTAAACAAGATCCAGATATAATGTTCATGCTCAACGCTGGCACCAAATAACAATTATTTAGGTCTAATACTAATCCCGAAGGTAGATGTAGAGGTAGCGTGCCGACCGCGATCACATCGACTTTGGAACCATTTCCCACGCGCATCGTCACCTCGTCCTTTGCCAGTGTTCGCTTAATCCGTAGTCCCTGTTTCGAGTTGCAAATATTAGCAACAGAACCAGTATCAAATACCCAGGTGCTACTGCGAGCTCTAGTAAGGTACACATCAATAACATGTATATCACATATACCTTCGTTCACCTTGACATCCTTCTTATCCGCCAAATACTTGGGGCAGTTCCGCTTCCAGTGACCAGTCTGCTTGCAGTAGAAGCACTCAGTTTCAGGCTTAGGTCCAGACTTGGGTTTCTTCTCTTGAGCAGCAACTTGCTTGCTGTTCTTCTTGAAGTTCCCCTTCTTTTTCCCTTTGCCCCTTTTCTTGAAACTAGTGGTCTTGTTTACCATCAACACTTGATGCTCCTTCTTGATTTCTACCTCCGCAGCTTTTAGCATTGCGAAGAGCTCGGGAATCGTCTTATCCACCCCTTGCATATTATAGTTCATCACGAAGCCTTTGTAGCTTGGTGGTAGTGATTGGAGAATTCTGTCAATGACGCAATCATCCGGAAGATTAACTCCCAGTTGAATCAAGTGATTACAATACCCAGACATTTTGAGTATATGCTCACTGACAGAACTATTCTCCTCCATCTTGCAGCTATAGAACTTATTGGAGACTTCATATCTCTCAATCCGGGCATTCTGTTGGAATATTAACTTCAACTCTTGGAACATCTCATATGCCCCATGACGTTCAAAACGTCGTTGAAGTCCCGGTTCTAAGCCGTAAAGCATGGCACATTGAACTATCGAGTAGTCATCAGCTTTGCTCTGCCAGACGTTCTTAACGTCGTCAGTTGCATCAGCAGTAGGCCTGGCACCCAGCGGTGCTTCCAAGACGTAACTCTTCTATGCAGCAATGAGGATAATCCTCAAGTTACGGACCCAGTCCGTGTAATTGCTACCATCATCTTTCAACTTTGGTTTCTCAAGGAACGCATTAAAATTCAACGGAACAACAGCACGGGCCATCTATCTACAATCAACATAAACAAGCAAGATACTATCAGGGACTAAGTTCATGATAAATTTAAGTTCAATTAATCATATTACTTAAGAACTCCCACTTAGATAGACATCCCTCTAATCTTCTAAGTGATCACGTGATCCAAATCAACTAAACCATAACCGATCATCATGTGAAATGGACTAGTCTTCAATGGTGAACATCATTATGTTGATCATATCTACTATATGATTCACGCTCGACCTTTCGGTCTCCGTGTTCCGAGGCCATATCTGCATATGCTAGGCTCGTCAAGTATAACCCGAGTATTCTGCGTGTGCAAAACTGGCTTGCACCCGTTGTAGATGGACGTAGAGCTTATCACACCCGATCATCACGTGGTGTCTGGGCACGACGAACTTTGGCAACGGTGCATACTCAGGGAGAACACTTCTTGATAATTTAGTGAGAGATCATCTTATAATGCTACCGACAATCAAAGCAAGATAAGATGCATAAAAAGATAAACATCACATGCAATCAATATAAGTGATATGATATGGCCATCATCATCTTGTGCTTGTGATCTCCATCTCCGAAGCACCGTCATGATCACCATCGTCACCGGCGCGACACCTTGATCTCCATCGTAGCATCGTTGTCGTCTCGCCAATCTTATGCTTCTACGACTATCGCTACCGCTTAGTGATAAAGTAAAGCATTACAGGGCGATTGCATTGCATACAATAAAGCGACAACCATATGGCTCCTGCCAGTTGCCGATAACTCAGTTATAAAACATGATCATCTCTTACAATAAAATTTAGCATCATGCCTTGACCATATCACATCACAACATGCCCTGCAAAAACAAGTTGGACGTCCTCTACTTTGTTTGTTGCAAGTTTTACGTGGCTGCTACGGGCTTAAGCAAGAACCAATCTCACCTACGCATCAAAACCACAACGATAGTTTGTCAAGTTGATGCCGTTTTAACCTTCGCAGGGACCGGGCGTAGCCACACTTGGTTCAACTAAAGTTGGAGAAACTGACACCCGCCAGCCACCTGTGTGCAAAGCATGGCGGTAGAACCAGTCTCGCGTAAGCGTACGCATAATGTCGGTCCAGGCCGCTTCATCCAACAATACCGCCGAACTAAAGTATGACATGCTGGTAGGCAGTATGACTTATATTGCCCACAACTCACTTGTGTTCTACTCGTGCATATAACATCAAACCATAAAAAAGACCTGGCTCGGATGCCACTGTTGGGGAACGTAGTAATTTCAAAAAAATTCCTACGCACACGCAAGATCATGGTGATGCATAGCAACGAGAGGGGAGAGTGTTGTCTACGTACCCTCGTAGACCGAAGCGGAAGCGTTGACGCAACGTAGAGGAAGTAGTCGTACGTCTTCCCGGTCCGACCGATCCAAGCACCGTTACTCCGGCACCTCCGAGTTCTTAGCACATGTCCAGCTCGATGACGCTCCCCGGGCTCCGATCCAGCAAAGCTTCGGGGATGAGTTCCGTCAGCACGACGGCGTGATGACGATGATGATGTTCTACCGACGCAGGGCTTCGCCTAAGCACTGCAACGATATGACCGAGGTGGAATATGGTGGAGGGGGGCACCGCACACGGATAAGGAACGATCACGAAGATCAACTTGTGTGTTCTAGGGTGCCCCCTTGCCCCCGTATATAAAGGAGCCAAGGGGAGGGGGCGGTCGGCCAGGGAGGGGCGTGCCAGGGGGGAGTCCTACTCCCACCGGGAGTAGGACTCCCTTCTTTCCTAGTTGGAGAAGGAGAAGGGGGGAAAGAGGAGGAAGAGGAGAAGGAAAGGGGGGGGGGGGGCGCCGCCCCTTTCCCTTGTCCTATTCGGACTAGGAAGGGGAGGGGCGTGCGGCCACCTCCTGCCTCCTTCTCTCTTCTCTCTCAAGGCCCATGTAGGACCATTAACCCCCCGGGGGGTTCCGGTAACCCCTCGGTACTTTGGTAAAATGCCGATTTTACCCGGAACGATTCCGATGTCCAAATATAGGCTTCCAATATATTGATCTTTATGTCTCGACCATTTCGAGACTCCTCGTCATGTCCGTGATCACATCCGGGACTCCGAACTACCTTCGGTACATCAGAATGTATAAACTCATAATAACTGTCATCGTAACGTTAAGCGTGCGGACCCTACGGTTCGAGAACAATGTAGACATGACCGAGACACGTCTCCGGTCAATAACCAATAGCGGGACCTGGATGCCCATATTGGCTCCTACATATTCTACGAAGATCTTTATCGGTCAGACCGCATAACAACATACGTTGTTCCCTTTGTCATCGGTATGTTACTTGCCCGAGATTCGATCGTCGGTATCCAATACCTAGTTCAATCTCGTTGCCGGCAAGTCTCTTTACTCGTTCCGTAATACATCATCTCACAACTAACATATTATTTGTAATGCTTGCAAGGCTTATGTGATGTGCATTACCGAGAGGGCCCAGAGATACCTCTACGACTATCGGAGTGACAAATCCTAATCTCGAAATACGCCAACCCAACAAGTACTTTTGGAGACACCTGTAGAGCACCTTTATAATCACCCAGTTATGTTGTGACGTTTGATAGCACACAAAGTGTTCCTCCGGTAAACGGGAGTTGCATAATCTCATAGTCATAGGAACATGTATAAGTCATGAAGAAAGCAATAGCAACATACTAAACGATCGGGTGCTAAGCTAACGGAATGGGTCATGCCAATCAGATCATTCAACTAATGATGTGGCCTCACTAAACAAATAACAACTCTTTGTTCATGGTTAGGAAACATAACCATCTTTGATTAACGAGCTAGTTCAAGTAGAGGCATACTAGTGACACTCTGTTTGTTTATATATTCACACATATATTATGTTTCCGGCTAATACAATTCTAGCATGAATAATAAACATTTATCATGATATATGAGGAAATAAATAATAACTTTATTATTGCCTCTAGGGCATATTTCCTTCACTACCGGACTCCTGATAGCTCGCTATAGCCCGGTTGCACTCGCTGCTGACCGACACATGCATTGTTGGGTCATGTATGCCTGTCCCTGTAAGTTTGTGCCACCTTGGGTTTACGAATAGTCATGTCAGCCCGGGTTCTCTGTCTTATGGATGCTAGCGACACTATCATGCGTGTGAGCCAAAAGGCACAAATGGTCCCGGACTAGGTAAGGCTGCAGCCGTGGGAATACCGTACGTGAGGCCGCAAAGTGATGGAATGTGTTACATGCTATATCAGTGTAACTTAGGATCGGGTCCCGACAGAAGATGTAGTATTTTCTTCCGTAGTTCATTTTCTCTTACGTGAGTCATAGGACTACCGTACAACTGAAAAGGGTCGAAGTGTTTTGAAACTTATTTTTCTATGATGCTTAATCGAAACATATCCCAAGCGAGTTATAAGAGAAATCTCTTTGTGCTTCGAGACATTCACTTGTCAGCCAGAGACAACGATCTTCTGGGCTGTGAGAGAAATGTTCTAACCGAGGAGTCAGCTTTACTTGTTCCTCAAGTATAGTTGTCGGTTCGTTTGAAATCCGACCGCCAGATACGTGTCAGTTGTCCATTGGTTGTACGTCGTGTCCTGATTGGTCATTTCCCCCTCGGGATTGCTCCGGCTATGAATATCCACTCCGCGTTTTCCAAGATGGTTGGGTGCTTCGTGTGATTTTGACAAGATTGTCAGAGCACCCTCTCTCGAAAGATTTGAGTGAATCCACTGAGAGAAAACCCCGGAGCTGAAAATTTAGATAGTGGTTGAGCATCACAAAGATCGAAGTCTAGAGCGCTTTGCCTATCACTCTTGAGAGCTGCTAAAACTCTAGATGGTTAGGCGTCATAGTTTTCAGCAACCAAGAGTCATTGTGGTTTAGAAAGACAGTTTGTGAAGGTTATGGAGATTGCCTGAAGTATCTACTCCGAGAAATCGACACACGTTGACGAACTTGTTGTTTATGAGAATATGACAGAGAGAGTTTTGCTCACTGTTCAAAAAATCGTCTGATTCAACGATTTATCGTCCGATTTATCGCTACTCGAGGGGTGTCCGATAAGATTATGCTTTATCCTCATTGTTTATTGTTTGGGCCAATTTATCATTCTGATAAGCGATTTATCAGGATTCTACCGATAAATCGGACCTATTCCTAGCACTATGTTTGCAAAAACAATGTTTATTTGTGTTTTGTGCACCTTGTTATGCAATATGTACTATTGTCCTATTTTGTTTGTCATTATACGAGGATGCAAAGGCTAGGAATCAAGATAGCACTTCTGTCCAATATTGTATTGGTGTTGAGTATACCATATTTTAGTGTTGGGTACCTAGGATTTGCAAAAGTGGCCGATTAATAGTCGACCAATAAAATTGATTGATTAATCTCTAACTGAGACGCTAATGATAAGTGATATCCTCAATATTGGTTTTGCTCCAGTGTTCAATCACAAATCCCTCTACTCTAACCAGACATAGCTCTTTTGCAGAAGAGTGAACCGGTCGAACAAATATCGTGTCGCCATCAAGCACCTCTGGTTTCATCTCAACCTTGCAATACTTTCAGTAGTTTATCTTTTGTAGTATTTTGTTTCGTGAGTTTATCTTTCGTGCTCTTATCTGTTGTGTTTCGTCCACGTATTCATCTGTTTTGAGATGTTTTCTTTTGTAGAAGTGCTACTGTTTAGTTTATTTTTCGCTGATGTGTATTGAGAGATTTCAATTTTTTAAAATAAATTTTAAATCTCCCATTTAACCCCTCTGATAGATATACTCTTGATCCTACACTCCACCTGGACCTCGTCCCTCTTTGCATTCTGGCTGTGATGTGATGGGCCACAACACAATGGCTGCTCCGACGAGCTATGCTCATAGTGTCGCCTCCTGCAACAGAAACCCTCATGGTGATGGCGCGCACCGACGTAGCAGTCCAGGGGTGTGACTTTCGGTGCATGGCGTTTTATAGGGAGAGACGGCGCTCGATCTTATCCATGGTTGGATCGTGTAGTAGAGAGAAGAAGATGGAGAGGAACGAGTGTCTAGGATGAGAAATCAGAGGATGAGGAAGAAAACAATGGTATGTTGTGGTCGGCCAGGCACATCTTGACGGAGCGTAACACTGATTGCGTGTGCAGGACCAGTAGACGCGTGGATGTGATGGAGGCGACGAAAGCGTCGCTCAAATCGACCAGCTAATTCAATGTGTTTCCCTTAAAAAATGTTCATGAATTGAAAATAAAAAGGAAGATAATAAAAGCGGGAAAAGGGAACATAAATGAGTAGAAAATAATAATAAGCAATACAAGAAACGAAAATATCCAGAAGATAAGAAAAGAAACAAAACAATTCAAAATAAATAGAAGCATAATAAAGAAAGAAAAGAAAACCACAAAAAACTAAACAAATGAAAAAGAAGACCCAACAAACAATCTGAAACGCGAACGACTACGAAATAAAATAGGGTGCAGATGGAAATGGCCTGGCCCATTAACGACACCCTTTGCGTTAGGCTGCCTCATGGCCGGCAATCGCCGATGGCGGACGATAGGCGCCGGCGGACCGGCCGAACTTTCGGCCGGTCACTGTGCGTCCGTTGGATTCGTGGTATAATACCCGTTAGATCTATATCCCCACGTTCCTTTACGCAGAAAACGCTTCGTCCTCACGCCTCCATCCGCATCTCACGTCTCCGTTGACCAATAGCTCGTGGCCATGGCGGAGACTGCGCTCACTGCCGCCCGTGCTTGCCGGCCATCGGCGACACTCGTGCTTGTCTCCTGGTCTCCCCCGGCCGCACGCGCTCCCCGGCCATTCACGCTCGTCCAAGAAGAGGATCACCATCGCCACCAACCCTGGCTGTTTCGATGCAGCACGAACTAGAGAGTCGTCGCCATCCCCATCATCATGTGGCCATCGTAGTGTCACTGGGCATGGGCATGGCAACCTCAGTGGCCGGTTGTAGCATCCTGAGACCTGAGCAGCCCGTGGTAGCAACTCTGGGAGGCACACTATACCCGTTCGACACTCATGCAGGTTCCAACGAAAGCATATGCCCGTTGCAGCAAAATTTATTCTGGATGTAGCTCCGCCTCGCCGACGCTCGAGTGGTTCCAGCAAAAATAGATGCCGGTCGTAGCAATTTTTGTTGAGGATGCAGCTCCGCCTCGGCGTCGTCGCCGACGCTCGAGTGGTTCCAGCAAAAATAGATGTCGGTCGTAGCAAATTTTGTTGTGGATGAAGCTCCGCCTCATCGTCGTCGATGACGCTCGACTGGTTCCAGCAAAAATAGGTGCCAGTCGTAGCAAATTTTGTTGTGGATGCAGGTCCGCATCGCCGACGCTTGACCGGTTCCAGCAAAGACACATGCCGGTTGTAGCTATTTTTCTTGTGAATGCAGCTCCGTCTCGCCGTCGTTGCCGACGCTCGACTGGTTCCAGCAAAAAATATGCCAGACGTAGCATTTTTTATGCCGATCATAACATTTTTAGCCGTGGTTTGCAGCTCCGCCGCGTCGACTGTCGACTCTCGCAGCCGACGCTCTCTGGTTCCAGCAAAAAAATGTTGGTCAAAGAATTTTGGCGCACCGGTCGTTAGCATCTTTGCCTCGTGATGCAGCTTTGCAAAGTATACCGCCGTTGGTTGTAGCAGACTTCCCTGTCGCATCGGTGGTAGCAAAAATCCCCTGTGGATGCATTCAACCGGCCACCCCATGGTCGCACTTTGCGTGCATGCTCATACATGTCTGGCCGCATCGCAGCTTGCGGTCTTTGCAGTTCCGGTAAGTGCAGGAGCCGCATGCAAACACATGATGGCCGCCCCATCGCAAAGGCGACAACAACCGAGCGCGTGGGTGCGTGGTTGCGGCGGGCACCAAGAGCAGCGTGCTACGACGCTCTAGCGGAGCAGGCGTTTGTGGTGAAGGGAAAGAAGGATTGGAGGGGCAGAGAACAGAGGAGCTGCGGGAACGAACGCCAGTTTGTTCGTCGGAATGGTCGAGAAGACTTGGAAAGAGGAAGGGGATAACAGAAAGGGAAGAGGGCAACGCGTGGGACCACTAGGACGCGTGGTGTAACACCCCCTTGTGGATTGGATCTGAGAGGAGCGAAGGAGAAAGGAGCAGGGGAGGAAAGTGGTTGCGAGAGGCAAAAGGCCGGGGGAAGATCAGCTTCCTGTCCAAGTTCATACAATAATTCTCGATGCCTCCTTACAACGCACGCCACCTACTTAACATGACACCCACGGCTTCGCAGCCTCCAGCTGTCAGGGAACGACCAGGTCACACGCCGTCGCTTCTTCGACTTCATTCTGCCTCGAGTCACCGACTTGCGGGCCCTCCGATGCACCTGGGTCCTTTGGTTCTGATACAGCACACCCAGGTGACGTGACATTCTCCCCTCCTTGGAATGCGGCTTGCCCCCAAGCCGCAGTTGCTGGAAAACGGCGATGAGGCTCTCCAAGGTCTTCCCATGTAGCGAGGGACGGCGGCAGCTTCGACCAGTGCACCAGCACACGGGTACATGTACCTGCACAAGTCACAATTTCCTTACTTGTCAGGATTTGGAGCGGTTCGTGCTCCATTTGCAGCACTGCAGGATCAGGTGGAAGGTCAGCCTCCACAGTGGTATCCACTCCCACAGCCTGCTTGAGTTGAGAAATAAGCACCACTGGGTGTATCTGACTTGTTTCAGGCAGGGCAAGACGATACGCCACTTTTCCAACTCTAGCCACGATCTGGTACGCTGAAAAAATGGCTGCAACTTCAGATAAACCCAGTCCCCCACTGCAAATTCCCTGTCAGTGCGCTTCTTGTCTGCTTACCTCTTCATCCGATCATGGGCATTTTTGAGTTGTTGCTGTAGAAGTTCCAACATGACTTCTCTCTCACGAAGCCGTGCCGCCAGGTCAGGCACCGTGCATTGATCCACTTGGGTGACCCCAAACTCTCGTGGCAACGTGCCGTAGATGACTTCAAAGGGTGTGCGCCCCAATGCTGAATGGAACGTGGTATTGTACCAGTACTCCGCCAGGAATAGCCACTTGTACCAGTTGTTGGGGCAAGAGTGGACGGCGCAACGCAGATAAGTCTCCAAACATTGATTCACCCGCTCCATTTGGCCGTCGGTCTGGGGATGATACGACGAACTCATCCGTAGTTGCGTCTGAGAGAGGCGAAACAGCTCTTGCCACAGGTTGCTTGTGAAGATTCTGTCATGATCGGAGATAGATGCCAACAGCAGCCCATGCAGCCTGAATATCTGTTGCATGTATACCTGGGCCACTGTCAAGGCGGTGTAGGGATGCTTCATTGGCACAAAATGACTGTATTTGGAGAACTTATCCACCACCACTAGCACAACATCATATCCCCCCCGACTTAGGCAGACCTTCAATGAAATCCAAGAACACGACAGCCCATGGTCGTTTGGGTATTGGTATTGGTTGCAGCAGTCCAGCGGGCGACACTCGCTCTGTTTTTGCACGCTGGCAAGTGCTTCACTGGCGCACAAAGTGTTGAACCATGTTCTTCAAATTTTTGCATGCAAACAACCTGCACACTCTATTGTACGTGGCATGAAAGCCGGAGTGACCACCAGTCGCACTGTCGTGCAGTGCCTTGATCAAGGAAGCTTGAGTTTCACTATCATCACCAATCCATATTCGATCATTATACTTGAGAACACCATCCTGGAGTGAGTAGCCTTCGTCACTGTTGGGGTCCAAAGCTAGCCTGGTAAGCAAACGCTGCACTGTTGCATCTTGCCGGTAGCTCTCTGTGATGGCTTCTAACAAAGCTGGCTTACTCACTGTCACAGCTGCCATTTCTGCAGTTGTATCATGTACGCGGCGAGAAAGAGCGTCTGCCGCTCCCACCTTATACTGAATCTTGAACTGCAGTCCAACCAGTTTTGTGAAGGCGCGTTGCTGAATTGGGGTATTCAAGCGTTGGTCAGTTAAATTCAGCAAACTTTTCTGATCCGTCCGAATGGTGAATTATGAGTGCTGAAGTTATGGGCGCCAGTGGTCAACTGCTAACAGTAATGCGAGGCACTCTTTTTCATACGCTGACAGCCCCAAGTTGCGGGGGGCGAGGGCCTTGCTCAAGTACGCGACTGGGTGATCATTCTGCATCAATACTGCACCAATCCCCGTGGCACTCACGTCTGTTTCCACGATGAATCTTTTGGAGAAATCGGGCAACGCCAAAACTGGGGCCTCAACCAACGCTGTTTTCAGAGCTTGGAATGCCGATTCAGTCGTCTCTGTCCAGATGAACAGCACATTCTTCTTCAACAGATCGTTGAGGGGACGACTAAGAACACCAAAGTTGCGCACAAACTTGCGGTAGTAGCCGGCTAGTCCCAAAAACCCTCGGAGTTCCTTCACTGTTGTCGGTCGCTGCCAAGTTTGGACCGTCTGCACATGCTCGTTCAGTGTGGCCACTCCTTCTCCACTGATGGTATGCCCCAGATAACTGATCTGGCGCTGGGCAAAGGAGCATTTGGAGCGTTTAGCAAACAAGTCGTTCTCCATGAGCAACTGAAGCACTTGGCACAGGAGTTTCAGATGTTGCAAATAAGTTTTGGTATGCACCAAGATATCATCCATGAAACACAACACTCCATGCCTGAGAAGTGGAGATAGAATGATATTGATTGCCCCTTGAAAGGTTGGAGGTCCTCCTGTCACTCCATAAGGCAGGACCCTGAACTGGAACTGCCCTTGATGTGTCTTAAAGGCAGTCTTGTGCTTGTCTTGTTCCACCAAGCGGATTTGATGATACCCTGCCCTAAGGTCCAGTTTTGAAAACCACTCGGATCCGGCCAATTCATCCAGCAACTCATCGATGACTGGCAACGGGTAAGCATTCTTGACTGTGATAGCATTGAGGTGCCGGAAATCGACACAAAATCGCCATGTTTGATCCTTCTTTTTAACCAGAAGCACTGGCGAGGAGAACGGGCTTGTACTAGGAACGATCAGTCCAGCTCGAAGCATTTCTTGTACTTGCTTTTCGATCTCAGTTTTTTGCTCTGGCGTGTATCTATAAGGGCGAATATTGACTGGTTTCACTCCTGCCAGTAGGGGAATGGCATGATCCCATGGTTTGTGCTTCGGCAACTCCTGAGGTTCAGAGAACACAATCTTGTACTGGTCGAGCAGCTCTTCTACTTCGGGCGGAAGATCTTCTGGTTGCCCCGCATTCACTTTGGCCGTTAGTGGATACAGCGTGACCACACACGCAACATCATGATCTTCTTCCAGTTCCTGGAGTTGTACCAAGGAGATCTGCGGAACTGGCTGCAGTTTACTCTGGACTCCATGGAAAACCACAGTGCGCCCGTGTTGCTCGAACTGAAGGATCTTGTGCTCCCAATCGACCCACATCGGTCCGCACTGACGCAACCAATCCATGCCCACAATCATATCATAACAACCCAAAGGCAGTACTCTCAGATCATTTGTAAACTAGTACTCTTGCATTGTCCATGTGCAATCAGGAATAATGTCGGCGCAATGGAGAACTCCTCCATCGGCGATTTTGACAGAGATGGGATCGACTTGTTGCACCTTGTCTTGAAGATAGTCAGCTACCGTTTCACTGACAAACGAATGAGAGCTTCCCGAGTCCACTAAAATGAGCACTGACTTGCCTGCGATTCTGCCCAGCAACCTGATGGTTTGTGGTGTGGTTTGGCCGGTAGTGGCCACTTTGGATATAGACATCAGAACTTCTTCGTCAGACTCATCATCTTGCAGCAGAGGCACTTGGTTCTCTGCTTGCAAAAGCTCTAGCAGCTCCTCAACAACATGTAGCTGAACCGTGGCCGCACATTGATGACCCCAGCGCTCACCGCACTTGAAGCATAGCCCCCGCGCGCGCCTGTAATTTCGCAGGGCTGCCACACGGTCTTCTCCGCGCGCCCCTCTGTCTGCCCGCTCGCCCCGATCTGCCCCGCGAGCTGCATCCAGGCCTCGGCGGTCCTCTGCTGCGGCTGGTGGTGCTGGCAACAGTTGCTGGGCGGGAGGTGCTCCCAGTGCCAGCAACGGGCGTTGTGGAGCTCGCTGCATTGGCATGTCTTGTCGCCGAAATTCCTTCCGGGGCAACGCCTCCAGTAGCTCCTCCTGCATTGTAGCCAAGGAAAAAGCAGCATCCAAATCTTTTGGCTGATGTAACATAACACCTACGCGAATGTCGGTTCGAAGCCCTTCCAGGAAATGTGTAGTGAAATACAACGAATCGAAACCAGAGTTATGCGCTAACATTTGGTGCATCAACTCCTCAAATCGACTCATGTACTCATGGACCGTGCTCGTTTGCCTAAAAATGTGAAACTGTCGCAAGTGTGTTTGATACTGCTCCCTACCAAACTTGCTACACAGCGCAGCGCACAAGGCCTCCCAAGTGAAGGACGTGCTCTGTGACTCCTGCAACTGCAGCCAGCGAGTTGCATTCCCTGTGAAATGCAGTGTTGCTACACGCACCCACAAATCAGGTTGGACTCCATAGACATCAAAGTACTTTTCACACCTACTTTTCCAAAACTGTGGATTATCCCCATCAAAGGATGGAAAATCGAGCTTGGGCAAGGCCCAATTGTGCTGGACATACTGCCGCTGCTCAATCTCACGACCACCTCCCACTACCGGATCAAGAGAATAGGGCGGAGGCTTGTACGCACCGTTGGCCGGAGGCGGCGCTAGGGTGGTGACCACCCCATGTGCCAAACCCCCGCAGTCGTGGATGTCGCCGTGGCCACTTGGCCCGTGGTGCCCAGGGTCGATCTCCTGGGGCGACTCGACTGTTCGCACCACCGGATCTGGGACAGCGGTTGCAGGATCCTGAACGACGGCTGCCGGATCCGCGAGCGCGGGATGGAGCGCGATGCGGCCCACCTGGGTTCGCAGCTCGTCGAGTTGGCCTTGCAGGTTGGACACCGCCAGCCGCCAGAGCTCGAGCGACGTCTGGATGGCCTCCAATCTGGCGTCGGTGGCCGCGTGGCTGTCTTTGACCGACTGGATCAAGGCCGCTAGCTGCTCCTCCATGGCCGCCGTGCGCTGGACTTGCTTGGTGATGTAGTGTGGCTTCTGCAGGTAGTCCGGCGGCTCCAGATCGCCGGGGATCGGGCTGGACCTCTGATACCAAGTGCAACACCCCCTTGTGGATTGGATCTGAGAGGAGCTAAGGAGAAAGGAGCAGGGGAGGAAAGTGGTTGGGAGAGGCAAAAGGCCGGGGGAAGATCAGCTTCCTGTCCAAGTTCATACAATAATTCTCGATGCCTCCTTACAATGCACGCCACCTACTTAACATGACACCCACGGCTTCGCAGCCTCCAGCTGTCAGGGAACGACCAGGTCACACGCCGTCGCTTCTTCGGCTTCATTCTGCCTCGAGTTACCGACTTGCGGGCCCTCCGATGCACCTGAGTCCTTTGGTTCTGATACAGCACACCCAGGTGACGTGACACGTGGGTAGGGAGCGACCGGCGCAGTTTCGGCCGGTTGACCGGATACAAACATTACCCATCGCCGATCTAAAGTTGCCTACCCTCGATAAAGAAAAATGGAGAATGCAAAGCTCAACATAGAAAATTGACAACAATTAATATGGATTGGAGGTAGTAGATTTTTGTGTGTGTTGATTTTAATTTAGTTTCCTTTGCTCACTTTTTTCAAGGAGATAACTCTCGGTCCTGGTTTTCCATCGTCTCATGCACTAGAATTACATGGTTAGATCATTGCAGAAAAGTACATGGGATGAACGGTATTTGTTAACGAGGTTCATTTAATATCGGCTATGTGCGAATCAACCTGTGGTTGGATGTTTAGGTGGATAGTGGTATTTTCATCCCACCAGAGTTCAAGCCTTAGTGCTTCGCATTTATCCTAGATTTATTTCAGGATTTCCGGTGATGCACATTCAGTGGGGGGCGATGTTCCCATCGACTATGAGGCGCCTACGGTGACTTCGTAAAATCTCAAGATAATATGCTGGCTCAGTCTCCCGTAGATGCTCAAATGGATAGGGTGTGCGTGTATGCGTTCATAGGGATGAGTGTATGCACGCAGCGTTTGCGTCTATACTGTGCTAAAAATAAATCTGCTATGTTTCTGGAGCATGACTCCGGATGCTCCACGGATTTCAGTACCTAGTACTCCCTCCGTCTGGAATTATTTGTCGTAGAAATGAATAAAAGTGGATGTATTTAGAACTAAAATGCGTCTAGATACATCCATTTCCATGACAAGTATTTCCGGACGATTGAATTGCAAAAAACATCGACACTTCAGGCTTGGGTTGCCGGAACCACACATCTACGGAATTGTGCCAAAAAGCACTAATTTCTTTCATAATTTTTTGCAAAAAACACTAGTCACCTAGTTTGTTCGTTTTAATCATAATTATGACAGATGGGTCCCGCCGAAAAGGGTGATGTGGCACGACATAACGGATCGCAAATAGACAGAATACAAGGGGCTACAATGTAAAAAGGCCTGAGAGGATAAGGTCATTTTTTCAAAAAGAGGATAAGGTTCCGGCTCGCTCGTACCTGACCGCCGGCGCCGCTGCTGCTCGAGGATGTTCGCCGGCGCCGCTGCAGCTTGCGCGTGGCCGTTGACGCCGCTGCAGCTTGCTCGTGCCCGTGCTCCGCCGGCGTCGCTGCTCGTGCCCGCCGCTGCAGCTCGCTCGTGCCCGTGCTCCGCCGACGCGGCTGCTGGCCGCCGGCGTCGCTGCTCGCGCCCGCCGCTGCAGCTCGCTCATGCCCGTGCTCCGCCGGCGCGGCTGCTGGCGGCCGGCGTCGCTGCTCGCGGCCGCGCTCCGTCGGCGCGGCTGCTAGCCGCCGGCGTCGCTCTCGTTGCCGTTCCTCGTTCGCGCTTGGCCGCCGGCGCCGCCCTCGCCCTATGCGTACGCGGCACCACCGGCTGAAGGCCTGACGCCGCCCTCTTCCCCCTCCGAGCGACGCTCCGGTGTTCGTACCTCGCCGGGGACGAAACACCATGAACGCGTGCTGCAGTTTTTGCCTGGACAGGACCCGATTGCATTTTGTTTTTTGCATGAAGGGTGTCTATGTAAATGTTGATAAACTGTCTAACGCCGTTTGTGCAGAACCGTTATGCCACGCCAGCTTTTGCGGGCTTCACTTGTCATAATCGTCATCAAATGGGTCAAAATCGACAACCAGTGTTTTTTAAAAAAAATATGAAACAAATAGTGCTTTTTGGCACAATTCCGTAGATGTGTGATTCCTGCAACCCTAGCTTGAAGTGTCGATATTTTTTTCAATTCACTCATTTCCGGACGGAGGGAGTACTTCCTCTCTAAACTAATAACAGAGGGATTATATACATTTTTTTATAATTTCGTTCAAGTTTATGGGGCCCTTCTCGCAAGCACACAATTAGCCCCAAATCCTTCCCAAGTATCCTTTTTGAACTTTTTATTTGAACTTAAATCCTTCCTATCTATGCATGTCTGCTTGCATGAGCCCCGAGCTGTCAAACAACAACTGCAATACAAGCACGGCAAAATTATGCTGGTTCATTGCCACATGTGTTCAGCATGATGCAACTAACGACAGAGAGGAAAGACAAATCAGGAGAGGCGACGAACAAATGGAAATACATCATGAAACACATGCAAGGAAGGAATCGCTGATGCGCGCATGCGCATCCCAATTCCCGGCATATCTGCGGCAAAGAAACCTTCCCGGAATCAATTCGCGCTTATTTCTACGCCGACCAAGCTGTTGATGATCGGACAGCGACAGCGATATGACAGCCGGATCATATCGATCGCGCTGGCCGATTAAAATCCGGCTGCCGGCCGGCGAGTGATTTGTTCCCTGAGACGTACGGCCGGGCCGGGCCATATGGTGAATTTGCGTGGATCGACGGCGGTCCGGGCCGGAAGGTACCTCCTGCCGCTGGCCTTCCCGGCGTGCTGCGCCCTGTGGATGCTCCTCGTCTTCCCTTCTCCGCCGGTGGAGGTCGCTGTCTTCCGGCAGAGTTTCCAGCCGAGCATTGCGTTGACGGGGCTGCGGGCCGTTGACACGACGCCGCCGTCGCCGTCGGAGCGTCGAGAGATCGTTGACACGTCCTCGCCGCCGACGCCGCCGCCGCAGCCGACGGAGCGCCATGTCATCATTAACGCGCCGCCTCCACCGCTGGCACCGGCACGTCAAGCAAGAACGGAGATGTCACGTCAAGCAGGGACACAGACTCCACCGCCACCTCCGCCGGCGGTGGCGACCGACAGGTGCGCCGGCCGCTACATCTATATCCATAATCTGCCGAGTCGGTTCAACTCCGACCTGATCCGGGACTGCCGGTCCCTGTCAGAGTGGACCGACATGTGCAAGCACCTCCTCAACGCCGGCATGGGCCCGCGGCTCACGCGCACCGGCGGCGTGCTCCCGTCCACTGGCTGGTACGACACCAACCAGTTCGCCCTGGAGGTCATCTTCCACAGCCGGATGCGACGGTACGACTGCCTCACCACCGACGCGTCCCGCGCCGCCGCCGTCTACGTGCCATACTATGCCGGGCTCGACGTCGGCCGGCACCTGTGGGGGTTCAGCAACGGCGTCCGCGACGCTCTCGCGGAGGACCTCTTCAAGTGGCTCCGGTCGTCACCGGTATGGGCGGCGCAAGGCGGGCGGGACCACTTCTTCGTCGGCGGTCGCATCACGTGGGACTTCCGGCGCGAGGACGGCGGCGAGTGGGGGAGCCGGCTGCTCCTCCTCCCGGAGGCCAAGAACATGACGATGCTCGCCATCGAGTCCAGCCCGTGGCAGGGCAACGACATCGGCGTGCCGTACCCGACCTACTTCCACCCGTCCCTCGCCGGCGAGGTGGCCTCGTGGCAGCGCGCCGTGCGACACACGCGAAGGCCATGGCTGTTCGCGTTCGCCGGCGGTGCGCGGGCGCACGACGGCAGCAACAAGAACGTTAACGCCGTCGTCCGCGACATGATCATCAACCAGTGCGCGCGGTCGCGGCGGTGCGGGCTCCTTCTGTGCGGCGGCCGTGGCCGGCGCAACGACTGCTACGCGCCGAGCAACGTCATGCGGCTGTTCAAGAGCGCCGCCTTCTGCCTGCAGCCCCAGAGGGACTCGTACACGCGGCGGTCGGCGTTCGACGCCGTGCTCGCCGGCTGTGTGCCGGTGTTCTTCCACCCCGGATCGGCGTACGTGCAGTACCGGTGGCATCTGCCGGCGGATCACCGCAAGTACTCGGTGTTCGTGCCGGAGGACGGCGTGCGGAACGGCACAGTGAAGGTGGAGGACGTGCTCCGGCGGATCGGCGCCAGGGAGGTGGCGGCCATGAGGGAGCAGGTGGTCAGGTTGATTCCCAACATCGTGTACAGGGACCCAAAGGTCAAGGCTGGCTACCGCTTCAGGGACGCCGTGGACGTCGCCGTCGATGGCGTGATCGAGAGGGCGAGGAGAATCAAGCGAGGGCTGGAGGATGATGTGGGGCATCAGTGGGATAGTTACTTTGACAAGTAGCGCAACACTCTTTTGCTCTGATTTCCGAGACAAGGAGGACACAAAATGCATGGCCAATCAATATCAGTTTGTCTAATTCACGTCTAGATGTTTTTTAAGGATGTCACATCTAAACTCCTACAAGTATATAATGTAGCAACAAGAAATAAAAATACTAGGATAAAAAAATAGACCACAAACAGAATGGACATCAGCTTAGATGTGACATAACTATGTCACATCTAGATGTGTCCTATACAGACCCAATCAATATAATCTCAGGAGGTTACGTCCTAATTGAGGGGAAAATAAGAGCATCTACAGCCGATCTCCGCGAACCCGCTATATGCTCCGTCGGTCTGACCACTGACCAGTATAAAAAAACAACACAGACGGAAGCCTCGTACCGTCCTATGAGGCTGACCGACACCCCTCGTATCAAGCCTAAATATGGGGCAAGTATAAGGAGGACGGACGTGTCTGAGCGCGTCCGCCATGTCGAACCCGACAGGCCGGACCCATCGCAAATTGCCCCAATATGACCTAGTCCATCAAACCCACCGTCCTCCTCCGTCTGTCCGTCATTTTTCGTGCCTGAGCCGTCGCCGTCGTCCACCCTTCTCCCCACTCCGCGCCACTGTCCTAAGTGTCGTGCATCCTGTCCCCAACCACCCCCACGGATGTTGCCTCAGCCTCGTCCTTGGGGCTCCCGTTCTTGGCTCCGGCCTGCAAGTCGGAGAATGTCACTCGGAGGACTGGCGAAGGAGGCAGCGCGAGAGGGGTGCGGTGTCGCGGGGAGTTTCGCTTGCGAACCTCGAGGACAATGTGTCCCTCTGCCGCACCCGATCCCCCGAACCCTGTCAATCCTGCCGCTGGCAAGGAAGGCGCCGTCGGCCCCACCCACGACAAAGGTCGATCCGACGGCCAATTGGGTCATTCTGGAGAGTGTTCCGGCAACGCAGGGGCCGGAGGACAATGTGTGTCACTCGCCGCAGCTCCAACAGGCGCGGACAAGCACGGGCAGCGGAGGCGACCAGTGTGCCCGTGTCCTGTTCGGCCGAATGACACCGTATGTTTTCTCCTTTTCGATTAATACCTTGCATTCTCATGTCGGACATGATCAATTAGTTGCATACACTATTAGTTTATTTGCAATCATGATAATTTTATGACAATTTCATGTCACGCTTGATCACTGAGAATCAAGAAACAACCCAAATGGACTATGACTTGGGGGATCCAAATTTTCCGACATTTGAACTTGGCGGAACATCAAACCCCAACCCCAACAAGAAAAGAAATGCAAAGGTAGCCAAGGAAAGAGGCCTCGCATTCACAACTTTTGAGGATATATTGTTCGTTAAAGCTTGGTTGGTCACAGGCATGGACCCTATATGTGGCACGGAGCAAAATGGCAATAGGTATTGGGAGAAGGTCCACAAGCACTATCATGAATACAAGGAATAGGTTGCGGTGGGGGCTAAAATTAGAAGGGTTTGATGTGCTGGTTGCTCCATTGTAGGATATGTTTGTGAGCTTTGTGACTGAAAAACCAAGAGGGGAGATGTGTTTTCTTTGTAAAGGCATTTTCACGAGAATATGCTAAAAAAGCATTTTCACGAGAAGATGCTCGCCGGTCATCGAGTATAGGATTAGATGGACAATTTAGGGGAGCGCAGACAAAGTTTCCCGAGTGGTTACCATGCTTTGTTATTCTAAATTTACTCTTTTGTTATAGCCATGTGTTGCTATCTGTGAAATTGCCACACACACTAATGTTATCGCTTCTTCAAGTTATCTCTTTATTCATTTTTCAAAAATAACACGTGTAGTAAATTTCCATGTTCCCGTCGCGATCTGTGTTTGCCTCTTATTTTTACTTGCTTCTCCTTTTATCCCGGAAACACCATTATATGTCCCAACATAGGTCCTATATTGATGGTTCACTTGTCAAATTTGCCATGCTAGGTTGTTGCAAGTTACCAACTACACGCTTGCTATTGAGAACTTGCCACACAAGAATGCTATCACTTTTCAACACTTTTCCTTTTCTCAAGAAAATATCATGTGTGCCATATAAGAAATTTGCCATGTGTATATCGTGATACTTGTTAGCGAATCCAAAATAATAACATATGGAAGTTTCCATACTGATTAGTTTATTCTAACTCTGAGAAACTGCCATATAAAGAATTGTGTAGTTCTCGTGGAGAAAAATTGTCATGTGTGTTTTCATTTCTTTCATGTCTCTCGTTAGTTTCCATGTGCGCTTCATATGACAACTAATATATAGGTTGCTTGACAACTTACCATGGTTAGTATTTAGGTCCATGGGAAAATGGTTACTTTTAAAAACCATACGGTAACTAATATAGATGGGTCTGGAAAATTTACTATGGCTACTATTAGATCCATGAAGAAAAAAAATGCTAACTTCAGCTGAAATCATATGGCAACACCAGGTCTATAGATAAGAATGTATACCCCTTAGAAATGTTGTGTGCTCTTTGATGGAAAAACTTAGTATGTGATCATTGTAGCTCCATAAAACTTAGGGTGGTAACTTCTCCGAACTCTAACACCGGGTTTTGGGATAAGTATACATGCGCAGAAAAATATTGTTTGCCTCTTGTTGGAAAATCTTAGTATATGGTCATGGCAGCTTTCGGTTTTGATAGCTATGCTTATGAAATACATGATAATTTCAAGTTGTTGGTCACATTTATTTACAATGTCAAATGAATGCATACAATATTTGCCCGCCTAATGCCATATTGCCATGTTTTCTATTTTTAAAACTTATCAGTTATCCTTTTTACCTAGCCGCCACTCAATACAAACAGAAACAAATCTAGTCGACATCCTATGTTGTACGTTTTAGTCACCTAGTTTTTTCCATCCCAATTCTATCTTTGTTGTCATGACGGTTCAAAAAAGATATTTGCCACATGATTTATGAGGAAAAAGGATGAAGCTATCATGCTATGTTGTACATTTTAGTCAGCTATCTCCGCCGGGCGAACACTGAGCTGGAGGAAGTCTTCGCGTGCCTGGAATTTGACGAGGAGCCAGAGTTGTGGGCCACGGTCAACGACGAGGATGTAGCACTGCCGGCATAGAGGTTGCCGATATCTTCGACGACGGGAAGTACTAGGGTAGTTTTATCTATGTAACGTAGTATTTTGTGTTGCATGGTGTAGTATGGATTTTGAGAGTGAATTGGAGGTTTGTGGTTGCAAAGTGGACAAAAAATGATGGTGACCTGGCCTTCTCGATGGATGCGTCTGCCAACATATGAGGGGTCACTTTTGGGGAGTCCAGTTGTTCATGCTCTTATCAACACTTCTTGTTCTTCCCCTCCATTTCAACAAAGAGAGAGGGAGAGGGAGATAGAAAGAGAACTTGGAGGTGCACTCCATCATATGCGATGTAGAGGTAGCACCATGCTCGCTAGGGGATGTGGTGCCCTCTCCAGCGGAAGGGACTCTGTGCGGCCTCCATCAGCGCACGTGCCTCTTGCCCTCCAGCGAGTGACGTGGAGTTGCATGTCACACTCACCGGGGGAAGCATCGGTGTGTGTCTCCTTCTTCGATGGGAGGGACTTGGTACCACCTTCGTTTCTCCCCCTCCCTTCCCCCCTTCCTAGGGAGGAAAGTGTTGCCGCTGTCCCGCACCAAGGTCATCGTCGGCCCCTTCCGATGCACCGTCTACACTACAAGAAATATGTCAACTTGCGACCATCAATATTGGTCGCTGAATGGTGATTGTTTTTCGTTTGTGACCTTTTTATGACCAAAAATAATTGGTCAAAAGCTAACCGTCTTTAATGAAACTTAACGACCTTCTTTGTGATAAGGTCGTAGAAGGCAATGACCAAAACAAAAGGCCGTTGGTTCTATGACCAATTGCTTTGGTCACTGGCAACCTGCCCAGGCCACGTCGGATCCGACGTGGCAATCTGAGTGGCAAAATTGCAACCAATTGAATTGGTCGTTGATTAGAATCAGCCCGGTTCAATTCGGTGTTCTACATGGGCCTAGCCCAGTAAGTCAGCCCATTTATTATATTTTTCTTGTTAATTCTGGTCGGTAACATGGGCCAACCCAACAATTCATCCTTTTATTTTCTATGCCTTTGGCCTTTTTGCTTCCATTTCTTTATTTGGGCCTCGACCTTTTTACAGTCCATTTTGGACCAGGTCCCACTAGTCAGGTTATCCAATTAGGTCCCACTTGTCAATTTTCTTTTGTTTCTTTCCCATTTTAAAGGACCCACTAGTGAAATGGGACCCAGGTGTGTTGTTTAGGTGCCACTCGCCAGTTCTCTATTTGTGCAACAACCAATAACTTGATTCAAACAGAGCCAATAACACATAAAATTTCAAACAACAGCCAAACAAAGTACTTTACAATCATGGCAGTGCAAATCAGGTATTTAACTATAAAATGCAGCTAAATATTAACATGACCAGCTCCAGGGAGCTAGAACACATTGTTGGGTGCAGGTTTTCTTCGGGATTCTTCTCTTGGAGTTCCTTGTACACCAACTTTTGACGAATGAAGGCCAAAATTCTGTGGGTTATAAATAAGAAAAGTTAGGAATATACTCAAGTGAAGCCGTGCATATAATATTCTCCTAACAATGAAAAATATCTGCAAAATTTGAGATCTAATAAGAAACCATGCATATAACATTCTCATAACAGCAAACCTGAGATATATTTGGAAAGGGAAAATGACATGTATCAACCCAATGCAAGATAACAGAGCAACTATGTCAAAGTTATTCAGATTTCCTTATGTGTGTGTTGCATTATACATGCATCAAGCATCAGGACACCAAGCAAACTGTTCTGTAATAGATACAGAACAAGCCTGTATTGACCATCCTACTGGTAGCAAGTACATACAGGTAATCACTTAACAAGCAACGCAAACATGAACAAGTCACATAACTAAGTACAGTCCAATATCCCAGCTGAGAGAAAACATGTATTTGACATTTCGACATTTCAATGCATGCACGACAGAGAGTGACACTCTGTTCTTACCATGGCACAGGCGAGAGATGTCCCCGACAGTGCCCTGCTTCTCCAGGTCGCAGTAAGGCTCAACCAGCTACGTGGTGTGGAATGATGCCCCCTCCTTGCTCCATCCAGAAGGCAGGCCATGGACTTGGAAGCCCTGGATATTGCAATTTGCACAAATGCAGTAGTAATACAAGGAACTGGTATTAAGCAGAGCACAAGTTGAGAGAAAGTTACGGTCCAGGAGCCGACCTTCCAAGGGAGCAGCGTGATAACCCACAAGTATAGGGGATCGCAACAGTTTTCGAGGGTAGAGCATTCAACCCAAATTTATTGATTCGACACAAGGGGAGCTAAAGAATATTGTCAAGTATTAGCAGTTGAGTTGTCAATTCAACCACACCTGGATAACTTAGTATCTGCAGCAAAGTATTTAGTAGCAAAGTAATATGGAAGTAACGGTAACGGTAGCAAAAGTAATATTTTTGGGTTTTGTAGTGATTGTAACAGTAGCAACGGAAAAGTAAATAAGCGGAGAACAATATGTGAAAAGCTCGTAGGCATTGGATCGGTGATGGAGAATTATGCCGGATGCGGTTCATCATGTAACAATCATAACATAGGGTGACACAGAACTAGCTCCAATTCATCAATGTAATGTAGGCATGTATTCCGAATATAGTCATACGTGCTTATGGAAAAGAACTTGCATAACATCTTTTGTCCTACCCTCCCGTGGCAGCGGGGTCCTAGCGGAAACTAAGGGATATTATGGCCTCCTTTTAATAGAGTACCGGACCAAAGCATTAACACATAGTGAATACATGAACTCCTCAAACTATGGTCATCACCGGGAGTGGTCCCGATTATTGTCACTTCGGGGTTGCCCGATCATAACACATAGTAGGTGACTATAGACTTGCAAGATAGGATCAAGAACTCACATATATTCATGAAAACATAATAGGTTCAGATCTGAAATCATGGCACTCGGGCCCTAGCATTAAGCATAGCAAAGTCATAGCAACATCAATCTCAGAACATAGTGGATACTAGGGACCAAACCCTAACAAACTAACTCGATTACATGATAAATCTCATCCAACCCATCACCGTCCAGCAAGCCTATGATGGAATTACTCACGCACGGCGGTGAGCATCATGAAATTGGTGATGGAGGATGGTTGATGATGATGATGGCGACGGATTCCCCTCTCCGGAGCCCCGAACGGACTCCAGATCAGCCCTCCCGAGAGAGTTTAGGGCTTGGCGCCGGCTCTGTATCGTAAAACGCGTTGAATCTTTCTCTCTGATTTTTTTCTCCCCGAACATGAATATATGGAGTTGGAGTTGAGGTCGGTGGAGCTCCAGGGGGCCCACGAGGCAGGGGCACGCCTAGGGGGTAGGGCGCGCCCCCCACCCTCGTGCCCAGGGTGTGGGCCCCCTGGCCTTGATTCTTTCGCCAATATTTTTTATTATTTCCAAAAATAATCTCCGTGGAGTTTCAGGTCATTCCGAGAATTTTTGTTTCTGCACATAAATAACACCATGGCAATTCTGCTAAAAACAGCGTCAGTCCGGGTTAGTTCCATTCAAATCATGCAAGTTAGAGTCCAAAACAAGGGCAAAAGTGTTTGGAAAAGTAGATACGACGGAGACGTATCAACTCCCTCAAGCTTAAACCTTTGCTTGTCCTCAAGCAATTCAGTTGATAAACTAAAAGTGATAAAGAAAAACTTTTACGAACTCTGTTTGCTCTTGTTGTTGTAAATATGTAAAGCCAACATTCAAGTTTTCAGCAAAGATTATGAACTAACCATATTCACAATAACTCTTAGGTCTCATGTTTACTCATGTTAATGGCATAATCAACTGACGAGCAATAACAATAAATCTCGGATGAGAACACTTTCTCAAAACAATCATAATATGATATAACAAGATGGTATCTCGCTAGCCCTTTCTGAGACCGCAAAACATAAATGCATAGCACCTTTAAAGATCAAGGACTAACTAAACATTGTAATTCATGGTAAAAGAGATCCAGTCATAGTCATACCCAATATAAATTAATAGTAATGGATGCAAATGACAGTGGTGCTCTCCAGCTGATGCTTTTTAATAAGAGGGTGATGACTCAACATAAAAGTAAATAGATAGGCCCTTCGCGGAGGGAAGCAGGGATTTGTAGAGGTGCCAGAGCTCGATTTTAAAGCAAAGATAAATAATATTTTGAGCGGCATACTTTCATTGTCAACATAACAACCGAGAGATGGCGATATCTTCCATGCTACACACATTATAGGCGGTTCCCAAACAGAATGGTAAAGTTTATACTCCCCCTCCACCAACAAGCATCAATCCAGGGCTTGCTCGAAACAACGAGTGCCTCCAACTAACAACAGTCCCGGGGGAGTTTTGTTTGCAATTATTTTGATTTGATTTGCATGAAGCATGGGACTGGGCATCCCGGTGACCAGCCATTTTCTCGTGAGTGAGGAGTGGAGTCCACTCCTCTTGAGAATAACCCGCCTAGCATGGAAGATACGGACATCCCTAGTTGATACATGAGCTATTCGAGCATACAAAACATAATTTCATTTGAATGTTTAGAGTTTGGCACATACAAATTTACTTGGAACGGCAGGTAGATACCGCACATAGGAAGGTATGGTGGACTCATATGGAATAACTTTGGGGTTTAAGGGATTGGATTCACAAGCAGTATTCCTGCTTAGTACAAGTGAAGGCTAGCAAAAGACTGGGAAGCGACCAACTAGAGAGCAACAACAGTCGTAAACATGCATTAAAATTAATGAACATTGAGTACAAGCATGAGTAGGATATAATCCACCATGAACATAAATATCGTGAAGGCTATGTTGATTTGTTTCGACTACATGCGTGAACATGTGCCAAGTCAAGTCACTTGAATCATTCAAAGGAGGATACCACCACATCATACCACATCACAAACATTTTAATAGCATGTTGGCACGCAAGGTAAACCATTATAAGCTCCTAGCTAATTAAGCATGGCATAAGTAATTATAATCTCTAATTGTCATTGCAAACATGTTTATTCATAATAAGTTGAATCAGGAACGATGAACTAATCATATTTACAAAAACAAGAGAGGTCGAGTTCATACCAGCTTCTCTCATCTCAATCCGTCCATCATATATCGTCATTATTGCCTTTCACTTGCACGACCAAATGATGTGAATAATAATAATAGTGCACGTGCATTGGACTAAGCTGGAATCTGCAAGCATTCAATAAACAGGAGAAGACAAGGCAATACGGGCTCTTTGTTAGATCAACAATAATGCATATAAGAGTCACTTCAACAATTTCATCATGGTCTTCTCCTATCGACCCCCAAAGAAAAGAAAAGAAATAAAACTATTTACACGGAAAAGCTCCCAACTAGCAAAAGAAGAACGGGAAATCTTCTTGGGTTTTCTTTTAATTGTTACTACTACCGCATATAAAGTAAACTAGCTAAAAGCTACAACTAATTTTTTTGGTTTTTCTTAAGGTTTTTCAAACACACAAGAAGAAAGCATAAAAAGGAAAATAAACTAGCATGGATATTACAGTGAAAAAGTATGAGCACCGACATCTAGCAATGAGTGTGTGAACATGAATGTAATGTCGGTGAGAGATACGTACTCCCCCAAGCTTAGGCTTTTGGCCTAAGTTGGTTTATTGCCACGGATGGCCTGGCGGATATCCATAGTTGTAGTTGGGATCGTTACTGAGAAGAAGAAGCCTCTAATTGCCACTGGTTGGCAATCATCTCCGGATCCCACTGGTAATTAGACTGTCATGGAGGATCAAATTGTGGTTCCGGCTCTGGCTCTGTGGCTGATGTAGGGTTCCGGTAGGCGTGAATGGCCGCCAGCGGAACGAGATACTAGCCTGCAGATAAATCAAACAAGGAAGGAGCAGGCAAGGTAATAGTCTCAGGGTGATGTTTATCAAAGAACAATTTGTATTTAAGCGCCCTTTCCCTATTCTTAACAATAAAATCATGCGCTACCATACTCTTATAATCTGAATAAACAATAGGCAGCAATTTTTCTTCTTTTTCATAGTGCCTAATAGGTATGTTATAGTATGCAGCGAGGCGCGAAGCATAGACACCTCCAAAGATGCGTGGACGATAGTAACAAGGTTAAACATCGGAGAAAGCACTTGCGCATGCTGCCCTTACCCCTGGTGTGCACGGCACCTGCCATCTTCTGCAGCTTGTCGACATTCATTTGCATGACACCTCCAAGTTCTTGCGTTAATAAGAAAACAGAGGAAGCAAAAAAGCGATCTCCCAGCACTCTTAGTCAACAACATGGCAGCTTCCAGTCACTGACTACACAGACCACGCATGCTCTTCAGCCAAGACGCAGAGCCATGGAGCACCTTTGAGTTGCCAAATCCAGCAGCCGCCGATTCATCCTAACCTAACCACCCCAAATCCACCCGAATGACAGAGCAGCCATATCGAATCTCACAGGAACATCCCTCTTCCTTTCTTTGTGTGATGCGATGCGAAACAGAGAGAAAAGGGGATGAATGATCGAATCAGATCGATTGCGGTCGCTGCTTACATCTTACTGACGATCCTGGCGCGGGCGTCAGGCTGGAGCCCGATGCGTGAGTCGCCTCCGGCAAGGGGGGGGGGTGCATTCGGGTCAACGCCGCCTCCGGCGGCTGAGGTGGAGGGATCCGAACCTTGGGTGGGGTGCCAGGTTACGTCCACACTCCCCCTCCTCTCACCCCTCCTGCCATCGCCGTCGTCCCGTCCCCGACCATGGTGACCTGCCACCACCAGCGAAGCTTGTCCTTGTCCCTCCCCGCTGCCACCGGCAGCGCCGGCTCGTCCGCCATAGCCAACGAGTTGATCAGGGAGGGACACAGCTTGCTCATGCGATCGATTGATGGCGACGGCGCCTGGATGGAGAAGTGGGGCGATGGGCTCGGCGGTGGGACCAGCACGGGGACGAGGGGAAGGCGGAGGTGGCGCGACCGCATCGGGGAGCCGGACCTTGATCTCGACCTCCATGGGGTTGGGGCCGGGCTTGGGGATGCGGCTAGGGCTGGTGGTGGAGGCCGATGCACTGGGCCTTGGAGGGCACAACGTCGGATGACAGTGGAGGAGGCGGAGGAGTGGGTTGAAGATGGAGTTGGACGAGCGCGGGGTTGAGAGGGGAGTGGATTCTACGGCGGATTTGGCGGCGGTGACGGCGGATTTGGAGCGGAGGTGCTCCTCGAGCTCGTCGCGGTCAAAGCTTGATGCGGGTGGGCTGGCGACGCAGCAGCAACGGTTGGAACTGGATGGGGATGGCCGTGTGGCTGTGGGTGTGGGTTTGGGGAGCAGTGAGTGGGCGAGGGTAGGAATCAGAGGAAGGATGCGGAAAGTGGTGGTGGCAGCGATGGGGAAACGGGAGCGGGAGCAGCGATGGGGATAAGGGTGGTAGGATTTCGTGGGTGGATGAGGATGAGAGGGACACGGGGTGATTCAGGAGGGGGATGAGAGCGATGAGGGGGTGTGGGTCAAGGTTGTCAGGATCGCGATTCTGTTATACGATTCTACGACTTTACGATCCAAACTAACCCCTATGATTCTACGATTTTAGTTCACAAAATCTACGTTTTTACGATCCTGATAGTGAAGATTCTATGATTTGTGATCCTACCATCGGAGCTCCGATCCGATTCAAAATCGCGATTCTGACAACCTTGGTGTGGGTTGCCATTGGATTTGGGCACATCCGACGGTGCTTAATCCATGATCCGCTGAGATGATTTTGGATCAATCAGAACGCAGTACCCCGTGTGATGACGTTAAGACTATTTAAATTGGTTGTAATCGATTGAAAATAAAATGTTAAATCATCTCTGCTATTTGACAGCCTAGAAAATTTATTAAAATAAATAGAAATCAAAAACCTTGGCATTGTGTCAACAAGTGTGACCTACTTTTCAGTAAAAATAACAAACTTTGCATAATGCAAATATCATAAAAAAGTGTTCTCACAAATGAGTTTTTTGTAAGAGAATCATTTCTCGAGTGCCAAAAATGAATTTTTATGAAGAACCTAGCAAATATTTGTTGCAAATTTGGACCACATCAATTATAAAATCTTATATCATATTTAGTGTTCAATTGACTAAATGGTTGGGTGTCAAAAGCTTGTGATCCACCTCTCGTGAAAAAGACAAATTTCCGTCGATTTAGCAGGAAGCGGGTCAAATTTGAAGTACACATGCCTCATAGGTTGCTCATGATTTTTTTCCAAAAATCATTTCTAGGTACATAAGTACCTATTTAATCAGAGAAACACCAAAAGTTTTCCAAGATTGAACAACTATCTAGGAACGTCATGCCCGCCGTTTTGACCGCATTTTAAAACGGGCATGAAAATATTTAAAAAATCAAAAAGTTAGAAAACCTTCGCATTGTGTCATTATATGTGACCAAGTTACCCAGAAAAATAATAAACTTGTAATAGGGCAATTATTTTAAAAAAGTATTCTCAGAAATGAGTTATCATGTGTGAAGATTCATGGCTTTCAAGCCAAATGGTCAATCTTATGGCCATGTTCATGGAATAGTTTGTTCAAATGATCTAATAATGTGCACACACTACTGCAGGATGCTACTAACGTGAAACTGCGATCAGATACCTTTCGACGAAACTGTGTGCGATGCAATAATCGCAAACGATGGTGTAAAAAAACGTCAAAAAGGTGCAAAACGTTTGCGATGATGGATGCATCAAACACAGTTCGTATTTTAGTTGCATGTGCGATGCAGGGCATACAGTTCAGTTCAATTAACTGTTTGCGATGAGGAGGAACAAAAGAAACGAGCAGTCAAATGAAGGTGTGTGCGATATATAGCATATGGTTCACTCGGATGAACTGTTTGTCATTAGACAAAAGCAAAAGAAACGTTCAGCCAGATCAAGGTGTGTGCGATATACGACATGTGGTTCACTCGGCCTTGTCGTTAGTGTGTGACCTCTATGGAAACCGTTTGCTCCCCACTAGCCTCTTCGTGTACCATGGCAACCGTCCACTGCCTCTTCTCCTTTCCCTCTCGATTTGGAACAGCTGTTACACACTCTTCCTCCCTCCATTTGCCTTCACCCTTCCTTTTGCCATTGTTCGATCGTCTTCTCCATGAAGGAACAGGCCGGAAACGACCCCGTTATTCTTGCCCCGATCTGAAAGATGACGTGGTGGAGGAACTCATTGATCGGTGCGATGTCATCACCTCGGCTAGACTGGCAGGTTTGTTCAAGTCCATTCTCGACAAATAACATCATTGCAAAGAACCCAAGGGTTTAGGAGCGGTTTGATCTCCCCTATCTTCTCCGCCATGACGCTGGTCACCGACATGGGGACGATGGAGCCTCGCCTTGTGCAAGTTGATGCCGCTTGATAATGATACGTGTGATGTTAAGATGCCATCGCTTGAGGGAAAGGCTTGGGCGGGCGCAAATGGAGATTGGGTTGTTTATATTGGGTATAACTGCGAGTGGAAACTTGTGAATGTGTACACTCGTCACCGGGTTCCACTTCCAAAAATCACAGACTGCCCTGAGGTTGAGTACACAGATGATCTACGTACGTTCAAATACGATCATGGTGACTGTCATCTATGGAAGATAGTAATTTGTCGAGTTCCCAACCGCTCTTGGGATTACAAGAACTAGGAAGTTGTTGCTATCTTCGACAAGCTTGTTGCCGTCCTTACTTTCACACCTCGATGGATATTGCTCAAAAATCAATTTTTATACACAGATGAGTACTGTGATGCAATTCAATACGAGGGTCTTGTGTTTGCTACCATCACTTGTGACACTATTTTTGCATGGAATCCTTATGCTGTCGATACGTTTGTCTTCCACCGTAATTATAATTGTTTCATCCACATGCATGCGGGTTAGCTAGTTTCCCTTTACTAATTAACCTTCTTGTGTTTCCAAGGTCATGTGGACATTCCACCACCTATACTTCAAAAAAATTATAACCAAGGGGAAGATGAGGATGGTGATGATCACGAGCATGAGGACGAGTAGGACCTATATACTCAGTGGCGCCTGGCAACTTATTCCGATGGATCACCTCTTCTTGTATGTATACAGGGCACTGCTGATGTTACTAACGAAGCAGGTGTTGTCTCCCATGGACGCACTCTCCGGACCTACTAGATAATATCCCGCGCGTTGCTGCAGGAATTTTAAAGGATATAAAACATACATGAGTAGATCCATCCCAACAATTATGTTTTCAAGTGTAACAGATAATATTTTTTATCATAAAAAAGATAATATCATGCACTTTTCCAAAGGTGATATAATCGTAGCTACTACCGAGGAGCACGGATTTCATGTTAGAGATAATAATACTATCAATTCAGCATGTACAGTATGATATCTCATATGGATTTGCATGAATTGTACGTGTGCACCGATCATCAATTAAGGTAAATTGTGCCAAAAAAGTGCATTACTGTACATGAACTTCCGTATTTTTAGGGATGGTATAAAAGAATGGCGCTCTTCGGAGCATTACATAAATTGTCATAAAAGAATGAACATAATCTGCAAAATGTAAAACATAGGTAGCAAACTTTGTGTTCAGTTTCTGTAAGGAAGGGAAGTTGCTACTTGCATGGTTAAAAAAAGATAGTAAATAATATTGTTTGTGAATAGACCATAAATAATTTATTTTTGGGGCATTCCAAGACATATATTTATACAATAAACGAAAGGACAACGGAAATGTTAACGCCCACACATGTGGGCATTTGCACATCGCCCACACGCCTCCATCACCGCTCATTTTGCCATGTATGAATAGATGACATCAGCAGAATTTTTTTTGGTTTTCGGCTTAAAAATGTTGTATCTCCTAAATAAAAAAGCGAATTAAAAATCCGTTTTCACCATTAAATCTGTCTCAACGAGATCTTCAAAACTAGACCCCATGTTGATATGTTTTGATGAATTATTTTTTTTGCCAGAAGTTGCCATGATGTTTACACTGCACTTGCCATAGGGCTTAAACTAAAGTTGCCATGTGGCAATTTTAGTTTGTAGATCATGGCAATTTTAGTATTTTGATGATGGCAACTCCAATACTTTGACCATGAAAATTATTTTTTGTATGAACCAGGGCAATTTTACGTGCATGTATCATGGCAATTTTAGTTTATGGTTCATGACAAGTCTAGTTTCTTAATTCCCTGTTTTATAAATGTCAAATTTTACTTTTAAATGTAGAAAAAAATAGCTGAAACATATCATGGCAACTTCAGTGTAAACATCATGGCAATTCATATGCAATAGACATGGCAACTTTTAATCCAAAAAAAATTTCATCAAAACATATCAACATGGGATCTAGTTTCGAAGATCTCATCGCGAGGGATTTAATGGTGAAAACGGATTTTTAATCGGATTTTTCGTTTAAGAGATAAAACATTTTAAAAACTGAAAATCCAAAGAGATTCCTACATGCATGCATGCGATGACGTGGCAATCTGTTTACATTAGAGACGTGTGGTGCGTCTCCCTTCCTGCCACACGTGTGGCAGTTAGTACGACCCAAGGACAAAATAGTTTGTTACACCTAAATAATAATAATGGTTACCAATTCAGTAATTAATTAGTTGAACTTACCTTATCTGTTACATACCTCCAAATTTCTGCAATAAAACACCAAGAAAATGCCCCCCCTGATATATATAGGGTCTGGATTTCACACAGAGATAGACAAAAGGTCATCCCAATAATAAATCAAATGAATGGCGGGACAACGATGAAAAGGTACTTACACATGCCTTCTTTTTGAGCTGCACACATGTTATCTAAATGGAGAAAGGGAGAAAACAACTCGCAAGAACACTCTTCCCTTGAGGATAGAATTTACTTGCATGCAGGCACGTAGATCTAAAGGCTCACAAAGATAGTATGCAAATGTTATCGTCAAAGGATACTAGAGCAGGAGGCGATGGGAGAACCTGCTTGTCGCTTGGCTCCTATGTCAAATGCTCCCGGCTTTGAATTCGCTCAACTTGCATGCGGTCCGATCTCGGCCACGCATAGCTCGCCTCTTGGTCATCCGGATCGCCGCCTTATTCTCCTCCCACCGTATCCATAGGAGCGGCAGATCTCCGGCCTCAACATCGCTTGGCGGCATGGGGGACGGCAGCGCGGCGCCGATGTTCCTGTTGCAGCTCAGCCCCACACTACAGCCCCGTTGCTCTTCTTCCGCGACACTACGCTGCTGCTCCTAGTGCATCTCTCGAGCGTACCAAATAAAGCATAAGGTGAAGTCGACTCGTCACTACAAACTGTGAATGGGCGAAGGGGAAAAGACAACATGTGCTGAGATACACGACTTTTGGATTGCAGAGGCAATCTTGTCTGTACGCTCCAATTTAATATATGGAAGATTACTGGGAGGGGAAGAGGACCTACCAGATTAAAATCTGTAGTGGGCTGGCTAAGTGGGGAGAAGAATAGTTGATGGACGTGGGGTTAAGTGCTGCGCGGGATTCACTGGGAAGAAAAGGGGCTCAACCGGTGGGAAATACCCAATGATTCCTAGGTACATATGTACCCTATATGGGGATTTATTTTTAATAGTTAAACAAAAAGTCAAAATAGTTAAGAAACTATTTTTAGAATAAAGTTGACTTACTTACGCACTAGTATACACAATTTTCAAAAAAAAGAAAAATATGTTGACTTCACAGCGAAAAAGACAAATTTTATTTGCTATTATAGGTCACTATTCATGCTATTTTGACCAAAAATTTGTCTTTTTTGAAAAGAAGTCAAAAGGATATTTTTTGTGGATTTTATTTTTCACAAGTACAGTAGAAGTTCAAGTTTATTTCAAAAATATTTTCAGGAATTTTTGACTTTTTGTTGAATTACTAAATATGTTTCCCATATAGGGTGCATATGTTCCCATAGACCAAAAGTTCCCCTCCCTCAACCGGTGGCTTATACAGCCGGGGGGAGGGCCGGCGACCGGGAGGATGCGGGATGAGTGGCTGCGGGCGAGGGAAAAGACTGATTGGCTGCTTTTAGAAACTAAATAATGACGTGGCACATCGCTGATGTGGACAGCGTGCATGGTGAGAGAATAGCGAGAAGTGGGGAGCAACTTCTTAAGAATGGTAGATTCCAACATCCGTTGCAGGCTATTCGGGATGGATACTAGTGTGCTAGCGCCAACACCTTCTCCCTGGTTCAATATTGATAGTCTTAGAGAAAACTCGCTCTTCGTTGCACAAACTATCCAATGATGGTGAAAGGCGATCCAACTGTTGTTGACACAATGTTACTACCATTTATGAGAAGCAACTGTATCTATGCCTCGAACATTGCTATGGTTCCCTACCCTGGCTATCACAATATGCGTCCGGATATAGGCCGCTTCAGTGGATGATCAGTCCTACGTTGGTCTCAAGATTGACAATAGCTGGCCCTTCCCAATGAATCAGTTATGGTTCAAAGCAAGCGTTTCCAACGCCGAGGATTGGTTGAGCTGAAGTTCATTTCATCGCTTTGTTATTTGTTGTGTGAGAAAAACTTTAGTATTTACTAGAATGGTTTGTCGGAAATAATCTATAATCCAACATGTATCCTCGTTGTTGTTGTGTGTTGATGACTTGTTGTATGTAATGAATGGTACATTTGCATATGCGTCCCATCAACTCACGCCTGCTCGCACGGCACACGGGTCGCGTGGTGGCACGTATATTGTTTTTCTATTTGGATGATTAGTGATGCCGCTTTATTGCTTAACCGAAGCATGGCACATATCCATTGTTGGTCTAGCGCTCACGGTTCAAATAAATAATCCGTTTGGGATATTGGTTCCAAATTATTTACAATCTCCCGTCTGTAATCAGATGAAGATTACATCAAAACTGGTCTCAAATTTGACAAAAAAGGTACAATGCCACTTTGTATTGGTGTCCATATGAATAGTGCTAGTGATTTTAGTTGCAAAAATTAGATAATGCTAGTGATTTTTAGCTGCATATTTTGATAAATCACAGTGTTACAAGGTTGACAAATGGCAATGTTACTAGATCAACAAATGTCAATCTTTCCAGTTTGACAAATGGCAACATACCCAATATGACAGATGCAAATCTTACCCAATTGTTTCTACGTGGTTGCACACGGGTCATCCAAAACAACCGTTTGCGTTGAAGGGATGTACAAATCCTGCACTACGAATTTTCCCTTGACTTAAAGGGGAAGACCATACCACTTTGCATACGGGTGTCCTATCTAAAACATTTACGATCAAAAGAAAAATGTTTGATAAGTCTGTACATTAAGAGAGAAAAACGCAAGTTCGTTCAAACCATATCTTTCATTCAGTCACACTGCAAATTTATATTCATATGATCAAGAATTCAAGATACAATATTAAACCCCCCAAAAAAATTATTTCCGGTGGCGGTGGAGGTGATGTGCCACGCCGTCGTTGTCGTTGTCGTCCTCCGGGATGCCGTTGTTGAAGTCTTCAAGGCAGCAGAGAATGTTCTTCACTTGTAAATCAAACATTATGTCGTCGCGCGATCGATGGGTGGGGCGCGGGAGGACGACAACTGGCGGCGCTGAGAGGTATCGGTCGACGGCGGCATCCCATGCTGCTGAGTTGGTGCGTGCATGGGCACGGGCGCGGCGGGTGCAGCCAAATGCACGGGGACCGACGCCGCAGTGGGTGGAGCGGCGCACATGGGCATGGGCACTGGCGCTGGCATGTACACGAGCTCGCGCAGGTCCGCGGAGACCTCGCTGAAACCCGCGGCTTCTAGCTCTGTGATAGTGCTCGGCGACCAGCCCGTCAATGCTACGGGGATGGTCGCTGGCGCGGGCGCGGGGATGGGAGCTGGGACGGGAGCAGGGCAGTAACCGCCGCGGCCAGCTCATTCTGGGCCATGTCCATGAGGCCCTATTCCTCCTTATTTTCTATCTCCTCTAGCTCGGAGTCGACTTCACCAAACTTGAAAACTAGTGGCAGATGATCATTCTGTGGCATGGCGTTGGTGGAGGTCTGGCGGAGGGAGGGGAATGGGAGGCGAATAGTAAGGCCGCCCGTATTAAACAGCGGCTCGGGCACCATTAATGGAGAGGAAGGCGGGCAGCCATGGAAGTCAAAAGGCTCGCTTCCCAGTGAGCCTGCATAGCATACAGCTCGCACGCTTCCCGGTGAGCCTGCGCATTGAAGGATAGCTTGCACGCCTCTTGGTCAGCCTGCACACCGGACAACGCTCGCACGCCTCCCGTCCAGTCAAGCAGCTGTCCGCATGGCACCTCCTATAGCCATTAGAACTAAGACACATGGCGTCACGTGAATGGTTAACAGAACGCACACGATTTGAATTATACAAACATTTGAGATATTAAAGTGGCAGCTATTTTTTCAAAATGCCTCTGTTGGATGTTATTCGAGTGCGCCTTCTCTCAATATTTACTAGAAAAATACCACAGCATGTCGGGTGCCATTCCATGATAGCATGCCAAGTTTCATGAATTTCAGACGAGTTTTGGATTTACTAGAATTTAATAACAAAGCATTTCAGCGTTTTGCCGGCAATCAACAGTGCCCTGGTGTTTGAAATCCATTCCCATTTCTTGCATGGACCTAAGCATGCACCCAAGGACACAGATTTGGTTTTCAACCAATTTATATGCACTAGAGCATGAACATGTAGTTCAAATTTGAATTATGCACATAAAATGCCTAGAAAACCCAGTTAATGTATAAAAATGTCCAAACACACCCCGAAAAATTCCAATATTTAACACAGCACTCATGTTGTTCTATGTTGACACTAGATTTTTTTTGAAAGCAATAAGAGGCAATAGATATCATTTCGTCCCCAAAGGTGGCACGTTCCCTACCGAAACCATCAGGCTTGTTGTGAGAAGCTCTGGTTTGTGAGAAGTTTATACCCAAACCTGCCCCAAATGGGACAATTTTTTATCACGACATGTTGATGCCGCTCCATGATAGCATGCCAAGTTTCATGAATTTCAGACGAGTTTTGGATTTACTATAATTTAAAAACAAAGTATCTCAATGTTTTGCCGACAATCAATAGTGCCCTGGTGTTTGAAATCCATTTTCATTCCTTGCATGGGACCTAAGCATGCACCCAAGGACATAGATTTGAATTTTCAACCAATATATGTGCACTGGAGCATGTGCATGTAGTTCAAATTTGAATTATGCACATAAACCATGTTAATGTATAAAAATGTCCAAAAGAACGTAGAAAAATTCCAAAAATTAACACAACACTCCTGTTGTTCTATGTTGACACTAGAGTAAAAATTGAAATCGAGAACAGGCAACGGATATCGTTTCATCCCCAAAGGTGAAACGTCCCCTATCGAAACCATTAGGCTTGTTGTGAGAAGCTCTGGTTTGTGAGAAGCTTATACCCAAACCTGCCCCAAATGGGAGAAAAAAATTACCACGGCATGTTGATACCGCTACATAGAGAGGAAACTCGATATTTTGCGATTCCTACAAGCATAAGTTCCTCCCTCATAATATTTTTCAGTAGAATCATGAAGAAATTCAACAATATAACCATCACATAAAGCATTCTTTTCATGATCCACAAGCATAGAAATTTTATTACTCTCCACATAAGAAAATTTATTCTCATGAATAGTAGTGTGAGCAAACTCAACAAAATAACTATCATGGGATTGAAAATTAAAATCACGATGACAGGTTTCAAGCATATAATTATTCTCTATAAAATATATGTCATCACCATAATCATCACAGATAGCAACTTTGTTTTCATGATCAATTGAAACCTCTTCCAAAATAGTGGATTCATCACTAAATAAAGTCATGACCTCTCCAAATCCACTTTCATAAATATAATCATCATAAATAGGAGGCATGCTTTCATCATAATAAATTTTCTCATCAAAACTTGGGGGAGTAAAAATATCATCTTCATCAAATATAACATCCCCAAGCTTATGGCTTTGCATATCATTAGCATAATGGATATTCAAAGAATTCATACTAACAACATTGCAATCATGCTCATCATTCAAATAGTTTGTGCCAAACATTTTATTGACTTCTTCTTCTAACAATTGAGCACAATTTTCGAAACCATCATTTTCAAGAAAGATATTATAAAGATGATCAATAATATGATGCAACCTCAATTCCATTTTTTTGTACTTTTGTTTTTATAAACCAAACTAGTAATAAAACAAGGAACTAAAAGATCCGATTGCAAGATCTAAAGATATACCTCCATGCACTCACCTCCCCGGCAACGGCGCCAGAAAAGAGCTTGGTGTCTACTACGCAACTTTATTCTTGTAGACACGTATTGGGCCTCCAAGCGCAGAGTTTTGTAGGACAGTAGCAATTTTCCCTCAAGTGGATGACCTAAGGTTTATCAATCCGTGAGAGGTGTAGGATGAAGATGGTCTCTCTCAAACGACCCTGCAACCAAATACAAGAAATCTCTTGTGTCCCCAACACACCCAATACAATGGCAAATTGTATAGGTGCACTAGTTCGGTGAAGAGATGGTGATAAACGTGTACTATGGATGGTAGAAATATATTTTTATAATCTGAATAAATAAAAACAGCAAGGTAGCAAATAGTAAACGGGCACAAAAATGGTATTGCAATGCTTGAAAACAAGGCCTAGGGTCCATACTTTCGATAGGGTAATTTCTCAACAGTGCTAACATAGTTGGATCATATGATTTTCCCTCAAAGTGCAATAAAGAATCACTCCCGAGTTGCTATTAGCGGAGAACAAAAGATAGAAATTGTTCGTAGGGTACGAAACCACCTCATAGATATTCTTTCCGATCAATCTATCCTAGAGTTCGTACTAAAATAACGCAAGCTATTCTTTTAGATCGATCTAATTAAGAGTTCGTACTAAAATAACACCAAAGCAAATTCATATTCGTAATACTCAATCCACACAAAGAACTACAGAGAGACCCCAAAGTTTCTATCGAAGAAAAGATAATAAAAACGTGCATCAACCCGTATGCATAGATTACCCCAATATCACCGCGGGAATCGGCAAGTTGAGTGCCATAACGTATATCAGGTGAATCAATACAATACCCCATTATCACCTCAAGTATTCATACCGACATACATCATGTGTTCCCAAATCTGAACATTCAATCCGACATGACAAAACTTCAAAGGGTAAATATTCAATTCATCACGACAAGAGTATAGGGGGGAGAAACATCCTATGATCCATCTATGTTAACAAAGCCCATGATATAGATCACGAGAGAGAGAGAGAGACATTAAACACATAGCTACTAGTACAAACCCTCAGCCCCGAGGGTGGACTACTCCCTTCTCATCGTGGCGGCTGCCGGGATGATGAAGATGGCCACCGGAGATGATTCCCCCCTCCGGCAGGGTGCCGGAACGGGTCTAGATTAGTTTTCGGTGGCTACAGAGGCATGCGGCAGCAGAACTTCTGATCTAGGTTAACCTCGAAGGGTTTCGGAATAATTGGGAATTTATAGTGCAAAGAGGGGGTGCGGGAGGCCCCCGAGGTGGGCACAACCCACCTGGGCGCGCCAGGGCCCCTGGCGCGTCCTGGTGGGTTGTGTCCCCCTCGGGGCACCCCCTAGGTGCTTCTTTGGCCCACTGGTGGCCCTGGCGCGCCCTGGTGGGTTGTTTCCCCCTCGGGGCACCCCCTAGGTGCTTCTTTGGCCCACTGGTGGTCTTCTGGTCCATACAAAATCCACAAAAAGTTTCACGGTGTCTGGACTCCGTTTGATATTGATTTCCTATGATGTAAAAAACAAGGAAAAACTACAACTGGTATTGGGCACTGGGTCCATAGTTTAGTCCCAAAAAATGATATGAAGTTGCTATAAAGTGATTGTAAAACATCCAAGAATGATAAAATATCAGCATGAATACTTCATAAATTATAGATACGTTGGAGAAGTATCAGCATCCCCAAGCTTAATTCCTACTCGTAGTAGGTAAATGATAAAAGAAATAATTTATGAAGTGTGAATGCTAGCAAAGTGCATTTAATCAATGATAATTTCAATCACTTTTCCTAGCATCATAACAACAATTCTTTCTTACAAAACATCTCATGTTATAGTGACAACCAATTCACATGTTAAGGTCAAGTAAGAGCTCCACATACTCAACCATCATATAGTCTTCTATCATTGCTAACACTCACCGCATACACATGAGCAAAACGTTTCAACCAGACACATAGAAAGATAGGGGCTTATTGCTTTGCCTCCCAACGTATTCACTGGGAGGCACGACAATAGAAGCAAGACCAATAATTTCATATTACTAGGCAATTCCTCATCATGGGGTTGTCTACTAAATTTAACAAAATTAAACTCATAAGACATATCCCCCAAACCAATAGTAACAACATCCTTTTTCGCAGTCTATCCTAGCATTAACAGTGTTCAAGAAGGGTCTACCAAATATAATGGGACAAAAGCTATCTTGTGGGGAACCAAGAACAAGAAAATCAGTAGGATATTTAACCTTCCCACACAAGACTTCAACATCTCTAACAATCCCAATCGGTGAAATAGTATCTCTATTGGCAAGCTTAATGGTAACATCGATATCTTCTATCTCAGTAGGTGCAATATCATGCATAATTTCTTCGTACAAAGAATGAGGTATTGCACTAGAACTAGCACCCATATCACACAAGCCATGATAACAATGATCTCCTATTTTAACAGAAATAACAGGCATGCCTACAACAGGTCTATGTTTATCTTTAGCACCAGGTTTAGCAATTCTAGCAGTTTCCTCACAAAAATAAATAACATGCCCATCAATATTATCAACCAAGAGATCTTTAACCATAGCAATATTAGGTTCAACTTTAACTTGCTCAGGGGGTTTGTGTGTCCTAATATTACTTTTGTTGACTATAGTTGAAGCTTTAGCATGATCCTTTATTCTAACAAGGAAAGGTGGTTTCTCAACATAAGCGGTAGGAACAATATGATCATTATTAGTGATAGTCTTTTCTTCAACTTTAATAGGTGCAACTACCTTTACTTTAATGGGAGGATTATATTTAAACCACTTCTACTTAGGGAGATCAACATGAGTAGCAAATGATTCACAGAAAGAAGCTACTATCTTAGAGTCAAGTCCATATTTAGTGCTAAATTCACGGAAAGCATCGGTATCCATAAAGGATTTAACACAATCAAACTTAGGTGTTATACCTGACTCCTTACCTTCGTCGAGGTCCCAATCTTCATAGTTGCATTTAATTATTTCCAATAAATCCCATTTGAATTCAATAGTCTTCATCATAAAAGAGCCAGTGCAAGAAGTATCGAGCATGGAGCGATTATTGAGAGAAAGCCGAGCATAAATTTTTTGAATAATCATTTCTCTTGAGAGCTCATGATTGGGGCATGAATATAACATTGACTTAAGCCTCCCCCAAGCTTGAGCGATGCTTTCTCCTTCGCGAGGCCTAAAATTATATGTATAATTACGATCATGATGAACAAGATGCATAGGATAAAACTTCTGATGAGATTCCAATTTCAATCATTTGTAGTTCCATGATCCCATATCATCACATAGCCTATACCATGTCAATGCCTCTCCCTTCAAAGATAAAGGGAAAACCTTCTTCTTGATAACATCCTCGGGCATACCTGCAAGCTTAAATAATCCATAAACTTCATCCACATAGATTAAGTGTAAATCGGGATGCAATGTTCCATCTCCTGCAAAAGGATTAGCTAGCAGTTTCTCTATCATACCCGAAGGAATTTCAGTGTAAACATTTTCAGTAGGTTTAGTAGGTTGAGGGGTAGCTAATTGTGGTTCCGTACGAGGTGAAGATACCCCGAACAAACCCCTCAAAGGATTATGCTCCATAGTAACAAGTGACAGTAAATTTCAGCACACTATATAAATTTTTCCTTACAAAATTCCACCTACCAAAGGAGCTTCACTCCCTGGCAACGGTGCCAGAAAAGAGTCTTGATGACCCACACGTATAGGGGATCTATCATAGTCCTTTAGATAAGTAAGAGTGTCGAACCCAATGAGGAGCAGAAGGAAATGATAAGCGGTTTTCAGCAAGGTATTCTCTACAAGCACTGAAATTATCGGTAACAGATAGTTTTGTGATAAGGTAATTTGTAACGGGTAACAAGTGATGAAAGTAAATAAGGTGCAGAAAGATGGCCCAATCCTTTTTGTAGCAAAGGACAAGCCTGGACAATTTCTTATATGAAGGAAAACGCTCCCGAGGACACATGGGAATTATCGTCAAGCTAGTTTTCATCATGCTCATATGATTTGCGTTCGTTACTTTGATAATTCGGTATGTGGGTGGACCGGTGCTTGGGTACTGTCCTTTCTTGGACAAGCATCCCTTTTATGATTAACCCCTATTGCAATAATCCGCAACTACAAAAGAATTATTAAGGTAAACCTAACCATAGCATGAAACATATGGATCCAGATCAGCCCCTTACGAAGCAACTCATAAACTAGGGTTTAAGCTTCTGTCACTCTAGCAACCCATCATCTACTTATTACTTCCCAATGCCTTCCTCTAGGCCCAAATAATGGTGAAGTGTCATGTAGTCGACGTTCACATAACACCACTAGAGGAGAGACAACATACATGTCATCAAAATATCGAACGAATACCAAATTCACATGACTACTAATACCAAGACTTCTCCCATGTCCTCAGGAACAAACGTAACTACTCACAAATCATATTCATGTTCATAATCAGAGGGGTATTAATATGCATAATGGATCTGAACATATGATCTTCCACCAAATAAACCAACTAGCATCAACTATAAGGAGTAATCAACACTACTAGCAACCCACAGGTAACAATCTAAGGCTTTGGGACAAAGATTGGACACGAGAGATGAACTAGGGTTTGAAAGGAGATGGTGCTGGTGAAGATGTTGATGGAGATTGACCCCCTCCCAATGAGAGGATCATTGGTGATGACGATGGCGATGATTTCCCCCTCCCGGAGGGAAGTTTCCCTGGCAGAACAGCTCTGCCGGAGCCTTAGACTGATTCCACCAATGTTCCGCCTCATGGCGACGGAGTTTCTTCCCGAAAGCTTGCTTATGATTTTTTCTCAGACGAAAGGCTTCATATAACAGAAGATGGGCACCAGAGGCCTGCCAGGGGGCCCACGAGACAGGGGGCATGCCCAGGGGGGTAGGGCGCGCCCCCACCCTCGTGGCCAGGGTGTGGGCCCCCTCAGGTGGATTCTTTCTCCAGCATTTTTTATTAATTCCAAAAATAACTTCCGTGAAGTTTCAAGACTTTTGGAGCTGTGCAGAATAGGTCTCTAATATTTGCTCCTTTTCTAGCCCAGAATTCCAGCTGCCGGCATTCTCCCTCTTCATGTAAACCTTGTAAAATAAGAGAGAATAGGCATAAGTATTTTGACATAACATGTAATGACAGCCCATAATGCAATAAATATTAATATAAAAGCATGATGCAAAATGGACGTATCATGTAGCAAATCACTAAAATTATTATTCAACATTGCATACTAAATGCCTCTGCATATTTAATACCCATATCCTCAAATAGCATCATTAAATAAGCAAACAATGTAAACATAACAGCAATATGCCAAAACAGTAAAGTCTGTAAAGAATGCAAGAGTATCAATACTTCTCTAAGTCCAAAGATTATGAAATTCTACCACACTTTAGAACATTTATCAAGCTTAATTTACAAAAAGTTTCAACATTTTATCACATTCTGACTTTTCTAGGGAATTTTTGCAACAACGGTAAACTTTCTGTTTTCAAACAGCAACATGTAGACTTGTAGAATAAGCATAGTAAAGGCTATCAATGCCACTTTTATTGAAGTAAAAGATGCAAAATATTATTCTAAATAACATCAAGCAAATCCTAACAAAATAAATTGACGCTCCAAGCAAGACACATATCATGTGATGAATGAAAATATAGCTCCAAGTGAGGTTGCCGATAATGTTGAAGACCAAAGAGGGGATGCTTTCCAGGGGCATCCCCAAGCTTAGTTGCTTGGATATTCCTTGAATATTACCTTGGGGGTGCCTTGGGCATCCCCAAGCTTAGGGTCTTGTCCCTCCTTATTCTCCTCATATCGACGTCTCGCCCAAAACTTGAAAACTTCAATCACACAAAACTTAACGAAACTTTGTGAGATAGGTTAGTATGATAAAGAGCAAACCATTCCACTTTGGTACGGTCAAAGACAAGATTCATAATTGTTTCCAAACAAATCCTACTGTATCATATCATTTACACAATTTATATTGACCAATATAAGCCATAGAAACTAGAAAACAAGCAAACTATGCATTGAAAACAGAATCTGTCAAAAACAGAACAGTCTGTAATGATCTGGATAACTACCATACTTCTGCTACTCCAAACATTATGAAACAAACACGTGATAAATTTGTATATTAATCTTCTTCAAAAAGAACAAACTCAAAAGAACTCTTTTGTTAAAAATAAGAATTATTTTCGTGAGCGCAAAAGTTTCTATTTTTTAGCAAGGTCAAACCAACTATCACCCAACATGATCCCAAAGGCTTTACTTGGCACTTTATTGAAACAAAAGCAATAAAACATGATTACTACAGTAGCATAATCATGTGAACACACAAAAACAGTAGGTAAAAGTGTTGGGTTGTCTCCCAACAAGCGCTTTTCTTTAATGCCTTTTAGCTAGGCATGACGATTTCAATGATGCTCGCATAAAAGATAAGAATTGAAACATAAGAAGAGCATCATGAAGCATACGACTAGCACATTTAAGTCTAACCCACTTCCTATGCATAGAGATTTTGTGAGCAACTAATTTATGGGAACAAGAATCAACTAGCATAGGAAGGCAAAACAAGCATAATTTCAAAACTTTCAACACATAGAGAGGAAACTTGATATTATTGCGATTCCTATAAGCATAAGTTCCTCCCTCATAATAATTTTCAGTAGAATCATGAAGCAATTCAACAATATAACTATCACATAAAGCATTATTTTCATGATCCACAAGCATAGAAATGTTATTACTCTCCACATAAGCAAATTTATTCTCATGAATAGTAGTGTGAGCAAACTCAACAAAATAACTATCATGGGATTGGAAATTAAAATCATGATGACAAGTTTCATGCTTATAATTATTCTCTATAACATATATGTCATCACAATAATCATCATAGATAGCAACTTTGTTTTCATAATCAATTGAAACCTCTTCCAAAATAGTGGTTCATCACTAAATAAAGTCATGACCTCTCCAAATCCACTTTCATAAATATGATCATCATAAACAGGAGGAATGCTTTCATCATAATAAATTTTCTCATCAAAACTTGGGGGAGTAAAAATATCATCTTCATCAAATATAACATCCCCAAGCTTATGGCTTTGCATATCATTAGCATCATGGATATCCAAAGAATTCATACTAACTACATTGCAATCATGCTCATCATTCAAATATTTTGTGCCAAACATTTTATTGACTTCTTCTTCTAACAATTGAGCCCAATTTTCCGAACCATCATTTTCAAGAAAGATATTATAAAGATGATCAATAATATGATGCAACCTCAGTTCCATTTTTTATGTAGTTTTGTTTTTATAAACCAAACTAGTGATAAAACAAGGAAATAAAATATTTTATTCCAAGATCTAAAGATATACCTTCATGCACTCACCTCCCCGGCAACAGTGCCAGAAAAGAGGTTGATGTCTACTATGCAACTTTATTCTTGTAGACACGTGTTGGGCCTCCAATCGCAGAGTTTTGTAGGACAGTTGCAATTTTCCCTCAAGTGGATGACCTAAGGTTTATTAATCCATGAGAGGTGTAGGATGAAGGTGGTCTCTCTCAAACGACCCTGCAACCAAATACAAGAAATCTCTTGTGCCCCCAACACACCCAATACAATGGCAAATTGTATAGGTGCACTAGTCCGGCGAAGAGATGGTGATAAAAGTGTAATATGGATGGTAGAAATATATTTTTATAATCTGAATAAATAAAACAGCAAGGTAGCAAATAGTAAACAAGCATAAAAACGGTATTGCAATGCTTGAAAACAAGGCCTAGGGTCCGTACTTCTGCTAGTGCAATTTCTCAACAGTGCTAACATAGTTGGATCATATGATTATCCTCAAAGTGCAAGAAAGAATCACTCTCGAGTTCCTACTAGCGGAGAACAAAAGATAGAAATTGTTCGTAGGGTACGAAACCACCTCAAAGCTATTCTTTCAGATCAATCTATTCTAGAGTTCGTACTAAAATAACGCAAGCTATTCTTTTTGATCGATCTAAATAAGAGTTCGTACTAAAATAACACCAAAGAAAATTCATATTCATAATACTCAATCCACAAAAGAACTACAGAGAGACCCCAAAGTTTCTATAGGAGAAAAGATAATAAAAACGTGCATCAACCCCTATGCATAGATTACCCCAATATCACCGCGGGAATCCGCAAGTTGAGTGCCATAATGTAGATCAAGTGAATCAATATGATACCCCATTATCACCTAATGTATTCGTACCGCAAGACATACATCATGTGTTCCCAAATTTGAACATTCAATCCGACATGACAAAACTTCAAAGGGTAAAGATTCAATTCATCACAACAAGAGTATAGAGGGAAGAAACATCATATGATCCATCTATGTTAACAAAGCCCATGATATAGATCACGAGAGAGAGATAGAGAGAGAGAGAGAGATTAAACACATAGCTACTGGTACAAACCCTCAGCCCCGAGGGTGGACTACTCTCTTATCATCGTGGTGGACGCCGGGATGATGAAGATGGCCACCGAAGATGATTCCCCCCTTCGACAGGGTGCCGGAACGGGCCTAGATTGGTTTTTGGTGGCTATAGAGGCCTGCAACGGTGGAACTTCTGATCTAGGTTAACCCCGAAGGGTTTTGGAATAATTGGGAATTTATAGTGCAAAGAGGGTGTGCGAGAGGCCACCGAGGTGGGCACAACCCACCTGGGCACGTCAGGGCCCCCTAGAGCGCCCTGGTGGGTTGTACCCCCCTTGGGCACCCCCTAGGTGCTTCTTTGGCCCACTGGTGGTCTTCTCGTCCATAAAAAATTCACAAAAAGTTTCGCGGTGTTTGGACTCCGTTTGATATTGATTCCATGCGATGTAAAAAACAAGCAAAAAACATCAACTGGCACTGGGCACTGGGTCAATAGGTTAGTCCCAGAAAATGATACAAAGTTGCTATAAAATGATTTTAAAACACCCAAGAATGATAAAATATCAGCATGAATACTTCATAAATTATAGATACGTTGGAGACGTATCAAATCTCAAGGAGCATTTGGCAGCGGAGAAGCAAATCGCGGCAGCACGCGCGGATGAGGTCGCGATGGCTGCCATTCGTGCCTACCCCCAGATCTTGGACAGGCACCTCGCCATCGAGGCCACTGTCGACGCCTCGCGCATCGATGCCGCGCTGCGGTTGGCTGCTTTAAACGACAGTTCATGGCATTTTCTTGAGGCCACCCTCGGTGCCTTCGACAAAGACTACGAGGTGTTTTCTCAGCGTGCACGTGCTTACCTCATCTCGAGAGCCAGCAGGTTGGTGCCCGGAGCGGCTCAGGAAACTCACCACTATGACGAGGGCACCCACGATGCGGGGGCATCGCCCTCTTCCATGTCCAAGGAGCCAATCGTCATCAATATCTCCGACAATGAGGAGTAGCTTGGCTTATTGGCTCACTATAAGGACCCATGTTCATTTTGCTAGCTACTGTCTTTCCTTAAAAAATTCTAGTGAATTGTGCTATCTACTTTTACCATGCAATCTGTTTCTCTAGTGTATATGTTCTATATGTCGTGCAATGTGGTGCTCACTTATTAACTGTTGGTTAATTAGTTGTCGTGTTCAGTTAACTGTTTGGTTCAATTCTGCAAATGTGATGTTCAATTCTTCAGGGTGCAATTTTGTATTGTCTTCCATGTGAGAAATAAATCGAATTTTTCTTTACAAAATACATGAGGAACAAATACAATTGCTATATTTCCAAGTTGTCAAGTGTGCTTGGTTTGGTTAACTGACTGATCTTCTAGTAAGTTTCACATTGTGCAATGTGGTGCTCAGTTAACGTTTGGTTCATTTGTTGTGGTCTTTAGTTAACTGTTTGGTTCAATTCTGCAATGCGATGTTCAATTGTTGTGGGTGCATTCTATTATCGTATACCATGTGAGAAATAAATCGAATTTGGTTGTACTAAATACATGATAAACAAATACAATTGCTACATTTCCAAGTTGTTAATCATGCTTGGTTTGGTTAACTGTCTGATCTTCCACTAGGAGTATGTTATATTGTGCAATGTGGTGCTCAGTTAATGTTTGGTTCATTTGTTGTGGTGTTTAGTTAACTGCTTGGTTCAATTCTGCAGTGCGACGTTCAATTGTTGTGGGTGCATTCTGTTATTGTATACCATGTGAGAAATAAATCGAATTTGGCTGTACTAAATACATGAGAAACAAATACAATTGCAATATTTCCGAGTTGTTAAGCATGCTTGGTTTGGTTAACTGTCCGATCTTCTATTAGGAGTATGTTATATTATGCAATGTGGTGCTCAGTTAATGTTTGGTTCATTTGTTGTGGTGTTTAGTTAACTGCTTGGTTCAATTCTGCAATGCGATGTCCAATTGTCGTGGGTAGAATTTTGTATTGTTGTGCATGTGAGGAATAAATCGAATTTGTCTGCACTTAATACATGAGAAACATATACAAGTGCTATATTTCCTAGATCTTAACCATGCTTGGTTTGGATAAATGGGTTTTTCATGTGGCTTGAATTAATCTGATGAATCTGCAATGTGCTTATTTTTCATCAACATATTTAACTAATAGCATGCGAACCCTTACTTAACCTGATGACTAACTACCTTATATGTGTTGCAGGGAAACAATGGGAAGCACTGAGGTTTACAATCGAGGTTAGCACGTGCATGATCCGTTGTCTAATAGCACATTATTGTGCAATTGCATGAACCATTCTAATATTTAGGTTTTTAACAATTTGGTCTTGCACATGTAGGTCCTATTGTCAGAGGTTTTGACCCACTGTTCGACCGTTTTGCATATGGGGAAATGAGTTGTCCATGAATATCAATCAAGTCAAGAAACTCAGAAAGATTGTTAGGATAAAGAAATTAGCGACAAAAAATAACAAAATCTTTGTCTGCACAATGAAGAAGACATCAGTTAACTACAAGATGGTACTAACTATTATACCTTGCCTTTTTTTTATTCCTTTGCCCCATTTCCAATATAGAGAAGCTATTTATGCACATCCTTGTTTTCTGGCCTTTCCAAAGCAGTTCATGATGATTACCTCTAAAACCTCTATGGTCAGGAGGCAAGGAAGGTTTTCATACAACACCCACGGTTCAATATTGAAGTGTTCCTGAAGAGGATGAAGGATGGACGGTCAATCATCCACATGCACTAGCCTAAAGTTGCAAAGACCTTCAACATGAATGAAGGCTCAATATTCACCTTCCGCTTCAGTAGTTTGCCAGATGAGATGCATCTTTCTATGTACCGTCTATGATGCGAATTTCGAAAGGTTCTAGATGTTGCATGTGAAACTTGGTGCCGGTGCAGTTGTGTAATGGGGTAGCTGAGTGCTGAAGCTATATCATGTTGTACTCTGATGTATTTCAATTATGAAATCCTGCTTCCATAATGGAAATGAAATATATTATGTGCTTAATATGAATGTCAGTTAGATTAATAAATGGATTATTAATAATAGGGCAATTAGCCTGCTAATTGGGTTTTTCTATTGCAAACGATTATTAGAAAAACACCGTGGGCGATGACCTCAGGCAACGCACACAGTTTCTAGGAATAAACCGTGTTGGATCAATGAACAATCACACATGACATTGTCTTCAAAACTGTTTGCCTTAGGCCACCCTGCGCAAACGTTTACCACATAAAAACTGTGTGTGATGGACATCCTTTGCCACACAGTTTCTTCTACGCACCGTGTGTGATGCATTCAATAACGCAAACGATAAAATTGTTAATACCGTGTGCAATGGCAACGCTATCACAAATGATTTAACAGGGAAAATTGTGTGTGTTGTACCTGCGAAGGGAAACGTTTTCCTTGGAGCGACTTTGTGGATGTTCATACGAACGGAAACGTTTAGCGGGGACTGACTGTGTGGGATGTATTTACGACCGGAAATGATTTCGCCTGTATAATTGTATTTTTAGCATTACTGTACGTATAACCGTATTGGAGCGCTCGCTGGTCGCACATGACCTCATTTTGCCGAGCGTGTGTGCCAGGAGGGCATATCCCCGACGGTTTCTGGGTCGTGTGGGAAGGAACCCCTTAACGCCTACACTCACTTGGCGATGGTTCTAAATGTCGTCGCGGAAAGGGGTTATTAAACGTTTGTATAGCACCTCGTTGTACCAGTGACAAGGGTGCATCTTGGAATGGCAAACAATGTTTCCTAACAAAGTTTCCATTTTCTTTGGACGGAAATTTCATTTTCCATTTTTCGAGTGCCCAAAATGAGTTTTTTTTGTGAAGGACCTACCATATATTTGTTGCAAAATTGTACCAAATCAATTTTTAAAAATACTAGGCCATATTTAATGCACAATTAACCAAATGGTTGGGCGTCAAAAGCGTAGATCCACCTCTCGTGAAAAAGATCATTTTCCCGCTGATTCAGCAGGAAGCGGGTCAAATTTGAACTGCAGCCCCCTTATAGTTTTCTATTTATTTTTTCAAAAATCATTTCTAGGTACATAAGTATCAATTTAATCAGAGATACATGGTTTTGTGGTGATACGTCAGGTTTGGACGTTGGCCGAGGGCCCCAACTCCAGAGCGCATGACCTCGCATGCCCGCCGCGTGGTCACCGCATGACCATGGCATTGCCACGCGTTCTAGGCGGCCTAGGCATGTCTGGTGGGTTGGGCACTCCCCCGGTAGGTGTTAGGAAAAACAAGGCAATAGAAGAATCTCACGAGGAGACTGAACTAAGCTCATGAATTAGTAGCCAAGTGTTTGATTAGTGGTGGGGAAAACGCACATGGCCAATGGGCCTGAGTTTTGGCCGAGGATGATGATCTACTAATGAGACTATCTTGGAAAATTTGCAGCTCAAATGGATGAGCCTAGGTGTCACTTTCTCTGGAAAGTACCACACTAGACAAAAATATGAATGATGAAGCTGGGCTCAAATGAATGAATGGATTGATCTGAAATTTGAAGGAGGATGATAATTTGGGCATATGAAGGCACTGAAAACATTTCATGCCATTTGGATAAATAAAAATGGTACCTCCTTCAAAGTGCTCTCCACTAAACAGAAAAATGGGGAAAATATTGAGGGAAACTGTCTAGATTAAATGAGCTAAAATTTTGTGGATGGAGGTTCTATGGGCAGGGTCATGTCCTGGTAAAATTTCAGCAATTATAAATTAATATAAAATATAGTTGCTTCACAAACTAAAAATATTACCGAAAACAAAAATTGGATGGCGAGCTCACATGGATTATGAGATGGGGCTCAAATTTTGTAGAGAGCTATGATTTGGGCATATAGAAGATGTGGCAAAAATTCAGCTCATTAGGATATGCCTAGCTAGTACTTCCTTCACAACGGTTCTAGTTGAACAGAAACTTTGGAAACTTGCTGAGGAAGATTTACAAGGCAAATGGAGCTGAATTTTGTCATGAGGCGATGATTTGGATAGAAAGAGTGCCCAATGTTTTTGGGATTTTGGGAATGACAGAAATATAGGCTTCTTCCCAACCTAGGGCAAAAATTGACACATGGACATGACACATAGGCAAAACTGATGAGGTGGAGCCTAGTCATAGCAATGCACCACAATTTACAAGGCTATGACCATCTATATTGGTCATGATCAGCTAGAAACAAGGTGGCGGACCACTGTTATTTGCTTTACGACCATTTTGTGTAAGGAAATTATTACCTTTCTGACCAAAATGGTCGTTATGGTTTAGGGTTTGGAGCCCTCCAAACAACTTATGACCAATTGGTCTCAAATGGTCGTAGATTTATGACCAATTCTTTCAGGGTCACCGACAGAAGGTCACAAGTTAACATATTTCTTGTACTACGAGAACCCCCTCAACTGCACATGTGCACACCAACGTCGAGAGAGGTACGCACTCATGTTCCCATCTATCATTTATGTGGTTGGTTTTGAGACGGTTTTTGTGCATCAATGATTCGTGAGTGGCTATTTGGGGGCATGTGGGGAGGGGCGTAATAGAAATGGGGCTCGGTGCGGAGTTGCTTGATTAGAGGGGGGGTAACAAATGAATTTTTAGGGTTGTTGTAGTTTTAATCATTGGGGCTTAGGGTGGGGTTTCTCGACCGAAGCATGGGGGAATGACAATTTCTAGGGCTGTGGCGGGGGCAGAAATTAGCAGGGTTTGATGTGCTAGTTACTCCACTATAGGATATGTTTCCGAGCTTTGCGACTGACAAAATGAGAAGGGAGATGTCATATGTCTTCTTTGTACAAGCATTTTCACAAGAAGATGCTCGCCGGTCATCGACTAGAGGATTATAAGGACAATTTAGGGGAGCACAATAAAAGTTTGCCTGAGTGGTTTCCACGCTTTGTTATTCTGAATCTTTCTCTTTTGTAACGGCCATGATTGCTCTCTGTGGAATTTCCACACATTAATGTTATCACTTGTTCAAGTTATCGCTTTACCCATTTTTCAAAAATTATGTGTATAGCAAATTGCCAGGTTCCCATTGTGATCATTGTTTCCCTCTTATTTTTCACTTGGTTCTCTTTTTATCCAGAAAACACCATTATATGTCCAAACATAGGTCCTATTTGATGGTTCACCAGTCAAATTTATCATGCTATGTTGTTCTAAGTTACGAACTACCTAGTGGTTGGTATCTGCCATGCTTGCTATTATGAACTTTCCACACATGAATGCTATCACTTTTCAACACTTTTCCTTTTTCTCAAGGAAATAGCATGTGTTCCATATAAGAAATTTCCCATGTGTATATCGTGATACTTGCTTGTTACTGAATCCACAATAATAACATATGGATGTTTCCATACTGATTAGTTTATTCTAACTCCCAGAAACTGCCATGTGAACAGGTCAAGGTGGAACGAGTCTAGTTGGCTGAGACTTTTCCTCTCTCCCTCCCACGATGCTTTCGCGACCGCCGCGGAGGGCAACCCTAGCCGCCGACCCAGGTCTCCCGCTTTCCTCCATCCTCCCCTCGCCGCCGCCATGATGCGCTGATAGGCAAAGCCCGGCCAGCATCAGCGACGACGGGGCGCTTTTCCTCCAGCCGTGTGGGGCCGGGCAGCGCGGGCCAATGGGTTTTTGTGGCGGCGATGCGCGCCCGACAGTGGGACCGAGCTCGTCCCGCGACCGGCAGCAGGACTGGACTCGTCTTGTGCCCGGCAACAGGACCGAGCTCGTCTTGTGCCCGACTACAGGATTGAGCTCTTCTCGCGCCCGGTGGTAGGAGAGTCGATGGTGGCCAATTTTGGCTGGCCTATTGGGTCTCGATGCTGGGGACAGCTCAGGGGTGCGAACGACACTTCCTTTCCACTCGTCTCTTTGTTTGGGGTAGCGGTGGGTGGCGGGTGAGGTGGCATCAGGGTCTTGGATGTCGAGGCGGTGAGCCTGGTGGTGGGTGTCGTGGTGCTCCTAGGCAAAGCCCGTGGCTTGGTGCTACCTGGTGGCCATGGCCGTGTGGGTGGCGTGCTAGCCAGGATGCGGCGTTCGGTGGTGGTGAATATTGGCCGGGGTGAAAACTGCTTCTATCTTTGGATGGACCAACGGCGGCGAAGCTCATTCCCTTCTTGAAGGCGTCGCCGCGGCTCTCACTGCCCTCATGTTGCTCCGAGGGAAACTTTGATCCCTAGGTCGGGCGGTGGCGGCACTTCGGCGTCGGTAACCTTCCTGTAAGCACTGCCTTGGAGCCCACAGTGCGTCGTATGTAACTACTTCTCTTCGCGGTGGCATGTTCACAGTTGAGGCCCCTGGTGTAGTGCTAGGGGTGGTGTTGCTGCGCTCAGCACCTATATATCTTGCCTTGGGTGTGTGCGTATGTTCCGATGGTGTGCGTTGTACCGGGTTGTTGGTGATCTTTGCTTTATATATAAAGCGGGGCAAAAGCCTTTTTCGGTAAATTGCCATGTCATGAATTGTGGAGTTCTCGCTGAGAATATTTGTCATGTGTGTTCCATTTTTTCAAGTGTGTGGTTAGTTGCCATGTGTGCTTCATATGACAACTAATATAGATGGGCCCTAGCAACTTACGATGGCTTAGTATTTTAGTTCTATGGGAAAATGATAACTATATACTTAAAATCATATGGTAACTAATATAGATGGGCCTGGAAAAATTATTGTGGCTACTATTAGGTCCATGGAAAAAAATTCTAACTTCAGCTCAAACCATATGGCAACATCGGGTCTATGGATAAGAATGCATGCCCCTTAGAAAGTTTGTGTACTCTTTGATGGAAAAACTTAGTATATAATCATTTTAGCTCCATAAAACATAGGGTGGTAACTTCAAACTCTAACACCAGGTTTGAGGATAGGTATACATGCGCAAAAAAATATTGTTTGCCTTTTGTTGGAAAATCTTAGTATATGGTTAAGGATGCTTTGGCTTTTGATAGCTATGCATATGAAATATGTTATTATTTCAATTTGTAGATCATGGCAGATTTATTGGCAATGTCAAATGAATGCATACAATATTTGCCTGCCTAATGCCATATTTGTCATGTGTTTTGTTTTATAATACTTGTCGGGTACCCTTTTTACCTAGCTCCCACACAATATAAAAAGAAAAAAAATCTAATTGACATGCTATTTTGTACATTTTGGTCACCTAGTTTTTGCCATCCCAATTATATCTTTGTTGCCACGATGATTCAAAAAGAATTTTGCCACACGATTTATGAGTAAAATGGATGAAACTATCATTCTATGTTGTACATTTTAGTCAGCTATTTGCCATCCCAATTCTACCTTTGTTACCGTTGATGATTAACGAGTATTTTAGCCATGTTCTCTTTAGTCTTCTTGCAACTTGAGGGTATTTTTATATGCTTAATTTTATTTTAACAACCCAAATCAAAAAAATGTTTTAACAACAATTGTACTTGCACATTTTCCCTAATGGCAATTTCATGCGTGTTTTACATACTCCCTCCTTCCATCTATATAGGGCCTAATGCGTTTTTCAAGACCGGCTTTGACTATTGATAAGATTAATAATACATGAGATGTATAATGTGAAACTTATATCATTGGAAGATCCTTTCATGTACAAATTTGACGGTATGCTTTGTGTAATTTGCATGCCATATATTATTGCCCTAACACTTGGTCAAAGTTAGCCTCGAAAAACACATTAGGCCCTATATAGATGGAATGAGGGAGTAGCATTTGTTAAATTGGGTTTCCAAGGCAAATTAACAGTTGTTTTATGGCAAAAAATATGTGTTTCCATGGTAAATTTATTTTACCATGGATGATCCAACTTTGCATGCCTTGGACTGCCTTTTTTGTTAGTGTCTTTTGGATATAACATGAAATCTTAATCAACTTCTAGGTGGCAACTTATGACATTCTCGGGCGGCAGGGGTAAGAGGAGCAGCAACGTAATGGTGCGTTTGGAAGAGCAACAACATTGCATGACATTGACGACAGAAGAAAAAGGACATATGAATGTGTTCCCTATTGCATATTCTATAGGCCTCTTACTTCTACGTTTCACCATACCATCAAAATGAGATATCCACTATCTCGTGCCTTTTTGCTAAATTTACTACATACGCATTTGACATTATGCTTTGTAACCTAATTGTGGTGTCATATATTTGGTGGATTAAATTGTTTTTTGTCGCGAATTTGTGATCAATCAGTTAGATACTTTTTATATGTGTTGTATATCAGAAATTTGATGCACTCACGACAATAAACTATCACAACTATGTATTCACATGGCTTTTTGTATGTGTCTTTCGGGCTGAGCTTTCTTCTATAAGCTTGCACCTTGGCAATTTTTACTCATACATAAGGAAAAAAATACTACTAACTAAAACACATGGGAAGTTTTCCTTTGTACATCTAATGAAGTTATTCTGGGAATGGGTGAGAGGTAGGGGTTGGTATGATTAAGCGGTGGCAACATAAGCATGGAAATTTTTGCAAGATTTTGCACCCCACATATACCGTACAATATTTGCCCACACCCCATACTATAGGAAATTTCACAATTTCTTTTTATAGAATGCTTTTGGTTTATGTGGAAAATCATACTGTTAGATTGTAGCAACTTTTCTTTGTTCTGATTTGTGAATTATATGATGGATATGGATGATTAAATTGCCATGACAATTCTAGTGACAAAAATATCCACATGACAATCTTTTGTAGCTTCTTGAATGATTAAGTTCTTTTTTATTGTCTAGATGACCCAACTGAAGTAGTAACTACGTATTTTCTGAATTGTAGGATCTATAATTTGGTATTTTTCACTGATTTTAATTTTTATGGAAAGAAAAATTATAAGTATACACATTCACAAACATACAAGGGTATTTCCTAGGTAATAGCAACTTTTTCCTTTCCTAAATAATGATAATTCCTAAGTTTGCTTACTAGCGCTCCTATATTTGCCTCCTAGAAATTTTAGGGGAGGGAGGAAGGCAGAATGTAGGAATAGGTGCAACTCCTAGGTTTGCCTTGTGGCAACTCTTAGATTTACCTCCTATCATTCATAGGTTTTCCTCCTAGCATTCTTAGATTTGCCTCTTGACAATTGTTTGGGAGGGGGGTAAAAAAAGTATGAGGTGCAACTCCTAGGTGTGCCTTCTGGCAACTTTAGGTGAGGTCAAAGCGAAGGATTAGGTGCAACTCCAAGATTTTTAGCTTCGTGGTAACTCCTACATTTTCCACCTGGAATTTCCAGATTTTCCTCGAGGAAACTTTCGGGCTGAGGGATGGCATACAAAGTATTAGGTGCATGGAGGAAGGAGTAAGAAGTTACTGCAAGTAGGAAGGATCAGGTTCGAGGTCCGAAATTGGAGCTATATAACAGACCACTGCAGATTATTTTGTTCTAGGGGCAACTGGAGCCATGGGGCAACAATGCGGGAGGAAGGAGAGAACTATCTGCTTGGGAGTTGGGAAGGAAGAAGGTTAGGAGAGGTGGCTTAGTGGCGCGGGGTGTTGTGGAAGGCACACTCATGATCGTCACGCGGTAGGCGTCCCTCCCGCAACTATATTATTCGCTCATACGATCCTCCTAGCACGTACGATTGTACGTGTCAGGGACCAGCAGAGTGAATACCCGCTCCATATTAGCTCCAATGACTTCATGTCCATAATACAAGAGCATGAAGTTGCAAAGTCCATGGGATGCCATGATATAATTCTAAAATTGATGTATGCCTTGAATTTTTTTGTGAAGTTAACTTAAATGCAAAGTTTAGTTGTTTAGTTGCTAGAAATCAAACAAATTAGCTATAGAAAAGTCTACATTAGAACCCTGGACTAACCACTCGATTAATATTCAACTCCAACTAAAAAACCAGTTGTTTCATAGACTTAACTTACCACTCGGTTTAGGAATCAACCCCCTGCTCAATTGTGATTGGTTTTGGCCACGTGAGCGGGTTTTACTATGTTGACTTGCTGACTCACCACTGCTACATCAACTTTGATCCTCCTTACATGTGGACCCATAAAACCCTCTCTATCTCTTAGGTGCCACCATCACCTAGCCTTCCCCACACCCACCTGTATTGAACCCCGCCCTCCATCCTTGACCGAACGCACCCAAGAAGGGAGGTTGCTGGGAGGAGGAAGAGGCCGGGGCCTCACCCTTGCCACTCTAGGTCGGGAAATTGGGGGCGAATGCGGTGGATTTGGTATGGCTTCCTCATGTTCAGCTCCGACAAGGGCGCTCTGAGAGCGGGCAGTGATACATAGGAGAGGAGGTGCGCATGCATAGAAAACAGACCGGAGATGGTGAGAATCAAGGCACTATATCCGAGCCTCTCATGGAAGAGGGGGCTGCATAGGTCCAACGCGGCCATGGGTACCAGGTGCTGGCTAGAAGGGGCACCGATCCCCGACCCACCATGACCATCGGTGTTGGTTAGTGCGTCCTCTTAACTAGGAATGTGTTGGCCCCTTAGGTGCAAGGGTTTGTAGCAAGCATTAATTTCCCTCAAGTGACCTCAAGGTTTATCAAACCCACAAAAGCATAGTAATACAAGCAATCATCAACACTTGCACACACAAATACAAAACTTTGTCGACCCGAACAAGACTTGATATTATTAGTCCCACTAGTTGCCAGTTACTAAAGAAAGAAAATCGGCACTAGAAACAAAAAAGGCTTGGACTTAATGGCAAGTTGAGGAGAATGTAAAAGTGAGAAATTAAAAGACTGTTGATTGAGATTGAAATTTTATAGGAAGAAAAAGACCAAGTCCATAGGTTCACTAGTGGTTTATCTCCAAAGAAAGCATGGTGTGGTAAATAAATTATAGTTGAGCATCGATTAAATTGCAATATTGATAACTATGACTATCCATGGCATAATCAACATATGAGCATCACGTCCCAATATCTATAGACAATTATCCAACTGCATCTATTGCTAATACTCCATAGGAGACTACTATCCAGCATGCGTTTTAAAGTATTAAGTAAAAATAGAGTGTTGCAATAAGCATGATGACATGAAGTAGATGGTATATTGTCTTCACCCTACTTCAAAGGATAACTATGCAACCATATTCTTATCCCTAGTTACAACAACACAATACAAGCCTTTTCCGCCTTCTGTCGTTGCGATAGATTACTTGCAAGATTGAACCCAAGTATCATACACAACTCCCTCTTTAAGATCAAATCCCAGACTTTGCAAAAGAAATAAGAATATATTAGAGAGCATATATGAATAAGAATTACGCGACAAAGAAACCAAATATAGCTAAAAATATGCATGCATGAATCTGGTCATAAAGTGACAATTCATCATAACACAACAAACACACCCACAGATTACGTCAGATGGATCACAATCATGTACGGTAGCTCATGTTATCTTTGTATTGACAAGGAACAGAGAGTGAACCATCTAGCTACTATTACGAACCCATAGTCCAAAGGAAACTACTCATGGGCGATGATAATGGCCTTCAAGTTGATGGAGATGGCCACCGTGAAGAATTCCCACTCCGGTAGAGTACCGGAGAAGGCCTCCGGATTCGATCATCATGAAACATAGGTGTGCGGTGGCGGAAAAATTAGGGCAGAAAAGTCATGGAGGTTTTAGAGGTATACAAAGGCGTAGGGACCGAGAGGCGATTGAACGGAGCCACATGGGGTCCACGCGGCCCCACCACTCGCTCTTTGTCACGTGAAGGGGCCGTGTGGGGCATGTGGATGCCCCCTGGCCTATGTTGGTTGCTGGTGGATGCTTCTCGATACAAAACCTTCGCTGACTTCTTCTGATTTTTTAGCCTGATAAATTTGACTTTCTTGAAAAACCCAAAACATGCAGAAAATAGCAACGGACACCGGGCATTGAATTAATAGGTTAGTCCAAAATGAATAATATAATAGGTGTCAAAACTAAAAACTATATCAAAATGATATAAATAAGGCATGAAATAATAAAAAAATTATAGATACGTTTGAGACGTATCAACTAGCATGGGCCCTTGTGCACGGTGGCATATCTTGGCACGTTGATGAGCTAGCTCAGCGCATTTGGACGAGCTCGTAAGTCCCACTGTATAGGCTTCAGCTCGTCTTCTCGATGTAACGAGCTTGCATCAATGTTAGTGGGTGACATCGATGATCGGACGCCACCAGGGAGGAGAATTCCACATTTGAAGAGGAGAGGAGGGTTTCACTTAGATTCATTCCGAACTTCTCCAATCTTCATTCCCCTTTCGTTCATTCATCGGCAACATCACCATCGAGAGACTTGTACCAATTTGTAAGGCTTGGGTTTGGAACTCTATTCTTATTCCTGAGATTGAGATTGAATTGATCATTCATATTATTGTGGGTCTTCTATGATACTATTGGTACGATTTATCTTTGTTTAATCTATGTGTTTATTGGTTATTCCACTCTCATGCGTGAGTAATTCTCCATAGGCGTGGGAGATGTCGGGGATTGGTGAGATTCATTTTATGACCATTCTATATGTTGTTATTCATGAAACTACGCATACAACTAATTATTACGTTGTTTATCCGTGGTGAGCACAATGCATATTGTCCAATTTAAGGGCCCATGCGACATGACCCCTGCGCAACTAACACATACGTTCAGCGAATGTGTGATCTCTAGGTGGCAGGTGTTGATATCTACGAGGAGTGAAGATGATACGAGGATAATGGGGGTCCACGACAATTAAGCGTTGGTCCGATCTCACGACCTTAATTATTGGAACAACCATGCATTTAGAACATTGATGCAAGACAGTAGAGGAGACTATCCCTACATAGATGAGCTCAACTACTCAAGTATGAACTGCCTATTGAACATTGCTACTTCTTGAGCTTGCGTTGGTTTTTCCCTTGAAGAGGAAAGGTGATGCAGCAAAGTAGAGTAAGTATTTCCCTCAGTTTGAGAGCCAACAATCCAGTAGGAGACAACACTCAAGTCACCGAATACCTGCACAAACAATCAAACAACTTGCACCCAACGCGATAAAGGGGGTTTCAATCCCTTCAAGGTTACTCGCAAAAGTGAGATCTCATAGAGATAGATAAACGGTAAAGTAAATATTTTTGGTATTTTTGGTTTATAGATCGGAAAGTAAAAGATTGCAAAAAGAGTAGATTGCAAACTAAAATTGTAGATCAGAAACTTATATGATGGAAAATAGACCCAGGTCCATAAGTTTCACTAGAGGCTTCTCTCAAGATAGAAATATTACGGTGGGTGAACAAATTACTGCCGAGCAACTGATAGAAAAGCACAAAGTTATGACGATATCTAAGGCGATGATCATGAATATAGGCATCACGTCCCTGTCAAGTACACCGACTCCTGCCTGCATCTACTACTATTACTCCACACATCGACCGCTATCCAGCATGCGTCTAGAGTATTAAGTTCATAAAGAATGGAGTAACACATTAAGCAAGATGACATGATGTAGAGGAATTAACTCAAGCAATATGATGAAAACCCCATCTTTTTATCCTCGATGGCAACAATACAATGCGTGCCTTGCTGCCCCTACTGTCACTGGGAAAGGACACCGCAAGATTGAACCCAAAGCTAAGCACTTCTCCCATTGCAAGAAAAACCAATCTAATTGGCCAAACCAAACCGATAGTTCGAAGAGAATTACAAATATATCAAATCATGCATAAAATAACTCACAAAAGATTCAAATAATATTCATAGATAAGCTGATCATAAATCCACAATTCATCGGATCCCAGCAAACACACCACAAAAAAGTATTACATCGAATAGATCTCCAAGAACATCGAGGAGAACATGGTATTGAGAATCAAATAGAGAGAAGAATCCATCTAGCTACTAGCTATGGACCCGTAGATCTAGGGTAAAGTACTCACGCTTCATCGGAAGGGCAATAGAGTTGATGTAGAAGCCCTCCGTGATTGAATCCCCCTCTGGCGGGGAGCTAGAAAAGGTCCCTAGATGGGATCTCATGGGTACAGAAGGTTGCGGTGGTGGAAAAGTGTTTTCATGCACTCCTCTGTTGGTTTGGGGATATATGGGAATATAGAGGCGCAAGAATTAGGTCAGGAGGTGCACGAGGGGCCCAGAAGGGTGGCGGTGCGCCCTCCCCCCTGGGCGCGCCCTCCATCCTTGTGGCCACCTCGTGGCTCTCCTGACTTCATCTCCAAGTCTCCTGGTTGTCTTTTGGTCCAAGAAAAATCATCACGAAAGTTTATTCCGTTTGGACTCCGTTTGGTATTCCTTTTCTGCAAAACTCAAAAACAAGGAAAAAACAGGAACTGGCATTAGGTTCTAGGTTAATAGGTTAGTCCCAAAAATAATATAAAATAGCATATAAAACATCCAAAACAGATAATATAATAGCATGGAACAATAAAAAATTATAGATAGTTTGGAGACGTATCAAGCATTCCCAAGCTTAATTCCTGCTCGTCCTCGAGTAGGTAAATGATAAAAACAGAATTTTTGATGTGGAATGCTATCTAACATATTTATCCAAGTAATTTCTTTATTGTGGCATGAATGTTTAGATCCTTATGATTCAAAACAAAAGTTTGATATTGACATAAAAACAATAATACTTCAAGCATACTAACAAAGCAATTATGTCTTCTCAAAATAACATGGCCAAAGAAAGCTTATCCCTACAAAATCATATAGTCTGGCTATGCTCCATCTTCATCACATAAAATATTCAAATCATGCACAACCCGATGACAATCCAAGCAATTGTTTCATACTTTTGATGTTATCAAACTTTTTCAACTTTCACGCAATACATGAGCGTGAGCCATGGACATATAGCACTATAGGTGGAATAGACGGTGGTTGTGGAGAAGACAAAAAGAAGGAGATAGGCTCACATCAACTAGGCGTATCAACGGGCTATGGAGATGCCCATCAATAGATATCAATGTGAGTGAGTAGGGATTGCCATGCACCGTATGCACTAGAGCTATAAGTTTATGAAAGCTCAAAAAGAAACTAAGTGGGTGTGCATCCAACTTGCTTGCTCACGAAGACCTAGGGCAATTTGAGGAAGCCCATCATTGGAATATACAAGCCAAGTTCTATAATGAAAAATTCCAACTATTATATGAAAGTGACAATATAGGAGACTCTTTATCATGAAGACCATGGTGCTACTTTGAAGCACAAGTGTGGTAAAAGGATAGGAGCATTGCCCCTTCTCTCTTTTCTCTCATTTTTTTATTTGGGCCTTCTCTCATTTTTTTGGCCTCTTTTTTTCGTCCGGAGTCTCATCCTGACTTGTCGGGGAATCATAGTCTCCATCATCCTTTCCTCACATGGGACAATGCTCTAATAATGAAGATCATCACACTTTTATTTACTTACAACTCAAGAATTACAACTCGATACTTAGAAAATATATGACTCTATATGAATGCCTCCGGTGGTGTACCGGGATGTGCAATGAATCAAGAGAGACATGTATGAAAGAATTATGAACGGTGGCTTTGCCACAAACACTACAAAAAAAAGACACATCCGTGACATTTTGGGCCGAACGAATTTTTTTCTGTCATGCTTATGACACTTCTATGATGATAATTGTGACAAAACCCGGTATCATCATAGATGTGGTGGGCTCCTACTTCTATGACAAAAAATCAAGACAAAAAATGGGCTTTTGATCCTGGGCGGGCCGGAGACGCGGCTGCATGACATTCTTTGGGCCGTCCATGACAGAAAACACCATGGTAGAAGCGAGGGCGAGGAAAATATCGGGGAGTTCCTGGTTACGGTGGGTGGTCGGGACCGAGCGATGCACGAAGGTTTGCACGTTTCTCTCGTACACGTACGCGCGTGTGTGTGAGGCGTTGCGCTCTAATTGAACCCGAGCGAGGCGTTGGGCTCTAACTGAACCCGAGCAATTGCACTAGCTACATTCCTAAACTCGACCGATCCCTTGCTATTAACTGAACCCGAGCAATCGATCCCTTCCTATTAACTAAACCCGAGTGATTCCTTTGCTACTGCTGCTAACTGAAGTCGATCGAACCCTGCTGAGCGTTGTTGGGGGGGGGGGGTGGGGGTTGGATGAACAGTTCCTGGTGGGGGGTTGGATGAACAGGACCTCGTGGTAGTAGAGGTCGTTGCCGCTATATGAACAGGACCCCGATCGAGCCGGTTTGGGGTGGATGAACAGGACCCTGTGGAGGGTTGGATGAACAAGACCCATGGAGGGGTGGTTGAACAGTAGCTAGTGGAGGGCTGGATAAACAGTAGCCCGTGGAGGAGCGGTGGAGGCTGGATGAACAGGAGCCCGTGGATGAACAGACGCGGGTGGAGGCTGGAGGAGGTCGACGGTGGATGAACAGTAGCCCGTGGAGGCTGGAGGAGGTTGACGGTGGAGATGAACAGTATCCCGTGGGGTCCTGTTTTGCGGTACGCCACACCCCTCCCGATGAACAGGACTCCCGTTTCGACCGTACCGCACCAACACAAGTCTGTTTCCTCTGTTTTGTGGTACGCCACACCCCTCCCGATCAACAGGACCCTGTTTCGACCGTAGGAGGTCCAAGAGAAGTCCGTTTCCCCTGTTTTGTGGTACGCGAGACCTCTCCCGATGAACAGGATCCCGTTTCGACCGTGGCCGATCGAACACAAGGCCGTTTCCTACAATCTACGGTACGCTAGGCCTCGTTTTGATCGGTTGATACGTCCAAGCCGGTTGGCTCCCGATGAACACGACGACCATGAAGTTTCTCCGTTCCGACCCAGCCATGTACACGAGCCCTGGCCGTACGTATGCGTGGGTAGGCGTTTGAGACCCCGCTCGTATGTACGTACGTGGCCGTATTTACTTTCTTGCACCCTGGCCGCTGTACGTACGTGTACATGCTACGTGCGCGCCTCTACTAAGACATGTGCCCTTCCCTACACGGCCACGGTTCATCGCTGCAGCCTGTAGACAGACCGATCATATATACGTACACATTCGCGACCCGAATGACAATGCTACGTACACTTCGACCAAGTGGGTCCCGACTGTTAGGCACTTACTTGCGTGTGAAGATGTAGCTGGTGGGTCCCAGCAGTCAGGGGGAGAATCAATTTTTTCCCCGTAATATGGACGCACTTCCTTGCGTGCGAAGATGTAGCTGGTGGATCCCAGCAGTCAGGGGGGAATGTTTTTTTCACGAAATACGGTGGCCCGTCCGGTAGGTCTTGACGTTGCTTGAAGCTACGTCGGTATTTTCCCAAAGAGGAAGGGATGATGTAGCACAGCGAAGGTAGGTATTTCCCTCAGAAATGACCAGTAGGAGAACCAAGCAACACAACATAAACAGCCCCTACACACAAATAAAAACACCTCGCAACCTGACGTGTTAAAGGGGTTGTCAATCCCTATTGGGGTACGACGCCAGAAACGGTGCATGGACGGGAGAAAGTTGTAATAGATTGAAATAATAGATCACAAATAAAATAAAGTGCAGCAAAGTATTTTTGTATTTTTGGTTTAATAGATTTGAATAAAAACACAAATACAATAGATCACAAAGAAAATATATGAGAAAGAAGACCCAGGGGCCATAGGTTTCACTAGTGGCTTCTCTCGAGAAAACTAGCAATCGGTGGGTAAACAAATTACTATTGGGCAATTGATAGAACCTCAAATAATTATGACGATATCCAGGCAATGATCATTAGATAGGCATCACATCCAAGATGAGTAGACCGACTCCTGCCTGCATCTACTACCATTACTCCACACATCGACCGCTATCCAACATGCATCTAGTGTATTAAGTTCATGGAAAAATGGAGTAATGCAATAAGAACAATGACATGATGTAGACAAGATTCGTTTATCTATATGGCGGTAGATATAGATCTCGTCCTTTTATCCTTAGTAGCAATGATACATACGTGTCGGTTCCCTTTTTGTCACTGGGATCAAGCACCGTAAGATCGAACCCACTACCGGGCACGTCTTCCCTTTGCAAGATAAATAGATCAAGTTGGCCAAACAAAACTCAAATATCGAAGAATAAATATGAGGCTATAAGAGATCATGCATATAAGAGATCAAAGAAACTCAAATAACTTTCATGGATATAAAAAGACATGACTGATCATAAACTCAAAGTTCATCAGATCCCAAGAAACACACCGCAAAAAGAGTTACATCATATGGATCTCCAAGAGACCATTGTATTGAGATTTCAATGAGAGAGAGAAAGCCATCTAGCTACTAACTATGGTCCCGAAGGTCTACAAGGAACTACTCACGCATCATCAGAGAGGCACCAATGGAGGTGGTGAACCCCATCCGAGATGGTGTCTAGATTGGATCTGGTGGTTCTGGACTCTGCGGCGGCTGGATGAATATTTTGTTGATTGTTCTACGGTTTCTGGAATATTGGGGTATTTATAGAGCAAAGAGGCAGTCCGGGGGGCACCTGGGGTGGGCACAACCCACCAGGGCGCGCCTGGGCCTCCTGGCACGCCCTGGTGGGTTGTGCCCCCCTCAGGGCACCCCCAGGTGCAACCAGGGCCCATTGCCTTCCTTCTGGCCCATAAAATATCATCGTGGAGTTTCGTGGCATTTGGACTTCGTCTGATATTGATTTCCTGTGATGTAAAAAACATGGAAAAAACAGCAACTGGCACTTGGCACTATGTCAATAGGTTAGTACCAAAAATGATATAAAATGACTATAAAATGATCATAAAACATCCAAGATTGATAATAAAACAGCATGGAACAATAAAAAATTATAGATACGTTGGAGATGTATCAACATCCCCAAGCTTAACTCCTACTCGTCCTCGAGTAGGTAAGTGATAAAAACAAATTTTTTGATGTGGAGTGTTGTTCATCATGTCATATCATATTCTTTTCTTTATAGCATGGACATTTGGACTTTTATGTGATTCAAAGCAATAGTCTAGTTTTGACATAATAATTTAGATACTCAAGCATATCAACAAGCAACCATGTCATTCAAAATATCAATGCTAAAATAAGTTATCCCTAGCCCATCATGCTCAAACATTGATCCATTCATGAAACACACTCGAATATTAACTACACCCAATACTTAAGTACGATCATATTGCCTCCTAGTTGGTTCTTTTTATGAGAGAAGATGGAGACTCAAATTTCAAAACAAAAATTGCATAAAGTAAAAGAAAGGCCCTTCGCAGAGGGAAGTAGGGATTTGTGGAGGTGCCAGAGCTCAAAGCAAAAAACTTAGAGATAAAAACATTTTGGGAGGTGTATCCATCCCACCAACGAAAATGACTTAGAGTTACCAACACCTTCCATGCTAGATATGCCATAGGCGGTTCCCAAAATGAAAATAAAGTTTATTCCTTTTTCCACCATACTTTCACTTTCCATGGCTAACCGTATCCACGGGTGCCCTCATACCAACACTTTCCAAGGAATTTATTATTTGACAACATAAAGTAAATTCATTTTTTTTGCATTTCGGGACTGGGCATCCGTAAGATTTTTGCCTTACTCTCGTGCAATAACAAGTGAATAAACACTCATCTTGAGAATAACACATTCAACATGGAAAATATTAGCCACCCATTACTGTTCCGCGAGCGAAACAAATACACAAAAGAGAAGTTTACTTTGAAAATTAGAGATGGCACATGCAAATTTGCTTAGAACGGCAAAATATTACCGCATATAGGTAGATATAGTGGACTCAGGTGGCAAAACTGGTTTAAAGGATTTTGGATGCACAAGTAGAGGTCATACTTGGTGCAAAATGAAGGCTAGACAAAGAATGAGAAGCGACCAACCAAGAAACGAATAATCTCATAATCAAGCATTAAGCATAATTAACACCGAATAATGCACCACAAGTAGGATATAATTTTCATTGCATGATTATTGACTTTCGTGCATGCATAGGGAATCACAAACCTTAACACCAATATTCTTACTAGAGCACAATTACTCATCAACATAACTCACATATCACATCATCATATCTCAAAACTATTACTAAGAATCAAGTTTATTTTGTCCAATGATCTACATGACATTTTTTTTTACTTTATCCTTCTTGGATATCTATCACTTTGGGACTAATTTTCACGTGTTGCTTTTCATAAGCTCAAACAAATATGAGTGAAGATCATGAGCATAACAAAATTTTCTGTCTCAAAATAATTTAAGTGAAGCAAGAGAGAATTTCTTCAAAATTTTACTAATTCTCTAATAAATCTAAGTGAAGTAAGAGAGCATTTTTTTCAAAAATAACAAAGCACACCATGCTAAAAAAGATATGAGTGAAGCACTAGAGCAAGTCCTAGCTCATAAAAGATTTAAGTGAAGCATAGAGAGCAATTCTAACAAGTCATGATATAATTTTGGCTCTCTCAAATAGGTGTGTCCAGCAAGGATTGATGACTTAAAACACAAAGTAAAACAAGCAAAGAAACATATCATAAAAGACGCTCCAAGCAAAACACATATCATGTGACGAATAAAAATATAGCCTCGAGTAAAATACCGATAGTTGTTGGAAGAAAGCGGGGATGCCACTCGGGGGCATCCCCAAGCTTAGTTGGTTTCTCATTTTTGGATAATAGCTTGAGATGCCGGGGCATCCCCAAGCTTAGTGTCGGTGTACAAAAAGAGGGGTACACTTTTTGTACCCCTATGACTGTGCACGGGCAGTCTGAGCCACGAGCGCCGCCGCACCGAGCCCGGCAAGGGAGGTAGAACCAAGGTAAGGCCGAAGCCAAAGAGGAGCAGAACGACGCCAAGACCAAGACCACAAAGAGCAAAGGGGGCGAAGCGGGCCCCCCGGCAAGATCCTTGCCGGGAGGCGGTTTTCGCAAACCCGACATGACCCTTGCCGTGGCAGCTCGCCCCACACCTACGGAGCGGGTCACCCTTGAGTCCACTGCCCCCATGGGGCAAGGATTCGGGAGGCATCCCCGTGGTGGTATGCAGATCTTTGTGAAGACATTCAAGATCAGATGCACACTTTAGAAGATGATGATCCTTGGCGGGATCCCAGCCAAGGAAAATCACAAGGCCCCCGGCAAGAGCCTTGTCGGGGATGGCAGCAAGTGCCACGGGAAGACCCTTGTCGAGACCCCGACAAGACCCTTGCCGGGGCCGCGGCAAGGCCCTTGCCAAGGACACCCGCGGGGCCACCACCGGACCCGCACCAGTCACGCCTCCACCACTGTTCGCATGCAGCTGCCAACCCAACCAGCTGGGCAGGCACCTGCGTGGCGGCATGCAGATCCTGGTGGAGATCCACCGCTGCGCCACCTCAGCTGCCTGCCTGCCTACATGGCATCGCAGGCACCGCTGGCCAGGGCGCGTGTCGACGCGGAAGAGAGCCGCGACGGACGAGATAAGGCTCTCCCCCGCCCCCGATAAAGCAAGGACACCTAAGCAAGGCGCATTAAATGCACCTTGACATGTAATGCGAGGGATAACCTCGCATCACTGTACCCTTTCCACCTCCTGCGTGCCACTGTGGCAGCCCCTTTCCCTATAAAAGGAGGCTCCAGGCGACCAGGAAGAGGATTCGGCTTTTTGGAGCTCCTCACGCCCCATAGCTAGCTCAAGAACACAAACATATAATCCCCCAAAGCAGGACCTGGGTAAAGGAATCGTGTACTGCCTGCTCGATCCGCTCTTCTCACGGCCCCCACTCCCCGCAACCGCAGAAAGCGATCCGCATGATCCCATAGGTCTCGTTTCCCACCGACATATTTGGCGCGCCAGGTAGGGGAGCGCAGTTGTGAGAATCGGCTTTAGCAGTTAGTTCGACGCTTCTTCATCGTCATGGCGCCCAAGAAGAAGACGACGGTGGCGGTTGGCCCGTCGGACGCCGGGCATCCCGTCCCGACGCGGGCGAGCAGCGGACCGGTCGATGAAAGGACCCGGGGCGCTGTTCGCGAACACCAACACCGTGCCAGCAGCCGGAGTTTGGGAGGCGGCGATGTTCGTGCGCCCGGTAATGGGCCGCACGTCGCCAAATCCAAAGACGGAGCCGGGCCCTCCGCAGGTGGCGCGGGACCTTCCGAGGTCGCTGCTGCCCCGCCCGCTGGCGGCGCGAGGGCCTCCAGGACTCCCACTCCGGCGCCGACAGCGCGTTCCTCTCAAGCGGCGTGCGACGAGCGGCGTGATCGCCCCGAAGACCCCGGGCGTCGCCACGGGAAAAGCCCCGAGCGCCACTCCCGGGATGTAGAAGACCTTCCCGCTCGCCGAGGCGCTGGTGAAGACGGCGTGCGACCGCGCGGTCGTGATAGAGCTCCTTCTGACGTGGTCAGAAGTCGAAGCGCGTCACGATCCATGCAGGTTTCGCTGCCACCAACGCCAGCAGAAGCCCTGGCGCGCGCGCAGTTGCTCCTCGACTTTCCTCCCACTACGGGGAAACTCGACGAATGGAGAGCCACCATCCGAAGCCTTGTTGCGGTGGCCAACAAAGATGAGCTGACCCCGACGGAGCCCCCGGGTCGACGTTCCGACGGAGTCCCGCGTACCAGTGGTAGGAAGGCTGGTGGCGCCGCGACCACGGTGCACTCGCCTCCTCCTCGCCCGGTGCCACGGACACTTGACCATCGCGACGTTGCGGGCGACGAAATCTCCATAGCGTCGTCCGACCCGCGGACCCACCAGGACCAACGCCAGGTCCTTCGGGATCGGGAACATGAAGACGCTCGGACCACCATCGAGCGTCGGCGCGGAGCGCGCCACCAGTCAGATAGGCAAGCGGGGCCTGTTGTGGACCACCCAGCACCGGGGAACCCTGGGGGCCTGCCTTACGAGGTAGGCTGCCCGGCTTTTACCCATGAGCTGCGGCAGTTCCAGTGGCCCACTCACCGCACTTTCAAACCTTACGTGGGCGAGAAGTACGGCGGCAAGACCCACCCATCCGAGTTCCTCAGCATCTACACCATCGCGATGCAGGCTGCCGGAGCTCGTGACGATAAGGTGCTTGCAAATTACTCCCCGATGGCTCTTAAACCCAACGCCATGTCATGGTTGATGCACTTGCCGGTAGACTCCATTTCCTCCTGGTCGGATTTGTGCCATGAGTTCGTGGGCGCCTTCACTGGCGGTCACCAAGCTCATGGCCAAGCGAGTGATCTCCATGTCATTCCCCAGAAGGGAGGCGAGAGTCTCCGCAAGTACATACAGAGGTTCAGCCGGGTACAGTACAATGTCCCAGATGTTCACCCCGCCGCCATCATCAGCACGTTCCATCAGAACGTTCAGAACCGCAAGATGCGCGTAGAGCTGGCGATGAACAAGGTGAAAGATGTCGCGGAGCTCTATGTTCTCGCGGACAAATGTGCCCGGGCTGAAGAGGGGAGGAAGTACCCCGGCGAAGATGCCGGCGTGGAAACCGACTCCTCTGAAGAGGACACCGCCGTCCCGGCGAAGAAAGGCCGACACCGCAATAGGAAGCGTAAAGGGAAAGCTGTGCTTGCCGTCGAGGGGTCTGACGACACCGGCTCCACCAAGAAGACCAAGGCAGGTGACCCCGGCAAGGAAATTGTCGGATGTGTCGCCTGCCTTGGTCTTCTTGGTGGAGCCGGTGTCGTCAGACCCCTCAACGACAAGGGCAAGGAAATTGCCGGATGTGTCGCCTGCCAGGCCTTGGCGGTTCCCGAGAAGCCAGGAAACTCCGACAAGCGATACTGCAAGATCCATCGCACCAAAGGCCATGCTCTCCAAGACTGCCGGCAGGTTGAGCTCCTCGCTGAGAAGCAGAGGGCCGAATACGAGAGGCGGGACAAGGAGAAGGGCCAAGACGGTGCTGAGGGATCCGGCAAGAAACGCGACGCCCAGGCGGGCCGTCGCGGCAAGGATAAGCAACAAGAGAGGCCCGCTCGGGGCCGTGACAGAAAGCCAGAAGATGACGATCACGAAGAGGACGACGAGTCCGGCGACCAAGAGTTTCAGAAAGCTACAGAGGCCATGTGCGTTGACGGTGGCGCTTTGCTGCATGCCTCTCGGCGCCGGCTTAAATAGTGGACGCAAGAAATTACAGCAGCAGAGCCGTCGTTTGATGCCCAGAGGCCGCTGAAGTGGTCCAGCACACCTATCATTTTTGACTCTGAGGACCATCCTGATGGCACTACTGCGGTCGGGTGCTTGCCGTTGTTGGTTTCACCAACAATACTCAACCTCAAGGTGACAAAAATGTTAGTAGATGGCGGGGCCGGTCTGAACTTGATCTCGCCTGCCGTGATCGAGAAGCTGCAGATCCCTGATGGAGACCTCGAAGAAACGGGCACGTTTCAAGGGGTGAGCCCGGGGAGAAGCCAACCCAAGGGAAAGGTGACGTTGCCCGTAACTTTCGGGAGCGACCTGAACTTCAGGACGGAGAGGATTGTGTTGATGTTGCCAAGATCCCCTTGCCCTACAATGGGATCCTTGGCCGCCCAGCGCTGGCCAAGTTCATGGCGGCGGCGCACTACGCCTACAATACCCTGAAGATGCCAGGGCCCGTGACGATCATCACCATCCCCTCCGACAAGAAGGATGCGCTGATTTGCGCTGATCAAGTGTACTAGCAAGCAGTCGCAGCAGCCGCCACCGCTGGGGCACTCGCTCCTGCTGCCGGGACCCCGAGGGGGAGAAAGAAGAAGAAGGCCGGTGAGACCTCGGACACCCACTCCGGCAAGCGCACCTCTTCGGAGTGTAGTGCTGCCGTCGAGGATGTGCCAGAGAGCTCCGCCGGCGGAAGCAAGAAGTCCAGGGCCACGCCGCCGGGAAACAAGAAGGTTTCCGTCAACAAGGACGGCACGGGAGGAGCTTTCACCATAAGCTCCACCCTTGACGACAAATAGGAAGACGCGCTCGTCACCTTCCTGCGGGCGAATGTCGATGTGTTTGCATGGCAAGCTTCCGACATCCCCGGCGTTCCCAGGGAGGTGATTGAGCACCACCTTGCTGTCTGTCCTCATGCGCGGCCCGTCAAGCAGAAGGTCGGAAAACAAGCTTTGGAATGACAAGAGTTCATCACAGAAGAAATCCGGAAACTGGAGGCAGCGGGTTTGGCAAGAGGAGTGCTCCATCCGACGTGGTTGGCCAATCCGGTCGTAGTGCGCAAGGCAAATGGGAAGTGGAGGCTGTGTATTGATTACACAGATATCAATAAGGCTTGTCCTAAAGACTCCTTCCCGTTGCCGCGCATCGATCAGATTGTTGACTCCACTGCTGGGTGTGATCTGTTGTCATTCCTTGATGCCTACTCCGGCTACCACCAGATCTTCATGACGAAAGAAGACGAAGAGAAAACAGCATTCATCACCCCATGTGGTACGTATTGTTTCATATGGATGCCTTTCGGGTTGAAGAGTGCTGGATCGACGTTTGCGAGGGCGGTCCAGATTGGTTTTGAGCCCCAGCTCCATAGAAATATGAAGGCTTATATGGACGACATAGTGGTCAAAACCAAGGACAGGGCCACCCTCATATCAGATTTGCGGGAGACATTTGCAAATCTGCACAAGATCAACCTCAAGCTGAACCCTGAGAAGTGCGTCTTTGGCGTCCCGTCCGGCAAGCTTCTCGGGTTCTTTGTGTCGCAGCGGGGGATAGAGGCCAACCCGGACAAGATCAAAGCTATAGAGCAGATTGAAGCACCCAAGCGAATCAAGGATGTGCGCCGGCTCGCTGGTTGCGTCGTTGCCCTGGGCAGGTTCATATCCAAGTCCGCCGAGCGTGCCCTTCCCTTTTTCAAGATCCTGAAAAAGGCGGGCCCGGTGGAGTGGACACCAGAAGCCGAAGCGGCATTGCAAGATTTGAAGAAGTACCTCTCCTCCGCCCCAACACTAGTTGCGCCCAGGCTGCAGGAGCCGTTGCTGCTATACTTAGCGACAACGAACCAGGTGGTCAGCGCCGCACTAGTGACGCAGAGGGAGGTCGACGACGAGGTAATGGCAGCAACAGAGCCCGACGCCACCAGTGCGGAGGCGACACAGTTGGTCGAGGTGCCGCCAAAGAAGAAAGTGATGCAGCGCCCGGTCTACTTCGTTAGCTCCCTCTTGCAGGGGTCTAGGTCGAGGTACTCCAGTGTGCAGAAACTGCTCTTCGGCCTCCTCATGGCCTCGAGGAAGCTGCGTCACTACTTCCAGGCACACGAGATCACTGTCGTCACTCGTCTCCCTCTGCAGCGGATATTGCACAACCCAGATGTGATGGGGAGGATTGTGGAATGGGCACTAGAGCTGTCCAGCTTTAGCCTCAAGTTTGAAAGTACTTCGATGATCCAGAGCCGAGTCCTGGCGGAGTTCATTGCAGAATGGACCGCCACACCTGACAAAGAAGCCCAAGAGACTGCTCTCCCCGGCAAGGAGGCAAGTTGCGATTGGATTATGTACTTTGATGGGGCTTTCTCCCTCCAGGGTGCCAGGGCTGGCGTACTGCTCGCTGCCCCCACCGGAGAGCACCTCAAGTACGTGATCCAGATGCACTTCTCCAGGGAGGCGTCAACAAACAACACGGCGGAATACGAAGGGCTGCTTGCCGGTCTTAGGATCGCGGCGGACCTCGAAATAAAAAAGCTCATCGTCAGGGGCGACTCGCAGCTTGTCGTCAATCAAGTCAATAAGGATTACCAGAGCCCGTTGATGAAGGCCTACGTTGATGAAGTGAGAAAGCTGGAAGAGTGTTTCGACGGTATCCAGGCTGAATACGTTGCCCAAACGGAGAACGATATCGCCGATTACCTGTCGAAGCGCGCTATCCTCAAGCTACCTGTGGAACCAGGTACCTTTGTGCTTCAGCTAACTCAGCCATCCGTTGATCCATCAACAGAGCAGAACAAGAGAAGGAAATCAGGACCCGGCAAGTACTTTCCCGCCGAGCTCCCCGGAGCCGCCGGCAAGGATGTTGCCGAGGACACTGAACCCGCAACGGGATGGCTAGCTCCGGCAGGACGCCAAGCTCTTGCCGTCGAGACAGCCGCCCCTATAGCGGAGGAAATGCCTTTAGTCCTCGCCGTCGAGCCTTAGGCTCCAGCGTGGGCACAACATACTGTCCGATTCCTCCAGACAGGGGAGCTTCCTGAGGAGCAGGAAGAAGCGGAAAAAGTAGCCCGTCGCTCTGCCATGTACTAGTTCGTCAATGACGTCCTGTACAGGAAGAGACCGAACGGTGTGAAATTGAAGTGCATCCCTCGAGAGGAAGGACTGGAGCTGTTGGCAGAGATACATGGAGGCATATGTGGATCCCACATTGGGTAGAGAGCCCTTGCCGGCAAGGCGTTCCGACAGGGTTTCTTCTGGCCCACCGCCCTCCAGGATGCAACGACACTCGTCACCAGGTGTGAGGCGTGTCAATTCCATTCAAGAAAGCTTCATCAACCAGCTCAAGCCCTTCAAACCATTCCTCTCTCCTGGCCCTTCTCGGTCTGGGGGCTCGACATACTGGGCCCTTTCCCCCGCGCTGTCGGGGGCTTTGAGTACTTGTACGTAGCCATCGGCAAGTTCACAAAGTGGCCAGAAGTGGAGGCAGTGAGGAAGGTCACAACTCAGTCAGCCGTCAAGTTCTTCAAGGGGCTAGTGTGCCGTTACAGTGTACCCAACCGGATCATCACCGACAACGGTACGCAGTTCACAAGCCGCACCTTCATGCAATATACTCAGGACCTCGGCAGCAAAGTCTGTTTCGCTTCCGTCGCTCACCCGCGGAGCAACGGGCAAGCTGAGAGGGCAAATGCTAAAGTGTTGCGAGGCTTAAGGACCAAGACCTTTGACAGACTGCACAAGAGCGGAAGGCGCTGGATTGATGAGTTGCTGACGGTTCTCTGGTCAATCAGGACGACACCAAATCGAGCCACCGGCCAGACACCCTTTGCCCTGGTATACGGGGCAGAAGCAGTTATCCCCACTGAACTCATATACGGGTCACCTCGAGTGCTCGCTTATGATGAGCTTGAGCAAGAGCAACTGCGGCAAGACAACGCACTGCTCCTTGAGGAAGATCGTCTTCGGGCGGCTGTGAGAGCAGCACGCTACCAGCAAGCCTTGCACCACTATCATAGCCGCAGGGTTCATGCCCGGAGCCTTGAGGAAGGCGACCTTGTTCTTCGGCGCGTTCAATCGCCCAAGAATTCCAACAAGTTGACGCCAAAGTAGGAAGGCCCTTATCGGGTAATACGAGTCACCAGGCCCGGCGCAGTCCGCCTGGAGACCGAAGATGCCGTTCCGGTGAGCAACTCCTGGAACATCGAGCATCTTCGCAAGTTTTACCCATAAGGCGCGGCTTGTTGGGCCTCCCGTCAAGCCACCTTTTATACAAGCATTGCCGATGATGCATGTAACCCTTTGTACAAAGCCAGGCGCAGACCCTGAGCGTAAATGAAGCGCTGGCGCCCTAACTTATAGCATGCATGCTAGATCGAGTCTCGTTCTTGGTTAGGGTTGATAGTGCTTAGCGGCGGCTAACCCCTAGCTTAGAGGTCAAGTGTGCGTCTCTTTGTCATTCTTTTGTCTCCTTTGGTTCGTAGGGCTCGGATATCCTTGCCGGATCACTTGAGGATGAAAAAAAAGGAGAAAAGGGACGGACCCCGGCAAGCCAGTGTTGCCGGGGGCTGCAAGTACAAAGATTCACCCACGGCGAACCAGAGTTGCTGGGGGCTGCAGTTTCAGATAAGTTCTTCATCCCTTATCATGCATTCTCTTATGGACTGAGGTATGCGAAACCTCGTTTCTTCCTAAAGCTACCGTGCTCCCCTAACTCTAGGCCCTAGGGCTCGTTCCTGGGGCCAGGTTTGGTCGTAGTCGCGGCAGCGAAGGGACGAAACGAGGAGCCTGAACCCGCCTCATCCCTGCCTCCGCCGAAAGCGTGAGAAAGGTCAAGTGACGTGGGAAGACGGCAGGGCCTGCTGCCGAGCACGGAAGTGTCTATCTTAAAGATATCAAGGATTTGCCCCTTGACGTGGGTTCCACCCGCAAGACAAGTGACCCGGCAAGCATCCCTTTTTCATTAAAAACATTCCACTCAGGTACAGTTCATGGAGAATGAAAAACATGAATGATGGGATTACAAGCTTTAAATTCAGCTAAGGCCCGAAGGCTTACAAACTAAAGAGAGATAAGGTGCCCGTAATCCCTTTCTTGTTCCTCTCTTCAGGAGGCAGGTCAAGGAGGCGAAAAGGGCAAAAGGGGCACCTAGACGAGCTACAGGTGGCAGAAGACACCAAGAGAACATCTCGGTGGTCGTCCAAAGGCTGGATGGTGATGGCAGCGCGGGAGGCAGAGCTCGAAGACGAGGCGGCAGGACGTCAGCACGCGTCGAAGGCGTCGTGTCCACGTACTCCGAGTTGACGGCCTTGCCGCCCGCCCGCTTCCTCTTCCGCAGCCTCCCAACGCCAGTCGCCCAAGGAGACGACCCCGAGAAGTTCAAGGAGCCGGCGACACGGATGATGGGGTCGCCGGTGCCGCACGGAGCGGCGCCAGACACCTAGTCGGACCCGTCATCCTGCCGCCCGCTACCCTCGTCGTCGCTGCCGCTGTCCTCCTCGTCACTCCCACTCGAGGAGGAGTCTTCGCTATCGGAGGAGCTCTCCACGCAGCACCTTGCCAGAGTTCCGAAGCACCCAAAGACCTTGACGGAGAGGAGACCGCCCCCATCAGCTTAAAATGGAGGGTGAGCCCCTCCGTCAGGCGGTGGATACGGGGGAATGTCTTCCACCCTCGACCAAGATACATCACATTAGGGGCTGGGAAGTCGACGCGGACTCGCGTACCGCTGATTCCACAGCCCCTCATGTGCAGCCTCAGTGTCTCAGGCGGGTCCAGCTCCATCTCGCTCGCGAATGGAGTCGGGAGACGAAGACAACGGCGAGGCGGCCGCCGCAGCCTGACGAAGAACTCACAAGGGTGGTCCCCAACGTGGCCCTCCATGGGGAGAGGAACTGCTAGCGGAGGTGAAGCCGGCGCACCGCCCCGTCCTCCTCTTCCTCGAGCGCCTCTGTCTCGCCCACGGCCTCGCCCTCTCCCCCTTCCCCTCGTGGCTGGCTCTGCCACCGCAGGTGCAGGAGAAGGAGGGACGCGTTGTCGAGCGGCGACCCTCGTCGCCACCGTCGAAGGTCCAGGGTTCCCTTTATCCATGGCGAATGAGAGGGAGGGGAGCAGAAGCTGAAGAAGTGAGATGGAGGAATGCAGGGCAACGACCCCCCGCTCTTTATAAAGGAGCAGGGTGGGGGCTCGACCACCCCGTTCCGCCAATGAGGACATGAATGGCGGAGGAGACCGAGGCCGATCCGCCGCCCCAGCCCGCGACGGCCCGGCTTCCCGCCTCCACCAACTGCCACCCCAGGCGCATGAGCGCCGCGTGGCGAACGTGCAGGACCGAAGCGGCGGGTGAGGTGACTTCTCCCCGCCCCGTGACTAAAGGGAGTGGGCGCCTTGAAAGACCACGCCTCGGCCCCGTCCAGTAAATGGGCCACGCCTCCACGCCTCCCTCCGTTTATGGGGAAGACGCGAGCCGCCCCCTTTTTTCTACGACGTGACGCATGCGTGCAGAGGCCAGCCTCACGCATGCCGCCCACGTCATGGCCGCCTCCCCACGTCGCGCCACGCGCGGGAAGCATGGGAGGCGCAGCGCGCGAAGAAACTTACCGCGGTAAAAACCGCCCTGCCTGCCCGCGCACCGTTCTTGGGCCTGGCCCAACATTGCGTAGCGCTTATGTGTGGCCCAGGCTCGGGGGCTCCTGTCGGTTTACAAAAAGAGGGGTACACTTTTTGTACCGCTATGACTGTGCACGGGCAGTCAGAGTCACGAGCGCCGCCGCACCGAGCCCGGCAAGGGAGGTAGAACCAAGGTAAGGCCGAAGCCAAAGAGGAGCAGAACGACGCCAAGACCAAGACCACAAAGAGCAAAGGGGGCAAAGCAGGCCCCCCTGGCAAGATCCTTGCCGGGAGGCGGTTTTCGCAAACCCGACAAGACCCTTGCCGTGGCAGCTCGCCCCACACCTACGGAGCGGGTCACCCTTGAGTCCACTGCCCCCATGGGGCAAGGATTCGGGAGGCATCCCCGTGGTGGTATGCAGGTCTTTGTGAAGACATTCAAGATCAGATGCACAGTTTAGAAGATGATGATCCTTGGCGGGATCCCAGCCAAGGAAAACCACAAGGCCCCCGACAAGAGCCTTGCCGGGGATGGCAGCAGGTGCCACGGCAAGACCCTTGTCGGGACCCCGACAAGACCCTTGCCGGGGCCGCGGCAAGGCCCTTGCCAAGGACACCCACGGGGCCACCATCGGACCCGCACCAGTCACGCCTCCACCACCGTTTGCATGCAGCTGCCGACCCAACCAGCTGGGCAGGCACCTACATGGCGGCATGCAGATCCTCGTGGAGTCCCACCGCTGCGCCACCTCAGCTGCCTGCCCGCCTACATGGCATCGTAGGCACCGCTGGCCAGGGCGCGTGTCGACGCGGAAGAGAGCGGCGACGGACGAGACAGGGCTCTCCCCCGCCCCCGATAAAGCAAGGACACCTAAGCAAGGCGCATTAAATGCACCTTGTCATATAATGCGAGGGATAACCTCGCATCACTGTACCCTTTCCACCTCCTGTGTGCTACTGTGGCAGCCCCTTTCCCTATAAAAGGAGGCCCCAGGTGACCAGGAAGAGGATTCGGCTTTTTGGAGCTCCTCACGCCCCATAGCTAGCTCAAGAACACAAACATATAATCCACCAAAGCAGGAGTAGGGTTTTACGCATCTTCGCGGCCCGAACCTGGGTAAAGGAATCGTGTACTGCCTGCTCGATCCGGTCTTCTCACGGCCCCCGCGCCCCGCAACCGCAGAAAGGGATCCTCGTGATCCCATAGGTGTCGTTTCCCACCGACACTTAGGCTCTTACATCCTTCCTTCATCCATCGTAAGATAACCCAAAACTTGAAAACTTCAATCACACAAAACTCAACAAAACCTTCGTGAGATCCGTTAGTGTAAGAAAAATAAATCACTACTATAAGTGCTGTATCAAACCAATTCTTATTTTTTTTGTATTATCTACTGTATTCTAACTTTTCTATGGCAAAAACTCATCAAAGAAAACCATAGAGCCATCAAAATAAGCACACAACACAAAGAAAAACAGAATCTGTCAAAACAAAACAGTCTGTAGAAATCTGATTTGTTCCAATACTTCTGGAACTCCAACAATTCTGAAAATCTAGGAAAGCCTGTATAATTTGTATATTGATCTTCTTAAAAAATAATTGACATTTTATCCCGTTCTGGTGATTTTTAACAATTATTTTTGTGAGCACAAAGTTTCTGTCTTTTTGAGCAAGATCAAACAACTATCACCCAAGAAGATCCTATTGGTTCTACTTGGCACAAACACTAATTAAAACACAAAAAACACAATCATAATAGTAGAATAATTGTACTAACACTCAAGAACAGAAAGCAAAAAGCATTTTTTTTATAAATTAGGTTGCCTCCCAACAAGCGCTATAGTTTTACGCCCCTAGCTAGGCATAAGATTTAAAGATGCTCACACGAAAGATAAGAATTGAAACACAAAGAGAGCATCATGAAACATATGATAAACACATTTAAGTCTAACATACTTCCTATGCATAGGAATTTTATAAGCAAACAAATTATCAAGACAAGAAACATCTAACATATGCAAAGAAGAGGAGTAAAGAATTGATGATCTTAACATAACGAGAGGTAATTTAGTCACATGAAAATTTCTACAACCATATTTTCCTCTCTCATAATAATTACATGTAGGAACATAATCAAATTCAACAATATAACTATCGTATAAAATTTTCTCTTCATGATCCACATGCATGCAAAGTTGACACTCTTCCAAAATAGTGGGATTATAATTAAATAAAGTCAAGACCTCTCCAAGCCTACTTTCATCAAAAAATTCTTAAGATTGAATACTCTCCAAATATGTGGGATTATTTTTACCTAAAGTTGACGCTCTTCCAAGCCCACTTTCAATATTATTGCAAACATATTACCAATAACATATTCATTATGAGGCTTAAATAAACTTTCAAGATCATAAGAAGCATCACCCCAATAATGATGATTACAATGAGTAGTGGACATAAAAAGATCAACATACCCAAGCTTGGGGTTTTGCATATCATTAACACAATTTACATTAATAGAATTTATAGTAAAATCACTGCAATCATGCTTTTCATTCAAGGAGCTATCATGAATCACTTCATAAATTTCTTCATCACAATTTTCAGATTCACGAATCTCAAGCAAAACTTCATAAAGATAATCTAGTGCATTCAACTCACTAGCAATTGGTTCATCATGATTGGATCTTTTAAAAAGATTAGCAAGTGGATGGGGATCCATATCAATAGATTTTGAGCAAGCGAAGATGCAAGCAAGTAGAAGGCACATGGTAACACAAGTAGAGATAGGAAACAATAGATCTGACGAGAAAAAGGCGAACGAAAAATAGGGCAAACAAAATGGCAAATTTTTGTGAAGTGGGGGAGAGGAAAACGAGAGGCAAATGGCAAATAATGTAAATTGAGAGTAGAAGAGATTTGTGATTAGGAACCTGGTTTATGTTGAAGATCCTCCCCGGCAACGGCGCCAGAAATTCCTTTTTATGTCGCTTGAAGCTACGTCGGTATTTCCCCAAAGATGATGGGATGATGCAGCACAGCAGCGGTACGTATTTCCCTCAGAAATAAAACCAAGGTTATTGAACCAGTAGGAGAACCAAGCAACACAACGTAAACAGCCTCTGCACACAAATAACAACACCTCGCAACCCGACGTGTTAAAGGGGTTGTCAATCCCTTTCGGGGTACGACGCCAAAAACGGTGCATGGACGGGAGAAAGTTGTAATAGATTGAAATAATAGATCGCAAATAAAATAAAGTGCAGCAAAGTATTTTTGTATCTGTGGTTTTATAGATCTGAATAAAAAATGTAAATAAAATAGATCGCAAAGCAAATATATGAGAAAGAAGACCACTACTAGAAAAAAGGCTGTTAGTGGCGCACCAGTTTTTTCTATTAATGGCGCACTATTGGTGCGCCACTATTGACACGCCACTAGTAACAAATAGTAATGGCGCACCACATAGTGCGCCATTACTATGTCCAACAGTGCGCCATTACTATGCCTCCTAGGGGGCCATATTTACCTTCACGTATGCCCCCAAGTCAATATACTCTAACATAGGTGACTTTGTCACCGCCCAATTCTAGATGAATTTCTCATGTGTTTCTCCGTGCTCTTGCATTTGTCTCATGCATATTTGTTTCCCCTTTCAAAAAATACTTCATCTAGATTTTTTTCATTCCATTTCTTTTCATTTCTGCATTCCCTGCATCCAATTCATTGCAAATCTTTCAGCTAATTCCTTGCAAATCCTTGTGAGATCTTAATTGCCTAGTGAGCTGAGGTGACAAGTGTTTTCACTGTGATGAACTCGGTCACACCGGTTTGTTTTCTTTGGCCCAACCGAAATTTTTCGGTGCCATCAAAGCACACACCTCGGTGCAACCGATTTCACTGCTGAAATGACAGCTTGCCACTTGTTCCTGCATTCTTTTCACTCCAGCTCCACTCAATGATTTGTGTCCTCTACCAGCATCACATTTGACTTGCTGCTTTGCTTTGTGACTCAAGGACCAAACCCATTTGCAACAAAACATCCATAAGAGCCCTTCTTGGAAACTAATGTCAAAGGGGGGAGAGAGAGATCACATCAAAGCTTGATAATTTCTATAGGGGGAGAGAGAATACTCAGGGGGAGAGAGTTCTTCAATGAGAAAGAAATATCACATCAAAGACCCCAGATGCTTGGTGTTCAAGAGGAGAGAAGTCACATGTCTTTAAGAGGGGAAAGACATGTTCATATTTGGTTGTTTGCTTTAGAAGGAAATTCTTGAATCTTTGCACATATTTACCTTTGGGACATGTCCATATCCAATAGAGTACTCAGTACTCACTCTCTACATGTCATCCCGGTCTGGGTACTCTTGTGGTTTCTTTTGTTTGCTCTGGCTAGTACATGTATCTGTGTTATCTAACCTTGTTTACTCAGGTTCATTCCTTCCTAAGCCAACTCAATACCACAAGGTAAGTATATGCATCACAGTCATGTATATGAGGATTTCTTGCTGATGTACATACTGTTTGCAAGAAGGACTCATGAACATGAAGGTACATTTCCCATATTCACATCATTTACTCTGATACATATAGCCAAGATACATGTAACACATTGCTTACTCTGCCATGCTTATGCATTCACATGCTCTTATATTCCATATTTACATGATTGCAAACATGTAGGGGGAGCCCATGCATGTTACATGTCTTTCCAAATCTTTACTTGTTATTCCCTATATCTTTATCTAGAGCTTTGATGTATGTTGTCATCAATTACCAAAAAGGGGGAGATTGAAAGCACAAGTGCTCCCTGGGTGGTTTTGGTAATTAATGTCAACATACCTCTTGTTGGACTAATGCTTCTACCTAGTATGTTTCAGATAAGTTCAAAAATGGAGTGGCATGGACTAGAGGATGTGGAACCTCCTCAATTTTCAAAGGACAAAGGATTGGCTCAAGCTCAGGACTCCACATTTTCTATTTTAGTGATCCAAGATCACATTGAGTTCATAGGGAAGCCAATACTATTAAGAGGGGATGAGGTGTTGCTTAATGGCTTGCTTGCTCAAAGTGCTTAGTGATATGCTCCAAAAACCCTCAACTACTTTCTCACATCCACATATGTCCCAAACCAAAAGTCCAACTCGGCCCCACCGAAACTGTCTATCCGGCGCCACCGAGTTCAATTGTCATAGCCACTGCCAGAAACCCTAATCAATTCGGTCTCACCGATAGGGATCTCGGTCTCACCGAGATGGGATTGCAAACTCTCTGTTGCCTATTGCAATAATTTCGGTCCCATCGAAACATGCAATCGGTCCCACTGAGATTGCAATGCAAACTCTTGGTCACCCCTTCGTAACGTTTCGGTTTAACCGAGATGAGAGAATCGGTCCCACCGAGTTTGCCTGACCAACTCTCTGTTTGTCTATTACCAAAATTGGTCTCATCGAGTTTGTGTAATCGGTCTCACCAAGATTACGTTGTGCCCTAACCCTAATGAAATCGGTCTCACCGAGTTGACGTGTCGGCACCACCGAAAACCCTAACGGTCACATTATGAACCAAATCGGTCTGACCGAGTTCTCTGAATCGGTCCCACCGAGTTTGGTGATTTGTGTGTAACGGTTAGATTTTGTTTTGAGGCTATATATACCCCTCCACCCACTCTTCATTCGTGGAGAGAGCCATCAGAACATGCCTACACTTCCAACACATATTTTCTGAGAGAGTACTACCTTCACTTGTGTTGAGAGAGAGCTGAGTGTTGCGGAGACTATCATTTGAAGCACAAGAGCAAGGAGTTCATCATCAACACACCATTTGTTACTTCTTGGAGAGTGGTGTCTCCTAGATTGGCTAGGTGTCACTTGGGAGCCTCCGTCAAGATTGTGGAGTTGTCGGTGGGAACGACACCTATGGGATCACAAGAATCCCTACTACGGTTGCAGGGCGCGGGGTCATGAGAAGAGCGGATCAAACAGATAGCACACGGTTTCTTTATCCAGGTTCGGGCCGCGAGGATGAGTAAAACCCTACTCCTGCTTTGGTGGATTGTTTATCTGTGTTCTTGAACTAGCAATGGGGCGTGAGGAGCTCCAAAAAGCCGAATCCCCCTCCTGGTCACCTTGGGCCTCCTTTTATAGGGAAAGGCGTTGCCACAGTGGCACACAGGAGGTGGAAAGGGTACAGTGATGCGAGGTTATCCCTCGCATTACATGACAAGGTGCATTTAATGCATCTTGCTTAGGTGTCCTTGCTTTATCGGGGACGGGGGAGAGCCCTGTCTCGTCCGTCGCCGCTCCCTCTTGCGTCGACACGCGCCCTGGCCAGCGGTGCCGCGGTGCCATGTAGGCAGGCAGGCAGCTGAGGTGGCGCAGTGGTGGGTCTCCACGAAGGTCCGCATGCCGCCACGCAGGTGCCTGCCCAGCTGGTTGGGTCGGCAGCTGCATGCGAACGGCGGTGGAGATCTGATTGGCATGGGCCTGATGGTGGCCCTACGGGTGTTCATGGCAAGGGCCTTGCCGGGGCCCCGACAAGGGTCTTGCCGTGGCGCTTGCTGTCATCCCCGACAAGGCTCTTGCTGGGGGCCTTGTGGTCCTCCTTGGCTGGGATCCCGCCGAGGATCGTCATCTTCTAAAGTGTGTATCTGATCTTGAATGTCTTCACAAAGATCTGCATGCCACAACGGGGATGTCTCCCGAATCCTTGCCCCATGGGGGGTAGTGGACTCAAGGGTGACTTGCTTCGTAGGTGTGGGGCGAGCTGCCACGACAACGGTCTTGCCGGGTTTGCTAAAACCACCTCCCGGCAAGGATCTTGCCGGGGGAGTCCGCTTCGTCCCCTTTGCTCTTTGTGGTCTTGGTCTTGGCGTCCTTCTGCTTCTCTCGAGCTTCGGTCTTACCTTGGCTCACCTCCCTTGCCTTGCTCAGTGTGGTGGAGCTCGTGGCTTAGACTGCCCGTGCACAGTTATAGGGGTACAAAAAGTGTACCCCTCTTTTTGTACACCGACAGGAGCCCCCGGGCCTGGGCCACACATAAGCGCAATCGCGTCGTTGGTCTAGGCCCAAAAATGGTGCGCAGGCAGGCGGGGCGGTTTTTACCGCGGTAAGTCTCTTCGCGCGCTGCGCTTCCCACGCTTCCCGTGCGTGGCGCGGCGTCAGGAGGCGTGTGTGACGTGGGCGGCTTGCATGGGGCTGAGCTCTGCACGCATGCGTCACGTCGTAGTAAAGGGGGCGGTTCGCGCCTTCCCCATAAACGGAGGGAGGCGTGGAGGCGCGGCCCATTTACTGGACGGGGCCAAGGTGTGGTCTTCAAGGCGTCCACTCCCCATGATCACGGGGTGGGGAGAGGTTGCCTCATCCGTCGCCTCGGTCCTGCACACCTGCCACGTGGCTCTCATGCGCTTGGGGTGGTGAACGGTGGAGGCGGGAAACCGGTCCGCCACGGGCTGGGGCAGCGGATTGGTCCCAGTTCCCTGCGCCTTCCGCGTTTTGATTGGCTGAGCGGGGCGGCCGAGCCCCCACTCTGTTCCTTTATAAAGAGCGGGAGGGGGGATGGCGTCCCGCATTCCTTCATCTCCTCCTTCCTTCAGCTTCTGCTCCCCCCTTCCATCCGCCATGGAGAGAGGGAACCCTGGTCCTTCAACGGTGGCGGCGAGGGTTGCCGCTCGACAACGCGTCCCTCCTTCTCCTGCACCTGCGGTGGCAGAGCCAGCCGCAAGGGGAAGGGGGAGGGGGCGAGGCCGTGCGCGAGGCCGAGGCACTCGGGGAAGAGGAGGAAGGGGCGGCGCGCCGGCCAACACGTGTCAAGGACGTATGAAGGCTTGCCGGCTGCGTCACGGCTCTCAGCAGGTTTATTTCCAAGTCTGCAGAACGCGCCCTGCCGTTTTTCAAAATTTTGAAAAAGGCGGGTCCAGTAAAATGGACTCCGGAAGCGGAGGCTGCGCTGCAGGACTTGAAGAAACACCTGTCCTCCGCTCCAATACTTGTCGCGCCTAAACCACAAGAGAAGTTGCTGCTATACCTAGCGGCAACCAATCAAGTGGTTAGTGTTGCGTTAGTAGCGGAGAGGGAGGCAGATGATGAGCCAGCAACCGCGGCAAGCACGTCCAACGACAAGCAGGGGGCTTCCCCGACAAGCTCTGGCCCCGACAAGGATGAATCTGCGCAGGAGCAAGTGGAGATGCTGCAGAAGAAAATGGTGCAGCGCCTAGTTTACTTTGTCAGCTCCCTCCTGCAGGGGGCTAGGTCAAGGTACTCTGGTGTGCAGAAATTGCTTTTCGGCCTCCTTATGGCCTCGAGAAAGCTGCGCCATTACTTCCAAGCACACGAGATTACAGTTGTCACCCGCTTTCCGCTGAAGAGGATACTGCAGAATCCATAAGCAACAGGCAGGATTGTCGAGTGGGCACTAGAACTGTCGAGCTTCGGTCTCAAGTTCGAGAGCACCTCGACTATCCAAAGCAGAGCATTGGCGGAGTTCATAGCGGAGTGGACACCGAAACCGGACGAAGATATCCCAGAGACGAGCATCCCCGCCAAAGAAGCAAGCAAAAAGTGGCTGATGTACTTTGATGGTGCTTTCTTGCTGCAAGGCACCGGTGCTGGCGCGTTACTCATCGCGCCCACCGGAGAGCACCTCAAGTACGTAGTCCAGATGCACTTACCCAAGGAGCAAGCAACCAACAATACTGCAGAGTATGAAGGTCTGCTCGCCGGTCTCAGGATCGCGGCAGAACTTGGGATCAAGAAGCTCATTGTTAGGGGTGACTCGTAGCTTGTCGTCCGCCAAGTGAACAAGGATTACCAGAGTCCGTTGATGGAAGCATACGTTGATGAAGTGAGGAAGCTGGAAGAGCACTTTGACGGCCTGCAAATGGAACACATTCCAAGAGCTGAGAACGACATCGCTGGTGGCCTGTCGAAGTGCGCAGCATTTAAGTTACCTGTGGAACCAGGAACCTTTGTGCTCAAGCTGACTCAGCCATCCGTAACGCCATCAACCAGACAGAGCAAGAAGAGGAAGTTGGTCTCCGGCGACTATCTTCCGGTAGAGCTCCCCGGAGCCGCTGCCAAGAAGGTCCCCAAGATCGACGCCAAGAGCGCCGAGGATCCGTCTGCTCCAGAAAACCCCAGGGTTTGTTCCGTAGAAGTAAGCGTTCCCGACAAGTTTTGCTCCGGCAAGCTTGCCGGGGAACTTCAAGCTCCGGCTGAGCCCCATATCCTCGCCGTAGAAGCAGACGTTCCCGCAGCAGCAGATGTGCCTTCAGTCCTTGTTGTCGAGCCACAGGCTCCAGCATGGGCGCAACAGACTGTCCATTTCCTCCAGCACGGAGAACTTCTCGAAGAACAAGAAGAAGCGGAAAGAGTAGCCCGGCGCTCGAGTATGTACCAGTTCGTCGACAACACACTGTACAGAAGAGGGCGCAACGGTGTGAAATTGAAGTGTATTTCCCGGGAAGACGAACAGGAGCTGTTGGCAGAGATACATGGAGGCATATGTGGACACCACATTGGCGCAAGAGCACTTGCCGGCAAAGCGTTCCGGCAAGGTTTCTTCTGGCCGACAGCCCTCCAGGATGCAACTGCACAAGTAACCAAGTGTGAAGCGTGCCAGTTCCATTCCAAGCAGATACACCAGCCAGCTCAAGCTCTCCAGACGATCCCTTTATCCTGGCCATTTTCGGTCTGGGGGCTCGACATCCTCGGCCCCTTCCCCCGAGCTGTCGGGGGCTTTGAGTACTTGTACATTGCAATCGACAAGTTCACAAAGTGGCCGGAAGTGGAACCAGTGAGGAAGGTGACAGCACAGTCAGCCATCAAGTTCTTCAGGTCGATTGTCTGCCGCTTTGGGATCCCCAACAGGATCATCACCGACAACGGTACACAATTCACGAGCCGCGCCTTCATGCAATACGTCCAAGATCTCGGCGCCAAGGTCTGCTTCGCTTCTGTTGCTCATCCCAGGAGCAACGGTCAGGCTGAAAGGGCCAATGCCGAAGTACCGCGTGGACTCAAGACCAGAACTTTCGACAGGCTGCACAAGTGCGGAAGAAACTGGATCGAGGAGCTGCCGGTGGCTCTTTGGTCGATCAGAACGACGCCAAATCGAGCCACTGGCCAGACACCATTTGCTCTAGTCTATGGAGCAGAAGCAGTTACCCCCACGGAACTCGTATACGGGTCACCTCGAGTGCTCGCTTATGATGAGCTTGAGCAAGAGCGGCTGCGTGAAGAGGACGCGCTGCTCCTTGAGGAAGATCGTCTTCAGGCTGCTGTGCGAGCCTCTCGCTACCAGCAAGCTTTGCATCGCTACCATAGCCGCAAAGTTAAAGCCAGAAGCTTCGAGGAAGGCGACCTTGTTCTTCGACGCGCCCCGTCCGCCAAGAATCATAACAAGTTGACGCCGAAGTGGGAAGGCCCTTACCGGGTGAGACGAGTCACGAGGCCCAGCACTGTCCACCTCGAGACCGAAGATGGCACTCCGGTGAGCAACTCCTGGAATATTGAGCATCTTCGTAAGTTTTACCCGTAAGGCGCGGTTGTCGGGCCCCGCCCGGGAACCAACCTTTTGTACAAGTCTTGCTGCAGCTGCATGTAATCCTTTGTACAAAGCTAGGCGCAGACCCTGAGCAGCAGTAAAAGAAGCGCTGGCGCCCTAAGTTTTAGCATGCATGCTGAGTCGAGTCTCGTCCTTGGTTAGGGTTGATAGTGCCTAACAGCTGCTAACCCCTAGCTTAGAGGTCGAGTCTGCGTCCCTTTTTCCTGTTCCTTCGTTTCCTTTGGTTCGCAGGGTTTTGCATATCCTGGCCAGACCGCTTAAGGACGAAGAAGAGAAGAAGGGCGGACCAGCACCTGGTCCCCGGCATGCCAGTGTTGCCGGGGGCTGCAAGTATGAAGATTTGCCCGTGGCAAGCCAAAGTTGCTGGGGGCTGCAATCCCAGATAAGTTTTTGCATCCCTTGTCATGCATTCTCTTATGAACTGTGGAATACGAAAACCTTGTTTCCTCCTAAAAGCTACCGTGCTCCCTTAACGACAGGCCCCAGAGCGCGTTCCTGGGGCCCGTTTTGGTAGTAGTCGCGGCGGCAAAGGGGTGGAACGAGGAGCCCGAACCCGCCTCATCCTTTCCTCCGCCAAAGGCATGAGAGAGGTCGAGTGGCGCGGGAAGACGGCAGGGCCTGTTGCCGGGCAAAGAAGTGTCTATCTTAACGATATAAAGGATTCGCTCCTTGGCGTGGGTTTTACCCACAGGACAAATGGCCCGGCAAACATCCCCTTTTCATTAAAAACATTCCGCTCAGGTACAGTTTAGAGAGAATGAAAAACATGAAAGATGGGATTACAAGTTTTAAACACAGCTAAGGCCCGAGGGCTTACAGATTGAAAAAAGATAAGATCCCGTAGTCCCTTTCTTGTCTCTCTCCTCAGGAGGTAGGACAAGGAGGCGAAAAGGGCAAAAGGGGCGCCTAGGCGAGCTACGGGTGCCAGAAGACACCAACAGAACGCCCCGGGGGCCGGCCGAAAGCTGGACGGTGATGGCGGCGCCGGAAGAAGGGCTCTATGAGGCGACAGGGCGTCAGCACGCTGTCGAGGGCGCCGTGCCCTCGTACTCCGAGTTGACGGCCTTGCCGCCAGCCCTCTTCCTCTTCCGCAGCCTCGCCACACCAGCCGCCAAGGAGGCGACCCCGAGAAGCTCAAGGAGCCGGCGACACGGATGATGGGGTCGCCGGTGCCACACGGAGCTGCGACCGACGCCTAGTCGGACCCGTCATCCCGACGACCGCTGCCCTCGTCGTCACTGTCGCTCCCCTCCTCGTCACTCTCGCTCAAGGAGGAGCTTTCGCTGTCGGAGGAGCTATCCACGCAGCACCGGGCCCGGGTCCCGAAGTCCCCGAAGGCCTTGACGGAGAGGAGATCGCCCTCCATCAACTTAAAATGGAGGGTGAACCCCTCCATCAAGCTATGGATATGGGCGAATGTCTTCCACCCTCGGCCAAGATACACCACGTCGGGGGCTGGGGACTCGACGTGGACCCGCGTGCCGCTGATCCCGCAGCCCTTCATGCGCAGCCTTAGCGTCTCGGGTTGCTCCATCTCCATCACGCTTGCGAAGGGAGCCGGGAGGCGGAGGCGGCGGCGAGGCGCCCGGCGCAGCCTGATGAAGAACTCGCAAGGATCGTCCCCGAGGTTGACCGCCGCGGGAAGAGGAGCCGCTGGCGGAGGCGAGGCCGGCGCGTCGCCCCGCCCGCCTCTTCCCTGGGCGCCTCGGCCTCATCCACGCCCTCGTCCACGACCTCGCCCCTCCCCCTTCCCCTTACGGCTGGCTCCGCCACCGCGGGTGCAAGGGGAGGAGGGGCGCGTTGCCTAGTGGCAACCCTCGCCGCCACCGATGAAGGACCAGGATTCCCTTTCTCAATGGCGAATGGAGGGAGGGATCAGAAGCCGAAGGGAAGGAAAGACGAAGGAGTGCGGATTTCCGTTGCCCCCTCTTGCTCTTTATAAAGAAGCAGGGTGGGGACTCGGCCGCCCCACTCAACCAATCAGGACGCAGGAAGGCCAGGCGACTGGGGCCGACCTGCCGCCCCGACCCACGACGGTCCGGTTTCCTGCCTCCACCATCTGCAACCCCGGGTGCATGGAAGCCACGTGGCTGGCGCACAGGACCGAGGCGACGGATGAGGCGACCTCTCCCCACCCCGTGATCGTGGGGAGCGGGCGCCTCGGAAACCGTGCCTCGGCCCCGTCCAGCGAACGGGCCACGCCTCCACGCCTCCCTCCACTTATGGAGCTGGCGCGGACCGTCCTCCTTTATTGCGATGTGACGCATGCCTGCAGGGCTCAGCCCCGCGCTTGCCGCCCACGTCACGCACGCCTCTCCCCACGATTCCGCATTCGACGCGTGCCGTTCTGGGAGAACGTGGTGGACGCAGAAGCAGATGCAGCGTGACCCAGGCCGCGCGTGCCCGTGCACTGTTTTCGGCCTGGCCCAACAGCGCTCGGCACCGTGTATGGCCCAGGCCCTGGGGCTCCTGTCGGTGTACTAAAGTAGGGGTACCTTAGTACCCCGAACTTGTGCACGGGCAGTTGTAGCACCCCGCGGCAAGGCTTGCCAGGCGACCGCCAAGACTCTCCGTGGTCCCTTTTTGGGCCATCCAAGAACAAAGTATTTGAGCCAAGGACCCGGCGGGAGGAGCCTGCCGGGAAGGCCACCCGAAGAGAGCAAGGCCCCGGCAAGAGGAGCTTGCCGGGACGACCGCTCGAAGCACAAGGCCCCGGCAAGAGGAGCTTGCCGGGACGACCGCTCGAAGCACAAGACCCCGGCAAGAGGAGCTCGCTGGGAAGGCCGCCTGAGGCACGACAAGATACTTGCTGCGGCGCGCCCTGCGTCCCGGCAAGGACCGGTGAGCGACAAGCTCCCGGGCACGACACGGCACCCACCGCGGCAAGGCGCTTGCCGCGGCAAGTCACCACCACGCGCCTGCGCTCCAGCTCATCCACCCACGCGTCGCTCTGGAGCCGTTCCAGGCGTACGTGGCGAGAGGCTGGGCAGCCAGGGGCATGCGGTGGCAAAGCAACGCTGACAGAGTAGCCGTCGTGGCAAACGGTGGCGCTCCTGACGGCCCCTTTCCTGCACTGTTTGGGCGACCCAGACGGGCATTTAATGCCCTTGTCCCCTGCCGTTAGAGTTAGGTATGATAGCACTGTGCAAACAGCTGTACCCAACACAGCGTTTCCAGTTTTACCCCCGCCTACGTTGCCACCTGTGGGTAACCCCTTGCACATATAAAAGGAGGCCCCATGCGCAACGAGGAGGGGGGCATTCACGCTCGGTCTCGCCAGCAGCTCGCGTGTACTGTAGCACCACACGCTCTCGAGCAAGAACACAATACCAAACCACAAAGCAGCAGTAGGGTTTTACGCATCCGTGCGGCCCGAAGCTGGGTAAACCCCTCGTGTGCACCGCCTCGATCCGCTCTTCGTGCGACCTCCGCCCCCCCCGAACCAAGAAAGGGGCTCGGTCCCCATAGGTGTTGGTGGAGGCAGATTTCCCCCCGACACGGAGTCATAACTGCTTCTTCATCGCCTCCACGACCTCCATCTTCTTGCGCGTCTCCTCCGCCATCTTCTTCATTCTGTTCATGACGCCGAATTTCTCGATGCGAGCCTTAATCATCTGTTCCACGACCGCATTACGTACCTTGACAGCAGCCGAGTGCGCGATGCGGAACTTCGCCAACACCTCCTTCTGTACCATGACGAGGGCCTGCCGCATCTTCATCGAGGAACTACTATTCTCATGCAGCTTCTTCCAGCCGGCGTTCTCCTCCTTCAGCAGGTCGAGCTTGTGGTAGAGCTTTGCCTTGTCCTCCTGAAGTTGCAGGATTTCGCCGGTCGCCTTCTTCTCCGAGGCAATGCTCTTCTTCACCAGCATCACCAAGCCGGCGGTCAACTCCCCCTGCTCATTGAGCTCAGCGGGCATGTCATCGAGGCTCTCCTTCAGCAGCTCCACCAAGCCATGGATGAACTCCTTCTGCTTATTGAGGTGCTTATTGAGCTGATCGGGCATGCCGTTGAGGGTTAACGACTCCAGCGCCGCCAGCTCGGCATGTTCGCCTCCGTGGCTAGGGCACTCCTGGGAGCCATCGCCTGCAAGTGAGAGATCTTTCGAGGTCTGTACGTGGCGGCGAGCCCTCTTTTTTTCCGCAGCCTTGGTTGGGGCTCCCTTGTTACGAGTAGTTCCTAACCTAGAGCTCTGCACATCGTCCATGGCAAGGACGGACGAAGAAGAAGGACTTATGAGGAGGAAAGTAGAGTAATTTTTGGTTAGGTCGTTCCCCTTTTTATAACCTAATTAGTAGCACTAGTACTAAAACCTGCATAGTGGGAACACGTTCAGGTTTGGTACATACTAGTAGGTGTGAGCAGGCTTGCACTTAATTGTAGCACTAGTACTTTGGAATGTTATGGGAACAAGGTAAAGATTAATTGATGGTTTTGGTTTCGAGGCCCGAAACGGCTCCCGATGAGTTTAGTGGAACATAAATTTCAAGTACTCCCTCCATCTCAGTTTACAAGGCTTGCACGTGTATCTAGGTCGTCAATGTAACTTATATAAAATAAATTGTTTAACATAAAAAATATATCATTAAAAAATAGAATATTTGAAGTTTGTAATGATATATTTTTCATAATGTATGCCTCTTATTAAGTTGGTCAAATTAACGACCTAGGTACACGTGCAAGACTTGTAAACTAAGATAGAGGGAGTACTACACTGCTCAAATGCGGTCGCACAAGTCAGTGATGTAACTGGTCATACGTGTTAGACCAAGCCGATGCGTGTCCCTTCGGTGAGACGCGGGTACGACCGACCATCTGTTGGTGCGACCGACCGTAAAGTATTATGCGATGGAGACTTCTGGTTGTGGCTTTGGTTGATTGTCACGGCCAAGCATTCTAAAACTAGTGATAAATCAATTGCCATCTTTTTCCAAACGACCAAGTATTTTCATAGGAATACAATACATATAGATGGAGTGATTGTCAAGGTTACAACCCGACATGGCGTTGTAAGTTCACTGCAGCAGCAACCGACTAGGTCACTGCATCGCTAGTGGGGAAGGAGGGCAGCTCACCTCGCCTATGATGCATGCCCAGCGGCGCCGCCGTAACTGGTCCCGAGATATGGCTTCTCCTACCACCCATTTGAACAGTTGCACTGGCTGCTCATGCCATTGCGCAGGCATGCGCATTCTTTCCTCCGCAGTCGACTTCATGAATATGATCTCTGCCATTAGCCCTAGCTCAACGTGACGCTACCAGATGCTGACATCCCTCAGCATCTCTCCCCTGAGATCTAGTTACGCCGCCGCCTTGTGCTGCCCCAGGCGTAGCTCCTTGGAACTTCTCTCCAATTGATGCGACGCTTCCTCGATCTGATTTTCCCTTGCTGCCCACCACCTAAAATGCAGCCCTGGCATGTCCTCCGGCTGCACCGGTCTGTGATTCCAGAGCAATGAATCCCCTCTAAAACATATGTTGGTTTCGCTCAAAGGCGGCAGTGATGCGGGCCCCAGCGAGAGGGCAGCCCGCGGGATCCTGGGATATAAGGGATTATCCATGGCGGGATCCTCCATGGTGGGATCCGGTGGGCGAGGCGGGGAGGCCAGCCTAGGCGCCGGGAGAGTCATACGAGGCTAAGATAAAGATAGTACTACTCCACTCCGTCCATATTTAAATAAAAAGGCCACCAACAGTAGCCCTGACAAAATTTGATCATGCTGCATGCGTCCTGGTTTATTGGCCCCCTTTTTTGTGCCACTTTTTATGACATGCATAAATATTATGTTACTTAAAAGGGATATTTAAATTAGTGCCCCTGGTTCCTTAGTTGTGCTCACTTTTCCCCATGCTCCAAACATTTGCTCACTCTTCCCCTCTTCCTTAGCAGAAACTCTCACAAATGCTCATAGCGGGCGTTTGCCGTCTTGACCATCCATTGACCATTAATTGCTGACGAGTGGGGCCGAGTCTTCGTCTGACTGTTGCTTGCTGACGGGTGGGACCGCAAGGAGACACGTATTGGGCAGCTTGTCTGAATCTGAAATAGATCTAGACAGGCCGCACTGCACAGCGCCGCCCCGCCCCCTCCGCCGGCGTCTTGCCGCGTCCACCGCAGTTGTTTCCTCCATCCTATGCCCTCGTCCGTTCATCGGCGACGCTAGGTCTCCGCCAGATATAGCCCACCCCCATCTGGGATTACATAGCGATGTTGAGTGAGGACACACGGAATGCAGTCGATCGTGGAGAGGATTGGGTCGAATCCGCGGCAGATAATTCATGGATTAAACCTGGGTAAGCATTGTTTCCTCTCAAATTGACGTTCTAAGTCGTATTGTAGGCTGTATTTGACTTCTGTTTGCTTGAATCGTTCGAATTTGTGTTCGATTTTACCCAGCTAACTGAAGCGTTTGTTTCCTTCCCCAACAAAATAGGATTGATCCCGCACTGGCTTTTCGGCTGGTGATTAGAATGGAAACTAGTGTGATGCGTGGTACTAAACCGCATTTGATTTCATGATTTTTCTATCCCAAAGTAGCAGAAACCAGCATATCTTTCAAAGATTTGCGAGCTGAGCTCCGAAACACCTATCCCTGGAGTGATTCCTATGTTGTTGAACTGAATTACTTCAGCAGTGACGAGCAAAGATTTCTCCCACTAACTTGCGACGATCTTATGTCGTTGCTTTTTGCTGGGATTGCTGGCTGCCGATTCGGTAAACTCCAAATCGATGTGCTTCAGCCACGCGCAGAACGGGCGAAGGGGAAGGGAGTTCAGACATCATCTATCTGTGCTAATAGCCAGCACCCCGGAACTCCTTGTAGGTCGACACCAAGTAAAGCGAGTGGATCATGGAGCCACAACATGCCTGCTGCCAATTCTGGTTCCGATTCAGCTGCTGCTTCTCGTGTACCTTCTGCAGTTGGTGTAGAAGAAGATGCAGAACCTGACGAGGCAGTGCCTACAAATGATGATGAAGACGAGATGATGTTTCCTGAACTGGTCGATGTAGCCAGTCAGCAAGCAGTGGATGACGAATATATGGAGGAGCCCACCATCCAAGCTAGGTTTGATGACACTGACGATGAAGAGAAGGTGGAGAACAAGGACAACTTAATCGAGGATGAATACGATGGTGATGACATGCCAACAATTGAGTGGAACAGGGAAAAACCTGAGCTTAGTGTAGGTACCATTTTCTAATCAATAGTGGACTGTCGGAATGCAGTGACAACATGGTGCATTATATCTGAAAACACCTATAAGATTAAAAGGAGTGAGCCAGCAAGGTTCACAGTTTTTTGTCCATATCCTAGGTGTAGGTGCAAGTTGCATGCATCTCGTATGAGAAAGAGCAAATATATTCAGGTAATCCAAGTTCAGTTAGTAATTTAGTTTCAGATCGTTGAGTAAGGTTTCTTAACTGTTCTTTACCCTTTTATTTTGTTTCAGATAAAGAAAAACCCACACAAGCACAGGGGGAGGGGGAAGGCCAAAACCAAGCTAGCAAAAACTAGGTGGATGGCAGATGCTATATTGGATTGGCTGAGAGAAGAACCTGGACTTGGTCCAACAGCACTCCATGGGAAGCTTTTTGAGAAGTACAAGATAGAAATTCCTTACATGAGAATTTTCAATGCTAGGGAAAAGGCTCTTGACAGAATTAATGGTCAATGGAATGACAGTTTTCAGCTGCTTTACACTTTCAAAGCTGAAGTGGAGATGGCAAGTCCAGGGAGTGTTGTAGAGATTGACAAGCATACAGTTCCATTCAAAATAAAACGGAAGTCATTTCAGAAGGAGTGTTTCAGAAGGGCTTTTGTTTGTTTCAAGGCTTGCTGGCAGGGGTTTCTAGATGGTTGCAGGCCCTATTTGGCTGTAGATGCTACACATTTGACTGGAAGATGGAGAGGACAGCTTGTAGCAGCTTCTGCAGTTGATGGACACAACTGGCTATTCCCAGTTGCATTTGGTGTGGTGGAGGCAGAGTCTGAGGAAAGTTGGGTCTGGTTTCGGCAGCAGTTGCGCAACATTATAGGCACACCCCCAGGTTTAGCTATACACACAGATGCTTGCAAGGGTTTAGAGAGTGCAGTAGAAATTGTATTCCCTGGAGTGGAGCATAGGGAATGTATGTGACACCTAGCGCATAATTTCAAAAAGAAGTTCAAAGCTAAAGTTTATGATGAGAACTTATGGCCAGCATCATACACATGCAGCAAAAGGAAGCATGAACACCATTTGAGAGTGTTGTATGCCCAAAATCCTCTTGTGAAGGAGTACATGGATGCACATCATGGCAAGGTGTGGTCAAGAAGCAAATTCAACGAAATCTGCAAAGTAGATTATGTGACCAGTAACCTTGCAGAATGCTTCAATTCAAAGTTCAAGTCAGTGAAAGGGCTCTTGTTGTGGCAAGCATTTGACAAGATGAGGCAACTGATCAAGATAAAGATGGCTCTTCGCAAAAGAATTGCAGAAACACAATATGTTGGTCATCAAATGCTCCCATCACTGATTAAGGCATTGCACTTGAAGGCAAGAGGACTGAAGATGAAATGTATTCGATCTGGTACATATGAGGGAGAGGTTACCTATACTGACACTAAAAATAGGGTATGGAGGTTGTTGGGGAACGTAGTAATTTAAAAAAAAATCCTACGCACACGCAAGATCATGGTGATGCATAGCAACGAGAGGGGTGAGTGTTGTCCACGTACCCTCGTAGACCGAAAGCGGAAGCATTATGACAACGCGGTTGATGTAGTCGTACGTCTTCACGGCCCGACCGATCAAGCACCGAAACTACGACACCTCCGAGTTCTAGCACACGTTCAGCTCGATGACGATCCCCGGACTCCGATCCAGCAAAGTGTCGGGGATGAGTTCTGTCAGCACGACGGCGTGGTGACGATCTTGATGTTCTACCGTCGCAGGGCTCGCCTAAGCACCGCTACAATATTATCAAGGATTATGGTGGAGGGGGGCACCGCACACGGCTAAGAGAACGATCATGAAGATCAACTTGTGTGTCTAGAGGTGCCCCTGCCCCCGTATATAAAGGAGCAAGGGGGGTGCGGCCGGCCCTAGGAGGAGGCGCGCCGGAGGAGTCCTACTCCTACCGGGAGTAGGACTCCCCCCTTTTCCCTAGTTGGATTAGGACTTGGGGGGAAGGAAGAGAGGGGGGAAAGGAAAGGGGGGGGGCGCTGCCCCCCCTCCTTGTCCAATTCGGATTTGGGGGGAGGGGCGCGCGGCAGCCCCCTAGGCCTCCTCTCCTCTTCCTACACTAGGCCCATTAAGGCCCATTAGGTTACCGGGGGGTTCCGACAACCTCTCGGTACTCCGGTAAAATGTCGATTTCACTCGGAACACTTCTGATGTCCAAACATAGGCTTCCAATATATCAATCTTTATGTCTCGACCATTTCGAGACTCCTCGTCATGTCCGTGATCACATCCGGGACTCCGAACAACCTTCGGTATATCAAAATATATAAACTCATAACGAAACTATCATCGTAACGTTAAGCGTGCGGACCATACGGGTTCGAGAACAATGTAGACATGACCGAGACACGTCTCCAGTCAATAACCAATAGCGGAACCTGGATGCTCATATTGGATCCTACATATTCTACGAAGATCTTTATAGGTCAGACCGCATAACAACATACGTTGTTCCCTTTGTCATCGGTATGTTACTTGCCCGAGATTCGATCGTCAGTATTTTAATACCTAGTTCAATCTCGTTACCGGCAAGTCTCTTTACTCGTTTCACAATACATCATCTCGCAACTAACTCATTAGTTGCAATGCTTGCAAGGCTTATGTGATGTGCATTACCCAGAGGGCCCAGAGATACCTCTCCGACAATCGGAGTGACAAATCCTAATCTCGAAATACGCTAACCCAACATGTACCTTCGGAGACACCTGTAGAGCTCCTTTATAATCACCTAGTTACGTTGTGATGTTTGGTAGCACACAAAGTGTTCCTTCGGTATTCGGGAGTTGCATAATCTCATAGTCATAGGAACATGTATAAGTCATGAAGAAAGCAATATCAACATATTAAACGATCGGGTGCTAAGCTAATGGAATGGGTCATGTCAATCACATCATTCTCCTAATGATGTGATCATGTTAATCAAATGACAACACATGTCTATGGTTAGGAAACATAACCATCTTTAATTAACGAGCTAGTCAAGTAGAGGCATACTAGTGACGTTTAGTTTGTCTATGTATTCACACAAGTATTATGTTTCCGATTAATACAATTCTAGCATGAACAATAAACATTTATCATGATATAAGGAAATAAATAATAACTTTATTATTGCCTCTAGGGCATATTTCCTTCAGTCTCCCACTTGCACTAGAGTCAATAATCTAGATTACACAATAATGATTCTAACACCCATGGAGCTTTGGTGTTGATCATGTTTTGCTCGTGGAAGAGGCTTAGTCAACGGGTCTGCTACATTCAGATCCGTATGTACCTTGCAAATCTCTATGTCTCCCACCTGGACTAGATCCTGGATGGAATTGAAGCGTCTCTTGATGTGCTTGGTTCTCTTGTGAAATCTGGATTCCTTTGCAAGGCAATCGCACCAGTATTGTCACAAAAGATTTTCATTGGACCCGATGCACTAGGTATGACACCTAGATCGGATATGAACTCCTTCATCTAGACTCCTTCATTTGCTGCTTCTGAAGCAGCTATGTACTCCGCTTCACATGTAGATCCCGCCACAACGCTTTGTTTAGAACTGCACCAACTGACAGCTCCACCGTTTAATGTAAACACATATCCGGTTTGCGATTTAGAATCGTCCGAATCAGTGTCAAAGCTTGCATCAACGTAACCATTTACGATGAGCTCTTTGTCACCTCCATATACGAGAAACATATCCTTAGTCCTTTTCAGGTATTTCAGGATGTTCTTGACTGCTGTCCAGTGATCCACTCCTGGATTACTTTGGTACCTCCCTGCTAGACTTATAGCAAGACACACATCAGGTCTGGTACACAGCATTGCATACATGATAGAGCCTATGGCTGAAGCATAGGGAACATCTTTCATTTTCTCTCTATCTTCTACAGTGGTTGGGCATTGAGTCTTACTCAATTTCATACCTTGTAACACGGGCAAGAATCCTTTCTTTGCTTGATCCATTTTGAACTTCTTCAAAACTTTGTCAAGGTATGTGCTTTGTGAAAGTCCAATTAAGCATCTTGATCTATCTCTATAGATCTTAATGCCCAATATGTAAGCAGCTTCACCGAGGTCTTTCATTGAAAAACTCTTATTCAAGTATCCCTTTATGCTATCCAGAAATTCTATATCATTTCCGATTAGTAATATGTCATCTGCATATAATATCAGAAATGCTACAGAGCTCCCACTCACTTTCTTGTAAATACATGCATCTCCAAAAGTCTGTACAAACCCAAATGCTTTGATTACACTATCAAAGCATTTATTCCAACTCCGAGAGGCTTGCACCAGTCCATAAATGGATCGCTAGAGCTTGCACACTTTGTTAGCTCCTTTTGGATTGACAAAACCTTCCGGTTGCATCATATACAACTCTTCTTCCAGAAATCCATTCAGGAATGCAGTTTTGACATCCATCTGCCAAATTTCATAATCATAAAATGCAGCAATTGCTAACATGATTTGGACAGACTTAAGCATCGCTACGGGTGAGAAGGTCTCATCGTAGTCAATCCCTTGAACTTGTCAAAAACCTTTTGCGACAAGTCGAGCTTTGTAGACAGTAACATTACCGCCAGCATCAGTCATCTTCTTGAAGATCCATTTATTCTCAATTGCTTGTCGATCATTGGGCAAGTCAACCAAAGTCCACACTTTGTTCTCATACATGGATCCCATCTCAGATTTCATGGCTTCAAGCCATTTTGTTGAATCTGGGCTCACCATCGCTTCTTCATAGTTCGTAGGTTCATCATGATCTAGTAGCATGACTTCCAGAACAGGATTACCATACCACTCTGGTGCGGATCTTACTCTGGTTGATCTAAAAGGTTCAGTACCAACTTGTTCTGAAGTTTCATGATCATCGTCATTAGCTTCCTCACTAATTGGTGCAGGTGTCACAGAAACCGGTTTATGTGATGTACTACTTTCCAATAAGGGAGTAGGTACAGTAACCTCATCAAGTTCTACTTTCCTCCCACTCACTTCTTTCGAGAGAAACCCCTTCTCTAGAAAGTTTCCGAATTTAGCAACAATAGTCTTGCCTTCGGATCTGTGATAGAAGGTGTATCCAACAGTTTCCTTTGGATATCCTATGAAGACACATTTCTCCGATTTGGGTTCGAGCTTATCAGGTTGAAGCTTTTTCACATAAGCATCGCAGCCCCAAACTTTAAGAAACGACAACTTTGATTTCTTGCCAAACCATAGTTCATAAGGCGTCGTCTCAACGGATTTTGACGGTGCCCTATTTAACGTGAATGCGGCCGTCTCTAAAGCATAACCCCAAAACGATAGCGGTAAATCAGTAAGAGACATCATAGATCGCACCATATCTAGTAAAGTACGATTACGACGTTCGAACACACCATTACGCTGTGGTGTTCCGGGTGGCGTGAGTTGCGAAACTATTCCGCATTGTTTCAAATGTACACCAAACTCATAACTCAAATATTCTCCTCCACGATCAGATCGTAGAAACTTTATTTTCTTGTTACGATGATTTTCAACTTCACTCTGAAATTCTTTGAACTTTTCAAATGTTTCAGACTTATGTTTCATTAAGTAGATATACCCATATCTGCTTAAGTCATCTGGGAAGGTGAGAAAATAACGATATCCGCCACGAGCCTCAACATTCATCGGACCACATACATCTGTATGTATGATTTCCAACAAATCCGTTGCTCTCTCCATAGTACCGGAGAACGGTGTTTTTGTCATCTTGCCCATAATGCACCGTTCACAAGTACCAAGTGATTCATAATCAAGTAGTTCCAAAAGCCCATCAGTATGGAGTTTCTTCATGCGCTTTACACCGATATGACCCAAACGGTAGTGCCACAAATAAGTTGCACTATCATTATCAACTCTGCATCTTTTGGCTTCAACATTATGAATATGTGTGTCACTACTATCGAGATTTAATAAGAATAGACCACTCTTTAAGGGTGCATGACCATAAAAGATATTACTCATATAAACAGAACAACCATTATTCTCTGATTTAAATGAATAACCGTCTTACATCAAACAAGATCCAGATATAATGTTCATGCTCAACGCTGGCACCAAATAACAATTATTTAGGTCTAATACTAATCCCGAAGGTAGATGTAGAGGTAGCGTGCCGACTGTGATCACATCGACTTTGGAACCATTTCCCACGCGCATCGTCACCTCGTCCTTAGCCAATCTTCGCTTAATCCGTAGTCCCTGTTTCGAGTTGCAAATATTAGCAACAGAACCAGTATCAAATACCCAGGTGCTACTGCGAGCATTAGTAAGGTACACATCAATAACATGTATATCACATATACCTTTATTCGCCTTGCCATCCTTCTTATCCGCCAAATACTTGGGGCAGTTCCGCTTCCAGTGACCAGTCTGCTTGCAGTAGAAGCACTCGGTCTCAGGCTTAGGTCCAGATTTGGGTTTCTTCTCCTGAGCAGCAACTTGCTTGCTGTTCTTCTTGAAGTTTCCCTTCTTCTTCCCTTTGCCCTTTTTCTTGAAACTAGTGGTCTTGTTGACCATCAACACTTGATGCTCCTTCTTGATTTCTACCTCCGCAGCTTTCAGCATTGCGAAGAGCTCGGGGATTGTCTTATCCATCCCTTGCATATTATAGTTCATCACGAAGCTCTTGTAGCTAGGCGGAAGTGATTGGAGAATTCTGTCAATGACACAATCATCTGGAAGATTAACTCCCAATTGAATCAAGTGATTATTATACCCAGACATTTTGAGTATATGCTCACTGACAGAACTATTCTCCTCCATCTTGCAGCTATAGAACTTATTGGAGACTTCATATCTCTCAATCCGGGCGTTTGCTTGAAATATTAACTTCAAGTCCTGGAACATCTCATATGCTCCATGACGTTCAAAACGTCGTTGAAGACCCGATTCTAAGCCGTAAAGCATGGCACATTGAACTATCGAGTAGTCATCAGGTTTGCTCTGCCAGACGTTCTTAACGTCGTCAGTTGCATCAGCAGCAGGCCTGGCACATAGCGGTGCTTCCAGGACGTAACTTTTCTGTGCAGCAATGAGGATAATCCTCAAGTTACGGACCCAGTCTGTGTAATTGCTACCATCATCTTTCAACTTTGCTTTCTCAAGGAACGCATTAAAATTCAACGGAGCAATAGCACGGGCCATCTATCTACAATCAAACATAAACAAGCAAGATACTATCAGGTACTAAGTTCATGATAAATTTAAGTTCAATTAATCATATTACTAAAGAACTCCCACTTAGATAGACATCCCTCTAATCCTCTAAGTGATCACGTGATCCAAATCAACTAAACCATGTCCGGTCATCACGTGAGATGGAGTAGTTTCAATGGTGAACATCACTATGTTGATCATATCTACTATATGATTCACGCTCGACCTTTCGGTCTCCGTGTTTCGAGGCCATATCTGTTATATGCCAGGCTCGTCAAGTTAAACCTGAGTATTCTGCGTGTGCAACTGTTTTGCACCCGTTGTATTTGAACGTAGAGCCTATCACACCCGATCATCACGTGGTGTCTCAGCACGAAGAACTTTCACAATGGTGCATACTCAGGGAGAACACTTTTACTATGATAATTTAGTGAGGGATCATCTTATAATGCTACCGTCAATCAAAGCAAGATAAGATGCATAAAAGATAAACATCACATGAAATCAATATAAGTGATATGATATGGCCATCATCATCTTGTGCTTGTGATCTCCATCTCTGAAGCATCGTCATCGGCGCGACACCTTCATCTCCATCGCAGCATCGTTGTCGTCTCACCAATCTTATGCTTCTACGACTATCGCTACCGCTTAGTGATAAAGTAAAGCATTACAGGGCGATTGCATTGCATACAATAAAGCGACAACCATATGGCTCCTGCCGGTTGCCGATAACTCGGTTACAAAACATGATCATCTCATACAATAAAATTTAGCATCATGTCTTGACCATATCACATCACAACATACCCTGCAAAAACAAGTTAGACGTCCTCTACTTTGTTTGTTGCAAGTTTTACGTGGCTGCTACGGGCTTAAGCAAGAACCAATCTTACCTACGCATCAAAACCACAACGATAGTTTGTCAAGTTGGTGCTGTTTTAACCTTCGCAAGACCGGGCATAGCCATACTCGGTTCAACTAAAGTTGGAGAAACTGACACCCGCCAGCCACCTGTGTGCAAAGCACGTCGGTAGAACCAGTCTCGCGTAAGCGTACGCGTAATGTCGGTCTGGGCCGCTTCATCCAACAATACCGCCGAACCAAAGTATGACATGTTGGTAAGCAGTATGACTTATATCGCCCACAACTCACTTGTGTTCTACTCGTGCATATAACATCAACACATAAAACCTAGGCTGGGATGCCACTGTTGGGGAACGTAGTAATTTCAAAAAAAATCCTACGCACACGCAAGATCATGGTGATGCATAGCAACGAGAGGGGAGAGTGTTGTCCACGTACCCTCGTAGACCAAAAGTGGAAGCGTTATGACAACGCGGTTGATGTAGTCGTACGTCTTCACGGCCCGACCGATCAAGCACCGAAACTACGGCACCTCCGAGTTCTAGCACACGTTCAGCTCGATGACGATCCCCGGACTCCGATCCAGCAAAGTGTCGGGGATGAGTTCCGTCAGCACGACGGCGTGGTGACGATCTTGATGTTCTACCGTCGCAGGGCTTCGCCTAAGCACCGCTACAATATTATCGAGGGTTATGGTGGAGGGGGGCACCGCACACGGCTAAGAGAACGATCACGAAGATCAACTTGTGTGTCTAGAGGTGCCCCCTGCCCCCGTATATAAAGGAGCAAGGGGGGTGCGGCCGGCCCTAGGAGGAGGCGCGCCGGAGGAGTCCTACTCCTACCGGGAGTAGGACTCCCCCCTTTTCCCTAGTTGGATTAGGACTTGGGGGGAAGGAAGAGAGGGGGGAAAGGAAAGGGGGGGGGCGCCGCCCCCCTCCTTGTCCAATTCGGACTTGGGGGGGAGGGCCGCGCGACAACCCCTAGGCCTCCTCTCTTCTTCCTCCACTAGGCCCATTAAGGCCCATTAGGTTACCGGAGGGTTCCGATAACCTCCCGGTACTCCGGTAAAATGCCGATTTCACTCGGAACACTTCCGATGTCCAAACATAGGCTTCCAATATATCAATCTTTATGTCTCGACCATTTCGAGACTCCTCGTCATGTCCGCGATCACATCTGGGACTCCGAACAACCTTCGGTACATTAAAATATATAAACTCATAACGAAACTATCATCGTAACGTTAAGCGTGCGGACCCTACGGGTTCGAGAACAATGTAGACATGATCGAGACACGTCTCCGGTCAATAACCAATAGCGGAACCTGGATGCTCATATTGGCTCCTACATATTCTACGAAGATCTTTATCGGTCAGACCGCATAACAACATATGTTGTTCCCTTTGTCATTGGTATGTTACTTGCCCGAGATTCGATCGTCAGTATCTTAATACCTAGTTCAATCACGTTACCGGCAAGTCTCTTTACTCGTTTCATAATACATCATCTCGCGACTAACTCATTAGTTGCAATGCTTGCAAGGCTTATGTGATGTGCATTACCGAGAGGGCCCAGAGATACCTCTCCAACAATCGGAGTGACAAATCCTAATCTCGAAATACGCCAACCCAACATGTACCTTCGGAGACACCTGTAGAGCTCCTTTATAATCACCCAGTTACGTTGTGACGTTTGGTAGCACACAAAGTGTTCCTCCGGTAAACGGGAGTTGCATAATTTCATAGTCATAGGAACATGTATAAGTCGTGAAGAAAGCAATAGCAACATACTAAACGATCGGGTGCTAAGCTAATGGAATGGGTCATGTCAATCACATCATTCTCCTAATGATGTGATCTCGTTAATCAAATGACAACACATGTCTATGGTTAGGAAACATAACCATCTTTGATTAACGAGCTAGTCAAGTAGAGGCATACTAGTGACGTTTAGTTTGTCTATGTATTCACACAAGTCTTATGTTTCCGGTTAATACAATTCTATCATGAACAATAAACATTTATCATGATATAAGGAAATAAATAATAACTTTATTATTGCCTCTAGGGCATATTTCCTTCAGAGGTATCATGTGAACCTAAGTACTAGAGAATGTGCTTGTAGGCAATGGCAGATCCGTGGGAAGCCATGCATACATGCCCTACATCTGATGACCGTTATCGGAGGTGCAGATGGTGAAGTTGATCAATATTGCTCTGAGTATTTCTCTGTTGCCAAGTTTATGGCTGCTTATGCTGACAATGTGCCTGCACTATTGGGGAAAGATCAATGGAACATAGTAGATCCAGGGTTCAAACTCCACGCTCCTGTCATTACTAGACCACCAGGAAGACCAAGGAACTAGAGGATTAGAGCAGGTGAGGAGGGTCGTCTACCAAAGAAGCGTGCTTGCAAAAAATGTGGAGTTCTGGGGCATATTGCTAGGCTTTGTACCAATGCAGTGGATGCATCATTAGGAGAGGAGGAAAGATGGACAGCAGCCAATGCTGAGGAGAATGCAGCAGCAATGGAGACTGAAGATGCAGTGGAGAATGCAGCAGCAAATGAAGCAGTGGAGAATGCGGCAGCAAATGAAGCATCTTGGTATGTGTTTGCACCCTTTGTAGAATGCAGCTACCCTTTTGTTTGCATTTGTTCTCTTTTTTGCCTATGGCTTATAATTTTATTTACCAGCTCTAGGGAGAAAAGGCCAAGAGATGAAGAAGCAGAAGATTTTGAAACCATGGCCTTTGATGGTTTTGAATCTATAAGAGAGGAAGAGGAGGGCGTAATTTTTCCAATTGTGCCTTTAAAGATTACTGAACCCATAGATGACCGTCAAATGGTCGTCAAGTGCTCGGCGAGTGCAACTACTCCATCGGCACCTCCACGAGGAAAACCCCAAGTAAAGCCCAATATAAAAAGGAACAAGAGTCTGAAAGAAAAGATCATCTCAACTAGGGAAACCAGGAGCAAGACAGTGAAGCCAGCTGCAAACACAAGGAGCAAGTCGAAAATTTGAATTAAGTTGTTGGGAAATGTTTGTGTTGTCAATTTGAGGGCGAGTGGATCGCTTAAAACTTGGTAGATTTGTATTAAGATGTTGGCATCTTAAAATTTGGTAGATTTGAGCTACTGTGAAAACTTATCAGTTGTAATAATGTTGCTTCTACTTTGGTTTCTTATTTGAGTCAGAATTCAAATTTCCATCAAAATTTGAATTTAAATCAATATTTGAATTTGGACCAAAATTTGGATTCGAGTCAAAGTTGAAGTTGAACATTGGAGGTTAATTGCTCTGTGCGGTGTATTTGATCGAGCATTTGAAGTCCAATATTCGTAGGTGAACAGTCTGAATGAGAAATGTGCTAGAAACGAGCTCGAAAACTAGGGTAAACAGCCCTATTTGAAATCACGTTTTTTTTACCTTGCCTAAATGAGGCATTTTTTTTATTAACACTTGTTCCATATATATAGGGTAAAAACGAAGTCTCACTATTTATTGATTAATATTCATATTACTACATTTTTTTGAAAAAAATATGCTTTTAATTCAAAACCGTCAAATAACACGTTTTAGATATGAAAATGAAAAAGTAAGTTCAGATCCTTCTTACTCACTCCAAAAGGAAGTTATGGAGATTTTCTGATTTTTTAATTATTTTGATTTTTTTTTCAAACCCTAAACCCTCTCTCCCTATTCTACGAACTCTGAAAATGTTCATAGGTGATAGCTCATTTGTGTGAAGACTTTTTTCATGAAAATGACCTACACCAAGTTTATATTTTTTTCTCATAACCTTGTCACATATGACGGCTATGTGCGCAAGAATTACAACATTTTGATTTATTTTGAATTTTTTAAAAACATTTGAACTTGATTTCGACAGATCACTTCAAAAAATGATTTTTCAAAAAAATGCCCCTATACCGAGTTTATATTTTTTATGGTAACTAGGTCTCATAAACGGACGAACTACGTTTGTTTTATATTTTTGCGATTTTTTCTAATTTAGTTATGGCCATTTGAAATCTAGTCAGACCCTAATAACCCCGTTGACTCGCTCATAACCCCGCAGAAATGCTCCAAACCCTAGCGTCGAACGTGCGCCGTCGGATCCTACCAAGCGCCAAACACCACCCGTCAGATGTGGGGCAGGCATGCGTGATCCGCGTGATGCATCCTGATTGGCTACTGCACTGTCCTTCTCGGGTTTTTTACGATCTGCCCCACTTTACATATGAAATTGTATTTTTCGCACATGACCACCACATGTCAGTGTTAAGAGTTGGTTCAAATATTGAAACTGCAAAATACAATGTGGCAAATCGTCAATATAGCTTCCCCTTCTCTTCTCCATCTGACAGACAGAGGCATCGAGCAGATCGAGCAATTCCTCTGTTTCTTTCCCCATCTTCTCGTTCTTCTTCCTCTCGAGCAATTCCTCTGTTTCTTCCTCTCGGGCGATATGTCGACCTCCTCGTCAGCCCCCCGTTCCACGTGGTCGGTGTATGGTCCAGTGCCGATGACTCGATGCACTGACTGCCCATGGACTGCGCCACTGAAGCAGTTGACTTCGAAGGAGGAGAAGAATGGGAACTTTGGGCGCGAGTTCGTCAAATGCGAGAGCAAGCCGGAGGGGCAGGTTAGATCTGAGTTTTCCTCGCATCCTTTATCTCTAATTTCTCAATAAATCTGTCAGATTTGGATTTAGGTTACATGATTTCGTTTTCAGATCGTGAAGAAATGCCACCATTTCGAGTGGATGGATGATTACATCCATAGGCTTCAAGGGTCGGGCTTGCTGGATTCGAGGGGGAATGCAATCAGTGAGTCCAATCTGCCCCATGACAGTGCCGCTCCAGCAGCAGCAGCGCGTCCGGAATACCCGACGGTGGTAGATGTCGAACTGAAGACGGAATTGAAGAAGATGAACAAGAACTTCAAGCAGCTGATTGAGTTGAAGAAGCAATCCAATCTGATAGCTTTAGGAATACTTGCTCTAGGAATTTTTTACTTGATGGCCATCTCTCGTTAGAGATGTTTGTCTACTGTTGTTGCCACTGTTTAGCAATCCAAGTCTGTTTATCTCAAATGCAACTCTATTTAGTGCAACTGTCGATCACTGAATGTATGCAGTTTACTGTTAAGTTTCGACACTTTCAGTTTCGGCAGAAAACAACTACCAGTTCAGTGATAGGATTATTTTGTTAGCTAATAACCTCGAGTATTGGATCATACCATAGCTCGTCAGATGACAGTAAGTAGTACTTGAGCAGCACAAGGAATATACATCAAGTTCATCTCTTCTCTGTCGCACTTGCCAAACTTTTGACCTCGAGTTCGTCAGTTCTGCTAAAAAAACCTAGTTCGCTGGCCCAAAAAGAAGCCCAGAAACAAGCGATGTTTCTTTTTTTGTTTAGGAAGGATTGCTTTGTTCTTTTTTGTTTCTGATTGCTTTTTTATTAATTTGATTTCCCAATCTCTTCTATCTCATTGAGGAATTTTTTCGGCTTTCCTTTATGGGTCCCTTCATTTTTTAGAATCAAAGTATTTGCAAACCGCAGTATTATTATGCCTAGCGAACCAATACTTCATGATTAGAAAAAGAGGTCTAAACCTCTTTTTTATATACTTCAAACATAGTGTAGTTAAAACTACACTTTTGACTAAAGCCAAATATCTCAAAGTATTTGATACTTCAATATTTCTGAAAACCAAAGTATTCTTTGAATACCTAAAAAATACAGATCTCTCAAACCAAAGCCGTGTACAAATGTACAATATGTTCTTATTTTTAGAAGGCATCTATAAACACATCATTTTTAGTTTGTTTGGTTAATTTTTCCCACGCCAATTAGCCGTGTCTAAACTTGGGACAAACAAAATACAAACAAAACAAAGCATTAATATAACACACATAACTTAACTTCGATAGGGTACGGTTGCTAGGGCAACATAAGTTCTTACATAGACACCATAGATAATAGTTAACCTTACATAGATAGCTCGAGCAACACACACACCAAACTAACACTACATAGTAGATAGATAGATAGGGTAGCTAGGGCAACACCGCCATGTCTTCACCTTAACCGCCGGCTTCAGCGTCTTCTTCGCCGCCGGCTTCAGTACTCCTCCTCCTCACGGCCGTTGTCGCCGAGGTAGTACGGGAGGTTGTGCATGCGGTTGCGAGCGGGGAAGACGCTCTCGAAGTCGGTGAAGATGTTATAGGTCGTGAATGCGATGAACTCGCACCCACACCAATACACCTTGCCGAGCAGGTAGTAGGCATCGAACCTGTTGGTGAAGTGGACGGAGAGCCCTACCACTGGAGCGTTGGCGTGGGGACGCTGCTCCACGAGGTTGAACATGGGCGGTGAGCCCGCCGGGAGGTGGTGGAAGCCCGCACGGAGGAACCCCCGTGCAAGCTCAGTGCTTCCCCTCTAGTGGGAGAATGCCCACACGCGGAGGGATTCCTCGACGAGACGTTGGCGGGGTACCACTGTTCCGGCACGGTGGGCGGCGCCTGGAACGTCGGCCCGTTCTACTGCATCTTGCTCGCTTCGCTGAGTGGAACGACTTTGGCTTTTAGGAGAAGAAGAGAAGAAGTTGGAGGCGCAGATGGATCTGTAGAAGAAGAGGCAATGGAGGGCAGTTTAAATAGCCGGGGAGATGAAGTGGGTACACGCGCAAACGGCCGGCGTAGATCGTGACTCAGTGTGTGCGTGAACCGATGCGATCATCAATGTGTGAATGTGAATCGATGCAAGCGTGCTTTGCGTGCTCTGCGTTGGCGGCTGCCTGCCTCCCCCTTCTGCGTGCTCTGCGTTGGCGGCTGCCTGCCTCCCATTCACGAGCGTGCGTGCAGCCTGCGGCGTGAACCAATGCCTCGACATATGGACGCGACCGTGCATGCAGCCTGCCCCTTCTGCCACTGGCACGTATGCCTGCGACGCGTGAAACGACGATGCGGAGCGACTGAATCCACCGGCAACCATGCGGCACGGATCGATGCGTGCGTGTCGGCGTGCATGCATGCGATTAGGTCTAGGTCACTAGATGCGTGCGTGGGGGTGTTCGCATGCATAGCAGGCTACATCGATGCAAAAGTCGGGCATGCATAGCGGGCTGCATCCATCGATAGCAGGCTTTTTTAATTTATTACCAACAAACTAATGGGCCCGTCCTATGAACACAAACACGGCCCAACCAGCGAAGCCACAGCCACAGTCAACAGAGTCCAACGAGCCCCTAAAAAACAGAGTCCAACATGGCCCCACAAGTCAGTTAACTGCCAAGACGGCAAACGTCTATTATGAACATTTGTGAGAGTTTTAGCTAAGGGAATGGGGAAAAGTGAGCCAAAGTTTGAAGCGTGGGGAAAACTGAGCACAACTAAGGAATTGGGGGCACAGATGGAATAAGCCCTACTTAAAAATATGGTCAAAAATTGGCACGAAATACGAAGGAGACCAATGGAAGTAGCAACCCATGATTTAACTACTCGCATGCGCGCAGTGGAGTAGTAATGTCTTTCTTCCTCCCTCACATCCACTCAATTTGCATGCGATATATTAATTGACCATCAATGAAGTGAAGGACTTTACACGCGTCAAATTATCACATGGGATGGATCTTCGTACAAAAATGTGTTCCCCCGTGTACCCGCATATGAGTGCGAGGGAATGAGTGCGTGCGTGGCGTGCGCGAACATCTTCTCTTCGTGCATGTTCCGCCAGTGTGCCTCAGAGACGGCGAGTACATTCTTCTGGGACTAGCAGCACGTCACCATGATCAATCCACACAAGGAGGTCGCGACAACGCCTCCACATGTGCCATGTGGCTTCATGAACTATAAGCGAGACACTGTGTAGCGCGCCATTGGAATTCTAATTTACGTGTTTTGCACATACTCGAAGTACTAGTAAGGTGCACGTGCATTGCACGCATTAGATTTGGCAACCAAATTATGAATAAATACCACACTATAGCATGTAAGCTTTGAGTCATATATGCTTGATGTAGACCTTCGTTTAATTCTTATAGTTCATCTCATTCAAAATCAATTAGTAAGATGTATCTATTTTGTGATTCATGGAATTGTGCGTTGTAAAGCATAAAGTAAAAAGAAATAATGGCAATTCAACTAGAAAAAAAGTTTGGGCAGTTATGATACGGAAGATTCTAGAACAAAGGAGAAGCACATGTGTTTTGAGGTTTGTGCATTATGCTTAAGTTCAACCATGGAGTCTGCTAGATTGTACATGTGGAAAAATCCGGTGGGGGGCTAGAAGATGGTGTGAGGGGCCAAGTGGAGGGAGACTATGAAGGAGTGCACAAGTGCGAAATCGATATTTAAAGAGAGGGGGCGAGAATGTGCGTTGTTGCGCGTAGTGGCGGAGCCATGAAAAATAAATGAGCTAGGGGGCAAAGCATTGCTAATCCTTTACGAGGAGGGACAATTCATCAACTTAAACCATTTTACCAGCAATTGTCTAATGATCACATTCATATTAGCCTCGATATATAGTGATGTTAGGGGGGCAGGGCCCTTGCTGCCCACTGTCTTCGCCACTGTGCGCGCGTCTCAGAGATGAAGCGGAAGGCATGGATGATGAGAGGGGGATGTTGGATATATTATTAATGTGGGTGTATTAGCTATATAATCCTATATAGAGAGGTATAGATTGATCGATGTGGACGTGGGAAAGAGGGTGAGACCTCACTAGATATATAGATTTATCGGTTTGTGTGGAAAACTGTGAAAGACCTAGCTATATATACACACACATAGAGGAACATCGATCCTTGCGCATGCACGTGAGAGATAAAGAATGCCTGATATGATGGAGAGGGGGAGGTGTGTGTGTGCATGCATGGGAGACAGACCTGAAGAAAAATATTGCATGTGTGCGATGGATAATGCCGACTCGTAGTGTGTGTGCATGCATGCACGAGAGAAAGTTAGTGGTACAATTATAAAGAGAAGACGGCTGTGTGGGTGTAAAAGACAAGGTGAGGTCATAATCAATCTAAAGTTGAATTCAAATATTTGAATAAGAGATCATGATATTTGATACCCATGCATGCATGAATATAACTAAGATATGTGCGGTGTGGTTTGGAAACGAGCATGTTGTACTATATACACATTGAACAAGGTCAGACTGATTTGAATTTGAGATACCGATGGCAGACATCGTTTGGCCACATTGCATCCGCTAATGGACACACTATTCTAATTGGAGATTATGGGTGGCTTTCGCATCACATATCTATATCTATACCCCTATATATTATATTTTATATTTTTTATATAGTGTGCGGATAACTTTAATTTTGAAAGATGGTCGTCGGATGAAGCCAATCCGGTGGTGCAGAGATGGCAAATATGAGCACTACTGGCCGTTGGGTATCATCTAGATTCCACCAGATTTTGCCACATGTACAATCTAGAAGACTCCATGGTTGAACTCAAGCATAATGCACAAACCTCAAAACACAAGCACTTCTTCTTTGTTCTAGAATCTTTCGTACCAGAATTGCCCAAATGTTTTTCTACATGATTTGCCATTATTTGGTTTTACTTTATGCTTTACAACGCACAATTCCATGAATCTTAAAATAGATTATCTTTCTTATAAAAACTAGATGATTTTGAATGAAGTGAACTATAAGAATTAAACGAACATCTACATCATGCATATATGACTCAAAGCTTACATGCTATAATGTGGTATTTATTCATAATTTGGTTGCCAAATCTCATGCGTGCAATGCACGTGTACCTTACTAGTCTAAATGGTGTTTGTGTGTGTGTGTTGTGCGTGTGAAACACATTTTACGTAGTAGATCATACATGGTTTAGATTTCGAACATCTAGCTAGAGCATACATGTACTATGATTTGAATTCAACATAAAATGGATACATATATTTGAATTTGAGATCGTATGTACATGTAGTTCATATTTATATAGGAATTTACTTCTGCTATATTCATGTCATGTGTTGTGACGATAATATTTAGATGGTTGTATAACTAACCCGAGTACAACCCCATTCAAACAGGGAAAATGTATTCAAATTTAGTTCATATGCTAGACAACACACATTGTTTTTTTATTGTTGAGGGAAGTGCAAATTGCTTTGGTACTGTACACATTATGTTTGTTGTCCTGATTTTTTTAGTTTTTTTGTTGTATTTGAATGCATTTCTAGTAATATAGTAAAACGGGACATGGCTCTCTCTAGTGATGAGGTGCGAATTGTCTTTTTTTTGGTACACATTAAGCTTGTTCTCCTGAAATTTCAAGCCGCGCCTTGTTATGCTGAAATTTCCAGCTAGCATCTCTGTCTATCATGATGCGAAACTCCTGCCTCTTCAACCCACGCCTTGTTACCCCGAAATATTTAAGATATATTTTTGTCTCGTTGTGCTCCGAAAACTCCCTCATCTCAACCCACGCCTTGCTATCCCAAAATTACAACGCGCGCGAAAATTCCCACCTCCTGCAAAACCCTGACACGTGAAATGCTCGTGATACCCCTGAACCGAAAGAACCGCCTAGCTCAAATCGGTGGGGGTACTTTTGTAACTTACCCCACATTTCGGACAAGCGCGTCCCTAAGCCATCGTTCCCCACTCCCATCCCATTCGCCCACCCATTCGTACACCGAGGTTGCGAAAACCCGCGAAGCCCCACACCTTCCTCCGTCCGCCACCCAGCCGAAGCCTGTTCCCCGACAACGACGTCCACAGCAACACCTCGACGTCCCTCATCCACCGTACCGGATGAGGATCCATCGTCGATCTCATCGTCCCGCCGGTTCAGCCACCCCGTCCTCCACCTCCAAGGAGCTGCCCCGACGTTCCCCTCGTCTTTCGTGCCACCTCCATTCCCACACTGCCGTCTTCACCTGCACCACTGGAAGAGCAGCATCATCACCGTTTCCTCGGATGAAGTTGAGGCCTAATCAGTGCCACCAAAGAGGTTGTACACTAATCGCCGCATTTTCTTCTTGATTCGATCTCATGGTGCTGCCGGCGCTCGGTCCCGAGCCGACATGGCGCGGTTCCATCCACGGCGGCGTCGCCAGCCACCTCCTCCACGGTGTCGCTCCCTCAGTGGCGACGTCCACATTAGTAGGAGCTACTGCTGCTTTAGCTCTCGCTCACGCTGCTGCTCTACTCTTGCTCTCGGTCCCCTGCCTGATCTGCTCTTGTTATTGCTCTTGCTCTTGCTCTTGATCACGTTGCTGCTCTCGCTCTTCCTCTTGCTTGCGATGTTGCGATTTGGCTACACTTCAGTCGAATGAATCGACTTTTGGGTCAGTCGATTTTCAGGGGGTGAGGAGCTCGCCGAAGTTAAGGAAGGACCAGCTGCAGCGGGGAGGGGGGCTCACCGCAGAGGTACCCCACTATCTATCTTAGGGTTCAGGGTGGGAGTGGTGGTCGCCGGCGGTGGTGGGCGGTGGCGTGGGGATCGTCGGAGAACAAGCTCGGCACGGGGGGCCTAGAGGGATTGCCGGGGCGGCGGTGGACCGATGGTGGGGAGTGGTTTCGAGGCGGGCAGGGCAGCGTACCGCCGGCCGTGGGCGGCGGGGGCGGCGGCTTGGCTGGTGGTGGCTGGCGGCTCAGGGGAGTGGAGGTTGAAGATGAATTGCAAGGCCCTTGATTTCGTATCCAACGGCTGGAAAATTGACTGACTAGAGATGAAAAAGTCAGTCAACTGACATGTAGCCTCACCCAGATGCTGCTACATGACCAGCTGCCCCGGCTCTCGCACGCGCTGCTGCTACTGCTTTTCTACTACTAATGCATTCAGTTTCGACAGTAAAATTCAGTTTCGACAGCAAAATTCTGTTTCGACAGTTAAGTTATGTTTCGACAGTTAAATTCAGTTTCGAGAGATGAGCGGCTGATGTATTTTACATCTAGCACTTTGTGGTTATGTATTTTACGTCATCTATTGGAGATGCTATTAGAATTCCACTCAGGTTAACGTTGTCTCTCTTGTCCTGCTTCAGCCTCGACGTCGTACAACTCACCGGAGCTGCTCCAGCGACGAAACCCTCCATCACAGCGGAGCAGTACCCCAGGCTCCATCTCCATATGCCTAAGATCTTCTTCCCCTCCTCCGACAGCCAAGTCAACCGGAGCATCCTCACCGACCAACCCAATCACGGTGAGATCGAGATGGCTTCGCCAAAGAGGTTGTACACTTGTTGCATCTCTTTTTTACTCTACATGTTATATATATATATATATATACATATTGTCCACTGAGCACACGTAGTGACATGAAATACGATTATTTTATCCTACTATATGACAAGCAGTGAGCTACCAGGCAACTTAGCTATCTGTGATGGACTCTCTTGAACGCCATCATTATTTATCTCTGCGCGTTTGAGTTGTGCATTTGTCGATGGGCCTGGGAGTTGAGCTAGTAGGGCAGTGGCCTGGGTCCAAAGTAGTAGAAGTAGCACAAAAACATTTTTTTAGTGTAGGCTTTTCCTTGTTCAAGCCTGCCTACTAGAATCGCCAGTGCTTGAAAGGAAAAGTGAAGGAAAAACATAGGAACTGGAAAGTTTCCTATGGTACTACTATTCATGCATTTGGTTCAAAGGAATGGAGCAAAGGAAAACTGTAGGATTTGTTCCTTTAGTGTCTCCTTGAAAGAAAAACCGTAGAAATTTTAATTTCCACTTGTCCACCTTTTCAAATTCCTATTCATTAAGCACAAGACTAAGAGATAGTAGCACAATAGCATTATAACCGTACATTTTCTTGTGGTTTGACTTAATCTCACCATGCTTATTTGCATCCTGTGATCTTCCAATTCTTGTGAACCAAATAGCCAAATTGGAAGAAATCCTGTGTTTTTAAATTCTTTGTTTTGCACGTGCATTCCTATCCTGTTCCTGTCTATTTCCTATCCCTGCATTGTTATAATCCTCAAACTAAAAGAAGCCCTTACACAATTACTTCTTTTATAGATATGTGTCAAAGAAAACCTTGTGTGGTTTGTCCTGCTCCTGCTGCGCTGTGTTCCACCCCAGCTCAGCTGCTCCAACGATGGAAGGGTTCAGCATAACAGGGATCCACTCTCCAGACTATCTTTCGCCGCCTCAGATCTTCTTTCCCGCCACCGGCAGCCACAACAACTGCATTACCATCATCAACTGAGCAGATGACCTTGAGGTACATGGGTCCGCAAGAGAGTTCGCACTCTTCCGTGTCTGCTTACGTTATGCATCGCTTAATATGATGACATGCTACTTTATCGCCGTGTTCACTACTCCAAGTCAAGTCCAAACTAATGCTGAAACTTGAGTTTTTAAATGGTTGTGGGGTACATATTGGGGCAGCAATCAGTACTATCTGTCTACTATCTGGTTAATCTCGGGTCTCTACTATGAGTTTCATATTGAGTGCAAACAAACATTAAAGGAGCCATTATCTGTATTTTTTAACTAAAGCTATTATCTGCCTACTATCGTTGGTTTTGGGTCTATCCACAGTTTGCTACCATCACTCTGGATTTGTGCATGCACTCCTTACATAATCTCACTATGTTTTATTCCTATGCATGTCAGTTACTGTACACAAAGGAACTGAACATGTAGAGCAAAAGAGACGAGCCTTGCGTGGCAATAAAATTTCTTGCAGACGTCGCTCCATGGTGGGCGCAAAGGCAGCCCCCCTCTCCACCCATTTCAGATTGTAATCAAGAGGAAGATAACTATTCTGAGGGGGATTCAGAAGGAGAAGACCAATCCTATTTACCCCCTGAGGTCTTCGCTCTAACTTGGCATGCTGATGTTGGTAGTATCATGCATATGGTGCCTTGCATTGCTTACTTTATACATCAAATATGTCACCTGCTTAGTTTAGACATGCTTTGTGTGAATGCCATCTTTTTAGTTTCTTTATCATATATGTGAATCATGCAATGCCATCTTGTTTAGCCAGGCATCATATATGTGAATTTTGCAATGCCACCCTGGTTAGCCAGTCATCTTATATGTGAATTGTATCATGTCATCATTTTTTTATTATGTGTTAAATTTGTCAACAATTTTAGTACATTCAATTACTCTTCCTGTGCATCAGCCATTTGGCACGGTCATGAAAAAATCTGGAGTGGAAACAAGGTCTTCAGAGCAGACAATGCTATCTGACGAAGCGCATGTCTTGCTAGTTACGGATAGCTCCTCAGAGGAGGATTCAGAGACAAATGACCAGTCCTATCCCCCCCCCCCGAGGTGCATGCTCTAACTTGGCAGGGTTATGTTGCTCATATTGTGTGTATGGTATCTTGCATTGCTATGTCATTTGCTTAGTTTAGACATGCTTTGTGTGAATGCCACCTGCATATATGTGAATTATGCAATGCCATCTTGTTGCAAGACATTATATATGTGAATTATGCAATGCCATGCTGTTTAGCCAAGCGTCGTATATGTCAATTATGTCATGCCGTCCTTTTTCGTATTTCTCGTTGCATTTGTCGACAGTGTTTGTATATTCAACTGCTCTCCGTGTGCATCAGCCATTTGAATTGGTGATGGAGAAATCTGGAGTGAAAACAAGGTCTTCATAGCAGACAATGCTACCTGCTGAAGCATATATCTTGTTGGTTATAGATAGCTCTTTAGAGGAGGATTCAGAGGCAGATGACCAGTCCTATCATCCCCCTGAGGTGTATGCTCAAACTTGGCAGGGTTATATTACTCATATCATGCATATGTTGTATCACAATGCTTAGTTTTTACATCATATACACAATATTGAATGTCATCTCCTTAGTTGACACATCATATATGTGATTTCCCTCTGCTCACTTGCTTAGTATATAAATCATATATTTGAATTATATCATGCCATGATGTTTACATAGACAGCATGTATCTGAATTATGGCAAGCCAACCCATTTTCTAAAGACATAATATAATTATATCATCTCATCCTGTTTACATAGTCATCATATTTTGAATTATGTCATTCTATCGGTGAATTATATCATGCCATCATGTTTCCATCGACGGCATCTTTGTGATTTATGGCATGCCAACCACTTTAATAGACACATTGTATAGTTATATCATGTCATCTTGTCTACATAGTGATCATATTTTGAAGTATGTCATTTTATCCTGTTTAGTTAGCCATCATACATGTGAAATTGTGTCATGCTATCCTGTCTAATTAGTCATCATATATGTGAAATTATGTCCTGCTATTCTGTTTGGTTAGACAACATAAATGTGAATTATTTCATGCCATGTTTTCTTCCCTACTATCCATTGCACCTGTCTATCTTACAATGTCTGTACGTTCAATTACTTTTCTTGTTTATCAACCATTTCAATTGGAGGGGGTGATGGCAGTATCTATGGGAGTAAAAACACGGTCTTCAGAAAATATCGTGCTACCTGCAGTTGGGCAGAAAACCAGCTACACCCCTTCTAACCCCAACCCCAGCAGATAGTAACCCAGTTCCAGTTGACACGGCACCGTCTCCACCATAGAGCACCCAAACACGAGTAGTTAGTAAGGCAACTGCAGTGCCCAAAGCATGAGGACCACCACTCCGAACCCCAAGTCAACGCTTAAAGCAGAAGAAGAATTGTTCTCAGGTCAGGTTCTGTAGCTATGGTTCATACTACTTTGCTCTTGCATCACTGTATTTACTCATACCAACTAATTTCAAATTTGAAGGATGCAATTGAAACTCCAATGGCGCAACATGTATGTTTTAAACCGGTTTCTTTAACGTGTTTGCTGCACATTACAAGTGTTGTTATTGTTGTGTAGTTTCCCACACTTATATTCTGTCTATGCTGCTTTGTCTTAAATAGATATGATTCGAACTGTCTCTATCTTGATTTGGCAACATAAACTAGAATGATATAGACCATACAGTGACCATACTACATAGATATATGTTTGTTTCATGCTATTATCTTGTCCACCTTACTACTGAACTTGTTTACCAAAATGAGTTTCATATACAACATGGTAAACCTGTGATGTGTTAGTTTGTTTCTCTTTTAGAACGCGGATGAAATATCGGAGAAGAGTAGCCCGTTATGCAATGGTAAAGGAAGTAATGTAGATAAGGTTCAAGATAGTGAGACATCCCAGTTGGTCTCCAAGAAAGCTGATAAAAACTATATTGAAGACATTGAGACAACCCCAAAGTCATGTCTTGATGTAGTGTTCGAGTTACTGGTTACTACTGCTGGCACCAGCTGTTCGAACTCGCTACCTGAATCAGTTCGGCTTCTTGAGTCTCAACTTCAAGTTGAAAGACATCAATCAGATGTTACGCGACAGGAAGCCGAAGGACTGAGGAAGTCCCAGCAGAATTCAGATGCATACTTTCTGGTGCAATAGCAAGTGCTGGAGGATTTAAGCGCTAAACAAGAGAAAGTTAATAAGCTTGCTAAGCATCTTGCCAGCATTATGGGTACCCAGGATATTGTTTCTTGATCTCTTCTAAAGTGGTTTCAGTTCTGGACTTGTTTTGCTGCGGCGTTTATTTGCACTGGTCGCCAACTTTGACAACCAGTGTATATGATATGTTGCTTTGTTCCCTATATTTGCACTGGTGACGAACTTTGATGCCCAGTGGATGTAATATGGGTAATAGGCGTGATAGCCTAGCGTAAGTTGCTTGCTTATTTATTTCCTTGTTGTCTTGTTTATTTGTTTGCTTGCAGTCAGTCCAGTTCTTTTTCCGCGGTTTGCTAGTGGCCGAAATAACCTATTTTTAAAAACTAGGCCACAATAACCATGGGCTACATATTTACTGTAGTTACCATGGGCCTCCTACGGGCCGTAGAAACAATGGGCCGTCTAAGGGCCGTAGAAAGAATGGGCCTTCTACGGGTCGTAGCATCAACGGGCCTTCTACGGGCCGTATGATCGATAGGCCAAACATGGGCCAATAACGGACCGCATTATGGGCCATAAACGGGCTAGATTTGGAATCGTCCGTTCATGGGCCGACTATAACGGGTCATCGTTAATCGGCCGTATTTGATGACACTATGAAAAAGGCCCAACAGATTAACGGGCCGCAAACGGGCCGATTGTAACCCTGGGCTGAATTTGGCCCACAAGAAGAAAAGGCCAGTAACGGGCCGTAAGTAACCGAATGCTGGAAATGAGCCCAAGAATAAATGGGCCCTGAGAAGGCCGAAACAGAACACGGGTTGAAAACGGCCCAATGGAATAATGGGCCATTAATGGGTATAAAGCGATACACTGTTCATTGCGGGCCAGATTCACCACAGGCCATTAATGGGCCAAGAGTTGCAAATGGCCTCGTATGGGCCGAAAGACATCATGGGTCATGCATGGGCCGGAAGTTACAACGGGCTGGAATCATATTGGACGACCCAGATGAACCTACAGGGCTTAATTCCGATAGGCCGTAACAGGCCGTGAGTTAGCGGGCCGTAAATGGTCTATATACGAATAGGCCGTTAAAAGGCTTTTCGTGGGCCGACCCGTTACCTTTTGACCAAGTCAAACGGGCCGACCTTTTCACCGGAATGGGCCTCTGTTGGGCCGTGCCATGTGTCGACGTATCATAGGCACCTCATGTCCAATGAATGGATGACATCTGTCCCAACGATGAGCCAACACGTGTTTCCTCCGCCAATGAGAATTTTATACGTGGAAAATCCTCATTGGTCCGAGCTATTAGCAGGTTATCGGATCCAAAACCGGACCCGATAGCTTAGCGGCGGCCCGTTACGGTGGATGCCACGTGTCGGTCACCCTTGACGAAAGCACTTCCATGACACGTCATTTATCGTAATGGAAGTGGACACTTCTGTGATGATAATTTTGGTAATGTCATGGAACACTTGTACGACAGCACATGTATGACTATCTTGATTCTATCATAAAATCGTCATGGATGTATATGCATGACAGAAAATGTGACCTACTGTGACAAACACGTATCATCACGGAAGTGTATTTTTTTGTAGTGAAATAGGATGTCAACTACATGATCATGCAAAGCAATATGACAATGATGGACCGTGTCATAACAAACGAAACGGTGGAAAGTTGCATGGCATTATATCTCGGAATGGCTATGGAAATGCCATGATAGGTAGGTATGGTGGCTGTTTTGAGGGAGGTATATGGTAGGTTTATGGTACCAGCGATAGTTGCACGACACAAGAGAGGCTAGCAATGGTGGAAGGGTGAGAGTGAGTATAATCCATTGACTCAACATTAGTCATAAAGAACTCATATACTTATCGCAAAAATCTGTTAGTTGTCGAAACAAAGTACTACACGCATGCTCCTAGGGGGATAGATTGGTAGGAAAAGACCATCGCTCGTCCCCGTCTGCCACTCATAAGTAATACAATCAATAAATAAATCATTCTCTGACTTCATCACGTAACGGTTCACCATACGTGCATGCTACGGGAATCACAAACTTTAACACAAGTATTTCTCAAATTCACAACTCACTAGCATGAATCTAATATCACCATCTACATATCTCAAAACAATCATAAGGAATCAAACTTCTCATAGTATTCAATGCACTTTATATGAAAGTTTTTATTATATCCCTCTTGGATGCCTATCATATTAGGACTAAATTTATAACCAAAGCAAATTACCATGTTGTTTAAGGACTCTAAAAATAATATAAGTGAAGCATGAGAGTTCATCAATTTCTATAAAATAAAGCCACCACCATGCTCTAAAAAGATATAAGTGAAGCACTAGAGCAAAATTGCCTAGCTCAAAAGATATAAGTGAAGCACAAACAGTATTCTAATAAATCACGATTCATGCGTGTCTCTCTCAAAAGGTGTGTACAGCAAGGATGATTGTGGCAAACTAAAAAACAAATACTCAAATCATACAAAACGCTCCAAGCAAAACACATATCATGTGGTGAATAAAAACATAGCCTCAAGTAAAGTTACCGATAGACGAAGACGAAAGAGGGGATGCCTTTCGGGGCATCCCCAATCTTAGGCTCTTGGTTGTCCTTGAATATTACCTTGGGGTTCCTTGGGCATCCCCAATCTTAGGCTCTTGCCACTCCTTATTCCATAGTCCATCAAATCCTTACCCAAAACTTGCAAACTTCACAACACAAAACTCAAAAGAAAATCTCATAAGCTCCGTTAGTATAAGAAAATAAATCACCACTTTTGGTACTATTGTGAACTCATTCTTTATTTATATTGGTGTAATATCTACTGTATCCCAACTTTTCCATGGTTCATACCCCCCGATACTAGCCATAGATTCATCAAAATAAGCAAACAACACATAGAAAACAGAATCTGTCAAAAACAGAACAGTGTGTAGCAATATGGAATTTCGAATACTTTTGTAACTCCAAAAATTCTAAAAAAGTAGGACAACCTAAGCAATTTGTTTGTTAATCTTCTGCAAAAAAGAATCAACTCAAAAGCACGCTTCTGTAAAAAATGAAAATTATTTTCCTGGGCGTAAAAGTTTCTGTTTTTCAGCAAGATCAAATCAACTATCACCGTAAGCTATCCCAAAGGTCTTACTTGGCACAAACACTAATTAAAACACAAAACCACATATAACCAGAGGCTAGATGAATTATTTATTGCAAAACAGAACCTAAAGAGAAAAAGGAGAAATAAAATCGGGTTGCCTCCCAACAAGCGCTATTGTTTAACGCCCTTAGCTAGGCATAAAAACACGAATAGATCTAGGTATTATCATCTTTGGCATGCAATCCATAAGTGGCTCTCATAATAGATTCATAAGGAACTTTAATTTTCTTTCTTGGAAAGTGTTCCATGCCCTTCCTTAACGGAAATTGAAATCTAATGTTTCCTTCTTTCATATCAATAATTGCACCAATCGTTCTAAGGAAAGGTCTACCAAGAATAATAGGACATGTAGGATTGCAATCTATATCAAGAACAATGAAATCTACGGGCGCATAATTCCTATTTGCAACAATAAGAACATCATTAATCCTTCCCATAGGTTTCTTAATAGTGGAATTTGCAAGATGCAAATTTAAAGAACAATCATCAAATTCACGGAAACCTAGCATATCACATAAAGTTTTTGGAATCATGGAAAACTAGCAACCAAATCACACAAAGCATGGCACTCATAATATTTAATATTAATCTTAATAGTAGGTTCCCACTCATCGTAAAGTTTTCTATGATAGAAACTTCCAATTCAAGCTTTTCTTCAAAAGATTGCATCATAGCATCAATGATATGTTTAGTAAAAGCTTTGTTTTGATTATAAGCATGAGGAGAATTCAACATGGATTGCAACAAGAAAATACAATCTATTAAAGAACAATTATCATAATTAAATTCCTTGAAATCCAAAAGAGTGGGTTCATTGCTACTTAAAGTTTTGACCTCTCCAATCCCACTTTTATCAATTTTTGCATCAAGATCTAAAAACTCCAAATCATTGGGACGCCTTTTAACTAAAGTTGACTCATCTCCAGTCCCATCTTTATCAAGATTTGTATCGAAAGACAAAGATTCAATAGGAGTCACATCAATCACTTTAAGATCTTCATCATTATTTTCACGGAAACTAGAAGAACACGTTTTTACAAACCAATCTTTTGTAGCACGCATCTTAGCGGTTCTTTCTTTGCACTCACCAATGGAAATTCTCATAGCATTGAGAGACTTGATAACCCACAAGTATAGGGGATCAATTGTATCCTCTTTCGATAAGTAAGAGTGTCGAACCCAACGAGGAGCTAAAGGTAGAACAAATATCCCCTCAAGTTCTATCGACCACCGATACAACTCTACGCACACTTAACGTTCGCTTTACCTAGAACAAGTATGAAACTAGAAGTACTTTGTAGGTGTTGTTGGATAGGGTTGCAAGAATATAAAGAGCATGTAAATAAAAACTAGGGGCTGTTTAGATAAAGACACAATAAAGTAAATATAGCGAGTGTGGAAAAGTGGTGGTAGGAGTTGCGAAATTGTCCCTAAGAAATTGACTACTTTACTAGACCGATAACAAGTTTTATGTGGGAGAGGCCACTGCTAGCATGTCATCCCTGACTTGGAATTCTATGCACTTATGATTGGAACTATTAGCAAGCATTTGCAACTACTAACGTTCATTAAGGTAAAACCCAACCATAGCATTAAGATATATTGGTCCCCCTTCAATCCTGTATGCATCAAGTTCTATGCTAGGTAGAATCTTCTGTCACTCTTGCCCTCCAATACATAGTCCTATCAACATACAACTAACCCTAAGGTGTGATCCAGGCGCGCGCTCATATGATGGGCACCAAAGGACAGCAACATAACCACAGGCAAATTAAATCAATCATAGCAATTCATCAACCACCGATAGGATGGCAACACATCATTGGATAATAATATGAAGCATAAAGCACCATGTTCAAGTAGAGGGTACAACGGGTTGTGGGAGAGTGGACCGCTGTAGATAGAGGGGGAAGGTGATGGAAATGTTGGTGAAGATGGCGGAGGTGTTGGTGAAGATCGCGGTGATGATGATGATGGCCACGGTGGTGTTCCGGCGCCATCAGAAGAGAGGGGAAGAAAGACCCCCTCCTTATTCTTCTTCCTTGACCTTCTCCCTAGATGGGAGAAGGGTTTCCCCTCTGGTCCATGGTCTCCATGGCGTGGGAGGGGCGAGAGCCCCTCCGAGATTGGATCTGTCTCTCTGTCTCTCTCTGTTTCTGGGTTCTCAGATTCTGCCCTTTCACTGTTTCTTATATATCCGGAGATACGTAACTCCGATTGGATTGAAACCTTCGCCAAGATTTTTTTTCCGAAAATTAGCTTTCTTTCAGCCAAAGAAGAGAAGCAACCACCTTACGGGGGGCCCACGAGGGTCAGGGGCGCGCCCCCTTGCCTCGTGTCCCCCTCGGGCACCTTCTCGCATTGGTTCTTCTTCCCATATTTCACAAATATTCCAAAAATATTCTCCGTCCGTTTTTATTCCATTTGGACTCCATTTGATATGGGGTTTCTGCGAAACATAAAACATGCAACAAACAGGAACTGGCACTGGGCACTGGATCAATATGTTAGTCCCAAAAATAGTATAAAAAGTTGTCAAAAGTATATGAAAGTTGCGTAATATTGGCATGGAACAATCAAAAATTATAGATACGACGGAGACGTATCAAGACTCATTAATATCATGCTTGGGTGGAATAGATTTAAGTTTCAAAGAATCAACATCAAGATAAATTCTATCCACGTTCCTAGCCAAATCATCAGTCTTAAGCAATTTTTCTTCAATCAAAGCGTTGAAATTATTTTGCGTTCATAAATTCTTTAACACTATTCTCAAAATCAGAGGGCATCTTATTATAATTTACATAATAATTTTTGTAGGAATTACCATGATTATTAGAGGAATTACTAGGAAACGGCCTAGGATTAAAATTACCTCTATACGCGTTATTACCAAAATTGTTCCTACCAACAAAATTCTCATCCATAGATTCGTTATTATTCTCAATCAAAGTAGACAAAGGCATATCATCAGGATAAATAGGATCACTCTTGGTAGCAAATAATTTCATAAGCTCATCCATCTTTCCACTCAAAACATTAATCTCTTCAATCGCATGCACTTTTTTACTAGTGAAAGATCTTTTAGTATGCCCTTGAGAATAATTAACCATAATATTATCTAAGAGTTTAGTAGCTTGTCCTAAAGTAATTTCCATAAAAGTACCTCCTGCGGCCGATCTAAAAGATCTCTAGAAGCAAAATTCAGTCCAGCATAATTTTTTTGTATAATCATCCACAAATTCAACCATGAGTAGGGCATTTTCGTATCATCAATTTCATCCTCTCCCAACATTGTGCAACATGTTCATGATCAAGTTGCTTAAAATTCATAATATTGTTCCTAAGGGAGATGATTTTAGCGGGAGGAAAATACTTGAAAATAAAAGCATCTTTACACTTATTACATGAATCAATACTATTTTTAGGCAAAGATGAAAACCAAGTTTTAGCACGATCTCTAAGCGAGAACGGAAATAGCTTCAATTTAACAAACTCATTATCCACATCTTTTTTTCTTTTCTGTATCACACAAATCAACGAAATTATTAAGATGGGATGCGGCATCTTCACTAGGAAGGCCGGAAAATTGATCTTTCATAACAAGATTCAGCAAAGCGGCATTAATTTCACAAAATTCCGCATTAGTAGTGGGAGCAATCAGAGTACTAATAAAGTCATTATTATCGGTGTTTGAAAATTCACAAAATTTGGTATTCTCTTGAGCCATTATGACAAAGCAAGCAATCCAACACACGAGCACACAAAAAGCAAGCGAGGAAGACGAACGGAAGAGGGGCGAAGAAAAGACAAATCTTTTCGAAAATCATTTTAGAAGTGGGGGAGAGGTAAACGAGAGGCGAATGGCGAATAATATAATGCAAGAGATGAGATTTTATGATGGGTACTTGGCATGTCTTGACTTGGCGTAGATCTCCCCGGCAACGGCGGCAGAAATTCTTCCTGCTACTTCTTGAGCTTGCGTTGGTTTTTCCCTTGAAGAGGAAAGGGTGATGCAGCAAAGTAGAGTAAGTATTTCCCTCAGTTTGAGAACCAAGGTATCAATCCAGTAGGAGACAACACTCAAGTCACCGAATACCTGCACAAACAATCAAACAACTTGCACCCAATGCGATAAAGGGGTTGTCAATCCCTTCAAGGTTACTCGCAAAAGTGAGATCAGATAGAGATAGATAAACATTAAAGTAAATATTTTGGGTATTTTTGGTTTATAGATTGGAAAGTAAAAGATTGCAAAAAGAGTATATTACAAACGAAAATTGTAGATCGGAAACTTATATGATGGAAAATAGACCCGGGTCCATAGGTTTCACTAGAGGCTTCTCTCAAGATAGAAAATATTACGGTGGGCGAACAAATTACTGCCGAGCAATTGATAGGAAAGCGCAAAGTTATGACGATATCTAAGGCGATGATCATGAATATAGGCATCACGTCCGTGTCAAGTAGACCGACTCCTGTCTGCATCTACTACTATTACTCCACACATCGACCGCTATCCAGCATGCATCTAGAATTCTAGAGTATTAAGTTCATAAAGAACGGGGTAACGCATTAAGCAAGATGGCATGATGTAGAGGAATTAACTCAAGCAATATGATGAAAAACCCATCTTTTTATCCTTGATGGCAACAATACAATACGTGCCTTGTTGCCCCTACTGCCACTGGGAAAGCACACCACAAGATTAAAGCCAAAGCTAAGCACCTCTCCCATTGCAAGAAAAACCAATCTAGTTGGCCAAACCAAACCGATAGTTCGAAGAGAATTACAAAGACATCAAATCATGCATAAAAGAATCAGAGAAGATTCAAATAATATTCATAGATAAGCTGATCATAAATCCACAATTCATCGGATCTCAGCAAACACACCGCAAAAAAAGTATAACATCGAATAGATCTCCAAGAACATCGAGGATAACATGGTATTGAGAATCAAAGAGAAAGAAGAAGCCATCTAGCTACTAGCTATGGAGTTGTAGGTCTGAGGTAAATTACTCACGCTTCATCGGAAGGGAAATAGAGTTTATGTAGAAGCCCTCCGTCGAATCCCCCTACGGCGGGGTGCCGGAAAAGGTCCCTAGATGGGATCTCACGGGTACATAAGGTTGCAACAGTGGAAAAGTGTTTTCATGGACTCCTTTGTTGGTTTGGGGATATATGGGAATATATAGGCACAAGAATTAGATCAGGAGGTGCATGAGGGGGCCACAAGGGTGAGGGGCGCGCCCTCCGTCCTTGTGGCCGCCTTGTGGCTCTCCTGACTTCAACTCCAAGTCTCCTAGTTGTCTTCTGGTCCAAGAAAAATCATCGCGAAACTTTTATTCCGTTGGACTCTGTTTGGTATTCCTTTTCTGTGAAACTCAAAAACAGGGAAAAACAAGAACTGACACTGGGCTCTAGGTTAATAGGTTAGTCCCAAAAATAATATAAAATAGCATATTAATGCATATAAAACATCCAAAACAGATAATATAATAACATGGAACAATCAAAAATTGTAGATACGTTGGAGATGTATCAAAAATATAATTGAAGTAGAATGACATGAGAACACTGCACTCGCATACTTGATGTACACTATGATCTGAAGTTTCCCTGTTGTCGGGCCCGTGGGACTGGGGGTACCCAGGCCCGTCTACCTGCGGCCCAGTGCGTGGCGCTACTAAGGGGCCCAAGCAGGCCCACCTTTGGACTTCACGAGCCAGGCTCTCGTGAGCCCCCCCCCCCCCTTGCGAGGCGCACATCAGCAAGCATCACCAATAGCCTTGCGAGGCGGCTTCTCAAGGCTGCCTCCCAAGGCCCCTCACAGAGGCGTGTGGCCCAAGGATCAGTTAGAGGAATCACGCGGCCCTGCGTCTCCACGTGGGTGACACGCGTGGCGACGAGCGGAGCCAGAAGGGCACCAGCAGGCGCGGATAAGGAGGTTTTCCTCTTTCGTGCTAAGGGAGCAAGGACAGCGCATCTGTTCCCAAAGCAATCTCCAAAGGTTGGCACTTTGGTGCAAGAAGACCAGGACGGCGAACTCGCCGGGATGGAGGTCATCACCGAGCCCATCGGCGCGTTGTGGCAGGAAGCTATGGCAAGCGAAGACCACCTTTAGTAAGGATAAGTTGTACTCCTATTCCCCTTCAAAATTGACCGTTGTGGCAACCCTTCCCGCCTAGAGTTTTCGGGGGAAGAGGACCAGGGTCGGTATAAGTATAGGCTTGACTCCACCGTAGAAGGGGGAGAGTCATGGGATCCCTAGAGCAATCCGAGCCCCCCCCCCCCTGAGGCAGTTCATCCTCCTTGTACACACACGCTCATCCTCCCTCGCGAGGCAATCCACACAAAGCAGGAGTAGGGTCTAACACCGCAAGGTGGCCCGAACCTGGGTAAACTGTCGTGTCTGCGTTCTTCTTTCGTTTGGCTCGAGCACGCTGGAGCATCGTCGTGAGGTAGTGGGCAGCGAGCTGGAGTTTAGCGAAGTTCTGTGAGCACGCCCCAGAGTTCGAACCTTTCTTGGGTCCTCGGAGTCCCGATTCCGACATTTGGCGCGCCAGGTAGGGGCGTGTCGAGGTTCTCCCGCTCCACTTCGGTTCCTGCTCCACAGGCCCATGGCCGAGGCTCGCCTTGTCCGTGTCGAGCGTCGAGCGGCTCGTGTCGGCCAGGCGGAGCCCATGGGTCGTGGTGACCGTTGTCACTTCGCCTTGACCACAGCCAACGCAGCCGCCGACCCCGCTGCTCACGAGCAGCAGCATTCCTCCATGCACCCTTTCATGCATTCCGACGGCCGCACTGCCATGCCTTCGCTCACCCCAGATACGGCTTCGTCCTCCCATGCCCGCTGTGGGCTGGCGAATTCGCAGAATGCACTACTCATGGTGTGTGAGCTGCTGCGCTACCGCCCAGCCAACGAAGGCTACGACGCCTGGCTTGGCCGCATCACCGAGCTTGTCAACGCCACGAGTGAGGCCCCGACACCTTCCCACTCACTTTGTCCTCCCCCATGTCATGTTGGCGATGTGACGCACGGCGCGCCTCCTCTCCTGTGCGGTGACGATGGTGAGCTCTGGCATGACGTGCGTGCGGGCGACCCGTCACACGGAGCGCATGTGTCGGCCCGAGATGAGGGCAGCTGCCAAATCGTGCACCGAGCACCGCCTGATCCGTGTGCGTTCCCCGAGTGGCAGCGCGAGCGCCTGGACCGGGTCACCCAATAGGTCGCGGCAGCAAGACGCCAGGACCATGCCGCCCACGCGCGAGGCGCACCCACGAGCACCGCCGATTGCCGGGCCTTCACTCGCAAGCTGCGTTGGGTGGTTTGGCCAGTCAAGTTCAAGCCAGAACTACCCCCGCGCTACGACGGCATCCCCGACCCCACGGAGTTCCTCCAGCTCTACGCGCTGAGCATCGAGCCGGCGAACGGCGACGACAAGGTCATGGCAAACTGGTTTCCCAAGGCCCTCAAGGATAGCGCACGCTCCTGGCTCATGAACCTGCCCAAGGGTTCTATCTCTTCATGGGATGAGCTCCACGAGCAGTTCATTGCCAACTTCCAAGGCACTGCAACCACGCCATCACCATCAACGACCTGCGGCGTGTGAAGCAACGCCCTGGCGAGACCCTCTGCAAGGGCATTCAGCGCTTCACCCAGGTTCGCCACAAGATCCCGAAGGCCTCGGACGAAGCCATCATCTCGTCGTTCACCAATGGCATCACGGACGTCGGGATGTGCGAAAAGCTCGCCATCAACGATGACCTAAGCACGGCGCTGTAGCTGTTCAATTTGGCTGACAAGTGCGTCAAGGTGGAGGAGGGACGCCTCTCCCTCCTGAACAACCCTGACATCGAGCCAGATGACAAGAAGGCCAAGCCAAGGAAGTGAAGCGCAAGGGCCTGCCGTGGTGGCGGCAGAGCCTGAGCAGAAGCGCGGCCGTGACCGCGGCGAACTTGTCAAGGATGGCCTCCCGTTTTGCGTCTACTAGAACGTGCGCACCCACAACACTGACGACTGTCGGGAGCTCAAGGCGCTCTGTGACGAGTGCTTGGGCCGCCGCCTCGATCGCAACGACCATTGCTTCGGCCGTTGAGGCGCCCGTGGTGTAGGCTGATGGGACAACCACAACCCCTGTGAGGGCTGGCGCGAGAAATTCTTCCTGATGCTTGTAATATGCGTTGGTATTTCCCCGAAGAGGAGAGGATGATGCAACACAGTGGAGGTAAGTATTTCCCTCAGTTATGAAACCAAGGTTATAAATCCAGTAGGAGAACCAAGCAACACTATGTAAACAACACCTGCACAGAAACAACAAAAACTTGCAACCCAACGTGTAAGAGGGGTTGTCAATCCCTCAACGGTATTGAGATAGATTAAATTGTATAGGTTTTGATAAATAGATCTAACTAAAACACAAAATAAAATAAAAATGTAGCAAGGTATTTTTGGTTTTAATGTATTTTTGGTTTTAATGTATGATAGGAAATAGACTTGGGGGCCATAGTTTTCACTAGAGGTTTCTCTTGAGAAAATAGCATTCAGTGGGTAAACAAATTACTGTTGGGCAATTGATAGAAAAGCAAATAATTATGACGATATCCAAGGCAATGATCATGTATATAGGTATCACGTCCAAGATTAGTAGTCCGACTCCTGCCTACATCTACTACTTTTACTCCACACATCGACCGCTATCCAGCACGCATCTAGTGTATTAAGTTCATGGAAAAACAAAGTAATGCAATAAGAACGATGACATGATATAGATAATATAAACTCATGTTTGAATAAACCCCATCTTGTTACCCTTAATAGCAACGATACATGTGATTCATGTCTCTTTCTGTCACAGATATTGAGCACCGTAAGATCGAACCCATCACAATGCACCTCTTCCCATGGCAATATAAATCAATCTAGTTGACCAAACCAAACCAATAAATCAGAGAAGAAATATGAGGCTATAACAATCATGCATAAAAGAGTTCAGCAAAGACTCAAATAATATTCATGGATAGAACTGATCATAAACTCATAATTCATCAGATCCCAACAAATACACCGCAAAAAGGAGTTATATCAAATAGATATCCAAGAACATCGAGGAGAACATTGTATTGAAGATCAAAAACAGAGAAGAAGCCATCTAGCTACTAACTACGGGCCTGTAGGTCTTTGGTAAACTACCCACGCATCATCGAAGGGGCAACAAGGATGATGAAGAACCCCTCCGTGATCGTTGCCCCCTCCGGCAGAGTGCCGGAAAAGGCCTCTAGATTGGATCTCGTGGTTCTGGAACTTGGTGGTGGAAAAAGTGTTTCGTCGACTCCCCTAGGATTTTTGGGATTTTAGAGTATTTATAGAGGTGAAGGTAGGTTAAGGGGGTGCCTGTGGGCCCCACTACCGAGCAAGGCGCGTCGGAGGCCCCTGACGTGCCCTGGTGCCTAGTGGGCCCCACGAGCGTCCCCTCGTGCCCTCCAGAAGCTTCCTGGGTGTCTTCCTGCGAAAGAAAAATCTCCAAAAGGTTTCGTGACATTTGGACTTCTTTTGGTATTGATATTCTGCAAAGTAAAAAAACAAGCAAAACACAGCAACTGACACTGGGCACTATGTCAATAGGTTAGTCCCAAAAAATGAAATAAAGTTGCTAGTAAATGTATATAAAAACATCCAAGATTGATCATATAACAGCAAGGAACAATAAAAAATTATAGATACTTTGGATATGTATCAGTGTTGATCAAGTGATCGATGGAGTGAAATAAAAAGGGTTACAGGCCAGCCTAGGGTGCTCCTATGCTGGGAAATAGTCCTATGCGAGGTCTTTCATGGAATGTCCCCAAAGGGGTGCCCCATGCATTTTTCTCTGGTGATCCTCCATTACTCCATGTCCCGGCGGCACGCTTCGGTGATGCTTAGCTCGCTTGGTATCTTCCCTCTGAATGTGCACCCATTGTTGAAAGCACAAGTGCTCCCTGGGTGGTTTTGGTAATTAATGTCAACATATCTCTTGTTGGACTAACACTTTTACCTAGTATGTTTCAGATAAGTTCAACAATGGAGTGGCATGGACTAGAGTATGTGGAACCCCTTCAAGATGCTAAGGACAAAGGATTGGCTCAAGCTTCAAGATCAAGACTGTACATTTTCTATTTTAGTGATCCAAGATCACATTGAGTCTATAGGAAAAGCCAATACTATCAAGAGGGGATGAGGTGTTGCTTAATGGCTTGCTTGCTCAAAGTGCTTAGTGATATGCTCCAAAACCCTCAACTACCTTCCCACATCCACATATGACCTAAACCAAAAGTCAAACTCGGCCTCACTGATTCTTTCTATCCGGCGCCACCGAGTTTCAGATGTCATAGCCACTGCCACAAACCCTAGCAAGCGGTTTCACCGATAGGGATCTCGGTCTCACCGAGATGGGATTGTAATCTCTTTGTGTATGTCCATTACCAAAATCGGTCTCACCGAGTTTGAGCAATCGGTACTACCGAGATTACAATGCAAACTCTCTGGTTAGCTTATTACCAAAATCGGTCCCACCGAGTTTGTGTAATCGGTCTCACTGAGTTTGCCTGACCAACTCTCTGGTTAGCTTATTACCAAAATCGGTCCCACCGAGTTTGTGTAATCGGTCACAGCGAGATTACGTTATGCCCTAACCCTAACCATATCGGTCCTACCGAGTTGCATCTCAGTCCCACCGAAAGTTATAACGGTCACTAGGTTTGCTGAATCGGTCCGACCGAGTTTAACCATTCGGTCCCACTGAGTTTGGCAAATTGTGTGTAACGGTTAGATTTTGTGTGGAGGCTATATATACCCCTCCACCCACTCTTCATTCGTGGAGAGAGCCATCAGAACATACCTACACTTCCAATACACATTTTCTGAGAGAGAACCACCTACACTTGTGTTGAGGTCAAGATATTCCATTCCTACCATATGATCTTGATCTCTAGCCTTCACCAAGTTGCTTTCCACTCAAATCTTCTTTCCACCAAATCCAAATCCTATGAGAGAGAGTTGAGCGTTGGGGAGACTATCATTTGAAGCACAAGAGCAAGGAGTTCAACATCAACACACCATTTGTTACTTCTTGGAGAGTGGTGTCTCCTAGATTGGCTACGTGTCACTTGGGAGCCTCCGACAAGATTGTGGAGTTGAACCAAGGAGTTTGTAAGGGCGAGGAGATCGCCTACTTCGTGAAGATCTACCGCTAATGAGGCAAGTCCTTTGTGGGCGACGGCCATGATGGAATAGACAAGGTTGCTTCTTCGTGGATCCTTCGTGGGTGGAGCCCTCCATGGACTCGCGCAACCGTTACCCACCGTGGGTTGAAGTCTCCATCAATGTGGATGTACGATAGCACCACCTATCGGAACCACGACAAAAACACCCGTGTCTCAAATTGCGTTTGGATACTCCAAACCCTTCTCTTTACATTCTTGCAAGTTGCATGCTTTACTTTCCGCTGCTCATATACTCATTGCATGCTTGCTTGATATGTATTGTGTTTGTTAAAATTGTGCTTAAACTCCACTTAAACTTAAGAATATTAAAAACTGCAACTTTAGGCACTTAGTGTCTAATCACCCCCCTCTAGACACCTCTTCTCGATCCTTTCAATTGGTATCAGAGCTTTGGTCTCCATTGCCTTGGTTTAAACACCATTGGAGGAAGATGGATGTGTCTACTTTGGGGAGTCTTAGACATAGAGTGTCTATTCTTGATGGAGGGTATTTTCATGAGTGGAAAAATGAAATGCTTGAGATTTTCAATGAATATCATTTGAACATGTACATTACTAGCCCTTGTGCACCTCATGTTGATCCTTTGCACCCTACCCTAGATGAAGATCTTGACATGATTCGCAATCTTAGAACCATCAATCTTATCATAAGAGGATTGCCCAAAAAATTGATTTCTAGTTTGCCTACTCTTGATTGTGCCTATAATATATGGAAATTTCTTGAGGAACGATTTCCAGATTATTTCTTGAAAAATTTAGATGAAATTCTCCATAAGTCTATTGCCTTGAGTAAGATGAACTCTAGTGATCCTAGCTTTGGTGATTGTCTATTTGAGATTACCAATCTCATGCGTGCTAAAGGAAATGTTGGAATCATTAGCGATATCATATCCTAAGCTATTAAAATTCATAAAGGTAACTATTGTGATGATCATTTATCTAATGAATTACCCTCTCTAGGAATTGATCAATCACAAGATGATGTTGAACATGGATACTATGATGAAGATGATGATAGTGACTATGATCTTGATGATGCAATGAGGCATTTTGGTCTTATGGAAAATCTCCGTGGCTACATGGCTGGGGGAAAGGAATGGGTCCTTGATAGTGGATGTACTGATCATATGCCCGGAGATGAAGAGATGTTCCGTGAGCTTGCTGAAAATGACGGCCCTCGAAAATATGTCACTTTTGGTGATAATTCAAAGGGTAAGGTGGTTGGCCTTGGTAGGGTGGCTATCTCACACGATAGCTCCATACAAAATGTCATGCTCGTTGAATCCCTTGGATACAATTTACTTTCAGTTTCCAGACTTGCTGATTTCGGTTTCAATGTCCTATTCACTAAAGTAGATTGCCAAGTGTTTCGTAGAGACAATCACAAAATGGTCTTTGCCGGTATACGTAGAGGAGATCTTTACATTGTTGATTTCACTAAAAAGGCTCAACCTAAAACTTGCTTAATTGCTAAATCTTCTAAAGGCTGGTTGTGGCATAGAAGACTAGGTCATGTTGGTATGCGAAATCTTGATAAGCTTATTAAAGGTGATCATATCCTTGGAATAAAAGATGTCATATTTGACAAGGATAGACTTTGTAGTGCTTGTCAATCAGGAAAACAAGTTGGAGGAAGTCACCGTGCGAAGAACATCATGACCACAAGAAGACCACTTGAGCTACTTCACATGGATCTCTTTGGTCCAAATGCCTACAAGAGTCTCGGTGGTAACTCATTTGGTCTAGTCATAGTTGATGATTTTTCAAGATTTACGTGGGTGTTCTTTCTTGATGACAAATCGCAGGCCCAAAAGATCTTCGAAAACTTCGCTAGAAAGGCCCAAAACCAGTTTGACGTGAAGATCAAGAAGGTTCGGAGCGACAACGGAACGGAGTTCAAGAACGCAAATGTGGACACCTTCTTGACGAAGAAGGGATTTCACACGAGTTCTCGGCTGTGTACACACCTCAACGAAATGGAGTTCTTGATAGGAAGAACCGGACTCTTATCAAGATGGCAAGAACGATGCTTGATGAGTACAAAATGCCAAAGCACTTTTGGGCGGAAGCGGTTGAGACAGCTTGTCATGCAACAAATCTCTTGTATCTTCACAAGCTACTCGGCAAGACGACATACGAGCTCCTCACCGGTAACAAACCCCAAGTTGGATACTTTCGAGTATTCAGCTCAAAGTGCTACATTCTTGATAAGCATCGTTGTTCTAAATTTGCTCCTAAATCTCATGAAGGTTTCCTACTTGGTTATGGATCAAACTCTCACACTTACCGTGTCTACAACAATTTCACCCGAAAGGTTGAAGAGACGTTAGATGTGAAGTTTGATGAATCTAACGGCTCGCAAGTAGAGCAATTGCCAATTGATGTAGGAGACAAAGACCCTTCAGAAGCAATTCAAGACTTGTCCATTGGCAAGATTCGTCCAACGGAAGTGAAGGAGAATACCTCGTCCGTCCAAGTGGAAGCTTCTACTTCACGAAAAGGTGAACCAAGAGTTGATACGGAAGCATCCATAAGTGGGACACGCCAATATTGAGAAAACGAGGAAGTACACCAAGATGAACATCACCAACCTCCTTCTCCACCATGACAAGAGAATGACAACGTCAACAATGAAGAAGGACAAGAAGAAGAACAAGATGAAGAGGATGTTCCACCCCGACCCAAGCAAAAGCTTTCACGAGTTCGAGCAAGAATTGCCAAAGATCATCCCGTCGAGCAAATCTACAATGATATCCAAACCGGGAGAATCACTCGCTCTAAAACTCGTTTAGCTAACTTTTGTGAACATTACTCATTCATCTCTAGCATTGAATCTATGAAGGTTGAAGAAGCATTGGAGGATCCGGATTGGATAAACGCTATGCATGAAGAGCTACACAACTTTGAGAGAAATCAAGTGTGGACATTGGTCGAGAAGCCCGACAACAACCACAACATCATTGGTACCAAATGCGTGTTTCGCAACAAGCAAGATGAAGATGGACAAGTGGTTCGCAACAAAGCACGTCTCTTCGCCCAAGGCTACACACAAGTTGAAGGTATGGACTATGGTGAGACATATGCTCCCGTTGCTAGACTTGAGTCCATTCGCATCTTACTTGCTTTTGCTAATCACCATGATATCACCTTGTACCAAATGGACATTAAAAGTGCTTTTCTAAATGGCAAAATTGAGGAGGAAGTTTATGTTAAGCAACCTCCCGGCTTCGTCAATCCTAAGAAACCTAATCATGTTTACAAACTTCACAAAGCTCTTTATGGTCTTAAACAAGCTCCTAGAGCATGGTATAAATGCTTGAACAAGTTCCTTATTGAAAAAGGCTTTGAAATTGGTAAAATTGATTCTAGTCTTTTTACTAAAAGGGTTAATGGAGAACTATTTGTGTGCCAAATTTATGTTGATTATATCATATTTGGTTCAACTAACCCTCATTTTAGTGAGAAGTTTGGAAAGCTAATGCCGGAGAAGTTTGAGATGTCTATGATGAGTGAACTCAAATTCTTTCTCGGTTTGCAAATCAAGCAAACTAAGGAAGGTACCTTTGTCTCTCAAACGAAGTACACTAAGGACTTATTCAAGAAGTTCAATATGCAAGAATGCAAAGGTATGACTACACCCATGCCTACTAGTGGACATCTTGATTTGACCAAAGATGGTGAACCGGTTGATCAAAAGGTTTATCCCTCTATGATTGGTTCATTGTTATATCTATGTGCCTCACATCCCGATATTATGCTAAGTGTGTGCATGTGTGCACGATATCAAGCTGCTCCTAAAGAATGTCATCTTAAGGCTGTGAAAAGGATAGTGAGATACCTAATGTCATCTTAAGGCTGTGAAAAGGATAGTGAGATACCTAATCCATACACCAAATTTTGGCATTTGGTATCCTAAGAGGTCCTCTTTTGATCTTGTTGGTTACTCCGATTCGGACTATGCCGGAGACAAGGTTGATAGAAAGTCCACTTCGGGTACTTGTCAATTCCTTGGTAGATCTCTTGTGTCTTGGTCTTCCAAGAAACAAAACTCGGTATCCTTATCCACCGCCGAAGCGGAATACATTGCCGCTGGTTCATGTTGTGCTCAGTTACTTTGGATGACCCAAACTCTTAAGGATTATGGGATATATGTGAAACATGTTCCATTGCTATGTGACAATGAAAGTGCTACCAAGATTGCTCACAATCCCGTGCAACACTCTCGAACTAAGCATATTGAAGTTTGTCATCATTTCATTCGAGATCATGTTGCCAAAGGGGACATTAACCTTAAGCATGTTCGCACCGATAAGCAATTGGCGGATATATTCACTAAACCACTTGATGACAAAGTGTTTTGCAGGTTGAGAGGTGAATTGAACATCATTGATGCTTCAAACTTGGATTAGGAACTCCATTTGATACATGCGGGGCATGAGACTATGTCTAATCCTCGATATTTCTCTTATGATGCTATTCATATGTCTTGGATATTTTTGCACCTTGCATGTTATCTAACCCGTGTAGGTACTTGGTTGAATCTAAATCTATGAGATTGTGACTCACTCACATCTTGAGCAATCTCTACATCACCAAGTCTCTACACAATGGTGGTTGAAGACAAGGAAGCACGAAACCATTCAAACATATCCTTTGACAAATTCTATGATTAAATCTTATAATTGTCATTTTGGATACACAAGTGCTCTTCCTTGCAAGACTAACCCATGTAGGTAGATGAACTAAAACTCCAAGTGGTGCTCCCAACTCTTGATGAACTACATCAACCTTGAGCAACCCACATAAGTTCAACTACATGAGCAAGATCAACATCACCACCCAAGGTATGTTATTCCATCCTAGAGAAGCTTTACTCCAAGTCATGAGACAAAGCAACTCGACAAGATGTGAATACATCAAAAGGCTTAAACGAAAAATAGTAACCCCATTTTGAGTTTAAACGATGAGTATGACCTATGATCAAGTGATCTCACTTGACTCCTAAGTCAATATACTCTAACATAGGTGACTTTGTCGCCGCCCAACTCTAGATGAAGTTCTCTTGTGTTCTTTTCTGTGTCATTGCATTTGTCTCTTGCATATTTGTTTCCCCTTTCACACAAAAAAAATATAACTTCATCTAGATCTTTTAGTTTCTTTTCTTTGCTTTTTGTTCTGCATTTTCTGCATCCAATTCGTTGCAAATCTGTCAGTTAATTCCTTGCAAATCCTTGTGAGATCTTACTTGTCTAGTGAGCTGAGGTGACAAGTGGTTTCACTCTGATGAACTCGGTCACACCGGTTTGTTCTCTTTGGCCCAACCGAAATCTTTCGGTGCAACCGAAGCACACAACTCGGAGTCACCGATTTCACCACAGGAAAACCCACTTGCCACTTATTCCTGATTTCTGTTTGCTCCAGCTCCACCCAATGATTCTTGTCCTCTACCAGCATCATATTAGACATGCTGCTTTGCTCTGTGACTCAAGGACCAACCCATTTGTATCACATATCCAAAAGAGCCCTTCTTGGAAATTGATGTCAAAGGGGGAGAGAGAGATCACATCAAAGCTTAATCTTTCCTATAGGGGGAGAAAGAGAGAATACTCAGAGAGAGAGAGAGTTTCTCAGCAAGGAGAAAGTAATATCATCAAAGACCCCAGATGCTTGGTGTTCAAGAGGAGAGATGTCACATGTCTTTAAAAGGGGAAAGACATGTTTGCTTGCTTGCTTTAGCTCAAGCTCTGTTGTTTATTTTCTGTTGCTCTGATTTTCTGTTCCCTATCTTCTCCCAATATCCCATGCAAATTCAGGGGGAGCAAGACATCTAAGGGAAGGAAATCTCAGATTTTGTTGCATGTCTTTACCTTTGGGGACATGTCTATATCCAATGTGGTACTTAGTACTCACTCTACATGTCATCCCAGTCTTGGTTCTCTTGTGGTTTCTCTTGTTTGCTCTGGTCAGCAGGTGTATATGTGTTATTTAACCGTGTTTGCGCAGGTTCATCCCATCCTAAGCCAACTCAAGACCACAAGGTAAGTATATGCATCTCAGTCATGTGAATGAGAAATTCTTGCTGATGTACATACTATTTGAAAGAAGGACTCATGAACATGAAGGTACATTTCTCACATTCACATCATTTGCTCTGATGCATATAGCCAAGATACATGTAACACATTGCTTACTCTGTCATGTTTATGCATTCACATGCTCCTATATTCAATATTCACATGTTTGCATACATGTAGGGGGAGCCTATGCATGTTATATGTCTTTCCAAAGCTTTACTTGTTATTCTCTATATCTTTATCTAAAGCTTTGATGTATGTTGTCATCAATTACCAAAAAGGAGGAGATTGAAAGCACAAGTGCTCCATGGATGGTTTTGGTAATTAATGTCAACATATCTCTTGTTGGACTAACACTTTTACCTAGTATGTTTCAGATAAGTTCAACAATGGAGTGGCATGGACTAGAGGATGTGGAACCCCTTCAAGATGCTAAGGACAAAGGATTGGCTCAAGCTTCAAGATCAAGACTCTACATTTTCTATTTTAGTGATCCAAGATCACATTGAGTCTATAGGAAAAGCCAATAGTATCAAGAGGGGATGAGGTGTTGCTTAATGGCTTGCTTGCTCAAAGTGCTTAGTGATATGCTCCAAAACCCTCAACTACCTTCCCACATCCACATATGACCTAAACCAAAAGTCAAACTCGGCCCGACCGATTCTTTCTATCTGGCGCCACCGAGTTTCAGATGTCATAGCCACTGCCACAAACCCTAGCAAATCGGTTTCACCGATAGGGATCTCGGTCTCACCGAGATGGGATTGTAATCTCTCTGTGTATGTCCATTACCAAAATCGGTCTCACCGAGTTTGAGCAGTCGGTACTACCGAGATTACAATGCAAACTCTCTGGTTAGCTTATTACCAAAATCAGTCCCACCGAGTTTGTGTAATTGGTCTCACCGAGTTTGCCTGACCAACTCTCTGGTTAGCTTATTACCAAAATCGGTCCCACTGATTTTGTGTAATCGGTCACACCGAGATTATGTTATGCCCTAACCCTAACCATATCGGTCCTACCGAGTTGCATCTCAGTCCCACCGAAAATCATAACGGTCACTAGGTTTGCTGAATCGGTCCGACCGAGTTTAACCATTCGGTCCCACTGAGTTTGGCAAATTGTGTGTAACGGTTAGATTTTGTGTGGAGGCTATATATACCCCTCCACCCACTCTTCATTCGTGGAGAGAGCCATCAGAACATACCTACACTTCCATTACACATTTTCTGAGAGGGAACCACCTACACTTGTGTTGAGGTCAAGATATTCCATTCCTACCATATGAATCTTGATCTCTAGCCTTCCCCAAGTTGCTTTCCACTCAAATCTTCTTTCCACTAAATCCAAATCCTATGAGAGAGAGTTGAGTGTTGGGGAGACTATCATTTGAAGTACAAGAGCAAGGAGTTCATCATCAACACACCATTTGTTACTTCTTGGAGAGTGGTGTCTCCTAGATTGGCTAGGTGTCACTTGGGAGCCTCCGACAAGATTGTGGAGTTGAACCAAGGAGTTTGTAAGGGCAAGGAGATCGCCTACTTCGCGAATATCTACCGCTAATGAGGCAAGTCCTTCGTGGGCGACGGCCATGATGGAATAGACAAGGTTGCTTCTTCGTGGACCCTTCATGGGTGGAGCCCTCCGTGGACTCGCGCAACCGTTACCCTCCATGGGTTGAAGTCTCCATCATCGTGGATGTACGATAGCACCACCTATCGGAACCATGACAAAAACACCCGTGTCTCAAATTGCGTTTGAATACTCCAAACCCTTCTCTCTACATTCTTGCAAGTTGCATGCTTTACTTTCCGCTGCTCATATACTCATTGCATGCTTGCTTGATATGTATTGTGTTTGTTAAAATTGTGCTTAAACTCCACTTAAACTTAAGAATATTAAAAACTGCAACTTTAGGCACTTAGTGTCTAATCAACCCCCCCCCCCCCTCTAGACACCTCTTCTCGATCCTTTCAATTGTGCTCGAGCAATATGTGCCAGGCGACCAAGGCAAGCATCGATCTAGTCCCTTTCTTGGTGCCTGGGGTCGCCTTGTTGATGATCATCTGGTCATGCCCGGCTATTGTTTTCCCTGTGCTCCAGCTGCTGTGTGCCAAGGCACTGCATCCGACCCAGGTGGTCACTTTGTTCCACACCCGAATGGCAACATGGCACTCCAAGAAGAGGTGCATGGAGTTCTCGAGGTTCCTCAGTTACAGCTGACAAAAGTCGTTGTTGTCCCATCCTTGGCGCCGCAGTCGGTCATCGCACCACAGTCTATCCAGGTGCAGCATCCAGAGGAACATCTTGAGATTGTTGGGTGCCCAAACCTTCCAAATTGATCTTCTGAAGTTGATTGCCGTCCTGCTTTCGAACTGTTCATCATATGTGGAGCGCGCAATGTACTGCCCGGAGCAGCTTTAAGGTTTACTTGATCGTGTCCTCCCTCCCCTCTTCTAGTGTAATCCGAGCACTTCAAATCTCCCTTGCCAGTTGAAGCATGAGGTGCATGATGTTGCCTTAGTCACCATGGCAAAGATCAAGGATCCACCGATCATCGTGCAGCGCCTCCTGAACTGACTTGTTCTTCCTGATGGATTGCACGAAGACCTCGGATATGTCAGGCACAGCTGCCTGCCTCCCAGCCATGAAGAGGACCAAAAGGAGGTTGTGGTACCATTGCCAATAGTGACCACCATGCATGTCGCGAACAAGGCACGGTCGGCAGCGTCACAAGGAGTGCCCGTGCCGACCCATGGGCGTTCTGGCTGCATCCAGGATAGCCGAAGCCACCAGAGCCGCAGTGCTCTTGCAAATTTTTCCAGGTCTTGGATGCCCAGTCCCCTGATGCGCTCTGGCGTGGTGACCACCTTCCAGCGCACCTTACATTTCCCTATGGTCACCTCCTCATCTTGCGCCCACACGAACCACTGCCTTGCCTTGTTGACATCCTTGAAGAACTTCTTTGGTGCTCGCAAGGCCATGATGGTGAATGTGGGCATGGCCAAGAGGACACACTACACCAACACTCGCCTTCCAGCAATGTGCATTAACCTCCCCTTCCATCCTGCTAGTCTTGCTCAGATCCTATCTAAGATGAATTGGAGATGGACTAACCTAACCTTGCCAATGGTGATTGGGAGACCTAGGTACCTAATGAGCAGTGCCGCCATTGTCTCTCCCAAATTGTGCAGTACCCTGGAGAGGTCTATGTCGTCGCAGGCGATCGGAATTGCCGAAGATTTTGCCAGGTTCACTCGCAGGCCAGTAGCCTCACCGAAATGGTGAAGGATGTTCAGTAGTTCATCGATCTCGCGCCTCACTAGGTTGATGAAGATGACTGCGTCGTCGGAGTACAAGCTAGTGCACATGCGCGCGGCCATCCTAGGTAATGTGGATAAGAGCCCAGCTCCAGTCGCCGCCTCGAGAAGGCGATGCAATGGATTGATGCACAGAATGAACAACAAGGCAGAGAGGGGTCGCATGCCTTAGCCCATGGCGGTGCTCGATGTTGTCGCCCGGGGTGCCGTTCAGGAGGCATGTCGACGAGGATGTCGAGAGGAGGAGGGCCACCCAGTCCCTCCAGCGCGCCGGGAAGCCCATTCTATGGAGAAGCTCGAAGATATATTCCCAAGAAACGTTGTCGAAGTCTTTAGCTATGTCTAGTTTCAGGAGAAGAGCGGGTGTCTTGCGGCGATGAAGAGCACGCACACTATTTTGTATGTACATGAAGCTATCGTGTATGCACTTGGCTCTCTGCAAAGCTGATTGCGTAGGGGAGATTAGCGTGCTAATAACCACAGCAAGTCTCATCGACAAAACCTTGGCGATCAGCTTGGCGATCGAGTGTATGAGGCTAATTGGTCTGAAATCTCCCATGCAGGTTGCGTCGTCCTTCTTCGGCAATAGGGCAATCATGGCCGAATTGAGGTTCGAGAATTTGCCCCTACTAGCGTGTAGAAATGGTCGAAGACCGCCACGTCGTCCTGCTTGATTATACTCCAGCAGGCCCTGAAGAAGGCGCCCGTGAAGCCGTCTGGCCCTGGCGCCTTGTCCGCTGGTGATGCCAAAACTGCAGCCCAAACCTCTGGTTCAGAGAACGGGTTGTCCATGCCTTCATTTTGAACCGACGGCAGCTCGATCATGTCCCGGTTTACGGGGCATCCACAACCCTATTTTGTGCCCAGCAGGTTTACAAAGTGATTGTGGGCAATGGCAGCTTTGTCTTCGTGTGAGGTGGTCGTCCTTGAGTCAGACTGCAGGGAGTGAATGAAGTTCTTCCTCCTTCTGGAATTGATTTTCGCCTGAAAGAAAGCAATCTTGGCGTCCCCGGCCTTCAACCAGGTTATTCTTGATGCCTGTCTCTTGCGTGCTCGCTCAACCGCAGCCAGGCCCACGATCCTCTGCTTAAGCTGCTTGCATAGATCAAATTCCGCGGCCGTAAGCCGACGCTTCTCTTGAGTAATGTCAAGTATGAGCACAACCTCGGCAGCTAGATGAAACTGAACATTGGCATCACTGAACAAAGACTTTGCCCGAATCTTCAGATCGAATGTTGTCCGCCTCATTTTGAGCATGATCCTAGCGATGGGGCAACTGTCATCGATCGGGCGCTGAAGCGCGGGAAACGCAACCAGAAAGATTCAAGTTTGAATGAGGCTTTCCGTGGAGGCACCGCCTTGTCGGCCAAGAGGAGAGGGCAATGATCAGTCAAGGCGGCCATTAACATGTAGGAGGGAAAGAGATCATCCCATTCCAAGTAGCGGATGATCTTGTCGATGCTCACCATCGTCAAAAAAAGTTAAAACCGAGGGAGGGTTGATTCTTAAACCGAATGACAAGTTTTTTTTTGAACACGAATGACAAGTTGACAGTATGAAATAACCGGTTTTAAAGTCGAAGGTTGAATAATAAACGGAGTGGTTAGTTTGGGGCTGTAACGTGAACTTTCGTTAGCTACGGGTGACGTCCAATGCGGGGCCATCGAGAATCCTCTGCAGGGACGAGAGGGCGCCGCCGGTGACGGCCACCCTCTGCAAGGACGAGACACGAGAGCGCCCGTACCGGAGCGGACGACGTGGAGAGAGGGCCCGAGGTAGGGGAGCGGGCCGGCGTCCCCGGGCTCAGCCGTCAGCCCGCCACCCTCGCTTCCCACAAGGCGGCGGCCTGACTCTTGAGGCACGGCGACGAGTGGATTGTCGATCGAGGCGCTCATCGTCGTTGTCTCTGGACGACTCCTGACGCCACCGCCGCGTGTGTGCTGCCTGTACGGTGAGAAATCTAGTGCGTACTAGTACAAATTTATTCATGTAGATACGATGCGAATTCAAACATCCCTACGAAAGAATGTGGATCCAGAAAAATTTCCTTATTGATCTATTCAAGCAATTTCTAACCAGCCGATCTGTAATCCGCGGCCCAATTCTGAAAGAAATACCGAAACACGCCATGATTTATAATTTTTTTTCAAAAAGGGGGTATGCCCCAGCCTCTGCATCTGAATGATGCATATGGCTAAAGAAAACACGCCATGATTTATAATAAATCAAAGAAAACAAAGAGAAGAATATTCTGCAGATCAAATCATCTTCAGTTTCCATGTCAAAATAGAACTGAAAACGGTTCAATCACTCAAAACGATTCTGAGAGAACTGAAAATCAGAGAATCCAACATGCAGGATTATCATCACAGCTCCAGCACCTGTGCATAGAACAAGCCTAAAACTTGACCCATGAATGAATTGAACAGAACGATAGTAACTCCAAATTTTAGCTAAACAACAGCAACTTGCTAATTACACGCTGGAAATGCAACATACAGCAGATCATCCAACAACAGATGACTCTGGTTGAATTCAACCAACCCACTCAAAAGAGAAAGAAAGGGACTTTGAGGCATGGCGGCGAGAAATCTTTTTACTCAGTGTAGTCAAAGATCTGAATTTCAAATTTATTTATGGAGATAGAATGCGAATTCAAACATCCCTGTATAATATTGTAGATCCAAAATATTTCCTTATTGACCCATTCAAGAAAGTCCTAACTGGCCGACCTGTAATCCGCAACCTACTTCTGAAAGAACTAGTGAACGACACCATGATTTACTAAACAACCAAGAAAACATACAGAAGAATATTCTGCAGATCAAACAATCTTCACAGTATAAGTTTCCATTTCAAATACTCCTTCCGTTCACAAATATGAGATGTTTTGGATATTTCAATATGAACTATATACGGACTGCAATGAGTGAGCAAACACACTAAAACGGGTCTATATACATCCGATTCACAAAAAAGTTAGAACAACTTATATTTGTTAATGGAGAGAGTAGAACATACTGCTGCACACATAGATTAATCTATTGTAAGCAATACAGTCAAGCAAAGATAAGTTTAAGCTGGCTGAGACTCAAGAAAGCACATACTTGCCTCTTATTCAACCATTCAAACAATTCTGAGAGAATTTAAAGTCAGAGAATCCACCCTGAAGGATCAGTATCACAACTCCAGCAGCAGTGCAAAGAACAAGCAGTGAAACTTGACCCATCAATTAAATACTAGAACAATAGTAACTCCAAATTTTAGCTAAACAACTGCAGCTTGCCAATTACACTCTGGAAATGCAACATACAGCAGATCATCCAGGTTAATTCAACCAACCCATACAAAAGAGAAGCAAGCACCAGGTATATCAGAAAGCTACAAATTGCAAATCTCCAGCACTGCTCACCCAGAGATATAACTGAAAAGGATCCATCTTACTTAGATAGTACTAATACATAGGTTCAGTGAAAGAGCACGATAACAGATAATAAAGGGGGGCTTCACATGGTACCGATGCTGTAAGCTTGCCAAAATCGAAGGGGACGCAGCCCCCCATCGCAAAGCTTACAGAACCATGACCATCAAGCTAGGAAAAGGCATTCCTACGCAAAAAAACATAAGGGAGCAGCAAAGGGCACTCCTCTAAACATGGCCTATTTAGGCGCATCATCCCACAAGCTCAGAACATCGAAGGAGATGGGATCAATGCCTCCTTCAGCATGTGGGATCGCCCGCCTTATTCTATGTATTACTAGATCAGTCTTCAGTATTAGGGAGCTAAACCTTATGGACCAAACTTGAAGTGCTCAATCATGCAGTCACAGACAGTGCACTTCTTGAGCAATGTCACCGAGGCCAGGAGGCAGCCTCGGCAAGCTATGGTGTGCATGCAGGGGGAGCATCTCACAACTGCATCAGCTCCACTGCAGACAACCATCAACTGGCACTTTTGATCCGAGACGCGCTCCATGACTCCCTGCGTGTCCAGCAATTAATCATCAGGCAAAATTGAATTCAGATGTGGTGAAAGTAGAATAACGGAGCAAATTTTAGCTGCTGAGAAAATTTGTTACCACGTGTCGAGATTTTGCGTCCAGCGCCGGGGCAGACTTGACTCCACTTACAGCAGTGCCACAGGTCATGCATGCCCTGACATTGCACCTCATCATGCAGGCAACACATATCTTATGGAGGCACGGGACAAGCTCCATCGCGGCCTCGCAGGAGCGGCATATGATGCAGTAATCACTCTTGGCATGTGGAGTCTACAGGTGGAAAGAACTGTGTCAGTCAAGACATGATTCTGAGCCTAACTACTCCCTCCGTCCCACAATATAAGACGTTTTTGCAAGCTAACGTCTTCTATTGTGGGACGGAGGGAGTAACATGGAAGCAATGTAACACAGAAGAGGGCACTTACTAGGTACTTGTCCCACTGTGAGTGGAAGAAGGAGAATCTCATTTCATTCTCGCAGCTGCTTGGAGTGACTGCTGGCCTTTCAACAGGACGATCAACAAAGCGTGTTGTCGGTCTGGGTTGATTCAAATCAATCTTCCTTGCTGGTCCAGGCTCAATCAATTCAGCCGTCCTAGGAGGACTGGACTCAACCAAATGAAGCTTCCCTGCAGGCCCAGGCTGAACCAAATCAGCCTTCGTAGGAGAAGGACTGGACTCAATCAAATCGAGTTTCTTTGTAGGTGCAGACTCGACCAAATCAGGCTTCCTTAACGGTCCTTGTTTGATTTCTTCAGGAAGGGGTCCAGACACAATCAAATCAGGCTTTCTTGCAGGTGACTTGATCAAATCAGACTTTGGTGTGCTCACAGTAACCTCATCAAGTAAGCTACCATTGGAGGTGGAATCACCATCCGGCAGGCTTTCGCCATTGCTTCTGCTGCACTCATCATCATGCTGGCTCTGGACATTGCTCTCGCTGCATGCATCACCATGTGGACTGTCAGTGTTATAAGGAGCATTCTCGGTGATATTGGCAGTAAGTGGTGATCTTGGAGAGTGATGATCTGACACTGATTCTGGGAGCTCGTCATGATCAAACGAGTAAGGCTCCAGCAAGGGTACATACTTTGGCCTTGAGAGCGGTGGCAGAAGGACCATATGTGTTGCAGGGCCATTTCCTACAGGGACTACACGCATCCTGCAGATGCCAGGGAGGGAGCGCATGAAATCGCTTAGCTTAGGATAGCCAAGGGCAGAATGATCAAGCTCCATTCTGCAACATGATCTGAAATCAGTCTTCACAGAGCATAATGGGTACTTCTCCCCATATCGTTCGCTTGCTTCCATGAGAAATCCTGGCAACCACCTCCTGAATATGAAGAACCAAGATGGGAGGTGCTTCTCTGGCATTGGCCGCCGTTTTCCAAAGTTATATTGCTCAGGTTGTTCATCCTCCAGCTCACTATGAGTCACTCTTGGGGACTCACGTACATGGTGCCTGAAGGAAGTTACTCTTTCGAGTTCAGGCAGGGACGGTCTAGCAACTGCATCCTTTATCTCCACTCTCTTCCCAAGCACATAGACATGATGAGCTTCCTTTGCACTAATCATATCCTTCTCTCTTTTGAATTTTACAAAGCCAAAGCCTCGGGACTGTATCCTCTCGTCTATTTTTAAGGTAATGACTATTGCTTCCTCCACAGGTCCGAATTCACTACTGAAGAATCTGCTAAGGTACGCTGTCAGAAACAAATGCCAAAGAAAGTGTTAGAAGTACATTCATGTTCACTGTGTTGAATATAACTGGTTCAGAATTATGAAACTATACCATCGTCTACCGAAAGCGGGAGACCCCCAACAAAGATTTTGCGAGTGTAGTCATGCTTCTCCCAATGATCATTATGCTATAAATAAAATAAGTTGTAAGCAGATCATGTAAAAAAATCACTTGGTAATACAGATAGAGGATGCCTAGATTACCCGAGATAATTTGGGACCTTCTTTTGGGGCACTATGGCCCTTACTTTTAACCCGAAAATCCCGGTGACCTACTGAGGCCTTTGGCACAACATAGCTGCAAGGATATTCAAAGCAATATCTTAATTTTAACTTCAAATGAGCAGTACTTTCTCTACATTTCACGTAATTGTGTACAGATATAAGAAATACCTTTCATAATAATCGCCGTTGTCATAATCATCGAAATCATCATCCGGAAGCTCTTTGTGCCTTTCTTTTTTCATCGCATGGTTCTTTTCCATTGAGCCATGGTTCACTGAAAAGGAACAAAATTCAGTTGAAAATGCAGTTGGCTTGATATGCGTAAAACCAAAAGTATCTAACCAATCTTTATGTAATTCAAACAATAAAATTCCTTCCAGTTTTATTAACAAAAAAATAAATCCTTCCAGTGTAATGAAACAGATCAAACAATAGAACATAGCAGAATGTGATCTTATAGCAGAACATGTGCTTTGGTTGAAGAATCAAACACAAAACTATGGGCAAGTGAAGTGCTTTTATTTACATGAGATACACAAAAGGACAAATGAAGTGCTTGTATTTACGTAAGAGATGTTTTATTTGCGAACTCAGTCAAATATTTAATATCCCAGAAAATCATCTTACTTGGTACAACATTTGCGGAGTTGAGAAGAAACCGCATGTCCTGGGATGTCGCCACGTCTATTGGTCTTTGCTTTCTGTTCAACACCAAAGAATAGCGTCACTGTAAGTCGATCAAATCACTGAATACAAGAATTCTTCAGAAATATTACTCACCGTAGGTTCTGGGCTTTGGGGTTAGCCCCATAACGCAAAAGAAGTCGTACACAGCTCAAAGAACCATTTTTCACTGCAAGGAATAATGGGGTTTCTTTGGTCTTGGAAGGTATATCAACGCAATCTTGTGCATGAAGCAGAAGTGACTTGCAGACCAAAGAAACAAAATACCAATTAGTCACAGTGGTATTATTAAGCACTTGAAAAGGAAGTAACAAAAGCTACCTGAAGAGCCTTGTAATTGCCCTTAGCTGCAGCGCTGTGCACTGGTGTGAGACCTAGTTTGTTCCCCTGGAAAACTCTGGCACCATTCTTCTGCAGGAGCCACACAATCCTGCACAAAGACAGAAGACAATTAAGGACACTTGGAAATAGCGAGAACAACGATCTTACAGTTTAGCTGTTAATGGAGCAGGATTTTGCAGAAGAGCACCTTGGCTCCTGTGTGCTTGAGCTACTACTGAGGCACCAGTGAAGTGCCGTGTTTCCTTCGGGGTCGGTTTCATTGACATCAACATCCCCCATCAGAAGCATCTTTGTGAGATTCATATCTCCGGCCTGCACAAGGAATCAATCAATGCAATTTTTTCATATGTATAAGATGCAGCTTTATAAATTGCAGCTTGTTAGGCGTAGAATGATTAAAGCAATATTGCATCAACTGATTACTCACCTAAAATAAGGTGTGGACCTCAATTACACATATTGATTACTCACTAAACTTCATGGCAGTCCTAGCAACTAATTTCATTTGCAATGCAAATCCAGAAGTGTTTAAAAGGGAAAAAGTTTGTGTAGACCACAAAGTAAAGACACCGAACACTCAATCATTGTAAATTTTTCTATATATATATATAAGTTGCAGTTGCACGATTACAGCAATATTGCATCAACTGAACATAAGAGAATTCAGAGCTGCTTCGCTAATACGTAAAAACAACGTGTAGATTATAATCATAGTAACTCACTTCATGTATTATTTTAGGAGTGTTTCCTAAAATAAGGTGTGAACTTCAATTACACACATTGATTACTCACTTAACTTCATGGCAGTCCTAGCAACTAATTTCAAGTGCAATGCGAATCCAGAAGTGTTTAAAAGGGAAAAGTCTATGTAGACCATAAAGTAAAGACACTGAACACTCAATCATTGTAAAATTTTCTATATATAAGTTGCAGTTGCACGATTACAGCAATATCGCATCCACCAAACATAAGAAAATGCAGAGCTGCCTCTAGATAATACGTAAAAAGAAAGCGTGTAGATCATAATCATAGTAACTCATTTCATGTAATATTTTAGGAGTCTTTCCTAAAATAAGGTGTGGACCTCAATTACACACAATGATTACTCACTTAACTTCATGGCAGTCGTAACAACTAATTTCATGTGCAATGCAAATCTAGAAGTGTTTCAAAGGGAAAAAAGTCTGTGTAGACCACAAAGTAAAGACGCTGAACACTCAGTCATTGTAAGTTTTTCCATATATAAGTTGCAGTTGCATGATTACAGCAATATTGCATCAACCAAACATAAGAAAATGCAGAGCTGCTTCTTGATCATACAAACAAAGGGTGTAGATCATAACCATAATACTCCATGGATAATCTAAAAAACTTTTCGAAAAATAAGGCGTAGACCTCAGTTACACACACTGATTACTCAATTAAACTTCATAACAGTCATAGCAACTCATTTCATGTGCAATGCAAATCTAGCGGTGTTTTAAAAGGGAAAAAAATCGGTGTAGACCTCAAACTAAAGACACTGAATACTCAATGCATTGCAAAGTTTGGGAATAGTGACAATTTAAGTGTAACATGAAACTAACTGCAATCTGTACCTTTGCAGCCCTAAGTAGAGGAGGCAAGCTTTTCCTGTCAACTTTTCGGTCCCTCCACGAGGTGGCCCCAAATTGGTTAAGCAGCTGAATCTCACAGAGCAAGGCTTTCCTCCTCATTTCATTGCCGTCTCTAGCTGAAGCCTCTCCAATCGACAGAACCTCATCCACAACAGAGTTGTAAATTGATCTCTTTGTCCTGACGCCATCAATCACCACGCTCACCATCGCCGATATCCTTTCCTCAGCCACCAGGAGCAGCATTGCGAGTGCAGCGACACGCCCCTCCATGGCGTATCTGTAAGCCACCTCCCCAACCTCCCTGGTCTTCTCTGCCAGAAGCCTCACCGCGTTCAGATCCTGCACACACACACACAGTGAAGTTACAGTTTTGCATGAGATTGATCCTATCTATCTATCAACCAGGTAGGAGTAGCATGGAGCTGTGAGTGAGTCTAGTGATGAGGCAAACCTTTTGTTGCAGATAAGCCAGAAGATCCTCGACTGAGCTGTCGGGTGACCAATCAACTTGAACCCTGTAGAGAAAGCAGGCAGGGAACAGACAGATGCATTGCTGTCAGTTTGATCTCAAATGGCATCGACCAAATGAACAATCATCAGTACTAGCTAGCAAATACTAGTAGCACGCGGTTGGTGCCATTGACGCACCTTCTGCTCATGAGCGCGACCTCGAGCGCGACTAGGTGTGTGCCGTCGAGCAGCCTGACGTCCGTCCGGGCGTTCCTGGAGACTGAGAGGAGCAGCTGGATGCACCTCTTGGAGTGCGCCTCGGCGGCGACGTGGAGCGGCGTCCGCGTGAGCTGGTCCCTGGCGTCAACGGAGGCCGGCGTGATCCCGTACTCCCCGTCGAGGAGGAGCCTGGCGCACTCGGCGGCGTCGTGCCTGCAGGCGAGGTGGAGGAGCCTGTTGGACATGTCCTGGTCGAGGATCCTGGCGGCGTCGGAGCCGTTGCGCAGCCGGCCCAGCGCCGCCTTCTTGATGCTGTCCACCGCCGCGAGGAGAAGCGCGGTGTCGTCCTCCACGACGGCGCGGGAGACGTCGTTGTCCTGCTTGCCCATCTTGTCCGTCGTCGTCCCGCCACCCTCTTCGCTCAAGCTCTGCACCATCCAAGCGCCAAACCAAATCGAATCAAAATTTTGAAGTGACAAACCAAACTTCCTTTTGACACCAGAAAATTGCTCTAAATTTTCTCACGAAAAACGAGACGAAAACCGATCGAAAACAACATGACAAAATTAAATGGGACAATGCGGCCAAGGTAGCATAAATGGAGTGGCAGTCTGCAGCCCCTCACAGAGCGCAGGCACGAAACTGGAAACTGGATCGCCGCGAGGACACGCAAGGGAAAAGACCCCAAGAAGAACAAGCAGATGAGACGAGAGCTCCGTCAGGAAAGGGCTCTCGATTCAATCGAATCATGAAGGGAACGCATCCTGGTCACGCCAGGGCGTCGATCACGGGCCGGAGCGACACGACGCCCGAGACGAAGCTCGGAAAAGGGTATGCTCCCCGTACAAAGCGATCGCCGAGGACGAAAAGCTTTCCGGTTATGATTGGAGGCGTGGAATCTCGTTTTCTCTCCCTCCACCGGCGCCAGAGAGTGCATGCCTCGTCAAATCAAATCGCCCCAAAGGAAAAGCAAAGCCAAGCCAAGCCAAGCCGGAAGGAATATACCATGACCTCATCAAACGGCACCAATGAGAAGAAGAACACGCGCGTTTGCGTTTGCCAATCTGACGCAAAAAACCTCGAAGACGAGGGACAAAAAACCCCGAAGCAACACCCAGATTAACTTCCAGCATTTGCAACGACGGATCAAAAACAAAGCACCACCGGACGGAAACCACGGGGAAAACTAGCACAAGCAGGAGGAGCAAAGGGTTCGCAAGGAGTGACGGAACACTTGATCCCCTGAAGCAAACAGAAGAGAATCTGGGTTGAGGGACAGCAAACGGTGGGTCATGGACGGGGGAGCGTGATGAAGGATCGTGCAGACGCATGACAACGAAGCCCGCGAGAAACCAGGACCAGATGGTCCGGAAACACCGGCCGGGACCAAACCTCTGAAAACCCCGGCGGAGAAGGTAGGAGAAAACCCCAATCCCATGCCCCGAAACGGCGGAACCAACGAACCAACCCAGCAGAACCACCGAAAACGAAGGGCCATTACCACCTCCCTCCCTCCCTCTCGCTCCGGCGGTCGGCAAACCGTAGCACCGCCGCAGTCGGGAGAGATCATTGGAGAGCCCCACCCAAAACCGCAAGGCCAAAATCATGCCGTACCCCGAAGAAATCGATCGAATCGAACACGCGCAAACAAATCAGCAACACACAACAATGCCGGCGACGCAAGGCCTCGCTCACCTCTCCCATGCGCGCGGCCGGCGTTGCAGAAACCCTCGCCGCGCCTGCACTGCCTGTCCCCGAGAAACCCCTCTCTGCCCTCTCCTCGCTCGCTCACACACACAAACACCCTGCGCCTCCGCTCGATCGCCCCTCTCTTATGTAGACTGCTACAGAGTGGAGCGCTCCTCTCCTCTCCCCGCCCTCCGGCACCCACAGACACCCACCGCGCACGGCGAACCCAGACTGCAAAAGCCGCACTTATCCTGCACTGGCTGTCGCCTGTCCCTCCCTGGTCACTGTCTCTCTAGCACAGCATGTCTCGGTAGTCGGTACCCACCCGTCCGCCTCTGCTGTGGTACCCCTTCACAGCTTTCGTGCCCCCACCCCACCTCCCTCTCCTCCCATTAAAAGCTCTGCGCTTTTTGCCGTTCCTGGCATCCGGGCCGCGCCGTGGGCGGGCCGTAGCACGGAAACGGAAACGCGGAACCCCGTTGCGTTCATGACCAGCTCGACGCGTGGCGCTCCGCCACTGGCCCCTCCTCCACCCCGGAAGCTGCTTGGAAGGCGGGAGAGGGGCAAGCTCGTCCGGAGGAGAGCTATGGCGAGGCTAGGCATGGGCCGCGCTCGCTTTGGTCCGCTTTGTCGCCTTCCCGCTGGGCCCCCGCTGCCATGTCAGAGCGGAGGGGACAGCCTCTGCTGCCGCCGCTGCTGTTGGGCGGGGCTCGTCGAGGAGAGAGAGAGAGAAACGGGGTAGCTTCGGGAGTTTTCTGCTGGTGCGCGTTCGGTGGCCGACGGGTGGGGCCGGAGAGCCGTGGCCCCGGCGTGGCAGTGTGCGGTGCTGGGGTTTTGTGGCGAGCCAGGGCTTTGGTTGGTTGGGGAGAAGGTGGTTTTGGTTTTGGTTTTGCCCGTGCGTGGGAGGGGTTTGGGTTGGTTGGGGTGGGGCGTAGTATCTTCCTCGGGGCACACGGAGATAGGCGTGTGTTGGTGGAGTTCGTACTACTCCTGTACGCTGTGGACGAGGACAAAGACGATCGCCAAAGACCCGGAGTGGACTGGACCGATGGATGAGAAGGGATAATGATTGATTGATGGAGACCATCGCCGCCGCTGTGTGAACCAGCGTGTGGTTTCTTTGCTTGGTCCTTGCGTGCCTGTGTAAGGCCATCTCCACCGCGCGACCCCAAACGGACGTTCGTTTTGTTCGGTTCTTGTCCCTTTGGGTAGGGATTTGGGGTCGTGTCCGGGTCTGTTCTGGGATGCGGCGGCCGTGCGCCCACCGCGCGGCCGCATCCGTTTGCCCCATCCTGTCCGCGTCTGGTTAAAAAGAAAGAGACGTTTCAAATGCCAAGCCTCAGTTCACGACCCCAGTTCACGCCGGCAACAAAGCCAGCGGCCTACACGACCATCGCCGGCAACACAGCCAGCGGCCGGCAACACAGCCAGCCTCCAAAATGAATAGTTGTCCTCGCCGGCAACACAGCCAGCGGCCGGCAACACAGCCGGCATCCAAAATGAATGTTTTTTTCGCCGGCACCCATGCCAGCGGCCCAGCGAGCGGGCGGCACCCATGCCAGCCTCCAAAAAGAACAGCCACGCCGCAGGGACGACCTAGTTCAGGCCTTCGGCATCGAGCATCTCCTTCTGCCTGGCCTCGAACCAGGCCCTCGTCTTGTCGCTCATCTTCGACAAGTCCACGCTCATGATCGCTAGGGCCACCTCCTTTGCTTTGGTGACGGCATTGGTGGCCTAGATGTCGAGCTGCCTCTGCCTGGCCTTGACGTTGTCGGCCTCGATGTCGAGCTGCCTTTGCCGGGTGGCCTCTTCCATGTCGAGCTGCCTTTGCCGGGCGGCCTCTTCCATGTCGAGCTGCCTTTGCCGGGCCGCCTCCTCCATGTCTATCTTCCTCTTCTTGGCCGCCTCCTCCATCTCAAGCTTCTGTCTTTGGAGGTCCAGGTATTGCTTCATTTGCTCATCCTTGCTTTGCCGCTTCTTATCGTCCCTCTCATCCTTGTGTGACATCATGCCATGCAAAGTCTCATGCAAGGCCATGGATGAGGCGTCACGTATGTCGTTCACCTTGGAGTTGGTCTTGCCCCTCGGCCTCTTCAACGCCTCGCCATCCCCACCTCCGGCGAACTTGGCCGTCTTCTTGCCTCTCTTCCTTTGAAGTTCACGGTATTGATCCTTAAACTTAGGGCAATTGTTGATGATCGTCCAACAATGCGTAAGAGTGAATGGCTTGTCATTGTGCCGGGCCTTGAATGCCTCCAAAGATTGAAATGCCTTCACCACATGATCAACAACAAGTGAACATGCAAACATATACACGGCCAAAGTCTCATGGCCGTAGCAAGGAAAGGGCTAGAAAGAGAAGAGCATACCATGTCCCCAACGCCGAGACCGCTCACGGGCCGTGCTTCAACGCTCTCAAATGCGGCACAATACTTGTTGCACTCTTGTTGGATGAACAACCATCTTTTTTGAATCGAACCGATGCCACGGTTGCTTGTAATTTGGTAGGGCTCGAACATCTTCCTTTCATGGAATGTTTTGTGAACTCTCGTCCAAAAAACAATGCCCTTTTGTTGCGCGCCGGTCCTTGGATCTTGGCTAATCTTCATCCAACTTTGGCAAATCAACTTGTCCTCATCTATTGTATATGACCCGGTGCGAATGCTCTTCCGCTTCTTTTGTGCTTCCGCTCTTTGGGTGAGCTCGTCGATGAACAATGGAGCGCCACTAATATCAACGTCATTGGCTTAATCTTGATCTTCACCTTCGACATAGATGTCATCGTCTTCATGCCACGAATCACCATGGTCGTAGTCAGCACGGTCGTCGGCCTCTTCATCGGGCACGTACTGGGCGCGGCCATCCTGACTTTGGGTCTCATCGGGGTCGTAAGCACGTCCATGCCCACCCTGGAAGATCACGTCCTCCATGTACTGGTTGTAGAAGGGGCCGTCCGCCGTCGGCGTTGAGGTTGGCATTTCGTCAAACAGCACGCGGGGGGCCGGCATGGTGCCCGTGAACGGTGCACGCGCCTGCTTTCTTTGCATCTCGACGGAAGGCCGCCCGCCGCTGCTGGACCCAGGCGTCACGTCGGCCATGGACGGGGGAGAGAGAGGGGGAGGGGGCGGGAGGGACGTGGGAGGGTTTGGGGGAAATGGCGTCAAATGGCCGTCGGGGGGTTTTTGGTTTCTCCAACCGACAGGCGGGCCAGGGGAGGACAAGCGCGCGCGTCCCGCCCGTCCGCGCGCTGTCCGTTTCACCCCAAAACCGGCGCAAGTTTGGGCCGGGGATGGGTCGAAAACGGACACAAAGCGGACAAAAGTCCGTTTGCTCCCGCGCGCTGGGCCGCCTTTTTTGTCCCTTTTACCCCAAACGGACGGGGGCGGACATGATAGGGTCGCGCGGTGGACATGGCCTAATGTGCATGGCACATGGGCATTGGCATGGCTTCCGGTGGTGGGAAAGATTCATTCATTCATTGTATGGCCGGCGGAAGGAAGGAAGGAACTGCTTTGCTTGTCTGTGTTGGTGAGATGGATCCATCGCACACCGTGAACTTGCCGATGCGGGGGCTCGTGACGGGGCGCGCACGCGCCAAGCTTTCCTTTCCTGGTGGGGGCATCCAATTGGTTGGGCGTGCGTCTCAGATCTACCGGTGAGAAACCAAACTACCAGCTAGCCGCTTGTATGCATGCAAGAAATGCATGTGTACTGGTGTGAATGTGCTACGAGGAAGGAATCTGGAGGGTTGAAGACGGGCCACCGACTGCACGCCTGAGCTAGTCAAGCGTAGGGTTATTAGCGCGGGTGCGTGCACCGGGCTACTGGCTCGGGCGATCGATCAATGGCGCGCGCGAACGCATCTGCCGATCGACACACACGCTGCTGTGCTTTTTCGCTTTGCTGGTTCACTTTGTCGCGTTCGGCGGACCACGGGATCAGGTGACAGAGGCTCTCTGCTAGTCTGCTACAGGAGTCCGTTCCGTCTCGTCGGAGAGATCACCCGGGTGGTGGGTGTATCTGCTGTGCTGTGCGCGCTCCCTCGCCGACGGGTGGGGCTGTGATGCGTGAGTGGCCCGCTCGCCAGGGCCATGGGTAGGTTGGAAGAGGGGAGTCTGCGGCTCTGCGCTTGCGACTGCGAGCATATCCTCCTCGGTAGGCGCGCGGGGCAGGAGGATGATGACGATGACGAAAGCGTGTCATTGCTTTGGCTGGCAACTTGGCATCGCACGGACATGGATGACCGGCAGGGTGCATGCATGGATGGGTCCATCGGGACAAACTTTGCAGGTGATCATGAGCATGCAGTTTTGTTTTTCATTTGTACTACTATGCCGTTTGGAAAGTCATCTTTTCTTTGAGGTAATAGCACCCCAGGTATCCTAACTTACACGGAATGTGATGATTTAGTGTCAAACTTGCAAAACTTCACTCCACCATACCTCAACTTGCACTTCATGTGATGATTTAGTCCCAGGCCAATCACAGCTCGACAATTGGCAGCCAGGCGGCTGGACCGATCAGCACACACACTTTTGCATAAAACCTCCTACCATTTTCTTTAATCAACCCGCACTCACCAAATGTACTTCTTTACTCAATGTTGTGGCGGAACCATTGCCTGAAACAGTCAACAGCAAAGCAAGCAAATCAGCAATCATTAAGCAAAGTAAACGAATGTACAAATGTACTAAAACGGAGCACGTCACTCAGCACGTACCCGCCGAGTTCATTCTTGTCTCTGCACTGCTGCACAGCTTCATAGAAGACTAATGACAACTCGTCGTCGCTCTCCTCATGTCCCATGCCAACATCGAACGGTGAAGATCCAAACTCAACGACCATCAGCATCTGGTGCAGTGGGTTGGCTGAAATTTTGTTCATTTAAATTGTCGTTAATTAGTTTCCGAACCAAATTACTATTCAAGGATCTGCACATCCCAGTTACTATTTTTTTCTCATAGCCTGATAGGCACGCACCAGTGGAGCGCAGGCATTCAAACAATCATTCTAGACCTTGACAGCTGGTGTCATGCCGAAAGCCACAGGGTTACACCTCCTCATCTTGTTCTGTGTGAACAAACCACCCAGGCCGCTACTATAACGATCGAACATGGGACCGGTTGAGTTGTTTGCTGAGCTCAGATCATGATATGGAACACCTGGGAACAAAATCATGGGAGGTGAGTGCGGGTTGATTAAATAAAACGGTAGGGGGTTTTCTGCAAAAGTGCGTGCGCTGACCGGTCCAGCCACCTGGCTACCAATTGTCGAGCTGTGTTTGGCCTGGGACTATATCATCACATGAGGTGCAAGTTGGGGTACGGTGAAGTAAAATTTTGCAAGTTTGGGACTAAATCATCACATTCTGTGCAAGTTAGGGTACCTGGGGTGCTATTACCTCCTTTTCTTTTCTTTTCCAAACTTACAGTGCTCTGCTCCCCCTACCCAGCCGGTTAAGGGTCCACAGAGATTCCAACTGTAGCGGCAGGGCTGCCCGATGGCACCTGCGCGCGCGCTGCACAACGACCGGGCATGAGCGCGCGTGGATGGCCTCCTAGACGGGGCCCGCCACCAACGTTGCACACGCGCACGGTGCTAGGTATCTGCATGACACGACCGGAACGCCCATCATGGAGCGATCTACCAACGCGCACCAGGAATAGCCAGCGTTCCTGCATTTGCACCGTGCTGATTTGATTCATTCTGATCAAGGACGTGTCTTGGATGTCCGTTCCGCACTCTACAGCATTGGCCTTGTATCTTTCCAACATGTACGCTACGTACAACGGCCCATGATCTGAGCGGGGACGTAGCGGCTCAGACCTACCTGACCCGCCGTGGCACATTGGCATGCCTGAATGGGCAGACAAAAGCTGCTCCCACCAAAGCCTGGGCAGCCCAGCGACCTGCCTGCATGCATGCAATGCAAACGACGCGAGCAGGGGGCGCGAAGCTAGACAAGGGCATCGTCACCCATCAGCTCGTGGCCAATTTTCGCGTTTTGAGGCCAACTCCACCTCGCGACCTCATCTTGTCCGCCCCGTTTGTTTGGGATAAAACGAATAAACCAGACGGCCCAACGCGCGCGGGCGCAAACGGACTTTTCTTCTTTTTGCGTCCGCTTTGACCCATCCCGGCCCAACTTTGCGTCGGTTTTGGGGTGAAACGGACAGCGCGCGGACGGGCGGACGCGCGCGCTTGTCCTCCCCTGGCCCGTTGTCAGTGGGAGAAACCAAACCCCCCCCCCCCCCACGCCCCATTTGGCGCCATTTTCCCAAACCCTCCCACGTCCCTCCCGCCGCCCCCTCTCTCCCCCGTCCATGGCTGACTCCCAGCCGAATTCCGGCGGCCTGGCCGTCGACCTGCCCAGAAAGGTGAAGAAGAAGGCGGCCCAGGCGCCAAGGAAGCCGTGGTCGGAGTGCACGCCGGAGGAGATCGCCAAGTTGGAGGAATCGGCGAAGAGAAGGGGCCGGAGAGCGGTCGTCAAGGTCAATGCCGCCGCGGCTAAGTTCACCGCCGAGCGCGATGCGATGGAGGCCGCCCGTGGCAAGGCCGCGGTCGACGAGAAGGAGGACATCATCAACAAAGCGCACGCCCTCCTCATGCTTGGCATGGGTCGTCCGGCCGGTTTCCCTGCAGCGGTCGTCGGCGAGGCGAGCACGGGATCGTCGGTCACCCGGCCTCCCCATTGCCAGTCGCGGACCACGCCCATGTCGCCCGGCTTTCCTCCGCCAAGGCACGACGGCCAGACCCGTTTCTCGGGGTCGCCGGATGTTGGCTTGTTCGCGCCGTCCACACCGCACCCCGCGGCCGTCATCGACCTCAATGTCACGCCTGGGTCTAGCAACGGCGGCCGGTCGGCCGTTGAGATGCAAAGAAAGCAAGCACGAGCACCGTTCACGGGCACCATGCCCCCCCCCCCCCCCGCGTCTTGTTTGACGGAATGCCAACACCAACGCCACCGGTCGACGACCCCTTCTACAACCAGTACATGGAGGACGTGATCTTCAAGGGTGGGCAGGGCCGTGCCTACGACCCCGACGAGACCCAAAGTCAGGATGGTCGCGCCCAGTACGTCCCCGATGAAGAGGCTGACGACCGTGCTGACTACGACCATGGTGACTCGTGGCATGAAGACGAGGACATCTATTGCGAACGTGATGGTGATGAAGAAGAAGGCAATGAAGTTGATATTAGTGGCGAGCCATTGTTCATCGACGAGCTCACTAAAGAGCGGAAGCACAAAAGAGGAGGAAAAGCATTCGCACCGGTTCATATACACAAGATGAGGACAAGTTGATTTGCCAATGTTGGATGGAGATTAGCCAAGATCCGAGGACCGGCGCACAACAAAAGGGCCTTGTTTTTTGGACAAGAGTCCACAAAACATTCCATGAAAGGAAGATGTTTGAGCCCTACCAAATTACAAGCAACCGTGGCATACAATCGATTCAAAAAAGGTGGTTGTTCATCCAACAAGAGTGCAACAAATATTGCGCCGCATTTGAGAGCGTTGAAGCACGGCCCATGAGTGGCCTCGACGTTGGGGACATGGTATGCTCTCCTCATCCTAGTCCTTTCCTTGCTACGGCCATGAGACTTCGGCCTTGTATATGTTTGCATGTTCAGTTGTTGTTGATCATGTGGTGTAGGCATTTAAATCTTTGGAGGCATTCAAGGCCCGGCACAATGACACGCCATTCACTCTTACGCATTGTTGGACGATCATCAACAATTTCCCTAAGTTCAAGGACCAATACCGTGAACTTCAAAGGAAGAGAGGCATGAAGACGACCAAGTTCGCCGGTGGTGGAGATGGCAAGGCATTGAAGAGGCCGAGGGGCAAGACCAACTCCAAGGTGGACGACACACGTGATGCCTCATCCATGGCATTGCATGACACTTTGCATGGCATGATGTCTCAAAAGGATGTGAGGGACGAGAAGAAGCAGCAAAGCAAGGACGAGCAAATGAAGCAATACCTAGACCTTCAAAGGAAGAATCTTGAGATGGAGGAGGCGGCCAAGAGGAGGAAGATCGACATGGAGGAGGAGGCCTGGCAAAGGCAGCTCGATATGGAGGAGGCGGCTGATGTCTACTACACAACCTTCTTCTTGTAGACGTTGTTGGGCCTCCAAGTGCAGAGGTTTGTAGGACAGTAGCAAATTTCCCTCAAGTGGATGACCTAAGGTTTATCAATCCGTATGAGGCGTAGGATGAAGATGGTCTCTCTCAAACAACCCTGCAACCAAATAACAAAGAGTCTCTTGTGTCCCCAACACACCCAATACAATGGTAAATTGTATAGGTGCACTAGTTCGGCGAAGAGATGGTGATACAAGTGCAATATGGATGGTAGATATAGGTTTTTGTAAACTGAAAATATAAGAACAGCAAGGTAGCAAGTGATAAACGTGAGCGTAAACGGTATTGCAATGATAGGAAACAATGCCTAGGGTTCATACTTTCACTAGTGCAAGTTCTCTCAACAATGATAACATAATTGGATCACATAAATATCCCTCAACATGCAACAAAGAGTCACTCCAAAGTCACTAATAGCGAAGAACAAACGAAGAGATTATGATAGGGTACGAAACCACCTCAAAGTTATTCTTTCCAATCAATCCATTGGGCTATTCCTATAAGTGTCACAAACAACCCTAGAGTTCGTACTAGAATAACACCTTAAGATACAAATCAACCAAAACCCTAATGTCACCTAGATACTCCATTGCCACCTCAAGTATCCGTGGGTATGATTATACGATATGCATCACACAATCTCAGATTCATCTATTCAACCAACACATAGAACCTCAAAGAGTGCCCCAAAGTTTCTACCGGAGAATCACGATGAAAACGTGTGCCAACCCCTATGCATAGGTTCCCAATGTCACGAAACCCGCAAGTTGATCACCAAAACATACATCAAGTGAATCAATAGAATAACCCATTGTCACCACGGTTATCCCACGCAAGACATATATCAAGTGTTCTCAAATCTTTAAAGACTCAATCCGATAAGATAACTTCAAAGGGAAAACTCAATCCATTACAAGAGAGAAGAGGGGGAGAAGAAACATAAGATCCAACTATAATAGCAAAGCTCGCGATACATCAAGATCGTGCCAAATTAAGAACACGAGAGAGAGAGAGATAGAGATCAAACACATAGCTACTGGTACATACCCTCAGCCCCGAGGGTGAACTACTCCCTCCTCGTCATGGAGAGCGCCAGGATGATGAAGATGGCCACCGGTGAGGGATCCCCCCTCCGGCAGGGTGCCGGAACAGGGTCTCGATTGGTTTTTGGTGGCTACAGAGGCTTGCGGCGGCGGAACTCCCGATCTAATCTCCGTTCTAGAAGTTTTAGGGTACGTAGGTATATATGGGTGAAAGGAGTACGTCGGTGGAGCTTCGGGGGCCCCACGAGGCAGGGGGCGCGCCCCCACCCTCGTGAGCACCTCCCTTGGCTCCTGACGTGGGGCCCAAGTCCATCCGGTAGCTTTCCTTTCAAAAATAACTTCTCCAGTTGATTTCGTTCCGTTTCGACTCCGTTTGATATTCCTTTTCTTCAAAACACTGAAATAGGCAAAAAAAACAGCAAATCTGGGCTGGGCCTCCAGTTAATAGGTTAGTCCCAAAAATAATATAAAAGTGGATAATAAAGCCCAATATTGCCTAAAACAGTAGATAATATAGCATGGAGCAATCAAAAATTATAGATACGTTGGAGACGTATCAAGCATCCCCAAGCTTAATTCCCGCTCGTCCTCGAGTAGGTAAATGATAAAAAGATATTTTTTGTTGTGGAATGCTAGTTGGCATAATTTCATTGTAATTCTTATTAATTGTGGTATGAATATTCATATCCATAAGATTCAAGACAAAAGTTTAGTATTGACATAAAAATAATAATACTTCAAGCATACTAACAAAGCAATTATGTCTTCTCAAAATAACACGGCCAAAGAAAGTTATCCCTACAAAATCATATAGTCTGGCTATGCTCTATCTTCACCACACAAAGTATTTAAATCATGCACAACCCCAATGACAAACCAAGCAATTGTTTCATACTTTCGATGTTCTCAAACTTTTTCAATCTTCACGCAATACATGAGCGTGAGCCATGGACATAGCACTATAGGTGGAATAGAATGGTGGTTGTGGAGAAAACAAAAAGGGAGAAGATAGTCTCACATCAACTAGGCGTATCAACGGGCTATGGAGATGCCCATCAATAGATATCAATGTGAGTGAGTAGGGATTGCCATGCAACGGATGCACTAGAGCTATAAGTATATGAAAGCTCAACAAAAGAAACTAAGTGGGTGTGCATCCAACTCGCTTGCTCACGAAGACCTAGGGCATTTTGAGGAAGCCCATCATTGGAATATACAAGCCAAGTTCTATAATGAAAGATTCCCACTAGTATATGAAAGTGACAAAATGAGAGACTCTCTATCATGAAGATCATGGTGCTACTTGAAGCACAACTGTGGTAAAAGGATAGTAACATTGTCCCTTCTCTCTTTTTCTCTTATTTTTTTATTTTTTTATTTGGGCCTTTTCTCTCTTTTTTTGGCCTCTTTTCTTTTTTTTTTCGTCCGGAGTCTCATCCTGACTTATGGGGGAATCATAGTCTCCATCATTCTTTCCTCACTTGGGACAATGCTCTAATAATGATGATCATCACACTTTTATTTTTCTTACATCTCAACAATTACAACTCGATACTTAGAACAAAATATGACTCTATATGAATTCCTCCGGCGGTGTACCGGGATATGCAATGAATCAAGAGTGACATGTATGAAAGAATTATGAATGGTGGCTTTGCCACAAATACGATGCCAACTACATGATCATGCTAGCAATATGACAATGATGGAGCGTGTCATAATAAACAGAATGGTGGAAAGTTGCATGGCAATATATCTCGGAATGGCTATGGAAATGCCATGATAGGTAGGTATGGTGGCTGTTTTGAGGAAGGTATATGGTGGGTTTATGATACCGGCGAAAAGTGCGCGGTATTAGAGAGGCTAGCAATGGTGGAAGGAAGGAAAAGTGCGTATAATCCATGGACTCAACATTAGTCATAAAGAACTCATATACTTATTGCAAAAATCTACAAGTTATCAAAGCAAAGTATTACGCGCATGCTCCTAGGGGGATAGATTGGAAGGAAAAGACCATCGCTCGTCCCCGACCGCCACTCATAAGGAAGACAATCAATAAATAAATCATGCTCCGACTTCATCACATAACGGTTCACCATACATGCACGCTACGGGAATCACAAACTTTAACACAAGTACTTCTCAAATTCACAACTACTCAACTAGCATGACTCTAGTATCACCATCTTCATATCTCAAAACTATTATCAAGCATCAAACTTTTCTTAGTATTCAACACACTCATAAGAAAGTTTTTACTAGTCTTGAATACCTAGCATATTTAGGATTAAGCACATTACCATCCTATTTAAGACTCTCAAAATAATATAAGTGAAGCATGAGAGTTCATCTATTTCTTCAAAATAAAACTACCACCATGCTCTAAAAGATATAAGTGAAGCACTAGAGCAAAAACAAACTACTCCGAAAGATATAAGTGAAGAACAATGAGTAGTTAAATAATTATACAACTATGTGAAGACTCTCCCATTTAATAATTTCAGATCTTGATACTTTATTCAAGCAGCAAGCAAGGCAAAAGAAAATAAAATGACGCTCCAAGCAAAACACATATCATGTGGTGAATAAAAATATAGCTCCAAGTAAAGTTACCGATGAACGAAGACGAAAGAGGGGATGCCATCCGGGGCATCCCCAAGCTTAAACGCTTGGTTATCCTTGAATATTACCTTGGGGTGCCTTGGGCATCCCCAATCTTAGGCTCTTGCCACTCCTTATTCCATAGTCCATCGAATCTTTACCCAAAACTTGAAAACTTCACAACACAAAACTTAACAGAAAACTCGTGAGCTCCGTTAGCGAAAGAAAACAAAACACCACTTTAAGGTACTGTAATGAACTCATTCTTTATTTATATTGGTGTTAAACCTACTGTAGTCCAACTTCTCTATGGCTTATAAACTATTTTACTAGCCATAGATTCATCAAAATAAGCAAACAACACACGAAAAACAGAATCTGTCAAAAACAGAACAATATGTAGTAATCTGTAACTAACGCAAACTTATGGAACTCAAAAAATTCTAAAATAAATGGACCTGAGGAATTTGTCTAGTAATAATGTGCAAAAAGAATCAACTAAATAGCACTCTCCAGTAAAAAGTTTTAGCTAATTTCGTGAGTGCTAAAGTTTCTGTTTTTTACAACATGATCATAAAGACTTCACCCAAGTCTTCCCAAAGGTTCTACTTGGCACAAACACTAATTAAAACACAAAACCACATCTAAACAGAAGCTAGATGGATTATTTATTCCTAAACAGAACCAAAAAGCAAGAAACTAAAATAAAATTGGGTTGCCTCCCAACAAGTGCTAACGTTTAAAGCCCCTAGCTAGGCATGATGATTTCAATGATGCTCACATAAAAGATAAGAATTGAAACATAAAGAGAGCATCATGAAGAATATGACTGGCACATTTAAGTCTAACCCACTTCCTATGCACAGGGATTTTGTGAGCAAACAACTTATGGGAACAAGAATCAACTTGCATAGGAAAGGCAAAACAAGCATAACTTCAAAACATTAAGCACATAGAGAGGAAACTTGATATTATTGCCATTCCTACAAGCATATATTCCTCCCTCATAATAATTTTCAGTAGCATCATGAATGAGTTCAACAATATAACCAGCACCTAAAGCATTCTTTTCATGATCTACAAGCATAGAATTTTTACTACTCTCCACATAAGCAAAACTCTTCTCATGAATAATAGTGGGAGCAAACTCAACAAAATAGCTATCATGTGATTGAAAATTAAGATCAAGATGACAAGTTTCATGGTTATCATTATTATTTAAAGCATACGTGTCATCACAATAATCATCATAGATAGGAGGCATGCTTTCATCATAGTAAATTTGCTCATAAAAGCTTGAGGGACAAAAAATATCATCTTCATCAAACGTAGCTTCCCCAAGCTTGTGGCTTTGCGTATCATTAGCATCATGGATATTCAAAGAATTCATACTAACAACATTGCAATCATGCTCATCATTCACATATTTTATGCCAAGCATTCTATGTAATTCTTCTTCTAGAACTTGAGCACAATTTTCCTTCCCATCATACTCACGAAAGATATTAAAAAGATGAAGCGTATGTGACAAACTCAATTCCAATTTTTTTTGTAGTTTTTCTTTTATAAACTAACTAGTGCTAAAACAAGAAACAAAAAGATTCGATTGCAAGATCTAAAGATATACCTTCACTAACCTAGCCTCCCCGGCAACGGCGCCAGAAAAGAGCTTGATGTCTACTACACAACCTTCTTCTTGTAGACGTTGTTGGGCCTCCAAGTGCAGAGGTTTGTAGGACAGTAGCAAATTTCCCTCAAGTGGATGACCTAAGGTTTATCAATTCATAGGAGGCGTAGGATGAAGATGGTCTCTCTCAAACAACCCTGTAACCAAATAACAAAGATTCTCTTGTGTCCCCAACACACCCAATACAATGGTAAATTGTATAGGTGCACTAGTTCGGCGAAGAGATGGTGATACAAGTGCAATATGGATGGTAGATATAGGTTTTTGTAAACTGAAATATATAAAAAACAGCAAGGTAGCAAGTGATAAACGTGAGCGTAAACGGTATTGCAATGATAGGAAACAAGGCCTAGGGTTCATACTTTCACTAGTGCAAGTTCTCTCAACAATGATAACATAATTGGATCACATAAATATCCCTCAACATGCAACAAAGAGTCACTCCAAAGTCACTAATAGCGAAGAACAAACGAAGAGATTATGATAGGGTACGAAACCACCTCAAAGTTATTCTTTCCAATCAATCCATTGGGCTATTCCTATAAGTGTCACAAACATCCCTAGAGTTCGTACTAGAATAACACCTTAAGATACAAATCAACCAAAACCCTAATGTCACCTAGATACTCCATAGCCACCTCAAGTATCCGTGGGTATGATTATACGATATGCATCACACAATCTCAGATTCATCTATTCAACCAACACATAGAACATCAAAGAGTGCCCCAAAGTTTCTACCGGAGAATCACGATGAAAACGTGTGCCAACCCCTATGCATAGGTTCCCAATGTCACGAAACCCGCAAGTTGATCACCAAAACATACATCGAGTGAATCAATAGAATAACCCATTGTCACCATGGTTATCCCACGCAAGACATATATCAAGTGTTCTTAAATCTTTAAAGACTCAATCCGATAAGATAACTTCAAAGGGGAAACTCAATCCATTACAAGAGAGAAGAGGGGGAGAAGAAACATAAGATCCAACTATAATAGCAAAGCTCGCGATACATCAAGATCGTGCCAAATCAAGAACACGAGAGAGAGAGAGAGAGAGAGAGAGAGAGAGAGAGAGATCAAACACATAGCTACCGGTACATACCCTCAGCCCCGAGGGTGAACTACTCCCTCCTCGTCATGGACAGCGCCAGGATGATGAAGATGGCCACCGGTGAGGGATCCCCCCTCCGACATGGTGCCGGAACAGGGTCCCGATTGGTTTTTGGTGGCTACAGAGGCTTGCGGCGGCGGAACTCCCGATCTAATCTCCATTCTGGAAGTTTTAGGGTACGTAGGTATATATGGGTGAAAGAAGTACGTCGGTGGAGCTTCGGGGGCCCCACGAGGCAGGGGGCGCGCCCCCACCCTCGTGAGCACCTCCCTTGGCTCCTGATGTGGGGTCCAAGTCCATCCGGTAGCTTTCCTTCCAAAAATAACTTCTCCAGTTGATTTCGTTCCGTTTCGACTCCGTTTGATACTCCTTTTCTTCGAAACACTCAAATAGACAAAAAAACAGCAAATCTGGGCTGGGCCTCCGGTTAATAGGTTAGTCCCAAAATAATATAGAAGTGGATATTAAAGCCCAATATTGCCTAAAACAGTAGATAATATAGCATGGAGCAATCAAAAATTATAGATACGTTGGAGGAAGCTCCATCGGCGTGGCTCGATGAAGCGATGTCACGCATCGACCCCCCCCCCCCACTGAGAAGGAATATGGACATCGGTCGCGCGAGCGCACCCAAGCATGCCCACTATCTTACGACAACGGATCATGAACTTCTGCAATAGCAATCAACCAAGAACATAATGCATATCAACTTTAGGGTGACAATTAAACTATAACAAGGCTAGGAGGCTTGATGTTACCTTCACCGTTTCTCTCAGCTTGCCGTCAGATTCCACGGTCTCGGGGTCATACACGAGCGTGTCCGAGCCATCAAAAATGCTTCTGTTAAGCTCCGAGGTCTGCACATCTAACCATCATTTGTAAGTCAGTGACACTGACTAAAGCAGTTTTCATCCAACCGCTGACAGCTCAAAACAATGAAGGACACCATTTAGAGCATCTCTAGCTGCGCCCCCAACAGGCCCCCAGGGCGTCTTTTTCGCGCCGGCGCCGAACCCCCCCCCCCCAGTCGCGCCCCCAAGACGCCCGTTTTTGGGCCCGACGATCCCAGGCCGAACCCAGCGCACTGGGGGCACTTGGGGGCTCCGGCGGAAGGGAAAAGAGCGGCTGGGCCACCACTGTCAGGCGAAAACGTACCTTTGTATGCCCAGATTCGCCCCCCGCGCGCGCACGCCCTCCTGTCGCCTTGCCGATCCCGACACCGGCCACCCCCACCACCGCTAGATAGGCCATTCCCCTGTCGGAAAAGAGAAGGGTTCCGCCGCGTCATCCTCCACCTCGTTCCTGGGCGAGCTTTCCGGCGCTCCGGCCGCGCAGAGCGGGATACAGGCGGCTGCGCGCCTACCACGCCCGCCACCTGTTCGGTGATTTGTCCGCTCGGCGATGGACGGATATTCTCTTGATTCACCTTTGAGCTCTCCGTCCGAGGCTGTCACGATATGCTTCATTCTCGGAGTCATTCTCCTCCAACGCATGCAAGATATGTTGTGTACTAGTGTGAATGCGCTACGAGGAAGGAATCTGCTGGGTTGCAAACGGGCCACTGTCTGCACGTCTGAGCTGGTCAAGCGTGCACCGGCCGGGCTCCATGCATGGGGCGATCGATCGCGCACATCTGCCGATAGACACACACACACGCTGCTATGCTTTTTCGCGAGGTAATAGCACCCCAGGTACCCTAACTTGCACATGATGTGATGATCTAGTCCCAAACTTGCAAAACTTGACCAAGCCATACCCCAACTTGCATCTCATGTGATGTTTTAGTCCCAGACCAATCAGAGAACGACAATTGGCAGCCAGGTGGCTGGCCCGGTCGGCGCGCGCACTTTTGCACCAACCCCCCTGCCTTTTTCCCTAATTAACCCGCACTCACTCCTCCTCAACCTCATCTCTCTGTGCGAAAACCGGTGTCGCCGGCTGCGGCCACGGTTCCAGCGCCGCCTTCGTCCTCCACCTCCTCCTAAAGCGCGCGTTCGCCCCAGCGGTCCTCGCCCTCGAGCTCACCGAGGACGGCGTCCTTGCGGACGGCCTCCTCCACCCCAGGCGGCCCTCTCCGGCGAGGTGAGCACAGGAAGGAACGAAGAAGGCGTCCGGGCTGCCTTTCTCGCGCGCTAGAAGGGTGCTGGGCCTCGTGGGTGTTGTGAAGGGGAGAGGGGGTGGCAGCTGAGGGCGTGTTCACCGTTGGCCAGCGCCGGCCGCGAGCGCGCGCCGGTGCTGTGACCTGTCGGCCGCCGCCAGTCCTCTCCGGCCTTACAGGCATGTGTTCTTCAGGAAAACTAAGACCAGATTTTAGGTTATAACCACTTTGTTCTCTAGCAGGATCAAAGTCTGACATGTTTATACGGGTGAGATTGCAGCGAATTTCATTGTCCAGATTCCAGAGGCATTGATAGGTTCAGGTCGACAAGCAGAACAAAGGAACAAACGAGTATGTCAGTAATTTTTCCTCTTCGAGAAATTTGGTGGCCCTTCTTGCTATGTACAATGGTGCCTCATTGTCAAATTGCACTTTAAACTAATAAATTTGTGGCATAAGGGAGATTTTCATGACACAATTGGAGTTACTAATAATTTCACTAAGCAAACTGAAGTTTTGTTTCACCTACTGTCATGTTGGTCTTGCATATGAGCTCCAAACATGGCCAATCCTCTCAAGCTTCAATGGAGTCTGATGATGTTGATCACTCTTCTTCATTAATGCCTGCAGGCTGCAGTTGTTGATCAGTCACTCAGAGGTATCCACATTTGCCAACGGTATAATGTTCCTTTGCTCTGTACTTTGAACATAATGCCTCCATCCAAAATTGCAAGGGGCGCAAGAATTTACTCAACAGAATGTTCATTGCATAGTTGATGGTGCCTCATTGTCAAACATCAAACTTCAGTTCTGTAAGTATATCAGTATTGAAAAACACTTTTTTTCTCATCGATTTGAACCACTCACTACACACATATCTGCAGTTGCCTCTCTGTCTTTCAGGGTATTGGTGCGAACACACCGTTTGGAGTTGGAGAGGCCCAGTTCTGTAAGCAACTTGGCAGCTCTGTAAGCATATATATCAGTATTTAGGCCATTACTTAATTTTGAATGGTATTTTTTTCAACAAAATACACGCAATCTGAAATTATACGTGCATTGGTGTATGAATGTTGACAATTTGATTGCAGCAGGGACTGGCAAATAAAGTGCAGTGCTCATCGTTGCATATATATTTTGGCCAACATCAAACTTCAGTTTGAACAGCAGGCAGGCCAACATCAAGCTTCATGCATCATTGGATGTGAGAATTGCTTACTATATATTGGGAATTGTTTATGTTTCTTGGAGACATTGACCGTAGCTTCTTATTAGTGCCTAGCATGGTGAAAGAGCTTTATTGTTGTGCCTTTCTTGGATTCAGATTCTTCTATTCCATATGGTGACAAGAAACTTGAGAGTATTTTATAAATCTTTGCCTTGCCAAAATAAGGGTGACTGCAAACTAACTTATTCCGGCCTATTTAGTTTCTGATTGCTCAGTTTCTTATTTGTGTGTTGATTTAGGAGTTTTCACAGATTAAAGGTATGGTGGAACTGTACATGCGGCCGGCGCTAGCCAACGGTGAACACGCCCTCAGCTGCCACCCCCTCTCCCCTTCACAACACCCACGAGGCCCAGCACCCTTCTAGCGCGCGAGAAAGGCAGCCCGGACGCCTTCTTCGTTCCTTCCTGTGCTCACCTCGCCGGAGAGGGCCGCCTGGGGTGGAGGAGGCCGTCCGCAAGGACGCCGTCCTCGGTGAGCTCGAGGGCGAGGACCGCTGGGGCGAACGCGCGCTTTAGGAGGAGGTGGAGGACGAAGGCGGCGCTGGAACCGTGGCCGCAGCCGGCGACACCGGTTTTCGCACAGAGAGATGAGGTTGAGGAGGAGTGAGTGCGGGTTAATTAGGGAAAAAGGCAGGGGGTTGGTGCAAAAGTGCGCGCGCCGACCAGGCCAGCCACCTGGCTGCCAATTGTCGTTCTCTGATTGGTCTGGGACTAAAACATCACATGAGATGCAAGTTGGGGTATGGCTTGGTCAAGTTTTGCAAGTTTGGGACTAGATCATCACATCATGTGCAAGTTAGGGTACCTGGGGTGCTATTACCTCCTTTTTCGCTTTGCTGGTTCACTTTGTCGCGTTCGGCGGACCACAGGATCAGGTGTCAGGGCGGAGGGGACAGCCTCTCTGCTACAGGAGTACTACTACGTACGTTCGCAGCAGCCTTGGCTCGTCCGTCGCGTCTCGTCGGGGAGATCACCAATCCGCCCGGGTGTTACTGCGCGCCCTCCCTCCCTGACGGGTAGGGCTCTGATGCGAGAGTGGCCCGCTCGCCAGTGCCATGGGTAGGTTGGGAGAGGGGAGTCTGCGGCTCTGCGCTTGCGACTGCGAGCATATCCTCCTCGGTAGGCGCGCGGGGAGGAGGATGGCGATGACGAAAGCCTGTCGTTGCTTTGCTCGCAACTTGGCATCGCACGGACATGCACTGCATGACCGGCCGGATGCATGCAAGGACGGATGGATGGGTTTGATGGATCGATCGGGATCACTATATATTTCGAAGGTGATCATTCATGTAGTAGTAGTACAGTGCAACTAAATAGAGTACGTCTGTGTTGTATAAAAAGATGGCTACGTACGGTGGCGAGAATATGCAGAGGAACCGAACAGTGCGTTTTAGCGAGGTGCAGCTGGTACGATGCAATTTGATGGCGATCTATGTTGTGGCTTCGATTATCCCTCGGCGATTTCCTTGTAGCGAATGAATGTACGCATGACTTGCAAAAAAAACACAAACAATTATCAGTCTTTTTCAAATCAAACGGTCATTCCGACCAAGATGCATGCCTGCCCTGGTAACCGTATACTGCGTACGTGCTCCCCCACCCAGCTGCGGACAGCGCGCGTCCCTGGTTAAGGCTGCAGGTATAGAGATTCCACTGCGGTGGCAGACCGCCCGCTGCGCACGGATGCCGCCGCATGGCATGGCGCCAAACGACCGGGCTTGTGCGCGCGTGTATGCATGGACTCATCCACGGTGCACGTCCTAACGTTGCACACGACCGCGGTGGTATCTTGTACGAGCGGCCATCATGCATGGAGCGATGTGCTACCAACGCACGCACTTCGAATTTTTATTGCCAGCGTTCGTTCATGCACTTACTGATTTCTGCCTCTCCATATTTACTACTCCTAGCAATGTGTTTCTGGCTTGATTCATCCTGATCAAGGATTAAGGTAAACACGTGTCTTGGATGTCCGTTTCTTTGCGTCTCTGCACACATGTACGTTGCTACTGGTAAATGGATGATCTCTTGTAGTACCTGCGAGCTCCTGCACATCCCAGACCGACCTGACCTGCCGTGGCACGGCATTGGCGTGCCTGAACTGGCAGACAAAGAGCCTGTTTGGTTGGAGACTAAGCTAGCCACACCTAAGCTAGCCACACCCCCACACCTGTGGCTCGCCACACAAACTGTGGCGCTCAAAACAAACGCCGCACCTTAGGCAGAAATTTCTACTGCGGATGCTCCTATGGGCTGTGGCGAGCCAAATATTAGTATAGAACCAAACACATGCCAAGGAAGCTGTGGCACGCCACAGTTTGGCGTGGCAAGCTAAGGTGGCAACCAAACAGCCCCAAAACCTGCTCCTACCAAAGCCTGGACAGCCCAGCGCGACCTGCATGCATGCAATGCAAATGACGCCAGCAGGGGGCGCAAAGCAAGACAAGGGCATCGGCAGGCCATCAGCTCGCGCGCGCGCGATGGCCTCTTCCCTCTCAAAAGACAGCGGTGACTATACCTGGCCAAACCTCGGGCCGGGCCAAGCCTAGCCAAGCCCGAGGCAAGAAACCTAGGCCCGGGGCTGGCCCGGCCCGGCCATTGGGCCTGTCTTTTGGGCCCAAGCCTGACCCGAATGCGTAAAAGCCCGCAGGGCCTAGGGTCAGGCCTGTTTAGAAAAGCTCAAAAACGACGGGACTAGGCCCAGCCTGGTCCGGCCATCGGGCTCAAAATCTAGGCCCGAGCCCGACCCGGGAGGAGCGTCGTGTCGGGCTTCCCATGGCCAAGACTAGTGGGGACTACTACTAGTACTTTCGTAGTTCTACCCAATGATCGATTGGAATGTATAGGAGAGTAGACATGCCTCTCCTAGCCGGAAAGTATGAGATGATACCAGTCCTTACATCCTACCATGATACCAACTAGTAAAATTCAAATTTAAACATATCAGAATTGTCTAGCCCGATAGAAAGACACCTCCTGTCTCCCCTACCTCCCGGGTCGCACGTGCGTGAGACTCCGGAGGCCCCCATAACCCTAATTCAGCAGCCCCTAGATCCAATTCCCCCGGCCGCTGGCGGTGGCGGTGGCAGCTGCACCTGGCTGACGAAGCCGGCGGGTGCTGGCTGCGTCCCATCGATAACCCCCCCTTCATGTAGGGTGGGACTTCTCTGGGGTAGCCATGGTGGTGGGGAGGCAGTGGTGCCTTTCAGTTGGTGGTCGCTGGAGCACAGTGGGGAGCGCCACGGAGCGGCGCATCCAGGCGAGGTGCGCAGCAGGGTGGTGGAGGTGGGTGGTGCGCCGACTTTGACGGTGGCGGCGGCGCAAGCTTAGCCATGGAGGCGGCGACGCCAAGGAGATCCTGGCGGGCAGCGGGAGACCGGCCGCCTTCGTGGGAGGGGCGTGCGGTGATGCCTCAGAGGTGTTGGCGCGGGATTGGTCGGAGGTGCGGGTCAGATCTGATCCGGTGGCAGTCCCCTGGTGCGGGTGAAGGCCGATCTGGTAGATCTGGCCTTGCACGACATGGTTGGATGTAGTCTACATCATGTCATCGTTCTTATTGTATTACTCTATTTCTCCATTAACTTAATACTCTAAATGCATGCTGGATAGCGGTCGATGTGTGGGGTAATAGTAGTAGATGCAAGCACGAGTCGGTCTACTAATCTTGGACGTGATGCCTATATAATGATCATTGCCTGGATATCATCATGATTATTTAAAGTTCTATCAATTACCCAACAGTAATTGGTTTACCCACTGTATGCTATTTTTCTCGAGAGAAGCCACTAGTGAAATCTACGGCCCCCTGGTCTCTTCTTTATTATATTTGCCTTCACGATCTATTTTTATTTGCTTTTATTTTCAGATCTATTAATCCAAAAACACAAAAATACCTTGCTGCAATTTTTATTTTATCTCGCGTTCCCGCGAGATCTATTTACCCAATCTACTATAATTTTACCTATCTTTTAACCCGTGAGGGATTGACAACCCCTCTCTTACGTCGGGTTGCAAGTATTTGTTCTTTGTATGCAGGAGCTATTTATGTGGTGTTGCGTGGTTCTCCCACTAGTTCGATAACCTTTGTCTCATCACTGAGGGAAATACTTACCGTAGCTGTGTTGCATCATCCCTTCCTCTTTGGGGAAATAACGATGTAGTTCAAGCCGCATCACCACTGCCAAGTGCCAGTTGCAGTTTTCTCCTTGTTTTTGGTTTTCCAAAAAAATTGTATCAAATGGAGTTTAAATGCCACGAATATTTTTGACAATTTTTTCTGGACAAGAGAAACCCTACAAGCCTCAAGAGGAGACGAGACGAGAAGCGAGGAGATGGTAAGGCAACAAGACGACGCGCCCAGGGGGTAGGCGCGCGTTGATGCCTTATGGGCCCCTCGTGGCTTCGTCTGACATCGTCTGACATAATTCCACCTCTATAAATTCTCTAAAATCGAGAAACCAACACAGTGCCACCCCCAAACACTTTTTTCGCCGCTCCAAGTTTCTGTCTTCTGCGATCCTATCTGGAGGCCTTTTTCGGTACTCTGTCGGAGGGGGAATCGATCACTCAGGGCTTCTACATCATCCTTGTTGCCTTCCCATGATGCATGAGTAGTAGACTTACGGGTCCATAGCTAGTAGCTAGATGACTTCTTCTCTCTCTTTGATCTTCAATACAATGAGCTCCTTGATGTTCTTGGAGTTCTATTCGATGTAATATTCTTTTGCGGTGTGTTTGTTGAGATCTGATGAATTGCGGGTTTATGGTTAGATTATTCATGAGTACTAATTGAGTCTTTTCTGAATTATTTCATGCATTCTTATTATAGCTTTATATTTCTCTCTGATCTATACGTTTTGTTTGGCCAACTATATTGATTTATCTTGCAATGGGAGAGGTGTTTTGTGATGGGTTCAATCTTGCGGTGCTTAATCCCAATGACAGAAAGGGACATGACACATATTTGTATTGTTGCCATTAAGGATAAAAAGATGAGGTTTATTCATATTGCTTGGATTTACTCTCTCTACAACATGTCATCTTGCTTAAGGCATTACTCTGTTTTTATTAACTTAATTAATACTCTAGATGCATGCTGGATAGTGGTCAATGGGTGGAGTGATAGTAGTAGATGCAGGCAGGAGTCGGTCTACTTATCTCGGACGTGATGCCTATATACTGTTGGGGAACACAGTATTTCAAAAATCTCCTACGATCACGCAAGATCTATCTAGGATATGCATTGCAACGAGGGGGGAGAGTGTGTCCACGTACCCTCATAGACCGAAAGCGGAAGTTTTTAGTAATGCGGTTGATGTAACCGAACGTCTTCGCGATCCAACCGATCCAAGCACCGAACGTATGGCACCTCGCGTTCAGCACACGTTTAGCTCGATGACGTCCCTCGATCTCTTGATCCAGTTGAGGACGAGGGAGAGTTCCGTCAGCACAATGGCGTGGCGACGGTGATGATGAAGTTCCGGCGCAGGGCTTTGCCTAAGCACTACGACGATATGACCGAGGTGTGTAACTGCGGAGGGGGCACCGCACACGGCTAAGAGAAGACTTGGTGTTTCTTTGGGGTGCCCCCTGCCCACGTATATAAAGGAGGGAGGGAGAGAGGCCGGCCCCCTAGGGGCGCCCCAAGAGTATGGAGTCCTACTAGGACTTCCAAGTCCTAGTAGAAATCCTTTCCCTTTTCGGAGTAGGATAGAAGGAAAGAGGGAAAGAGAGAGGGAATAGGAAAAGGCAAGGGGGGCGCCGCCCCCTTCCCCTAGTCCAATTCGGACCCATGGGGGGCGCCACATCCCCTTGGCCTACCTCCTCTTTTCCCGTATGGCCCAATAAGGCCTATTACTTCTCCCGGCGAATTCCCGTAACTCTCCCGTACTCCGAAAAATACCCGAATCACTCGAAACCATTCTAGTGTCCGAATATAGCCTTCCAATATATTGATCTTTACCTATCGACCATTTCGGGACTCCTCGACATGTCTGTGATCTCACCCGGGACTCCGAACAAACTTCGGTCATCAAATCACATAACTCACTGTAACATCCCAATTTTCAATTTGGATGTTATACATAGATCATCATATGCAAATCATATTTTTTTTGCATTTTGGTTGTGATCCTAGAAATCTTAAGAAACTCAATGACCCACGGAGAGATTTGGAGGTTTCACAAAATTTTCCTATTTGAATTTATTTCAAATTTCAAAAGAGGATCAATTTGATTTTAATATATTTTTTCTCTCCAATTATTTCCAATAATAAAAATAAATGAGAGAAGATAATATGACTTCTTCAACAAAAGAGAAATGTTGGAGAAGAAATTTTAAAATCAAATAATTTTTATTTGTACTTTATTTGAATTAGAAAAAAATTGCATTTTTGAAAATTGCATTTTTGAAAATTGCATTTTAGTCCAGAAAAATGTTCATCTTGTCCTAAATATTATGTTTCGACGGTGAAAATTGTTTTTGGTATTTTTAGATATTTTTTATATTTTATTAGGATTTTTGTTCGCGGTGAAATTAAAAAAAAACTCCGGACCGAACTGGGCCAAAGCCCAGCCGGCCCAGCCGAGCCGCCGCCGCCTTCCTCGCGTGCGGGAGCCGGACTCCGCCGGAGTCCGAGGCCGCCCCGACCCCGGCGCCCCTCGCCCAAGCCACCGCCCCCTCGAGCTTTATAAGTCACCGCCGCTGCCCCCTCTCCCCACCAAACCCGCCGCCCCGCCGTCGCAGCCGAGCCGCCGACCCGCGCCGCCGTTTGCCGCCGCCTAGCACCGCCGCTGCTGCCGCTAGCCGTCGCCTGCGTGCTCGCCGCCGCCTCCCCATGCAGCACCACCGCCTCGCCGTCCCCTCGCCGCCGTCGCCTCGCCACCGGAGCCGCCGGATCTCGGCGCCGGTTTTCTCTGGTTAAACGGTATAAAACCATTCGGTTTTTCTCGGTTTATTTTTTTAGATCGGTTTAGTTTAGATCATTTTTTTGTTTTAGTTTATTTAGCGAACGTTCGCTGGTTAGATCGTTTCAACGGACGGTTTCGTTCGTTAGTCTCTGTTAGCGGACGTTCGTCCGATAGTTTTTTCTTTTTAATTTTATTTTTCGTTCAGGGACCTACCCACGTATATTTTTTCTTACAGATTAGTCCCTGAACTTCAAACCCTCGCTACTTTTTGCTCGTTTGTCCAAATCCAGTGAAAAACAACGCCAAAACCTTCGTCTCGATCCCCTCTTTCCAGATAATCAACTTGAACATGGTTTTGACAATGTAAAATTTGGTTTCAAGTAGATTTGAATTTGATCGTAGTTTGAGTTTCGTAACTCCGATTCAATTGATTCTTTTTGCAAATTGAAGCTCTTCAGTTGAACTTTCGGTTTAGATCTTTTCTTTTGGGTTTTACCTTTGCATCTTATGCTTGCGTGCTTATGTATGCTATTGTTTGTTCATGATAGAGTTTCTGAAGTGCGAGACTTGCTGCTATGAGTCACTAGGGTTTTCCGATCGTCAGCAAGGCAAGAAACACTTTGATCATATCCCTTTATTACCCAGTTTTTATGCATTAGTTTCAACCCTCAAACACTGCATGAGTAGGATTTGATTAACATGTGGGTATTGGGAAGTAGATGATGAGGTAGCACCTATTGTCCTATATCAAACCCTGGGTATTTTCTACGTTATGCCTATACTGCTATGCTATGCTCGTAGACGTGGTTTGGTTTGAGTGATTCATGACATATGTGAGTATTGTTATGAATAAGGGATAACTTAAGGTGGCTACTTTAATACACATCTGGGTGGATTGTTTGTGGGCACCTGGAGAATCCAGTGTTGTCCAAGGAGATCCCGGGGTATCCGTGTGATTTTCCTATGGTTCGCCACCTAGGCTCAAAGGGATCATTATGTTATTCATGATGGAAACTTCCGTGTGCAGCCACAAGCCATTATGGGCTCTGGCATGCTTGAGTATGTTGTGTGACCTCTTACAGTGGTAGACTAGCAGATGTAGGGGATGTAGGTGGTACGGTCTACCCGTCGTAACGAGCTAACGCTTCTGAAAGACTGTGTCTCGGTCATCCGTTTCTCAAACATCATGCAGTGCGATCATTCAATATCAATGGCTTCAAAGCACACAACACCTTCTTTGATAGTGCCAAGAACCCCTACTCTAAGGCAAGAATATCTTCTGATCGGTTCTGGAGCTATCAGCAGCGCAGTTATTACTCATGCATCTTATACAATCAAGGTCGCATTTTTCCACATATGCGTCTTGACACTGAAGCCATAACTGGTCTGCCCTGTTTGGAAGAAGCGCTGGATTGCTTCAGAGAATCAGGTCTGCTGCAGTTCGTCACTGACAAGGAGCACTGGAACGAAGAATTGCTGCTCCAATTCTATGCCACTCTTCATATTCGTGGCTACAACAGGGATCCGAAGACTTGGGTCCTTGAGTGGATGACAGGGAATGTTCATCATGAAGCCAAAGCCTTTGATGTCATTGAGCTTACTGGCCTGCCCACTCCAGGTGATCTTTATGAACCTGGTTGTCAGCTTCACAGTGCTGCTATGGAAAGCATCTTTCACAAGACTGAACCCAAGATGAGTCAGATGCTTAGCATGATGAAGCCTTTGCCTCCCGATGCTGAATATCCTAAGGAGTTCTTTGTTGAAGACCTTGAGTATCTGCCCTGCACCATCTATCACATTATCAGGCGAACTCTCTGGCCCATCAAAGGACATTCTCCACATGCCAAGCTTGACGGTGCAATGAAGACTTTGGTCTTTCATATTCTTCACGGCAAAAGCTTCAATGCACAAGACTTCTTCATCCGCCAAATTGCAGCATCAGGATCTGATCTCTTTGGCTTGAAGTTTTACGCTCCATGGATTATGCTCTGATCAAACTTCACTCTGCTGTCAACTATCAGCCCTTTCCTCGCAATCATCTGATTTTTCTGCCTGAGGTTGATATGTCAGTTGAAGCCATCTATCCAGAGCCTCCCAAGGAGCCCCTTAGTCTTCAAAATGCTGAGAATCAAAGCTTCTCTCAAAACATTGAAGGAGTTCAAGCAGTCACTCGTGTTTATCCTCTGGCTGGTACTACACGTGCACCTCATCGTGCCCTCACTGAAGCCACTGAAAGCACCATTGCACAAAGGCCTAAGAAGCGATCTCGTTGGTTTTGGAGTATTGACGACAAACCTGGTTGAGGGACTAATGTGTTTGTGAGAATTGCAGGATAACACAGGTAGTGTCCCTCATTGATTCGGTTTACCTACCGGAGACGACCCCTAAAAATGTATGAAGACATTGAAGACAGTGGTGGTATATGAAGACATTCACATTGAAGACTATGACATGAGAAGACATTGAGTGAAGATTATGGAGCGCGAAGACTTAGTCGTTTCGTTGTTTCCTTTTATTCTTTGTTGAGTCATAGGAACCACCGTACTGTTAAGTGGGGTCCAAGTGAACAAAGTCAGAGTGACTGAAGTGATGCTCAACTCAAAACCTATGTCTTCGAGTGAAGACAATGAGAGTAAATCTTATCCAGAGCTGGATAAGTCAGCTTTGCTTGTAGCCCAAGTAAAGTTGCCGTGTGTGTTTGAAATCTGACCGTTGGAACACGTGTCAGTTCCTTAGTAACCCAGGGTCATTTCGGACATATCAGGTCGGGTTGCCTAGTGGCTATAAATAGCCCACCCCCTACACCATAAATTGGTGGCTGCTCAGAGTTAGTGCACGGCTTCTGTCGTATTGAGAGCAACCCACCTTGAAGCTTTTGAGAGAGAGAAATCCTTGCGAGGACAAAGCCCAAACACCCAGAGCCAAAGAGTGTTAAGCATCACTAAAGTCTTTCTGTCTGCGTGACCTGAAGACTTATTACACTTGAGGACTGTGAATCCTCCTGCCGGTTAGGCGTCGCATTCTGAGCATCCAAGAGTCATTGTGGATCGCCGGTGAACGAAGTCTGTGAAGGTTCGGAAGTCTACCTTGAAGACTTACCAGCGTAATTGGGCGAGGACTGGGTGTCCTTAGCTCAAGGGGAATAAGGTGAAGACGCGGTCTTCTGAGTTGAATCTCAGCCTCCCTAACCAGACGTACAGTTGTCACAGCAACTGGAACTGGTCCAACAAATCCTGTGTCCTCAACAAGTGACTGGTTCTATCCTCTTGCTCTCTTCACTTAGAGTTTGTCTTCGTGAAGTCATTGCCTGTTTGCTTTACCTAATTGTCTTCATTGCTTGACTACTTTTACTGTTTGGCTTCATACTATCTTCCATCCTGATCTTTATTACCCAGCTGCTTTTAGTCCTCGTGATTTCACTTCATTACATATTTGACTATGGCTTGCTTAGTGTAGTCTACCTTCCGCTGCATTGCAATAGGTCCATTTCTATCGTTTGTCTTCGAAACTTCCATGTTTTGAAGACGTTCATAAAAATCGCCTATTCACCCCCCTCTAGTCGATAACTAGCACTTTCAATTGATATCAGAGCAAGGTACTCCCTTGTTCTGTGTGATTCGGTTTAACCACCTGGAGTTTTAGCTATGTCGACTACAGGGATAATCAAAGTCTCCACTGCTTGCCCCATGTTCGATGGAACTGAATATCCCTACTGGAAGAATAAGATGCGCATGCATCTTGAAGCCATTGATGTCGACCTCTGGTATGTCGTCAAGAATGGCGTTCCCAAGACTGGTGAAGGTGTCACCCCTGCTGATGTCAAGAAGTTCATTCAACTGGACTCTACTGCCAAGAACATCATCTGTGGTCATCTGACCAAAGGACAGTATGGCCGCGTGAGTGCTCTGGAAACGTCGAAGCTTGTCTGGGACTGGCTATCCAAGGTCAATGAAGGCGTCTCAACCCAGAGAGATCAAAGGATCAGTGTTCTTCGCAACCTCTTCAATCGCTTCAAGAGAAACGACAATGAAAATGTCCAGCTCACATTTGATCGCCTCACCGACATCACAAATGAGCTTCGTGCTCTCGGCGCCACTGAGATTACCAAGCATGAAATCGTCAAGACACTACTGAGATCACTTGACAGCTCCTTTGACACCCTTGCCCTCATGATACAAGAACGTCCTGACTTCAAGACACTCGATCCGTCTGATATACTTGAGAAGCTCAACACACATGAGTTCCATCTGTCTGAGAAAAGAGATATCTATGGTCCCAACTATGGCCGAACTCGCGCTTTGAAGTCAAAGGTTGTTTCCTCATCTGAAGAAGAATCTGATTGCAGTTCTGATGATCCTGAAGATATTGGAAAGGAACTTGCTATGCTTGTGAAGAAGTTCCAGAAGTTCACTAAGAAGAAGGGCTTCAGAAAGTCTTCACGATCCAGCTCAAGAAATGATGAAGCTTCCACCCATGACTACAAGAAGAGAACATGTCACAAGTGCAAGAAACCTGGACACTATATCTCTGAGTGTCCACTATGGGACAATGAGAAGAAGAAGAAGAAGAGCAAGGAATATGATTCTGATGACAAGAAGAAGAAGAAGAAGTCTTCAAAGTCTTCTTCCAAGTCCTCATCCAATTCTTCATCTCGTAAGAAGAGCTCATCTAGCAAGGCTCGTGCTTTTGTTGGCAAGGAGATGGATTCAGAGGAGGAGTCTGCTTCTGAGGAGGCGGAGGTGGAGTCTGAGGAGGAGTATGACCCTGGCGTTGCAAGTCTGGCTCTAGCTACAGCCTATGTTGCCAAGTCCAACTTCAACACTGAAGACAATGACTTCCACACCAACGCTGAAGCTAATGATCAGGACGACTCTGCTCCCACCTACTGCTTCATGGCACGTGGTGCCAAGGTAAAATCACGCGATGCTTACTTTCAAACATCTAGTGAAGATGACTCTGATTGTGAATCCAAACCCAGCTACAAAACACTTGCTAAAATTACAACTGAACAACAAAAGACTATGGAACATACTCAAAAACTGTTAGACAAAAGCGATGACCTGTTGGACGTGGAAATGACCCGTTCACAGTCCTTAGTTGAAGACATAAAAAATCTTCATGCTAAGTACCAAGAACTTGAAAGTCGTCATGAAACGCTCTCAACCACTCATGAAAATCTCTCCTATGATTATCTTCAGAGGAAGCAAGAGCTTGAGAAATTGAGAGCGGCTCATGAAGATCTTCAAAAAGAGAATGAGTCACTTCGCGCTCAACAGATCAGTCCCGCTCAAGATGGATTTGAACCACCATGTCTAAAATGTCTTGAGCGTGATAACGCTACCTCTGTTGCTGAATGTTCCACTGCTGCTACTGTTGCATTGTCTTCAACTACTGATGTGGTAACTAACCCCTCTGCTGAGGATACCACTACTATTGCTGATGAAAATACTAGGTTGAAGACATTGCTTGAAACAGGGATGTACAAAAGTCTGAAAGGGCATCAGACACTGTGCGATGTTCTGAAAAAACAGATCCTGAACCGAAACCTTAGGAAAGAGGGTGTTGGGTTCGAGAGGAAAATGAATGTTGATGGTTCCTACTGGAAGCCTGAGCAGTACCCCAAAACCACATGGGTTGCTGCAAAGGGACCTTCAGTGGACCCAACCACCTTATCTGGCTGTACCTGTGCTAACCCTGTTGTCATTGATGAATCCTTTGATGCAAACTATAAACTGTTCAAGAATCAAAATGGTGAAGTGTTTGCCAGATATGTTGGTACTAACTGCAGGAATGGGCCACCTATGAAGAAGATCTGGGTTCCCAAAAGCTGCCTTGAGAATCTTCCAGTGAATGTCATCATGACACCACCTGGGAAGAAGACAAACCCCAGACCTAAGGCTTCATATGGTCCAAAGGCTTCATACAGACCGAGGACTCACCTGAGTCACCATAACGCCAATGTTTTGCAGGGAAATCATACTCAGACTTATGAATATGAGCGTGTGTCTTCAAACTGCTATGTTCATAGAACTAAGAATTTTTCTGCTTGTTCATATGAGTATCATTCATCTCCTGCAAGGCTATATGCTAGGGCTCCAAAGCCGAAATTCTCAGATGCTGCACTTAGACTCATTGCTTCTAAGCCACCCCTGAATATGTGGGTGGTTAAGAAGAATTAACTTTCTCTTGCAGGGAAAGGTCTCCAGCCTGACATCAAAGGCGTCTGATGCTATTGCTGGGGACCTAAAACATCTTGTAGGGTGCAAGATCAAATGCCCAAATGGTCTCACTATGTATTTTGCTCCTGAATCGTTTGCCATTCATCCTATCAGTCCTAATATTGATCTGAGCTTCAATAATCCTCTTGCCCGTCAAATGTTTATGCTTCACAATGCTCTTGTTGAAGCCTATCCCCCTAACTGTACTGTAGGGTATGACACCTCGTGCTTCAGAATGGATTATGGACAGCGGATGCACTAATCACATGACTGGTGGTCGAAGTCTTCTTATGGACTCAACTTTACGTCCATCTGATAAAAGTCACATCACATTTGCTGACACTGGTAAAAGCAAGGTATTGGGTCTAGGTAGAGTTGCAATCTCAAGGGATCAGTACATGGATAAAGTGATGCTTGTTGAATCCCTTGGTTTCAACTTAATGTCTGTATCAATGCTTTGTGACTTGAACATGATTGTGATATTTGGAAAATATTGTTGCCTTGTACTTATGGAATCTGACGAATCTCTAGTCTTTGAAGGGTACCGGAAAGATGATCTGTACATGGTAGATTTCTCAGCAGGTCCACAGCTTGCCGTATGTCTTCTTGCAAAAGCTTCAGAGTGCTGGCTATGGCATCGGAGGCTGGGGCATGCTGGCAGGAGGAACTTACACACACTTGCCAAGAAGAAGCATGTCATAGGCATCGAGGGTGTCAAGTTCAAGAAGGATCATTTGTGCGGTTCCTGCGAAGCTGGAAAGATGACTAGGGCAAAGCATCCCTCGAAGACAATCATGATGACATCTCAACCCTTCGAGCTGCTACACATGGACCTATTTGGCCCTACTCACTACTCTACCCTCACAACAACTGCTTGTCTCTATGGCTTCGTCATTGTTGATGATTACTCAAGATATACATGGGTGCACATAATTCTCTACAAGACTGAAGTGCAAGATGTCTTCAGACGCTTCGCCAATCGAGCCATGAACAATTATGGCATCAAGATCAAGCATATCAGAAGTGACAACGGCACTGAGTTTAAGAACACTGGTCTTGATCTTTATCTCGATACAATGGGAATCACTCATGAGTTCTCTGCTCCATACACACCTCAGCAAAATGGCAGCGTAGAGCGCAAGAACAGAACCCTCATTGAAATGGCTCGAACAATGCTCGACGAATACAAGACACCAAGAAAGTTCTGGCCTGAAGCTATTGATACAGCATGTCATGTCATCAACTGTGTTTACACCCATAAGCTTCTGAATAAAACCTCCTATGAGCTCCTTGAGGGAGTCCTGGATTAGGGGGTGTCCGGATGGCCGGACTATACCTTCAGCCGGACTCCTGGACTATGAAGATACAAGATTGAAGACTCCTGGACTATGAACATACAACAATCATACCATAGGCTAGCTTCTAGGGTTTAGCCTCCTTGATCTCGTGGTAGATCTACTCTTGTACTACCCATATCATCAATATTAATCAAGCAGGACGTAGGGTTTTACCTCCATCAAGAGGGCCCGAACCTGGGTAAAACTTCATGTCCCTTGTCTCTTGTTACCATCCGCCTAGACGCACAGTTCGGGACCCCCTACCCAAGATCCGCCGGTTTTGACACCGACATTGGTGCTTTCATTGAGAGTTCCTCTGTGCCGTCGCAATCAGGAAGGATGCCTCCTCCCATCTTTAAAGACGGCGCCGTTGCTAAGGGAGCTTTGGCTGTCGGCCAAACTCTCCAGCTAGGTGGCTTTCTTATGACCGCCTGTTCGGCTGTTGCGCCGACGATGACCTCTCGGGTCATCGAAAGAAATCTTCACGTCAGCTCGGAACTCGTCGAGCAGCTAGATCCAATGGAGCTCTCTTCCGTAAACGAGCTCTTGGATCGCATCGCCGCCCTGGGGGTCGCTACAGATTACGACCAGGTTGGGCTTAAACCCGATATAAGAGAAATTAACTCTCCCCAAGTCACCCATCACGTTGTCGTGGTAGAGGCGCAGTGCGGCGACCCTTCATCTATCTTAAGGAATAGCTATGTCCGGATTCCCAAACCCTCCAAGCCGGATACCCGCGGAGGGGAGGATGAAACTCAAGACCTGAGCTTAGAATCAGGCAATGGGCTAGATTCATTAGACAACATCCAAGAATCCGAAGTTCAGAGTTCGGAAACACTTTGGCCTCTGAGTCTTAGATTGGGTGAGGTTTCAGATTTAATTCCACCCACCCACCTGAACATAAGCGATCTATCCCAAATCAGGCAAAAGCCCGAAGAAACAGTACATCATTACTGGGCCAGATTCCTCCTGGTTATGAACAGGATAAAGGACTGCCGCGAGGAAGACGCAATCTCAACCTTCTGCAATAATTGCACGGACAAGGGAATCCTCAACGCCATAAGTCGTCGTGATATTACACGCTTCGCTGACTTGGCGTTCATAGTACAAAAATAATGTGCGATGGAAAGCGCCTGGAAAACCGGAATAAAATTTTGGGACAATCCGGCCCTGAATAGCAACCCCGTCCGAAATAAAAGGGTGCATCACCGTCAGACACCCAGGTTAAACACCAAAAAACCAAAACCCTCTACAAGGCATGGAACCGTACTGGAAAGATGGCTTAATGGACCCTGTAAAATTCATAGTACAGAGGACGCCATACCAACTCACAACCTTAGAGCATGTTGGATACTCCAGCAGGTGGCCAAAATTGGCGAAGACCTCTTAATTTCGGAGGCCGCAGAAAGCCACCGCAAGGATACCAATATAGTTCTCACAGTCTTCGAGACTTTCACATCAAATAATATGCGAAAAAGAACACTCCGCAGCCTCGCCGAAGTCTATCAAGTAGCAATGATAAACCCATGGAGCGACATGGCTATTACTTTCAATGCCAGTGATGAACCTAAATTCTGAACAGCCCGAGCACCAGCCGCATTGGTCCTCAGTCCAATAGTGGACGGCTTTCGCCTCACCAAGGTACTCATGGATGGAGGCAGCGGATTGAACCTCATTTATGAGGAAACCCTTCAAAAAATGGAAATAGACTGGAACCGAATCGAAGCAAATCCAGCCAAGATCCGAGCTTTGTCACAATTGGATATACCAAAGGACCTCAAACAAATACAAAAATTAACTGGATGCGTGGCGGCTCTAAGTCGCTTTATCTCCCGTTTGGGAGAAAAGGCACTACCCCTCTATCGCCTCCTTCGGCGCACCGAACACTTCGAGTGGACGGATGCCGCCACGGCAGGACTCGAGGAAATAAAAGCCATATTGGCAACAAACCCAGTACTGGCCACGCCAAACATCGGCGAACCAATGTTATTGTACATTGCAGCAACCCATCAGGTTGTCAGCGCAGTGCTCGTCGTCGAGCGGGAAACGGACGGACACAAATTCCCCCTTCAAAAGCCAGTCTACTACATGTCCACTGTCCTCACTCCATGCAAATCACGGTACCCGCATTATCAAAAGATTGCATACGCGGTATTCATGGCATCCCGGAAGCTGCACTACTTTCAAGAGTGTTCGTTAACAGTAGCCTCGGAAGTACCACTCAATGATATTATCAACTACCGCGACGCAACGGGCCAGATTGCAAAATGGGCCATCGAGCTCCTCCCGTTCGACATAACTTACAAGCCACGGTGAGCTATTAAGTCGCAAGTTTTGTCCGACTTCGTCGCAGAATGGACGGAGGCCGAGCTCCCTAAAGAGTACGGCACATATTCAAACTGGATCATGCATTTAGACGGCTCCAAAATGTTGGCCGGACTGGGGCTGGCGTCGTCTTGACGTCCCCCACAGGAGACACAGTTCAATACGTACTCCAGATCATGTACACAGACTCCAACAATGCAGCCGAATACGAGGCCCTTCTACATGGTCTCCGGATGGCAGTATCCATGGGCATTCAATGCCTAGGGGTGCGCGGGGATTCAAACCTCGCAATATCCCAAATAAATGGAGACTTCGATGCCAAGGATCCAAAAATGGCAGCTTACCGCAATGCCGTATTAAAAATGTCAGCTCGGTTCGAGGGACTCGAATTTCACCATATAGCCCGGGAAAACAATCAGGCGGCAGACGTCCTGGCACGCATCGGTGCAAAACGCGATGCAGTCCCCCTCCCAACATCTTCTTGGAAAGGCTGTTCAAGCCATCCGTAGTATGGGAAGGGGAACCTGGTAATACTAGCCCGGACCCAACCGCACTGCCCGACGCCGAACAATTTGACATAATCGGAGGCTCTGCCAATGAAATTACAACTTCAGCCCACGCAATAATGGCCGTCATCGCCCCATGGACAGAACCATTCCTAGCCTACCTTACTAGGCAGGAGCTCCCAGAGGACCAAAATGAGGCACGCTGCATAGTGCGAAGATCTAAGGCCTATAAAGTCCATGAGGGAGAACTCTATAAGAAAAGCACTACCGGAGTCCTTCAAAGATGCATCTCCGAAGAGGAAGGGCGGAACTTGCTGGCTGAAATTCATGCCGGACTCGGTGGTCATCACGCTGCAGCCCGGTCCCTTGTAAGCAAGGCTTTCCGCACAGGCTTTTATTGGCCGACGGCCCGGGCAGACGCTCAGGACTTGGTCCAACAATGCATTGGTTGCCATATTTTTGCAAACCAAAGCCATATGCCACCCACCGCCCTCCAAACTATCCCCATCACCTGGCCCTTTGCGGTCTGGGGGCTTGACATAGTTGGACCCCTTAAAGGCGGAACCCACAAGAAAAAATACTTACTGGTCATGGTGGACAAGTTCACCAAATGGATAGAAGCCAAGCCTGTTAAAACGGTCGAATCCGGACCGGTGATAGACTTTATATCCGGGGTCGTACACCGTTATGGCGTCCCCCACAGCATCATCACTGATAACGGCACGAACTTTACGGCCGATGAGGTAAAACTCTGGTGCAAAAACATGGGCATCAAGCTCGATTACGCTTCCGTCTATCACCCACAAACTAACGGTCAGACCGAACGTGCAAATGGTCTTATCATGAGCGGCATCAAACCCAAATTAGTGTGGTCCCTTAAGGAATCTAATACGCACTAGGTAGAGGAGCTAGACTCCGTACTCTGGGGGCTGCGGACCACGCCGAATCGCACCACCGGATACACACCATTTTTATGGTGTACGGCATAGAGGCAGTCTTGCCCTGCGACATAATTCATGACTCAACTCGAGTGTGCATGTACGAAGAAAGAGAAGCCGAGCTCGATCGGCAGGACAGTTTGGACTCCTTGGAGGAGGAGCGTGATGTGGCAAAAGCCCGTTCCGCATTCTATCAACAGCAGGCTCGAAGATATCAAAGCAGAGAAGTGCGGGCCAAAAACTACAACGTTGGCGAATTAGTTCTACGCCTGCCGGACAAGAAAAAGGACAAACTCAAGCCCAAGTGGGAAGGTCCCTTCATAATTGACCAAGTCCTGACCGGTGGAGCGTACCACCTGCGAGATGCCTAGGATAACCGACTCGAGCCGAACCCATGGAACGCAGTCTGTCTCCGAAGATTCTATGCCTAGTGCCGGACTCTGTGTTCGTCTCCTTCCTTTGTCCATTTATTACATTTTCTGTCTTATATTTCTCTCCTTCCCGTCTTTTCTACTGTCATCTTAAAGGCTCATCAAGTGACGCGCTACCCGCGCTCATTAAACCTGGGGGCTTCTTTAAACATAAGCTTATTTATATGGGCTTCATGCCCAACACATGTGCCAAACTTCCGCATGTACCTTTTATTCACCATTATATGCATCGATATGACTTAAGTTTTGGCCAAGCTGGGTTGCCTCGCTCCCGTGCTTACCCCTACGTTCTCGATTGTTCGGCTAGGCGGTAAAGGGAGCACCTCTGCGATTGTTACTGCCGGGTCAGCCGGATGTGTACCTCAGACTGGGTGAAGCCGAAAGCTAGTGTTCTTAAGGGAATATCCGGTCGGTGATCTAAAGATGACCTTTTTACTTATTTATTTATGAGCCCCCAGATGCTTTTTCTGCGTCTATTTCTTTCGCAGTCCGGACATGCACTTTAGGGCATGCCTCCGAGGGAAAGGAACCCCTAACGGAACTATTCTCCGTGGAAGATGTTTCTTACTAACCATGTAATATAACATAACTAGTTGGGCACTTGTCTGATAAAGCACTAATGACCCCTACGCCTTGTCTCCACGCATATCCCGGTTCTTATATAACCACAAGGGTATTCGGACACACTCCGGACCGTCAGGTCCCGATGTCGAAGCGAAAAGGTCGGCAACGACAAACGATCTACAATCCGGCTAGAAGGCATTACACATGTCAATTAAAACTACATAGTCATTATGACTTATCGTATTCCTCTTCAATACCATCCAACAGGCTGTTTAGCTTACAGTCTTGCTGGGAATACTTTGCGGCCAATTCTACTTGGCCGTACACTAAGCTTACAGGGATCTCCTTCCCATCGGGCCCCACAGGTCCGACCTCGGCCATGTGGTTTGGGTCAGCCTTTGTGTACCGCGTCTTCACCATGGCCCAGGCCTCCCTAGCGCCTTGATGGCAGGCCGATATCTTCCACAACCGGAAGCGCCGCCGCGCTCCCTTTAGCTTCTCTGCAAGCTCTCCAAGGCCCTCGGGCATGGAGAGGGAAGGCCATAGGGCTTGGGCAACGCCTTGCATCGCCTGCCGAACTCGCTCGTGCAGTTGCGAGAGCTCGGGAAGAAGGTCACCCGTAGAACCGGGCATCTCCTCTGCAGGACGACCTGTTAGCATACCTACAGACATAACTCTGTTAGTCGACTTCCTCGCCGAACTCCTTTTTCAGAGTTCGTTTAAGCACTTACTAAATATGCCGCGTCGAAGCCGCTGATTCTCCTTAGTGGAGTCCGACAGCTGGGCACGAACATCTTTTAGTTCAACGTCCAGCTTGGTGTTGGCATCCTGAAGATCATTCTTCTCGCGCCTCACCTTTGTCAGCACGCTTTCACCAGCCTCTAACTGGCGTAGAAGTTGTTGCTTTTCCGGATCCAGTCCGGCGCCATCTGCAATATCATTTGTCAGATTAGCACATCCGCCACATTTCACATAATACTTATCTTTTTGAAGCATATATTACCAGAGGGGGTCCCCTTGGGCTCCCCTGTCGCGGCTAGTGCGGCCTCAAGTTGGGCTTTGCACTCCTTTAGCTCCTGGGACAGTTGGGTATTCTTCTCTAAAAGAGCCTGCATGTTACATGATCCTTAAATCAGTTATTCTAACTGTTTCAAGTCTCGGGGGCTACTGATCCATATAACTATCAAATTTTCTCACCCGTATGTCTTTTACATATTGCTCCGTGGCTCTGGCTAGACCATTTTGAGCGGCACAGAGATACGCATCTCCCGAATTGAAGGCATCCAACGCCTCTTGGGAGAAACAAGCGTCGCGAAGAACTGTCCGGCGGCGCCGGTGATTCATGGCACTCTCCACCTCGAAATGGGTGGCAGACAGCCTGTCCGCATCCTCTGTCGGAGGAGCGTCCGGTGCGTGCCTCGTGTTCGCCTCCGCCTCCGGACCGGGCTGTGGAGCCTGGCTGGTGGAGGCGCGATTGGCAACCTCTCCGGATATAGTCCGGCGAGGCCTCTTTGTCCTGCACCGAGCACGCATGTTAATATGCCTTGAAAGAATAACACCTAGGAATAAAAAGGTGCGCTATACCTTTGCACCGGCGCCTCAGTCCGGACTACATTCCTTTTTACCCCACGAGGCCCTGCAGCCCCTCGTTGGCTGGCCACCGCAGGCTCGGTCTCCCGCCTTAGGAACCTCCCCTGCAAAACACGGTTGTTGTCAGGAAAACTGAAGATACGGGAGGATGGATCCCTTTCCAAAGTGCTGGGGCTTCGGTCTCAGTTACCTGGGAGGCCGGGATTAGCCCTGGGTAATCGGCCGTAATGGCCACCAAGGTATTGTCCTTGTTCAGCTGATAAAACACCTCGTCAATCAACTCCACCGATATGTCCGCGTCCTCTTCGAAGGCCGGGTCGAGGGACCGTTCCGGATCCTCAGGCTGTGGAGGACAACTGTTTATGTCCTTTACTTCCTGACGCATGTCCTGCGTTGAAGTCGTTAGACTATATATTTAATCATGGGAATATAAAACGGATGGGCAAGTGAAATTGTCCACTTACCCAACTTGGAGGATTGTACATAGTAAATCCACCCTATGGGTTGACGCGGAGGAATTCCTCCTCTTCTCCCTTGTACAAAGTGGACAAGATCTTTACCAGAGCGGCAGCCGAGTCCGGCCCCTTACGGCCGTAACAGGTAGCGTCATCCTCCCCGTTGAAGTCCCACATGGGGTGGCCTCTATACTGAAGCGGCTGCACCCCTCGCATGATGCATATGGCCATGACTCCGATCATGGTTAATCCGGAATGAGCCAATAGTCTTATCCGGCCCATCAGGTAGAGGGCATCCCTGTCACCTTCTCTTTGAGAGCTTCGTGGACGCCAGCTTAGGCGCTTCTTCAGGGGAGCGCTGTTCAATTCAGGGAGGCCGATCCGAATAGGATCCGGCAGCGGGACATCCTCCATATAAAACTATTCTGAAGGCCAGTCCTCTGATGCCTTCTTTGGGGTTCCGGATAGATATCCGGTCCCGGCGATGCACCACACTTCGGCTCCGCCCACTTGATATATTGACCCCTCCTGAGAACGGGGCACCAGGCAAAATAGCCTCTTCCACAGCGCGAAATGAGCCTCATCACCCAAGAACAGCTCGCAAAGGGCAACGAAGCCTGCGATATGCAATATAGAGGGAGGCGTGAGGTTGTGCAGCTAGAGGCCATAGAACTCCAGAAGCCCCCGGAGAAACGGATGAATTGGAAATCCAAGTCCCCTTATTAGATAAGGGACGAGGCGTACCCGCTCTCCTTTGGATGGATTGGGGGTGCTCTCCGCTTGCTCTCCGCCATTATAGGTGGCGAGTCCGGCTCGGACTGGGACCATATAGGCCGGAGGGAGGAATCCCTGGGTCTGAAGCGATACTAGCTCGCTATGCGGGATGGAGCACCTCTCCCAGTCTCCAGGCTTAGGACTGGAAGGGCGAGAGGAGGAGTTGCGATGGCCGGCCATGGTGGAATGGACCTTTGCTGGATGCGCTCTGATGACTACTCGCGGAGGGGAGAAGGTGTGGTTTAGATCTAAATCCCCATCTCTTTAAATAGGCGGCTCGTTTATGCGGCTAGGGGTGTGAATGTAAAAACACCCAGACTCTTCGTATTCATTAGACACATGGAAGGAGGCCATTATTGGGCGTAGAAGCCAAGGAGCGCAGCATTTATAAAGAACAAGATATTGTTCAACAGGTGCACGAAATCTGGAAGGAAAACCTGCCTTGCAATGCCGAAGACAATCAGCGCGCCGGACTCGTCGTCATTGAAGCCTGGTTCGGGGGCTACTAAGGGAGTCCTCGATTAGGGGGTGTCCGGATGGCCGGACTATACCCTCAGCCGGACTCCTGGACTATGCAGATACAAGATTAAAGACTATGTCCCGTGTCTGGAAAGGACTTTCCTTGGCGTGGAAGGCAAGCTTGGCGATGCGGATATTTAGATCTCCTACCATTGTAACCGACTTTGTGTAACCCTAACCCTCTCCGGTGTCTATATAAACCGGAGGGTTTTAGTCCGTAGGACAACACGCAACATACAACAATCATACCATAGGCTAGCTTCTAGGGTTTAGCCTCCTTGATCTCGTGGTAGATCTACTCTTGTACTACCCATATCATCAATATTAATCAAGCAGGACGTGGGGTTTTACCTCCATCAAGAGGGCCCGAACCTGGGTAAAACTTCGTGTCCCTTGTCTCCTATTACCATCCGCCTAGATGCACAGTTCGGGACCCCCTACCCGAGATCCGCCGGTTTTGACACCGACACTCCTCACTGGCAAGAAGCCAAATGTCAGTTACTTCAGAGTATTTGGAGCTAGGTGCTGGATCAAGGATCCCCATCACAAGTCAAAGTTTGCACCTAAAGCTCACGAAGGCTTCATGCTCGTTTACGGAAAGAACTCGCACTCTTACAGAGTTTTCAACCTCGATCTCTACAAAATCGTCGAAACTGTGGACGTGCGGTTTGATGAAACCAATGGTTCACAAAGAGAGCTCTTGCCAAGCACACTAGACGAAGCTCCACCCAGTGAATCTATCAAGCTAATGGGAACTGGTGAAATCATGCCTTCTGAAGCACATCCTGAAGAGGAACTTATCATTTCTGCACATAACCAACCTGAAGACAATGCTCAGCCTAAAGACAATCCTCCCAATGATGACAATAATCAGCAAAAGCAAAGTCTTCGTCCAGTTCATCCTCGTGTTGCAAATGAAGTACAGATTGAGAAGATAATTGATAGCATCAATGCACCTGGTCCACTTACTCGCTCAAGAGCAACACAGTTAGCAAATTTCTGTGGGCACTTTTCTTTTGTGTCAATATCAGAACCCAAGAAAGTTGCTGAAGCCTTTATGGAACCTGAATGGATTCAAGCTATGCAAGAAGAGCTTCAACAGTTCAAGCTGAACAATGTTTGGGAACTTGTCAAGTGTCCTGACCCACGCAAGCATAACATAATAGGCACAAAATGGATATATCAAAAAAAGCAAGATGAGCATGGTCAAGTCGTTAGAAACAAAGCACGTCTCGTCGCTCAAGGATATACTCAAGTTGAGGGGATTGACTTCGATGAAACATTTGCTCCTGTGGCTAGGCTTGAAGCTATTCGCATACTGCTAGCCTATGCTAACCATCACAACATCTTGCTATATCAAATGGATGTGAAGAGTGCATTTCTCAACGGCAAGATTGAAGAAGAAGTATACGTCGCACAACCTCCTGGCTTTGTAGATCCAAAACATGCTGATATGGTGTTCAAGCTAAACAAAGCACTATATGGCCTGAAACAAGCTCCTCGCGCTTGGTATGATATGATCAAAGACTTCCTGAAGAGCAAAGGCTTCAAACCTGGATCCCTCGATCCCACACTCTTCACGAAGACATATGATGGTGAACTGTTTGTGTGCCAAATCTATGTGGACGATATTATCTTTGGCTGCACCAATCAGAAATACAGTGATGAGTTTGGACACATGATGCAAGAGCAATATCAGATGTCCATGATGGGAGAACTGAAGTTCTTCCTTCGTCTTCAAATTCGTCAGCAAAGCAATGGCATCTTCATATCTCAAGAAAAATACCTCAAAGATTGCATGAAGAAGTTCGGAATGCAAGATTGCAAAGGTTACACGACGCCAATGCCAGCCAAACACCATCTGGGTCCCGATGACAATTGTAAAGAGTTCGATCAAAAGGTATACATTTCCATGATTGGTTCTTTACTTTACCTATGTGCATCTAGGCTAGATATTATGCTTAGTGTTTGCATGTGTGCTCGATTCCAAGCGGCACCAAAGGAATCACATCACTTAGCTGTGAAGCGAATTCTTAGATATTTGGCTTACACCCCAACATTAGGATTATGGTATCCAAAGGGCTCAGAGTTTGATCTGGTTGGATTCTCGGATGTTGATTATGCTAGTGACAAGGTGGATCGCAAGTCTACATCAGGCACATGTCACTTTCTGGGACGATCACTTGTCTATTGGTCTTCAAAGAAGCAGAACTGTGTATCACTCTCCACTGCTGAATCTGAATACATTGCTGCTGGATCTTGCTGCGCTCAGCTTCTATGGATGAAGCAAACTCTCAAGGACTATGACATCAATCTGAAATAAGTACCTCTCTTCTGCAACAACGAAAGCGCCATCAAGATTGCCAACAACCCAGTCCAGCACTCGAAGACAAAGCACATTGAAATTCGTCATCACTTTCTCAGGGACCATGTCATGAAGAAAGATATTGATATCATTCACGTCAACACTGAAGAGCAACTGCCAGATATCTTCACAAAGCCCTTGGATGAGAAAAGGTTTTGCAAGTTACGGTGTGAGCTAAATATCTTGGAATCCTCAAATGTCCTGTAATCAGGCACACATCCTAACACTTATGCATGTTGATGACTTAGATGTGCAACACACGAAGTAAAGTATATCTTCAATCAATGAAGACTTACATTCTGAGTGTGAATACATTAACGTGGAATTTGACTTCGGAGCGCCACGATAATTGTGCGCCGTGTCTGGGTCTAATACTTCCTATACGGTGGGTAACGCCACCACCAAATTTTTCTGTTTGAAGTGTTTCACTCATGGCGTTACATTTGATATGTCTTCACATTTGGTTTGTCTTCAATTTCAACTTGTCTTCATGATTATCTTCACTATGTTGATTTGATTGTCTTTTGATATTCATATTAGTGTTCTGTCCTCTACAGCATTCACTTATAGCTATGTCTTCCTTGTTGAATCTTTTGAACTAAGTGAATGTGATCGGACCCTAACCTCTCTACTCTTTCTATCTCAAACTCTATCTGTCCAAATCATATGCATTCCATTGAAACTTTCGAATGTCTTCTCTGCGTCCTTGTCAGCAGAAGATATGGAGACAAACTTTAAGCATGTTTTAAATGCTCTATCCTTATTGCCTGAAATCCGGAGAAGCCGGAACGACCATCCGACAAACCTGGCGGGCGTGGGAACGTGGGACAACTCCAAGTATGTTGCATGCTTGCCACGTGTTCCTCAGATGTGAACCGCCAGGGTCACCTGCGTAATTGCGTTGTCCCGCACACTTCCTTATAAATACATGTCCCCTGCGGTCAAGAAAACCTTCTTCCACCTCTCCACCTCGTCAAAACCCTAGCGCCACCGCTAGCTCTCGACGACGCCGGCGACGAAGCGCTTAGCTGCCGCGACTTCTCCGACGCCGTCCTCACGCCGGACGCGGACATCGTCCTCTCCACCGCCGCCGTAGGTGTCCTCCGTCGCCAAGTTAGGGCACGGTGGATTGAACTGCTCGGTCTCCTACTGTTCCCATCTAGAAGTTCTTCGCGTGGTAAATACAACTCTATTTTACCGTCCTTTTGATCCTCAAAGATTCATCCTGTTTACCAAAATAGGCCTATACAATGTTAGATCTATCCTTTCTGCATCTCGTACTACCTAGTATATTCATTTAAGCTTCACATCTAGTTAGATTCCTCACTTGTACTTATTCACGGATTCGTACAAATCTGGAACCAACTCTCAACATATAAGTGAATGTCTTCGCATCATGAGGTCAATGTCTTCAAACTGATTTATCTTCAAAATCTTTTGAGAATGCATATGACCTCTTCCCCTTCCCTCGCATCTCTAATGCTGTCACAGGTACATGTCCGTGGGAGAATCCCTTGGTTCTCATAGTCTGCATTCATTTGCAGAATTCTTACAGCAGCACATTAACTCTCCCGAAGCCAGTTCCTGTTTGTCCAGCCTGCGAAAGCCCTTGAAGCCTTTGAACGTGTTGAAGCCATTCAGTTTGAAGTTCATGGCTGCAGAGAAATCAGTAAGGAAGGGTGGCAGACAGCGTCGTGGGGGAACGTCAAGAGATTTGCCTGATGACCTCTCAGAGCTTTACAAGACAGATCCAGAAGAGGATTACAATCAGCGCAAGACACGAATCCAATGGATTCGACAATATTGGGCCGAACAATGGTTTAAATACAAGATCATGACCCAGGAATACGCTGAGAAGAATGCTATCAAGAGTCCTTGGGGGTGATATTCTCTTTCGAAGCCTTCCACCCAAGAACAGAGCTGAAGCTATTGCACAGGGTTTCTATCCCTGTATGGTCCGTGGACCACAGCCTGAAAATGCCGACCCATCATCACTGCTCTCGTGTCGTGACGATAATCTCTTCAAGCGCAACTTCTAGCACGCAAAGGCATCGGCCAAGGAAAACAAGAAGTCATTGGGATTAGACTTCAACCCTGGTCCCTCTACTCCCCGTGCTGACGGCTCACGTGAAGCAAAACCCAATGTCATCGGACCCTTCTACAACATTGATGGCCTCATCACCCACATCTCTGTTCAAGGTGCCAAAGTGGATCATTCTGATGATGATGCTGACACAGATGAAGCCCCTGCTCCTACTCCAAAGCCGCAGAAGCCAAAGAAGGCTAAAGCTTCACATGCGAAGCCACTGGCCACTGCACCTCCTGAAGACAGTGTGCAGTCTGAAGATCTGTCATGTATCTCCAAGAAGACGGAGAAGAAAAAGAAAAACGTCAAGAATACTGATCAGACTTTGACCCCTGCTGCCATTCTGCGTGACGAACACATTGATTTGTCTAGTGATGAAGACCTTGCAGATGACGCTCTTGAGCAACTGATCAAGAGCAAGGAAGAAGCAGAAATCTTCAATGATTTGCCTCTCTTTGATGTGGCAATCATCCACAACTTCGTTGATGAGTGGTTTGACACTCCCAACCTCAGCTTTGAAGATTTGCAACTTCCCATTGGTCTCAGCGTCTCTTTCAATGGCGCCATTGCTTCTGAGCTAGCTCTAGCTCAGCTCATAGTTGAGCTGAAGCACAGAATTGACTATGAGAAAGCTCAGTTCACGAAGCACATGGCAAGGCTCGGCGTGCAAGATGTCAAAAACTTCAAGGTCATGCTGCACGAGCTCAAAGAAGCCTTTCTCAAGAAGCGTGAAGAAGCTAAAGGTTCTCGTGAGCGCATGAAGAGCCTGGCTGACAAGTGTGTGCAAGCCTACAATGAGGCTGAAAAGCGCAAGGCTCTTGGTCGTCCTGGCATCGACCCTAGAATGGCTGCAAAGAAGAAGAAGCCATCAACTGACCAATCTGCACCTTCAAGGCAGGAAGAGCCTCGCATAGTTTTCCCAAGTAGCATGACTGGCTCGAAGCCAAAGGTCAGATCAACCGCTTCAGAACTGAAGAGGACGAGGACTGCCGAGGCTGAAGCCAGAAAGAGGAAAAATCCTGAAGCCTCTGATGTTGCTCCCTCCAAGAAGAAGCGCAAAACCAAGAAGGATCGGGCTGCTCCCACAGAGCCCCTAGTTGTTGAAGCCATCTCCATTGCTCATCCTGACTCTTCGCATCAGGAACGACGGATGATAGTTCATGAGCCTGCTTCCACAGACGCTCCTGAAGCTGAAGACATTCCAGCAGTTGACCCCACCGCTGCTGAAGACATTGGTCACCATGACAATGTTGAAGATGTTGTAGTTCTTCCTCAGATGGAACACAACTTGGTATCATCGCCTGTTCTCACGAACAGCGAACTCATCAGCATTGGTCGTCCTCTGACGCCAATTGCTCAGGATGCATCATGGGCTGATCACCCACAACACCAAGACACCCCGAGTACTCCCCAACAACAAGTCACACCACCTGTACAAGAAGAAGAGCATGATTTTCAGGCCTAGCCAACTCCATCTCCTCACGCGTCGCCCGCGTTACGCAGGCTTCGCAAAGGACCAAGGCCCCAAGTCCCTCTTTCGAGCGTTCCAGAAGGAGAAGTGCACCACCAATCTGTTGCATGTCAAGTGTTCCCAGAAGCCACTCCTAATGTGAATGTCTCCGAGTCTAAAGCTAAAGCTGCTGAAGACAATCCGACTGCATCAGCCGATGAAAGACAAGAAGAAGATCGTGTCCCTACTCCCCCAATCTCTAAAGAAGCTGTTCCTGAAGTGAACGTATCTGTGCCCGACCCTCCAGCTCATCAAGTGGCGGTTGAGAATCTTGAGGCTGCCACCACCAACACAAATGAAGCCAATGATGTAGTCATGGCTGAAGCAAATTTGGAGCCTGCACCAACCAATGTGCCAGAAGCTAATGAAGCCAATGATACACCTGCAACAAATGTGCAGCCTGACGCCTCTGTTGATGCCACTGCTCATGTTCCACTACCAAAGCCACACACTATCGAGCAAGCATAGAACTACGGCCAGCTTATCACTGTCAAATGGCCTCTTCTTGTTCCTCCGCCTGCTGCTGGTCCCCAATTTGACTATCATGTCGAGCACAGGCCTCAGGTTCAGAAGCCAATGCCAAGGCTGCCCAGGTTTCCAGGCACCGCATCTGCACCCAGATCATTCAATATCAATGGCTTCAAAGCACACAACACCTTCTTTGATAGTGCCAAGAACCCCTACTCTAAGGCAAGAATATCTTCTGATCGGTTCTGGAACTATCAGCAGCGCAGTTATTACTCATGCATCTTATACAATCAAGGTCGCATTTTTCCACATATGCGTCTTGACACTGAAGCCATAACTGGTCTGCCCTGTTTGGAAGAAGCGCTGGATTGCTTCAGAGAATCTGGTCTGCTGCAGTTCGTCACTGACAAGGAGCACTAGAACAAAGAATTGCTGCTCCAATTCTATGCCACTCTTCATATTCGTGGCTACAACAGGGATCCGAAGACTTGGGTCCTTGAGTGGATGACAGGGAATGTTCATCATGAAGCCAAAGCCTTTGATGTCATTGAGCTTACTGGCCTGCCCACTCCAGGTGATCTTTATGAACCTGGTTGTCAGCTTCACAGTGCTGCTATGGAAAGCATCTTTCACAAGACTGAACCCAAGATGAGTCAGATGCTTAGCATGATGAAGCCTTTGCCTCCCGATGCTGAATATCCTAAGGAGTTCTTTGTTGAAGACCTTGAGTATCTGCCCTGCACCATCTATCACATTATCAGGCGAACTCTCTGGCCCATCAAAGGACATTCTCCACATGCCAAGCTTGACGGTGCAATGAAGACTTTGGTCTTTCATATTCTTCACGGCAAAAGCTTCAATGCACAAGACTTCTTCATCCGCCAAATTGCAGCATCAGGATCTGATCTCTTTGGCTTGAAGTTTTACGCTCCATGGATTATGCGTCTGATCAAACTTCACTCTGCTGTCAACTATCAGCCCTCTGCTCGCAATCATCTGATTTTTCTGCCTGAGGTTGATATGTCAGTTGAAGCCATCTATCCAGAGCCTGCCAAGGAGCCCCTTAGTCTTCAAAATGCTGAGAATCAAAGCTTCTCTCAAAACATTGAAGGAGTTCAAGCAGTCACTCGTGTTTATCCTCTGGCTGGTACTACACGTGCACCTCATCGTGCCCTTACTGAAGCCACTGAAAGCACCATTGCACAAAGGCCTAAGAAGCGATCTCGTTGGTTTTGGAGTATTGACGACAAACCTGGTTGCGGACTAATGTGTTTGTGAGAATTGCAGGATAACACAGGTAGTGTCCCTCATTGATTCGGTTTACCTACCGGAGACGACCCCTAAAAATGTATGAAGACATTGAAGACAGTGGTGGTATATGAAGACATTCACATTGAAGACTATGACATGAGAAGACATTGAGTGAAGATTATGGAGCGCGAAGACTTAGTCGTTTCGTTGTTTCCTTTTCTTCTTTGTTGAGTCATAGGAACCACCGTATTGTTAAGTGGGGTCCAAGTGAACAAAGTCAGAGTGACTGAAGTGATGCTCAACTCAAAACCTATGTCTTCGAGCGAAGACAATGAGAGCAAATCTTATCCAGAGCTGGATAAGTCAGCTTTGCTTGTAGCCCAAGTAAAGTTGCCGTGTGTGTTTGAAATCTGACCGTTGGAACACGTGTCAGTTCCTTAGTGACCCAGGGTCATTTCGGACATATCAGGTCGGGTTGCCTAGTGGCTATAAATAGCCCACCCCCTACACCATAAATTGGTGGCTGCTCAGAGTTAGTGCACGACTTCCATGCACTAACTCACGATCTAGTAGAGTGTCGAGGGAGAGCTTCGTCAGCATGACGGCGTGATGACGGTGATGATGAAGTTACCAATGCAAGGCTTTGCCTAAGCACTACGATGATATGACCGAGGTGGATTATGGTGGAGGGGGCACCGCATACGGCTGGAATCAATCAACTTGTGTGTTCTAGGGTGTCCCCCTGCCACCGTATATAAAGGAGCAAGGGGGGAGGCCGGCCGACCCTTGGGGCGCGCCAGGAGAGGAGGAGTCCTCCTCCTAGTAGGAGTAGGACTCCCCTTTCCTACTCCTACTAGGAGGGGAAAGGAAGGAGGAGAGGGAGAAGGAAAGGGGGGCGCCGCCCCCCTTCCCTAGTCCAATTCGGACTAGAAAGGGAGGGGGCACGCGGCCTGCCCTGTCCGGCCCTCTCTCTCTCCACTAATGCCCATGTGGCCCATTAGTTCTCCCGGGGGGTTCCGGTAACCCTCCCGCACTCCGGTTTTCTCCGAAATCACCCGGAACACTTCCGGTGTCCGAATATAGCCGTCCAATATATCAATATTTATGTCTCAACCATTTCGAGACTTCTCGTCATGTTCGTGATCACATCCGGGACTCCGAACTATCTTCGGTACATCAAAAACCGTAAACTCATAATACCGATCTTCACCGAAAGTTAAGCGTGCGGACCCTACGGGTTCGAGAACTATGTAGAAATGATCCAGACACGTCTCCGGTCAATAACCAATAGCGGAACCTGGATGCTCATATTGGTTCCTACATATTCTACGAAGATCTTTATCGGTCAAACTGCATAACAACATACGTTGTTCCCTTTGTCATCGGTATGTTACTTGCCCGAGATTCGATCGTCGGTATCTCAATACCTAGATCAATCTCATTACCAACAAGTCTCTTTACTCGTTCCGTAATGCATCATCCCGCAACTAACTCATTAGTCACATTGCTTGCAAGGCTTATAGTGATGTGCATTACCGAGAGGGCCCAGAGATACCTCTCCGACAATCGGAGTGACAAATCCTAATCTCGATCTATGCCAACTCAACAAGTACCATTGGAGACACTTGTAGAGCACCTTTATAATCACCCAGTTACATTGTGACGTTTGGTAGCACACAAAGTGTTCCTCCGGTATTCGGGAGTTGCATAATCTCATAGTCATATGAACATGTATAAGTCATGAAGAAAGCAATAGCAACATACTAAACGATCAAGTGCTAAGCTAACGGAATGGGTCAAGTCAATCACATCATTCTCTAATGATGTGATCCCGTTAATCAAATGACAACTCATGTCTATGGCTAGGAAACTTAACCATCTTTTATTCAACGAGCTAGTCAAGTAGAGGCATACCAGTGACACTCTGTTAGTCTATGTATTCACACATGTACTAAGTTTCCGGTTAATACAATTCTAGCGTGAATAATAAACATTTATCATGATATAAGGAAATATAAATAACAACTTTATTATTGCCTCTAGGGCATATTTCCTTCAGTCTCCCACTTGCACTAGAGTCAATAATCTAGTTCACATCGCCATGTGATTTAACACCAGTAGTTCACATCGTCATGTGATTTAACACTCTATAGTTCACATTGCCATGTGATCAATACCCAAAGGGTTTACTAGAGTCAATAATCTAGTTCACATCGCCATGTGATAAACACCCAAAGAGTACTCCCTCCATTTCTTTTTAGTCTGCATATAAGGTTTGGTCAAAGTCAAGCTTTGTAAAGTTTGACTAACTTTATATTAAAACATATAAACATTGACAATATGAAATCAACATTATCAGATGCACCACGAAATGTATTTTCATACTATACAGTTTTAATATTCTAGATGTTCATATTTTTTATATAAATTTGGTCAAACTTTGTGTAGTTTGACTTTGACCAAATCTTATATGCGGAGTAAAAAGAAACTGAGGGAGTACTAAGGTTTGATCATGTTTTGCTTGTGAGAGAAGCTTAGTCTACGGGTTTGCAACATTCAAATCCGTATGTATTTTGCAAATTTCTATGTCTACAATACTCTGCATGAAGCTACTCTAGCTAATTGCTCCCACGTTCAATATGTATCTAGATCGAGACTTAGAGTCATCCAGATCGGTGTCCAGGCTTGCATTGACGTAACCCTTTACGATGAACTCTTTATCACCTCCATAACCGAGAAATATTTCCTTAGTCCTCTAAGGATAATTTTGACCAATGTCCTGTGATCTACTCCTAGATCACTATTGTACTCCCTTGCCAAACTCAGGGCAGGGTATACAATAGGTCTGGTACACAACATGGCATACTTTATAGAACCTATGGCTGACGCATAGGGACTGACTTTCATTCTCTCTCTATCTTCTGCCGTGGTCGGGCTTTGAGTCTTACTCAACTTCACACCTTACAACACAGGCAAGAACTCCTTCTTTGACTGTTCCATTCTCAACTACTTCAAAATCTTGTCAAGGTATGTACTCATTGAAAAACTTATCAAGCATCTTGATCTATCTCTATAGATCTTGATGCTCAATATGTAAGCAGCTTCACCGAGGTCTTTCTTTGAAAAACTCCTTTCAAACACTCCTTTATGCTTTCCAGAAAATTCTACATCATTTCCGATCAACAATATGTCATTCACATGTACTTATCAGAAAGGCCGTAGTGCTCCCACTCACTTTCTTGTAAATACAAGCTTCTCCAAAAGTCTGTATAAAACCATATGCTTCAATCACACTATCAAAGCATACATTCCAACTCCGAGATGCTTGCACTAGTCCATAAATGGATCACTGAAGCTTATAACACCTTTAGGATCGACAAAACCTTCTGGTTGCATCATATACAACTCTTTTTTAATAAAATCCATTAAGGAGTGCAGTTTTGTTATCCATTTGCCAGATTTCATAAAATGCGGCAATTTCTAACATGATTCAGACAGACTTAAGCATCGCTACGAGTGAGAAAATCTCATCGTAGTCAACACCTTGAACTTGTCGAAAACATTTTGCTACAAGTCGAGCTTCGTAGATAGTAACACTCCCATCAGCATCCGTCTTCCTCTTGAAGATCCATTTATTCTCAATGGCTCACCGATCATCGGGCAAGTCAATCAAAGTCCACACTTTGTTCTCATACATGGATCCCATCTCAGATTTCATGGCCTCAAGCCATCTCGCGGAATCTGGGCTCATCATCGCTTCCTCATAGTTCGTAGGTTCGTCATGGTCATGTAACATGACCTCTAAAACAGGATTACCGTACTACTCTGGTGCGGACCTTACTCTGGCTGACCTACGAGGTTCAGTAGTAACTTGATATAAAGGTTCATGATCATCATCATTAACTTCCTCACTAATTGGTGTAGGCATCACTAGAACTGATTTCTGTGATGAACTTCTTTCCAATTCGGGAGCAGGTACAATTACCTCATAAAGTTCTACTTTCCTCCCACTCACTTCTTTCGATAGAAACTCCTTCTCTAGAAAGGATCCTGAGGGAGTCCTGGATTAGGGGGTGTTCGGATAGCCGGACTATACCTTCAGCCGAACTCCAGGACTATGAAGATACAAGATTGAAGACTTCGTCCCGTGTCCGGAAGGTTCTTTCCTTGGCGTGGAAGGCAAGCTAGGCGTGCGGATATTCAAGATCTCCTACCAATGTAACCGACTCTGTGTAACCCTAACCCTATCCGGTGTCTATATAAACCGGAGGGTTTTAGTCCGTAGGACGAACCATCATTATACACAATCATACCATAGGCTAGCTTCTAGGGTTTAGCCTCCTTGATCTCGTGGTAGATCTACTCTTGTACTACCCATATCATCAATATTAATCTAGCAGGAGTAGGGTTTTACCTCCATCGAGAGGGCCCGAACCTGGGTAAAATAAAGTGTCCCTTGTCTCCTGTTACCATCCGACCTTGACGCATAGTTCGGGACCCCCTACCCGAGATCCGCCGGTTTTGACAGCGACATTGGTGCTTTCATTGAGAGTTCCTCTGTGTCGTCGCCTTCGAGTCCGATGGATCCTTTGATCATCAGCAACGACGAGGTCCAGGGTGAGACTTTTCTCCCCGGACAGATCTTCGTCTTCGGCGGCTTCGCTCTGCGGGCCAACTCCCTTGGCCGTCTGGAGCAGATCGAAAGCTACGCCCCTGGCCATCAAGTCAGGTTTGGAAGCTTAAATTACACGGCAGACATCCGCGGAGACTTGATCTTTGACGGGTTCGAGCCACAGCCAAGCGTGCCGCACTATCCCGAGGGACATGATGTAGCTCTGCCCCCGAACAGTGTCCTGGAGGCCGCATACGCTCTGGCCCCGAACTTCGATTCGGAGCCCGTTGCGTTCGTTGAGGATGAACGGTTGGACGTCACCTCAGGGGCTGCGATCTCAAAGGCGATCGAGCCAAACGCCAGCCCCGCACTCCGCGTGGCCCATGACTCCGAGGAGCCGGACTCTTCTCCGAGCTCCGTACCTCCCGCACCCCTGCTGATCGAATCAGATTGGGCGCCCGTAATGGAGTTTACCGCCGCGGACATCTTTCAGCATTCACCTTTCTGTGATATTCTGAATTCTCTCAAGTCTCTTTCTTTGTCAGAAGAGCCCAGGCCGAACTACGGCCTGCGAGGTTGGGATTCGGACGACGAAGAAATTCAAAGCCCGCCCACCACCCACCTAATAGCCACTGTCGACGATTTAACCGACATGCTTGACTTCGGCTCCGAAGACTTCGACGGTATGGACGACGAAGACGGAGATGAACTGGAACCAGCACCCATAGGGCACTGGACCTCCACCCCACCTAATGACGTATTCATGGTGGACACACCTGAAAGAATCGACAATGAGGAAAAAGGGGGCGAAAGGAAGGGTAAACCATCCGAAAAGCACTCAAAACGGCGACGTAAACGCCGAGCTAAGCCCCACCTCGATCAGGACCCAGCCGTAGAGCCGGGCGACCCGGCAGATGACGAGCGTGTCTTAGAACAGCCGTCCGAACAGGGTAACACGGGAAGAGAGGACGAACAGTCCTCCCCCGGTCATAACAGAACTACGGACGATAACACGGTGGACAAAATCATGGAGCAGAAAAATCTCCAAGAAAGGCTCGTGGCTACAGCATGCAGCCTGAAAAAGCAGAAGCGAAAGCTAAGGACGGCGGAAAATACACTCAAGACAAGATGGAGCAAAGTAATCAAGACCGCAGACAAATACGGCGGCAGCCGCCGCACCAAAAGCTATCCGAAAAGAAAGCTACTGCCCGAATTCGACCAAGAGGCCATAGAGCCCCCAAACTCGAAAAACAAAAAGGCTACACGGTCGGATAGACGACCTCTCGGCCACTACAAAACGGCAAACGGCGCCACACTTAATGCGGCATGCGACCCAGTCAAAGACTCGCATCATGGCCCAGCCAGGTCCATTTACGGGCCACTACATCACAAGCAATGCAAAAAATCCACCGTCAGAATCCGGCACACCCAGATATAGGGGTGCCGCACACCCTCTATGCTTCACAGATGAGGTCCTGGAATATGAATTCCCGGAGGGGTTTAAACCCGTTAACATAGAGGCGTACGATGGAACAACAGACCCCGGAGTCTGGATCGAGGACTATATCCTCCACATACATATGGCTAGAGGAGATGATCTCCACGCCATAAAATATTTACCTCTTAAGCTTAAAGGGCCAGCCCGGCACTGGCTTAAAAGCCTTCCTGAAAATACAATTGGAAGTTGGAAAGAGCTCGAGGATGCTTTCCGAGCAAACTTTCAAGGGACTTACGTCCGTCCCCGGGATGCAGACGACCTCGGTCACATTACTCAGCAGCCCGGAGAATCAGCTCGGTAGTTCTGGAACAGATTCCTCACTAAAAAGAATCAAATAGTGGATTGTCCGGACGCTGAAGCCCTAGCGGCTTTCAGGCACAATGTCCGAGACGAATGGCTAGCCAGACACCTCGGCCAGGAAAAGCCAAGAACAATGGCCGCACTCACAAGCCTCATGACCCGCTTTTGCGCAGGAGAGGACAGCTGGATGCCAGGATGCAGCCCCAGCAACCCAACTACATCAGAAATCAGAGATGGAAATGGGAAGCCGCGACGAAATAAGGATCATCGCCGAATTAAAAAGAAAAGTCCGAAGAGCACGACAGTCAATGCCGGATTCAAAGGCTCACGGCAAAATCAGACAAAGACACCCCCTCAGGATAATAGGGAGGATCCGTCCAGCCTAAAGAGAATCATGGACAGGATATGTCAGATACACAGTACTCCTGGGAAGCCTGCTAATCATACCCACAGAGACTGTTGGGTTTTCAAACAATCCGGACGGCTTAATGCCGAACACAAGGGGCTCGACGCACCAAGTGAGGAAGAGGACGAACCCCAAAAGCAGAACATCAGGAAGCAAAAGAACTTCCCACAAGAAGTCAAAACAGTGAACTCACTTCACATAACAAGGCATGAGGCACCCATAAAGGTCCGCACATTCAAGCCTAAACCTCACGAGTCCCGCCACTGGTCTCTAAAACCAATCATTTTTGATCAGTTTGATTATTCTCGCAATATCAAACATGCAGGCCGGACTGCCCTGATACTTAATCCAATAATAGACGGATTCTAGTTTACCAATGTCCTTATGGACGGTGGCAGTGGACTAAACCTGATATATCAGGATACAATTAACCGCATGGGCATAAACCCAGCACGAATCCGTCACAGTCAAACCTCCTTTCAAGGGGTAGCACCAGGCCCGGACACCCACTGTATGGGTTTTATCCGGCTTGTAGTAATATTCGGCTCAGCCAATAACTTTCGTCGCGAAAAGCTCATCTTCCACATAGTCCCATTTTCAAGTCGCTATCGAGCACTAATGGGACGCGGAGCTTTCGCTCGCTTTAACGCAATACCGCATTATGCATCCCTTACGCTAAAGATGCCTGGTCCTCGAGGCATCATCTCTTTAAAGGGAGCGCACTAAAATACGTCTCCTCCAAAAGGAGGACTGTGCGGCCGCTTAAACAGCCGCACAATACAATGGCCTCGCCAGCCAAAAAGACTTTTTCGATATAAGTCATAAAAGGCCATGGACCCGGACTCCATGAGTTCGGCAAGAGCCCATCATCATTATAGGCTTATTACGCCATACCAGGGGCTGCACACAGAGACAATAAAGCTCGACCTCATTTATTTTTCACTTTATATTTTGTTTATTATTCTTTTTGTCCCGCACGACCAATTTTCAATTTAGTTCCTCTGTTTTACAGATGAACGTCATACGGCGCCCGTCCAGGACACGGCACAGCGGACACACAGGCGCAGACGTGCAGTAGGGACCCGCCCCAAAGGATTCTTTTTAGATTAAGACCCTGCGTAAACCTTTTTTACTGTCTCTTGCTGCTATACATCCCCTGGTTTATTTCACTATAACCAAGGAGGAGGCTGGCGTTTTGGCATGTGGCCACGCCAGAATTCTTGCTCGTACCTGGACACGAGGGGCTTTTTTCCTTTCTTTTTTTTATAAAAAAAGGGGGGTGTTGTTCCGCACACACCCACAAAGACCGAACACCTTAGGGAGTGTTCGGCGTCGCGAGTTTTGGCACTATATGCATCAGCTCCGAGTCATGATTTTGGTCATATGTTGGGTTGCCCGGCTCCTGAGTTCGGCCACCTTACGTTCTGTTCTGTCGGCTAAGGTAGCACCAGGAGAACTACTGCGATTGTGCCCCGGTTCGGCCGGGCGAGCACCTCAGTAGAGAAAGCCGAAAACCGACTGTCATGATGTAGCGAGAGACTGGTCGCCACTCGATGACTTATAGGGATTTATCGAATTCCTCCGTTTTGACGAAGGGCCGCTTCCCGGTCAGGCTCACACGCGTCCCGAATTCGAGTAAACGCAGTTGCCACTTCAGGGCTACCTAAAGAGTCCCACTGTCAAGCTCCTATGGCTAAGTGAAAGTGTTAAAGCATTATAGTCCGGTTGCCTGGCCCGCGGCGCAATCACCTCCTTTGTAGGACCAAGACGTTGGGTTAAGTGTGAATGCGTTTTCTGCGTGCACCCCCGTACTATGTGCGTGGGGGCTGAAGCCAACGACTGCAATCTTTCAGAATTTATATATTAAAACGGCCGCACAGGAGGTGTTATTAATACTTGAAGGCACAAGTCTAAAATATGCCATTACAATTACACTGGTCTATGATTACATATGCTATCATAAAATAGCATCCTTCGAACACTGCGTCTCTATTATACGAGCGCCTGCGAGGACTTCCTCAAAATAGTGTTCGGCAGGCATTCGGCTTTTATTCGAATCACGGGACGCAACAACGGTGGACTCCATATCTGCCCAGTATGTCTTGACACAGGCAAGAGCCAGCCGAGCGCCCTCTGTGCAAGCTGACCTCTTCAGAGCTTCAATCCGAGGCATCACATCAAGAAATTGCTGCACCAAGCTGAAATAGCTTTTTGGCTTTGATCTTCCCGGACACAGGCGATCCATGGCATAGCTCATGGCGAGTCCGGACAACCTATTCAGCTCGGCCCATTGGGCCAGGCGATCGTCCACTGCCAGTGGACGCTCTGGATTGGTGAACTGCGACCAGAAGAGCTTTTCCACTTCATGATCTTTCTTATCTCGAAAGTACCTGGTCGCATCAGCGGCACTTGCCGCCAAATCCAGATAGGTGTCCGCCACGCTCCACGCCCGGTCCAACGGGGCGAACTTCGGATCACATAATTTTCTTCGCAGCAGGAAGGGCTTTCCATCCGCAATTAGTCCAGCTTGACGTAGCTCTTCCCTTGTCGCTCTCATAATAGAGCGGGTGTCCTTGGCGTCAGCAACGGCCTTCTCTAAGTCCGTCTGCCTGGCTCGACCTTCCTCTTCAAAAAGTTTGCAACGGTCAGTAGCACTTTTCAATTTTACGGCAAGATTAGCCATCTCATCTTTGCTTCGGCAATGGGAAGCCTGTTCGGCTTTCAGATCTTCGCGGGCTCTTCCGGCAGCCGCATCACTTTTTCTGGCTTGCTCCTTTGCTTTGGCGAGTTTGGCTCTAAGTCCTTCTACGGCTGCCGCACCATCTGCATCAAGCATACACATGGTAAGATATTGACATAAAGCTACTCTTACTAACAATCGCCAAATAATTTCAAATACCTTGAGCATCATCAAGCCGCTTGTTAACAAGCACGATGTCGGCTTCTGCCACTTCAAGTTGCCGTTTCATTTCAGCAAAATCTCGAGTCCGGCTTGATTCCGGACAATTTGCCACCTACATACAAAGGTGCCACTTAAAGGACCTGGGATTAAGATCCTCTGCGCGCCGCACATCTTTGCGCCACACAGAGTCTCAGGGGCTACTATCTACATAGGGCGCATGTTATTATGCGCAACTAACACTAATGTTCGTTATTTAAAACGTACCTCAAAGCCCGCCAATAAAGTCTTGACGGCCTCGTTCAGCCCGCTTTCCGCGGATGAAATCTTTTCAATCACCATGTGCATCAACACACGATGCTCCTCTGAAACGGAGGCTCGGCCCAGCAGAACCTTCAGCTCCTCCGAGCGAACACCAGATGGTGCCGGACTCGTCCCATGGCCTTCTTCGGAGGCCGGACACGGAGAACCTCGGGGGGCCGCATGATCACCTTCTGCCCCTGGCAGATCTGGAGCAACCCTCTGCGACAACACTTCGTCGTCGCCCGCCTTGCTAGGCGATGCAGAAGGAGGAGGCGTTCCGCTCTCCATCATCTCCGGAAGAAGGTCCCCCGACGACGAGCCCTGCTGAGAAGGGTCGAGGTCCGAACTACAAGGTAAGGTTTTGGTTAAAACTTCTCAGATATAAATCAAAGACTTCTCTTAAAAGAACAACTCTCTTTCTACTTACGGCTCGTTGGAGGGCTGCTCCTTTTGAGGATTTAATTCGGCCGAGGGGCTTCCCGGCTCCGGGTCCTCTGACGTGGATGCTTTCCCCCGCTTTGGAGCTACGGCTCCCGGGTCGTCAGAGGCGGCCCTTTTCTTCCCCCGAAGAGAGGAATTATCGATTCCCCCCTTCAGAATGGCCTCTTTCGAAGAGACCACGGTTTCCTTGTCCGCCCCTTCATTTCCTTCCAAAGACGCTACCTCCAACATCCGGACTAGCACGAGATCTAGCCTGGTCTCGGGAAGGGGAGCCGGACACCAGATCAGCTTCGCTTTCGCTATCCATTCCTGCATAATAGGAAAAGCGTTATTAAAAACAAGTTAATTGTGCGGATGAAAGGTCCGGACACAAGGTCACCTACTTTGGTATCCGGGCGATTGCGGCTTAAACCAGCATCCTCGGTCAAATCCGGACTCGCTTCTTGTGATCCGAAGAACAGTTTATACATCTCCATGGGCGTTAAACCCATGAAATGTCGGAGAGCTCGCGGTCCCTCTGGATTAAACTCCCATAAGCGAAGAGGGCGACGTTGGCCGGGCAATGTCCGGCGAATCAGCATAACTTGAGTCACCTTAACCAGGTTGAGGTCTCCTTTCAAGAGATCCTTTATGCGGCCCTGCAGCAGAGGAACGTCTTTGGGCAAGCCCCGATCCAACCCTGTGTTGATCCACGATGTTAAACGTGGTGGGGGGCCCGAGCGAAAGGCTGGAGGCGCCACCCAAGTGGTGCCCCGAGGAGAGGTTATATAGAACCACTCCTGTTGCCATAAACCGAGCTCCTCTTGAAAAGTGCCCTCGGGCCATGGAGCATCGGTGATTATTTTTATAACAGCGCCTCCGCACTCCATGTGACGCCCCTCGATTATCTTCGGTTCTACCTTAAAGGCCTTGAGCCATAATCCGAAGTGAGGGGTGACATGGAGGAACGCTTCACACACAACGATGAAGGAGGAGATTTGGAGGATGGACTCCGGAGCTAGGTCATGGAACTCCAGCCCATAGTAAAACATCAACCCCCTTACGAAAGGGTCCGTTGGGAAGCCTAATCCCCAAAGGAGGTGTGAGACGAATACTACGCTCTCACCAGGCTGAGGGCTCGGGATCGCCTGCCCTTGGGTGGGCAGCCTGTGCGGAATCTCGCTGGTCAGGTACCTAGCCTCTCTCAACCTTGATACGTCCTCCTCCGTAATGGAGGAAGGCATCCATTGGCCTTGAAGGCCGGGGCCGGACATTGTCGAAAGGTCCGGTACGCCTAGAATCTAAGAAGCCTGGGGTGTTGGAGCTCGAGGCGATGGGCGAGCTTGTTTTGAGAGCACAAGAGGGAAGCAGGGTCTTGGTCTCTTTATAAAGAGGTAGAATATCAAGAGCCCTCCCCGTAACCGTCTTGGACTAGCCTTTAATTAAGGCAGGACGTGCTAAACGGGCACGGTTGGGTTACCCACGTCCGTATTAATGAGAATCCCGTTAAAGGGGGCACACGATCTCTGCTTCAACAAGACGTGCCAAGGAAACCGCTTCGTTGAACATGCTGCGGTGAAACAGTAAAAATACTCCATACAGAAGGCTTGGTCGCAGTATTATGGCGTACTGCGAAATACGTCAGCAGATTTGATTTGTGTTAATATTATTCTCTATACGGCAATACGTGGAAATTTGTTTTGCAGAGCCGGACACTATTTTCTGGTGTTCATTATCTTCTTGAAGAACTTGGAGGAGGAACCCGCCTTGCAATGCCGAAGACAATTTGTGCGCCGGACTCGTCGTCATTGAAGCCTGGTTCAGGGTCTATTGAGGGAGTCCTGGATTAGGGGGTGTTCGGATAGCCGGACTATACCTTCAGCCGGACTCCAGGACTATGAAGATACAAGATTGAAGACTTCGTCCCGTGTCCGGAAGGTTCTTTCCTTGGCGTGGATGGCAAGCTAGGCGTGCGGATATTCAAGATCTCCTACCAATGTAACCGACTCTGTGTAACCCTAACCCTATCCGGTGTCTATATAAACCGGAGGGTTTTAGTCCGTAGGACGAACCATCATTATACACAATCATACCATAGGCTAGCTTCTAAGGTTTAGCCTCCTTGATCTCGTGGTAGATCTACTCTTGTACTACCCATATCATCAATATTAATCGAGCAGGAGTAGGGTTTTACCTCCATCAAGAGGGCCCGAACCTGGGTAAAATAAAGTGTCCCTTGTCTCCTATTACCATCCGACCTTGACGCACAGTTCGGGACCCCCTACCCGAGATCCGCCGGTTTTGACACCGACAGATCCATTCTTAGCAACGAATGTCTTGCCTTTAGATCTATGACAGAAGGTGTACCCATCATTTTGTTTTGGGTATCCTATGAAGATGCACTTCTCCGATTTGGGTTCGAGCTTATCAGGTTGAAACTTTTTCACATAAGCATTGCAACCCCAAACTTTAAGAAACGACAACTTAGGTCTCTTGCCAAACCATAGTTCATACGGTGTCGTCTCAACGGATTTAGACGGTGTCCTATTTAACGTGAATGTAGTTGTCTCTAATCCATAACCCCAAAACGATAGTGATAAATCGGTAAGAGACATCATAGATCGCACCATATCTAATAAAGTACGGTTATGACGTTCGGACACACCATTACGCTGTGGTGTCCCAGGTGGCGTGAGTTGTGGAACTATTCCACATTGTTTCAAATGAAGACCAAACTCGTAACTCAAATATTCGTCTCCGCGATCAGATCGTAGAAACTTTATTTTCTTGTTACGATGGTTTTGCACTTCACTCTGAAATTGTTTGAACTTTTCAAATGGTTCAGACTTATGTTTTATCAAGTAGATATATCGATATCCGCTCAAATCATCTGTGAAGGTCAGAAAATAACGATACCCGCCGCGAGCCTCAACACTCACCGTATCGCATACATCAGTATGTATTATTTCCAATAAGTTAGTTGCTCGCTCCATTGTTCCAGAGAACGGAGTCTTAGTCATGTTGCCCATGAGGCATGGTTCGCAAGCATCAAGTGATTCATAATGAAGTGATTCGAAAAGCCCATCGACATGGAGTTTCTTCATGCGCTTTACACCAATATGACCTAAACGGCAGTGCCACAAATATGTTGCACTATCATTATCAACTTTGCATCTTTTGGCATCAGTATTATGAATATGTGTATTACTACGATCGAGATTCAATAAACCATTCACCTTGTGTGTATGACCACAGAAGGTTTTATTCATGTAAACAAAATAACAATTATTCTTTGACTTAAATGAATAACCGTATTGCAATAAAAATGATCCAATCATATTATGCTCAACGCAAACACCAAATAACATTTATTTTAGGTTCAACACTAATCCTGAAGGTAAAGGGAGTGTGCGATGGTTATCTTATCAACCTTGGAATCACTTCCAACACACGTCGTCACCTTGCCCTCAACTAGTCTTTGTTCATTTTGTAACTCCTGTTTCGAGTTACTAATCATAGCAACTGAAACAGTATCAAATACCCAAGGGCTACAATGAACACTAGTAAAGTACACATCAATAACATGTATATCATATATACTTTTGTTCACTTTGTCATGTTTCTTATCCGCCAAGTATTTGGGGCAGTTCCGCTTCTAGTGACCATTTCCTTCGCAGAAGCACTCCGTTTTAGGCTTGGGTCTAGCTTTGGGCTTCTTCATGGGAGCAGCAACTTGCTTGCTATTCTTCTTTGAAGTTCCTCTTTCTTTCCCTTTGCCCTTTTCTTAAAACTAGTGGTCTTGTTAACCATCAATACTTGATGCTATTTCTTGATTTCTACCTTCGCCGATTTCAGCATCGCGAAGAGCTTGGGATTACTTTCGTCATCCCTTGCATATTATATTTCATCACTAAGCTCTAGTAACTTGGTGATAGTGACTAGAGAACTTTGTCAATTACTATCTTATCTGGAAGATTAACTCCCACTTGATTCAAGCAATTGTAGTACCCATACAATCTGAGCACATGCTCACTGGTTGAGCTATTCTCCTCCATATTGTAGGCAAAGTACTATCAGAGGTCTCATACCTCTCGACACAGGCATGAGTATGAAATACCAATTTAAACTCTTAGAACATCTTATATGCTCCGTGGCGTTCAAAACGTTTTTGAAGTCCCGGTTCTAAGGCGTAAAGCATGGTGCATTAAACTATCAAGTAGTCATCATACAGAGCTTGTCAAACGTTCATAATGTCTGCATCTGCTCCTGCAATAGGTCTGTCACCTAGAGGTGCATCAAGGACATAATACATTTGTGCAGGAATGAGGATAATCCTCAGATCACAGAGCAAGTCCATATCATTGATACTAACATCTTTCAACTTATTTTTCTCTAGGAACATATCAAGAATAAAACCGGAGAGCTATACGTGAGCTATTGATCTACAACATAGACATGCAAAATACTACCAGGTACTAAGTTCATGATAAATTAAAGTTCAATTAATCAAAATTACTTAAGAACTTCCACTTAGATAGACATCCCTCTAATAATCTAAGTGATCACGTGATCCAAATCAACTAAACCATGTCCGATCATCACGTGAGATGGAGTAGTTTTCAATGGCGAACATCTCTATGTTGATCATATCTACTATACGATTCATGCTCGACCATTCGGTCTCAGTGTTCCGAGGCCATATCTGCATATGCTAGGCTCGTTAAGTTTAACCCGAGTATTCTGCGTGTGCAAAACTGGCTTGCACCCGTTGTATGTGAACGTAGAGCTTATCACACCCGATCATCACGTGGTGTCTCGGCATGACGAACTTTCGCAACGGTGCATACTCAGGGAGAGCACTTGTACCTTGAAATTTAGTGAGAGATCATCTTATGATGCTACCATCGAACTAAGCAAAATAAGACACATAAAGGATAACCATCACATGCAATCAATACAAGTGATATGATATGGCAATCATCGATCATCTTGTGCCTTTGAGCTCAATCTCCAAGGCACCGTCATCATCACTGTCGGTGTCAAAACCGGCGGATCTCGGGTAGGGGGTCCCGAACTGTGCGTCTAGGCCGGATGGTAATAGGAGACAAGGGACACGATGTTTTACCCAGGTTCGGGCCCTCTCGATGGAGGTAAAACCCTACTCCTGCTTGATTAATATTGATGATATGGGTAGTACAAGAGTAGATATACCACGAGATCAAGGAGGCTAAACCCTAGAAACTAGGCTATGGTATGAATGTTGTATGATGGAGTTGTCCTATGGACTAGAACCCTACGGTTTATATAGACACCGGATAGGGTTAGGGTTACACAGAGTCAGTTACAATGGTAGGAGATCTTGAATATCCGCATCGCCAAGCTTGCCTTCCACGCCAAGGAAAGTCCCATCTGGACACGGGACGAAGTCTTCAATCTTGTATCTTCATAGTCCTGGAGTCCGGCTGAAGGTATAGTCCGGCTATCCGAACACCCCCTAATCCAGGACTCCCTCAGTAGCCCCTGAACCAGGCTTCAATGACGCTGAGTCCGGCGCGCAGATTGTCTTCGGCATTGGAAGGCGGGTTCCTCCTCCAAGTTCTTCATAGAAGATTTTGAACACCAAGGATAGTGTCCGGCTCTGCAAAATAAGTTTCCACATATTGCCGTAGAGAGAATAATATTAACACAAATCAAATCTGCTGACGTATTCCGCAGTGTGTCATCACACTACGGCCAAGCCCTTTACTCGAATCGTTTTTACTTTTCCACCTCAGCGCGTTTTGCGAGGCGGTTTCCTTGGCACGTCTTATCAAAGCAGAGATCGTGTCCCCTTTTTACGTGATTCTCATCAATATGGACGTGGGTAACCCAATCGTGCCCGTTAGCACGTTTCCTCGATTAAAGGCGAGTCCCAAACGGTTACAGGGAGGGCTCTTGGTATTCAACCTCTTATAAGGAGACCAAGGCCTTACTCCTTTTTCCAATCTCAAACGAGTTCGCCCGTCGCCTCGAGTTCCAACACTCCAGGCTCCAGATTCCAGGCGCTTCGGACCTTCGACAATGTCCGGCTCTGACCTTCAAGGCCGATGGACGCCCTCCTCCGTCACGGAGGAGGACGTGCTAAAGTTGAGAGATGCTAAGTTCCTGACCGACGAAATTTCGCATAGGTTGCCTGCTCAAGGGCAGGTCATTCCCAGTCCCCAGCCCGGTGAGAGCGTGGTATTCATGTCTCACTTCCTTCGGGGGTTAGGCTTCCCAATGGACCCCTTTGTGAGGGGGCTGTTGTTTTATTACGGGCTGGAATTCGACGACTTAGCTCCGGAGGCCATCCTCCATATCTCCTCATTCATCGTCGTGTGTGAAGCGTTCCTCCGTGTTACCCCTCACTTCAGATTATGGCTCAAGACCTTTAAAGTGGAGCCGAAGATGATCGAGGGACGACACGCAGAGTGCGGAGGCGCTGTTATAAGCAAGAATGTTGATGCTCCATGGCCCGACGGCTCTTTTCAAGAGGAGCTAGGCTTGTGGCAACGAGAGTGGTTTTATATCACCGCTCTCCGGGGCACCAAGTGGGTGGCGCCTCATGCCTTTCGCTCGGGTCCCCCACCACGGCTAGCATCGCGGGTCAGCAAAGGGTTAGATTGGGGGTTACCCAAAGACATGCCCTTGTTGCAGGGCCGCATTAGGGATCTCTTAGAAGGAGACCTCAGCCTGGTCAAGGTGACGCAGGTCATGCTGATTCGCCGAACATTGCCCGGCAAACGTCGCTCCCTTCGCCTGTGGGAGTTTAACCCAGAGGGACCGCGAGCTCTCCAGAATTTCATGGGCGCAACGCCCGCGGAGATGTATAAACTGTTCTTCAGATCACAAGCGATGTGTCCGGATTTGACCGAGTACGCAGGCCTAAGCTGCAATCGCCCGGATACTCAAGTAAGTAACCTTGTGCCCGGACCTGCTATCCGTATAATTGTCATAAACTTGCCCCTAAAAGAGCTATCCTTTTAAACAGGAGTGGATAGCGAAGGCAAAGCTGATCAGGTGTCCGGCTCCCCTTCCCGAAACCAGGCCGGATCCTGTGCTTGTCAGGATGCTGAAGATAATGCCTTTGGAGGGAAGTAAGGGGGAGGACAAGGAAACTATGGCCTCCTCGAAGGAGGCTGTTCCGAAGGGAGGAACCGACAATTCCGCTCCTAAGGGGAAGAAGAGGGCCGCCTCTGACGACCCGGAGACCATGGCCTCGAAGCGGGGAAAAAAATCCTCGTCAGAGGGCCCGATGCCGGGGAGTTCCTCGGCCGAACTACACCCTCAAAGGGATCAGCCCTCCAGCGAGCCGTAAGTAGAGAAAGGTTTTCCTTTTGAGGGATGAGAGAAATCCTTGATTTATATCTGAGAAGATTAACCGAAATTTTACCCTGTAGCTCGGACCTCAGCCCTTCTCAACAGAGCTCGTCTTCGGGGGATCTTTTTCTGGAGATAATGGAGAGCGGGACGCCTCCCCCTGCCGTGCCGCCTAGCGAGGCGGGCGACCCTGAGGTGTCGTTGCGGAGGGTTTCTCCGAATCCGGCAGGGGCGGAAGATAGCTATGTGGCCCCCAAGGTTCTCCGCTCCGGCCTTCGAAAGAGGCCATAGGACAAGTCCGGCACCGTCTGGCGCTCGGCCGGAGGAGCTAAAGATTCTGCTGGGGCGAGCTTTTATCTCAGAGGAGCACCGTGCATTGATGGGCACGGTGGTTGAAAGGATTTCATCCGCAGAAAGCGGATTGCATGAGGCCGTCAAAAGTTTACTGACGGGTTTTGAGGTACGTTAAATAATGTACACTTTTGTCAGTTGCGCATAAGTAAGATGCGCCCTGTGTAGATAGTAGCCCCTGAGACTCTGTGCGTTGTCAAAATTGACGGCGTGCAGAGGATCATAATCCCAGGTCTTTAAATGCCGCCTTTGTATATAGGTGGCGAATTGTCCGGAATCGAGCCAGATTGATGATTTTGCCGAACTAAAGCGGCAACTTGACGTGGCAGATGCCAACATCGCGCTTGTCAACAAGCGGCTTGATGAGGCTCAAGGTATGTAATTCGTCGGGCGGCATCTGGTAAGAGGAGCTTTGTGCCAGTATCTTACAATGTGTGTGCTTGACGCAGATGGTGCGGCCGCCATGGAGATTCTTAGGGCAGAACTTGCCCGAGCTAAGGAACAAGCCAGAAAAAGCGATGCGGCTGCCGAGAAAGCCCTTGAAGAGCTGAGAGCCGAACAGGCTGCTCACTGCCGAAGCAAGGAAGAGATGGCCGAGAAGTTGAAGAGCGCTGCAGACCGTTGCAAACTTCTTCAGAAAGAAGACCAGGCGAGACAGACGAACTTAGAGAAGGCCGTTGCCGATGCCAAGGACGCGCGCTGTGTGATGAGAGCTGCAAAGGAGGAGCTGCGTCAGGCCGAACAGATTGCGGCTAGAAAGCCCTTTATGCTGTGGAGGAAGTTTTGCGATTCGAAGTTTGCTCCGTTGGACCGGATGTGGAGTGTGGAGGATACCTATCTGGATTTGGCAGCAAGTGCTGCTGATGCGACCGAACACTTTCGAGATCAAAAAGATCGCGAAGTGGAAAAGCTTTTCTGGTCGCAGTTCCACAATCCAGAGCGTCCACTGGCAGTGGACGATCGTTTGGCTCAATGGGCCGAACTGAATAGGTTTTCCGGACTCGCCATGAAGTACGTCATGGGTCATCTGTGGCCGGGGAGATCGGAGCCGAAGAGTTATTTCAGCTTGGTGCAACAATTCCTTGACGCGGTGCCGCGTATTGATGCGATGAAGAGGTCAGCATGCATAGAGGGCGCACGGATGGCTCTTGCCCATGTCAAAACATACTGGGCAGAGATGGAGACCACCGTTGTTGCGTCCCGAGATTCGGACAAAAGCCGAGTGCCCTCCGAGCACTATTGTCAGGAAGTCCTTGAAGGCGCTCGTGTAATAGAGACGTAGTGCTCGAAGGATGCTATGTTATGATAGCATATGTAATTATAAAGTAATATTTTGATAAATTGTAGTGGCCTTTTATACTTGTGCCTTCAAGTATTGGGAACACCTCCTGTGCGGCCGTTTTAATATATATATATATATATATATATATATATATATATATATATATATATATATATATATATATATATATATATATACAAAATCTGAAAGATGGCAGTCATTGGCTTCAGCCCCCACGCACATAGTGCGGGGGTGCTCGCAGAAGACGCATTTTCACACTTAACCCAACGTCTTGGTCCTACAAAGGAGGTGATAGCGCAGCGGGCCAGGCAACCGGACTATAATGCTTTAACACTTTCACTTAGCCATAGGAGCTTGACAGTGGGACTATTTAGGTAGCCCCTTGGTGGCAACTGCGCTCGCCCAAGCTCGGGGCGCGTATGTGCCTGGCCGGGAAACGGCCCTTCGTTAAAGCGGAGGAATCCTATAGATTCCGATAGGTCATCGAGTGGCTGACCAGTCTCATGCTACATCATGACAGTTAGTTTTCGGCTTTCTCTACGGAGGTGCTCGCCCGGCCTAACCGGGGCACAATCGCAGTAGTTCTCCTAGTGCTACCTTAGCCGATGGAGCGGAACGTAAGGTAGCCGAACTCAGGAGCCGGGCAACCCAACATTTGACCAAAGACATGATTCGGAGCTGATGCATATAATGCCAAAACTCGCAACGCCGAACAGTCCCTAAGGTGTTCGGTCTTTATGAGTGCGGGCGAAACAACACTCTTTATTAAAAAGCCCCTAGTGTCCAGGTACGTGCAAAAATTCTGACGTGGCCACATGCCAAGACGCCAGCCTCCTCCTTGGTTATATCAGAGAAAAGCAGGGGATATGTAGCAACAAGAGACAGTAAAAAAGGTTTACGCAGGGTCTTAATCTAAAAAGAATCCTTAGGACGGGTCCCTACTGCACGTCTGCGCCTGTTCTCTGTTGTGCCGTATCCTGGACGGGCGCCGCACGACGTTCATCTGTAAAAGAGAGGAACTGAGTAAATGGGTCATGCCGAACAAAAGTTTAAAATAAACAAAGTATAAAATATATAAAATTGAGCTTTATTGTCTCTCATTGTATATGTACGAAGCCCCTAGTGCGGGGGTATATGGCCACTAAGCCTGCAGCAATGAAAATTTTGTACCGAACTCGTCTATCCGCGTTCGTGGTCTTTGATGACCTATTCCGAAGTTTTTTGGCCGGTGAAGCCATTTTACTGTGGGGCTGTCAAAGCGGCCGCACAGTCCTCCGCTTGGGGGAGGCGCACTTCAATGCTTCCCCTTCAAAGAGATGATGCCTTGTGGACCGGGCATCTTAAGCGTTAGAGATGCATAATGCGGTATTGCGTTAAAGCGGGTGAAACCTTCGCGCCCCAGCAGTGCTTGATAGCGACTTGAGAATGGGACGATGTGGAAAATAAGCTTTTCGCGGCGGAAGTTATCGGTATAGCCGAATATAACTTTGAGCTGGAGAAAACCCATGCACTGGGTGTCCGGACCAGGCGTTACCCCTTCAAAGGAGGTTTGCTGCGGCGGATTCTTGCTGGGTCTATCCCCATGTGATGGATTGTGTCCTGATATATCAGATTTAGTCCACTGCCACCATCCATAAGGACATTTGAAAATTGGAGTCCGCCAATTATTGGATCGAGTATCAAGGCAGTCCAGCCTGCGTTCCTGATACTTCTAGAATAATCCAGCTGATCGAAGATGATTGGTTTTGACAACCAGTGGCGGGACCCTTTTGGGATAGGTCGTGTGGTGCGTACCTTTATGGGCGCCGCACGTTTTATTATGTGAAGTAAGTTTACTGTTTTTACTTCTTGTGGGAAGTTCTTTTGTTTCCTGGTGCTCTGCTTTTGGGGTTCGTCCTCGTCTTCGCTCGGTGTGTCGAGCCCCTTGTGTTCGGCATTGAGTCTGCCGGATTGTTTGAAAACCCAACAATCTCTGTGGGTATGGTTAGCAGGCTTCCCGGGAGTACTGTGTATTTGACATATCCTGTCCAGGATTTTGTTTAAGTTGGATGGATCATCCATGTTATCCTGGAGGGGCGGTTTTGTCTGATTCTGCCGTGAGCCTTTGAATCCGGCGTTGACTGTTGTGCTCTTCGGACTTTTTTCCTTAGTTCGGCGATGGTCCTTGTTGCGTCGCGGTTTTCAGTTTTCATCCCTAGTTTCGGATGTACTTGGGTCGCTAGGGCTGCATCTTGCCAACCAGCTGTCCTCTCCTGCACAAAAGCGGGTCATGAGGCTTGTTAGTGCGGCCGTTGTTCTTGTCTTTTCTTGGCCGAGGTGTCTGGCGAGCCATTCGTCTCGGACGTTGTGCCTGAAAGCTGCTAAGGCTTCGGCGTCCGGACAGTCGACTATCTGATTCTTTTTAGTGAGGAATCTATTCCAGAACTGCCGAGCTGATTCTCCGGGCTATTGAGTTATGTGACTAAGATCGTCCGCATCCGTAGGGCAGACATAGGTCCCTTGAAAATTTGCTCGAAAAGCATCCTCGAGCTCTTCCCAACTTCCAATTGTGTTTTCAGGAAGGCTTTTAAGCCAATGCCGGGCTGGCCCTTTAAGCTTAAGGGGTAAATATTTTATGGCGTGGAGATCATCTCCTCTAGCCATATGTATGTGGAGGATATAATCCTCGATCCAGACTCCAGGGTCTGTTGTTCCATCATATGCCTCTATGTTTATGGGTTTGAATCCCTCTGAAATTCATAGTCCAGGACCTCATCGGTGAAACATAGGGGGTGTGCGACGCCCCTGTATTTGGGTGTGCCGGATTTTGATGATGGCTTTATTGCATTGCTCACGAGAGCTTGCTTTCTAGGCCCGTAAATGGACCTGACTGGGCCATGATGCAAATCCTTAAGTGGGTCGCATGCCGATTTAAGTGCGGCGCCGCTTGCCGCTTTATGCTGGCCATGGGGTCGTCTATCCGACCGTGAGGCTTTCTTATTTTTTGAATGCGAGGGCTCTAGGGCCTCTTCGTCGAATTCAGGCAGTAGCTTTCTCTTCGGATAGCTTTTAGTGCGGCGACTGTCACCATATTTATCTGCGGTATTGATTACTTTGCTCCATCTGATCCTGAGTGCATCTTCTGCTGTTTTTAGCTTCCGCTTCTGCTTTTTCAGGCTGCGTGCTGTTGCAATGAGCCTCTTGTGGAGATTCTTCTGCTCCCTGGGTTTATCCGGCGTAAGGTCGTCCGGAATGTCGTTTTCGCCGGGGGAGGGATGTTCGGTTTCTCTATCCGTGTTGCCCTATTCGGACGGTTGCTCTAAGGCCTGCTCGTTGTCTACCGGCTCATCCTACTCTATGGCTGGGTCTTTATCGAGGCGGGGCTTGGGTCGGCATTTACGCCGACGCTTTGATTGTTTTTCGGGGGGTCGATCTCCCATTCCATCCCCTTTTTCCTCGTTGTCGCTTCCTTTAGGGGTATCCACCATGTACACATCGTGAGATGAGGTGGCTGTCCAATGCCCTATGGGTGTTGGTTCATCCGTATCTCCTGCATCGTCGTCCATGGTGTCGATGTCTGCGGAGTCGAAGTTGAGCACGTCGTTTAAATTGTCGACAGTGCCTACCAAGTGGGTGGTGGGTGGGCTTTGAATTTCTTCATCGTCCGTATCCCATCCTTGCTGACCGTAGTCCGGCCAGGGCTCTCCTGATAAAGAGAGAGATTTTAGATAATTCAGGATGTCGCCAAAAGGCGAGTGCTGAAAGATGTCCGCGCCGGTGAACTCCATTATCGGCGCCCGATCGGATTCGATCGGCAGGGGCGCGGGGGATTCGGAGTCTGGAGAGGAGGGTCCTCGGAGTCACGGGTCATGCAGAGTGCGGGGCTGGCGTTCGGCTCGATCGCCTTTGAGATCGCAGCCCCCGAGGTGACGTCCAACCGCTCATCCTCGATTGGCGCAGCTGGCTCCGAATTAAGGGTCGGAGCCGGTGTGTTTGCGGCCTCCAAGGCACTGTTCGGCGGCGGAGTTAGATCATGCCCCACGAGACAGTGCGGCGCGCTTGGCTGTGGCTCGAATCCGTCGAAGATCAAATCTCCGCGGATGTCTGCCGTGTAGTTTAGGCCTCCAAACCTGACCTGATGGCGAGGGGCGTAGCTTTCGATCTTCTCCAGGTGGCCAAGCGAATTGGCCCGCAGTGCGAAGCCGCTGAAGACGAAGATCTGTCCGGTGAGAAAAGTCTCACCCTGGACCGCATCGTTGTTGATGATCAAAGGAGACATCGAGCCCAAAAGTGACGACACAGAGGAACTCTCAATGAAAGCACCAAAATGTCGGTGTCAAAACCGGTGGATCTCGTGTAGGGGGTCCCGAACTGTGCGTCTAGGCCGGATGGTAACAGGAGACAAGGGACACGATGTTTTTACCCAGGTTCGGGCCCTCTCGATGGAGGTAAAACCCTACTCTTGCTTGATTAATATTGATGATATGGGTAGTACAAGAGTAGATCTACCACGAGATCAAGGAGGCTAAACCCTAGAAGCTAGCCTATGGTATGAATGTTGTATGATGGAGTTGTCCTATGGACTAGAACCCTCCGGTTTATATAGACACCGGATAGGGTTAGGGTTACACAGAGTCGGTTACAATGGTAGGAGATCTTGAATATCCGCATCGCCAAGCTTGCCTTCCACGCCAAGGAAAGTCCCATCCGGACACGGGACGAAGTCTTCAATCTTGTATCTTCATAGTCCTGGAGTCCGGCTGAAGGTATAGTCCGGCTACCCGAACACGCCCTAATCCAGGACTCCCTCAATCACCATCGTCACCGGCGCGACACCTTGATCTCCATCGTAGTATCGTTGTCGATTCGCCAATTATTGCTTCTACGACTATCGCTACCGCTTAGTTATAAAGTAAAACAATTACATGACGATTGTATTTCATACAATAAAGCGACAACCATATGGCTCCTGCCAGTTGCCGATAACTTCGTTACAAAACATGATCATCTCATCTATTATATATAAAAAGTATTTGATGGGTTTACCAAAAAAAGATAAACGACGTATTTTAGAGTGTACATTCATTTATTTTGCTCCATATACATGCATGGCGTGTGTGCATTGTCCATCGAAAAAAGTTTACACGCAAGCCCTTCATATATATGCATGTAATTTAAGATTTTAGATCTGTGTATTTGTGGCATAGTAGCTAAGAGCTCGCAGGGACACAACGAATTTCTGTAACTCCTAGCCTCGTGGACCAGCAGTTCATTGACGACACCTTGATTGACGTAGAGTTGCAAGAAGAAGGATATTACTTCATTTTAGAAAATTCCACAGTAACTAAAAACATTTGATCATTGATTTTTTCTAAATAATTTCCATCAAAAATCTCAAACAACCAATTTTACTAATCGTACCCACTAGCAATACGACCTTCCCTAAATAAAGGAAAAAAACATGACGCCCTAGCACTAGGGTAAAAAGGGTTGTGGTAGACGCCCCATCAAAATCTCACGCATCCTCCCTCCCCGGCAGCACTGTGACCTTCATCTTTCCTCGATGTTGGTATGATCCCAATCTACTGACCCAAGGAGCTGAAGTTTTCTCAAGATGAACCGACGCAAGGAGCCGAAGTTTTCTCTAGATGAAGTATGCCCCGGCCACCTAATCTGCTTCCAGCGTGATCTTTTAGCCAGAACAGTACGTACATATCAAACATCACGTAGCTGATCAATTCCATCGCGCAAGTATACACATAGGTTGGCACTGGCACTAGCAAGCTTTGGTGGAGACATCGGCATCTGGTCAGAAAGTAATATCGGCGTGTTGTGGATCTATCAGGCTAACCTGGTCAGTTTTATTATATTTGTAAGCAGATGCCTGATAGCACATCTTCTTGCTAATTACTTCCAGCCGGAACACTCACGTGCAAATTAGCAAAGCTAGATTGGCCTTTGGAGGCACGCTAATTCATACCGGCCAGATGTGATAATACACAGTTAGCTTGACTGATTAAACTTATGCGCGTATGTAATGCACGGAACATGCACACATGAGACAATCTATTCAAACTTTCTGTTACTTTTATTTTTTTTGAACCGAAAACCGTAGAACAGTCGTTCTACGGTAAATATATTAAAAGAATAAAATATTTACAGAAGTCCCAATTAAAACAAAGGCTCACCCTACCCAATTCCAGTCCTAGTGAAACCTTGAGGCAACATGATAATTATGCTAAGAACTAGTCAATCCAACTAGAAAGTCTATCTGCAAACTTGTCCTTGTTCCTATGCTTAAGCAAAAGCAGATCTGCCCGAAAGGAAGCTCTCCAAGAGAGAACGGAAGCCGGGATAGCCTTGAAAATCACTCCATTACGCTGCATCCAAATGTTCCAGCAGCCCATTATGATAACTTCCATAGCAATGGGGGTGGAGAGAGCCTGAATGGATAAGCTGACTTCATCAAACATTGAGATTCCTCTGTATCGTTGACCAAGAATGGAGCTCCAGCAGTTGAGGGCAAAATCACAGTCCCAAAAGAGATGCATTGAAGTTTCCATGGTATGAGTATGACAAAGTACACATTCATAGGAAGGAAGGTAGAAAGACTTTCTTTGAAGCAAATTTCTAGAGTTCACTCTGTCATGAAGCAGAAGCCAGAAGAATATCTTGTATTTGAGCATAGCAGCACATTTCCAAATTTGCTTGAATATGGGAGGAGCCAGCTCCCCACCAATCAATTCTTTATACATCTTGATGGAGGAGTAAGTTGTGCCCCAAGGGTAAATCCATTTATCTTGCAAAGAGGCATTCATAGACTGTTGCACCACTATCTGTAACTCCAGAAACTGCTGATGAGCTTGGACTGATAAGGGCGTATGGAAATTGCTGACCATGTCCTGAGCAGACTGAAAGAATGCCTGAGCAGACATATTTTCATTGTGCGTGAAAGAATATAGCTCTGGATATTTGTCTTTAAGTGCACCATGCCCCCAGTTATCTTGCCAAAAAATAATGGTGTCTCCTTGTCCAGGGTTGCATTTAGCCACCAATTTGAATTGAGGCAGCAGTTTCAGAATACTTCTCCACCAGAAAGAGCCCACATGTCGATTATTAGCACACCTCCAGGGTAGTATGAATCCCAAATTAACTTTACCCAAGGAAGATCCTCATGATTAAGAAATTTATGAAGATGTTTCATGAGGAGACATTTGTTATGAACAACAATGTTGAGGACACCCAGTCCCCCTGATCTTTGGGAACACACACCTTTTTCCAAGAGATTAGGGTTGTGCCTCTGTCCTCCATACCATACTTTCTCCAAAAACAATGCCTAAGGTATTTATTGATTTGATCTACAATGCCCAGGGGAAGATCCAGAGTGCTCATGAAAAAGGTAGGCAAGCTGGTGAAGACAGATTTGAGAAGAGTGAGCTTATCTCCAAAAGATAGCAAAGTGGAGCAACCAGAGAGCCTTCTATCAATTCTCTTGATGACAGGGGCAAAATCTTCCAGCTTAGGTTTAGTGAGACCCAAGGGCAACCCAAGGTATGTGAAAGGAAAACTACCAGTCACACAACCAAGTCTGTTTGCTAAAGACTGCAACTTTGAGGGACTGGTGTTAATTGGGACCATAACAGATTTCTCATAATTTACCCTCAGACCAGTAAAGATAGAGAAATGGAGGAGCAAGTTCTTCAATTGTTCAATCTGAGCTTCACTTGCAGGCATGATAATGATAGTATCATCTGCATATTGAATAACTGGAAAATCAGGGCAAGGGTGATGCTCCAGGGGTCTCCTTATCAAATTGTTATGCATGGCTTCATTGAGGATTGATTGCAAAATGTCTGCAGCTAGAACAAAGACCAAAGGAGAAACAGGATCACCTTGTCTAACCCCCCTTTTACACAAGAATTGCTTCCCTGGAACACCATTGAGGAGAACAGAAGAATACCCAGAGGAAAAAATCATGTTCATCCACATAATCCATCGAGTGCCAAAACCTCTAGCAGTGAGAATATTCCTGATTGCTTGATGCTCAATGAGATCAAAAGCTTTCTCAAAATCCAACTTGATTACAATGACTTCACTCCCAGAATGTTTGCATTGATTGATGTATTCATATGTCCAAGCTAAACAATCCTGAATGGATCTTGATTTTAAGAAACCATATTGGTTAGCATGAACCAGCTTCAAAATAACAGATTGCAACCTGTTTGCAAGCAACTTGGTAATGATTTTGACAGAGCAGTTTAGAAGAGAAATAGGTCTAAAGTCATTGGGGGTAACAGGAGCATCCTTTTTAGGTATGAGAGTGATGAAAGAGGAGTTGATGCTCTGCAAACTGATTCTGCCATGATAAAAATCCTCAATCAATGCATAGAAATCAGAAGCAATAATGTCCCAACAGTGCTTCACAAAATTGGTGTTAAAACCATCTGGTCCAGGGGCTTTGTCAGGAGGGAGGTCTTTGATTACACTGTCAATCTCTTCCTTAGAGAAAGGAACCTCCAGCAAAGAAAGATCCACATTTGAATGAAGCAAATTCTCTAAATTCAAAGGATTGAAAGTTGGGACTGAAGTGTTTAATCTCTTCTTGAAAGCATGATGCAGAACATTGGCTTTTGAACTATGATCACTGAAGGAATTACCCAATTCATCCTGGAGGCAGTCAATATGATTCAATCTGTGCTTTATAGTGGCCTTGGCTTTAAAATATTTGGAATTTGCTTCTCCAAATTTTACCCATCGAATAGTGGCCCTCTGCTGCCAATAGATTTTCTGCAACTGTAGCAGGTTCATGAGATGTTGTTTGAGAAAATTCCTTCCATTAGATTCAACATCAGTCAAGTTTCTAAAATCTTCAAGTGAATCAAGGAACAAAATTACTTCATTAGTTGCCTTGATTGAGATGCTCAACTGTGAAATGCTCCTTGCCCAAATCTTCAGACATTTTCTAAGCCTTTCAAACTTAGCAGTAATTCTTTTAGCACTGTCTTGAATAAAAATAGGGCTCTCCCAACTCTGCTTGACTATGTCTTTGAATCCCTGAATTTGCAACCAAAAGTTCTCAAATCTGAAAATCTTTGACTTGGGAATATGAGTGCCAACCTGAATTAAGCAAGGTATATGATCTGAAACTGGCTTAGCCAGAGGAAGGATAACAGTCATGGGATATTGGGAAGTCCAAGATTCAGAAGTAAAAACCCAATCTAATTTTTCTAGAAGAGGAGCATCTTGCATATTACTCCAAGTAAAACTTCTCCCTTTCAGTGGAATTTCCACCGAGGCAAGGGCATTGATAGCCTCATTGAATCTCATCATGTCAGAAAAGTTTCCACCAGACCTGCTCCTGTTGTTGGGATACCTGATGTAGTTGAAGTTTCCCATTATAATCCACTGAATATCATCAGGCATATAGATGTGCTTGAACCAGTCAAGAAACCTTTCTCTATCCTCTCCTTGACAGGGACCATATATATTGGTGAGGATCCACTCTTCTCCAGACAGCTTTGAAACAAATTAAATGGAAATTGAGAAATCATTAAAGAACACAGTTTCTCCAGAAAACAAGCCACCATTCCAGGCCACTAAAAGACCCCCAGAGGCACCCACCAAAGGGAGATAATCGAATTTGTTGATCCTATTAGGAAAAAAATTCTTAAGGAATCTCTGATCAAATATTTCTTTTTTGGTTTCTTGTAGGCAATGTCTGCGTTGGCCTCACCAATTTTATTTCTTAAAGCAAGCCACTTGCCACTGTCATTAAGTCCACGAATATTCCAATTGAGTATATTCCAGCTTCTATTCATAGATACAACAGTCTCTGGAATTGACAGAAAGACTGGCATGAACAGCCACTACTCATGCCATAGTCAACAACAATCACAACACAAGTATTAAGATACCAACACAGGCACAAACCCACATAGATCAGGGTTATATAGGAACCAAATGACATAGCAGAGCAGACAGGTGTCATCTGTTACTTTTATGCAGCGAAGTTTAAAGGTGATTATATTTTCTAAAGGGAGATTTGATCACAGGAGATCGATGGATCCTCTTGCCGATGATGTAACCTCGACCTCATCCCAGCGTTCCACTCCCCTACAACTTCCCCTCTTTTGTTGTCGTCTTCTATGCACATATATGGTTCCAGGCCGACAGGAAGAAACGCTGATGCCCACATCGGTCTGCAATGTTGGGTGATTTCCCAAGCTGATTCGAAGGTCCATGTCTCCTAGACAGATCAATTAATTAATTGGTGATTGGTACGTTAATTATTTATTAAAAATACTAATGAAGATTATTGCCGTTCTTTTTGTGGATGTGAAGAAAGCGAAGAAAACTCCCTGCACGAGCTAAGGTACGTTTCAGCTATATGTTGCTGCTATATTTGTTTATTGACTTTATGCTGTTGATGCCTTAGTCTGTGCCAAAGAAAGAAACTTACGTGCGTAGTCCGTACCACGGATGTAATAAAATAATTATTTGAGATGACAAGCAAATAAAATCAAATGGTTAATTATTAAGCAGATGGAAAACTGGACCAATAAATGCGACGACATACCACGTGGTCAATATATAAGAAGTATACATGTGTTCAATTATATATGAGGTTTTTCATATAGACAGCTACACGATACACATCACCGTTATTGTTTAGTATTGTAGTGTGTGATTTCTTATGCTCTGTAGAGTTTTCCATAAATCATACATTTTTAAAACATGTATGAGGTCTTTTATATAGACAGTCTTCAAAATGGACCTTGCCCAGTATTGTTTTATCAATATATGTTATTGGAAAATTTAAAATATTTATATACATATATTTCGTTACATGAAATAAAAATAAATAATATATCTAATGTTATTTTCAATTTCACCGGTCCAAATACTATATAAATACGATAGAGGTTAGATAACTCTGGCGGGTTAATTAGAGATTAATTGAACAACATCCTACATGCTATTTTATGTTGTTGAGAGTCGTACTTAAATATCATACTTCTTTGTTGGAGAATACATGAGTTTTTCAATATGGATGGCCTCCAAAATTCAACTTGACACATTATTGTTACATGAATATGTTACTACACCAATTAAAATTACTTGATAATGTAATATTATATCAATTGTCATTATTAATTTGACAAATCTCAGTAGTTTTTACACATTTAATCAAGTTTAGGTAGAACTCCAATGGATTACGTAAGAATTAATGGTGCAACACATTCCGTGCTATTTTTTATTGTGGAGAGTCGTTGGCAAACACTACTCACAAAGTAATTATTTTGCTCCGGGACAAACATGAAGTTCTTTTTATACATGCTCTCACCTTGACCATTAATATGAGCTAATTTTAACAAACCTTTATTGGTTACGTTCAAATTTCATCCAGATCTTTAGAAGAATATCATATAACTACAAGCTCCCTTTTAATCGATCTATTTTTTCAAAAAGGTCTAAATGGTCATGCTATAAAATACCACACCATTAATCTTCTGGATATTAATATACTGATTAATCACATGTACATTGGACCAGTAAGCTATCATGTTCAACAAGGCTGCTAAACAATTGAACAGCTACGATGCAGCAGGATGAGCTCGAACCAAAATTTAGTGAAAAATACGACATCTTCTATGAAAAAGACGACATTCTAAAGAATGAACTCTGGAAATTGATATATGTGTTGGAAATTTTTGTCATTTTGCTTTTGTCTTTGAAAATTGTTAAATATACACGTATAAAAAATAATGGGCGACAGTTGCATGGTCGATACAATAATCAAAAGCATTATGTAGTTCAAACCAGAGAAAGTTATTCATAGGTAGAAGCGTCTACAAAAACGAATTCAAATGAGAAGGGCTACGTGATTTCCTGGGGATAATCTTTTCTGTCCCCAATCACACCAGGAAAATCACATAAATATCATGTAGGTGTTACTTTGCTATATGAATGCCTGAAAATACATCATTATTTTTATACTGATCTAACATTGCATCAGAACTATAGGCTACCTCAAGGAATTTTCTGTTGATCTAATAATACGTAATAAGACTAATATGATCATTGATGTAGTAATTTTGAAAAGGCATAATAACATTCGTCCTTGAATTAAAGATGACTAATTAAGGGGCATAAACATGTCAAATCTTATTTAACAATATCCATGAAACTGTAAATTTAATTCTTGTGTACACAACTAAGTAAGGACCGATATGGTTGATACAAAAAGTGAGAAACACAAGAATATAACTTTTTCTCTTTGTGGCACTATTTATCACTTTTGTTCCACAGAATATATCACAAGTTAGATGTACGAAATTTGCATTGATCCCAATTATATAGAAACACACATGAATTCTACAATCCACCTAGGCCTCTTCTAAAAAATTGCTAAGAATGAGTTCATGATCTCTAATGGCACGATAAAATTTGCACTATACCTTTTCATATGATTTGAGTTTGTTGCCAATTTTTCTTTACAGAAATCCAATAATATGTATCATTATTAAAATGTGTATAGGTCTAGCCCGCACATCGAGCGGGCCACTCTGCTAGTACAATAAAATTTAGCATCATGTCTTGACCATATCACATCACAACATGCACTGCAAAAACAAGTTAGACGTCCTCTACTTTGTTATTGCAAGTTTTACGTGGCTGCTATGGGCTGAGCAAGAACCGTTCTTAACTACCCATCAAAACCACAATGATTTTTCGTCAAGTATGTGCTGTTTTAACCTTCAACAAGGACCGGGCGTAGCCACACTCGATTCAACTACAGTTGGAGAAACTGACACCCGCTAGCCACCTGTGTGCGAAGCACGTCGGTAGAACCAGTCTCGCGTAAGCGTACGCGTAATGTCGGTCCGGGCCGCTTCATCCAACAATACCACCGAATCAAAGTATGACATGCTCGTAAGCAGTATGACTATTATCGCCTGATAACCCACAAGTATAGGGGATCGCAACAGTTTTCAAGGGCAGAGTATTCAACCCAAATTTATTGATTCGACACAAGGGGAGCCAAAGAATATTCTCAAGTATTAACAGCTGAGTTGTCAATTCAACCACACCTGCATAACTTAGTATCGGCAGCAAAGTATTTAGTAGCAAAGTAATATGATAGTAGCGGTAACGGTAACAAAAGTAACGGTAGCAAAAGTAATATTTTTGGTGTTTTGTGCTGATTGTAACAGTAACAACGGAAAAGTAAATAAGCGAACAACAGTATGGAAAAAGCTCGTAGGCATTGGATCGGTGATGGAGAATTATGTCGGATGCGGTTCATCATGTAACAATCATATCATAGGGTGACACAGAACTAGCTCCAATTCATCAATGTAATGTATGCATGTGTTCCGAATATAGTCATACGTGCTTATGGAAAAAACTTGCATGACATCTTTTGTCCTACCCTCCCGTGGCAACGGGGTCCTAATGGAAACTAAGGGATATTAAGGCCTCCTTTCAATAGAGTATCGGAACAAAGCATTAGCACATAGTGAATACATGAACTCCTCAAACTATGGTCATCACCGGGAGTGGTCCCGATAATTGTCACTTCGGAGTTGCCGGATCATAACACATAGTAGGTGACTATAGACTTGCAAGAAAGGATCAAGAACACACATATATTCATGAAAACATAATAGGTTCAGATCTGAAATCATGGCACTCGGGCCCTAGTGACAAGCATTAAGCATAGCAAAGTCACAGCAACATCAATCTCAGAACATAGTGGATACTAGGGATCAAACCCTAACAAACTAACTCGATTACATGATAGATCTCATCCAACCCATCACCGTCCAGCAAGCCTAAGATGGAATTACTCGCGCACGGCGGTGAGCATCATGAAATTGGTGATGGAGGATGGTTGATGATGACGACGACGATGAATCCCCCTCTCCGGAGCCTCGAACGGACTCCAAATCAGCCCTCCCGAGAGGTTTTAGGGCTTGGCGGCAGCTCCGTATCGTAAAACGCGATGAATTCTTCTCCCTGATTTTTTTCTCCCCGAAAGCAAATATATAGAGTTGAAGTTCAGATCGGAGGAGCTTCAGGGGGCCGACGAGGTAGGGGGCGCGCCCTAGGGGGGAGAGCGTGCCCCCACCCTCGTGGACAGGGTGTGGGCCCCCTGGTCTTCATCTTTTGCAAGGATTTTTTATTATTTCCAAATAGACGTCCCGTGGAGTTTCAGATCATTCCGAGAACTTTTGTTTCTGCACATAAATAACACCATGGAAAGTCTGCTAAAAACAGCGCCAGTCCGGGTTTATTCCATTCAAATAATGCAACTTAGAGTCCAAAACAAGGGCAAAACTGTTTGGAAAAGTAGATACGCCGGAGACGTATCAACTCCCCCAAGCTTAAAACTTTGCTTGTCCTCAAGCAATTCAGTTGATAAACTGAAAGAGATAAAGAAAAACTTTTACAAACTCTATTTGCTCTTGTTGTTGTAAATATGTAAAGCCAACATTCAAGTTTTCAGCAAAGATTATGACTAACCACATTTGCAATAACTCTTAGGTCTCATGTTTACTCATATCAATAGCATAATCAACTAGCGAGTCATAATAATAAATCTTGGATGGAAACACCTTCTCAAAACAATCATGATATGATATAACAAGATGGTATCTCGCTAGCCCTTTCTGAGACCGCAAAACATAAATGCAGAGCACCTTTAAAGATCAAGGACTGACTAGACATTGTAATTCATGGTAAAAGAGATCCAATCATAGTCATACCCAATATAAATTAGTAGTAATGAATGCAAATGACAGCTGTACTCTCCAGCTAGTGCTTTTTAATAAGAGGGTGATGACTCAACATAAAACTAAATAGATAGGCCCTTCGCAGAGGGAAGCAGGGATTTGTAGAGGTGCCAGAGCTCAGTTTTGAAATAGAGATAAATAATATTTTGAGCGGCATACTTTCATTGTGAACATAACAACCAAGAGATGGTGATATCTTCCATCCTACACACATTATAGGAGGTTCCCAAACAGAATGGTAAAGTTTATACTCCCCCTCCACCAACAAGCATCAATCCATGACTTGCTCGAAACAACGAGTGTCTCCAACTAGCAACAGTCCCAGGGGGAGTTTTGTTTGCAATTATTTTGATTTAATTTGAATAAAGCATGGGACTGGGCTGAAGGAAATATGCCCTAGAGGCAATAATAAAGTTATTATTTATTTCCTTGTTTCATGATAAATGTTTATTATTCATGCTAGAATTGTATTAACCGGAAACATAATACATGTGTGAATACATAGACAAACAGAGTGTCACTAGTATGCCTCTACTTGACTAGCTCGTTAATCAAAGATGGTTATGTTTCCTAACCATAGACAAAGAGTTGTTATTTGATTAACGAGGTCACATCATTAGTTGAATGATCTGATTGACATGACCCATTCTATTAGCTTAGCACCCGATCGTTTAGTATGTTGCTATTGCTTTCTTCATGACTTATACATGTTCCTTTGACTATGAGATTATGCAACTCCCGTTTACCAGAGGAACACTTTGGGTACTACCAAACGTCACAACGTAACTGGGTGATTATAAAGGAGTACTACAGGTGTCTCCAAAGGTAGATGTTGGGTTGGCGTATTTCGAGATTAGGATTTGTCACTCCGATTGTCGGAGAGGTATCTCTGGGCCCTCTCGGTAATGCACATCACATAAGCCTTGCAAGCATTGCAACTAATGTGTTAGTTGTGAGATGATGTATTACGGAATGAGTAAAGAGACTTACCGGTAACGAGATTGAACTAGGTATTGGATACCGACGATCGAATCTCGGGTAAGTAACATACCGATGACAAAGGGAACGACGTATGTTGTTATGCGGTCTGACCGATAAAGATCTTCATAGAATATGTAGGAGCCAATATGGGCATCCAGGTCCCGCTATTGGTTATTGACCGGAGACGTGTCTCGGTCATGTCTACATTATTCTCGAACCGTAGGGTCCGCACGCTTAAGGTTTCGATGAGGGTTATATTATGAGTTTATGTATTTTGATGTACCGAAGGTTGTTCGGAGCCCCGATGTGATCACGGACATGACGAGGAGTCTCGAAATGGTCGAGACATAAAGATCGATATATTGGAAGCCTATATTTGGACATCGGAATTGTTCCGGGTGAAATCGGCATTTTACCGGAGTACCGAGGGGTTACCGGAACCCCCCGGGGAGTTAATGGGCCTACATGGGCCTTGAGGTGGAAGAGAGAAGGAGACAGGAGGTGGCCGCGCGCCCCTCCCCTTCCTAGTCCGAATAGGACAAGGGAAGGGGGGCGGCGCCCCCCCTTTCCTTCCCCTCTTCCTCCTCCTTCCCTCCTTCTCCTTCTCCGAATAGGAAAGAAGGGAGTCCTACTCCCGGTGGGAGTAGGACTCCCCTTGGCGCGCCCCTTCTAGGCCGGCCGCCCCCTCCCCCTTGGCTCCTTTATATACGGGGGCAGGGGGGCACCCTAGAACACACAATTGATCAACGTGATCGTTCCTTAGCCGTGTGCGGTGCCCCCTCCACTATATTCCACCTCGGTCATATCGTTGCAGTGCTTAGGCGAAGCCCTGCGCCGTTAGAACATCAAGATCGTCACCACGCCGTCGTGCTGACGGAACTCTCTTCCCGGAGCTTTGCTGGATCGGAGCCCGAGGAGCGTCACCGAGCTGTACGTGTGTCAAGAACTCGGAGGTGCCGGAGTAACGGCACTTGGATCGGTCGGATCGGGAAGACGTACGACTACTTCCTCTATGTTGTGTCATCGCTTCCGCTTCGGTCTACGAGGGTACGTAGACAACACCCTGCCCTCTTGTTGCTATGCATCACCATGATCTTGCGTGTGCGTAGGAATTTTTTTGAAATTACTACGTTCCCCAACAGTGGCATCCGAGCCTAGGTTTTTATGGTTTGATGTTATATGCACGAGTAGAACACAAGTGAGTTGTGGACGATACAAGTCATACTGCCTACTAGCATGTCATACTTTGGTTCGGCGGTATTGTTGGATGAAGCGGCCCGGACCGACATTACGCGTACGCTTACGCGAGACTGGTTCTACCGACGTGCTTTGCACACAGGTGGCTGGCGGTGTCAGTTTCTCCAACTTTAGTTGAACCGAGTATGGCTACGCCCGGTCCTTGTGAAGGTTAAAACGGAGTCTATTTGACAAACTATCGTTGTGGTTTTGATGCGTAGGTGAGATTGGTTCTTGCTTAAACCCGTAGCAGCCACGTAAAACATGCAACAAACAAAGTAGAGGACTTCTAACTTGTTTTTGCAGGGCATGTTGTGATGTGATATGGTCAAGACATGATGCTAAATTTTATTGTAGGAGATGATCATGTTTTGTAACTGAGTTATCGGCAACTGGCAGGAGCCATATGGTTGTCACTTTATTGTATGCAATGCAATCGCCCTATAATGCTTTACTTTATCACTAAGCGGTAGCGATAGTCGTAGAAGCATAAGATTGGCGAGACGACAACGATGCTACGATGGAGATGAAGGTGTCGCGCCGGTGACGATGGTGATCATGACGGTGCTTCAAAGATGGAGATCACAAGCACGAGATGATGATGGCCATATCATATCACTTATATTGATTGCATGTGATGTTTAGCTTTTATGCATCTTATCTTGCTTTGATTGACGGTAGCATTATAAGATGATCTCTCACTAACTATCAAGAAGTGTTCTCCCTGAGTATGCACCGTTGCGAAAGTTCTTCGTGCTGAGACACCACGTGATGATCGGGTGTGATAGGCTCTACGTTCAAATACAACAGGTGCAAAACAGTTGCACACGCGGAATACTTAGGTTATACTTGACGAGCTATGCATATAAGATATGACCACGGAACACGGAGACTGAAAGGTCGAGCGTGAATCATATAGTAGATATGATCAACATAATGATGTTCACCATTGAAACTACTCCATCTCACGTGATGATCGGACATGGTTTAGTCGATATGGATCACGTGATCACTTAGAAGATTAGAGGGTTGTCTATCTAAGTGGGAGTTCTTAAGTAATATGATTAATTGAACTTAAATTTATCATGAACTTAGTCCCTGATAGTATCTTGCTTGTTTATGTTTGATTATAGATAGATGGCCCGTGCTGATGTTCCGTTGAATTTTAATGCGTTCCTTGAGAAAGCAAAGTTGAAAGATGATGGTAGCAATTACACGGACTGGGTCCGTAACTTGAGGATTATCCTCATTGCTGCACAGAAGAGTTACGTCCTGGAAGCACCGCTAGGCGCCAGGCCTGCTGCAGGAGCAACGCCAGATGTTATGAACGTCTGGCAGAGCAAAGCTGATGACTACTCGATAGTTCAGTGTGCCATGCTTTACGGCTTAGAACCGGGACTTCAACGACGTTTTGAACGTCATGGGGCATATGAGATGTTCCAGGAGTTGAAGTTAATATTCCAACAGAATGCCCGGATTGAGAGATATGAAGTCTCCAATAAGTTCTATAGCTGCAAGATGGAGGAGAATAGTTCTGTCAATGAGCATATACTCAAGATGTCTGGGTATTGTAATCACTTGATTCAACTGGGAGTTAATCTTCCGGATGATAGCGTCATTGACAGAATTCTCCAATCACTTCCACCAAGCTACAAGGGCTTCGTGATGAACTATAATATGCAAGGGATGGATAAGACAATTCCCGAGCTCTTCGCAATGCTAAAGGCTGCGGAGGTAGAAATCAAGAAGGAGCATCAAGTGTTGATGGTCAACAAGACCACTAGTTTCAAGAAAAAGGGCAAAGGGAAAAAGAAAGGGAACTTCAAGAAGAACAGCAAGCAAGTTGCTGCTCAGGAGAAGAAACCCAAGTCTGGACCAAAGCCTGAAACTGAGTGCTTCTACTGCAAGCAGACTGGTCACTGGAAGCGGAACTGCCCCAAGTATTTGGCGGATAAGAAGGATGGCAAGGTGAACAAAGGTATATGTGATATACATGTTATTGATGTGTACCTTACTAATACTCGCAGTAGTACCTGGGTATTTGATACTGGTTCTGTTGCTAATATTTGCAACTCGAAACAGGGACTACGGATTAAGCGAAGATTGGCTAAGGACGAGGTGACGATGCGCGTGGGAAATGGTTCCAAAGTCGATGTGATCGTGGTCGGCACGCTACCTCTACATCTACCTTCGGGATTAGTATTAGACCTAAATAATTGTTATTTGGTGCCAGCGTTGAGCATGAACATTATATCTGGATCTTGTTTGATGCGAGACGGTTATTCATTTAAATCAGAGAATAATGGTTGTTCTATTTTTATGAGTAATATCTTTTATGGTCATGCACCCCTGAAGAATGGTCTATTCTTATTGAATCTCGATAGTAGTGACACACATATTCATAATATTGAAGCCAAAAGATGCAGAGTTGATAATGATAGTGCAACTTATTTGTGGCACTGCCGTTTAGGTCATATCGGTATAAAACGCATGAAGAAACTCCATACTGATGGACTTTTAGAACCACTTGATTATGAATCACTTGGTACTTGCGAACCGTGCCTCATGGGCAAGATGACTAAAACACCGTTCTCCGGTACTATGGAGAGAGCAACAGATTTGTTGGAAATCATACATACAGATGTATGTGGTCCAATGAATATTGAGGCTCGTGGCGGATATCGTTATTTTCTCACCTTCACAGATGATTTAAGCAGACATGGGTATATCTACTTAATGAAACATAAGTCTGAAACATTTGAAAAGTTCAAAGAATTTTAGAGTGAAGTTGAAAATCATCGTAACAAGAAAATAAAGTTTCTACGATCTGATCATGGAGGAGAATATTTGAGTTACGAGTTTGGTCTACATTTGAAACAATGCGGAATAGTTTCGCAGCTCACGCCACCCGGAACACCACAGCGTAATGGTGTGTCCGAACGTCGTAATCGTACTTTACTCGATATGGTGCGATCTATGATGTCTCTTACTGATTTACCGCTATCGTTTTGGGGATATGCTTTAGAGACGGCCGCATTCACGTTAAATAGAGCACCATCGAAATCCGTTGAGACGACGCCTTATGAACTATGGTTTGGGAAGAAACCAAAGTTGTCGTTTCTAAAAGTTTGGGGCTGCGATGCTTATGTGAAAAAGCTTCAACCAGATAAGCTCGAACCCAAATCGGAGAAATGTGTCTTCATAGGATATCCAAAGGAAACTGTTGGGTACACCTTCTATCACAAATCCGAAGGCAAGACTTTTGTTGCTAAATTCGGAAACTTTCTAGAGAAGGAGTTTCTCTCGAAAGAAGTGAGTGGGAGGAAAGTAGAACTAGATGAGGTAACTGTACCTTCTCCCTTGTTGGAAAGTAGTTTATCACAGAAACCGGTTTCTGCGACATCTACACCAATTAGTGAGGAAGTTGATGATAATGATCATGAAACTTCAAATCAAGTTACTACAGAACTTCGTAGATCAACCAGAGTAAGATCCGCGCCAGAGTGGTACGGCAATCCTGTTCTGGAAGTCATGCTACTAGATCATGATGAACCTAATAACTATGAAGAAGCGATGGTGAGCCCAGATTCCGCAAAGTGGCTTGAAGCCATGAAATCTGAGATGGGATCCATGTATGAAAACAAAGTGTGGACTTTGGTTGACTTGCCCGATGATCGGGAAGCAATTGAGAATAAATGGATCTTCAAGAAGAAGACTGACGCTGACGGTAATGTTACTGTCTACAAAGCTCGACTTGTCGCAAAAGGTTTTCGACAAGTTCAAGGGATTGACTACGATGAGACCTTCTCACCCGTAGCGATGCTTAAGTCTGTCCGAATCATGTTAGCAATTGCCGCATTTTTTGATTATTAAATTTGGCAGATGGATGTAAAAACTGCATTCCTGAATGGATTTCTGGAAGAAGAGTTGTATATGATGCAACCAGAAGGTTTTATCGATCCAAAGGGAGCTAACAAAGTGTGCAAGCTCCAGCGATCCATTTATGGACTGGTGCAAGCCTCTCGGAGTTGGAATAAACGCTTTGATAGTGTAATCAAAGCATTTGGGTTTGTACAGACTTTTGGAGAAGCCTGTATTTACAAGAAAGTGAGTGGGAGCTCTGTAGCATTTCTGATATTATATGTAGAGGACATATTACTAATCAGAAATGATATAGAATTTCTGGATAGCATAAAGGGATATTTGAATAAGAGTTTTTCAATGAAAGACCTCGGTGAAGCTACTTACATATTGGGCATCAAGATCTATAGAGATAGATCAAGACGCTTAATTGGACTTTCACAAAGCACATACCTTGACAAAGTTTTGAAGAAGTTCAAAATGGATCAAGCAAAGAAAGGGTTCTTGCCTATGTTACAAAGTGTGAAGTTGAGTAAGACTCAATGCCCGACCACTGCAGAAGATAGAGAGAAAATGAAAGATGTTCCCTATGCTTCAGCCATAGGCTCTATCATGTATGCAATGCTGTGTACCAGACCTGATGTGTGCCTTGCTATTAGCTTAGCAGGGAGGTACCAAAGTAATCCAGGAGTGGATCACTGGACAGCGGTCAAGAACATCCTGAAGTACCTGAAAAGGACTAAGGATATGTTTCTCGTATATGGAGGTGACAAAGAGCTCATCGTAAACGGTTACGTTGATGCAAGCTTTGACACTGATCCGGACGATTCTAAATCGCAAACCGGATACGTGTTTACATTAAACGGTGGAGCTGTAAGTTGGTGCAGTTCTAAACAAAGCGTCGTGGCGGGATCTACATGTGAAGCAGAGTACATAGCTGCTTCGGAAGCAGCAAACAAAGGAGTCTGGATGAAGGAGTTCATATCCGATCTAGGTGTCATACCTAGTGCATCGGGTCCAATGAAAATCTTTTGTGACAATACTGGTGCAATTGCCTTAGCAAAGGAATCCAGATTTCACAAGAGAACCAAGCATATCAAGAGACGCTTCAATTCCATCCGGGATCTAGTCCAGGTGGGAGACATAGAGATTTGCAAGATACATACGGATCTGAATGTAGCAGACCCGTTGACTAAGCCTCTTCCACGAGCAAAACATGATCAGCACCAAGACTCCATGGGTGTTAGAATCATTACTGTGTAATCTAGATTATTGACTCTAGTGCAAGTGGGAGACTGAAGGAAATATGCCCTAGAGGCAATAATAAAGTTATTATTTATTTCCTTGTTTCATGATAAATGTTTATTATTCATGCTAGAATTGTATTAACCGGAAACATAATACATGTGTGAATACATAGACAAACAGAGTGTCACTAGTATGCCTCTACTTGACTAGCTCGTTAATCAAAGATGGTTATGTTTCCTAACCATAGACAAAGAGTTGTTATTTGATTAACGAGGTCACATCATTAGTTGAATGATCTGATTGACATGACCCATTCTATTAGCTTAGCACCCGATCGTTTAGTATGTTGCTATTGCTTTCTTCATGACTTATACATGTTCCTTTGACTATGAGATTATGCAACTCCCATTTACCGGAGGAACACGTTGGGTACAACCAAACGTCACAATGTAACTGGGTGATTATAAAGGAGTACTACAGGTGTCTCCAAAGGTAGATGTTGGGTTGGCGTATTTCAAGATTAGGATTTGTCACTCCGATTGTCGGAGAGGTATCTCTGGGCCCTCTCGGTAATGCACATCACATAAGCCTTGCAAGCATTGCAACTAATGTGTTAGTTCTGAGATGATGTATTACGGAACGAGTAAAGAGACTTACCGGTAACGAGATTGAACTAGGTATTGGATACCGACGATCGAATCTTGGGTAAGTAACATACCGATGACAAAGGGAACGACGTATGTTGTTATGCGGTCTGATCGATAAAGATCTTCGTAGAATATGTAGGAGCCAATATGGGCATCCAGGTCCCGCTATTGGTTATTGACCGGAGACGTGTCTCGGTCATGTCTACATTATTCTCAAACCGTAGGGTCCGCACGCTTAAGGTTTCGATGAGGGTTATATTATGAGTTTATGTATTTTGATGTACCGAAGGTTGTTCGGAGTCCCGGATGTGATCACGGACATGACGAGGAGTCTCGAAATGGTTGAGACATAAAGATCGATATATTGGAAGCCTATATTTGGACATCGGAATTGTTCCGGGTGAAATCGGCATTTTACCGGAGTACCGAGGGGTTACCGGAACCCCCCGGGGAGTTAATGGGCCTACATGGGCCTTGAGGTGGAAGAGAGAAGGAGACAGGAGGTGGCCGCGCGCCCCTCCCCTTCCTAGTCCGAATAGGACAAGGGAAGGGGGGCGGCGCCCCCCCCCTCTTTCCTTCCCCTCTTCCTCCTCCTTCCCTCCTTCTCCTTCTTCGAATAGGAAAGAAGGGAGTCCTACTCCCGGTGGGAGTAGGACTCCCCTTGGCGCGCCCCCTTCTAGGCCGGCCGCCCCCTCCCCCTTGGCTCCTTTATATACGGGGGCAGGGGGGCACCCTAGAACACACAATTGATCAACGTGATCGTTCCTTAGCCGTGTGCGGTGCCCCCTCCACTATATTCCACCTCGGTCATATCGTTGCAGTGCTTAGGCGAAGCCCTGCGCCGTTAGAACATCAAGATCGTCACCACGCCGTCGTGCTGACGGAACTCTCTCCCCGGAGCTTTGCTGGATCGGAGCCCGAGGAGCGTCACCGAGCTGTACGTGTGTCAAGAACTCGGAGGTGCCGGAGTAACGACACTTGGATCGGTCGGATCGGGAAGACGTACGACTACTTCCTCTATGTTGTGTCATCGCTTCCGCTTCGGTCTACGAGGGTACGTAGACAACACTCTCCCCTCTCGTTGCTATGCATCACCATGATCTTGCGTGTGCGTAGGAATTTTTTTGAAATTACTACGTTCCCCAACATGGGCATCCTGGTGACCAGCCATTTTCTCATGAGTGAGGAGCGGAGTCCACTCCTCTTGAGAATAACCCGCCTAACATGGAAGATAAAGGCAGCCCTAGTTGATACATGAGCTATTCGAGCATACAAAACAGAATGTTTACTTGAAGGTTTAGAGTTTGGCACATACAAATTTACTTGAAACAGCGGGTAAATACCGCATATAGGAAGATATAGTGGACTCATATGGAATAACTTTGGGGTTTAAGGGATTGGATGCACAAGCAGTATTCCCGCTTAGTACAAGTGAAGGCTAGCAAAAGACTGGGAAGCGACCAACTAGAGAGCGACAACAGTCATGAACATGCATTAAAATTAATAAACATTGGATGCAAGCATGAGTAGGATATAATCCACCATGAACATAAATATTGTGAAGGCTATGTTGATTTTGTTTCAACTACATGTGTGAACATGTGCCAAGTCAAGTCACTTAAATCATTCAAAGGAGGATACCACCCCATCATACCACATCACAACCATTTTAATAGCATGTTGGCACGCAAGGTAAATCATTATAACTCATAGCTAATCAAGCATGACACGAGCAACTATGATCTCTAATTGTCATTGCAAACACGTTTATTCATAATAGGCTGAATCAGGAACGATGAACTCAACATATTTATAAAAACAAGAGAGGTCGAGTTCATACCAGCTTTTCTCATCTCAGTCAGTCCATCATATATCATCATAACTGCCTTTCACTTGCACGACCGAACAATGTGAATAATAATAAGAGTGCACATGCATTGGACTAAGCTGGAATCTGCGAGCATTCAATAAACAGGAGAAGACAAGGCAATATGGACTCTTGGTTAAATCAACAATAATGCATATAAGAGCCACTTCAACAATTTAATCATGGTCTTCTCCTATCGACCCCCAAAGAAAAGAAAAGAAATAAAACTATTTACACGGGAAAGCTGCCAACAAGCAAAAGAAGAACGGGAAATATTTTTGGGTTTTCCATTTTTATTACTACTACAGCAAGAAAAGTAAACTAACTAGAAGCTATTACTAATTTTTTTGGTTTTTCTTAAGGTTTAAAAACACACAAGAAGAAAGCAAGAAAAATAAAATAAACTAGCATGGATATTACAGTGAAAGAGTATGAGCACCGACATCTAGCAATGAGTATGTGTGAATATGAATGTAATGTCGGTGGGAAATATGTACTCCCCCAAGCTTAGGCTTTTGGCCTAAGTTGGTTCATTGCCAAGGATGGCCTGGCGGATATCCGTAGTTGTAGCCGGGGTCGTACTGAGATGAAGAAGACTCTGACTGCCACTGGCTGGCAGTCATCTTCAGATCCCAAAAGTAATCAGACTATCGTGGAGGCTCAAATTGTGGTTCCAGCTCCGGGGCTGGTGTAGGGTTCCGGTAGGCTTGAATGGCAGCCCACGGAATGAGATACAGACCTTCAAATAAATTAAGCAAGGAAGGTGCAGGCAAGGTAATAGTCTCAGGGTGATGCTTATGAAAGAACAATTTGTATTTAAGCTCCCCTTCCCTATTCTTAACAATAAAGTCATGCGCTAGCATACTCTTATAATCTAAGGGGCTGTTCGGGTTCTCTCCGCTCCAGAACTCCGCTCGCGGAGCGGACGGAGCAGCCCCAAACGTTGTAACTCAGCGGAGTCAGGAGAGTGGAGCGGAGCCAGCGGTGTAAGAATCGCGGAGCAACGAATGAGCTGATCTGCAGATCCTAAAAACGAGGGAGTTCGTGGAATTTACGAGCGAATGCCACCGATAAGTGAAACGTACCGGTTCGATGGAGTTGTTCTGTCGCGCTGGTCACGTTTTGACCTCGAATGGGCCTGTAGGACGGGCCACACAACAGATTACCGGGCTTTCAGCCCAACTCACGAAGCGGAGTGGAGCGAGCGAGGCGAACGGTTCTTCTGGCTCGCTCGATCGATCGAGGAGCGGGAATTCACTCCGAGGAGCGGGAGCGCAGGATTTTGCGGAGCTGGCGGACTACCAAAAAGGGCCTAAATAAGCATTGGGCATCAATTTTTCTTCTTTCTCATAGAGCCTAATAAGTATGTTATAATGCATAGCTAGGCGTGAAGCATAAATACCTCCAAAGATGGGGCCCTTAGTACGGTTCAAACTTAACCGTTTAGCAATAATACCGCCCATACTAACAGTGTTATCAAAATATAAACCGTGGAGCAAAATGATAATATCAGGAACACTAAGGTTTCCACAGTTTCCGCGACCAATCAAACAACGACTAGCAAATATGGCAAAGTAGCGTAAAATGGGAAAATGTATGCTAGTGACTCTTGCATCGGAAACCTTCCTGGTTTCCCCCACAGTAATGGTGTTAATAAACCCGTCCACATCTTTGCGATGTGGTTCATCTAAGGTACCCTCTGTAGAAGTGCATGCTCTAGCCAATGCAACCAAAAGACCGATCTGATGAAAGAGACTAGGTAGCACATTATACGTCAACACTCCCCCTCACGTGTGGCTCCCTCAGGCCTAAACATGGACCGAAAGTGGGCTGCAATTTAATTGCGCCAGCCGGGTCTTGAACACAAGACCTCTTGGCTCCGATACCATGTAGAAGTGCATGCTCTAGCCAATGCAACCAAAAGACCGATCTGATGAAAGAGACTAGGCAGCACATTATACGTCAACACCCTCAAAGGGTATTTTGCAAACCTTGCAAAATTCAGCTAATGGCATCTTCTTAACAACATCATATAAATGAAACTCTACTGAGGGAGGTGATTCCTTAGGAAAATAGTAGAAGTTTTGCACAAAAGTATTGGTGAGTAAGAGATACTGATGACGTTGGTCGTGGAGGAAGTCGGTGAGGCCAACATTCTCAGCCAATGAATAGAAATCATCATAAATCCCGGCGTTTCTCAAGAAATCATCAGAAGGCCATTCACACGGCCGGACCTCTGTGGTGCGAGGCAAATTATATTTGGGCCTCTATGCTTCTTCATTTTGCTTTTCCTTTGAGCTTCGGCTCGACGAGCCCCTCAAAAATCTCTTCATTATTTTCTGAAATATTCTGAAATTTTTAGTAACCTCAAGCAAAAGTGAACCAAGCTCAACAAGATTGATAGCAACTACTCCTACAAGTGCCTAGAGACTATATCATGCATTAGAACTACTTGGAACCATATAACTTTGACATGCAAGCTCAAGAACATGGTCACCTAGGCACCACAAATTTGCAATGAATAGAGCACTAGAACAAAAACTAATTGGACCAATGGAGGAGTCACATACCAAGGAACAATCTCCCCAAGAGTTTTGTGAGAGGTGCTTTGAGCAAGGAGATCGAAAATCGCAGCAAAATGAGCTAGAACTCGTGCTTGAGCTGGATATTGGTGTTTGTGTGAGGAAGGAGTGTATGGGTGCAGGAATAAGTGGAGGAGGGCCACCATGGGCCCACGAGGCAGGGGGCGCGCCCTCCACCCTCGTGGCTAGGTGCTTGGCCCTCCTGCTGTGTTCTCAGTGCCAGAAATTCTCAAATATTCTAGAAAAAAATCATATTCCATTTTCAGGGCATTTGGAGAACTTTTATTTTCGGGGTATTTTTATATTACACGGATAAATCAGAAAACTGACAGGAAAAATACTATTTTTTACTTTATTTCAACTAAATAACAGAAAGTAGAAAGAGGGTACAGAAGGTTGTGCCTTCTAGTTTCATCCATCTCATGCTCATCAAAAGGAATCCACTAACAAGGTTGATCAGGTCTTGTTAACAAACTCATTCCGAATAACATGGAACCGGAGAAATTTCGAATAACACTATGTTACCTCAACGGGGATATGCACATCCCCAATAATAAGAATATCATATTTCTTCTTGATAGTAAGAAGAGGAAATTCAAAACCTCCAAATATAATCGATGGAATTTTTCCAATAGAGTTGATACTATGAACTTGAGGTTGTTTCCTCAGAAAGTGTACCGTATGCTCATTACCATTAACATGAAATGTGACATTGCCTTTGTTGCAATCAATAACAGCACCCGCAGTATTCAAAAAGGGTCTTCCAAGAATAACAGACATACTATTGTCCTCAGGAATATCAAGAATAACAAAGTCCGTTAAAATAGTAACGTTTGCAACCACAACAGGCACATCCTTACAAATACCGACAGGTATAGCAGTTGATTTATCAGCCATTTGCAAAGATATTTCAGTAGGTGTCAACTTATTCAAGTCAAGTCTACGATATAAAGAGAGAGGCATGACACTAACACCGGCTCCAAGATCACATAAAGTAGTTTTAACATAGTTTCTTTTAATGGAGCATGGTATAGTGGGTACTCCTGGATCTCCAAGTTTCTTTGGAATTCCACCTTTGAAAGTATAATTAGCAAGCATGGTGGAAATTTCAGCTTCCGGTAACTTTCTCTTATTTGTGACAATTTCTTTCATGTACTTAGCATAAGGATTTATTTTGAGCATATCAGTTAATCGCATATGCAAAAAGATAGGTCTAATCATTTCAGCAAAGCGCTCAAAATCCTCATCATCCTTTTTCTTGGATGGTTTGGGAGGAAAAGGCATGGGTTTCTGAACCCATGGTTCTCTTTCTTTACCATGTTTCCTAGCAACAAAGTCTCTTTTATCATAACGTCGATTCTTTGATTGTGGGTTATCAAGATCAACAGCAGGTTCAATTTCTACATCATTATCATTACTAGGTTGAGCATCATCATGAACATCATCATTAACATTTTCACTAGGTTCATGTTCATTACCAGATTGTGTTTCAGCATCAGAAATAGAAATATCATTTGGATTCTCAGGTGGTTCAGTAATAGGTTCACTAGAAGCATGCAAAGTCCTATCATTTTTCGTTTTCTTCTTTTTAGAAGGACTAGGTGCATCAATATGATTTCTCTGAGAATCTTGTTTAATTCTCTTAGGGTGGCCTTTAGGATACAAAGGTTCCTGAGTCATTCTACCAGTTCTAGTAGCCACTCTAACAGCATAATCATTTTTCTTACTATTCATTTCATTGAGCAAATCATTTTGAGCTTTAAGTACTTGCTCTACTTGAGTGGTAACCATAGAAGCATGTTTAGTAATGATTTAAGTTCACCTTTAACATTAGCTATGTAATTACCCAAGTGTTCAAGCATATCGGAATTGTATTTCAATTGTCTACCAAAATAAGCATTAAAATTTTCTTGTTTGACAATAAAATTATCAAACTCTTCTAAGCATTGTCTAGCAGACTTATAGTGAGGAATATCACCTTCATCAAATCTATAGAGAGAATTTACCTTTACTGCCTGTGTCGGGTTATCGAGACCATGATTTTCTTCAATAGGTGGAGGATGAAGATCATATGTTTCTTCAACAGGCGGTAAATTAAGGCCATGTATTTCTTCAATAGGAGGTAAATTCTTAACATCTTCAGCTTTAATACCTTTTTCTTTCATAGATTTCTTTGCCTCTTGCATATCTTCAGGACTAAGAAATAGAACACCTCTCTTCTTTGGAGTTGGTTTAGGAATAGGCTTAGGAACTGGCTCAAGAAGTGTCCAATTATTTTCATTTGCCAACATATTATTCAATAGAATTTCAGCTTCATCCGGTGTTCTTTCCCTGAAAACAGAACCAGCACAACTATCCAGGTAATCTCTGGAAGCATCGGTTAGTCCATTGTAAAAGATATCAAGTATTTCATTTTTCTTGAGAGGATGATCAGGCAAAGCATTAAGTAACTTGAGAAGCCTCCCCCAAGCTTGTGGGAGACTCTCTTCTTCAATTTGCACAAAATTGTATATTTCCCTCAAAGCAGCTTGTTTCTTATGAGCAGAGAAATATTTAGCAGAGAAGTAATAAATCATATCCTGGGGACTACTCACACAACCAGGATCAAGAGAATTAAACCATATCTTAGCATCACCCTTTAATGAGAACCAAAATATTTTAAGGATATAAAAGTAGCGAGATCTCTCATCATTAGTGAACAGGGTGGCTATATCATTTAATTTAGTATGATGTGCCACAGCAGTTTCAGATTCATAGCCATGAAAAGGATCAGATTCAACCAAAGTAATTATATCAGGATCAACAGAGAATTCATAATCCTTATTGGCAACACAAATAGGTGAAGTAGCAAAAGCAGGGTCAGGTTTCATTCTATCATTAAGAGATTGCTTATTCCATTTAGCTAATAACCTATTGAGTTCATATCTATCTTTGCGAGCTAAAATAGCTAAAGAAGCTTCTTTATCGAAAACATAACCCAACAAGCAAGTCTTCATCATCATTTTCATCAATATAATCAGTTTCAATAATTTCTTTCTCTCTAGCCCTAGCAATTTGTTCATCAAGAAATTCACCAAGTGGCATAGTAGTATCAAGCATAGAAGTAGTTTCATCATAAGTATCATGTATAGCGGACGTGGCATCATCAATAACATGCGACATATCAGAACGAATAGCAGAAGCAGGTTTAGGTGTCGCAAGCTTACTCAAAACAGAAGGTGAATCAAGTGCAGAGCTAGATGGCAGTTCCTTACCTCCCCTCGTAGTTGAGGGATAAATTGTTGTCTTAGAGTATTGCAAGTTCTTCATGGTGACCAGCAGATATAAATCCCAAGTGACTCAATGAATATAGCTATGTACCCCGGCAACAGCGCAGAAAATAGTCTTGATAACCCACAAGTATAGGGGATCGCAACAGTTTTCGAGGGTAGAGTGTTCAACCCAAATTTATTGATTCGACACAAGGGGAGCCAAAGAATATTCTCAAGTATTAGCAGCTGAGTTGTCGATTTAACCACACCTGGATAACTTAGTATCGGTAGCAAAGTATTTAGTAGCAAAGTAATATGATAGTAGCGGTAACGGTAACAAAAGTAACGGTAGCAAAAGTAATATTTTTGGTGTTTTGTGGTGATTGTAACAGTAGCAACGAAAAAGTAAATAAGCGAAGAACAGTATGGAAAAAGCTCGTAGGCATTGGATCGGTGAAGGAGAATTATGCCGGATGCGGTTCATCATGTAACAATCATATCATAGGGTGACACAGAACTAGCTCCAATTCATCAATGTAATGTAGGCATGTATTCCGAATATAGTCATATGTGCTTATGGAAAAGAACTTGCATGAAATCTTTTGTCCTACCCTCCCGTGGCAGCGGGGTCCTAATGGAAACTAAGGGATATTAAGGCCTCCTTTTAATAGAGTATCGGAACAAAGCATTAGCACATAGTGAATACATGAACTCCTCAAACTATGGTCATCACCGGGAGTGGTCCCGATTATTGTCACTTCGGGGTTGCCGGATCATAACACATAGTAGGTGACTATAGACTTGCAAGATAGGATCAAGAACACACATATATTCATGAAAAAATTATAGGTTCAGATCTGAAATCATGGCACTCGGGCCCTAGTGACAAGCATTAAGCATAGCAAAGTCATAGCAACATCAATCTCAGAACATAGTGGATACTAGGGATCAAACCCTAACAAAACTAACTCGATTACATGATAGATCTCATCCAACCCATCACCGTCCAGCAAGCCTATGATGGAATTACTCACGCACGGCGGTGAGCATCAAGAAATTGGTGATGGAGGATGGTTGATGATGACGACGGCGACGAATCCCCCTCTCCGGAGCCCTGAACGGACTCCAGATCAGCCCTCCCGAGAGGTTTTAGGGCTTGGCGGCGGCTTCGTATCGTAAATCGCGATGAATTCTTCTCCCTGATTTTTCCCCCCGAAAGCAAATATATAGAGTTGGAGTTGAGGTCGGAGGAGCTCCAGGGGGCCCACGAGGTAGGGGGCGCGCCCTAGGGGGGAGGGCGCGCCCCCCACCCTCGTGGATAGGGTGTGGGCCCCCTGGTCTTCATCTTTTGCAAGGATTTTTTATTATTTCCGAATAGACGTTCCGTGGAGTTTCAGATCATTCAGAGAACTTTTGTTTCTGCACATAAATAATACCATGGAAAGTCTGCTGAAAACAACATCAGTCCGGGTTAGTTCCATTCAAATCATGCAAGTTAGAGTCGAAAACAAGGGCAAAAGTGTTTGGAAAAGTAGATACGACGGAGACGTATCATCGCCCACAACTCACTTGTGTTCTACTCGTGCATATAACATCTACGCATAAACCTGGCTCGGATGCCACTGTTAGGGAACGTAGTAATTTAAAAAAAAAAGTACGTGCACGCAAGATCATGGTGATGCATAGCAACAAGAGGGGAGAGTGTTGTCCATGTACCCTCGTAGACCGTAAGCGGAAGCATTATGACAACGCGGTTGATGTAGTCGTACGTCTTCACGATCGACCGATCCTATTACCGAAAGTACGACACCTCCGCGATCTGCACACGTTCAGCTCGGTGACATCCCACGAACTCATGATCCAGCAGAGTGTCGAGGGAGAGCTTCGTCAGCACGACGGCGTGATGACGGTGATGATGAAGTTACCGGCGCAGGGCTTTGATTAAGCACTACGACGATATGACCAAGGTTGATTATGGTGGAGGGGGGCACCGCACACGGCTGGAAACAATCAACTTGTGTGTTCTAGGGTGCCCCCTTGCCCCCGTATATAAAGGGGCAAGGGGGAGGCCGGCCGGCCCTTGGGGTGCGCCAGGAGAGGAGGAGTCCTCCTCCTAGTAGGAGTAGGACTCCCCTTTCCTACTCCTACTAGGAGGGGGAAAGGAAGGAGGAGAGGGAGAAAGAAAGGGGGGCACCGCCCCCTTCCCTAGTCCAATTCGGACTACAGGGGGAGGGGCGCGCGGCCTGCCCTGGCCGGCCCTCTCTCTCTGCACTAAGGCCCATGTGGCCCATTAGTTCTGCGGGGGGGGGGGGGGTCCGGTAACCCTTCCGTACTCCGGTTTTCTCCGAAATCACCCAGAACACTTCCAGTGTGCGAATATAGCCGTCCAATATATCAACCTTTATGTATCGACCATTTTGAGACTAATCGTCATGTCCGTGATCACATCCGGGACTCCGAACTATCTTCGGTACATCAAAACACATAAACTCATAATACCTATCGTCACCGAACGTTAAGCGTGCGGACCCTACGGGTTCGAGAACTATGTAAACATGACCGAGACACGTCTCCGGTCAATAACCAATAGCGGAACCTGGATGCTCATATTGGTTCCTACATATTCTATGAAGATCTTTATCGATCAAACCGCATAACAACATACGTTGTTCCCTTTGTCATCGGTACGTTACTTGCCCGAGATTCGATCGTCGGTATCTCAATACCTGGTTCAATCTCGTTACCGACAAGTCTCTTTACTCGTTTCGTAATGCATAATCCCGCAACTAACTCATTAGTCACATTGCTTGCAAGGCTTATAGTGATGTGCATTACCGAGAGGGCCTAGAGATACCTCTCCGACAATCGGAGTGACAAATCCTAATATCGATCTATGCCAACTCAACAAGTACCATCGGAGACACCTGTAGAGCACCTTTATAATCACCCAGTTACGTTGTGACGTTTGGTAGCACACAAAGTGTTCCTACTGTATTCGGGAGTTGCATAATCTCATAGTCATAGGAACATGTATAAGTCATGAAGAAAGCAATAGCAACATACTAAACGATCAAGTGCTAAGCTAACGGAATGGGTCAAGTCAATCACATCATTCTCTAATGATGTGATCCCATTAATCAAATGACAACTCATGTCTATGGCTAGGAAACTTAACCATGTTTGATTCAACGAGCTAGTCAAGTAGAGGCATACTAGTGACACTCTGTTTGTCTATGTTATCACACATGTACTAAGTTTCCGATTAATACAATTCTAGCATGAATAATAAACATTTATCATGATATAAGGAAATATAAATAACAAGTTTATTATTGCCTCTAGGTATTATTTCCTTCATCACATCATTCTCTAATGATGTGATCCCGTTCATCAAATGACAACACATGTCTATTGTTTGGAAACTCAACCATCTTTGATTAATGAGCTAGTCAAGTAGAGCCATAGTAGGGACACTCTGTTTTGTCTATGTATTCACACATGTATCAAGTTTTTGGTTAATACAATTCTAGCATGAATAATAAACATTTATCATGATATAAGGAAATATAAATAACAACTTTATTATTGCCTCTAGAGCATATTTCCTTCAGTCTCCCACTTGCACTAGAGTCAATAATCTAGTTCACATCGCCATGTGATTTAACACCAATAGTTCACATCACCATGTGACCAACACCCAAAGGGTTTACTAGAGTCAATAATCTAGTTCACATCGCCATGTGATTAACACCCAAAGAGTACTAAGGTGTGATCATGTTTTGCTTGTGAGAGAAGTTTAGTCAATGGGTCTGTCATATTCAGAGCTGTATGTATTTTGCAAATTTTCTATGTCTACAATGCTCTGCATGGAGCTACTCTAGCTAATTGCTCCCACTTTCAATATGTATCCAGATTGAGACTCAGAGTCATCCGGATCAGTGTAAAAGCTTGCATCGACGTGATGAACTCTTTATCACCTCCATAACCGAGAAATATCTCCTTAGTACACAATAGGTTTGACCGTTGTCCAGTGATCCACTCCTGGATCAATATCGTACCCCTTGCCAAACTCGTGGATAGGTACACAATAGGTTTGGTACACAACAAAGCATACTTTATAGAACCTATGGCTGAGGCATAGGGAATGACTTTCATTCTCTTTCCATATTTTGTCGTGGTCGTGTTTTGAGTCTTACTCAACCTTGCAATACAGGCAAGAACTCCTTCTTTGAATGTTCCATTTTGAACTACTTCAAAATCTTTTCAAGGTATGTACTCATTGAAAAATCTTATCAAGCATCTTGATCTATCTCTATAGATCTTGATGCCTAATATGTAAGCAGCTTCACTGAGGTCTTTCTTTGAAAAACCCCTTTCAAACACCCCTTTATGCTTTCCAGAAAATTCTACATCATTTCTGATCAACAATATGTCATTCACATACACTTATTAGAAAGGTTGTAGTGCTCCCACTCACTTTATTGTAAATACAGGCTTCTCCAAAATTATGTATAAAACTATATGCCTTCATCAACTCATCAAAGCGTATATTCCAACTCCGAGATGCTTCCACCAGTCCATAGATTGATCACTAGAGCTTGCATACTTTGTTAGCACCTTTAGGATTGACAAAACCTTCTGGTTGCATCATATATAACTCTTCTTTAAAAAATCCATTAAGGAATGTAGTTTTGACATCCATTTGTCAGATTTTATAAAATGTGGCAATTGCTAACATGATTCGGACAGACTTTAAGCATCGATACGAGTGAGAAAATCTCATCGTAGTCAACACCTTGAACTTGTCAAAAACCCTTTTCGAGAAGTCGAGCTTTGTAGATGGTAACACTACTATCAGCGTCCGTCTTCCTCTTGAAGATCCATTTATTCTCAGTGGCTTGCTGATCATCGGGCAAGTCCACCAAAGTCCACACTTTGTTCTCATACATGGATTCTATCTCAGATTTCATGGTCTCAAGCCATTTTGCGGAATCTGGGCTCATCATCGCTTCCCCATAGTTCGTAGCTTCATCATGGTCTAGTAATATGACTTCCAGAATAATATTACCGTACCACTCTGGTGCGGATCATGCTCTGGTCGACCTATGAGGTTCGGCAGTAAATTGATCTGAAGTTTCATGATCATCATCATTACCTTCCTCACTAATTGGTGTAGGCATCACTGGAACTGATTTCTGTGATGAACCATTTTCCGATTTGGGAGAAGGTACAATTACCTCATCAAATTCTACTTTCCTCCCACTCACTTCTTTCGAGAGAAACTCCTTCTCTAGAAAGGATCCATTCTTAGCAACGAATATCTTGCCTTCGGATATGTGATAGAAGGTGTACCCAACAGTCTCCTTTGGTATCCTATGAAGACACATTTCTCTGATTTGGGTTCGAGCTTATCACGTTGAAGCTTTTTCACATAAGCATCGCAACCCCAAACTTTAAGAAACGACAGTTTTGGTTTCTTGCCAAACCATAGTTCATACGGTGTCATCTCAATGGATTTAGATGGTGCCCTATTTAACGTGAATGCAGCTGTCTCTAATGCATAACCCCAAAACTATAGTGGTAAATCGGTAAGAGACATCATAGATCGCACCATATCTAATAAAGTACGGTTACGACGTTCGGACACACCATTATGCTGTGGTGTTCCAGGTGGCGTGAGTTGCGAAACTATTCCACATTGTTTCAAATGAAGACCAAACTTATAACTCAAATATTCACCTCCACGATCAGATCGCAGAAACTTTATTTTTCTTGTTACGATAATTTTTCACTTCACTCTGAAATTCTTTGAACTTTTCAAATGTTTCAGACTTGTGTTTCATCAAGTAGATATACCCATATCTGCTCAAATCATCTGTGAAGGTCAGAAAATAACGATACCCGCCGCGAGCCTCAACACTCATCGGACTGCATACATCAGTATGTATTATTTCCAATAAGTTAGTTGCTCGCTCCATTGTTCCGGAGAACGGAGTCTTAGTCATCTTGCCCATGAGGCATGGTTCACAAGCATCAAGTGATTCCAAAAGCCCATCGGCATGGAGTTTCTTCATGCGCTTTTCACCAATATGACCTAAACGACAGTGCCACAAATATGTTGCACTATCATTATGAACTTTGCATCTTTTGGCATCAATATTATGAATATGCGTATCACCATGATCAAGATTCAATAAACCATTCACATTGGGTGTATGACCATAGAAGGTTTTATTCATGTAAATAGAACAACAATTATTCTCTGACTTAAATGAATAAACGTATTGCAATGAACATGATCCAATCATATTCATCCTCAACGCAAACACCAAATAACATTTATTTAGGTTCAACCCTAATCCCGAAGGTAGAGGGAGTGTGCGATGGTGATCTTATCAACCTTGGAATCACTTCCAACACACATCGTCACCTCGCTCTTAACTAGTCTCCGTTCATTTTGCAACTCCTGTTTGGAGTTACTAATCTTAGCAACTGAACCTGTATCAAATACCATGGGGTTACTATGAACACTAGTAAAGTACACATCAATAACATGTATATCAAATATAACTTTGTTCACTTTGCCATCCTTCTTATCCGCCAAGTATTTGTGGTAGTTCCACTTTCAGCGACCACTCCCTTTGCAGTAGAAGCACTCAGTTTCAGGCTTAGGTCTAGCTTTGGGTTTCTTCACGGGAGTGTCAACTTGCTTGCCATTCTTTCTTGAAATTCCCTTTCTTTTCATTTGCCCCTTTTCTTGAAACTAGTGGTGTTTTAACCATGAACACTTGATGCTCTTTCTTCTGTGCTCCTGCAATAGGTCCGTCACCTAGCGGTGCATCAAGGACATAATTCTTCTGTGCTGCAATGAGGATAATCCTCAGATCACGGACCCAGTCCGCATCATTGCTACTATCATCTTTCAACTTATTTTTCTCTAGGAACATATCAAAAATAAACGGGGAGCTACATCGCAAGCTATTGATCGACAACATAATTTGCAAATACTATCAGGAGTAAGTTCATGATAAACTAAAGTACAATTAATCATATTACTTAAGAACTCCCACTTAGATAGACATTCCTCTAGTCATCTAAATGATCACGTGATCCATATCAACTAAACCATGTCCCATCATCACGTGAGATGGAGTAGTTTTCAATGGTGAACATCTCTATGTTGATCATATCTACTATATGATTCACGTTTGACCTTTCGGTCTCCAGTGTTCCGAGGCCATATCTGCATATGCTAGGCTCGTCAAGTTTAACCCGAGTATTCCGCGTGTGCAAAACTGGCTTGCACCCGTCGTATGTGAACATAGAGCTTACCACACCCGATCATCACGTGGTGTCTCGGCATAATGAACTGTAGCAACGGTGCATACTCAGGGAGAACACTTATACCTTGAAATTTAGTGAGGGATCATATTACAATGCTACCGCCGTACTAAGCAAAATAAGATGCATACAAGATAAACATCACATGCAATCAAAATATGTGACATGATATGCCCATCATCATCTTGTGCCTTTGATCTCCATCTCCAAAGTACCGTCATGATCTCCATCGTCACCGGCATGACACATGATCTCCATCATCTTGATCTCTATCAACGTGTCGTCACATGGTCGTCTCGCCAACTATTGCTTTTGCAACTATTGCTATCGCATAGCGATAAAGTAAAACAATTATATAGATCTTGCATCTTATGCAATAAAGAGACAACCATAAGGCTCCTGCCAGTTGCCGATAACATTAACAAAACATGATCATCTCATACAACAAATTATACCACATCATGTCTTGACCATATCACATCACAACATGCCCTGCAAAAACAAGTTAGACGTCCTCTACTTTGTTGTTGCAAGTTTTACGTGGCTGCTACGGGCTTCTAGCAAGAACCGTTCTTACCTACGCATCAAAACCACAACGATTTTTCGTCAAGTGTGTTGTTTTAACCTTCAACAAGGACCTGGCGTAGTCAAACTCGATTCAACTAAAGTTGGAGAAACAGACACCCGCCAGCCACCTGTGTGCAAAGCATGTCAGTAGAACCAGTCTCATGAACGTTGTCATGTAATGTCGGTCCGAGCTGCTTCATCCAACAATACCTCCGAATCAAAGAAAGACATTGCTGGTAAGCAGTATGACTATTATCGCCCACAACTCTCTGTGTTCTACTCGTGCATATAACATCTACGCATAGACCTTGTTCGGATGCCACTGTTGGGGAACACAGTATTTCAAAAATTTCCTACGATCACGCAAGATCTATCTAATAGATGCATAGCAACAAGAGGAGACAGTGTGTCCACGTACCCTCGTAGACCGAAAGCGGAAGCGCTTAGTAACGCGGTTGATGTAATCGAACGTCTTTGCGATCCAGCCGATCCAAGCACCGAACGTACGGCACCTCCGCGTTCAGCACACGTTCAGCTCGATGACGTCCCTCAATCTCTTGATCCAGTTAAGGACGAGGGAGAGTTTTGTCAGCACAACGGCGTGGCGACGGTGATGATGAAGTTACCAGCACAGGGCTTCACCTAAGCACTACGACGATATGACCGAGGGTGTAGCTGTGGAGGGGGGCACCGCACACTGCTAAGAGAATACTTGATGTGTCTTTGGGGTGCCCCTTGCCCACGCATATAAAGGAGGGAGGGAGAGAGGCCGGCCCCCTAGGGGCACGCCAAGAGTATGGAGTCCTACCAGGACTTCCAAGTCCTAGTAGGAATCCTTTCCCTTTTCGGAGTAGTAGAGAAGGAAAGAGGGAAAGAGAGAGGGAATAGGAAAAGGCAAGGGGGGCGCCGCCCCCTTCCCCTAGTCCAATTCGGACCCATGGGGGGTGGGGGTGCGCGCCACCTCCCCTTGGCCTGCCTCCTCTTTTCCCGTATGGCCCAATAAGGCCCATTACTTCTCCCGACGAATTCCCGTAACACTCCGGTACTCCAAAAAATACCCGAATCACTCAGAACCATTCTAATGTCCGAATGTAGCCTTCCAATATATTGATCTTTACCTCTCGACCATTTCGAGACTCCTCATCATGTTCGTGATCTCATCCGGGACTCCAAACAAACTTCGGTCATCAAATCACATAACTCATAATATAAATCGTCATCGAACGTTAAGCGTGCGGACCCTACGGGTTCGAGAACTATGTAGACATGACCAAGACACATCTCCGGTCAATAACCAATAGCGGAACCTGGATGCTCATGTTGGCTCCTACATATTCTACGAAGATATTTATCGGCCAAACCGCATAACAACATACGTCATTTCCTTTGTCATCGGTATGTTACTTGCCCGAGATTCGATCGTCGGTATCCTCATACCTAGTTCAATCTCGTTACCGGCAAGTCTCTTTACTAGTTCCGTAATTCACCATCCCGCAACTAACTCATTAGTCACATTGCTTGCAAGGCTCATAGTGATGTGCATTACCGAGAGGGCCCAAAGATACCTCTCCAATACACGGAGTGACAAATCCTAATCTCGATCTATGCCAACCCAACAAACACCATCGGAGACACCTGTAGAGCATCTTTATAATCACCCAGTTATGTTGTGACGTTTGATAGCAGACAAGGTGTTCCTCCGGTACTCAGGAGTTGCATAATCTCATAGTCAAAGTAATATGTATAAGTCATGAAGAATGCAATAGTAATAAAACTTAACGATCATTATGCTAAGCTAACAGATGGGTCTTGTCCATCACATCATTCTCTAATGATGTGAACCCGTTCATCAAATGACAACACATATCTATGGTTAGGAAACTCAACCATCTTTGATTAACGAGCTAGTCAAGTAAAGGCATACTAGGGACACTCCGTTTTGTCTATGTATTCACACATGTATCAAGTTACAGGTTAATACAGTTCTGGCATGAATAATAAACATTTATCATGATATAAGGAAATATAAATGACAACTTTATTATTGCCTCTAGGGCATATTTCATTCATATACATGACCATTTCCTTGAATATCGTCATAACTATGCGCTTTTCTATCAATTGCTCAACAGTAATTTGTTCACCACCGTATGTTATGTGCTCGGGAGAGAAGCCTCTTGTGAAAACTATGGCACCTGGGTATACTTTTATCATATATAAAAGCACAAAAATACCTTGCTGCACTTCTATTTATTTTATTTTGTTTTGCAATTTATCTCTTTACGTACCACTATGAGATTTGATCCTTGTAAATAACCGACGAGGGGATTGACAACCCCCTTGTTTGCGTTGGGTGTAAGTATTTATTTTTGTGTGTGCAGGTGCTGCTAACGAGGTTTTGTGTGGTTCTCCTACTAGATTGGTAATCTTGGTTCTTAACTGAGGAAAATACTTATCTCTACTGTACCGCTTCATTCTTTCGTCTTCAAGGAAATCCCAACGCAGCTCAGAAGTAGAACGTATTGATACACATCATTGATAATGTCCAAGAACTATACTTATTCATAAACACAGAAAATACCATCACACATAATTGCCTCTAGAGCATATCTCCAACACAGGCCGCCCGTACGTTTGAGGCGGATATGGGGGCTTTAGCTGTAGATGCTCTTACTCACTGTTGCTTGTATTTTGTGGATCAGAAGATGGAATTGTTGTTCAATATGTGTGTGTAACTCATGGGGTGTAGGTTTGCTTCTTGCTTGGTGGTGTAAGTTTAATATGTTGGACTTCTAGTTGTAGAAAAAGAAAACATATATGTGTATATGCCTCCAACCGTTGTAAATTTAATGATGTTAGGGTAACTTCAATGCCGCGCATTGAAACGCCCCGAAACGTCCGATGAACCCTGTTCAGACGCTTTTTGCCATCCAACACCATGCAACAAATGTTGATGGCCAGCCTGAATTCCTAGGAAGCAAACTAGGGAAGTTTGGGATGTCTAGACATGTGCTACGTTGGCATCTGACTGCAGTGTCCCAACCAAGGCCACTGTTGCACGTTCCGCTCCAAAACCCTCGCCACACATTCATGACACTTCGGAGCAGATGCAATTGCGTGGCCTCCTACCATATTCATGCTGGTCCGTCCGACGTGACTAGATGATTTATCGACACCGCTTCAATGATGATGCAGCGATCGAGAAGCTTACTCCAGGAAATGAACCCGCATTAAAGCGGCTGGTTCGCTTCCCCGGCTATTTAAAGCTGGCAGGGTTTGCCAGAAACTGTTTCTCCTCTCCTATGCACACCATTGCCATCCTCCTCTCCTCTCCTCTTAGTCGCACACCCAAGGATGGGAAAGCCCGGCTACTGGTTCTCGGCGCCAGAATTGCTGCTCGAGCGATCGCTCTGCGATCGCAATCGGGCGCTGCCCTCACTGCCGTGCAACCACGACATCCAAATTAGACACTGCGTCAAGGAGGAGCTGCCCTTGGCGTTGCGTAACTATGACGTCCAAATCAGAGGTTCGCGTTAGGGAGGAGCTGGGGTCGCCGCCGCAGCCAGGCCAGCCGCTTTGTCGGACAGACGTCCTTGCCGTGCCGTTTTTGACACGACAAGGAGGTGGTGCCATCGTGTCCCGTTGCCAGTCCGATTGTGAGTGGCACCCGGTGAAGAAGAAGGAGGAGGATGAGGATCCCAATCGGATGATCGCCAACGCGCGCAGCCGCCTCCTCTTCTTGCACCATGACGACGACCCACAAGGTAACAGTAGGTGCGACAAGCCGAATGGCATTCGGTACGTCCAATTTGTCATCGGACTGGGTCCGCGCCGACCCGGACCTCACCTTGGCCTTGACCAAGGATCGGTCCAGGATGAACGGGCAGATCCACCCCGCTGCAGGCACCAGATTGATCAGTGCGGTCTTTTTGAATTTCGCCATTCCTTTTGAATTGTCGGTTTGCATTAGTGCGAACGTTTGGTGCACGAGCTTACATAACCAACTCTTATATAACTGTCCGCGAAGACATTTTGACACGTTCGAGTGTGTCCGTGGACATTTGATACTCCCTCTATTCCTAAATATAAGTATTTTTTAGAGATTTCACTATGAACTACATACAGAGCAAAATGAGTGAATGTATGCTCTAAAATATGTCTACATCATTCGTATGTAGATTGTAGTGGAATCTCTAAAAAGACTTATATTTAGGGAGTATGTCTGATCCATGCAAAAAAAACGGGAGTATGTCTGTTTTTTTTTTTTGCAAGGAGCATTGGAGTTGGGGCATGTCTTCAACGGGTGGGAAATCCTACGCTTTTGGCAATTGGGCAAACAGATATTACTTTATTGCTTTTGCGTAAAAATTGGCATTATAAACGGAGAAGCATGGGTTTACCTCTCTTTTCAATTTGACAGTACTATTCGCAGCCAAAAAAAAGACCAGAAAAGCACACCAGTGCAGACGGAGAAAGCCCGGGCGCAGGATAAGTTTTGCTTTTCCAGTTTGGGTTGGCCCATCCAGATGGGTGGGCACCAGTGGCGGATCCAGGATTGGACCAAGCCCCGGCCCAAAATTTTTTTTTTTGTCGCGAGAGAAAAACTTAACGTCCATCAAGCTATAGCTACCTCAAAAGAATATCTCAAATATGGCTCAATTGCACCCAAATTTTAGAATTTACACTCCATGCTTAGAAATAAAACAAAATAGATAGAAAAGATGACAAAACTATGAATAGTATGTGCAGTAAAAAGAATACCAAATCAATGGCCTGCTTCATCAGTGTCTTCCATAACTTATCAACGGTGGAAGAATAGCCAACACCTTAGAGAAATCAAAAGCAAAATTTCATAAAAGAAGACATAAACATCAAGTGAAACAACTAACATTGTGCAAAGTTGAAAACTTACTACTACGACGAGGTAGAATTCCTTTGCGATATTTATAGAATTGAAAGCGATATATAATTGCATCATTATCAACCTTTGCAAAAATTTCTCACTCAATATTGCACACCATAGAATAATTCAACCAATCATCAACCATCTTATTCCAAACATTATAGCAGATCAAAAATATTCAATCTTTAAAGTTTCTATCTATAGCAGGTCAGCACTCAGGCTCAGCAGCAGCCATTACCAATTTACCCCCTGAATCCGGGGCCGTGTGGCGGAGAGCAGGAGAGGACGGAGCCTGGCCGGAGCAGAGCGGGCGAGGCGGCGAGCACCGGAGCAGCAGGGGACCGGGGCCAGGCTGGGCGAGCGGCGGAGCAGCAGGGGACGGCCGGACGGGTGAGGCGGCGAGCGGCGGACGAGCGGCGGAGGCCGGAGGGCGTGGGCTAGCGGCGGACCGGCGGAGCAGGCGAGCGGCAGAGCAGGGGAGCGCCGGACCGGAGGGCAGGCGGCGGCGGCTGGCTCGCTGCCTCGCTGCACAAGGCGTGCGTCTAGGGCGTCGGGGTGTGCTGGGGCTCCAGCCGTCCTCGCTCCTGGGTTGTGCGAACGTGGAGATGGAGAAGCTGTCCTGGGCCTTGGCTGTGTGTTGGGCTAAGCCCCGGGCCCATTCGAAAAGATGGCTATATAGTTAACTAACAAAATTGCCACGCCCCGGGCCTGGGCCCTGAGGGCCTGGGGCCCAGATCCGCCCCTGGTGGGCACCGAGGGCGGGTAGTGGAAATAGTGTACATAAAAGCGATCGAGCGGGGCGCACGGCAGGGGAGTTTGTGTGAGCGGGCGGGAGGGCGGAGAGGCATTTTTACGGGAGCAGAGCAGGCCCGGCGAGGGTTTCCGGGAGGTCGGCCGCGCGCATGGGAGAGGTGAGCACGCGAGCGAGGCCTGCCTTGCGTCGCCAGCATTGCTGCGTGATCTGCGTGTTGCTGGTTTGTTTGCGCGCGTTCGATTCCATCGATTTCTTCCTTCGGGGCACGACATGATTTTGGCCTTGCGGTTTTGGGTGTGGCTTCCCGATGAGCTCTCGCGAGTGCAGCGGTGCTCTGGTTTTGCGTGTTTCGTTCTTGGTGGTTCTGCTGCTGGGTTGGTTCGTTGGTTTCGGGGCATGGGGTTGGGGTTTTCCCCTACCTACCTTTTTCCGGTGGGGTTTTCAGAGGTTTTGTCCCCGTGAGTGTTTCGTCCGGGTTTTCTCGCGGGTTTCCTGTTTTGCGTGTGCATGATCCTTCATCACGCTCCCCCGCTCCAGTTCGCCGCCATTTCGGTCGAATAATTTTTAGAGATCCACCGGTTGCTGTCTTCTCAACCGAGATTCTCCCGAGTTCGTCTTGCTTGTCCTTGTTTTTTCTTTAAAAAATATATATCTGGTTTCCGTCCATTGGTGGTGGGTTGCTTTTGCTCCGTCGTTGCAAACGCTGGAGGTTAATTAGAAGCCGATTTCCTTCTCCGCGCTGTTCATGTTTTTGTCTTCTCCCTGCCGCGCTATTTTGTCCGATTCCTGCGCATGCGCGTGCTACTGCAGCATCCGGGCGTTGCTTAATTTGGGGGTGTTCCCCCCTAGTTTTTGAAGTTTTTACATCAGATTAGCAAACGCAGACGCGAGTGGTCTTCCTTCTTCTTTGTGCCGTTTGATGAGGTCATGTTTATTCCCTTCCGGCTTTGCCTTTTCTTTTCTTTTCTTCTGGGGCGATTTGGTTTGACGAGGCGCCGGTGGAGGGAGAGAAATAAGAGAGGGGCTGCAGACTGGTTATGCTACGTTTGGCTGCATTGTCCAAATAATCCGCCACTCCATGTATTTACGCGTCAGCCTCTTCATTTTTTGGGCCTGTTTTTTCCTCATTACCACGTTGTTTTCGATCGGTTTTCGTCTTGGTTTGCACTGTGTTGAATTTGAATCAAGCGCGATTGATTTGTCACTTTCAAAATTTTGATTCGATTTGGTGCTTGGATTGTGCAGAGCTTGAGCGAAGAGGGTGACGGGACGACGGACAAGATGGGCAAGGATGACGACGTCTCCCGCGCCGTCGTGGAGGACGACACTACCCTCCTCCTCGCGGCGGTGGACAGCATCAAGAAGGCGGCGCTGGGCCGGCTGCGCAACGGCTCCGACGCCGCCAGGATCCTCGACCAGGACATGTCCAACAGGCTCCTCCACCTCGCCTGCAGGCACGACGCCGCCGAGTGCGCCAGGCTCCTCCTCGACGGTGAGTACGGGATCACGCCGGCCTCCGTCGACGCCAGGGACCAGCTCAAGCGGACGCTGCTCTACGTCGCCGCCGACGCGCACTCCAAGAGGTGCATCCAGCTGTTCCTCTCCAGGAACGCCCGGACGGACGTCAGGCTGCTGGACGGCTCACGCCTCGTCGCGCTCGAGGTCGCGCTCATGAGCAGAAGGTGTGTCAATGGCATGGCACCAACTGCGTGCTACTAGTGCTTGCTAGTACTGATGATTGTTCATTTGGTCGATGCCATTTGAGATCAAACTGACAGCAATGCATCTGTCTGTTCCATGCCTGCTTTCTCTTCAGGGTTCAAGTTGATTGGTCACCGGACAACTCGGTCGAGGATCTTCTGGCTTATCTGCAACAAAAGGTTTGTCCCATCACTAAACTCACACACAGCTCCAAACTTCTCTTACATGGTTGATACTAGATAGGGTCAATTTCTCATGCCAAACTGCAACTTGCCTGAATGTGTGTGTAGGATCTGAACGCGGTGAGGCTTCTGGCAGAGAAGACCAGGGAGGTTGGGGAGGTGGCTTACAGACACGCCATGGAGGGGCGTGTCGCTGCACTCGCAATGCTGCTCCTGGTGGCTGAGGAAAGGATATCGGCGATGGTGAGCGTGGTGATTGATGGCGTCAGGACAAAAAGATCAATCTACAACTCTGTTGTGGATGAGGTTCTGTCCATTGGAGAGGCTTCAGCTAGAGACGGCAATGAAATGAGGAGGAAAGCCATGCTCTGTGAGATCCAGCTGCTTAACCAATTTGGGGCCACGTCGTGGAGGGACCAAAAAGTTGACAGGAGAAGCTTGCCCCCTCTACTTAGGGCTGCAAAGGTGCTGATTGCTGTTAATTCCATTTTACACTTAAATAGTCACTACTAGTATTCCCAAGCTTTGCAATGCATTGAGTTTTCAGTGTCTTTAGTTTGTGGTCTACACAGAACCCCCCTATTAAACACATCTAGATTTGCATCACATGACATTAATTGAGTTGCTATGACTGTTATGAACTTTAATTGAGTAATCAGTGTGTGTAACTGAGGTCTACACCTTATTTTTCGAAAAGACTTTTAGATTATACATGAAGTGAGTATTATGTTTATGATCTACAGCCTTTGTTTGTATAATCAAGAAGCCGCACTGCATTTTCTTATGTTTGGTTGATGCAATATTGCTGTAATCATGCAACTCCAACTTATATATGGAAAAACTTACAATGACTGAATGTTCAATGTCTTTACTTTGTGATCTACGCAAACTTTTTTCCCTTTGAAACACTTCTAGATTTGCATTGCACATGAAATTAGTTGCTATGACTGCCATGAAGTTAGGTGAGTAATCATTGTGTGTAATTGAGCTCCACACTTTATTTTAGGAAAGACTCCTAAAATATTACATGAAATGAGTTAGTATGATTATGATCTACACGCTTTTTTTTTACGTATTATCTAGAAGCAGCTCTGCATTTTCTTATGTTTGGTGGATGCGATATTGCTGTAATTGTGCAACTGCAACTTATATATAGAAAAATTTACAATGATTGAGTTTTCAGTGTCTTTACTTTGTGGTCTATGCAAACTTTTTCCCTTTTAAACACTTCTGGATTTGCATTGCACATGGAATTAGATAATATTATTATGATCTACACACTTTGTTTTTACCTATTATCTAGATGCAGCTCTGCATTTTCTTATGTTCAGTTGATGCAATATTGTTGTAATCGTGCTACGCCTAACAAGCTGCATCTTATACATATGAAAAACTTGCAATGATTGATTCCTTGTGTAGGCCGGAGATATGAATGTCACAAAGATGCTTCTGATGGGGAATGTTGATGTCAATGAAACTGACCCCGAAGGAAACACGGCACTTCACTGGTGCCTCAGTAGTAGCTCAAGCACACAGGAGCCAAGGTGCTCTTCTTCAAAATTCTGCTCCATTAACAGCTAAACTGTAAGATCGTTGTTCTCGCTATTTCCAAGTGTCCTTAATTGTCTTCTGTCTTTGTGCAGGATTGTGTGGCTCCTGCTGAAGAATGGTGCCAGAGTTTTCCAGGGGAACAAACTAGATCTCACACCAGTGCACAGTGCTGCAGCTAAGGACAATTAGAAAGCTATTCAGGTAGCCTTTGTTACTTCCTTTTCTAGTGCTTAATAACACCACTGTGGCTAATTGGCATTATTGTGTTTCTTTGCTCTGCAAGTCACTTCTGCTTCATGCACAAGATTGCGTTGATATACCTTCCAAGACCAAAGAAACCCCATTATTCCTTGCAGTGAAAAATGGTTCTTTGAACTGTGTACGACTTCCTTTGCGCTATGGAGCTAACCCCAAAACCCAGAACCTACGGTGAGCAGTATTTCTGAAGAATTCTTGTATTCAATGACTTGGTTAACTTACTGTGACGCGATTCTTTGGCGTTGAACAGAAAACAAAGACCAATAGACGTGGCGACATCCCAGGACATGCGGTTCTTTCTCAACTCTGCAAATGTGGTACCAAGTAAGATGATTTTCTGGGATATTAAAACATTTGACTGAGTTCACAAAGAGAACATCTCTTATGTAAATAAAAGCACTACATTTGTCCTTGGTTTTGTGTATCTCTTATATGTAAATAAAAGCACTTCACTTGTCCTTAGTTTTGTGTTTGATTCTTCAACCATAGCACATGTTCTGCTATAAGATCACAGTCTGTTATGTTCTCTTGTCTGATCTGTTTCATTTCACTGGAAGGAATTTTATTATTTGAACTATATAAAGATTGGTTAGATACTTTTGGTTGTACTTATGTTCATGGACATCAAGCAAACTGCATTCTCAACTGATTTTTGTTCCTTTTTAGTGAACCATGGCTCAACGGAAAAGAACCATGCGATGAAAAAAGAAAGGCATAAAGAGCTGCTGGATGATGATTTCGATGATTATGAAAACGGCGATTATTATGGAAGGTATTTCTTATATCTGTACACGATTACCTGAAATGTAGAGAAAGTGCTGCTCATGTGAAAGTTAAAAATTAAGATATTGCTTTGAATATCATTGTAGCTATGTTGTGCCAAAGGCGTCAGTAGGTCACCGAGATTTTCGTTCCAGCAATTTATCTGCCCAAGGGGCTAAAAGTAAGAGCCACAGTGCCCCAAAAGAAGGTCCCAAATTATCTCAGGTAATCTAGATATCCTCTATCTGTATTTCCAAGTGACTTTGTTTTGTTTACACGGCCTCCTTACACGCATTTTATTTATAGCATAATGAAATTAATTGCCCAAAGTGACTTTTTCTCTTTTAAACACCCCTAGGTTTGCATTGCACATGAAATTAATTGCTATGGCTGTTATGAAGTTCATTCGAGTAATCAGTGTGTAATTGAGGTGTACACCTTAATTTACGAAAATACTCTTAAATTTTACATGAAATGAGTTACCGTCATTATGATCTACACACATTGTTTGTATTAGCAAGAAGCAGCTCTGCATTTTCTTATGTCTGGTTGATGCGATATTGCTGTATTCATGCAGCTGCAATTCATATATGGAAAAACTTACAATGATTGAGTGTTCAGTGTCTTCTCTTTGTGGTCTACACAGACCTTTTCCCTTTTGAACACCTCTAGATTTTCATTGCACATGAAATTAGTTGCTATGACTGCTATGAAGTTAAGTGAGTCAAGCAGTGTGTGTAATTGAGGTCCACACCTTATTTTTGAAAAGACTCTTAAAATAATGCTTGAAATGAGTTACTATGATTATGATATACATGCTTTGTCTGTATTATCAAGAAGCAGCTCTACATTTTCTTATGTTCGGTTCATGCAATATTACTGTAATCATGCTACGCCTAACAAGCTGCAGTATATAAAGCTGCAACTTACATATGAAAAACTTGTAATGATTGATTCCTTGTGTAGGCCGGAGATATGAATGTCACAAAGATGCTTCTGATGGGAGATGTTGATGTCAATGAAACCGACCCCGAAGTAAACACATCACTTCATTGCTGCCTCAGTAGTAGCTCAAGCACACAAGAGCCAAGGTGCTCTTCTTCAAAATTCTGCTCCATTAACAGCTAAACAGTAAGATGGCTGTTCTCGCTATTTCCAAGTGTCCTTAGTTGTCTTGTGCCTTTGTGCAGGACTGAGTGGCTCCTGCTGAAGAATGGTGCCAGAGTTTTCCAGGGGAACAAACTAGGTCTCACACCAGTGCACAGCGATGCAGCTAAGATCAATTACAAGGCTGTTCAGGTAGCCTTTTTTTAGTTCCTTTTCAAGTGCTTAATTACAAGGCTCTTTAGCTAAGGCGATCGGCGGATCCGTTGAGTTCCAATCATGCTTCTAGTTATGCTTCGTTGGCTTTTCTTTTGTCCTGTTTACATCTCTACCATGATGTTTTCGATCGGTTGCAAATGAGACAGATTTTGTAGCATTATGGCTCTGCACAGTCCTTCTGCACATTATTTTATCTCGTTTTCCGGTGGAAGTTTTGCAGGGCTTCTCTGCTGTCAACTGTCAAAGCATGAATTTTGCTAGTTACAACTCCAAATAGTTGGATTTCTTTTGATCGGAATTGCTACTTGGTTTGTGCAGAGTTCAAGTGAAGAGGCCGGTTGGACGAGCGAGATGAGTAAAGACGACGACGTCCCCCGCGCCGTCGTGGAGGACGACACCGGCCTTCTCCTCTGGGCAGGGGACATCTCCAGGAAGTTGGCCTCTTCCTTGACCTACTCCGGACTGGCAGCAATTTTTCTGCTACTTCTGCTACTGTCTTTCTCGCAAGCATCTGCGACATGTGACAGGGAAGGTGCTTGGAAAATAACAGTGAATTGTCTCCACACCAGCCAACCGTCTTCACCACCAGCGGCACGCCTAGAGCCCCCGCCTCCACCAACGACTACCGGCGAGCTGCCGCCGCCGCCACCAGAAGCAGGTCTCGAGGCTCCACCTCCACCGGCAGCAAATCTTGAGGTGCCACCGCCGCCGCCTCCAGCCGGGGCCGCCATCCCCCCGCCTCCACCAGCGACTATGGTCGAGTCGCCGGCGCCTCCAGCAGGAGCCGCTGTGGTGGTGCCGGCGCCTCCAGCCGGGACGGCGGTGGTGCTGCCGTCGCCTGCAGCCGCGGTTATCGCGTCGGGGGACACCAAAGAGGACCGCATCCACAAGTGGATTTTCGTTGGTTTATTGCTCGCCCTCCTATTCTCTCTTGTGTTAGCACTGGTTATTATGATAGGAGGGCCGTGCACATTCCGGCTGCGCATCTCTCTAATATGTTGTTTGTGCTCACTGGAACGAATCTCCCCAAGCTCTGCTGTGCCTGTAATCCCCGGGGACGTCGAGCAATCGGGCCACGAGCCGGGGCAGCGGCTGAACGGAGCGGTGCCGAGCTGGAAGAGCAGCTGCACGACAGGCGCGTGAATGGAGGGAGCTTAGCGCGAGGGAGCCTGTCCGATGGAAAGAGATTAGCTTGTTAAAAAATGCTGTTAATTCGGTTTAATTTGTTTTTCCTTTTGAGGGAATTCAGCTCAACTTGTTTGAGTTCAGTTTAATTTCGTGATGGATTTTCCGTGGAGTAAATTGTACTACATCTCATCTTGTACTCACTGGCAGATCTCCAATATTTCTGTCACACAACAACCAAACGATGCAAGTTTTGCAGAACCAATATTAATCATGCTTCCAACGTTACTGTCTAATGCTTCATACACAAACACGGATGAATGAGCCTTTGTTTACACAATTTCACAAAACTAATATGCTTCGTACACAACAGAGAAATTATTTGTTACGTACTCCCTTCGTCCGAAAAAGTTTGTCCCGAGCTTATTTATCAAATGGATATATCTAGCACTAACTTGATGCTAGATACATCCATTTAAGAGACAAGCTTTTTCGAATGGAGGTAGTACTAATCATGATTCTAATATTACTGCATTATGCTTCAAACGCAACCTAGTGAGCTTTCGTTGTACGTACATCAGGCAACTACGCATCTAACATTATTTTGGTAATGCATCTAACGCCACATGGATACACCAAAGTGTTTTGCTTCAGTCGTCCTTGTTCAATGAACCAACGAATCATGAGTAATTTGCAGGAGTAGTTAACCAGATTAGATACGTAACGAAAGGAATTCTTGTTAAATAAAGGAAATTCCACGTAATGGGCCTCCTAGTAGTTATGAAGCACACAATTACCTATCTAGCGTGGGTTCTCTATTATAGCCGATCCAACGTTTATCTTATTTCATCCGAGGGCATAGTACTAGTCTGATATGATACAATTGTCAGTAGTCTGATGACTAGTGCTGCCGGGGATGATTTGTGTCATAAAAAAGTGATAGGTTGGATTAGGCGGAAACATGCAGTCACCCATCCCTTGCCTTAGGGCATTGCTATTTAGAAATGTCAGGTAGAGAGAAAAGCAAGAAGAAAAGTCTTGTCTTCCCTTAACTATTAAGGTAATATATCTCCCACCATATTTAGAGCCTGTTTAGGACTACTTCGCTCCTTAAAATTCAACTCTGCTCCAGAAAACACAAGCCAAATGGGATAGCTCGACGATAATGCCGCTCCGCAAAAAATCTAGAATTCGGGGTACAACTTCCAGTTTTTTATGAAGCTCTCCATGTTGGGAAACGTAGCATGCAATTTCAAAAAAATTCCTACGCTCACGCAAGATCTATCTAGGAGATGCACAGCAACGAGAGGGGGAGAGTATGTCCACGTATCCTCGTAGATCGAAAGCGAAAGCGTTTGATAACGTGGTTGATGTAGTCGAATTTCTTCTCGTTACGACCGATCAAGCACCGAATGTACGGCCCCTCCGAGTTCTGCACACGTTCAGCTCGATGACGTCCCTCGGACTCTTGATCCAGCAAAGTGTCGAGGGAGAGTTCCGTCAGCATGACGGCGTGGTGACGGTGATGGTGAAGTGATCCGCGCAGGGCTTCGCCTAAGCACTACGAAGATATGACCAGAGGCGTAAACTATGGAGGGGGCGCCGCACACGGCTAACAATTATTGGTGTGTGTTCTAGGCGCCCCCTCCCCACGTATATATAGGTGGGAGGGGGAGGGGAGCTGCCATGGGGCGCCCCAAGTAGGAGGAATCCTACTTGGGCCCCTAGTCCAATTCAGCCCCTCTTTCCTTATTACCGGAAGGGGGGAAAGGGAAGAGAGGGGAGAGGAAGGAAAGGGAGGGCCAAACCCCCTCCTCCTTCTCCAATTCGGCCTCCTTCCTTAGGGGGGGCGGGGGGCGCCACCCCTTGTGGGCTGGTGTGCTCCCCTCATATGGCCCATAAGGCCCATTAATCCCCCGGGGGGTTCCGGTAACCCCCCCCCCCCCGGTACTCCGATATGTATCCGGTACACCCCGAAACACTTTCGGTATCCGAATATCATCGTTCTATATATGAATCTTTACCTCTCGACCATGTCGAGACTCCTTGTCATGACCGTGATCTCATCTGGAACTCCGAACAACATTCGGTCACCAAGTCACATAACTCATATATTACAAAATCGTCATCGAACGTTAAGCGTGCGGACACTATGGGTTCGAGAACTATGTAGACATGACTGAGACACCTCTCCGATCAATAACCAACATCAGAACCTAGATGCTCATATTGGTTCCCACATATTCTACGAAGATCTTTATCGGTCGTACTGTAATGACAACATACGTTATTCCCTTTGTCATCGGTATGTTACTTGCCCGAGATTCGATCGTCGGTATCTTCATACCTAGTTCAATCTCGTTACTGGAAAGTCTCTTTACTCGTTCTGCAATATATCATCCCGCAACTAACTCATTAGTCACATTGCTTGCAAGGTTTCTTATGATGTGTATTACCGAGAGGGCCCAGAGATACCTCTCCGATACTCGGAGTGACAAATCCTCATCTCGATCTATGCCAACCCAACAAACACCTTCGGAGATACCTATAGAGCATCTTTATAATCACCCAGTTACGTTGTGACGTTTGATAGCACACAAGGTATTCCTCAGGTATCCGGGAGTTGCATAATCTCGTAGTCAAAGGAATATGTATATGACATGAAGAAAGCAATAGCAATAAAACTTAACGATCGGTGTGCTAAGCTAATGAATGGGTCTTTTCCATCACATCATTCTTCTAATGATGTGATCCAGTTCATCAAATGACAACACATGTCTATGGTTAGGAAACTTAACCATCTTTGATTAACGAGCTAGTCTAGTAGAGGCTTACTAGGGACACGGTGTTTTGTCTATGTATCAACACATGTATCAAGTTTCCGGTTAAGACAATTCTAGCATGAATAATAAACATTTATCATGATATAAGGAAATATAAAATAACAACTTTATTATTGCCTCTACGGCATATTTCCTTCAGTCTCCCACTTGCACTAGAGTCAATAATCTAGATTACATTGCAATGATTCTAACACCATGGAGTCTTGGTGTTGATCATGTTTTGCTCGTGGAAGAGGCTTAGTCAACGGGTCTGCCACATTCAGATCCATATGTATTTTGCAAATGTCTATGTCTTCCTCCTTGACTTGATCACAGATGGAGTTGAAGCGTCTCTTGATGTGTTTGGTTCTTTTGTAAAATCTGGATTCCTTCGCCAAGGCAATTGCTCCAGTATTGTCACAAAATAATTTCATTGGACCCAATGCACTAGGTATTACACCTAGTGTGCTAGAATGCTATGTACTCCACTTCACACGTAGACCCCGCCACAATGCTTTGCTTGGAACTGCACCAACTGACAGCTCCACCATTCAATATAAATACATATCTAGTTTGTGACTTAGAGTCATTCGGATTAGTGTCAAAGCTGGCATCAGCGTAACCATTTACGACAAGCTCTTTGTCACCTCCATAAATGAGAAACATATTCTTAGTCATTTTCAGGTACTTCAGGATGTTCTTAACCGCTGTCCAGTGATCCACTCCTGGATTACTTTGGTACCTCCCTGCTAGACTTATAGCAAGGCACACATCAGATCTGGTACACAGCATAGCATACATGATAGAACCTATGGCTGAGGCATAGGGAATGGCTTTCATTTTCTCTCTATCTTCTGCAGTGGTCGGGCATTGAGTCTGACTCAATTTCACACCTTGTAACACAGGAAGAACCCTTTCTTTGACTGATCCATTTTGAACTTCTTCAAAACTTTATCAAGGGATGTGCTTTGTGAAAGTCCAATTAAGCGTCTTGATCTATCTCTATAGATCTTAATGCCCAATATATAAGCAGCTTCACCGAGGTCTTTCATTGAGAAACTCTTATTCAAGTATCCTTTTATGCTATCCAAAAGTTCTATATCATAATTATTTCCACACAATGCCCACTGTAGCATATCATTTCCACAATTTATATTGATGAGCAATATAAGCCATACAAACTAGAAAACAAGCAAACTATGCATTGAAAACAGAATCTATCAAAAACAGAATAGTCTGTAGTAATCTGTACTCCAACCATACTTCTGCTACTCCAAAAATTCTGAAAAATTAGGAAAACGTAGATAATTTGTATATCTATCACCTCTAATAAATTCATATCAAAAGCACATTCCAGTGGATTTTAGAAATTCTTGGACTAATCACAAAAGTTTCTGTTTTTGCACAGAGTCAAGCCAACTATCATCCACACTATCCCAAAGGCTTTACTTGGCACTTTATTGACACAAAAGCAATAAAACATGATTACTACATTATACTAATCATGTGAACACACAAAAAAAGTAGGGGTAAATTTTGGGTTGTCTCCCACCAAGCGCTTTTCTTTAATGCCTTTTAGCCAGGCATGATGATTTCAATGATGCTCGCATAAAAGATAAGAACTGAAACACAAAGAGAGCATCATGAAGCACATGACTAGCACCTTTAAGTCTAACCAACTTCCCATGCATAGGGATTTTTTGTGAGCAAACAACTTACGGGAGCAAGAATCAACTAGCATAGGAAGGCAAAACAAGCATATATAACTTCAAAACTTTCAACACATAGAGAGGAAACTTGATATTATTGCAATTCCTACAAGCATAAGTTCCTCCCTCATAACAAGTTTCAGTAGCATCATGAATGAATTCAACAATATAGCTATCACATAAATCATTCTGTCCATGATACATAAGCATAGAAATTTTGTTACTCTCCACATAAGAAAATTCATTCTCATCGATAGTAGTGGGAGCAAACTAAACAAAATAACTATCATGTGATACTTGATTGGCATAATCATATTGAGAATTAAAATTATGATGACAAGTTTCATGGTTATCATTATTATTTATAGCATACATGTCATCACCATAATCATCATAGATAGCAACTTTGTTATCATAGTCAATTGAAACATCTTCCAAAATAGTGGATTCGTCACTAAATAATGTCATGACCTCTCCAAATCCACTTTCATCAATATAATCATCATAAATAGGAGGCATTCTACCATTATAACAAATTTGCACATCAAAACTTGGGGGAATAAAAATATTATCTTCATCAAACATAGCACCCCCAAGCTTATGGCTTTGCATATCACTGGAATCATGGATATTCAAAGAATTCATACTAGCAACATTGCAATCATGTTCATCATTCATGGATTCTATGCCAAACATTTTATAGCATTCTTCTTCTAACAAATTAGCACAATTTTCCTTTCCATCATTTTCATGAAATACATTATAAAGATGAATAATATGATGCAACATCAATTCCATTTTTTGGTAGTTTTCTTTCTATAAACCAAACAATTGATAATACAAGAAACTAAAAGATTCAATTGCAAGATCTAAAGATGTACCTTCATGCACTCACCTCCCTGGCAACGGCGCCAGAAAAGAGCTTGATGTCTACTACGCAACTTTATTCTTATAGACATGTGTTGGGCCTCCAAGCGCAGAGTTTTGTAGGACAGTAGCAATTTTCCCTCAAGTGGATGACCTAAGGTTTATCAATCCATGGGATGCGTAGGATGAAGATGGTCTCTCTCAAACAACCCTGCAACCAAATAATAAAAAGTCTCTTGTGTCCCCAACACACAAAATACAATGGCAAATTGTATAGGTGCACTAGCTCGGCGAAGAGATGGTGATACAAGTGTAATATGGATAATAGATATTGATTTTTTAATAAGAACAATAAAAAACAGAAAGGTAGCAATTGATAAAACGGAGCACGAACGGTATCGCAATGCTTGAGAATGAGGCCTAGGGTCCTTACTTTCGCTAGTGAAATCTCTCAACAATGCTAATATAATTGGATCATATAACCATCCCTCGAAGTGCGATGAAGAATCACTCCAAAGTTCCTATCTAGCGAAGAACATAAGACGGAATTGTTTGTAGGGTACGAAACTACCTCAAAGCTATTATTTACGATCAATCTATCCTAGAGTTCGTACTAAAATAACACCAAAGCAAATTCAGAATTATAATATTCAATCCAACACAAAGAACCTCAAAGAGTGCCCCAAGATTTCTACCGGAGAAACAAAGACGAGAACGTGCATCAACCCCTATGCATAGATTACCCCAATGCCACCTCGAGAATCCGCGAGTTGAGTGCCAAAACACCTATCAAGCGAATCAATATGATACCCCATTGTAACCACGAGTATTTATATGCAAGACATATATCAAGTGCTCTCAAATCCATAAAAGTATTCATTCCGACAAATCGAAATCTCAAAGGGAAAACTCAATTCATCACAAGATAGAGAGGGGAAAACACCATATGATCCGACTATATTAACAAAGCCCGCGATACATCAAGATCGTGACATCTCTAGAACACGAGAGAGAGAGAGAGAGAGAGAGAGAGGGAGATTAAACACATAGCTACTGGTACAAACCCTCAGCCCCGAGGGTGGACTACTCCCTCCTCACTGTGGTGGCCGCCGGGATGATGAAGATGGCCACCGGTGATGATCTCCCCCTCCGGTGTCGCGACCGGTTTTTCCGGACTTTAATTTCCAGAAAATGGCCATCGAGCTCATCAGCACCAGGATTACTGTTAGCTGATGAGGCATCAACTTGATACAGAAATTCCAAGCAAAAATTTCAGAATATGTAATACAAGACCATTGTGGCCTATGAGTACATCGGATGGTTTCTAGTGGTTGGGGGCGGAAGCGGTTTGCGGATCATCTGAAAAGGGACTCCATTTCCCACGGGAACAGCTGACCGGGTTAACTCCTATCTTCACGAGGCGGCTATCACCGATTGCTAGGGTCCGAGGCCGTCCTCACGTCGCTTCTCTCCAGGCAAGAAAATCTGGCCAAGACAATAGCCAGGGACAAGCCAGTGAGTACTTTGAATGTACTCGCAAACATTAAGAACACAGGTATAATATAGCCACAGATGATCATGTATCAAAATATTATGCGATCACTCTGATCATTATGGGATAAGGTTCATGATGTATACGAGTAAATATTTAAGGAATGCATGGGCAATCAAACGAGTAAATGAAATAATAAAATGTGCCACAGTCGGGCGTCGGAGCGACACCACTTAAAGGGCTTTAAAAGAAATGCCACAGTCGGGCGTCGGAGCGACACCACTTAAAGGGCTTTAAAAGAAATGCCACAGTCGGGCATCTGAGCGACACCACATAAGGGGCTTTAAAAGAAATGCCACAATCGGGCGTCTGAGCGACGCCACATAAGGGGCTTTAAAAGAAATGCCACAATCGGGCGTCTGAGCGACGCCACATAAAGGGCTTTAAAGGAAACAATCATAGTGAATATCCCGGAGGTAGAACCATTCCAGAGATACTCGATCATAACAATAATATCACGGGTTAGTCAACAATAATAATAATCATAATTATCACAAGTCACAAGTAGTAAATTCCCGTTCTGGTTTAACAGTTTTACCTCCGAAGACCGACACTAAGACCGACACTTGACCCATCCCAGACTGAAATCCTTAACCATGGACGCGGCTATTCGAATAGGTTTAATCTCTGCAGAGGGGGTACTCTTTACCCACGAGTAACGGATTACTTTAGTCCATCGGGACTAATTCCGTCTACGGTCTTTTAATCGAAAACACACCTGACTTGCACACACCAGCTCAACTCACTGGTGTCTGGAATCACCCACGACACCTGTCAAGCAAACTCTAAGTGGGGAGGCTACAACCTCTACGTAGCATGGGATCAAATTTCTATTGCGCGCTCTAAGGGGTATCCCCCTCTCGGTCCCAACCGGATACACCCATGCCCCCGGACCAGGTGGCATGCCTACCGGATGCAGCCGATACCTTCCACCATGGCCTCTCTGTATGGTGTGTGCCAAGACAAGGGTTAACAACTTACTGAACCATACCCCACCTACGGTAGGGACCAGTGGCAGTACGAAACAAGCATGGGGGTTACCGGAACAAGACTCGATCTATGGCCGACTCAGGAGGCTTATCAATGTTCCCTGCATGGTTAGTACAACAAAAAGACTCCAACCAACAAATCACCACCCATTGTACCTTACCATGCCATACCGGATATAACCGTCCTGACGGAGACCGACGACAAGCTCATGCCTACCCAAGGCAAAGGCTTTTCCCGGATTCCTTTCCGGCATGCATGTAAGACACACGAGGATGATTACCATTACACGAGTATGCTTATTTCCAACAGCAAGGAAATCTCCAAAATGCATCCATGCAAAAGATCATATCACATGAAATAACACTACTCCGAAATAAGGTGGTGTTTATAAACGTGTCAATCATCACACTAACATATTATTCCGGGGTTCAGAATGCTTGCCTTAAAGGTGTGGAGAGGTGGGGGTGCTCTCCAAAACTTTTGAAAGTTTTCTTCCCTTCCAAAATCCTATTTTCAAAAATATGCAAATAACACATATTTCAAAGACAGCACAAAAAAATTGTTTGGAAAATTTTCAAATAAATCCTAAAATAAAATAGACAGAATTTGAGAAATGTAGGAAAAAGAATCAATTCATTTGGAGTTATATTTAAAGAGTTATGGATAGTCAAAGTTCTGGTCAAATCTGTTATTTAAATTAAAACAGAAAAGAAAACGTTTCAATTAAAAACGTGCACGCCGAAAGCGTATTTTTGGTTTACGCTTCCACTTACTCCAGCGTGGATCGCGCGTGGGTCACTGACAGTGGGTCCAGGGGGCCCACTAGTCAGGTTTGACTAGTCCTTTCTCCCTCTGCTTCCTCTGTCCCGAGCGGAGGCGGAGCTCCGGCGATCGTCGCCGGCGACTGGCGGCTCCTCGCGGGGCTCCGAGGGCGGGGATGGATCCGCCACTCCAGGGCGATCCTACCGGTGGTCGCCAGGCAGGTGGGGGCGGCGGGAGCTGCCGGCGGCGAGCTTCGCGGCGGAGGAGGCTTCGGGAGCAAAGTGATTTTTGGGCCACGGTGGTTCCCGATCAAAATTGAGTAGGGGGTTGGGTTCATGGGAGGAAGGGGAAGTTTCTGGTGAAGAGAACGGAGCGGGGGAGGCCTTGGTGGCGCTGGAACGGCCGGGGTAGTGGCGGCGGCTGGAGTTGCCGGAGACGGGGAAGAAAGCCTCCCTGGGTCGAATGCGAGCTAGGGGAGCGCCATTAGGGTGGCCTGAGGTCGCCTGCGTGCTCGGGGGAGTTCGGGGACCTCCCTTTATAGCACGTCCATGTTGGTTTGCGGCGGCCGGGTATAAGAACGGCGTCGAACCGCCTCTCTGTGCTGCAGGGCGACGTGGCGGCGACGAGCGCTAGTGGACATGGCTGCGGATGAGCTCGCGCTGCTCCAGGGGTAGGTGGCGAGTGCTGGGGGCTTGGGCGGCGCTGCCGTGGCAGGGGCGCACTGCCGACGCCGGCATACCGCCAAAAGCTCTGACGGCGGCGCTGTTGTCTGCCACGGCGGCTTGGCGCGTTGCTGCGAGGAGGGTAGTGCGTGGCGTGGCGCTGCAGAGCGGGCCAAAACCAGGGGGCCAGCGTGTCGGCTCGGGCGTGGTTCGTGCAATACCCGCGCTCTGGGCGCGTCCAATGCACGCACGGAAGGTGTTCGATACAATGCCGTGGCATGCTACAGGTCACAGGTGAGGTTGGCACGCAACAGGACTAGGTTAGAGATAGAGGGAAACCCAAGGGACAAGGTGGTTTGGTCAGGTGGTCAAGTTCATAATGCAAACAAAATCTCATAATAAAACTGATCATGCCCAGAGGGTGTTTGATAAAATGCTAAGGGCATTTAGGTAGTTCTTGGAGGGGTCAAATTCTCCAGATCAGTGTCTCTTTGGATGCACAAGAGGGCGGTGAGGTTAGTTTGGCAAAAGGAGAAACTTGTTAGTGCAAGTTTTGCAGAACTCCAAATCTGGACAGGAGGTGAAAGGCATTATTTTCATGAACCAAAATATGCCAATGGTTGCATGCTCCAAGACTTAGGAGTTTAACATGGAGGACTACAAGTAGGAGAAAGAATCAAGGGCTGAAGAGCAAGCAAAAATAAGGTTGCTGTGCAAACCATCATGTGGGACCAGAATGAAGATGAGGTTGTTTCACTCAAACTTTTCAAAGAACAACCCTGGATTTTTGCATATAATGGAATGATATGCTCCTACTGACATCCCAAAATTTTGGTGGAAGCTAGAAACAAATATTTAAAAGGGTTGTAGTGCAAAAGTGCCCACTGGACCAGAGAAGTAAAACATGTGCACAGCTCAAAATATTTTATGAATGAAAGTTATTTTAGTATAAAAGTGATTTAAAGACACCACCTGACACCTCCAATTTTTTGTGGGAATTATGAGTGAATTTATCAAATGGTTGCAATGCAAAAGTGGCCAAAAAAACCTGAATAAGCTCATTTTTCAGGAAAGAAGATCAAGTAAATTAATTATGTAATTAATCCTGCTGATTTAAGAAAAAAGTTTTCTTGAGAGGTTATACTAGTCAAATAACATATTTGAAAAGTTTCCTTTTTGGGAAAAACACAACAAGGAAGAAAATGATTTAAAGATGTGGCTCAGAAATTCAAAGTTTTAATCCCTGGCAAAAATTTTAAAACATCAAAACCATGCAAAAATTTTGGGGCGTCACAACACTAACCCCTAAAGAAAAATCTCGTCCTCGAGATTTGTTAAAAGCTATATTAAGAAACAATATGTGAATAAAAGTTGGTTACAGTGAGGGGCAATAAGTGGTGAAAAACCATAGTGTGAATACTGGTGCTGCGCGGAAAGATCTACGGTTCGGGACAAAAACGAGAGATTTCTACACTGGATATAAATTTAGAATGATTTCTAAATTTTAAATATACGCTGGTCGTACCCGAGAGCACAATGCCCTCTCTGGCTGATAAGTAGACCCGGGGCCCACAGTCAACCTCTTCTTCTCCCTCTGTCTCTTCTTCTTCCTCTCTCCCGCGTGCTTTCCCGCGCTTTCTCCACCGGCGACGCCTAGCACGTAGGGCATCTAGGCCGTACTGCGGTAGTGCGCGGCGTGCTAGTTGCCGGAGCAGCGTGCACTCACCTCGCGGGCCAGCGTGCTGTCGGCACTGCTCGCGGATTCGACTCCGAACACCGGCGATCGGGCGACGAGCGGCGTTGGTGGACTTCGCCCACCGTACACCGAGCTCGAGCTATAAAACGGCCGAGGTGTTTTCTCTCTTTATCCTCACATCTGGCCTTGCTTCTCCCCCTCCTTCTTCCTCCATTTCTGCTTACAAAAGCTCGGGCGAGGTTCTAATGGCGGAGGCGATGCCGGACTGGTACGCGATCCTGATTTGCGGAGGGCTGGCGACACTGCTGGGGTTCTCCATGCTCCTGTGTGCGATGATCCTCGACGATCGTCGCGATGCTGCTGCTCAGGTGTTGGCTCTCCGCGGTGGTGGTGATCACGAGGAGTAGGTGGGGTGTGCCGTGTGTTATTTATCGTTAGGAGAGTGGTTAGCCAGATGTAACATTGTTGCAAAGTTTTGCAAACAGTGTATGTGTGTGTCTGTGTTCGAGTGATTGCAGTTGTGAGTCTGCTGCCGTCGTTGCTCTGTGCGAAATAAAATAATCCAAGTCGTGAGAAGGTGCAGATGTATCGGCTCAGAGAAAAGATGTCTCATTCCAGGATTATTTGCGGAAGAAAACAATAATGCAACAGGATCACTCAATCATAAAGATTTACTCAATGCGCACACTCGGTTACCACGCACAAGTTACATCGGATAAATAAATGTTGCAATAATTTAAACGTAGCAGCGACGTCTATAATGCAAAGGGTAGTTGGACGGGGTCCCGAGAAAATGTTTCCGGCACTGGGACACATTTTTCCTCTATCGGGGAAAGTGGATTGACCAGTCGATGCACGTGTCTCTCCTGGTCGGGCCTCAGTGATCTGCCGATGGCGATCTGAGGATTTAAGTGTGCGAGGCTCTGGAGATAACCCATCACGCGTTGGGTCAAACTCTCTTTTGCGATGACGTACTGGACAAGGTTGGCCAGGACGGGGTCTCTTTCGATTCGCACACCGGGAAAAGATGTTACTCCTCCGGGCGCTGCACGGCTCGGGAAGTAATAATACCCTCGTTCGCTGGCATAAGGTACCGCGAATCGAAGGCGGGCAAGCGCTTCGTATGTTGCAGCCTCTACGGCCATCTGTGGGGTTGGCATAGATTTCCCCATGAAGGAGACCTCTGTTGGGTCTTGGGCGAAGTTTACGGGAGGGATGTGCACCGCTGCCCAATATCTCGAGGTGGAAGAGGTGATTCTCGATTTGAACAGCTCGTACTGGGGTGGCTGGGTAGCGCCCATGGTACTGCAGGTAAAATCCCACAATATCTTGACAAAACTACCCGGGGTTGCATCTGGGGTCCTTAGGTATATGCTGGGGCTCGGCATGGCAAGAAAAGGTTGTGAGGCTGGTGCACAGGATGAGAAGTGTGTGGCAAGGTCATGCGGTGGCCTCTTTATAGCACCGGAGCTGGGTCATTTTTTTACCGTGGTGATTGGTAAAGAAATTTCCAGCTCTGTTCCGTGGGTCGAAGTCAATGCCACAGATACACTTATTTCGCCGAGGTGACGTGTCACTGTGGGGGTTGTCGGGGAGGTTTTGGTAACTGCGCCAGGGATTGAAATCTCATACGCACCCTGGTGTAATCAGCCAAGGTTACTACTAAAGCAGAGGCATGACATCAAGCAGCGTTTATTCACATGGCCACACGGTTACAAAGCGAGGGTACACTGGAACTTGTTACAACTCGGGTTACTTAGTCTACCTCGTTTACATCCATGCGGGCATGCCTTGTGGATGTTGAGGCTCCTCCACGGTTCTCGCTGTCGGAATTAACTGGAGAGGGTTGAGGGGCTGCAGGCTCGGGGTAGCGATGATGGCCGTCTCGGGGATTGTTGGCCACAACCCCGTTGGAGTGTGCCCCCAATATGCGACGTAGCACTTCTAGGGTTATCGCAACACCTTGGCCGATGGCTGGGGTAGACCTCAGGGGCTCGATCGGTTGTCCAAACAGCACGACTGGGTTGTCGGCGTTGGGCTCGTCCTCTTCTCTTGCCGAGGCTCGACGAACCAGTTCTCCACGAGCTGCGATAAGATCAATTGTGACCTGATCGCACAGTTCTTCTAGTGCACTTACGTAGCATACTAGGTGCAACAATGCAGGATCTGTTTCGTGATCTCCATTGGCAACTTGGGGTGGTCTTCCGTACCCTTCACGTCTGGGGTAGTAGTGGCACGAGCGACAGTCAACTCGGGGCGACAAGTGCCGGAGATGAACTATAGCTTCTCGAGCAGTTAGTTGGATGGCTTGTGGCTCAAAGGAAGTTGTTCTTCCGGTGAACCTGTAGGGGCGCTCAGGTGCTAGACCCCTACCGTAGATGTGTACAGTGGCCCAGAATTGACGGCTTTCACCGCTTACGGGCCCTTGGTACACAACATATTCTGGGGGCTCTTCTAACGCATAGGCACGACGGGTGAGGTTTGCGAGTATGGTCACAAAACCTCCAAGGTTGGTTGCTGTGGTCTCATGGTGCACGATAGGACCAGGCATCGTGGCTCGGTTTAGGATAGCGGCTGTGTTGTGCTGGGTTGGGGCTAGCGTGCCCTTTTTACAGGAAAAAGGGGACGGAGTCTTCCTTCGTACGCTTGCGAGAAGGGACTATTTAGGGGGCCGGTCACTGGCGCGTGATCGACGGCTAGGTTGGTAGGTTGGGCACCGACTGCCAAAAGGTGTCGGGTCACTGTGGGGCTATCTTGCAGGAGAAGCTCGGCTGGGGTTTGGTTTGCCTAGGTTTTGTGACCTGGCTAAGATAGGATTAGCCAACGGTCAGGCTGGATCTGATACCAAGTCTGTCGCGACCGGTTTTTCCGGACTTCAATTTCCAGAAAATGGCCGTCGAGCTCATCAGCACCAGGATTACTGTTAGCTGATGAGGCATCAACTTGATACAGAAATTCCAAGCAAAAATTACAGAATATGTAATACAAGACCATTGTGGCCTATGAGTACATCGGATGGTTTCTAGTGGTTGGGGGCGGAAGCGGTTTGCGGATCATCTGAAAAGGGACTCCATTTCCCACGGGAACAGCTGACCGGGTTAACTCCTATCTTCACGAGGCGGCTATCACCGATTGCTAGGGTCCGAGGCCGTCCTCACGTCGCTTCTCTCCAGGCAAGAAAATCTGGCCAAGACAATAGCCAGGGACAAGCCAGTGAGTACTTTGAATGTACTCGCAAACATTAAGAACACAGGTATAATATAGCCACAGATGATCATGTATCAAAATATTATGCGATCACTCTGATCATTATGGGATAAGGTTCATGATGTATACGAGTAAATATTTAAGGAATGCATGGGCAATCAAACGAGTAAATGAAATAATAAAATGTGCCACAGTCGGGCGTCGGAGCGACACCACTTAAAGGGCTTTAAAAGAAATGCCACAGTCGGGCGTCGGAGCGACACCACTTAAAGGGCTTTAAAAGAAATGCCACAGTCGGGCATCTGAGCGACACCACATAAGGGGCTTTAAAAGAAATGCCACAATCGGGCGTCTGAGCGACGCCACATAAGGGGCTTTAAAAGAAATGCCACAATCGGGCGTCTGAGCGACGCCACATAAAGGGCTTTAAAAGAAACAATCATAGTGAATATCCCGGAGGTAGAACCATTCCAGAGATACTCGATCATAACAATAATATCACGGGTTAGTCAACAATAATAATAATCATAATTATCACAAGTCACAAGTAGTAAATTCCCGTTCTGGTTTAACAGTTTTACCTCCGAAGACCGACACTAAGACCGACACTTGACCCATCCCAGACTGAAATCCTTAACCATGGACGCGGCTATTCGAATAGGTTTAATCTCTGCAGAGGGGGTACTCTTTACCCACGAGTAACGGATTACTTTAGTCCATTGGGACTAATTCCGTCTACGGTCTTTTAATCGAAAACACACTTGACTTGCACACACCAGCTCAACTCACCGGTGTCTGGAATCACCCACGACACCTGTCAAGCAAACTCTAAGTGGGGAGGCTACAACCTCTACGTAGCATGGGATCAAATTTCTATTGCGCGCTCTAAGGGGTATCCCCCTCTCGGTCCCAACCGGATACACCCATGCCCCCGGACCAGGTGGCATGCCTACCGGATGCAGCCGGTACCTTCCACCATGGCCTCTCTGTATGGTGTGTGCCAAGACAAGGGTTAACAACTTACTGAACCATACCCCACCTACGGTAGGGACCAGTGGCAGTACGAAACAAGCATGGGGGTTACCGGAACAAGACTCGATCTATGGCCGACTCAGGAGGCTTATCAATGTTCCCTGCATGGTTAGTACAACAAAAAGACTCCAACCAACAAATCACCACCCATTGTACCTTACCATGCCATACCGGATATAACCGTCCTGACGGAGACCGACGACAAGCTCATGCCTACCCAAGGCAAAGGCTTTTCCCGGATTCCTTTCCGGCATGCATGTAAGACACATGAGGATGATTACCATTACACGAGTATGCTTATTTCCAACAGCAAGGAAATCTCCAAAATGCATCCATGCAAAAGATCATATCACATGAAATAACACTACTCTGAAATAAGGTGGTATTTATAAACGTGTCAATCATCACACTAACATATTATTCCGGGGTTCAGAATGCTTGCCTTAAAGGTGTGGAGAGGTGGGGGTGCTCTCCAAAACTTTTGAAAGTTTTCTTCCCTTCCAAAATCCTATTTTCAAAAATATGCAAATAACACATATTTCAAAGACAGCACAAAAAAATTGTTTGGAAAATTTTCAAATAAATCCTAAAATAAAATAGACAGAATTTGAGAAATGTAGGAAAAAGAATCAATTCATTTGGAGTTATATTTAAAGAGTTATGGATAGTCAAAGTTCTGGTCAAATCTGTTATTTAAATTAAAACAGAAAAGAAAACGTTTCAATTAAAAACGTGCACGCCGAAAGCGTATTTTTGGTTTACGCTTCCACTTACTCCAGCGTGGATCACGCGTGGGTCACTGACAGTGGGTCCAGGGGGCCCACTAGTCAGGTTTGACTAGTCCTTTCTCCCTCTCCTTCCTCTGTCCCGAGCGGAGGCGGAGCTCCGGCGATCGTCACCGGCGACTGGCGGCTCCTCGCGGGGCTCCGAGGGCGGGGATGGATCCGCCACTCCATGGCGATCCTCCCGGTGGTCGCCAGGCAGGTGGGGGCGGCGGGAGCTGCCGGCGGCGAGCTTCGCGGCGGAGGAGGCTTCGGGAGCAGAGTGATTTTTGGGCCACGGTGGTTCCCGATCAAAATTGAGTAGGGGGTTGGGTTCATGGGAGGAAGGGGAAGTTTCTGGTGAAGAGAACGGAGCGGGGGAGGCCTTGGTGGCGCTGGAACGGCCGGGGTAGTGGCGGCGGCTGGAGTTGCCGGAGACGGGGAAGAAAGCCTCCCTGGGTCGAATGCGAGCTAGGGGAGCGCCATTAGGGTGGCCTGAGGTCGCCTGCGTGCTCGGGGGAGTTCGGGGACCTCCCTTTATAGCACGTCCATGTTGGTTTGCGGCGGCCGGGTATAAGAACGGCGTCGAACCGCCTCTCTGTGCTGCAGGGCGACGTGGCGGCGACGAGCGCTAGTGGACATGGCTGCGGATGAGCTCGCGCTGCTCCAGGGGTAGGTGGCGAGTGCTGGGGGCTTGGGCGGCGCTGCCGTGGCAGGGGCGCACTGCCGACGCCGGCATACCGCCAAAAGCTCTGACGGCGGCGCTGTTGTCTGCCACGGCGGCTTGGCGCGTTGCTGCGAGGAGGGTAGTGCGTGGCGTGGCGCTGCAGAGCGGGCCAAAACCAGGGGGCCAGCGTGTCGGCTCGGGCGTGGTTCGTGCAATACCCGCGCTCTGGGCGCGTCCAATGCACGCACGGAAGGTGTTCGATACAATGCCGTGGCATGCTACAGGTCACAGGTGAGGTTGGCACGCAACAGGACTAGGTTAGAGATAGAGGGAAACCCAAGGGACAAGGTGGTTTGGTCAGGTGGTCAAGTTCATAATGCAAACAAAATCTCATAATAAAACTGATCATGCCCAGAGGGTGTTTGATAAAATGCTAAGGGCATTTAGGTAGTTCTTGGAGGGGTCAAATTCTCCAGATCAGTGTCTCTTTGGATGCACAAGAGGGTGGTGAGGTTAGTTTGGCAAAAGGAGAAACTTGTTAGTGCAAGTTTTGCAGAACTCCAAATCTGGACAGGAGGTGAAAGGCATTATTTTCATGAACCAAAATATGCCAATGGTTGCATGCTCCTAGACATAGGAGTTTAACATGGAGGACTACAAGTAGGAGAAAGAATCAAGGGCTGAAGAGCAAGCAAAAATATGGTTGCTGTACAAACCATCATGTGGGACCAGAATGAAGATGAGGTTGTTTCACTCAAACTTTTCAAAGAACAACCCTGGATTTTTGCATATAATGGAATGATATGCTCCTACTGACATCCCAAAATTTTGGTGGAAGCTAGAAACAAATATTTAAAAGGGTTGTAGTGCAAAACTTGCCCACTGGACCAGAGAAGTAAAACAGGTGCACAGCTCAAAATATTTTATGAATGAAAGTTATTTTAGTATAAAAGTGATTTAAAGACACCACCTGACACCTCCAAATTTTTGTTGGAATTATGAGTGAATTTATCAAATGTTTGCAATGCAAAAGTGGCCAAAAAAAACCTGAATAAGCTCATTTTTCAGGAAAGAAGATCAAGTAAATTAATTATGTAATTAATCCTGCTGATTTAAGAAAAAAGTTTTCTTGAGAGGTTATACTAGTCAAATAACATATTTGAAAAGTTTCCTTTTTGGGAAAAACACAACAAGGAAGAAAATGATTTAAAGATGGGGCTCAGAAATTCAAAGTTTTAATCCCTGGCAAAAAATTTAAAACATCAAAACCATGCAAAAATTTTGGGGCCTCACATCCGGTAGGGTCCCGGAACAGGGTCTAGATTTGTTTTCGTGGATACAAAGGCTTGCGGCGGTGAAACTTCCGATCTAGGGTAACCCCGAGGGGTTTTTGGATATTTGACGTTTTATAGGGCGAAGAGGGGGCACGGGAGACCACCGAGGTGGGCACAACCCACCTGGGCGCGCCTGGGCCCCAGGCGCGCCCTGGTGGGTTGTCTCCCCCTCGGGGTTGAAGGAAATATGCCCTAGAGGCAATAATAAAGTTATTATTTATTTCCTTATTTCATGATGAATGTTTATTATTCATGCTAGAATTGTATTAACCGGAAACATAATACATGTGTGAATACATAGACAAATAGAGTGTCACTAGTATGCCTCTACTTGACTAGCTCGTTGATCAAAGATGGTTATGTTTCCTAACCATAGACATGAGTTGTCATTTTATTAACGGGATCACATCATTAGGAGAATGATGTGATTGACTTGACCCATTCCGTTAGCTTAGCACTTGATCGTTTAGTATGTTGCTATTGCTTTCTTCACGACTTATACATGTTCCTATGACTATGAGATTATGCAACTCCCGTTTACTGGAGGAACACTTTGTGTGCTACCAAACGTCACAACATAACCGGGTGATTATAAAGGTACTCTACAGGTGTCTCCGAAGGTACTTGTTGGGTTTGCGTATTTCGAGATTAGGATTTGTCACTCCGATTGTTGGAGAGGTATCTCTGGGCCCACTCGGTAATGCACATCACTATAAGCCTTGGAAGCACTGCAACTAATGAGTTAGTTGTGGGATGATGTATTACGGAATGATTAAAGAGACTTGCCGGTAACGAGATTGAACTAGGTATTGAGATACCGACGATCGAATCTCAGGCAAGTAACATACCGATGATAAAGGGAACAACGTATGTTGTCATGCGGTCTGACCGATAAAGATCTTCGTAGAATATGTGGGAGCCAATATGAGCATCCAGGTTCCTCTATTGGTTATTGACCGGAGACGTGTCTCGGTCATGTCTACATAATTCTCGAACCCGTAGGGTCCGCAAGCTTAAAGTTTCGATGACGGTTATATTATGAGTTTATGTGTTTTGATATACCGAAGGACTTCGGAGCCTCGGATGAGATCGGGGACATAACGAGGAGTCTCGAAATGGTCGAGACATAAAGATCGATATATTGGACGACTATATTCGGACATCGGAAAGGTTCCGAGTGATTCGGGTATTTTTGGGAGTACCGGGGAGTTACGGGAATTCGTATTGGGCCTTAATTGGCCATACGGGAAAGGAGAGAAAGGCCTCAAAGGGTGACCGCACCCTTCCCCATGGGCTGGTCTGAATTGGACTAGGGAGGGGGGGCGCCCCCTTCCTTCCTTCTCCTTTTGTCTTCCCTTTCCTTCCCTCCTACTCCTACTACTTGGAAGGGTTCCTAGTTATACTAGGAAAGGGGGAATCCTACTCGCGATGGGAGTAGGACTCCCCTAGGGCGCGCCATAGAGAGGGTCGGCCCTCCCCCTCCTCCACTCCTTTATATACGGGGGCAGGGGGGCACCCCATAGACACAACAATTAATCATTGATCTCTTAGCCGTGTGCGGTGCCCCCCTCCACCATAGTCCACCTCGATAATACTGTAGCGGTGCTTGGGCGAAGCCCTGCATCGGTAGAACATCAACATCGTCACCACGCCGCCGTGCTGACGAAACTCTCCCTCAACACTCGGCTGGATCAGAGTTCGAGGGACGTCATCGGGCTGAACGTGTGCTGAACTCGGAGTTGCCGTACGTTCGGTACTTGATCAGTCGGATCGTGAAGACGTACGACTACATCAACCGCGTGTTGCTAACGCTTCCGCTTTCGGTCTACGAGGGTACGTGGACAACACTCTCCCCTCTCGTTGCTATGCATCACCATGATCTTGCGTGTGCGTAGGAATTTTTTTGAATTTACTACGTTCCCTAACAGTGGCATCCGAGCCTGGTTTTATGTGTTGATGTTATTTGCACGAGTAGAACACAAGTGAGTTGTGGGCGATATAAGTCATACTGCTTACCAGCATGTCATACTTTGGTTCGGCGGTATTGTTGGATGAAGCGGCCCGGACCGACATTACGCATACGCTTACGCGAGACTGGTTCTACCGACGTGCTTTGCACACAGGTGGCTGGCGGGTGTCAGTTTCTCCAACTTTAGTTGAACCGAGTGTAGCTACGCCCGGTCCTTGCGAAGGTTAAAACTGTTGGGGAACATAGTAATTTCAAAAAAATTCCTACGCACACACAAGATCATGGTGATGCATAGCAACGAGAGGGGAGAGTGTTGTCTACGTACCCTCGTAGACCGAAGCGGAAGCGTTGACGCAACGTAGAGGAAGTAGTCGTACGTCTTCCCGGTCCAACCGATCCAAGCACCGTTACTCCAGCACCTCCGAGTTCTTGGCACATGTTCAGCTCGATGACGCTCCCCAAGCTCCGATCCAGCAAAGCTTCGGGGAGGAGTTCCGTCAGCACGACGGCGTGGTGACGATCTTGATGTTCTACCGTCGCAAGGCTTCGCCTAAGCACCGCTACAATATGACCGAGGTGTAATATCGTGGAGGGGGGCACCGTACACGGCTAAGGAACGATCACGAAGATCAACTTGTGTGTTCTAGGGTGCCCCCTGCCCCCGTATATAAAGGAGGGAGGGGGAGGTGCGGCCGGCCCCATTGGGGTGCGCCTGGAGGAGTCCTACTCCCACCGGGAGTAGGACTCCCCCCTCTTGCCTTGTTGGAGAAGGAAAGGGGGAAGGGGAAGAGGAAAAGGGGGGCGCCGCCCCCCTTCCTTGTCCTATTCGGACTAGAGGGGGAGGGGGCATGCGGCCTGCCCTGGCTGGCCCTCCTCTTCTCCCTTAAGGCCCATGTAGGCCCAATAACCCCCGGTGGGGTCCGTTAACCCCCCGGTACTCCGATAAAATCCCGATTTCACCCGGAACGATTCCGATATCCAAATATAGGCTTCCAATATATCGATCTTTATGTCTCGACCATATCGAGACTCCTCGTCATGTCCATGATCACATCCGGGACTCCGAACAAACTTCGGTACATCAAAATACATAAACTCATAATGAAACTGTCATCGTAACGTTAAGCGTGCGGACCCTACGGTTCGAGAATGATTTAGACATGACCGAGACACATCTCCGGTCGATAACCAATAGCGGAACCTGGATGCTCATATTGGTTCCTACATATTCTACGAAGATCTTTATCGGTCAGACCGCATAACAACATACGTTGTTCCCTTTGTCATCGGTATGTTACTTGCCCGAGATTCGATCGTCGGTATCCTATACCTAGTTCAATCTCGTTACCGGCAAGTCTCTTTACTCATTCCGTAATACATCATCCCGCAACTAACTCATTAGTTGCAATGCTTGCAAGGCTTAAGTGATGTGCATTACCGAGAGGGCCCAGAGATACCTCTCCGACATTCGGAGTGACAAATCCTAATCTCGAAATACGCCAACCCAACAAGTACCTTCAGAGACACCTGTAGAGCACCTTTATAATCACCCAGTTACGTTGTGATGTTTGGTAGCACACAAAGTGTTCCTCCGGTAAACGGGAGTTGCATAATCTCATAGTCATAGGAACATGTATAAGTCATGAAGAAAGCAATAGCAACAAACTAAACGATCAAGTGCTAAGCTAACGGAATGGGTCAAGTCAATCAGATCATTCATCTAATGATGTGATCCCATTAATCAAATAACAACTCTTTGTCTGTGGTTAGGAAACATAACCATCTTTGATTAATGAGCTAGTCAAGTAGAGGCATACTAGTGACACTCTGTTTGTCTATGTATTCACACATGTATTATGTTTTCGATTAATACAATTCTAGCATGAATAATAAACATTTATCATGAAATAAGGAAATAAATAATAACTTTATTATTGCCTCTAGGGCATATTTCCTTCAGTCTCCCACTTGCCCTAGAGTCAATAATCTAGATTACACAGTAATGATTCTAACACCCATGGAGTCTTGGTGCTGATCATGTTTTGCTCGTGGAAGAGGCTTAGTCAACGGGTCTGCTACATTCAGATCCGTATGTATCTTGCAAATTTCTATGTCTCCCACCTGGACTAGATCCCGGATGGAATTGAAGCATCTCTTGATGTGCTTGGTTCTCTTGTGAAATCTGGATTCCTTCGCTAAGGCAATTGCTCCAGTATTGTCACAACAGATTTTCATTGGACCCAATGCACTAGGTATGACACCTAGATCGGATATGAACTCCTTCATCCAGACTCCTTCATTTGCTGCTTCCGAAGCAGCTATGTATTCCGCTTCACACGTAGATCCTGCCATGACGCTTTGTTTGGAACTGCGCCAACTGACAGCTCCACCATTTAAAGTAAACACGTATCTGGTTTGCGATTTAGAATCGTCCGGATCAGTGTCAAAGCTTGCATCAACGTAACCATTTACGATGAGCTCTTTGTCACCTCCATATACGAGAAACATATCCTTAGTCCTTTTTAGGTATTTCAGGATGTTCTTGACCGCTGTCCAGTGATCCACTCCTGGATTACTTTGGTACCTCCCTGCTAGACTTATAGCAAGTCACGCATCAGGTCTGGTACACATCATTGCATACATAATAGAGCCTATGGCTGAAGCATAGGGAACATCTTTCATTTTCTCTCTATCTTCTGCAGTGGTCGGGCATTGAGTCTTACTCAACTTCACACCTTGTAACACAGGCAAGAACCCTTTCTTTGCTTGATCCATTTTGAACTTCTTCAAAACTTTGTCAAGGTATGTGCTTTGTGAAAGTCCAATTAAGCGTCTTGATCTATCTCTATAGATCTTAATGCCCAAAATGTAAGCAGCTTCACCGAGGTCTTTCATTGAAAAACTCTTATTCAAGTATCCCTTTATGCTATCTAGAAATTCTATATCATTTCCAATAGGTAATATGTCATCCACATATAATATTAGAAATGCTATAGAGCTCCCACTCACTTTCTTGTAAATACAGGCTTCTCCAAAAGTCTGTATAAACCCAAATGCTTTGATCACACTATCAAAGCGTTTATTCCAACTCCGAGAGGCTTGCACCAGTCCATGAATGGATCGCTGGAGCTTGCACACTTTGTTAGCTCCCTTTGGATTGACAAAACCTTCTGGTTGCATCATATACAACTCTTCTTCCAGAAATCCATTCAGGAATGCAGTTTTGACATCCATTTGCCAAATTTCATAGTCATAAAATGCGGCAATTGCTAACATGATTCGGACAGACTTAAGCATCGCTACGTGTGAGAAGGTCTCATCGTAGTCAATCCCTTGAACTTGTCGAAACCCTTTTGCAACAAGTCGAGCTTTGTAGACAATAACATTACCCTCAACGTCAGTCTTCTTCTTGAAGATCCATTTATTCTCAATTGCTTGCCGATCATCGGGCAAGTCAACCAAAGTCCACACTGAAGGAAATATGCCCTAGAGGCAATAATGAAGTTATTATTTATTTCCTTATTTCATGATAAATGTTTATTATTCATGCTAGAATTGTATTAACCGGAAACATAATACATGTGTGAATACATAGACAAACAGATTGTCACTAGTGTGCCTCTACTTGACTAGCTCATTAATCAAAGATGGTTATGTTTCCTAACCATAGACAAAGAGTTGTTATTTGATTAATGGGATCACATCATTAGATGAATGATCTGATTGACTTGACCCATTCCGTTAGCTTAGCACTTGATCGTTTAGTTTGTTGCTATTGCTTTCTTCATTACTTATACATGTCCCTATGACTATGAGATTATGCAACTCCCGTTTACCGGAGGAACACTTTGTGTGCTACCAAACGTCACAATGTAACTGGGTGATTATAAAGGTGCTCTACAGGTGTCTCCGAAGGTACTTGTTGGGTTGGCGTATTTCGAGATTAGGATTTGTCACTCCGAATGTCGGAGAGGTATCTCTGGGCCCTCTCGGTAATGCACATCACTTAAGCCTTGCAAGCATTGCAACTAATGAGTTAGTTGCGGAATGATGTATTACAGAACGAGTAAAGGGACTTGCCGGTAACGAGATTGAACTAGGTATTGGATACCGACGACAGAATCTCGGGCAAGTAACATACCGATGACAAAGGGAACAACGTATGTTGTTATGCGGTCTGACCGATAAAGATATTCGTACAATATGTAGGAGCCAATATGGGCATCCAGGTCCCGCTATTGGTTATTGACCGGAGACGTGTCTCGGTCATGTCTACATTGTTCTCGAACCGTAGGGTCCGCACGCTTAAGGTTTCGATGACAGTTATATTATGAGTTTATGAGTTTTGATGTACTAAAGGAGTTCGGAGTCCCGGATGAGATCGGGGACATGACGAGGAGTCTCGAAATGGTCGAGACGTAAAGATCGATATATTGGACGACTATATTCGTACTTCGGAAAGGTTCCGAGTGATTCGGGTATTTTTCGGAGTACCGGGGAGTTACGGGAATACGGGGAAGAGTATTGGGCCTTAATGGGCTTTAGTGGGAAGGACCCAGGAGGTGTCGCGCGCCCCTCCCAAGCCCAGTCCGAATTGGACAAGGGGTTTGGGGCGTGGCGCCCTCTCCCTTCCTTCTCCACTTCCCTCCTTTCCCCCCTTCTCCTAGTTGGACTAGGAAAGAAGGAGTCCTACTCCCGGTGGAAGTAGGACTCCCCTTGGCGCGCCCCCTCCTAGGCCGGCTGTCGTGGTTTTGTCATGGCAGATGTCCTAGTGTCAGGACTTAGTCGCGAGGCCAACGCATCTATGTGGTAGCTTGAGAGGGGTTGAGTGGGACGAGAGATGCAGGGCGGATCAACACGCAAGACAAGGGTTTAGACAGCTTCGGGCCCCGGGAAATATCATCCGGTAAAAACCCTACATGCTGTTTGAGGCTAGGTCTCATTATCATCCTGAGGGAGACGCCGTAAACCGGCTCTTGTGTCTAGCCCTAGAGATTATTGATTGCTTGTAGCTTGTAGGTTTTAACTTCTAACCTGTCCCTCTTTGGGGAGCCCTGCCCCTCCTTATATATGCTGAAGGGGCGGTTTACATGTGGAGTCCTATTGGGATTAGGACTAGTCTATCTCTAATACAAACCGGATACAAGTCCTGGCTTTAACTCCTTGTAAGGCAAATATTCCTTTCCTCTTAAACCGGCCCTCAATAGTTGAACCGGCCTTCCTGAACCGCCAGACGGGCCACCGGGTCTTGTCGCTCCTCTGACCCGTCCGTCGGGTTACCAGTGAGTTACAACGTCCCGACGGGTTGCTGGTAAACCGCCAGGTCTGGGCGGGTCACCAGACGAATATCGCCAAGTCCGGCCGGGTTAACTTCCGGCCGGTTTACACCGCGGGGTATATCCCCGACATTAGCCCCCAAGTTTAGCTTGGATTTATCCATGGTAAACTTATGCTGCAAATAAACACCAGAACAAATTCGACAGGTTGTGCTCCGGGTTAAGAATTTTTGTGAACCGACACCTGATCGTCCTTAAGTCCTTGTCATTTCCTCCTCCTAGAAAATCCGGGTCAATAACCAGCTTCATACTCAATTTGCTGACATTGGTTTCTCACAGAAAAAATATTGTGAAGAATAATCCACTTGAGTCGGGTTCCAAAGCACCGGTTTAAGAAATATTGGTCTTGAAATATTCATCTGATATTCAGCCGGTTTTGAAGATGATCCCGGTCTTGAAAACTTGCCGGTTTATCATTACCAAATGGCCGGGTTATAAAAACTGATGATCCCGGATTATGATTGTTGCAGACACCGGGTCATAATGATTGGCTCAAAACAGAAAATTGGAAGATATTTCTCCCTTATATCCATATTACCTGTAGCCCCCAAGTGTCGGGTTGTCATGCTTGCAGCAACCTGGGACTTGTAATTGACTGATGCCCATAAAACTTCAACCAATGTAGCCCCCAAGGGCCGGGTCAATAAGATAATATTGAGCTGGGACTTTGATATACACTTCAATGAAAATAACATCATATGATGTAACCCCCATCATGGGGCTTGAATCCATGTCCACAGGGTTAAGAGCCTTTGTGCTTTACCAACTGAGCAGTGGACCCTTCAATATAATGGATAAAAAAAACTTTGTACCTTGAATAGTTGACAGGAGCAATTGGTAGCCCCCAAGGGCCAGCTCATTACAATGTGATGAGTTGGGTCTTTCAATAAAATGAGCAAAAATGACTTTGCATTAGCCCCCAAGTGTCATGGTGCATGCTTGCAGCGACATGAGACTTGCATATTTGATATAATCTCAACTTTGAATAATGTAGCCCCCAAGTGCCGGGTTGTAAGCCTGCAGCGACTCGGGACTATTCCTTCAATTATAGAAAATGATAACCATTGCGCTAAAGCGACTTTGAAAACCTTAATCATAATATTAATAACCATAATAAAAATCCAGCCATGTTGGCTATTTGAATAATATAATCCGGTATGAAAACATCATTCATTCAATACCATAATCAAAATTTAGCCAAGTTTGGCTATTTGAATAACCCAATGATTTATAAGCGCAGAATTCCAATGGCGCAATCCAAATATATACTGGCGACTTATAGTCCAAAGCCAGGCCAGTTTAATAAACACCGGAGAATTTCTCATCATAGACTCGCGATTTAGCGTCTTAAAGCCAGGCCGGTTTAACAAACACCGGAATTTATCATCATATTTTATTCAACCTGTTTCTGTGACATTGAATCACATCGTTGGTTTACCAACTTTTGTAGTAAGAGTGATAATCCCAATCTTGAATACTGATAACTCCTTCCATATTGAGCCAGTTCATGATAAACCGTATCGGGTTGTGATAGACACCGGATTATCCATATATAATACTGGAAACTCGTAGTCAAACCAGACCGGGTTAATAATCGCCGGATTATAATTTGATCATGTACTGACAACCTGTAGTTGAAAGCCGAGCCGGGTTGATAAACACCGGTTTACTCCATAATAGGATGGTAATAGAAAATCAAACCGGGCAGATAATCTCCGGTCTAAAAATGGACCGTGTTCCGCCAATTTAGCTGTTTGAACCGGTACAAAATATTGTCGGTTTAAAAAACGCAAATAAAATAGCAACTTCTCAAAAAAGGCTTTTAAAGCAAAAGCAATGGCAACAATTTTTTGCAAAAGAAGAGCTCTACTGAGCTTGGTCAGATGGAATTACCATGGTCAGACGCAACCAAGCCCCCCGAAGGCGTAGCAATGGTGCCAGTCAGCCAGGACCCCGAAATGACGCGTGGCGTTACGCCGGCCAAGTGGCATTGCATTGGTTTGGATTCGACCAAGCCCCCAAGTGACTCAGTGGCCTAGGGCCGATCAAGTGGCATTGCATTGGTTCGGACACGACCAAGCCCCCAAATGACTTATTGGCTGTTTAAAAGCCGATCAGAAGGCATTACCATCATCAAGACATGACCGAGCTCCCATAAGGTGTAACTACGGTTCAAGTCGATTAGGTCCCCAACTGACTTAGTGGCAAATGTGCCAGCCAGAAGGCATTACCGTCGTCAAGACATGACCAAGCTCCCAGGAGGTGTAGCTACGGTTCAAGTCGACTAGGTCCCCAACTGACTTAGTGGCAAATGTGCCAGCCAGAAGGCATTACCGTCATCAAGACATGACCAAGCTCCCAGGAGGTGTAGCTACGGTTCAAGTCGACTAGGTCCCCAACTGACTTTGTTGCTCTTCTGTGAAGCGACCTCAAGGGGTAAACCGGAGGTTGCCCTAAAGCGAATCCACTCCGTGTAGCCACACATGATATAAAGAATAGATACCCCGCTTTACAAAGCGGGAGCCCCCATGTGATAAATAATATGTCAAGCCAATAAGGCCGGATACCCATGTTTGAACCGCGCATCATGGCAGCAGGTCCTCTTCGGTAATTTTTAACTTTTTTGCAAGAGGTAAATTCTTCTTGAACCGGGATCTTGAACCGGATATTGAAAGCTTCAAAGCTGTGGGAGACATCTTTCCCTTGAACCGGATTTTAAACCGGAATCTTCATTTTCAGCCGGAAATTTTCTGACGGCCTTTAAACTCGAACTTGCGAGAAGTTAATTCCTTTTTGAACCGGACATTGTTAAACCGGATTTGGGAGCTTCAGAGCTGTGGAAGACAGATTTCCATTAAACCGGATCGTAAACCGGATATCTGAGAGCTTCAGTGAGACTGACTTCCCTTGAACCGGATTTTAAACCGGAATCCTTTGTGATGATCCGGAACTTCTTCATTGAGCCAGGATTTTGTAGCTGTCACATGCTTTCTAAGCTGGAAATTTTCTAACGGCCTCCAAATAACAGTAGCCTCCGTGACCGGGTTATCTTTCCCTTCATCGTCCTGGGTTTTTTAAACCGGCTGAAACTAGCAATATTTGCTGAGTCATGTCATCGTAGCCCCCAAGTCTCAAGGTGACTCGAGGAGTTGGCTTTGAGATTCTCCATATTTGACCGTGATATAAACCGGCATAACTTGTATATCATTGGTGTTGATAGCACGATGTGAATCCACAGAAGGTTGAGGTGACTGCGGCGGGTTATAAATGATCCCATATGAACCGTGTCAGCAACTCGGCCAATGGTTCCTTCCAACTGGCAATTTTGAAGTTTTAACCAAAACTGTAGTGGCGGTGACTTGTGCGCCTACCCATTGAGCCATCCAGTGCAAAACGGTGGTTGATGATAATTTATCTCCAATTTGAAAGAAAATCGGGCTACCCAAGCTGTGACTTGCCCATATCCAATAAGGAGCTCATGCAGTCAGGTGCGGCCCGGTATGTTGATGTAGACCAGGCCGCGACAAACGGATAGCAAAGACGACCGCGGCTTCCGAGGCGGCTCAGACAGATGAGTCGGCCGGAGCGTTGTAAACCGGTGCGGGCGGGAGAATCGGCCGCGGCGTTGTAAGCCGGTGCCGACGGGGGAAATCAGCTGTATGCTGATGTAGACCGGACTGCGGGGGATGGCAGCCTGTGCACGCGCTATTGGGTAATTTGCATGGTCCTGACGAGTTGACGCAGACTGGATCGCGATATAAACCGGCACGGGTTATCCAATAGCTCAGCGATGTAATAATCCCCTTTTTGCAATAGACAATTTGTCCTGCATCGGAAAACTTGCAAGCCAGAGTATTTTCTCTTTTTAAAGAAAGCAATACATATTACGAAAATATAATGGATGGATTTCACCTGATATGTTAGCCAGAAAATATCCACCGCGGAGTTGATGATCACCACAGTGAAACTGAAATCAATCACGGACGAGTCGTCCATGCGAGCAAACGGATGAATCGGCCACGGCGTTGTAAACCGGTGCGGACGAGCAAGTTGCCCTCCGTGTTGTAAACCGGTGCAGACGCCGGAACCGGTGGCCGGGGCGGACGGGCGAGTCAACCGGCGTGTCGACGTAAACCGGACCGCGATACTCGTGTCCGTGAATGGCATAAAAATTGTCCTGTGCAAAAATATTACAAGACAGAGTAACTGTTCGGAGACAGATTATTGTACACAGATAAAATAGATAGGATGGGTATCACCTGATATTTTTTATCGGATGAGCACAGACGCTCATTCCGGATAAGTACATCTTGCTCTGCGGCCAACTCAGCCCTGAAACCTGAACCGTGTATGCGCTTGGTCCAGTAACTTGCACCCAGTCTCCGGTTTTCTAGATGTGTGAGGGCATCTGTCAACCCTGGTGGTTTTTTTTTGACTATTAGAGTAGTGACAGCTGCAACCCGGCACCAGTCGGGATGACTGGCGGGTTGGCCAGCGCGGGCGGGTCGTCTGTAATGGAGACGGCGGTTTGACCGCGGCAACTTGGCACGCAACAACATAGGCGGGTTTAGTGATCCGGTCAGCCCGGTTCGGACGGCGGTAGCGGTGGGTCAACGGAGCAGGAGGCGGCTCACCCGCGGTGTAAGCGGGTTGGCCACTTGGGGTGCGCCTGGTGGTTTGGCAACATAGTAGCTCGACTCAGGAGATGGTAAAGTGAATCCGGAGCGGTTTTAGCGCGACTTGAGATTCTCCAGTGGCGAACGGAGCAAAGCAGCTGGCTGTGATTCGGAACAGAGACCAAACCGGAAACTTGGGGCCGCTCGGTCCGAAGAAAAAACGGCAGCATGCAGCCATGTATTTACTCTGACCGTCACGTGACCGAGTACTAATTAAAATAGTACAATTGCTACTGTTGTCTTGTATGAACAGAGGTGTCTTCCCATTGTTTTAAGGATCCACAGTTGGTCCGATTCCTTCGTGTGTATGCATCTTCATTGGTCGATCCGAGGAAAACGAGGATTCCAGCGATTTGACAGCTTGTAGGACTCGGTGTACAAACGAAAATCAATCTCCTGTCGACGGATCGTGTCGTGCCGCCGACGGCGCACAGAGCATCAAACCCTAATTAGTTTCATCTCAATCTAGTAAACTTGCACTTGATGCAGATCCTTCTGAACCGGCTCATCTTCATCCAAATAAATTGCAAACTTCTCAATCTCTAGAAGAAATCCCTCCAAGAACTCAGCACCACCGCGCGCTAGCCCCACGGTGGGCGCCAACTGTCGTGGTTTTGTCACGGCAGATGTCCTAGTGTCAGGACTTAGTCGCGAGGCCAACGCATCTATGTGGTAGCTTGAGAGGGATTGAGTGGGACGAGAGACGCAGGGCGGATCAACACGCAAGACAAGGGTTTAGACAGCTTCGGGCCCCGGGAAATATCATCCGGTAAAAACCCTACATGCTGTTTGAGGCTAGGTCTCATTATCATCCCGAGGGAGACGCCGTAAACCGGCTCTTGTGTCTAGCCCTAGAGATTATTGATTGCTTGTAGCTTGTAGGTTTTAACTTCTAACCTGTCCCTCTTTGGGGAGCCCTGCCCCTCCTTATATATGCTGAAGGGGCGGTTTACATGTGGAGTCCTATTGGGATTAGGACTAGTCTATCTCTAATACAAACCGGATACAAGTCCTGGCTTTAACTCCTTGTAAGGCAAATATTCCTTTCCTCTTAAACCGGCGCTCAATAGTTGAACCGGCCTTCCTGAACCGCCAGACGGGCCACCGGGTCTTGTCGCTCCTCTGACCCGTCCGTCGGGTTACCAGTGAGTTACAACGTCCCGACGGGTTGCTGGTAAACCGCCAGGTCTGGGCGGGTCACCAGACGAATATCGCCAAGTCCGGCCGGGTTAACTTCCGGCCGGTTTACACCGCGGGGTATATCCCCGACACCGGCCGCCCATCCTCCCTTGCTCCTTTATATACGGGGGCAGGGGGCACCCCATAGACACACAAGTTGATCTTCGTGATCGTTCCTTAGCCGTGTGCAGTGCCCCCCTCCACGATATTACACCTCGGTCATATTGTAGCGGTGCTTAGGCGAAGCCCTGCGACGGTAGAACATCAAGATCGTCACCACGCCATCGTGCTGACGGAACTCCTCCCCGAAGCTTTACTGGATCGGAGCCCGGGGTGCGTCATCGAGCTGTACGTGTGTCAAGAACTCGGAGGTGCCGGAGTAACGGTGCTTGGATCGGTTGGACCGGGAAGACGTACGACTACTTTCTCTATGTTGCGTCAACGCTTCCGCTTCGGTCTACAAGGGTACGTAGACAACACTCTCCCCTCTCGTTGCTATGCATCACCATGATCTTGCGTGTGCGTAGGACATTTTTTGAAATTACTACGTTCCCCAACAGTGGCATCCGAGCCTAGGTTTTATGGTTTGATGTTATATGCACGAGTAGAACACAAGTGAGTTGTGGGCGATATAAGTCATACTGCCTACCAGCATGTCATACTTTGGTTCGGCGGTATTGTTGGATGAAGCGGCCCGGACTGACATTACACGTACACTTACACGAGACTGGTTCTACCGCCGTGCTTTGCACACAGGTGGCTGGCGGGTGTCAGTTTCTCCAACTTTAGTTGAACCGAGTGTGGCTACGCCCGGTCCTTGCGAAGGTTAAAACGGCATCAACTTGACAAACTATCGTTGTGGTTTTGATGCGTAGGTAAGATTGGTTCTTGCTTAAGCCCATAGCGGCCATGTAAAACTTGCAACAAACAAAGTAGAGGACGTCTAACTTGTTTTTGCAGGGCATGTTGTGATGTGATATGGTCAAGACATGATGCTAAATTTCATTGTATGAGACGATCATGTTTTGTAACTGAGTTATCAGCAACTGGCAGGAGCCATATGGTTGTCGTTTTATTGTATGCAATGCAATCGCCCTGTAATGCTTTACTTTATCACTAAGCGGTAGCGATAGTCATAGAAGCATAAGATTGGCGAGACGACAACGATGCTACGATGGAGATCAAGGTGTCGCGCCGGTGACGATGGTGATCATGACGGTGCTTCGGAGATGGAGATCACAAGCACAAGATGACGATGGCCATATCATATCACTTATATTGATTGCATGTGATGTTTATCTTTTATGCATATTATCTTGCTTTGATTGACGGTAGCTGTCACATCCCATTTAGACCATGCATTAGGGTGTGCATCATGTTTACTTTTCATCAGAAACTTGAAATGGGGAAGGCAGAACCCCCCAGCCCCCTCTAAAACCAACTAGGGTTTACTAAAAATATTTTCATTGAACCTGAAATGCCCTTCTAAAATGTCCATCATTTTTGTCTTGGTTCAGAACCTCTGCCAAAAGTGATGCACAGTTTTCTAGGTCATCCTAAGGTCTTTGAATTAATGCATAAGTATTTGAATTTGGGCATTTAAAATTTATAAAATATTTCAAATGCTCAAATATTTCCAAACTAAAATGTTCCTTGCTGGAAATATTCCAACTAAGGACCAGATGCAGTTTGGTGATTTTAGGAGTTGTTTAAGTATTGTTAATAATTCAACAAACTTACAGAATAAGTAAAAAAAACAGAAATAAGGAAAACTCTTACCTGGCGCCTACTAACCGGCCCACCTGCCAGCCCAGCCCAGCTGCCGCGCCAGTGAGCTGCTTGGCTTGGCCAGGCAGGCAGGCAGGTGCTCGATGGCGAGCACCGTATGGGTGCCACACACCTGCTCGCCGCCTCGCCACTCCCCTCGTCCAGCTAACGACGTGGATCACTCTCCCTCTCTCCCCCGAACCCCCCAGACATCTCCACTCAGCCCCAGCTCCTCTCCCTCGCTCTCCCATGCCGTGGCCGACGCCATCGCCGCCGCACCTACGTCGTAGACGCGCTCTCCGTCAACCCCACGCCGCGCCACCGTGTCCAGGAGCTCCACCACCCTCCTCTTCTTCGAGCAAGCCGAGCCCCGAGCGCTCGCGTGCCCCGAAGCCACCGCACCGACCTCGCCCGAGTCCACCGTCGCCGGAGATCCCCTTCAATGCCGTCGCCGCATCAGCTCGTCCCCGACCCCGCCGGTGGCCTCTACGAGTGCTCTGTGAGCCTAGCTACCCCTCCTACCCTTCCTCTCTCGCCCCCGAGCCGTGTAGCCACCGCACGAAGATCACCCGCACGCACCGCCGCGGATCTCGTCGCCGACGTGCTCCCGGCCATCCTCCGGCCACCTCTCGGTGTCCATCGCACTCACCACGCTGCGTTGGGTCCAACCGTGCACTCCCCGCACCTCACTGCACCCCCTAGCTCGAGTTCGCCTCCAACCGAACTCCGGCGGCCGCCTAGGTCATCGCCGGCGCCGACTCCGGCCACCCTGACCCCAACCAACTCCACCAAGAGCTGCGGTTCATCCCCAGCTCCACTTAGATGCCTTCCGCGCCTCATTTGGTGGCCGGAACGGCCAAAACCACTTCCGGCGCCGCGTCGGGCTCGCCGGCGGCTAAACGCCGGTGCAGTCGACCTGACTTTGACCATGGGTGGGCCCTGGTTGACTCTGTTGAGTCAATGACAGGTGGGGCCCCCTTCTGCTAATTACCCAGATTAGTTTAAACTAATTAAGCTAGTTTAATTATCCACTGACACCCTGGACCCACTGGTCAGTTTGACCTGGACCGGCTGTTGACTTGCTGAGGTCAGCATGACCTCATGCTGACGCAGTAAACCTTTTTCTGGAATTTAATTAAATCCAAAATGATTTATAAATTCCAGAAAATGTTGCAAACTTCAATAATTCATAGTAAATCAACCGTAGCTCAGAATGAAATAATTTATATATGAAAAATTATCAGAAAAATCCGATCTATCCATCTGTACTAGTTTCATGCATGTTAGAACACAATAACCTTGCTGTTTAGGTGAAACAAGTTAATTCACTAATATGACTTTATATAATGGGTTTGCATTTGAATCTTTGGTTCAAATGGACTCATTTCAATCTGCTCTAGCTTGCATTAGCCCAAAACACATTCTTATTGCCATGTCATAGCATGCATCATATTGCTGCATATCGCCATGTGTTGATTGTGTTCTTTCTGTGTTTGCCGGTGGGTGTTCCCCCTTGGTAGACGTATGTTTCGACGATGGGATCGATGACACCGATGAAGAACTATATTATCTTCAGAAGTGCCAGGCAAGCAAAAACCCCTTGTTCATTCCGATACAATCCCACTCTCTCGCTCCTTCTCTCTTTTACTGCATTAGGACAATAACGATTCAACTGTTACTTGCTGTGGTAGTTGAACCCCTTATCCTCTGCATGACCTGTCATTGCCACAGTAAATAGATGAAACCCACTAGCATGAGTACGAGTTGTTTGAGCCCTGTTGTGCCTACTCATTCATGCTTGTTTGTCATGCCTGCTACTGCTTAGAGTTGAGTCGAGTCTGATTCATCGGGAATGAATTGGAATGGTGTTGAACATGTCCTACTGTGTGTGAGCTAAGTGTGTGAACACAATTTGGTAAAGGTATTGGTGAGAGGCCATGTAGGAGTACATGGTGGGTTGTCTCATTGAAGCCGTCCTCAGGAACTGAGTTCTGTGTTTGTGATCCATGAAACAGTTACTACCACACATTGGGATCCTTAATTGACTCTCTCGGCTTCTTGATCACCCTTGTCCTCTGTCCAGGAGTTGCAAAGTAGTTTCTGGTGTTTGTAGTATGCTGGGGGCCGCACGCAGCGCTGACCGTAGGGGTGGGCTGTGTTGCGGTAGGCACGTGGCCGGGCCAGCCGGGCGCCCGTTTGGTGTCTCGGACCCTGTACACATCGTTCGGGGCCGTTAGTGGAAACCTCGGCCGGACTCCCTGCGGATGGAACCCGAATAGGCGATAAACCTGGACTAGAGACTTGAGTGTTTAGGTAGGCCGTGGCTGACACCCTCGCTGGGCTTCCGCTTGAAGGTTGCCGAGTACATGTCGTGTAAACGGCGGTAAGTGGTGAGAGCGTGTGTGAAGAAGTACACCCCTGCAGGGTTAACATCATCTATTCGAATAGCCGTGTCCGTGGTAATGGACTTCTGGGTTGCCTATAACAGTTCATAGACAAGTGAAAGTGGATACTCTAAAATACGCAAGATAAGCGTGAGTGCTATGGATGGCCTTCTCGTAGGGAGACGGAAGTGGATCCATAGTGGTGTATTGGATGGTGAATATGTGGACTCGTGTGCGCCACCTCAAAAGAGTTTCTTGCAGTCGTAGTTCAGGATAGCCACCGAGTCAAAGCTGGCTTGCTGCAGTTAAACTCCACCACCCCCTTTTGATACTGATGCATATGTAGATAGTTCTGATGTAAGTCTTGCTGGGTACATTTGTACTCACGTTTGCCTATTCTATGTTTTTGCAGAGAGACTTCAGTCTCGCTAGTAGTACCGCTTGGACTTCGACGTTTAGCTTGTTACCTCAGCTACGATCTTGTGCCTCGGCAGGATCTGGTAGATAGTCAGGCTTCTCAGCCTTTTTCATTTGTAGATGTCTGTACTCAGACATGTTAAGCTTCCGCATGTGCTTGTTGTTTGTATGCTCTGAATGTTGGGTCATGAGACCCATGTTTGTAATATCTCGCTCCTCTGAGCCTAATGAATAAATACTTTGAGTCGTAGAGTTATGTTGTGATGCCATGTTGTATTTACTCATATCGGGCATATTGTGTGTATGATTGAAATGCTTGGTATGAGTGGGATCCGACTATCTAGTTGTTTATAGTTGGCAGCCTTTCATATGAGGAAATGTAGGTCTAGTGCTTCTGAGCGATAGTAGTCCGCTACAGCCCGGTTCACCGGAGTCCTGCTAGCCCAGCACTACTGCTCGGAACACTTGACTGGCCGGCATGTGTTTCACGTCGTTCCTGTGTCTGTCCCTTCGGGGAAATGTCACGCGCTGTTATCCGGAGTCCTGCCTAGCCTGCTACAGCCCGGGTTACCGGAGTCCTGTTAGCCCAGCGCTACAGCCCGGATAAATACGTTGATGACCGACATGCTCGATGTGATTCATGTATGCCTGTCCTCATGGGTTAGCGCCGCTTTGGGTTCACGACTAGCCATGTCGGCCCGGGCTCTGTCATATGGATGCTAGCGACACTATCATATACGTGAGCCAAAAGGCGCAAACGGTCCTGGGCCAGGTAAGGTGGCACCCGTGGGAGTACCGTGCGTGAGGCCGCAAAGTGATATGATGTGTTACATGCTGGATCGATGTGGCTTAGGATCGGGGTCCTGACAGCGTTGGTATCAGAGCCTGAGTGCCTATAGGATTACCAAGCCAAACTGGTCGAAGTTGAGTCTAGAAATGCTTTAGTTATGTAAGGGAATTGATTGTGGGATGGAACGTAAGGCTCTTTTTACTCCTTATACCTCATGGCCTTCTGATCTGAGTCAACCTTTTCTCTTCTACGGGGATTAAGAACTAGGCCTTCTCATCTATCTCTCAGGATGACGTGTTACTAAACCGTAGTTGCCTAGGATTGTTGAGTTCAAGCCTCAGTCCAGTTCCTACTACTTCCATATGTTCATAACTGGCCTCAGAACGTTGATATTGTGATGTTGAGTGGCTATGCCACCATTTTTGCAGGTTGTCTCAAATCATTTTGAGCATTTACAGCCGTGATGCTGTCTGAGTCATCCCAGGTTTCTAAATACTCTGATGCACTTGCAAATCTTTCCTCCTTGTTCCCGTTGTATTTTTGGGCCAGATTAAGCACACTAATCGGTCTGTGAGGTACTCCGTTGCCTTGGCGTATATATTGGAGCTACTATTATGACCTAGGTGTCTTATGAAACCATATAGTAGTCTGTCCATGTTTTGTGTTCCCAGTGTGATGAATCTGGCCACCATTCTCGAAAGCATCCCGTGATGCCACTTAGTAGTAGGCATTCTACTCTTGGGTTCTTGAACCCGAGATTCACCCTACTTACCTCATGTCGATAGTGTTTGCTAGTTCCTTTAGGATATTAGTAACCTTTGCATTAGTCCTCGAGGTCCGTGGTACTTCCTTCTTCCAAATACTACGAACCGCTTATGGCAGAAGTTCTTTGAACCAAAAGATCACAATAAGAGTGCTCTTGATGAGTTCTCCATTCAAATTGTGAATTCTGCCAGTCCTTCTTCTTCTGCATGGGTTATCCGGAAGAAATATGTTGAACTCGTTTGACATACTAACCCATGAATCCACAACTCAGAAAGTTATATGTTCCTTGAGTTGACCCTCCTCAGCTGTATTCCGACCCTAGTCTATCAATTGATAGTCAGGAATAGTTGTGCATTCGTGTTCATCGATGCCTATTATTCTTGTGGTCCGTCCAGCCATTCTATTCCGGAATGACTAGGAGAAACAAACTCCAGTACCTCATCCATTTCTAGGATTGGGTCAAAGCAATTGTATTCCGCGGATCAAAACGCCAATACAGCTTTTGTTCTGTTCTACCTTGGAGTGTTACCATCTTTATGTCAAGAATGTCATGAGAATTGTACCACCTCTTATGAATTCTTGATACAGTGATACTTCTCGCCATCATCATTCATTCCTCGGTCTCCATGTTATTGTAACTGGATTGCCGACAAGTGAATTGTGATGTGTGAAATCAATACTCCGAGCAACTCATTGCTTGGTAGTAAATGGACAATAATATCATTCTTAGCGTGCTGGTTATTGAATCGACATTCTAAGATAGATTGTGCTACCTAGTCCTTATTTCTGGTGCACTCTTCGATCAATGAGTTAGGATTGTGTCAATCCTTGCTTATTTGATCATTTCGTCTTGCCTCGAAAGCAAGATTGCTCCCGATCTTAGTAACATATCGGTGGTTCGTGATTTTCCGAATATCTTCTCGGAAGTATTACCGGGTTGTCACCTGACCGCTATGTTGAGTTGGTGATCATGTTGGTTTTCCTCCAAACCACCCCTTCTCCAAGAATCCGTGTTGGATACCCCTGAGCTGGTTGGTTAAGCTAGACAACAACTTGGAGAGTTGGAAGATAAAAGCTTGTCTGACTTAGCTCGTGTTAAGGGATATCTTTTTGGGTGTGTATGTTGAAGAGAGACGATATCTTCATCGATTGTTCCTCGTGATCAGTTGATGAATCTATCGTCCTATCCAAACCTTGATTCGAGTATGGGCTATCGTCAAATCAAATCAAAACCAACGGTATTCGTAATGTTGTCTTACTCATGGTTGATCCCTCTAGCATACACCATTACATCTTTGGTCTGACCAATGCTATCACCGTGTTCACATGATGGTGGAAATCCAGTGATATGGAATTCCGATGAGTTGTTGTTGAGCCCATCAGCAGCATTTTGTCTCCCCCATGACTCATGTCGAACATCCAGCTAGTATTGCAAACTTTATAAGCATTATCTTCGTGTTCCATTCATGAAGCATATGTTCGGATGAAAGAAGTGACTTCCTCTAATTCACGTGTATCTGATGTAAGTTGCCGCCGTGAATTCGAGAAAGTTTGTTTTTGCTTCCTTCGGAATCATCCCAAGTCAGTCACGCATGTGCGAAGTATTCTATGGTTTGATAGACTGATCATCTCCATTCCATATGTATCCCTAGCACATCAAGCCACTAACTGATTTGTTCAAGGAGAAGAAGTTCCTTCTTAAGAGCTAATCATGACTTATGCAAGGACTTCAATATCCTCGATTATGGTTCCCCACCTGAACTTGGTAGTGTTTTTTTTGTAAGACTACTATGTGGTCATGCTTGTCTAGGACAATGTGTTCACATGTATGTAGCAGAACCAGCTCATGTTTTGGAGCTTGCTATCGTAGTTCATTTCCCGAGAATCTCGCAACGTCATCTCGTCGGTTTGTGTTGCAAACTTTCTTTTCCAGACATGCTGTCTGAAATATCCTGTTTCCAACCAGATCTGAATCTCAGGCAAATATGATGGTTGGAACGTTTCCCGAGAACTATAATATTGGTCTCTCCGTAACCCGGTAAAGTGGATGTTGTGGCCAACACACCAGCCGAAAGACCTATTATCTTAGCATCTCGATTGAGGAAGTTGGCCACCTCCCCATAAGGATCTCGCAGGATTTACTTCCATAGTTATTCCTTGTGGATTCTTGTGCTCCTGAAGTCCAACCTTTTACTTGATGTTCTAGATATCAAACCATATCTGTTAATGGGTTACGCTAGCACATCAAGGGGAACATTAGAAGCGGAGTGCTAAATGTCTCTCGGTCGATCATCCAGATTTTGTTTCCTTGGCCTCGCTAAGGTGAAATCTGAGAAGGTGTTATCTTCCTTTGCATCTGCATCGTCCATCACTATTCATCATGGTAGTATGTTGTGTTGCCAAGATCCTTGACACGGATGTTGGTAGAACCTTGATGAATATGGAAATGCTCAAGTTCTTGAGAGCACGCACAAGCAAAATCATCCCTTGTGTTGTCTTCAACAAGGTAGTCCACATCATCCACTCTGGTGTGAGTATGCCATTCTTCCGAATTCGTCCAAACGATCGTTTGTGATTACCTTAGGCTGGTATAGAGAGTTGCAATGATTTTTGAATCAAAAGTAATTCTTTTTGCCACTCAAGGGAATATTTCTGCGAGTCATCTTCCTTAAGATGTCTCGTTATGATATCATGGCAACCCAACTCCTCGCTATTTTGAAACCCCCTCACCACCTATTTTAGCGTCGTATTGTTGCCTACCAATTTGAACCCTTGTCATATGTTTCTCATCCATCATCTCTGATGTGTGTTTTGCGTCTCAGCTCAAGGGATGTTTCTACGTCTCATTTCATGAGTTGATCTTGTGATCATTAGGATGATCCTAAATTGCTCGAACCTCAAGAGGACCGATTCTTCTAAAATCCTCCCTTTCTTCTCGTTGTCATGTTGGATGTAGTTCTCAAAACAAAGACGTCAAGACCAAGATGATGCAAGGAATCAACATCCTCGAGAAAGACATCTGGATCGTGAAGATCGTGTTAGCTTTGTCTCCCCGTTGGCTTCTTACCTCACGTCTTGAATCTCGGGACGAGATTCTTGTTTAGTGGGGGTGAGTTGTCACATCCCATTTAGACCATGCATTAGGGTGTGCATCATGTTTACTTTTCATCAGAAACTTGAAATGGGGAAGGCAGAACCCCCCAGCCCCCTCTAAAACCAACTAGGGTTTACTAAAAATATTTTCAATGAACCTGAAATGCCCTTCTAAAATGTCCATCATTTTTGTCTTGGTTCAGAACCTCTGCCAAAAGTGATGCACAGTTTTCTAGGTCATCCTAAGGTCTTTGAATTAATGCATAAGTATTTGAATTTGGGCATTTAAAATTTATAAAATATTTCAAATGCTCAAATATTTCCAAACTAAAATGTTCCTTGCTGGAAATATTCCAACTAAGGACCAGATGCAGTTTGGTGATTTTAGGAGTTGTTTAAGTATTGTTAATAATTCAACAAACTTACAAAATAAGTAAAAAAACAGAAATAAGGAAAACTCTTACCTGGCGCCTACTAACCGGCCCACCTGCCAGCCCAGCCCAGCTGCCGCGCCAGCGAGCTACTTGACTCGGCCAGGCAGGCAGGCAGGTGCTTGACGGCGAGCACCGTATGGGTACCACGCACCTGCTTGCCGCCTCGCCACTCCCCTCGTCCAGCTAACGACGTGGATCACTCTCCCTCTCTCCCCCGAACCCCCCAGACATCTCCACTCAGCCCCAGCTCCTCTCCCTCGCTCTCCCACGCCGTGGCCGACGCCACCGCCGCCGCACCTACGCCGTAGACGCGCTCTCCGTCAACCCCACGCCGCGCCACCGTGTCCAAGAGCTCCACCACCCTCCTCTTCTTCGAGCAAGCCGAGCCCCGAGCGCTCCCGTGCCCCGAAGCCACCACACCGACCTCGCCCGAGTCCACCGTCGTCGGAGATCCCCTTCAACACCGTCGCCGCATCAGCTCGTCCCCGACCCCGCCGGTGGCCTCTACGAGTGCTCTGTGAGCCTAGCTACCCCTCCTACCCTTCCTCTCTCGCCCCCGAGCCGTGTAGCCACCGCACGAAGATCACCCGCACGCACCGCCGCGGATCTCGTCGCCGACGTGCTCCCGGCCATCCTCCGGCCACCTCTCGGTGTCCATCGCACTCACCACGCTGCGTTGGGTCCAAACGTGCACTCCCCGCACCTCACTGCACCCCCTAGCTCGAGTTCGCCTCCAACCGAACTCCGACGGCCGCCTAGGTCGTCGCCAGCGCCGACTCTGGCCACCCTGACCCCAACCAACTCCACCAAGAGCTGCGGCTCATCCCCAGCTCCACTTAGATGCCTTCCGCGCCTCATTTGGTGGCCGGAACGGCCAAAACCACTTCCGCCGCCCCGTCGGGCTCGCCGGCGGCTAAACGCCGGTGCAGCCGACCTGACTTTGACCATGGGTGGGCCCTGGTTGACTCTGTTGAGTCAATGACAGGTGGGGCCCCCGTCTGCTAATTACCCAGATTTGTTTAAACTAATTAAGCTAGTTTAATTATCCACTGACACCCTGGACCCACTGGTCAGTTTGACCTGGACCGGCTGTTGACTTGCTGAGGTCAGCATGACCTCATGCTGACGCAGTAAACCTTTTTCTAGAATTTAATTAAATCCAAAATGATTTATAAATTCCAGAAAATGTTGCAAACTTCAAAAATTCATAGTAAATCAACCGTAGCTCAGAATGAAATAAGTTATATATGAAAAATTATCAGAAAAATCCAATCTATCCATCTGTACTAGTTTAATGCATGTTAGATCACAATGACCTTATATAATGGGTTTGCATTTGAATCTTTGGTTCAAATGGACTCATTTCAATCTGCTCTAGCTTGCATTAGCCCAAAACACATTCTTATTGCCATGTCATAGCATGCATCATATTGCTGCATATCGCCATGTGTTGATTGTGTTCTTTCTGTGTTTGCCGGTGGGTGTTCCCCCTCGGTAGACGTATGTTTCGACGATGGGATCGATGACACCGATGAAGAACTATATTATCTTCAGAAGTGCCAGGCAAGCAAAACCCCCTTGTTCATTCCGATACAATCCCACTCTCTCGCTCCTTCTCTCTTTTACTGCATTAGGACAATAACGATTCAACTGTTACTTGCTGCGGTAGTTGAACCCCTTATCCTCTGCATGACCTGTCATTGCCACAGTAAATAGATGAAACCCACTAGCATGAGTAGGAGTTGTTTGAGCCCTGTTGTGCCTACTCATTCATGCTTGTTTGTCATGCCTGCTACTGCTTAGAGTTGAGTCGAGTCTGATTCATCGGGAATGAATTGGAATGGTGTTGAACATGTCCTACTGTGTGTGAGCTAAGTGTGTGAACACAATTTGGTAAAGGTATTGGTGAGAGGCCATGTAGGAGTACATGGTGGGTTGTCTCATTGAAGCCGTCCTCAGGAACTGAGTTCTGTGTTTGTGATCCATGAAACAGTTACTACCACACATTGGGATCCTTAATTGACTCTCTCGGCTTCTTGATCACCCTTGTCCTCTGTCCAGGAGTTGCAAAGTAGTTTCTGGTGTTTGTAGTATGCTGGGGGCCGCACGCAGCGCTGACCGTAGGGGTGGGCTGTGTTGCGGTAGGCACGTGGCCGGGCCAGCCGGGCGCCCGTTTGGTGTCTCGGACCCTGTACACATCGTTCGGGGCCGTTAGTGGAAACCTCGGCCGGACTCCCTGCGGATGGAACCCGAATAGGCGATAAACCTGGACTAGAGACTTGAGTGTTTAGGTAGGCCGTGGCTGACACCCTCGCTGGGCTTCCACTTGAAGGTTGCCGAGTACATGTCGTGTAAACGGCGGTAATTGGTGAGAGCGTGTGTGAAGAAGTACACCCCTGCAGGGTTAACATCATCTATTCGAATAGCCGTGTCCGCGGTAATGGACTTCTGGGTTGCCTATAACAGTTCATAGACAAGTGAAAGTGGATACTCTAAAATACGCAAGATAAGTGTCGGTGTCAAAACCGGCGGATCTCGGGTAGGGGGTCCCAAACTGTGCGTCAAGGTTGGATGGTAACAGGAGACAAGGGACACTTTGTTTTACCCAGGTTCGGGCCCTCTCGATGGAGGTAAAACCCTACTCCTGCTTGATTAATATTGATGATATGGGTAGTACAAGAGTAGATCTACCACGAGATCAAGGAGGCTAAACCCTAGAAGCTAGCCTATGGTTGTGATGATGAATAATGATTCTTCGTCCTACGGACTAAAACCCTCCGGTTTATATAGACACCGGATAGGGTTAGGGTTACACAGAGTCGGTTACATTGGTAGGAGATCTTGAATATCCGCACGCCTAGCTTGCCTTCCACGCCAAGGAAAGAACCTTCCGGACACGGGACGAAGTCTTCTATCTTCTATCTTCATAGTCCTGGAGTCCGGCTGAGAGTATAGTCCGGCTAGCCGAACACCCCCTAATCCAGGACTCCCTCAGTAGCCCCTGAACCAGGCTTCAATGACGACGAGTCCGGCGCGCAAATTGTCTTCGGCATTGCAAGGCGGGTTCCTCCTCCAAGTTTCTTCAAGAAGATAATGAACACCAGAAAACGGTGTCCGGCTCTGCAAAACAATTTTCCACGTATTGCCATATAGAGAATAATATAAGCACAAATCAAATCTGCCGACGTTTTCTGCAGTGCGTCATGACACTGCGTCCAAGCCCTCTGTATGGGTTATTTTTACTGTTTCACCGCAGCACGTTCAACCAGGCGGTTTCCTTGGCACGTCTTGTCGAAGCAGAGATCGTGTGCCCCCTTTAACGGGATTCTCATTAATACGGACGTGGGTAACCCAACCGCGCCATTTACCATGGCGCTTGAGCGGTAGGCGAGTTTTATGAGGCAGGTGGGGACGCATAACGACATCAGCCTATATAAGGGGATAAAGATCCTCCTTTCTCACCTACGCCTTCTTCCTCCTCTGCCTATCCATCTCTTGCGCACTCAAGCTCCAACGCCCAAGTTCGCCTTTCAGCCCTCAATCCACTCCAGCGATGTCCGGAGCAGGGGGCAAGTGGATGGCTTCCTCCGTCACGGAGGGGCAAATCAAAAAGCTTAGGAAGGCCGGACACCTGTCCAACGACATCACGCACCGGCTCCCTGAGGCGGGGCAACTCCTTCCCACCCCTAGGCCTAAGGAGAGGGTGGTCTTCCTCCCTCATTTCCTCCGCGGACTGGGCTTTCCGCTCCATCCTTTTGTCCGGGGGCTTATGTTCTACTATGGCCTAGATTTCCACGATCTGGCCCCGAACTTCGCCCTCAACATCTCGGCGTTTATCGTCGTGTGTGAGGCCTTTCTCCGCATCCGCCCCCACTTCGGCCTTTGGCTCAAGACTTTCAACGTCAAGCCCAAGGTGGTGTCCGGCACCCAGGCGGAGTGCGGAGGTGCGATGGCTGGCCGAATGGCCAACGCCGTCTGGTTCGAGGGCTCCTTTGTGGAATCCTTGAAGGGTGGCAGGCTGGGTGGTTTTACATCACCGAGCCACGCGACGCAACATGGGTCGCGCCCCCTGAATTTCGATCCGGACCCCCCATGCGTCTCAAGTCCTGGCAAGAGACGGGCTTATCATGGGGCAACGAGAGCGAAGTGACCGGATTGCAAACTTGCATCCAGTCCCTGGTGAACAAGCCGACCCAGCATGTTGACATAATCCAGGTTATGCTCATTCGTCTGGTCCTCCCGTGCCAACGACGGGATTTCACTTTGTGGGAATACGATCCGGCGCAGCACCGAACCCTTAACAGGCTCTTCGACACGACGTACGAAGACGTCTGGAAGGTGCTAACAAAAAGCGCCGATTGCCCCACATCCGCTTCTGAAGATCGCGGATATAGCTCGCAGCGCGATGCTAAGGAGGTAAGCTATTCATCCCTTTTATAGGTTCATTAAGCTCCTCTTTATAGATTAACTCTATGCGGGATTTTCGAAAAACTCCCTTTTGTCTTTAACAGAAGTGGCTGAAGATAGCCGGACCAATCAACTGTCCGGCTCCTCTGCCAGAAGACCAAGCCCCAGCTCTTCTAGAGAAGCTGTTGCCTTCGGCGCCGTATGTGGTGCCGGAAAAGAAGGTCAAGAAGATCAAGACCACCGGGACTCGAAAGAGTGCCCGTAATGTGGTGATGTCGGACTCGTCATCGGACGAGTCTGCGACGCCCTCCGCTCGTGAAGACGAGGAGGAGGAAGAAATCCCTCCCCCTCCAACGGGGGAAGGAAAGAAGAGGAAGGCTGTCCCTGCTGGGGTAGCCAAGGGGTCCAAGAAGAGGAAGACCCCTCCGCCGGACTACTCCCCCGATGCCAACGAGGACGGGGAGGAGTGGCCGGAAAGGACCAAGCGTCCGGCGAAGTCGTAAGTATTCGGGTACCAGAATAACTCATGATATCTTTTACAGCTTTTCCTTATGTTAAACATAATTGTGCAGGCCGCCCCGGGACACACTCGACATTTCGTCGGGCGGCTCCCTGGACTCGTCGGAGATGGACTCCGTCCCTCCTGCGGTCTCCCCCCGCAAGGCGGACGATGCCGAAGCGGCGTCACGCCGAATGGAGCAGGAGGAGGTGGTCCTGGAGGAGCCGCAAGGCAATCCTCAGGACCCCAGGAGTACAGGGGATAAGACCCCCAGGGCTCCCAGTCCGGTTTTGAGCCGGACACCGTGCCGGACTCCACCGTCCGGGCTCACGGCGGGCAAACTCCTTCTAAAAGCAGTAAGCCATCCGAGCCGGCGACCTCTGTCCAACCAGAGGCGCCGGACAATTTGCTGGAGGCGCTCGAAGGCGCCACCATCGACGAGGAGCACCGTACTGTTATCAGTACGGTGGTCCAAAAGGTTCAGTCAGCCAAGAGCGGGCTGAATGAAGCTTGCGCCAGCCTTCTAACAGGCTTCCAGGTAAGCAAAAAATATGCTGAATTAATTACCGCATAGACAGTAGCCCCTGATGCTCTGTTCGGTGTTCGGAAAGAAAAGCCGAATAGAGGATCTAATAATTTCCGCAGGAGTCTAACTATAAAAAGTCACATATGCGTATGCAGGCTTCCCTGCTATCCACCGCCGCATTGACTGCGCAGGTGGAGGTCCTGAAGAAGGACTTTGAGCGGTCCGAGCGGGAGCTCGGCCTTGCCAAGAGGCAGCTCGAGGAGAAGGAAGGTAAGATAACCCCCTCAATTAAGAAAATATGCCTATAGAGAGGCTTGATTGCAAAAAATAACAGGATTGAACTGCCTATTTTAGGGGTCACCACAGAGGTGGAAACCCTAAAGCAGGCGCTTGCCGAGGCCGAGAAGAAGGCGGCCGAGGAGCGCACTGAACGAGAAAGACTTGGGAGCCAATACGGAGAGGTGCAGCAGAAGCTGCAGGCCCTCATGAAAAAACATGAGGGTTTGGAGCTTGACATGAAAGCGCAAGCCACCGAACTCGCCTCTGCCGTTGAGGCCACCAAGAATGCCAAGGCCGAAGCCCAAAGGGCCCTCCAAGAGTTGGAGGAGATGAGAAAGATAGCAGCGGGTAAGACATTCTCAATGCAAAGTAGGAACATAAAAGTAAAATACCTATTACTTACCCGGATCCGGAGTTCTCCAGGGGCGTTCTTCGATCTACCCCGCAGTGCATCCGACGCCGCCGCATTCTTCCGGAGCGAAGGGAACAGCTCGACGGAGAGTGTGTTCTGGTCTCAGTATTCTGAGATCGGACACCCTGTGCCCTTGAGCGACCAGCTGAAGCAGCTGGACGAGCTCCACAACGCGGCCGAACAGGCCATGAAGGGCTTACTAGTTCGGCTGTGGCCTGGAGAGGCCCTGCCAGGGAGCTACTTTGGGCTAGTGCGGCGGCTGGTGGAGGCTTGTCCGCGACTTGAAGTCATCAAGTGCTCTGCCTGCATTGAAGGTGCCCGGAGGGCCCTTGCCCGTGTAAGAGTACACTGGGGCAGGCTGGACGGCGAGAAGCTGGTGACGGACGGTCCGCCGCAGGGGAAGGAACATCGCAAGCCCGAGATGTACTATAAGGAAGTTCTTGCCGGATCCCGCCTTATCGCGGATGAATGTACCCATGATGTAATCTATCAATGAACTCGTTCGTTTCTATCCTGTACGCCAAAAACTTGTTCGTATGCGCTTTAAGCAATGCTTTGAATTTAAAATATTATTTTCTGTGCGGCCGTTTATCAATAACTGAGAGATGGCGAGTCGTCGGCTTCTGCCCTCATGCAACTAGTGCTGAGGTGTTCGGGATAAACCTGCGGGCTCTTGTTCCCATAGTTGGGTCCTTCGAGGGAGGCCCACAGCACAACGAACCAGGCAATCGGACTATAATGCTTGAACACTCTCACTTAGCCATAGAACTTTATAATTTTAAATTTCGGCGAAGCCCCTAGTTCGGAAGGCCGAATTCGGGGCACTATCCATGCCTTTTACCCGGTTTTAACCAGCTCTCCGTTCGAAAACGGCATAAGCCTTTAAGGACTCGAAAAACCTCTCGAACAGCGACCGGTCTCTCGCCCTATCATGACAGTCTGTTTTAGCTTTCTCCACTGAGGCGCTCACCCACCTGATCTGGGGCGCAAATCGCAGCGGTTCTCCTAGTGCTACCTTAGCCGATAGAGCGGAACGTAAGGTACCAAAACATAGGAGCCGGGCAAACCCAACATATGACCAAAATCATGACTCGGAGTCGATGCATATAGTGATATAAGTTCAGGGTGCCGCACTTGGTAAAGTGTGCGGACTTCTCACGACCAGATAAAAAGGGTGATGAAGCCCCTGGCGTGGTTTGCCGTACCATGGTGTACGGGTGCCATCATGTTATGAAATAAATACATATATATAAATAGATGATAATGCAAAAAATAGACTAAAGCTATGCATTGTTTATAAGAAGGCTGTTTACTCAAGCCGAACGATACAATGAGTGCAATAAGCGAAAAATGTTTTAGACCATATGACATGTCTTGACCAGGCGCAGGCCGCGGAATTTAGATACAGTTATATTGCTCGAAATAGAGACCACCTGAGAGTTCCATAATGCGGCGTTGCTTTGTCTGCTTTCCTCGGTCTTGTATCGTCTGTGCGGCGTTATCGCCGAACAGGTTGTCCAGAATGCGGAGTCCTGAAAGTAAAAAAAGGGAGAATCCGGCAGCCCCTAGTGCGTTTGACGCCGTACTGTAGGCATGCCAGGAATATGCCCCTTCCCCTGTGCCCATGGAATTTTAAGGGCGTAGTTGTGTACTCTAGGTACTAGCTCTGCTATGAAGCTATGGCCAGGGTTGGGGCCGCATTGCTACGCTTGCTCCGAACGCACCAGTTGGTCTCGCTGCAGGTTGCTCCGGGCGCGCTTTGCATTGTCCGGCTTTTTAGCGGCCGGACTGGAGAGTTGCCTTAAAAGGCTGCTTTGAACCTCCGCTGTGAGTGCCGCCGTGTGCTCTTCCGTTCGGATGGAGCGTTCGGTGTTTCCGCTGACCGTGATTACGCCTCGAGGGCCTGGCATCTTGAGCTTGAGATATGCGTAGTGCGGCACCGCATTGAATTTAGCAAATGCGGTTCGTCCGAGCAGGGCATGATAGCCACTGCGGAACGGGACTATGTCGAAGATTAACTCTTCGCTTCGGAAGTTCTCCGGGGATCCGAAGACCACATCAAGTGTTATAGAGCCTGTGCAATTGGCCTCTACACCTGGTATGACGCCTTTAAAGGTCGTCCTTGTTGGCTTGATCCTTGATGGATCTATGCCCATTTTCCGCACTGTATCCTGATAAAGCAGGTTCAGGCTACTGCCGCCGTCCATGAGGACTCTTGTGAGATGAAATCCGTCGACTATTGGGTCGAGAACCAATGCGGCAAAACCGCCGTGACGGATGCTAGTGGGGTGGTCCCTTCGATCGAAAGTGATCGGGCAGGAGGACCATGGGTTGAACTTTGGGGCGACTGGCTCCATCGCGTATACATCCCGTAGTGCACGCTTCCTCTCCCTTTTGGGGATGTGGGTCGCGTATATCATGTTCACCATCCGCACTTGTTGGGGAAACCCCTTCTGTCCTTTGCTGTTCGGCGGCCTGGGCTCCTGCTCGTCGTCGCTATCCAGCCCCTTGTTTTTATGTTCGGCATTTATCTTGCCTGCCTGCTTGAACACCCAACAGTCTTTGTTGGTGTGATTGGCTGGCCTTTCGGGGGTGCCATGAATCTGGCACGAGCGGTCGAGTATTCGGTCCAAACTGGACGTGCCCTGGTTATTCTTTTTGAATGGTTTCTTCCGCTGACCGGATTTATGGCCTCTGAATCCGGCATTTACTGTCGTATCCTCATTGCTGTCGCTGCTAACGCGGCGCTTTTGATTACTTCAACGTGACCTGCCACTTTTGTCCTTGTTGTCTGGATTACCGGTTTTCTTCGATAGGTTGTTGCTACAAGCTAGCCAGCTGTCTTCGCCCGCGCAAAAGCGGGTCATGAGTGTCGTGAGGGCTGCCATGGATTTTGGCTTTTCCTGTCCTAGGTGCCGGGCCAGCCATTCGTCGCGGATATTATGCTTGAAGGCTGCTAGGGCCTCCGCATCCGGGCAATCGACTATCTGATTTTTCTTTGTTAAGAACCGTGTCAAGAACTGCCTGGCCAATTCGTCTGGCTGCTAGATTATGTGGCTTAGGTCATCGGCGTCCGGCGGTCGCACATAAGTGCCCTGGAAGTTGTCAAGGAATGCGGCTTCCAGGTCCTCCCAAGAACCGATCGAATCTGCAGGCAAGCTGTTAAGCCAATGCCTGGCTGGTCCCTTAAGCTTGAGTGGGAGGTATTTGATGGCGTGTAATTCGTCACCGCGTGCCATGTGGATATGAAGGAGATAATCCTCGATCCAGACTGCCGGATCTGTCGTACCATCGTACGATTCTATGTTGATGGGTTTGAAACCCTCTGGGATTTTATGATACATTACTTCGTCTGTGAAGCATAACGGGTGTGCGGCACCCCTGTACTGGGCTATGTCCTTACGCAGCTCAGCAGAGCTGTGCTTGTTGTGTTCGGCCCGGCCGGATTTACGTTGTCCGGACTGAAAGTTTGGGTGTCCTCGCGATCCGTAGATCGACCTTGTTTGCCTTGCTTTATCCTCCAGCACGTCCCGCAAGTCTGGCTCGTTTTCCCGTGCCTTGGTAAAGCGGCGGCGGGGCATGGCTTGTTTGGTTGTTTGACAGGTTTCTCTGTCGCGGCCACGAGGTGGCCGGTCTGCCATGTCTTGTGCTTCCTCCTCTGATAGGGGGAGCGGCCTGCGCTTAGGATAATTCTCGGAGGGGCGTCCGAGTTCATACTCTTCGGCCGCAAGGACTTCTGTTCATCTGTCAGCTAGCAAATCTTGATCAGCTTTAAGCTGTTGCTGCTTTTTCTTTAGGCTGTTCGCCGTGGCTATAAGCCTGCGTTGAAAACGCTCTTGTTCGGCGGGGTCTGATGGTACGACGAATTCGTCGTCGCCGAGGCTTGCCTCGTCTTCGGAGGGAGGCATATAGTTATCATCCTCGACCTCTTGTTCTGCCGCCCTCTCATGAGGGCTGGCTTCTCCATCTTCCTGTGCCGAATCTTGCTGGGGTTGGTGCTCTTCGGCGCTATCCGGGGTAGTATTATCCCCTGTGCCAGAATCACCATTCTTGCTTTGGCGGGATTTAGAGCGGCGCCGCTGACGCCGGCGTTTGGGAGGCTTTCTAGAGGTGCCATCCTCCGCTGTTCCATCGCCATCTCCGTCTTTTGGAGCGTCCACCATGTATATGTCATATGACGAGGTGGCAGTCCAGCGCCCTACAGGTGCTGATTCTTGTTCGTCTCCTCCTTCGTCGTCCATGCCGTCGAAGTCTTCGGAGCCGAAGTCAAGCATGTCGGTTAAGTCATCGACAGTGGCTATTAAGTGGGTGGTGGGCGGGCTTTGAATTTCTTCGTTGTCCGAATCCCAACCTTGCAGGCCGTAGTTTGGCCTGGGATCTCCTGACAAAGAGAGAGACTTGAGAGAGTTCAGTATATCACCGAAGGGTGAATGCTGAAAGATATCCGCGGCGGTGAACTCCATTACAGGTGCCCAATCTGATTCGATCGGCAGGGGCAAGGGAGTTTCCGGACTCGGGGAGGAGTCCGGCTCCTTGGAGTCATGGGCCATGTGGAGTGCGGGGCTGTCGTTCGGCTCGATCGCCTTTGAGATCGCAGCCCCTGAGGTGACGTCCACCCGTTCATCCTCAATGAACGCAACGGGCTCCGAATCGAGGGTCGGGGCCGGAGCGTGTGCGACCTCCAGGGCACTATTCGGGGGCAGAGCTATATCATGTCCCTCGAGATGGTGCGGCACGCTTGGCTGTGGCTCGAATCCGTCGAAGATCAAGTCTCCTCGGATATCCGCCGTGTAGTTTAAGCTTCCAAACCTGACTTGATGGCCAGGGGCGTAGCTTTCGATCTGCTCCAGATGGCCGAGGGAATTGGCCCGCAGAGCGAAGCCGCCGAAGACGAAGATCTGTCCGGGAAGGAAGGTCTCACCCTGGACCTCGTCGTTGCTGATGATCAAAGGAGCCATCGGACCCAAAGGCGACGACACAGAGGAACTCTCAATGAAAGCACCAATGTCGGTGTCAAAACCGGCGGATCTCGGGTAGGGGGTCCCGAACTGTGCGTCAAGGTCGGATGGTAACAAGAGACAAGGGACACTTTGTTTTACCCAGGTTCGGGCCCTCTCGATGGAGGTAAAACCCTACTCCTGCTTGATTAATATTGATGATATGGGTAGTACAAGAGTAGATCTACCACGAGATCAAGGAGGCTAAACCCTAGAAGCTAGCCTATGGTTGTGATGATGAATAATGATTCTTCGCCCTACGGACTAAAACCCTCCAGTTTATATAGACATCGGATAGGGTTAGGGTTACACAGAGTCGGTTACATTGGTAGGAGATCTTGAATATCCGCACGCCTAGCTTGCCTTCCACGCCAAGGAAAGAACCTTCCGGACACGGGACGAAGTCTTCTATCTTGTATCTTCATAGTCCTGGAGTCCGGCTGAGAGTATAGTCCGGCTAGCCGAACACCCCCTAATCCAGGACTCCCTCAATAAGCGTGAGTGCTATGGATGGCCTTCTCGTAGGGAGACGGAAGTGGATCCATAGTGGTGTATTGGATGGTGAATATGTGGACTCGTGTGCGCCACCTCAAAAGAGTTTCTTGCAGTCGTAGTTTAGGATAGCCACCGAGTCAAAGCTGGCTTGCTGCAGTTAAACTCCACCACCCCCTTTTGATACTGATGCATATGTAGATAGTTCTGATGTAAGTCTTGCTGGGTACATTTGTACTCACGTTTGCCTATTCTATGTTTTTGCAGAGAGACTTCAGTCTCGCTAGTAGTACCGCTTGGACTTCGACGTTTAGCTTGTTACCTCAGCTACGATCTTGTGCCTCGGCAGGATCTGGTAGATAGTCAGGCTTCTCAGCCTTTTTCATTTGTAGATGTCTGTACTCAGACATGTTAAGCTTCCGCATGTGCTTGTTGTTTGTATGCTCTGAATGTTGGGTCATGAGACCCATGTTTGTAATATCTCGCTCCTCGGAGCCTAATGAATAAATACTTTGAGTCGTAGAGTTATGTTGTGATGCCATGTTGTATTTACTCATATCGGGCATATTGTGTGTATGATTGAAATGCTTGGTATGAGTGGGATCCGACTATCTAGTTGTTTATCCTTGGCAGCCTTTCATATGAGGAAATGTAGATCTAGTGCTTCTGAGCGATAGTAGTCCGCTACAGCCCGGTTCACCGGAGTCCTGCTAGCCCAGCACTACTGCTCGGAACACTTGACTGGCCGGCATGTATTTCACGTCGTTCCTGTGTCTGTCCCTTCGGGGAAATGTCACGCGCTGTTATCCGGAGTCCTGCCTAGCCTGCTACAGCCCGGGTTACCGGAGTCCTGTTAGCCCAGCGCTACAGCCCGGATAAATACGTTGATGACCGACATGCTCGATGTGATTCATGTATGCTTGTCCTCATGGGTTAGCGCCGCTTTGGGTTCACGACTAGCCATGTCGGCCCGGGTTCTCTGTCATATGGATGCTAGCGACACTATCATATACGTGAGCCAAAAGGCGCAAACGGTCCCGGGCCAGGTAAGGTGGCACCCGTGGGAGTACCGTGCGTGAGGCCGCAAAGTGATATGATGTGTTACATGCTGGATCGATGTGGCTTAGGATCGGGGTCCTGACAGTAGCATTATAAGATGATCTCTCACTAAATTATCAAGAAGTGTTCTCCCTGAGTATGCACCGTTGCCAAAGTTCGTCGTGCCCAGACACCACGTGATGATCGGGTGTGATAAGCTCTACGTCCATCTACAACGGGTGCAAGCCAGTTTTGCACACGCAGAATACTCAGGTAAAACTTGACGAGCCTAGCATATGCAGATATGGCCTCGGAACACGGAGACCGAAAGGTCGAGCGTGAATCATATAGTAGATATGATCAACATAGTGATGTTCACCATTGAAAACTACTCCATTTCACATGATGATCGGTTATGGTTTAGTTAATTTGGATCACGTGATCACTTAGAGGATTAGAGGGATGTCTATCTAAGTGGGAGTTCTTAAGTAATATGATTAATTGAACTTTAATTTATCATGAACTTAGTCCTGATAGTATTAGCATATCTATGTTGTAGATCAATAGCTCGCGTTGTTGCTTTCATATGTTTATTTTGATATGTTCCTAGAGAAAATTGTGTTGAAAGATGTTAGTAGCAATGATGCGGATTGGATCCGTGATCTGAGGTTTATCCTCATTGCTGCACAGAAGAATTATGTCCTTGATGCACCGCTAGGTGACAGACCTATTACAGGAGCAGATGCAGACGTTATGAATGTTTGGCTAGCTCAATATGATGACTACTTGATAGTTTAGTGCACCATGCTTAACGGCTTAGAATCGGGACTTCAAAGACGTTTTGAACGTCATGGATCATATGAGATGTTCCAGGAGTTGAAGTTAATATTTCAAGCAAATACCCGAGTTGAGAGATATGAAGTCTCCAACAAGTTCTATAGCTAAAAGATGGAGGAGAATCGCTCAACTAGTGAGCATGTGCTCAGATTGTCTGGTTACTACAATCGCTTGAATCAAGTGGGAGTTAATCTTCCAGATAAAATAGTGATTGACAGAATTCTCTAGTCACCATCACCAAGTTAGTAGAACTTCGTGATGAACTATAATATGCAAGGGGTAACGGAAACGATTCCCCAGCTCTTCGTGATGCTAAAATCGACGAAGGTAGAAATCAAGAAAAACATCAAGTGTTGATGGTAGATAAGACCACTAGTTTCAAGAAAAGGGCAAAAGGGAAGAAGGGGAACTTCAAGAAGAACGACAAGCTAGTTGCTGCTCAAGTGAAGAAGCCCAAGTCTGCTTCTACTGCAAAAGGACTGGTCACTGGAAGCGGAAATGCCCCAAGTATTTGGTGGATAAGAAGGATGGCAAAGTGAACAAAAGTATATTTGATATACATGATATTGATGTGTACTTTAACTAGTGTTTATGGCAACCCCTCAGTATTTGATACTAGTTCAGTTGCTAAGAATAGTAACTCGAAACAGGAGTTGCAGAATGAACAGAATCTAATTAAGGGTGAAGTGACGATGAGTGTTGGAAATAGTTCCAAGATTGATATGATCATCATCGCACACTCCCTATACTTTCGGGATTAGTGTTGAACCTAAATAAGTGTTATTTGGTGTTTGCGTTGAGCATGAATATGATTTGATCATGTTTATTGCAATACGGTTATTCATTTAAGTTAGAGAACAATTGTTGTTCTGTTAACATGAATAAAACCTTCTATGGTTATACACACCAACGAAATGGTTTGTTGGATCTCGGTCGTAGTGATACACATATTTATAATATTGAAGCCAAAAGATGCAAAGTTAAATAGTGATAGTGCAACTTATTTGTGGCACTGCCGTTTAGGTCATATTGGTGTAAAGCGCATGAAGAAACACCATGCTGATGGAATTTTGGAATCACTTGATGCTTGCGAACCATGCCTCATGGGCAAGATGACTAAGACTCCGTTCTCCGGAGCGAGCAACTGGCTTATTGGAAATAATACATACTGATGTATGCGGTCCGATGAGTGTTAAGGCTCATGGCAAGTATCGTTATTTTCTGAACTTCACAGATGATTTGAGCAGATATGGGTATATCACCTTGATGAAACATAAGTCTGAAACATTTGAAAAGTTCAAAGAATTTCAGAGTGAAGTGGAAAATCATCGTGACAAGAAAATAAAGTTTCTATGATCTGGTCGCGGAGACAAATATTTGAGTTACGAGTTTGGTCTTCAATTAAAACAATGTGGAATAGTTTCACAAACTCATGCCACCTGGAACACCACTGCATAATGGTGTGTCCGAACGTCATAACCGTACTTTATTGGATATAGTGCAATCTATGATGTCTCTTACCGATCTATCACTATCGTTTTGGGGTTATGCATTAGAGACAGCTGCATTCACGTTAAAAGGGCACCATGTAAATCCGTTGAGACGACACTGTATGAACTATGGTTTGGCAAGAAACTAAAGTTGTCGTTTCTTAAAGTTTGGGGTTGTGATGCTTATGTGAAAAAATTTCATCCTGATAAGCTCAAACCCAAATCGGAGAAATGTGTCTTCATAGGATACCCAAAGGAGACAGTTGGGTACTGTAACGCCCCAGATGTAACTTGTCATAATTGTAATCCAACTCTTGCCATTTTTGGCTATGTGCTATGATATTCCCTCCGTGGTTGGGTTCTCTCCGTTTTGCATTTTGGTCACGTCGTGCTTTTCATATCATGTCATCATGTGCATCGCATTTGCATACGCGTTCGTCTCATAAATCCGAGCATCTTTCCCGTTGTCCGTTTTGCAATCCGGCGCTCCTATGTCTCCCGGCGTCCCCTTTTACATTTCTTCATGAGCGGGTATTAAACATTCTCGGAATGGACCGAGGTTTGACATGTGGCCTTGGTATAGCACCGGTAGACCGCCTGTCAAGTTTCGGGTCAATCGGAGTTCGTTTGGTACTCCAACGGTTAACCGGGTAACCGTGAAGGCCTTGTGTGTGTTGCAGCCCAACACCCCTTCATAACAGCCCAATAACCCATCTAAGTCACTCCCATGTCCTCCGCCGTTCGATCACGATCGCGTGGCCGAAAACCGCACTCCATTTGGAGCTTCCTAGCTCCTTCTACCTATAAGTATGTGCTTCCCTCCTCATTTTCGGGCAAACCCTAGTCCATTTCGTCCCCGCGCCGCCGGACGAAATCCCCGCCGCCGGACGCGTCCAGCCGCCACCTCACCGCGACCAATAGGAGCGTGCCACGTCGCCCAGCCGCCCGCCGCCGCCAACCGCGGGACGCCACGTGGCGCCCGCGGCCCACTTCGCCGCCGCCTCCTCCCCCGCGGGCCCGCGAGCCCGAGGCCGGCCCCCGCGGCCCGGCCGCCGCCCGCGCCCTCCCGCGTCGCCTACCCCGCCGAGCTCGCGCCGCTCCGGCCACCGCCGCCGTCCCGGCGCGCCGTCGCCGCCTCGCCTCCCGCGACGTCGCCGGCCTCCGCCCGCGGCTGCGCGCGCCGCCACCGCCGCCCCCTCGCCGTCCGCGCCCGGATCCGGCGGGATCCGGCCGGATCCGCTGCCCCCTCGTCGTCCCTCGCCTCCCGCCGGCGAGATCCGCCCGGTGAACCTCGGGCCGCGTGCCGTGAGGGTTGACTTCCCCAAGCCCGATTTTTCTCTAAGTCCTGTAATTTCATCATCATCATCGCATCTTCATCATGTCATAACTTTGCATCCGTAGCAGCGTTTCGCGCGTATAATATGTCTAATTGTTCGCCTCGAAGAGTAAATCATTTTGTTCCATTGCTTCTAGCTTCACGACCGTGCTTTGCCTTCTCTTCTCGCTCTCTTTTGCGCTATAGCCACCACATGCTAATCGCTTGCTGCAGCTCCACCTCATAAACCCCTTTCCCACCTTTAAGCTTAAATAGTCTTGATCTCGCGGGTGTGAGATTGCTGAGTCCCCGTGACTCACAGATATTATCACCTCAGTTGCAGGTACCAACGATGTCAGTGCTGATGACGCGACCGAGCTCATTTGGGAGTTCGATGAGGAACGTGGCTGTTACTATGTTTCTTTTCCAGATGATCAGTAGTGGAGCCCAGTTGGGTGATCCGGGGATCTGTTTAGCATTTGGGGTAGTCTTCTTTCATTTTGGTACCGTAGTCGGACCTTGAGTGTAATCTGTTTGATGGATGTTATTTATGTACTGGTGTGAAGTGGCGATTGTAAGCCAACTATGTATCTTTCCTCTTTATTTATTACATGGATTGTGTGAAGATTACCTCACTTGCGACATTGCTTTCAATGCGGTTATGCCTCTAAGTCGTGCCTCGACACGTGGGAGATATAGCCGCATCGAGGGCGTTACAAGTTGGTAATCAGAGCCTTTCCCCGACCTTAGGAGCCCCCACTGTTTGATCGTCTTTAGTGGCCGAGTTGTGTCTAGAAAAAATGTTTTGAGTCATTTAGGAATTATATATCGGAGAGTTTAGGAATTCTTTTTACTCCCCAGTCCCTTCGACCTTCTGGTAAGGCTTCCTGACGTAGAGTTTTGACTCTTCTCTTCTCAAATTTCACTAAAAAAAAATTTTTAGGATCACGCGGGTATATTACAATCGTTCCGATGATTTTATGATGACAACATTGTCTTGGTTGCCTCTTGACATTTAGGGGTTGTGGCAGTGTCCCGGAGAGTTGAGCTCCGAGGTGTTGTCGTCATATTCTTATCGTTGCGGTTTTGGAATACCTGAGTTTAGTACGACCGACATCGAAAATCTCTTTTGTACAGTTGTTGGTGAGATAACCTGATAGCCCAGTACTGTGGCGAGTGCAGGGGTATTGCCATGACTTGTATAACGGATGTGTTTTCGAAGGTTGAGGTAGACGATTTCCGAAGGTTTCTTGGTTATGTGTTGAAGGATGGATACAGCTGGTTGTAGGATTTGCTAGTTTGGGTGAGATATTATGCTTCCCCTGTATCCCCAACACCTGATTGCATAACCAGAAAGTTTCGGGAGTTTATAAGTGGGAATTCTTGTAGCTTTAGTATTTCTTCCGCAGATATTTGGTTTGTGATTGGGTAATCCTTACCAAGTATTTGTTCACTTCCGTACCTTGTTGATTTTATTCCTTACCATGTTCTAAGTGGCTTCTCAGCTTTGGAAGTGTGATGATTTACATTGGAATTCATTCGTTCATTCTCGTTCGAATGTTAATTGTGAAGACTATATGTTGCAATTTCGTTCCTTTGATTCAGGTTCAATATATCTCTGTCAAGATGCTAATGGATGTCACCCTCTTCAGGATGGCTCCACCAACGCGTCAGAATCCGGAACGCAATGACGGGAATCAGGCTAACCCTCCGCCACCACCTCCGCCTCCGGAAGCTTGGCAAGCCTTGATGACTGCCACAAATGCCAATGCTCAGATTCTGATTCAGCTCTTGCAAGATCGCAACCAAGGTCAAGCTAATCAAGAGAATCAAGGCCAAGGCAACAATCAGCCGCACTTCGCTTCACTGAACCAGTTCCTTGCTAATCAGCCAAAGACCTTCAGCTACTGTGTCGAGGCCACAGACGCAGATGATTGGCTCGTGGACATCAGCAAGCATTTCGAGTGCAGCAATGTGAGACCTGAGGACTTTGTCAAGTTTGCCTCTTTTCAACTCAAAGATCAAGCTGCTGAGTGGTTCCAGCAATACAAAGATTCCAGAGGAGGTCATGTGATCACTTGGGATGATTTCCGTCATGATTTCAAAGCACACCACATTCCAGAAAGTGTTGTTGAGCTTAAGCGTGAGGAATTCCGCAATCTCAAGCAAGGCAACATGACTGTCTATCAATACAACACTCAGTTCCAGAAACTCTCTCGTTTTGCAAGGCAAGACATTCCTGATGAGAAGAGTATGATCTACCAGTTCAGGCGTGGTCTCAGAGAAGATCTGCAACTTGCTCTCGTGCTTTTCCAGCCATTAAAGTATGATGAATTCTACAACATGGCACTGAAACAAGAAGCTGCTCAGCTCAAGTGTGAGGCATCTAAGAAGAGAGTCAGAGACGCAGTTCAGTCTTCTTCTTCCTCACTTGTGGCAGCTAAGCAACAGAAGTTCTGGTTGCCTCCTCCTCCTCCGTTCCGTCAGCCTTATCAGCAGAAGAACTCAAGTGGCCGTGGATCTTCCCACCCACCCAACCCTGGCTATCAGAACAAGTCTCAGAATCAAGCTCCAAGGCCAAGTGCTCCTTACCATCGTCCGCTCTCAGAGGTGACTTGTAACAAATGTCAGCAGAAGGGTCACTATGCGAACAAGTGCTTCAACCAGAGGCGCCTTCCGCCTCCTCCTCCTGTGAAATCTTCCAGCAATGCAGTGGTCAAGCATAATTCCCAGCATGCCAAGGTGAACATGTTGAATGCAGCTCAAGCAGAGGAGTCTTCTGAAGTGATCATGGGTAATCTTCCTGTTAATGATATTCCTGCCAAAGTCTTATTTGACACTGGAGCATCGCTTTCTTTCATTTCAAGACCTTTTGCATCTAAGCATGATTTCGTTACTCAAGTTTTGCCGAGACCGTTGTCTATTGTGTCCCCGGGCAAGCAAATGACATCTAATGTTTGTGTCCCGGATGTGTCTATCAAGATGGGCGACTACAAATTCTTGTCTAAACCAATTGTTCTTGGTGATTCTGATATTGATCTCATTCTCGGGATGGACTGGCTTTCTAAGCACAAGGCTCAGCTTGAGTGTGCTGCCAGGGAAATCAAATTGACTCACACTTCGAACGATGTGATCATCTATGCTTCTCGTGATGATACCATTCGGTTGTTTTCTCTCAATGAGAATGATGAATTGGAGGCTATCTCTCAGATTCCAGTCGTTTGTGAGTACCAAGATGTTTTTCCAGAAGAGCTTCCGGGTATGCCTCCCCGTCGGCCAGTTGAATTCGTTATTGAGCTTGAGCCTGGCACGGAACCCGTTTGCAAGCGTCCTTACAAGCTTGGACCAGATGAGCTCAAGGAATTGAAGATTCAACTCGATAAACAAGAACGTCTGGGTCTTATCAGACCGAGTTCTTCTCCTTGCGGTTGTGGTGTTCTTTTTGTCAAGAAGAAGGATGGCACGGACCGACTTTGCGTCGATTACCGTCCATTGAACAAGAAGACTATCAAGAACAAGTACCCACTTCCCAACATCAATGAGCTATTTGAGCAACTCAAAGGTGCTAAGGTGTTCTCCAAGCTTGACCTTCGTATGGGTTATCATCAGATTCGCATTCGTGAAGAAGATATTCCCAAGACAGCATTCAGAACAAGCTTTGGTTCTTATGAATACACTGTCATGTCTTTCGGCCTCGTCAATGCTCCACCGTATTTCACTCACTTGATGAATTTCATCTTCAACCCCTACATCAACGAATTTGTCTTGGTCTATCTCGATGATATTTTGGTCTTCTCCAAGAATAAGAAGGATCATGCCGAACATTTGCGGTTGGTACTCGACAAGCTCAGAGAGTATCAATTATATGCGAAGTTCTCCAAATGTGAATTCTGGCTTGATGAAGTTCTTTATCTTGGTCATATCATCTCTGCCAAGGGCATCGCTGTTAATCCAGAGAGGGTGTCTGCAGTTTTGAATTGGAATCCTCCTCAGAATGTCAAGCAGCTTCGCAGTTTTCTTGGACTTGCAAGCTATTGCCGGAGATTCGTTGAGAATTTCTCAAAGATTGCAAAGCCTCTTTCCAACCTCCTCCAGAAGCATGTGAAATATGTCTGGTCTCCTGAGTGTGACGTTGCTTTCAACACTCTCAAAGAGAAACTTGTCACTGCTCCAGTTCTAACTCCTCCTGATGAATCCAAGCCTTATGAAGTATTCTGTGATGCTTCTCTTCAGGGCCTCGGTGCTGTCTTAATGCAAGAGAAGAAGGTTGTTGCCTATACCTCTCGCTAGTTGAAGCCCAATGAAAGGAACTACCCCACTCACGATCTTGAGTTGGCGGCAGTTGTCCACGCACTAATAACATGGAGACATCTCCTGTTGGGAAGGAAAGTGGACATCTTCACCGATCACAAGAGTCTCAAGTATATCTTCACTCAGCCTCATCTCAACCTCAGGCAAACTCGATGGGTCTAAATGATTCAAGAGTATAATCCGAGTATTGAATATACTCCAGGCAAGGCTAATGTGGTAGCAGACGCTTTGAGCAGAAAGGCTTATTGCAACAGCTTAATCCTCAAGCCTTTTCAACCGGATCTTTGTGAAGCTTTCCGCAAGTTGAATCTCCAAGTTGTTCCTCAAGGTGTTCTTGCCAACCTCATTGTTTCTCCTACTTTGGAAGATCAGATTCGTGAGGCTCAATTGTTGGATACCATGGTGAAGAAGGTGAAACGTGGTATTGAAAAGAGCATCCCCAAATACAAGTGCTATCGAGTTGATGACAGAGATACTCTTTTCTTCGAGGACCGGATCGTGGTTCCAAAGGGTGATCTTCGTAAAGTCATTATGAACGAAGCGCACAATTCTCTTCTGTCTATTCATCCTGGAAGTACAAAGATGTACCATGACCTCAAGCAGTCGTATTGGTGGACTCGAATGAAGCGTGAGATCGCTCAATTCATGAATGAGTGTGATGTCTGCAGAAGGGTGAAAGCAGAACACCAACGACCAGCTGGACTTCTCCAACCTCTTGCTATTCCAGAATGGAAGTTTGATCATATTGAAATGGACTTCGTGACTGGTTTTCCTAAGTCTAAGCGTGGAAATGATGTTATTTTCGTCGTCATCGACAAGCTCACCAAAGTGGCTCATTTTCTTCCTATCAAAGAGTCCATCACAGCAGCGCAGCTGGCAGAGCTCTACACCTCCAGAATTGTCTCTTTGCACGGCATTCCGCTCGGTCGCGTCATCAGCACTGACATCGTTGGTACCTGCAACTGAGGTGATAATATCTGTGAGTCACGGGGACTCAGCAATCTCACACCCGCAAGATCAAGACTATTTAAGCTTAAAGGTGGGAAAGGGGTTTATGAGGTGGAGCTGCAGCAAGCGACTAGCATGTGGTGGCTATAGCGCAAAAGAGAGCGAGAAGAGAAGGCAAAGCACGGTCGTGAAGCTAGAAGTGATCAAGAAGTGATCCTGAAACAACCTACGTCAGGCATAACTCCAACAACCGTGTTTACTTCCCGGACCCCGCCGAGAACAGACCATCACGGTTACACACGCGGTTGATGTGTTTTAGTTAAGGTCAACTTCGGGTTTTCTACAACCGGACATCAACAAATTCCCATCTGCCTCATAACCGCGGGCACGGCTTTCGAAAGATAATACCCTGCAGGGGTGTCCCAACATAGCCCATGATAAGCTCTCACGGTCAACGAAGGATATTCCTTCTACCGGGAAGACCCGATCAATCTCGGAATCCCGGACTACAGGACATTTCAACAGCAATAAAACAAGTCCAGCAAAGCCGCCCGATTGTGCCGACAAATCCTGATAGGAGCTGCACATATCTCGGTCTCAGGGCACATCCGGATGAACACTCCGTACAACTAAAACCAGCCCTCGAGTTGCCCCGAGGTGGCGCTGCAAAGGGCTCTAGTTTGGACCAGCAATCGAAGGAGAACTGGCCCGGGGGTTTAAAATAAAGATGACCCTTGAGTCTGCAGAACCCAAGGGAAAAAGGCTAGGTGGCGAATGGTAAAACCAATGTTGGGCCTTGCTGGAAAAGTCTTATTCAAAGCGAACTGTCAAGGGGGTCCCATAAATCACCCAACCGTGTAAGGAACGCAAACTCCGGGAACATAACACCGGTATGACGGGAACTAGGGTGGCAAGAGTGGAACAAAACACCAGGCATAAGGCCGAGCCTTCCACCCTTTACCAAGTATATAGATGCATTAATTAAATAAGAGGTATAGTGATATCCCAACAAGTAAACATGTTCCAACAAGGAACAACAAGTCCATGTTCCAACAAGGAACAAACTTCATCTTCACCTGCAACTAGCAACGCTATAAGAGGGGCTGAGCAAAGCAGTAACATAGCCAAACAACGGTTTGCTAGGACATGGATGGTTAGGGGCTGACATGGCAATATAGGAGGCATGATATAGCAAGTGGTAGGTATCGCAGCATAGGCATAGCAAAAGAGCGAGCAATCTAGCAAGCAAAGATAGAAGTGATTTCGAGGGTATGGTCATCTTGCCTGCGAGGTTCTCAGAGTTGTCGAAAGCTTGGTCCTCGAAAGCGTTCTCAACGGAATCCTCGGTCACGTACTCGTCTTCCGGCTCTACCCAAGACAAGAGAACAAGCAAAGGAACCAATATCAACCACGATGCAATGCGCAAGCAACATGATGCAAATCATGGCATGATATGCGAGAGGTGATATGCAATGCGTATGCATGCTCCGGAAGGACAAGGATGAACAGGGCATAATCTTGGCAAACCAAGCATACCACTGGATAGGTGAGGTGATTTCGGTTGAAATCGATATAAAGATCACCGGAATCGGATGCACGGTTTGCAAATGGCAAGCAATACAAGAATGACACGAATCTGCCATAAACAGCATGATGCTACTTAGCAAGCAACAAATAATTAAGCTACTGCATCCAAACATGGCAATATAGCATATGACAGTAAACTAACCAAGATGCTTGATAAGAGATGAACACTGAGCTACGGCTAAATCACATCATAACAGGTTCAAACAAGCATGGCAAAAGTGCAAACGATAACAAGTTCCCAGACTTAGTGAAATTACCAAAGTAGCAGAAACTAACATCAGGATGACATGTACAGAGCAATGAAACAACATGCTACAGGTTCATAACATAGAAAAGTAAGGCATGGCATGAATCTACTCAAAGCACTTGACAAAAGACTCTTACTGACCATAAGCTAAAAAGGACTACAAAATATGATTACACCCATGTCAATTAAGCAAGTTTCGTTACAGGTTTCAGACTTAGCAGAAAACTGGACATGTCAAAAACTGTTAACGACTAGGCATGTTCGTGAGCTCGATGCACTCACTACAGAGCAATTAATGATTAATTAATCATACATACATCAAGAAGACATGGCATAGTAACTAGAAATGGCAAGAATAACATCATATCATGCAAGGATCGACTACAACAAGCTTGGCAAAATCGAATAACATGTAAACAATCTGTCAGCAACATTCTGAAGCAAAAGTAGAGCTCGATCGACTCAAGCTATGTCACTCCATAATTGCAAACAAAGGCATGGATGGATAGAGCAAATACTCAAGTTCAAAACTCCCTTACTGATCATACTCAAATTATGCATAGATCACTCAGAAACAACATGAATACATGGCATAAAAATAACAGCGGTCAGGGACTTAGTGAAATCACTAAGTCTCTGAAATCAGCAACATCAAGACACCTAGTTTGCATGCTTGTGCTAGTCACCACATAGATCACAAAAATACATGGCAAAATCCTCTGGATAGGTAACATGGCATATTACAAAACTCATGTAGGACTCAACTTCATAGGAGGTACACATCAATCATGGCAAAAATGACAAAAGTGCATGATCAGATAAGATCAGCAACTAACTTCAACTAGCCCTCTTGTAACAGCATTTCGGGCATCAAGATGACTTCAAATGAAAATGGTGAAATAAAACAAACTGATGTACTCTTCGAGGCGAACAATTCGACATATTATACGCACGAAACGGAGCTACGGATGCAAAGTTATGACATGATGAAGATGCGATGATGATGATGAAATTACAGGACTTAGAGAAAAATCGGGCTCGGGGAAGTCAACCCTCACGGCACGCGGCCCGAGGTTCACCGGGCGGATCTCGCCGGCGGGAGGCGAGGGACGGCGAGGGGGCAGCGGATCCGGCCGGATCCCGCCGGATCCGGGCGCGGACGGCGAGGGGGCGGCGGTGGCTGCGCGCGCAGCCGCGGGCGGAGGCCGGCGACGTCGCGGGAGGCGAGGTGGCGACGGCGCGCCGGGACGGCGGCGGTGGCCGGAGCGGCGCGGGGCGGCGCGAGCTCGGCGGGGTAGGCGACGCGCGAGGGCGCGGGCGGCGGCCGGGCCGCGGGGGCCGGCCTCGGGCTCGCGGGCCCGCGGGGGAGGAGGCGACGGCGAAGTGGGCCGCGGGCGCCACGTGGCGTCCCGCGGTTGGCGGCGGCGGGCGGCTGGGCGACGTGGCACGCTCCTATTGGTCACGGTGAGGTGGCGGCTGGACGCGTCCGGCGGCGGGGATTTCGTCCGGCGGCGCGGGGACGAAATGGACTAGGGTTTGCCCGAAAATGAGGAGGGAAGCACATACTTATAGGTAGAAGGAGCTAGGAAGCTCCAAATGGAGTGCGGTTTTCGGCCACGCGATCGTGATCGAACGGCGGAGGACATGGGAGTGACTTATATGGGTTATTGGGCTGTTATGAAGGCGTGTTGGGCTGCAACACACACAAGGCCTTCACGGTTACCCGGTTAACCGTTGGAGTACCAAACGAACTCCGATTGACCCGAAACTTGACAGGCGGTCTACCGGTGCTATACCAAGGCCACATGTCAAACCTCGGTCCATTCTGAGAATGTTTAATACCCGCTCATGAAGAAATGTAAAAGGGGACGCCGGGAGACATAGGAGCGCCGGATTGCAAAACGGACAACGGGAAAGATGCTCGGATTTATGAGACGAACGCGTATGCAAATGCGATGCACATGATGACATGATATGAAAAGCACGACGTGACCAAAATGCAAAACGGAGAGAACCCAACCACGGAGGGAATATCATAGCACATAGCCGAAAATGGCAAGAGTTGGATTACAATTATGGCAAGTTACATCTGGGGCGTTACAGGTACACCTTCTATCACAGATCCGAAGGCAAGATATTCGTTGCTTAGAATGGATCCTTTCTAGAGAAGGAGTTTCTCTCGAAAGAAGTGAATGGGAGGAAAGTAGAAAACTTGATAAGTTAATTGTACCATCTCCCTTATTGGAATGTAGTTCATCACAGAAATTTGTTCTTGTGACTACTAGACCAATTAGTGAGGAAGATAATGTAACGCCCTCGATGCGGCTATATCTCCCACATGTCGAAGCATGACTTAGAGGCATAACCGCATTGAAAGCAATGTCGCAAGCGAGGTAATCTTCACACAACCCATGTAATAAATAAGGGTAAGAGATACATAGTTGGCTTACAGTCGCCACTTCACACAATACATAAATAAACATCCATCATTCAGATTACACTCAAGGTCCGGCTACGGAAACAAAATAAAAGAAGACTACCCCAAATGCTACACAGATCCCCGAATCACCCCAACTGGGCTCCACTACTGATCATCAGGAAAAGACACATAGTAACGGCCACGTTCCTCGTCGAACTCCCACGTGAGCTCGGTTGCGTCATCTGCACTGGCATCGTTGGCACCTGCAACTGTTTTGGTAGAATCTGTGAGTCACTGGGACTCAGCAATCTCACACCCGCGAGATCAAGACTATTTAAGCTTATAGGAAGGATGCGGTAATGAGGTGGAGCTGCAGCAAGCGACTAGCATATATGATGGCTACAACGCAAAAGAGAGCGAGAAGAGAAGCAAAGCACGGTCTTGAAGCTAGAAGTGATCAAGAAGTGATCCTGAAACTACTTACGTCAAACATAACTCCAACACCGTGTTCGCTTCCCGGATTCCGCCGAGAAGAGACCATCACGGTAACACACGCGGTTGATGTGTTTTAAATTAAGGTCAACTTCGGGTTTTCTACAACCGGACATTAACAAATTCCCATCTGCCTCATAACCGCGGGCACGGCTTTCGAAAGATAATACCCTGCAGGGGTGTCCCAACTTAGCCCATTATAAGCTCTCACGGTGAACGAAGGATATTCCTTCTACCGGGAAGACCCGATCAGTCTCGGAATCCCGGACTACAAGACATTTCGACAGTAATAAAACAAGTCCAGCAAAGCCGCCCGATTGTGCCGACAAATCCTGATAGGAGCTGCACATATCTCGGTCTCAGGGCACATCCGGATGAGACAAGCTACGAGTAAAACCAGGCCTCGAGTTTCCCCGTGGTGGCCCCACAGGTTGCTCGGTTCGAACCAGCACTTAGAGAAGCACTGGCCCGGGGGGGTTAAATAAAGATGACCCTCGGGCTCGCGAAGACCCAAGGGAAAGGTGGTAGGTGGTAGGCAAATGGTAAAACCAAAGTTGGGCCTTGCCGGAAGAGTCTTATTCAAAGCGAACTGTCAAGGGGGTCCCATAAATCACCCAACCGTGTAAGGAACGCAAAATCCGGGAACATAACACCGGTATGACGGAAACTAAGGCGGCAAGAGTGGAACAAAACACCAGGCATAAGGCCGAGCCTTCCACCCTTTACCAAGTATATAGATGCATTAATTAGATAAGATATATTGTGATATCCCAAAGTAATCATGTTCCAACAAGGAACAACATCTCCATGTTCCAACAAGGAACATGCTTCATCTTCACCTGCAACTAACAACGCTATAAGAGGGGCTGAGCAAAGCGGTAACATAGCCAAACAACGGTTTGCTAGGACATGGATGGTTAGAGGTTGACATGGCAAAATGGATGGCATGATATAGCAAGTGGTAGGTATCGCAGCATAGGCATAGCAAAAGAGCGAGCATCTAGCAAGCAAAGATAGAAGTGATTTCAAGGGTATGGTCATCTTGCCTGCAAGGTTCTCAGAGTTGACGAAAGCTTGATCCTCGTAAGCGTTCTCAACAGGTTCCTCGTTCACGTACTCATCTCCCGGCTCTACCCAAGGCAAGAACACAAGCAAAAGGGGACAAACATCAATCACGATGCAATGCGCAAGCAACATGATGCAAAACATGACATGATATGCGAGATGTGATATGCAATGCATATGCGTCCTCTTGAAGGGAAAAGATGAACCAGGCATAATCTTGGAAAACCAAGTATGCCACTGGATAGGTGAGTTAATTTCGGTCGAAATCGATATAAAGATCACCGGAATCGGATGCACGGTTTGCAAATGACAAGCAAAACAAGAATGACAAGATTCTGCCATTAACAGCATGATGCTATTTAGCAAGCAACAAGAAATTAAGCTACTGCAACCAAACGTACCAACAAAGCATATGACAGTGATCTACTCAGGACGCTTGACAAAAGATGAACACTGAGCTACGGCTAAAACACATCAGAGCAGGTTCAAACAAGCATGGCAAAAGAGCAAAACATATCAGCTTCACAGACTTGGTGAAAATACTATCATGCCAGAAATTAACATCACGATGACATGTTTATAGCAAGCAAACAACATGCTACCGGGAGATAATATAGAAAATCAAGGCATGGCATGAATCTACTCCAAGCACTTAACAAAAGTCCCTTACTGACCATAAGCCAAAAGGGATCAGAAAGCATAATAACACCCATGTCAATTAAGCAAGTTTCGTTACAGATTTCAGACTTAGCAGAAAACTGGACATGTCAAAAACAGATAACAAGTAGGCATGTTCGTGAGCTCGATGCACTCACTACAGAGCATTGCATGATAAACTAAGCATACATCCATCCATAATACATGGCATAGAAGCTAAACATGTCAAGAATTACATCATAGCATGCAAAGACCAACTACAACAAGCTTGGCAAAATCGAATAACATGTAAACAATCTGCCAGCAACATTTTATAGCAAAAGTAGAGCTCGATCGACTCAAGCTAAGACACTCCATAATTACAAATAAAAGCATGGATGGATAGAGAACATCCATATGCTCAAAACACCCTTACTGGTCATTCTCAAAAGAGGCATAGATCTCTCTGAAACAACATGAACACATGGCATAAAAATAACAGCAGGGCATAACTTAGTGAAAATCCTTAGTCCCTGAAATCAGCAACATTAAGTACCCTAGTTTGCATGCTTGTGCTAGTCACCACAGAGATCACAAAAATACATGGCATACACCCCTAGAAAGGTAACATGTCATATTACAAAACACATGTAGGACTCAACTTCATAGGATGCACACATCAATCATGGCAAAAATGACAAAAGTGTATGTTCTGATAATAATCTGGAACTAACATCACATAGCTCTCTTCTAACAGCATTTCGGGCATCAAGATCAGCTTAAATGAAAATGATGCAATGAGATGAAATGATTTAATCATCGAGGCGAACAATTTGATATGCTACACGCCCAAAACGGAGCTACAGATGCGGAGATATGGCAGGTCAAATTATGCACGAGATTTAGGGTTCGGGAGAGAAGTCAACCGAGGAGTTTTAGATCCAGATCGGGATCTCGCGGGTCCCGAGGTTCGTCGGCGCCGGAGCCGGAGAGGAGAAGGTCGGGGCGACGGGATGCGGCGAGGTACCGGCGGAGGAGGCGACGGCGGCGGCGTCGCAAGGCGGCGCGGAGCGCGCGGGGGGCGGCGAGCTCGCCGGCGCGGCGCGGCGGCGGGGCGGAGCCGGCGACCGGCGGGACGGAGCTTCGGGCGGCGCGAGGTCGGCGGGGCCGGCGGCCGGCGGGCGGAGGCGGCGAGCGCTTCGGGCGGCGCGGAGGAGGCGAGGCCGCTGCGGGCCGCGGGGGCCGGCGGCGGGGATGGCGCGGCGGAGGCCACGTGGCGGCCGCTGGTTGGCCGGGGCGGCGGGGCGGACGTGTCCGGCGCGGACCGGACGTGTCCGGCGCGCGGAGGGAGCGGGGAGCTAGGGTTAGGGGTGAAACGATCCGCAATTTTCGGGAGAGGAGGTCTTTTTATAGGTAGAGGGGGCTAGGAAGCTCCAAATGAGGTGTGGTTTTCGGCCACGCGATCGTGATCGGACGGCGATGGACATGGGAGTGTCTTAGATGGGTTATTGGGCTGTTTTGGAGGGGTTTTGGGCTGCAACACACACGAGGCCTTCAGGGTCCCTCGGTTAACCGTTGGAGTAACAAACGAAGTCCAAATGATACGAAACTTGACAGGCGGTCTACCGGTAGTAAACCAAGGCCACATGTCAAGCCTCGGTCCATTCCGAGAAAGTTTAATACCCGCTCACGGAGAAATGTAAAAGGGGACGCCGGGGAACATAGGAGCGCCGGATTGCAAAACGGGCAACGGGGAAAATGCTCGGATACATGAAACGAACACGTATGCAAATGCGATGCACATGATGACATGATAAGAGATGCATGACATGAAAAAAATGCAAAATGAAGGAAAACCCCACCACGGAGGGAATATCATAACACATAGCCGGAAATGGCAAGAGTTGGAGTTACAAATATGGCAAGTTACATCCGGGGTGTTACAACACTCCACCACTACGAGAGGATCTCGTCCTGAGATCTAGGACTGAAAGAACTCCGGATATTCGGAACGGAGGTGGTCCTCACGTTCCCAGGTGGCTTCTCGGTCGGAATGATGAGACCACTTCACTTTCAGGAATTTGATTGACTTGTTGCGAGTCTTGCGCTCAGTTTCTTCGAGAATAGCAACGGGATGCTCATGATAGGACAAATCTTCTTGAAGATCAATCTCTTCGAAGTTGATGGTGCGCTCAGGCATTTTGAAGCACTTGCGAAGCTGTGAGACGTGGAACACATCGTGCACATTTGCAAAGTTGGGGGGAAGCTCAAATTGATAGGCGAGATCGCCTCTTTTGCCAATGATCTTGAAAGGACCCACGTATCTAGGGGCAAGCTTCCCTTTGATACCGAAGCGACGAGTTCCTTTAATTGGAGAGACGCGGAGGTAGACATGGTCTCCGATCTCGAATGCCAAATCACGGTGTCTACTGCCGTAATAGCTCTTCTGGCGCGATTGCGCGGCTTTGAGATTCTCACGAATGACTTTGCACATATCTTCAGCCTCTGAGATCAAATCGTTGCCAAGCAGTTGGCGTTCACCGGTTTCAGACCAATTGAGAGGAGTGCGGCACTTTCTGCCATAGAGAATCTCGAATGGGGCTTTGCCCGAGCTGGCTTGAAAGCTGCTGTCGTAAGAGAACTCAGCATATGGAAGACAATCCTCCCACTTCAAGCCGAAAGAGATAACACAAGCCCTGAGCATATCTTCAAGAATTTGGTTGACACGCTCGACTTGTCCACTAGTTTGAGGATGGAAAGCTGTGCTGAAGCGAATATTTGTGCCCATGGCCTTCTGAAAAGAATCCCGAAACTTGGATGTAAAGATGCTGCCATGGTCTAAAGAAATCACTTGTGGAATGCCATGCAAGGAGACAATTCTGGATGTGTAGAGCTCTGCCAGCTGCGCTGCTGTGATAGACTCTTTGATAGGAAGAAAATGAGCCACTTTGGTGAGCTTGTCGATGACGACGAAGATAGCATCATTTCCACGCTTGGACTTAGGAAAACCAGTCACGAAGTCCATTTCGATATGATCAAACTTCCATTCTGGAATAGCAAGAGGTTGGAGGAGACCAGCTGGTCGTTGGTGTTCTGCTTTCACCCTTCTGCAGACATCACATTCATTCACGAATTGAGCAATTTCTCGCTTCATTCGAGTCCACCAATAAGACTGCTTGAGGTCATGGTACATCTTTGTACTTCCAGGATGAATTGACAAAAGAGAAATGTGTGCCTCATTCATAATGACTTTCCGTAGATCACCCTTTGGAACCACGATCCGGTCCTCGAAGAAAAGAGTATCTCTGTCATCAATGCGATAGCACTTGTATTTGGAAATGCCCTTGTCAATACCACGTTTCACCTTCTTCACCATGGTATCCAACAGTTGTGCCTCACGAATCTGATCTTCCAAGGTAGGAGAGACTATGAGGTTGGCGTGAAAACCTTGAGGAACAACTTGGAGATTCAATTTGCGGAAAGCTTCACAAAGATCCGGTTGGAAGGGCTTGAGGATTAAGCTGTTGCAATAAGCCTTCCTGCTCAATGCATGTGCAATCACATTAGCCTTGCCTGGAGTATATTCAATACTCGGATTATACTCTTGAATCATTTCGACCCATCGAGTTTGACTGAGGTTGAGGTTGGGCTGAGTGAAGATGTACTTGAGACTCTTGTGATCGGTGAATATGTCCACTTTCCTTCCCAACAGGAGATGTCTCCATGTTATTAGTGCGTGGACAACTGCCGCCAACTCAAGATCGTGAGTGGGGTAGTTCTTCTCGTTGGGCTTCAACTGACGAGAGGTATAGGCCACAACTCTCTTCTCTTGCATTAACACAGCACCGAGGCCTTGAAGAGAAGCATCACAGAAAACTTCATAAGGCTTGGATTCGTCAGGAGGAGTCAAAACTGGAGTAGTGACGAGTTTCTCTTTGAGAGTGTTGAAAGCAACATCACACTCAGGAGACCAAACATACTTCACATGCTTCTGGAGGAGGTTGGAAAGAGGCTTTGCAATCTTTGAGAAATTCTCAACGAATCTTCGGCAATAGCTTGCAAGTCCAAGAAAACTGCGAAGCTGCTTGACATTCTGAGGAGGTTCCCAATTCATGACTGCAGACACCTTCTCAGGATTAACAGCAATGCCCTTGGCAGAGATGATATGCCCAAGGTAAAGAACTTCATCAAGCCAAAATTCACATTTGGAGAACTTCGCATATAATTTATACTCTCTGAGCTTGTCGAGCACCAATCGCAAATGTTTGGCATGATCCTTCTTATTCTTGGAGAAGACCAAAATATCATCGAGATAGACCAAGACAAATTCATTGGTGTAGGGGTTGAAGATGAAATTCATCAAGCGAGTGAATGTTGGAGGAGCATTCACAAGGCCGAATGACATGACAGTATATTCATAAGAACCAAAGCTTGTTCTGAATGTTGTCTTGGGAATATCTTCTTCACGAATGCGGATTTGATGATAACCCATACGAAGGTCAAGCTTGGAAAACACTTTAGCACCTTTGAGTTGCTCGAATAGCTCATTGATGTTGGGAAGTGGGTACTTGTTCTTGATAGTCTTCTTGTTCAATGGACGGTAATCGACGCAAAGCCGGTCCGTGCCATCCTTCTTCTGGACAAAAAGAACACCACAACCCCAAGGAGAAGAACTCGGTCTGATCAAACCCAGACGTTCTTGTTCATCGAGCTGTTTCTTCAATTCCTTCAGCTCATCTGGTCCAAGCTTGTAAGGACGCTTGCAAACGGGTTCCGTGCCAGGCTCAAGATCAATAACGAATTCAACTGGCCGGCGGGGAGGCATACCCAGAAGCTCTTCTGGAAAAACATCTTGGTACTCACAAACGACTGGAATTTGAGAGATAGGATCCAATTCACCCTTCTCATTGAGAGAAAACAACCGAATGGTATCATCACGAGCGGCATAGATGATCACATCGTCAGAAGAGTGAGTCAATTGAATTTCCCTGGCAGCACAATCAAGCTGAGCCTTGTGCTTAGAAAGCCAGTCCATCCCGAGAATAAGATCAATATCAGAGTCACCAAGAACAATTGGTTTAGCCAGAAATCTATAATCACCCATCTTGATACCGACATTCGGAACGAACATGGTAGAACTCAAACGTTTAGCCGGGGAAACAACTTGCAAAGCTTTAGGTAAAGCCTCTGTGTCAAAATTGTGCTTCGATGCAAAAGGATATGACATGAAAGAATGCGATGCACCGGTATCGAATAAGACTTTTGCAGGAATATCATTAACAGGAAGATTACCCATTATGACATCTGAAGAATCCTCTGCTTGAGCTGCATTCATCATGTTCACCTTTGCAGACTTGGAATTATGCTTGACCACTGCATTGCTTGAAGATCTCACAGGAGGAGGAGGCGGAAGGCGCCTTTGGTTGAAGCACTTGTTCGCATAGTGACCCTTCTGCTGACATTTGTTGCAAGTCACCTCTAAGAGCGGACGATGATAAGGAGCATTTGACCTTGGAGCTTGATTCTGAGACTTGTTCTGATAGCCAGGGTTGGGTGGGTGGGAAGATCCACGACCACCTGAGTTCTTCTGTTGGTAAGGCTGACGGAACGGAGGAGGAGGAGGCAACCAGAACTTCTGTTGCATAGAAGCCACAAGCGAGGAAGAAGAGGACTGAACTGCGTCCCTGACTCTCTTCTTAGAAGCCTCACACTTGAGCTGAGCAGCTTCTTGTTTCAGTGCCATGTTGTAGAATTCATCATACTTCTTTGGCTCAAAAAGCACGAGAGCTAGTTGCAAATCTTCTCTGAGACCACACCTGAATTGGTAGATCATACTCTTCTCATCAGGGATGTCTTGCTTAGCAAAACGAGAGAGCTTCTGGAACTGAGTGTTGTATTGATACACAGACATGTTGCCTTGCTTGAGATTGCGGAACTCCTCACGCTTACTCTCAACAACACTTTCTGGAATGTGATGAGCTTTGAAGTCACTACGGAAATCATCCCAGGTAATCACACGACCTCCTCTGGAATCTTTGTATTTTTGGAACCACTCAGCAGCTTGATCTTTGAGTTGAAAAGAGGCAAACTTGACAAAGTCCTCAGGTCTGACATTGCTGCATTCAAAATGCTTGTTGATGTCCACGAGCCAATCATCCGCGTCTGTGGCCTCGACACAGTAGCTGAAGGTCTTCGGCTGATTAGCAAGGAACTGATTGAGGGAAGCGAAGTGCGGCTGATTGTTGCCTTGGCCTTGATTTCCTTGATTACCTTGCCCTTGGTTGCGATCTTGCAAGAGCTAAATCAGAATCTGAGCGTTGGCATTTATGGCAGTCATCAAGGCTTGCCATGCCTCCAGAGGCGGAGGTGGTGGCGGAGGGTTAGCCTGACTCCCTTCATTGCGTTCCGGATTCTGACGCGTTGGCGGAGCCATCCTGAAGAGAGGGTGACATCCATTAGCATCTTGAAAGAGATATATTCAAGCTGAATCAAAGGATCGAAATTGCAACATATAGTCTTCACAATAAACATTCGAACGAGAATGAACAAATGAATTCCAAAGTAAATCATCACACTTCCATAAGTTGAGAAGCCACTTAGAAAAAGGTATGGAATAAAATCAACAAGGTACGGATGTGAACAAATACTTGGTAAGGATTACCCAATCACGAACCAAATATCTGCGGGAAGAAATACTAGAGCTACATGAATTCCCACTTATAAACTCCCGAAACTTTCTGGTTATGCAATCAGGTGTTGGGGATACAGGGGACACAAAATATATCACCCAAACTAACAATACCTAGATCCAGCTGTATCCATCCTTCAACACATAACCAAGAAACCTTCGGAAATCGTCTACCTCAACCTTCGAAAAGCATCCGTTATACGAGTTATGGCAATACTCCCGCACTCGCCTCAGTACTGGGCTATCAGGGTTATCTCACCAACAACTGTACAAAAGAGATTTTCGATGTCGGCGTACTAAACTCAGGTATTCCAGAACCGCAACGATAAAATTATGACGACAACACCTCGGAGCTCAACTCCCCGGGACACCTCCACTAAACCCCTGCTGACAGGAGGCACCAAGACAATGTTGTCATCACAAAACCATCGGAACGATTCTAAGATACCCGCGTGATCCTAAAAAAAATTAGTGAAATTTGAGGAGAGAATAGTCAAAACTCTACGTCAGGATGCCTTACCAGAGCGACGAGGAGAGTGGGAAGTAAAAAGAATTCCTAAACTCTCCGATATATAATTCATAAATGACTCAAAACATTTTTCTAGACACAACTCGGCCGCTAAAAACGATCAATCAGTGGGGGCTCCTAAGGTCGGGGAAGGCTCTGATAACCAACTTGTAACGCCCTCGATGCGGCTATATCTCCCACGTGTCGAAGCACGACTTAGAGGCATAACCGCATTGAAAGCAATGTCGCAAGTGAGGTAATCTTCACACAATCCATGTAATAAATAAGGGTAAGAGATGCATAGTTGGCTTACAGTCGCCACTTCACACAATACATAAATAAACATCCATCATTCAGATTACACTCAAGGTCCGGCTACGGAACCAAAATAAAAGAAGACTACCCCAAATGCTACACAGATCCCCGAATCACCCCAACTGGGCTCCACTACTGATCATCAGGAAAAGACACATAGTAACGGCCACGTTCCTCGTCGAACTCCCACGTGAGCTCGGTTGCGTCATCTGCACTGGCATCGTTGGCACCTGCAACTGTTTTGGTAGAATCTGTGAGTCACGGGGACTCAGCAATCTCACACCCGCGAGATCAAGACTATTTAAGCTTATAGGAAGGATGGGGTAATGAGGTGGAGCTGCAGCAAGCGACTAGCATATATGATGGCTACAACGCAAAAGAGAGCGAGAAGAAAAGCAAAGCACGGTCGTGAAGCTAGAAGTGATCAAGAAGTGATCCTGAAACTACTTACGTCAAACATAACTCCAACACCGTGTTCGCTTCCCGGACTCCGCCGAGAAGAGACCATCACGGTAACACACGCGGTTGATGTGTTTTAAATTAAGGTCAACTTCGGGTTTTCTACAACCGGACATTAACAAATTCCCATCTGCCTCATAACCGCGGGCATGGCTTTCGAAAGATAATACCCTGCAGGGGTGTCCCAACTTAGCCCATTATAAGCTCTCACGGTCAACGAAGGATATTCCTTCTACCGGGAAGACCCGATCAGTCTCGGAATCCCGGACTACAAGACATTTCGACAGTAATAAAACAAGTCCAGCAAAGCCGCCCGATTGTGCCGACAAATCCTGATAGGAGCTGCACATATCTCGGTCTCAGGGCACATCCGGATGAGACAAGCTACGAGTAAAACCAGGCCTCGAGTTTCCCCGTGGTGGCCCCGCAGGCTGCTCGGTTCGAACCAGCCTTTAGAGAAGCACTGGCCCGGGGGGGCTAAATAAAGATGACCCTCGGGCTCGCGAAAACCCAAGGGAAAGGTGGTAGGTGGTAGGCAAATGGTAAAACCAAAGTTGGGCCTTGCCGGAAGAGTCTTATTCAAAGCGAACTGTCAAGGGGGTCCCATAAATCACCCAACTGTGTAAGGAACGCAAAATCCGGGAACATAACACCGGTATGACGAAAACTAAGGCGGCAAGAGTGGAACAAAACACCAGGCATAAGGCCGAGCCTTACACCCTTTACCAAGTATATAGATGCATTAATTAGATAAGATATATTGTGATATCCCAAAGTAATCATGTTCCAACAAGGAACAACATCTCCATGTTCCAACAAGGAACATGCTTCATCTTCACCTGCAACTAACAACGCTATAAGAGGGGCTGAGCAAAGCGGTAACATAGCCAAACAACGGTTTGCTAGGACATGGATGGTTAGAGGCTGACATGGCAAAATGGGTGGCATGATATAGCAAGTGGTAGGTATCGCAGCATAGGCATAGCAAAAGAGCGAGCATCTAGCAAGCAAAGATAGAAGTGATTTCGAGGGTATGGTCATCTTGCCTGCAAGGTTCTCAGAGTTGACGAAAGCTTGATCCTCGTAAGCGTTCTCAACAGGTTCCTCGTTCACGTACTCGTCTCCCGGCTCTACCCAAGTCAAGAACACAAGCAAAAGGGGACAAACATCAATCACGATGCAATGCGCAAGCAACATGATGCAAAACATGACATGATATGCGAGATGTGATATGCAATGCATATGCGTGCTCTTGAAGGGAAAAGATGAACCAGGCATAATCTTGGCAAACCAAGTATGCCACTGGATAGGTGAGATGATTTCGGTCGAAATCGATATAAAGATCACCGGAATCGGATGCACGGTTTGCAAATGACAAGCAAAACAAGAATGACAAGATTCTGCCATTAACAGCATGATGCTATTTAGCAAGCAACAAGAAATTAAGCTACTGCAACCAAACATACCAACAAAGCATATGACAGTGATCTACTCAGGACACTTGACAAAAGATGAACACTGAGATATGGCTAAAACACATCAGAGCAGGTTCAAACAAGCATGGCAAAAGAGCAAAACATATCAGCTTCACAGACTTGGTGAAAATACTATCATGCCAGAAATTAACATCCGGATGACATGTTCATAGCAAGCAAACAACATGCTACAGGGACATAATATAGCAAAGCAAGGAATGACATGAATATACTCCAAGCACTTAACAAAAGTCCCTTACTGACCATAAGCCAAAAGGGATCAGAAAGCATAATAACACCCATGTCAATTAAGCAAGTTTCGTTACAGATTTCAGACTTAGCAGAAAACTGGACATGTCAAAAACAGATAACAAGTAGGCATGTTCGTGAGCTCGATGCACTCACTATAGAGCATTGCATGATAAACTAAGCATACATCCATCAATAATACATGGCATCGAAGATAAACATGGAAAGAATTACATCATAGCATGCAAAGAACAACTACAACAAGCTTGGCAAAATCGAATAACATGTAAACAATCTGCCAGCAACATTTTATAGCAAAAGTAGAGCTCGATTGACTCAAGCTAAGGCACTGCATAATTACAAATAAAAGCATGGAGGGATAGAGAACATCCATATTCTCAAAACTCCCTTACTGATCATGCTCAAAAGAGGCATAGATCTCTCTGAAACAACATGAACACATGGCATAAAAATAACAGCAGGGCATAACTTAGTGAAAATCCTAAGTCCCTGAAATCAGCAACATTAAGTACCCTAGTTTGCATGCTTGTGCTAGTCACCACAGAGATCACAAAAATACATGACATACACCCCTGGAAAGGTAACATGGCATATTACAAAACACATGTAGGACTCAACTTCATAGGATGCACACATCAACCATGGCAAAAATGACAAAAGTGCATGTTCTGATAATAATCTGGAACTAACATCACATAGCCCTCTTCTAACAGCATTTCGGGCATCAAGATGAGCTCAAATGAAAATGATGCAATGAGATGAAATGATGTAATCATCGAGGCGAACAATTTGATATCCTATACGCCCAAAACGGAGCTATGTATGCGGAGATATGGCAGGTCAAATTATGCACGAGATTTAGGGTTCGGGAGAGAAAAGTCAACCGAGGAGTTTTAGATCCAGATCGGGATCTCGCGGGTCCCGAGGTTCGTCGGCGCCGGAGCCGGAGAGGAGAGGGCCGGGGCGACGGGATGCGGCGAGGTACCGGCGGAGGAGGCGACGGCGGCGGCGTCGCAAGGCGGCGCGGAGCGCGCGCAGGGCGGCGAGCTCGCCGGCGCGGCGCGGCGGCGGGGCGGAGCCGGCGACCGGTGGGGCGGAGCTTCAGGCGGCGCGAGGTCGGCGGGGCCGGCGGCCGGCGGGCGGAGGCGGCGAGCGCTTCGGGCGGCGTGGAGGAGGCGAGGCCGCTGTTGGCCGCGGGGGCCGGCGGCGGGGACGGCGCGGCGGAGGCCACGTGGCGGCCTCTGGTTGGCCGGGGCGGCGGGGCGGACGTGTCCGGCACGGACCGGACGTGTCCGGCGCGCGGAGGGAGCGGGGAGCTAGGGTTAGGGGTGAAACGATCCGCAATTTTCGGGAGAGGGGGTCTATTTATAGGTAGAGGGGGCTAGGAAGCTCCAAATGAGGTGTGGTTTTCGGCCACGCGATTGTGATCGAACGGCGATGGACATGGGAGTGTCTTAGATGGGTTATTGGGCTGTTTTGGAGGGGTTTTGGGCTGCAACACACACGAGGCCTTCACGGTCCCTCGGTTAACCGTTGGGGTAACAAACGAAGTCCAAATGATACGAAACTTGACAGGCGGTCTACTGGTAGTAAACCAAGGCCACATGTCAAGCCTCGGTCCATTCCGAGAAAGTTTAATACCCGCTCACGGAGAAATGTAAAAGGGGACGCCGGAGAACATAGGAGCGCCGGATTGCAAAACGGGCAACGGGGAAAATGCTCGGATACATGAAACGAACACGTATGCAAATGCGATGCACATGATGACATGATAAGAAATGCATGACATGATAAGAAATGCAAAATGAAGGAAAACCCCACCACGGAGGGAATATCATAACACATAGCCGGAAATGGCAAGAGTTGGAGTTACAAATATGGCAAGTTACATCCGGGGTGTTACAGATAATGATGATGATCATGTAACTTCGGATCAAGTTACTACTGAACCTCGTAGGTCAACCAGAATGAGATTCGCACCAGAGTGGTATGGTAGTCCTGTTCTGGAGGTCATGTTACTTGACCATGACGAACCTACGAACTATGAAGAAGCGATGGTGAGGCCAGATTCCGCGAAATGGCTTGAGGCCATGAAATCTGAGATGGGATCCATGTATGAGAACAAAGTGTGGACTTTGGTTGACTTGCCCGATGACCGGCAAGCCATACAAAATAAATGGATCTTCAAGAGGAAGACGGACGCTGATAGTAGTGTTACTATCTACAAAGCTAGAATTGTCGCAAAAGGTTTTCGACAAGTTCAAGGTGTTGACTACGATGAGAGTTTCTCACTCGTATCTATGCTTGAGTCTGTCCAAATCATGTTAGCAATTGCCGCATTTTAAGAAATCTGGCAAATGGATAACAAAACTGTATTCCTTAATGGATTTCTTAAAGAAGAGTTGTATATGATGCAATCAGAAGGTTTTGACAATCCTAAAGGTTTTGACAACCAGAAGGTTTTGACTACCGCGCACGGCGGGCACGCCGCGCCATGTTTTCTTCGGACGACGCCCACGAGGAGTGGGGGGAGTGGAGTGAAGTGGCTAGGATTTGATCCGGCGAGCGAGTGGGAAGGAATATACGTGGGGTCGGGTGGGCCAGTCTGGGCGTGCCCGGAAACCCTCCTATCCGTCTTATATTTGAGCTAGCTATTAGGGGGTGCCGGTCAGTCCGACCATTTGAGGCACGTTTGAGGCGTTCGTCTAGGTCAAAATTTTGCGACGGGACAGTGACCGGCCTGCCTGCCCTGACGTATGAGACGAGTTTGAGGTGTTCGGTTGTAGATGCTTTTAGTTCATGCAATTTTCAATCTCCAACGTGCACCATACAATTTTCTTGACTCTTAGATCAATTTTGCAATGTGATTCTGTTTTGTAATGGTTAGTTGTTTTTTGTTTTCCTTTGTAAACATCAGATATTTTATCGAGCCAAATTTAAATTCAGGGGGAGAGATCAGGCGTTCGGTTTGGACTAATGCTCGGATCCGGAGTGGCCTGTGTCCTCAATAAATCATCCCTGTGAGCGGTCAAGCGAGCGACAATATCCAACATTTAGGATGGTTTTCTTGTTCGACGCCGATGCCGAGAGATGAACAGGGCAAGGCGGTGATCCAGATCCAGATCCAGCAGCGGCGACAAGTAGAGAGATGGACCAGACGCAGCGGCTGCCCGAGGACGTGCTCGCGGACGTCCTTCGCTGTCTTCCACCGCGCAGTCTTGCTGCGGCCCGCTGCGTCTGCCGCTCCTGGCACGCCGTCGTGGACGCCCATCGTCTCCTGGACCGGGACCTCCTCCCGCTCTCCTTGGCCGGCTTCCTCATCAACTTCTATGAGCTCGACTTCACGGAGTTCTTCTTCCACCCCTCAGCAATCCGCGGCTATGCCGACCTCCACTTCATGCCCACGGACGACATCTCTGTCGAGGACGTATGCAACGGCCTAGTTTTGCTGGATCATTATGTGGTCAATCCCGCCACACGACGTTGGGCAAGCCTGCCCCCACGCCCATCTCCTCCCTTGGGGTTTGAGCTCTTTTATTATGAACGAAACTACATCGTGTTTGATCCCACGGTGTCGCCGCACTACCAAGTGCTTAGGTTCCTACATGTACCCCCCCGTGGGCGTGGACTGGATGCAGAGACGAAGCAACAGCAATGGCCTCCGTCGCCATACAAAATGCATGTTTTCTCTTCACAAACAACAAGATGGGAAGAGAGATCGTTCATCCGACAGGGAGATGCCCTGGGGACTCTTGCCGACATGTTGCTGCTTGAGCTGCCAATGCCAGATGAACTATACACTGTGTACTGGCATGGTGAAATCTACGTGCACTGTCATTTTGTTATGAGGTACTACTACACTACATACTGACTTCCTAAGCACCATCATTTCCTCTTACAATGTTATTTCCTCTTCAATAAAGAGCTTGCATTGATTCTTGATTTAGCACTAATATCTTCTTCTTGTCACTCTTCAATAAAGAGCTTGCATTGGTTCTTGATTTAGTACTAATATCTTCTTCTTGTTACTCTTCAATAAAGAGCTTGCATTGGTTCTTTATTTAGTACTAATATCTTCTTCTTGTCACTCTTCAATAAAGAGCTTGCATTGGTTCTTTATTTAGTACTAATATCTTCTTCTTGTCAATGACTCCTTTCGCCAGAATATCATTATCAAGTGGCACGTACCAAGCAATTAAACTGCCAACAGATGTTGATCAGCACCGGTGGGCACAGGTTCTTCTTGGGAGATCAGAGAAGGGGGTGTATTTTGCAGCACTTGATGGTCAATGTCAGCTTCGAGTTTGGATACTCACTGAATGCTGCGGTCAGAGTGAGTGGTTTCTGAAGCATGATAACAACCTTCACCAAATCCCACCACCTCAAAACTATGATCCACAAGTTCACAGGCCCTGCTGGATTATGGCAGATATCAATCCAGCTATTTACAGTACAGTAAAAAAGAAGTTAGAGTTGAATTCAGACCATGAGATAATCTTTGAAACTAGACTTGAAGGGCACAGGTGGGATGAACATATTAAGATCCTTGGATTTCATCCTTACAAAGAAATTATTTATTTCAGTGAAACATTGAACAGAGGATATGCCTATCATCTAGATGAACTCAAGCTAGAAGACTTGGGCAACATGCGCCCAAAAGGATTGGATGACTGCTATAATAAGGAACTAGAAAGATCTATTCCATATACACCTTGTTTATTGGGCCCATAATAAGGAAGTAGATAATTGATTGACAAGCTTGTCGGGGATTTCCAACGGAAGCTATGCATACACATGATGCATACATCTCTGTCCCTCGAGCTGCTTCACTTCCCAGCATAGTCTATGAAAGAGTTCAGTTTCATTTTTCATTTACATTTTAGTGTCTCATGTACTGTTGCTCAGTTATAGCTAGATCTACCATTACCATGAGCGGCCATGGGTTCAGTTGTAAGGATAAGATCCAAATTAAGACTTTTGTTCGACAAATAATGCAAGAAATGTTGTGGTTCGCGATTCTAGGGCATAACTAGATAGTCCTATGTACTCGGTGTCAGATACAAAGTTTCATTCTCTATATTACAACCAAACAAAACATGATCTTTCGTTTCATCTGACAAATAAAGAATGCAAGCATGTGTTTAATCAGACAGTTTTCGTTTCAGAGAATCTGCACTCTCAAATGCAGACACCCAGGCTTCCGCTTGCAGTCTCTATGTTCGGATAAATATGCAAGTCTTTTTCAAGTAGGGCAGTCTAAGCAGAGCAGCAAGGCTTGGAGATCCAAGATACCGAGTTACACAGATGTGAGTATATCTTTCTATGCACTACATTCTCCAACCAGAGGTCACTTTCCTATGTGTGTTCATACGTTCACCCAAAGCAGATCGGCATTTTGCTTCAGGTAAATATCGAACTGGAAGATAATTAGCAATAGTAAATACAGTCAAAGACCAAAATATAACGCTTGTGAGATTGTGTGCTTCATACTACCTTAGTTGAGAGTAAAATAAAGAACAATTGGATGTGAGACTTTCCCTAAGATAAATTGGTGAGCACAGGGTACAAGAAGATGGACATGAGTCACATGACCCAGCGGCCGCTCCCCAAGCAATAGGCAAACCCTAGACTACTGTTCCAGTTCTCCATCAATTTTCTGACTTATGGGAGAGGAGCCGGTGCGAGCGACACTTTGTGTTGATCGGTAGAGCTAGATCCATCCTGCAGCTCAGATAGCGGCAGTGGTTGCCCTGCATTAGAGAGGCCATATTTTAGGCAAACAGAGAAAAACTACAAAACAGCGGATTTTCATTGTCAAAGCAAAGAAATCTAGGTTTGGGCAAGCAAAATGGAAAACACAAGGATCAACATTAACGAAAAAAGAGTTAAGGATCAACACTTGAGAAAATAAGAGGAGAGAAGTTTAGAGTATGTGGGGGCGGACATTAAAATGTGATACCACACAAACCATTTAACTTGGTTTTCTAGAAAATGGAGAACATGTAAATAGTCCTCAAAAAAGAGAATAGAGAACATGTAATATACTATGTCCTGAACAAAATAAGACATAAACCTCTAGCAGAGCACAAGAAAATACCACTGACCCACTGTGCAGAACGTACCTTGGCATTCGTCGGAGAGGGCCTGGGTGTCTTTGCCACGGTCACCTCCACAAGCTATGTACTTGTCGACGAGTTCATCAATAAATAGTCCAGTGCTGATAAAAGGTGGCTCTGCAGTCAGGCTACACATGCACAAAGGGTCCTCTGTCAGCGATATGTTCATGATGGACTTCAGCACTTCGCAGCAAGCAAGTATGCTGTCATGCTCCTTGGACATACAGAACACGCTCGTTAGGTACGCCCAGTGCCAGGAGTCACATGGCTCTCCCACCGTGTAGGGTGCGACGAGCAGTCCAATGAGCAGGAGGAGGAGATAGCGTGAACTCTCCATTGCCGAGCGTCAAAAGCACGCGCGCGCACACACGGCACGAGGAAGACGATTGGGCTATTTTCTTGTTCTTCCTTCTCGCATCTACTCTACTCAACACAAGGGCGCGTTTAAATACTCCAGATACCCACACAAGCGGCAGGCTATCACAAGGTTCATGCCTCCCCAAAACCACACTTCAACAAATCTGATCCGCCTGTAAAGAAAAGTGGAGTGCTATTCCTACGGGCACCATCTCAGTCATGCATTGCTCTCTTATCCTCGCACCGCCTTTCTAGTTTGTACACGCGCAATCACACGCTTCAACAAGACGATCACAAGCTACGCGCAGCGGAGCTGCATTACAAGCATGCAACAAGCATGTCACCACTACTGCGCTGGTATGTAGAACTGAATATTTGAGCAATTTTCTATTAAATTTAATCTAGAAAAAGATATTTAATTGAGATGATAATTGGATCAAGTAACAAGGTGATGAAATGAGTCATGCAATGTCCAGTCTCATTCAAGACTTCCGCTATCCTGTTAAACAATGTTGAAATGTTTGATTATCCTGAGTTAGTGTTCTGTAGTCTTGGCCCTTAGTGTCAGTGCCATTTCTGTGTCCCATCATCCCCACTGCTACTGATTGCATGATAGGCTTAGACGCTTAGTTCATGTCCTGGCTTTTCTCAACCGTTTGACAGTTAATCCAAGAGGCTAGAGGGACCCCTGGAAAGACATGGTTAGACTTCCACAGTTTTCTTTCTGTACGACTGTATCCTGTTTCAAGATGGTCATTGTCGTTGGCTTCCTGTGGGGTTCTTGTCATGGCTTTTACCAGAGCTCACGGGGTAGCCCGACTGCTGGTGAGTGTTCTGGATATTGAGTTCGTGCCTGATGTGGTCAAGTGGACATATAGAGGCCAGATTTATAACCTCGTGATTGAGTTTGAGGATGAGGATCTGTTCGCTGAGGCTGCCAATGGGACTGATGTAGACATGCACGAGGGAGATGACAGCTCGGGAGCTAAGGAGGCACCGGTCGATGATGCTGGACGAGAGTTGTCCAACGGACCGGGGCCCGTTTCTTAGACGCCGGGGATGGGACGGCACCACCCTCTTCGGTGCCTATGAACTCTCTGAGATTTGGATCTTTTGAGCCTGCTTCTGCGCCTCCGAGACTTTGGAGTGACCGGATAGAGTCTGACGATGTTTTTGAGCACACGTTACCTACCTTGGATTTTGAGGATGCTAAGAGTCCCTTTCTCGGGGGCTCGCCGACCTCGGTCAGGGGAGAGGAGGAGTCTAGGCAGGCGGCCACTCCCTCTCCTGCTCAGCGTGTTGCCTCTCCTCAGGACGCGGTTTTGGTGGTGGAGGTCTTACCTTTGGGAGGGGGTCCGAGGCAGGTGGCCCCGGCACCCTCTTCTCCTCTCGCGTTGCCGGAGCTGCAGGTGGCGGCTCCGCCTTCTGGAGGGGGCTCGGAGCAGGTGGCCTCGGCGCCCTCTTCCCCTGGGGCTCCTAGGGTGGCCGCCCCTCTTGTGGCGCCGGTGAGCCCCTCTTGCCAGAGGGCCGGGATGGGTGGGGAGTACGGGCAGGCGGCCCATGCATTCCCCTCCCCTGGTTCGTCTCCGACTCTTTGCCGCGGTGCGCGGCCGACGTCGGCGGCGCCATGGAGCTCCCCGCCGCCGCTTTCAGGCGTTCCTGCTGTTTCGTCGACGGAGGCCGACCAGCTGCGTGTTAGGGGTGAGGCAGGAGGCCCCACCCTGAGCAGGGTCACTCGGGAGGAGGTTATTGCGTTTGGAGGGATTCCGGATCCGGTCTCTGTGGGGCGACGGTTGAGCTGCCGTCTCCAGGATCATCCGGAGGTTGATGACATACAGCAGCGGTGCGCCATGAGGGCGGCCAAGCTTCCTGGCGTTGAGGTCACTACTGGTATGTCGGTTAATACCTCTAATTCCATTTTGCATTTTTCTAATGATGAGATTATTAATAATGCAAACCAATTAGGAGTTTCACTAGGTAGTAATGATAGTGAAATTTCAAAATCCGTTAATGATATCCTGGATTTAGAGGCGGAGCGGGCTTTGGAGATGATTCGAAACTTAGCAGCGGTTAAACCCATGAATGACTCTGATATTGATGCTTTGGGGGTCAGGGTGCTCGATAATTTTTGTGCGGATCTTCTACCACCCCTCCCTGAGTCTGAGGAGGAGGATGACACCTCTGAGGCTGTCGTGGTTAGGTCCACTGAGCCTGGTTATGAGGACCGGCTGGAGGGTCAGAACAAGCCTAAACGCAAGTGGAAGCGGAAGATTTACCCGGCTTCGGCAGTGCATAGGAGTGCTAGGATCCGTACTGCTAAAAAATTTCATGACGAAATGTGAAAGGAATCGTTTGGAATAGCAGAGGTCTGAAAGACTTGGCTAAAAGAAGGATTCTTGCAGAGGCGTCTATCGAGCATAGGCTAGACTTTATCGCATTGTCGGAAACTGGTAGAGATAATTTTTCGCCACAGTTTCTCAATACTCTATCGGGAGGTATTAATTTTGATTGGCATTGTCTGCCGCCGAGAGGAAGATCGGGTGGGATCTTACTCGGAGTTAGATGCGATTCGCTCGAAGTCCGAAGTGTGGTGATGGGAGACTTTGCAGTTAAGTTTCGGGTGCGGTCGAAGGCCGATGGGTTTAATTGGGCTCTGGTGGCAGTATACGGTGCCGCACAGCCCGAACTCAAACCTGAGTTCTTGGCTGATCTGGTTCGGATTTGCGGTTCTGAGCAGTTTCCAATCCTGGTGGGGGGTGATTTCAATATTATTAGAAGGCGTGAGGAGAAGAACAATGATAATTTCGACGGGAGATGGTCGTTTATGTTTAATACCATCATTGAAAGCTTGGATCTGCGAGAGATAGAGCTTTCGGGAAGAAAATTCACCTGGGCTAACGCATTGCCAAATCCGACGTTTGAAAAGCTGGATCGAGTACTAGCTAGCGTCGAATGGGAACAGAAGTTTCCCTTCGTTACAATTCAGGCACTTTCCCGTGGTATTTTCGACCACACGCCTTTATTTGTAGACTCTGGTGAGGCTACCCACTTGGGAAACAAAAACTCGTTTTCGTTCGAGCTGGCTTGGTTTGAACGAGACGGCTTCTTGGATCTTGTAGCCAGGGAATGGGCTAAGGATGCAGGAGGCAGGACTGCGCTTGAGCGTTGGTAGAATAAGATCAGGCACTTGAGAAGTTTCCTACGTGGGTGGGCTAAGCATCTTAGTGGGATATACAAGGTCGAAAAGGAAAGGCTCCTTACCCTTATTCAGTCCCTAGATGTAAAAGCCGAATCCACGGTTCTGCCGGCCTCGGAGCTTCATGCCAAGCTTGACGCGGAGATGAGATTGAAAGAGCTTCTTCGTGAAGAGGAATTAAAGTGGGCGCTGCGGGCCAAGGTCCGACGAGTTGTCCAAGGGGACGCGAACACTCAATTCTTTCACATGACCGCCAATGGCAAACACAGAAAGAAGAGGATCTTTCAGCTTGAACAAGATGAAGGAACGATTTTAGGACAGGAGAACCTTAAATTATACATAACCGAGTATTACAAGCAGCTGTTTGGGCCTCCAGAGGATAACTGTGTTTCTCTGGATGAGTCTAGGATTGAGGATGTTCCTCAACTTACTGCTGTTGAGAATGATATTTTGGCTGCTCCTTTTTTCGAGAAAGAGGTGTTTGAGGCCATCTCGCAGATGAAAAATAATAAGGCTCCCGGCCCGGATGGATTTCCGGCGGAGTTCTATAAGAAGTGCTGGCATATTATTAAGGGGGATTTGTTGCCGTTGTTCCATGATTTATTCTTTGGACAGCTTCAGCTATTTGAACTGAATTTTGGAACGATAACCCTGCTTCCTAAGAAAACAGAGGCTGTGAGAATTGAGCAATTCAGGCCCATCTGTCTTCTTAATGTTAGTTTCAAAATCTTTACCAAGGTCGGGACTAATAGGCTCACGGAGATTGCGCATTCTGTGGTGCAGCATTCCCAAATTGCTTTCATGCCGGACAGAAACATCCTAGAAGGGGTTGTGGTCCTTCATGAAACGCTCCACGAGATTCACACGAAAAAACTAGATGGAGTTGTTTTCAAGGTGGATTTCGAGAAAGCGTACGATAAAGTCAAATGGCCTTTCCTTCAACAGGCCTTACGCATGAAGGGTTTTGATGAAGCCTGGCGACGTCAGGTAGAATCTTTCACGCAAAAAGGGAGTGTTGGAATTAAAGTGAATGATGACATAGGTCATTATTTCCAGACACACAAGGGCCTGAGACAAGGTGATCCAATGTCTCCTATTTTGTTCAACATTGTGGTTGATATGTTGGCAATTTTGATAGGTAGGGCAAAGGAGGCTGGTCAGGTGGGTGGCTTGGTGCCTCATCTAGTTGATGGAGGTGTGTCTATCCTACAGTACGCTGATGATACGATCATCTTTATGGAGCACGACTTGGCGAAAGCGAGAAATATGAAGCTGGTGTTATGCTTATTTGAACAATTGACCGGGTTGAAGATTAACTTTCATAAAAGCGAGTTGTTCTATTTTGGTAGAGCCAATGAGGAACAAGAGGCTTATAGGCAATTGTTTGGATGTGAATTGGGGACATTACCTTTCACGTACTTAGGTATACTCATTCACCATCGTAGGCTGACAAACAGAGAATGGAAGTGTATCGAGGATCGGTTTGAGAAGAAAGTGAGTTGCTGGAAGGGCAAACTCATGTCATACGGAGGCCAATTGATTCTTATTAATTCGGTGCTCACAAGTATGCCTATGTTTCTGTTGTCTTTCTTCAAAGTCCCAGTTGGTGTTAGGAAAAGGCTGGACTTCTATCGATCCAGATTCTTCTGGCAGAGCGATGAACTAAAAATAAAATACAGACTCACCAAATGGGATATCATCTGTCGACCAAAGGACCAGGAGGGCCTTGGCATTGAGAATCTTGAAGTCAAAAACAAATGTCTTCTCAGTAAGTGGTTGTATAAGTTATCAGTTGAGACTGATGCCACGTGGGTGCAGATTCTCCGTAGTAAGTATCTGTAGTCCAAAACTTTGTCCCAGGTGACAGTGAGACCGACAGATTCGCCTTTTTGGAAGGGGCTCATGAGAGTCAAAGCAGCCTTCTTCAATAGGGCAAAATTTATAATCGGTAATGGCACTACCACGCGTTTCTGGGAGGATACCTGGCTTGGAGAGACGCCGCTGGCGCTTCAGTATCCGTCCTTATATAGTATTGTTCGACGACGTGATGCTTATGTTGCATTATGTTGCAACGATACTGCAGTCCATCCCCCTTAATATTCATTTTAGGAGGACGCTTGTTGGCAACCGATGGGAAGCGTGGCTTCATTTAGTGAGTAGACTGATGGAGGTTCAGCTATCTCAACAGCCCGATCAGTTGTGCTGGAAGCTTACTAGGTCTGGAGAGTTCACAGTTAAATCGATGTATATCGATGTCATCAACTCTAGCGCCATTCCTAGTTCCGAATATGTTTGGAAAGTCAAAGTTTCTTTGAAAATTAAAGTGTTTATGTGGTTTGTACATAAACAAGTCATATTAACAAAGGATAACTTGGTAAAGCGCAACTGGACAGGATCTACTAGGTGTAGTTTTTGTGATCGGGATGAAACTATCAAACACCTTTTTTTTTATTGCCCGTTGGCCAAAGTTTTGTGGCAGACGGTGCACATTGCCTTTAACATTACTCCTCCGAATTCTGTCAGTACGTTATTTGGAACGTGGCTTGTTGGGATAGAGTCCGAAATAGCTAGACACATTCGCGTAGGAGTATGTGCTTTATTGTGGGCAATTTGGAACTGCAGAAATGATTTGGCTTTTAACAGAATAACAAATATTCATTTTTTGCAGGTTATATTCCGAGCCACTGTGCTGATCCGTATGTGGTTGTTACTCACTCCGACGGAGGCCAGGGAGCGTTTGGTTACTGGATCTGTCCGGTGGGAGATGGTAGCACGGGATATCTTCAACCGGTTTGGATGGCGGTCATGTAATAGGATAGGCGATTAGTTTTCCTATCTTTGTTATACTAGCCGGTTGAGGCCTCTTGGCTTTTGTGTTTTTGGCATGTGGCTCTTTGTGAGCTTGTCGTTACTTTTGTTTCAGACTATAAGACCTTGTTGAACCTTTTTTTTCGAAAGGGGGATGCCCCGGCCTCTGCATCAGAACGATGCATACGGCCCTCTTATTAATCAAATAAATATGTTCCAAACAGGTCTAAAAGTCTCCCAACGACAATAAAAGGAGCTCACGAAGAGCCAGAACAGCTAGAAAACAAACTAGCCAAAAAAGGACGCCACAACCGGCTGGCAAAACATAGAGATAGGTAAACTAATTGCCTATCGTATTACATGACCGCCATCCAAACCGGTTGAAGATATCCCGAGCTACCATCTCCCATCGGATAGATCCAGTAACCAAATGCTCCCTGGCCTCCGTCGGAGTGAGTAGCGACCACGAACGGATCAACGCCGTAGCTCGGAAAATAACCTGCAAAAAATGAATGCGTGTTGTCCTGTTAAAAACCAAATCATTTCTGCAATTCCAGATAGCCCACAGCAAGGCGCAGACTCCTACGCGAATATGTCTCGCTAAGTCGGGCTCTATCCCGTTAAGCCACGTCCCAAGTAACGTGTTGACAGAACTCGGTGGAGTAATATTAAAAGCAATATGGACCGTCCGCCATAAAACTTTGGCTAGCGGGCAATCAAGAAAAAGGTGTTTGATCGTCTCATCTCGATCACAGAAACTACGCCTAGTAGGACCTGTCCAATTACGCTTTGTCAAGTTGTCCTTGGTTAAAATAACTTGTTTATGGACAAACCACATAAACACCTTTATTTTCAATGGAACTTTGACAACCCAAACATGCTTGGAGCTAGGAATGAAGCTCGAATTGATAACATCAATATACATTGATTTAACTGTAAATATTCCAGACCTAGTAAGCTTCCAGCGTAATTCATCGGGTTGTTGAGAAAGCTGAACCTCCATCAGTCTACTTACTAGACGGAGCCATTCTTCCCAACGATTGCCCGCTAGCGTCCTTCTGAACTGAATATTAAGGGGGATAGATTGAAATACCGTTGCAACGAACACCTCACGTCGTTGAACAATACGATATAAGGACGGGTATTGAATGGCTAAGGGTGTCTCTCCGAGCCAAGTATCCTCCCAGAATCGTGTACTAGCACCGTTATCAATAATAAACTTTGTCCTATTAAACAGGGATTGTTTGACTTTCATAAGCCCTTTCCAGAAAGGCGAGTCGTCGGCCTTACTGTTACCTGAGACAAAGTTTTGGTCTGAAGATATTTGCTACGGAGGATTTGCGCCCACGTGGCATCAGTCTCACTCGATAACTTCCACAGCCACTTACTGAGAAGGCATCTGTTCTTAACTTCAAGATTCTCAATACCAAGACCCCCTTGGTCTTTCGGTCTACAGATGATATCCCATTTAGCTAGACGATATTTTCTTTTTAGTTCATCACCCTGCCAAAAGAATCGCGATCGATAAAAGTCCAGTATTTTCCTGACTCCAACTGGGACTTCAAAGAACGACAAGAGAAACATAGGCATACTCGTGAGAACCGAATTTATCAGGATTAAACGGCCTCCGTATGACATGAGCTTGCCCTTCCAACAACTCAGTTTCTTTTCAAATCGGTCCTCGATGCACTTCCATTCTCTGTTTGTCAGCTTACGGTGGTGGATTGGTATACCTAAGTAAGTGAAAGGTAACGCCCCCAAGTCGCACCCAAACAATTGCCTATAAGCCTCTTGTTCGTCCTTGGCTCTACCAAAGCAGAACAACTCGCTTTTGTGAAAGTTAATCTTTAACCCGGTCAATTGTTCAAAAAGGCATAACACCATCTTCATATTTCTCGCTTTGGCCAAGTCATGCTCCATAAAGATGATTTTATCATCAGCGTACTGAAGGATGGACACACCTCCATCAACAAGATGAGGTACCAAGCCACCCACTTGACCAGCCTCCTTAGCCCTTCCTATCATAATTGCTAACATATCAACCACAATGTTAAACAGGATAGGGGACATCGGATCCCCTTGTCTTAGGCCTTTATGTGTCTGGAAGTAATGACCGATGTCGTCATTCACTTTAATTCCAACACTCCCTTTTTGCGTAAACGATTCAACCTGGCGGCGCCAGGCTTCATCAAAACCTTTCATACGCAATGCCTGTTGGAGGAATGGCCATTTGACTTTATCGTACGCTTTCTCGAAATCCACCTTAAAAACAACTCCATCTATTTTTTTTGAATGGATTTCATGGAGCGTTTCATGAAGGACGACCACCCCTTCTAGGATGTTTCTGCCCGGCATGAAAGCAGTTTGGGAATGCTGCACCACAGAATGCGCAATCTGTGTGAGCCTATTAGTCCCAACATTGGTGAAGATTTTGAAACTAACATTGAGAAGGCATATCGGCCTGAACTGCTCTATTCTCATAGCATCCGTTTTCTTAGGAAGCAATGTTATTGTTCCAAAATTTAAGTGAAATAAGTGAAGCTGTCCAGAGAAAAGATCATGAAACATTGGTAACAAATCCCCCTTAATAATGTGCCAACACTTTCTGTAGAACTCAGCCGGGAATCCATCAGGCCCGGGAGCTTTATTGTTTTTCATCTGTGCTATAGCATCAAACACGTCCTCGAGAACGGGGCAACCAAAATATCATTATCAGCAGCAGTTAGTTGAGGCACATCCTCAGTCCTGGACTCATCGAGGGACACACAACTATCCTCCGGAGGTCCAAATAACTGCTTGTAATACTCGGTTATGTAAAGTTTTAGGTTGTCCTATCCTAAAATAGTTCCTTCATCTTGTTCAAGCTGAAAGATTCTCTTCTTTTTGTGCTTACCATTAGCAATCAAGTGAAAGAATTGAGTGCTCGCGTCCCCCTGGACAACTTTGCGGACCTTAGCCCGCAATGCCCACTTCAATTCTTCTTCGCGGAGAAGTTCTTTCAACCTCTTCTCCGCATCAAGTTTAACCTGAAACTCTGCTGGTTGCAAAGTCGTGGATTTAGCCTTTAAGTCTAGGGTCTGAATAAGAGAAAGGAGCCTTTCCTTTTCAACCTTATAAATTCCACTAAGGTGCTTAGCCCAACCCCGTAAGAAACTTCTCAAATGCCTAATCTTATTCTGCCAACGCTCAACAGAAGTCCTACCTCCTGCATCCTTAGCCCATTCCCTGGCTATCAGATCCAAGAACCCTTCTCGTTCAAACCATCCATCTCGAAAGAAAAGGTGTTTTTGTTTTCCACATGGTTAGGCTCACCTGAGTCCACGAATAAAGGTGTGTGATCGGAGATTCCGTGTGAGAGAGCCTGAACCGTTACGAGAGGGAACTTCTGTTCCCACTCAACGCTCGCGAGAACTCGATCAAGCTTCTCATATGTCGGGTTTGGCATAGCATTAGCCCAGGTAAACTTTCTACCGGAAAGCTCTATCTCTCTCAGATCCAAGCTTTCAATAATGGTATTGAACATAAACGACCATCTGCCGTCAAAATTATCATTATTCTTTTCCTCTCTCCTCCTAATGATATTGAAATCACCCCCAACTAAAATTGGGAGCGGCTCGGATCCACAGATTCAAACAAGGTCCGCCAAAAACTCCGGTTTAAGCTCGGTCTGTGCGGCACCATATACCGCCACCAGAGCCCAGTTAAAACCATCAGCTTTAGACCTGACTCGAAACTTAACCGCGAAGTCACCCATCACTACACTTCGGACTTCCAGCGAATCGCATCTCACACCAAGCAAGATCCCACCCGATCTTCCTCGCGGAGGAAGGCAATGCTAATCAAAATCAACACCACCCGAGAGAGTGCTAAGAAACTGGGGGCGCAAAATTTTCTCTACCAGTTTCCGAGAGAGCAATAAAATCTAATCTATGCTCGAGAGACGCCTCAGCAAGAAACCTTCGTTTAGCCAAGTCTTTCAGACCTCTACTATTCCAAAAGATTCCTTTCATAATTCATCATGAAATTTTTTGGTAGTCCGAATCCTAGCACTCCTACGAACCGCAGAATCGGGATAAATCTTCCGCTTCCACTAGCGTTTTGGTTTACTATGATCTTCCACCCGGTCCTCATAACCGGGCTCAGCGGTACTAACTACTGCATTATCTAGGGTTACATCTTCTTCCTCAGACTCAGGATTGGATGGTGCTAGATCTGCACACAGATTATCGAGCACTCTGACCCCCAACGCATCAATCTCATCATCATTCATGGGTTTTACCGCTGCTAGATTTCGAATAGTTTCTAAAGCACACTCCGCTTCCAAATCTAAGAGATCATTCACCGAATTGGAAATTTCACTATCATTAGCCCCTAGCGAAACTCCTAACTGGTTTGCATTATTTATAATCTCCTCATTAGAAAAATGCAATAAAGAATTAGATATGTTGACAGACATACCAGTAGAGATCTCAGCGTCACGAAGCTTGGCCGCCCTCATAGCGCACCTCTGCTGCATGTCACCAACCTTCGGGTGCTCCTGGATGCGAGCACTCATCCGTCTCCCCGTCGAGACCGGGTCAGGGATCCCACCAAAAGCAATGACCTCCTCCCGAGTTACCGGAGGAGGTGGCAGAAGACTCCCATGCCCCACGGACGAGTGTCCCAAACCGAAGCCTTGGGCCACAGGCAAGTCAGGAGAAAGGAGTGTGGGGGCCGCTTGCCCGAGGCCTCCTCCCGCCCCAACCCTCAGCCCAGAGGATAGCACCGGCGCCATAGGAGACGCGGCCGTCCTGACCGCCGAAGGAGAAGGGGGGACCGGGGCCACCTGCCCCAGACCCCCCCCCAGCGCCACTGGAGACGTGGGCGCCGTAGCCGCCACCGGAGAAGCAGAATCCGAGGCCACCTGCCTCAGACCGCCTCTCCCACAGCCAGCCGGCGTCGCCGGTGCCAGGATAGGGGGAGAGGTCGAGGCCACCTGCCCCGGACCCCCTCCCCCAAGCACAACCTCAGACTCAATCGTCGTCTCCGTGAACTCAACCGCTGGGAGAGCGGGGAAAAGAGAAGCCACGACAGGCTCCACCTCCCCACCCCCAACCAAGGTCCGCGCCGAGGGCGTCCTCACCAAGCCTCCGATCATGGGCCTATCCACAGCCTCGAACTCCAACATAGGAAGCGTGCGTTCAAACACATCATCAGAATCTACCCGGTCACTCCAAAGTCTGGGAGGAGCAGAGGCTGGCTCAAAAGACCCAAATCGCAGAGAAGTCATAGGCACCAAGGGAGAAGGTGACGGCTCAACCCCGGCCCCATCCCCGGGCAACTGAGCAACAGGGCCTGATCCGTTAGACCCCTCTCGTGTAGCCTCATCAGTCGGTGCCCCCTTAGCACCCGCACTGTCGTCACCCTCGTGCATATCCACATCAGTCCCATTTATCGCCTCAGCAAACAGAGCTGCATCCTCAAACTCGATCTCGAGAGGAAAAACCTCTCCCCTGTAAGTCCAGTTTACCACATCAGGGACGAACTCAATGTCCAGAACGCTGACTAGAAGTCGGGCCACCCCATGAGCACGGGTAAAAGCCATATCCACTTTCTCAGTTTTCCCAACCATGATGCCCATACTAGCCACAACTCGAACATCCTGTAAAGGCTTAGAGGGAGCCCCGGAAAACCGCAACCAAACCTGAGTAAGGGGCTTGCCCTGAGGCTCCACCTTCTTCCACTCGTAAAATTCCAGAATACATTTAGTGCCAGGAACTCTGCACAGGCCAAAGCTTAGTAGTCTCTGCAAATCATCCACAGTTGGGAAGTCAACCTTAAATACATGGCCTCAAGACTGACCAGCTCCCATTGGAAGTCACCTGGAGCCAGTTCCTGAAGCCTCTGCACAATCTGAGCCTTAGTCACCTCACCCTGGGTCGCTTTCACAATCTCAGTGGTCAAACTCTGCGCCTCCTCCGGAATCTCTCTCGCGGCCGGGGACTCAAAGAACATCAACTCAGCACAATATACTCCATACATTGTAAGAGCCGGAACCTGATCACGCAAAAACGGGCAATCCCCCGTGGCATGTGCTGGCTTACCACACGAATCGCACAGCTCCGCCACGCACTCAGCGATGAAGTGACCCTTCTCACCACAACGATAGCATAACATCTTTTCCTTCTTACGCGCCCACTTGGACGCTCTCTCTGAATCAGACATGTCGCCTGCCTCAGCCGTAGCCCCAGTCGCAGGAACCTCCACGTTGGCCAGTGCCGTCACCACATCCATCGCCTGGCTAGGAAGATCAGTGGACTGAACGTGATCGGTCACTACGGCTGACGCCGCATGGTCAACAACTGCCGGAGGCGGAGACTGTCTGCGGTACCTCCCACGACCACCACCCCGACCGCCACGGTGTCCACGGTAACCACCTCTTTGCCGGTGATCCGGGCCGGAGGCTCCCTCGACAAATCCACCTGGAGGGCCGAGAAACGGTCTCTCAGCAGACCCATCACTCTGCCAGGCATAACCACGACCGCCTCCCGTGGATGAGGAACCACGGTGCTGTCCATCTCCATACGCGTCATAACCATCGTCCCCCCACTGACCTCGGGGCGGATCAAAGGATTCTCTAGCGGTTGAGTTCTGCCTCGTCTGTGATGGACCCGAACGATTCCGGCCGCGCGACGTAGTGAGGTGGAGGCGCGGCACGAGGCTGACCGCCGGCAGGAGTCGGCACAGCCGGCCTCAGACCATTAGCTCCGCCCCGACCCGCAGCAGCAGTCACGGGGGGCGTCGGCCCCGTCGGTCGGGGTCCAGCCAGTCCACCCCTGCCCGCCGGCACCACGGGCGGCCTGGCCGCCGCAGGCACAGGCGGCCGAGCCCCAACGTTGCCGCCACCTCGCCCTGCAGCAGCAGTCGGAGCTGCCGACCTTGTTGAACCTATTTGCTTATTTATAAAGGTGGCCGTATGCATCGTTCTGATGCAGAGGCCGGGGAGTCCCCCTTTTTGAAAAAAAAAACAACCCTGGGGTAGAACCATTGAGAAGATAGGTTATGATAAAATTCTGGAGTTCCCTGACTTGGTATCAGTGTGATGGTTGGTGGTGGTTTCTGGACCCGATGCTGCCTTGGGATCTTGGTTTCTTGCATTACATAGCGTTCAAGTCAAGCCCATGACTTGCATTAAATGAAAATATGATCTGATCACAGTTTTGCAGAAGTACTGAATCAACAAAAGGGAAGGAAAGATACCCCACTTACGCTTACAATTGATTTTTATGCTTTGATGTGCTCTGAGATTTCTTATGTTGTGACCCGATGCTCATGATGTCTGCAGTTCATATTTTATCACTAGTAGCGATGTGATTGCGCATCTGGGTTCTGCCCTTTTCAATTCCAGACCTAGCCTGCACAATCTGCTTGTCCCTGCCAATTGTTATTCAATTGTGTGGTGGTGTCTTAAAATTCCACAGGGATTCGTGCATCTGGTTTTTTTGAAGAAGTTAAAATTTACATAAACAGTGATGCACTAACTACTGTTTGGAGTTCATTTGGGTATAATTCCCTACTGTTCTGTTCTCTGGAATTCAGATTAAGGATTTCTGTTTGCTGAACTGTACTTGGAGACTGGAGTAATCAGATGTGTATGGTAACTTGCTTTGTGTCCTGGAGGAGGTTTTATGGTCTGTTAAGGCGGCAATTTGTTCGTTTGCTGATCCCATAAATTTGTTTAGGCCCTATTTGGATGCAAAGTGTTTTTACACTATTATGAAAACACACCATAGTTTTCTAAAGAATATTATAGTTTGAAATACTTTGAGGTGTTTAGATGCAAGCAAAAACGTGGTTTTATAAGCAGCGCTATTTCCAGTGCTGTGGTTTATTTTTTATATAAGTATTAAGAGAAGAGTTCGCGACCTCATTTTTCTGACACAGAAACAGAAAGCTCGTCGCGTGGTTCTCTCGTGTCTGCTCTTCGCCTAATGGTGCGTCTCTTGTGGGATTTGTTCATGGGGCATGCTTAATCATACGCGGCAATACTATCTTCCATAATATATTGTAGATAGTATGTATTTACCATATTTAGATAAGATGTTGATGCTACTTTTTACCATCACTGATCTGGCCAGTCAATGAATATGGCAAGGATTGATTCGATGGCCTAGTATGTGTATATGTATTGAATTAAGGAGATAGCTCAAGTGCAAGTCTTACAAACACAAAATACATGCTTACTACCACAAGTGCCAAACTGGTATTTTATTTAGGGATACTGCAAAATACTGTAGTACGTGTTTTCTATAGGTTTAAATACTGTAGTATCTCGAAAATCATAGGAGAAAAATTATAGGAAACGAGATGACATGTATTTCAAATCCTATAGAAAACTATCTAAATATTCGTAAACTAAATAGCCTACTGTAGTTATCTCCTTAACTAATTGACTACTAAGGAAACAGTAAATGCTGCACAACCTGACTCTTAGCTTCGTGCTGCCCAGTGTCATTGGACTTGAAATCAGGGTTCTCCTGCGTGATTTTCGAGAGGTGCTTAAAATTTGACTTTTGTTTTTCAGTTGATATAAAACTTTTGTCGCATTCAATTACGGATATGTCTGTATTTGGACAAGAACGCCAAAGTGTCGGTAGTACAACCAAGCCTACTAAACCAGGAGAGGAAAAACCAAAGAAGGAGAAACAACAAAGCAAGAACTACTATAGCTAACTGAACAAAACAAGATGAACTACAGAAGTACTACAACTAACTGAACAAAACTTGACCTGCTGCTTATGCAGACTGGATGCTGGCAGCGCCAGGTGGCCCTGCGTGCAGAGGAAACTGAGTTTGATTAGTGAAGTTTGTGTAGCTTATGATCATCAGGGCATAATCTCCAACCCTTGCTAGTGCTTCAGTGTGTCTTTTGATTGTATCGTCTCACTTTCATGGTACCTTTTAGTATTGTAAACTAAGCATTTCCTTTTTACTAAAGCCATGCAACTGCAACAATGACATTTCAACTTTCTAAATACGAAGAGTTTGTACAAAAGCATTTTGTTTGCAAATGTAACCTACCATATAACAGTCATGTCAATGATAAATCTTATATTTTATTCAATAAAAACATTGAATCTGATTTTTGTTTTGCATTCGGAAATCATGGTTGCACCAAAATTGAAAAAAAAAAGAATTTATGCTCTAGCATGACTGTCGGTTTTTAGCGGTAAAATTTAAGAATGTTACGGTTTTGAATTTTTACAATGGAAAGAAAAATCAGTTCATGTTTCTACTGTGACGGACTGGAAGCTGTATTTGGCCTTCCGAGAATCATGTCGGTTATGTTGGAAGGATATACTCACATTACTGCCAACATTTAAACAGAAGGCAGTATGTAAAGCTGGCAGAGGAAACTCCACACTCTTCCGGACTGATAACTGGCATGAACAACCTCTCAGAGACAAGTACCCAAAGTTGCACTCTTTTGCTACTAACAGAGATATCTCCTTGCACAAAGTATTTGCACTCCATGAGATCAGTCAGCTTTTCCACAGGCCACTCTCACTCCAAGCTTTCAATCAATTCAATGCATTACAAGAGATCATACACAACAGAGAAACTTCGGATGAAACAGATACATGGACTTATTCTTGGACTTCACCAAAGTACTCATCTATGAAGATGTATAAGGCCATCATTGATTTTTCTTTTTAGAAAAGGGGGATGACCCCCGGCCTATTCATCTGGGAGATGCATGCGGCCATTTTATTGATTATTCTCGAGGACCTTACAAAGTAGAACAACAATATGCCTGAATCCACCATCTTTGCAATCTGCTGCTCCTCCTATCCATATGATGAAGGGGTGCAAGCTGGGCCACATACCCAGACCTCTCACCTAAGCCTAACATCTAAAGCCGGAGGCCCCGACCGAGCCATCTGCCAGGTCCGGGGCACAAACCGGTCCAACGCACTCACATGTGTCGTCGCCGCCATCTTCCACTGGTCCATCTTCAGAGCAGATTGAGGTGTCAATCTTGGCAGGTCCTCCGCCATCGACGCCACCACGACGCCAAACGACGACCTCCACCTACGCGAGCCTTGGCAGGTCCTCCGCAATGGACGCCACCACGACGCCAAACGTCGACCTCCGCGAACGCGAGTCCATCTCCAAGCAACGGACTTAGATCCATGCTATGATAGGACCGCACCACCGCCGTCGCCCACCACCCGCAAGCGCCACCCAACCCCAAGGTTCCCAAAGCGGCGCCTTCAAGAAGGGAACGGCGCCATGAGCGCCGCCGCCGCCCAACAAAGTTAGGGCTTTCACCCGGGAGACCTAGCGGAAGGGGAAGTGAGGAGACAGTCCATACTGACGCCTCCAAGGAGGAGAACGGCGCCCTCAGGCGTCGCCGTCGGCGCGGCCGGTAATGGCCGGCCAGGGATTTCGCCCGAACTAGATCCCCGCCACCAGCAGCGCCTCCTGTACAGAACCAGCGACCAAGGGAGGCGCGGCCCGACCAGGCTGGCCCGCACGCCGAACAGGGGAGGAGGGGAGGCGCCAGATCGCACGCACTGACCGCCGCAGAAGCTGCCGCCAACGACCACCGGGATCCCGCCGCCCGCGCGGCCAGGACGCCAGAACCATCGCCCGCACGGCTGCTCGCCGAAGCCTGCCGTGCCTCGCCAAAAGAGCCGCCGCTCCAGTTCCGGAACTCCCCACGCAGGCAGGGCAGCCGAGGCCCCGCCGCCACCATCCTTGGCGCCCCGGGCTTGCCCGGCGGCTGCCTCAGGCGGTGGCGAGGAGGTGGGGCGAGGTGGGGAGGGGGCCGCGGCGGCACGGCTAGGGTGACGACGCGGGGGTCGCGGGAGGGGTTAGGACCGCCATGAACACTTTGCCTTAAAAAATCTCATTGATACCAACACAGCACACAACATCTTCCCTCAACTCTGGAGCAGTGCATGCAGACTGAGACACAAAATCTTTTTCTGGTTGCTCCTTCATGATAGGTTGAGCACAAGAAACCTCTTACACCGAAGGAGCATGTATCCGGAGGACTAAAATTGTGCCTTATGCTCCGGTGCCACAGAGGAAACGCGAGCACATGTTTTCTGGGATTGCCAATTTGTACTAGAGTGCTGGCAGACGCTCACACCCGGGAAACAGAGGGGTATATCTGCATATGATGAAATTCAGCTTACAAAGATCAAACTTCCACCAGATATTGCGATGGAGATTATACTTATGGGTTAGCATATGGATGAGCAGAAATGAGAAGATTTTCAGAAGAGCAGAACCTAGGATTCACACTTGGAAACACTACCTGAAGGAGGGCCAACAGGTTACTCAGATCAGAGCTAAATCAGTCAAGGCAGGTAAGATCAACGTCTGGATAGAATAGAACTTGTAATTGATTTGCTGTTCCCTAGGGCAGGCATTGGGTGACTTTTGCTTTATTTAAACTTTGTTTGTATATATTTTATTTAATGAAAATACCATAGAGAAGGGGAGCCTTGGCGCAGTGGTAAAGCTGCTGCCTTGTGACCATGAGGTCACGGGTTCAAGTCCTGGAAACAGCCTCTTACAGAAATGTAGGGAAAGGCTGCATACAATAGACCCAAAGTGGTCGGACCCTTCCCCAGACCCTGCGCAAGCGGGAGCTACATGCACTGGGGCTGCCCCTTTAATGAAAATACCATAGAACTGTTGTTCTACGGTTTCGGTTCAAAAAAAAATTTGTCGGTTATGTTGTGTTTTGCAGCTCGTGCTTGCGTTTGTTTGTGTGTGTGTGTGCAGGCAGTGGGGGAGCCTACGTTAAATGAGGCACTCTAATATTTTTACTTGTTGCTTGTACGGTTAATTTTCTCGTGAAATAGGAAATCCAAGCAATGATAGATAAACATCCAAACTGAAGATAGCACCCAGTTGACCTACATATTTTTGGTATGTACCGAAGTCCAGTTCCTTTTTTTTGAAATCGACTCTATAGCTTCTCAAATAAACGCTGGTTCTGCGATCCAGTTTTGGATGACTTTCTAGTCAGATCGTTACTTTGTTTCAGATGTTCAGTCTCATTCGAAACTTTCGCTACCCTGTTAGACAGTGTTGAACTATTGGATTGTCCTGGGTTAGTGTTCTGTAGTTCTTGGACCTTAATGTCTGTGCCATTGGCGTGTCCCATCTTCCCCACCTCTGCTGATTGCATGATAGTCTTAGTTCATGAAATGTCCTGGCTTCTCTCAACTGTTCGACAGTTAATCCAAGAGGCAAGAGGGACCCCTTGCACAGACATGGTTAGACTTTCACAATGTTCTGGCACTCTCCTTACCCTGTTTCAAGATGGTCACTGTCGTTGGCTTCCCGTAGGGTTCTTGTCACGACCCTGTGGTAGAACCATTCAGAGGATAGGTTGTGATTCCTCCAAAAAATGACGAAACAATGCAGCTTTTCGACAAAATCTGTGGGAACCCATTGTAATCTGCCCAAACCCAACAGTTACAGAGTTTATCTCTCCCAAACTTCTACTCCAGTTACCAAATCTTTCTGCACACCAGAAAATCCTGGAGTTCCCTGACTTGGTATCAGTGTGCTGGTTGGTGGTTGTTTTCTGAACCCGATGCTTTATTGGGATCTTGACCAACAATTTCTTGCATCACACAGCGTTCAAGTCAAGCCCATGCCTTGCATTGAATGAAAAGAATATGATCTGATGACAGTTTTGCAGAAGTATACTGAGACGCAACAAAAGTGAAAGGAAAGATACCCACTTACGCTTGACTACTAATTTTTGTAGGCAGCAAAATACATATGATGAGGCCATTTCAAATGATGCTGTGCATTGACCTGTTACTTTGTAGGGTGGACTGTTTCTTCTTCGAAATGTTCAATGAACTATAAACTAGTATTTTTGTGGGTATGTGGTAAAGGTTTTCTCCTTCAGTATTGTCAGTATGTCAAAATCCTACCTGTCCGATGGACTGCATTTACAGCATGTGGTTCATTGAACCTTAATGCATCTGGTCAGTTCTTGAAACCTTAGGAAGCTGGGAAAATGTTTCTTTATACCATAAAATGTAGGAGTAACCGGTAGCATGGAGAAAAAGGCATATCTGCTTTCAGTCAAGGCCGACTGCTTGACTTCTGTCCATCACTCGTTCACACATCTCTGTATTTTGTATTCCTTTTGTTTGAAGAACCACTTCTCAATACTAGTGCTGAAACCTAAAAAAAGGTACTCCCTCCGATCCAAAATAAGTGTCATTTTAGTTCAAAACTGCGACACTTGACACTTATTTTGGATCGGAAGGAGTAGTATCAATCTCCTGGCTGCATCAGATCATATCATGCAGTGCACATGATCTTGGATTTGCGGTCCCTTCTTCGCTGTATGAGGGGAAATGGGCCCGTCCTAACCTAGCTTAGTCATACGGCTGTTATGGCTGCAGTGCTTTATGTCCTATCTTAGCATAGTTTAAGGCACGTAGTGGCCATGTACTATGTTGCCTTTTGGTTTGCTCTCCATCACATAGCACAATGATTAGGCTTGATTATGGAGCTAAACAATTCTCTTAGCAGCCACTGGTGCCTTTACGATGGTGATCTCGACCTGTCATGCCCAATCGGACGGTCCATGGGGCTGGACACGATCGCTTTCATGAACTGCCTGCTTAGATTATCTAAGAGCAGACAGTGGTAAAGTTTCCTCTTTATTTGGATATTTTAGGATTGCACAATAGAGATGACTGGTGCCCTGGTCGTTGTGGCCATCAGCATCATGGTCGTGGTTGCTACCTGTCTACGGCAGTGGGCTGTGTGCAAAAAATTGGCATGCGGTGGCATTTAGCTCGAGGTATTGATGCTATGTAACTATGCACCGTAATGGATGGTGATGGCATGCTATTATGTATAGTAGGTTTATTTTGTACTCGGCTCTCATTTTCCACGCAAAGTCTAAATTGAAAGCAACGGATATTCACAACTTATGATTAGATAACGATCTGTTAGGCGGTATATAGCTTATATAAGCTCAAGAAAGTTACTGCCTTGGCTAGTGATATGATAATTTTTACCGAATTTTATTTCTGAATCCTTATATTCGACAAAACTTCGGACATGGTCCTCAGACCTTTCCTCTGTTTTGGATGTTTATTCTTCTTTTTTGGTACAACACCTGATCTCCGCTTGCGTAATATTTTTTAACTATCAACAAGACTCTGATTGCCTCTGGATTTTTTACTTTTTTGCCTGCCCAAAGTTGCTTATCGTTTCAGAATCCTCAGAGCCTTCTGCTTTTGGTCTTTACCAACATGTTTGCAAAAGGCTCGTCTTGGGGTCAAGCAGCCCCCCGATCGATGGCCCCTTGATGCAGACACTCTTCTGGAACATCCGCGGTTTCGGCCAAGATGACCGGCGCCGCCAACTCGTCGAGTATATGCGTGATGAACGGATCAACATAGTAGCATCCAGGAAACCATGCGGTCAGAATTTGCTCTTCCGGAGCTGGAACGTTTGAGCTCCCACCTATTTGCCTGGCATTGGCTCCCATCTAATGGGACCACAGGCCATTCTGGTGGCATCCCGCTAGGAGTTAAGGATGCCACCTTTGAGGTGGGTAGCATGGACCGTGGCGAGCTCTTCGTCAGCATGGAGATCTTCGAGCGCTCCCTAAACTTCAAATGGGAGATAGTCATAGTCTACGGTCCTGCCGACCACCGTCGTTCCAAAGCTTTCCTCGACGAGCTTCGGAGGAAGGTGCTGGCGGCTCAGCTGCTAGTGGTGGTGGGTGGTGACTTTAATCTCATGCGCTCGGACGAAGACAAAAGCAACAATCTAGTCAACCTCCCTCGGATGCAAATGTTCGATGATTGCATCGCCGACCTCGGCCTCCGAGAATTAGACAGGGTTGGGGCCAGGTTCGGTCGGCCCTGGACCGCGTGTTCGTCTCCCCGGAATGGGAACTACGATGCCCCCTAGCTAGTCTCCGGGCGATTACCAGGATTGCGTCAGATCATGTCCCCCTCCTCTTCTCCTCGGAGAATGAACGCCCACCGACCCCTCCGCGCTTCCGCTTCGAGACCTTTTCGTTGAACCAGAACAGGTTTATCGAGGCCGTATGCGCCAAGTGGGACAAGGCTCGCTCCCCTCCCCGCCACCGGGACCTGTGTGTCGTGGATTCCTGGCATTTTTGCGCTAAGCGCGCCTGCCAGTTTATGAAGGGTGGGGACCGGGGAGCCAACCTAGGCCGAGGCCTCCAGGAGCGCAAAAAGGCTCTCCTTGACTCCATTAAGGCCTTAGATCTTAGGGCTGACACGTCGGGCTTATCGTCCGACGAGTGGCTGCTCCAGTACGATCTTGAGGATCAGCTGACGGTTATTTACACTGATGAGGAGGCTTACTAGCGCCTTCGTGGGACCCATAAATGGGTCCTCAAGGGTGATGCCAACATGGCCTACTTTCAAGCCATTGCCCAATGGACGGAGGTGCCGTAACACCATCTCTATCCTCTGGCATGGCGAGACCCTTCTCCAGCGGCCGACGGACATTCGCACGCACGTGGATGGGTGTTATAAAGACCACCTCTCCGCCTTCCCTCGGGGAGGGCTGGCGTTGGCCCACGATATATTGGCCGAACACCAGCGCGCCTGTCCGCTAAGAACTCCTCCCTCACGACCCCTTTTTCTGAGGACGAGGTCTGGCAAGCGATTAAGGGCATGAACCCATCCCCGGCCCCGGGCCCCGATGGCCTTCCGGTCAAGTTCGTCCAAACCTTCTGGAATGTCATTAAGCCTGAAGTGATGGCGCTCTTTGAGGAGTTTTACGTGGGCACTAGTGACTTGTCCCGCCTTAACTACGGGATCATTACTCTCATCCCCAAGGTCACTAGGGCCTCGGACATCCGCCAGTTTTGTGCGATCACGGTGATCAATGTGATCTTCCGCATCCTGGCGAAGGGGGTACGCCAATAGGGTGACCTCGCTGGCCGGCCGCATCACCCATCCCAATCAGTTACCCTTCATCCAAGGCTGATATATTCTGGATGGGATCTTGGTTTTCCATGAAGTCCTTCATGAGGTCCGTGCTAGAAACCCGAAGGCGGTCTTCCTGAAGATTGACATTCATAAAGTCTATGACACGGTACATTGGCCCTTCCTTTGGGAAGTGCTCCTCCGGAAGGGTTTTGATGATCGATGGGTCATCAAGGTCATGCAGATGGTTTCCTGTGGGCGCACCGCGGTTAACATCAACGGCGAGGTCGGACCCTTCTTCCAAGGCAGGGTGATCCCTTCTCCCCCTTTCTGTTCAATATGGTGGTCGACGCCCTCGCCACCATCCTAGATAAGGCCAAGGCAGCGGGCCAGATCTGCGGCATAGTGCCACACCTTGTAGGAGGGGGTGGGGTCTCCTTCCTGCAATATGATGACGACACCATTATCATGGTGGAAGGCTCCACGACAGACATTGCGAATCTTAAATTCCTCCTGCTATGCTTCCAGCAGATGTCAAGTCTCAAGATTAATTTCGACAAAAAGTGAGGTGATGCTTATGGGCTACTCCCCTTCCGAGGGCCAGAGTATCGCGGACCGGCTTAGGGCCTGTTCTGAACCTCTCCAGCTCCACGCTCCGCCAACTCCGCGCGTGAAGCTGGGCCGAATGCGTGAGCTCCGTGAAGCTAAATTCCAGAAGCTATATTGGGCCTCAGTGCATTTTTCGCGGAGTTGGAGAAGCTGGGTATTCCCAGCTCCACGACTTCTCAATTTTTGTGGAGTTCGCGTAAATTACACCCCTTGCCACCGCCTAGTGAAAAACTGCACGGTTCGGTACTTCGCTCACCACGACTTCTTCCTCTCGTCCTTTCTCCAGGCCGAGCGCTAGGGTTACGCGTCGCTGCCACCCCGCGTCTGCACGGAGCTGCGACGCCGGCGCCACCACAACTATCCTCGCTGCCTCCTCTCCTCCGAGTTCCACCCCAGCAACGTGCCCCAAGCCCCTGATGCTCCAACGCAGGGCAGAGGGCTCTGGTTCGCCCATGGCGTATGCATTTTCGATCTCCTTTATTAATGAACAATAGGTTGTGCCCTTTGATGGAATGGATTCGCGACCAATAGGGCGGCAAATTTGATGTTCAAGTTGATGTGATTCGGGGTCTAAATCACCAGATTTGATGGGTAATTGGCATTAGTTATGTGTCCAGTTTGTTTTTTTGCGTGAGCTGAATGTTGAAGACGACCTGTAGCGAATGTGGGCTAGGTGCCAAGCCGGCCCAATATGGCGCTAGGCAGGCCAACAGCTGCTGCCAGCCCAAGGTGGCGATGGAGAAGCTAATTTTGCTCCCGAACGGATGGAAGTCGCTGTGTGAAGCTAGAAGCCAAGATGAGAAGCTGGAATTGTGGAGTTTTGAGAAGCTAGAGAGGTTTAGAACAGGCCCTTAATTGCCAGCTGGGTTCATTCCCCATGTCCTACCTCGGGATACCCATCAGCGACTCTCGGCACTCCATAGCGGAGCTCCGGCCGATGGTGACCAAGCTCCAACACCATGTCGAGCCCTCGCGGGGTCGATGGCTGTCCAAGGCGGCCCAGACGGTGCTCATCAACTCATCTCTTTGTAGCCTGTTGTTGCTCATTATGAGCTTCTACAGCATACATGAGACCCTCCATCACAAGATCGCCAAATTTCAGGCGCGTTTCTTCTAGGCTGGGGAGGGGGATAAACAGAAATACCACATGGTCCACTGGCCCGAGATCTGCAAACCTCAAGACCAAGGCGGGCTCGGCATCATATCCTCCAAATGCATGAACATCGCCCTACTTACTCGATGGTTGTGGCAGATTGCGAATGGGGAGGCGGCCTATGGCTCGACATCATCAGGGCCAAGTATCTACGAGGACAACCGCTTGCTTTCTGTTAGCGCTCTGGCAGCTTGTAGTTCTGGCAATCCATCATCGAGCTTCTCCCGGTACTCCGCATTGGGTCCTCCATCTCGGTGGGCTCAGACGCCTCCACCCTATTCTAGTTTGACAGATGGACTGGTGATCTCGCTTTCGCAGCCAGATTCCCGGACCTATTCTCCATTGCGGTGGAGCCTAGGATATCTGTCGAGGCGGCCCTTATTGACTTAGGGCGCCTCACTTTCTGGTGGCCTTTTGGCCCCCCGGAACTTGCCGCCTGGAACGAGCTCCTTGAGTGCATTGCCCTCCAGGAACCGAGTGTTGATCACCCGGACGATCGCATTCCGTGGCGGCTGGTGCTACCTCTTGAGCACTGCGTTGGTTTTCCTTTGAAGAGGAAAGGGTGATGCAGTAAAGTAGCGTAAGTATTTCCCTCAGTTTTTGAGAACCAAGGTATGAATCCAGTAGGAGACCACGCTCAAGTCCCACGCACCTACACAAACAAATAAGAACCTTGCAACCAACGCGATAAAGGGGTTGTCAATCCCTTCACGGCCACTTGCAAAAATGAGATCAGATAGAGATGATAAGATAATATTTTTGGTATTTTTATGATAAAGATTAAAAGTAAAGATTGCAAAATAAACGGCGCCAGAAATCGCTAGTTGACGGGAGATTAATATGATGGAAAATAGACCCGGGGCCATAGGTTTCACTAGTGGCTTCTCTCAAGGTAGCATAAGTATTACGGTGGGTAAACAAATTAATGTTGAGAAATTGATAGAATTGAGCATAGTTATGAGAATATCTAGGTATGATCATGTATATATGCATCACGTCTGTGACAAGTAGACCGACTCATGCCTGTATCTACTACTATTACTCCGAACATCTGTTGGGGAACGTAGTAATTTCAAAAAAAATCCTACGCACACGCAAGATCATGGTGATGCATAGAAACGAGAGGGGAGAGTGTTGTCCACGTACTCTCGTAGACCGAAAGCGGAAGCGTTATAACAACGCGGTTGATGTAGTCGTACGTCTACACGGCCCGACCGATCAAGCACCGAAACTACGGCACCTCCGAGTTCTAGCACACGTTCAGCTCGATGATGATCCCCGGACTCCGATCCAGCAAAGTGTCGGGGAAGGGTTCCGTCAGCACGACGGCGTGGTGACGATCTTGATATTCTACCGTCGTAGGGCTTCGCCTAAGCACCGCTACGATATGACCGAGGTGGAATATGGTGGAAGGGGGCACCGCACACGGCTAAGGAACGATCACGAAGATCAACTTGTGTGTCTATGGGGTGCCCCCTGCCCCCGTATATAAAGGAGCAAGGGGGGAGGCGGCCGGCCTAGGAGGAGGGCGCACCAAGGGGGAATCCTACTCCCACCGGGAGTAGGACTCCTCCTTTCCTTGTTGGAGTAGGAGAGAAGGAAAGAGGGGGAGAGGAACAAGGAAAAAGGGGGCTGCACCCCTTGTCCAATTCGGACCAGAGGGGGGGCGCCTCCTTCCTTTTGGCCTCTCTCCTCTATTCCCGTATGGCCCAATAAGGCTCATATACTCCCAGGCGAATTCCCATAACTCTCCGGTACTCTGAAAAATACCCGAATCACTCGGAACCTTTCCAATGTCCGAATATAGTCGTCCAATATATCGATCTTTACGTCTCGACCATTTCGAGACTCCTCGTCATGTCCCCGATCTCATCCGGGACTCCGAACTCCTTCGGTACATCAAAACTCATAAACTCATAATATAACTGTCATCGAAACCTTAAGCGTGCGGACCCTACGGGTTCGAGAACAATGTAGACATGACCGAGACACGTCTCCGGTCAATAACCAATAGCGGAACCTGGATGCTCATATTGGCTCCCACATATTCTACGAAGATCTTTATCGGTCAAACCGCATAACAACATACGTTGTTCCCTTTGTCATTGGTATGTTACTTGCCCGAGATTCGATCGTCGGTATCTCAATACCTAGTTCAATCTCGTTACCGGCAAGTCTCTTTATTCGTTCCGTAATACATCATCTTGCAACTAACTCATTAGTTGCATTGCTTGCAAGACTTAAGTGATGTGCATTACCGAGAGGGCCCAGAGATACCTCTCCGACAATCGGAGTGACAAATCCTAATCTCGAAATACGCCAACCCAATATTTACCTTCGGAGACACCTGTAGAGCTCCTTTATAATCACCCAGTTACGTTGTGACGTTTGGTAGCACACAAAGTGTTCCTCCGGCAAACGGGAGTTGCATAATCTCATAGTCATAGGAACATGTATAAGTCATGAAGAAAGCAATAGCAACATACTAAACGATCGGGTGCTAAGCTAATGGAATGGGTCATGTCAATCACATCATTCTCCTAATGATGTGATCCCGTTAATCAAATAACAACACATGTCTATGGTTAGGAAACATAACCATCTTTGATCAACGAGCTAGTGAAGTAGAGGCATACTAGTGACACTCTGTTTGTCTATATATTCACACATGTATTATGTTTCCGGTTAATACAGTTCTAGCATTAATAATAAACATTTATTATGAAATAAGAAAATAAATAATAAATTTATTATTGCCTCTAGGGCATATTTTTTTCAACATCGACCGCTATCTAGCATGCATCTAGAGTATTAAGTTCATTGATCCATTTATCAGCGTCCGTCTTCCTCTTGAAGATCCATTTATTTTACGCCAACCAGAAATTAAAGCCTTGATCTCACAGAAGCCTTTGTAGAATAAGTTTGCTGTTGGATATTGATTACCTGATAGCAGAGTAGTGAGATCATCAAACTTCTTCAAGCATCTACAAAGGGTAAGCGCCTTGTCCCAATCATCAGCTGTTGGAGCAAACTTGTCAAACTTCTTTTAGTCAATCTCATGCAACCTATCAAAGGCCTTCTTATAGTATTCTCAATTGCTTGCCGATCATCGGGCAAGTCAACAAAGTCCACACTTTGTTCTCATACATGGATCCCATCTCAAATTTCATGGCCTCAAGCCATTTCATGGAATCTGGGCTCACCATCGCTTCTTCATAGTTCGTAGGTTCGTCATGGTCTAGTAACATAACTTCCAGAATAGGATTACCGTATCACTCTGGTGCGGATCTTACTCTGGTTGACCTACGAGGTTCAGTAACAACTTGATCTGAAGTTTCATGATCATCATCATCAACTTCCTCACTAATTGGTGTAGGTGTCGCAGAAACCGGTTTCTGCGATGAACTACTTTCCAATAGGGGAGCAGGTACAGTTACCTCATCAAGTTCTACTTTCCTCCCACTCACTTCTTTCGAGAGAAACTCCTTCTCCAGAAAGATTCTGAATTTAGCAACAAAAGTCTTGCCTTCGGATCTGTGATAGAAGGTGTACCCAACAGTCTCCTTTGGGTATCCTATGAAGACACATTTCTCCGATTTGGGTTTGAGCTTATCAGGTTGAAACTTTTTCACATAAGCATTGCAACCTCAAACTTTAAGAAATGAGAGCTTAGGTTTTTGCCAAACCATAGTTCATACGGTGTTGTCTCAACAGATTTAGATGGTGCCCTATATAACATGAATGCAGCTGTCTCTAATGCATAACCCCAAAACGATAGTGGTAGATCGGTAAGAGGCATCATAGATCGCACCATATATAATAAAGTACGGTTATGACGTTCGTACACACCATTACACTGTGGTGTTCCAGGTGGCGTGAGTAGTGAAACTATTTCACATTGTTTTAGCTGAAGGCCAAACTCGTAACTCAAATATTTTACTTCTGCGATCATATCGTAGAAACTTTTATTTTCTTGTTACGATGATTCTCCACTTCACTCTGAAATTCTTTGAACTTTTCAAATGTTTCATACTTGTGTTTCATCAAGTAGATATACTCATATCTGCTCAAATCATCTATGAAGGTCAGAAAATAACGATACTTGCCGTGAGCCTTAACACTCATCGGACTGCATACATCAGTATGTATTATTTCCAATAAGTCAGTTGCTCGCTCCATTGTTTCGGAGAACAGAGTCTTAGTCATCTTGCCCATGAGGCATGGTTCGCAAGCATCAAGTGATTCATAATCAAGTGATTCCAAAAGTCCATCAGCATGGAGTTTCTTCATGCGCTTTACACCAATATGACCTAAACGGCAGTGCCACAAATAAGTTGCACTATCATTATTAACTTTGCATTTTTTGGCATCAATATTATGAATATGTGTATCACACAATCGAGATCCAACAAACCATTTTCATTGGGTGTATGACCATAGAAGGTTTTATTCATGTAAACAGAACAACAATTATTCTCTAACTTACATGAATAACCGTATTGCAATAAACATGATCAAATCATATTCATGCTCAACGCAAACACCAAATAACATTTATTTAGGTTCAACACTAATCCCGAAAGTATAGGGAGTGTGCGATGATGATCATATCAATCTTGAAACTACTTCCAACACACATCGTCACTTCACCCTTGACTAGTTTCTGTTTATTCTGCAACTCCCGTTTTGAGTTACTACTCTTAGCAACTGAACCAGTATCAAATACCGAGGGGTTGCTATAAACACTAGTAAAGTACACATCAATAACATGTATATCAAATATACTTTTTTTCACTTTGCCATCCTTTCTTATCCGCCAAATACTTGGGGTAGTTCCGCTTCCAGTGATCAGTCCCTTTGCAGTAGAAGCACTTAGTCTCAGGCTTAGGACTAGACTTAGGCTTCTTCACTTGAGCAGCAACTTGCTTGCCGTTCTTCTTGAAGTTCCCCTTCTATACCTTTGCCCTTTTCTTGAAACTAGTGGTCTTGTCAACCATCAACACTTGATGCTTTTCTTGATTTCTACCTTCGTCGATTTCAGCATCACGAAGAGCTTGGGAATCGTTTATGTTATCCCTTGCATATTATAGTTCATCACGAAGTTCAAGTAACTTGGTGATAGTGACTAGAGAACTCTGTCAATCACTATCTTATCTGGAAGATTAACTCCCACTTGATTCAAGTGATTGTAGTACTCATACATTCTGAGCACATGCTCACTAGCTGAGCAATTCTCCTCCATCTTGTAGCTATAGAACTTGTTGGAGACTTTATATCTCTCAACTCGGGTATTTGCTTGAAATATTAACTTCAACTCCTGGAACATCTCATATGGTCCATGACGTTCAAAACATCTTTGAAGTCCCGATTCTAAGCCGTTTAGCATGGTGCACTAAACTATCAAGTAGTCATCATATTGAGCTAGCCAAACGTTCATAACGTCTGCATCTGCTCCTGCAATAAGTCTGTCACCTAGCGGTGCATTAAGGACATAATTCTTCTGTGCAGCAATGAGGATAAACCTCAGATGACGGATCCAATCCGCATCATTGCTACTAACATCTTTCAACTTAGTTTTCTCTAGGAACATATCAAAAATAAAACAGGGGAGCTAAACGCGAGCAATTGATCTACAACATAGATATGCTAATACTACCAGGACTAATTTTATGATAAATTAAAGTTCAATTAATCATATTACTTAAGAACTCCCACTTAGATAGACATCCCTCTAATCATCTAAGTGACCACGTGATCCAAATCAACTAAACCATAACCGATCATCACGTGAAATGAAGTACTTTTCAATGGTGAACATCACTATGTTGATCATATCTACTATATGATTCATGCTCGACCTTTCGGTCTCAGTGTTCCGAGGCCATATCTGCATATGCTAGGCTCGTCAAGTTTAACCTGAGTATTCTGCGTGTGCAAAACTGGCTTGCACCCGTTGTAGATGGACGCAGAACTTATCACACCCGATCATCACGTGGTGTTTGGGCACGACGAACTTTGGCAACGGTGCATACTCAGGGAGAACACTTTTATCTTGAAATTTAGTGAGAGATCATCTTATAAAGCTATCGTCGAACCAAGCAAAATAAGATGTATAAAAGATAAACATCACATGCAATCAAAATATGTGACATGATATGGCCATGATCATCTTGCGCCTTTGATCTCCATCTCCAAAGTACCGTCATGATCTCTATCATCACCGGCATGACACCATGATCTCCATCATCTTGATCTATATCAATGTGTCGTCACATGGTCGTCTTGCCAACTATTGCTCTTGCAACTATTGTTATCACAAGCGATAAAGTAAAACAATTATTTGGCGCTTGCATTTTATGCAATAAAGAGACAACCATAAGGCTTCTGCCAGTTGCCGATAACTTTAACAAAACATGATTATATCATACAACAACTTATATCTCATCACGTCTTGACCATATCACATCACAACATGCACTGCAAAAACAAGTTAGACGTCCTCTACTTTGTTGTTGCAAGTTTTACGTGGCTGCTACGGGCTGAGCAAGAATCGTTCTTACCTACGCATCAAAACCACAACGATAGTTTGTCAAGTTGGTGCTGTTTTAACCTTCGCAAGGACCGGGCGTAGCCACCTGTGTGCGAAGCACGTCGGTAGAACCAGTCTCGCATAAGCGTACGCGTAATGTCGGTCCGGGCCGCTTCATCCAACAATACCGCCGAACCAAAGTATGACATGCTGGTAAGCAGTATGACTTATATCGCCCACAACTCACTTGTGTTCTACTCGTGCATATTACATCAACGCATAAAACCTGGCTCGGATGCCACTGTTGGGGAACGTAGTAATTTTAAAAAAATTCCTACGCACACGCAAGACCATGGTGATGCATAGCAACGAGAGGGGAGAGTGTTGTCCATGTACCCTCGTAGACTGAAAGCGGAAGCGTTATAACAACGCGGTTGATGTAGTCGTACGTCTTCACGGCCCGACCGATCAAGCACCGAAACTACGACACCTCTGAGTTCTAGCACACGTTCAGCTCGATGACGATCCCCGGACTCCGATCCAGCAAAGTGTCGGGGAAGGGTTCCGTCAGCACGATGGCGTGGTGACGATCTTGATGTTCTACCATCGCCAGGGCTTCGCCTAAGCACCGCTACGATATGACCGAGGTGGAATATGGTGGAAGGGGGCACCGCACACGGCTAAGGAACGATCACGAAGATCAACTTGTGTGTCTATGGGGTGCCCCCTGCCCCCGTATATAAAGGAGCAAGGGGGGAGGCGGCCGGCCTAGGAGGAGGGCGCACCAAGGGGGAATCCTACTCCCACCAGGAGTAGGACTCCTCCTTCCCTTGTTGGAGTAGGAGAGAAGGAAAGAGGGGGAGAGGAACAAGGAAAAAGGGGGCTGCACCCCTTGTCCAATTCGGACCAGAGGGAGGGCGCCTCCTTCCTTTTGGCCTCTCTCCTCTATTCCCGTATGGCCCAATAAGGCCCATATACTCCCAGGCGAATTCCCGCAACTCTCCGGTACTCCGAAAAATACCCGAATCACTCGGAACCTTTCCAATGTCCGAATATAGTCGTCCAATATATCGATCTTTACGTCTCGACCATTTCGAGACTCCTCGTCATGTCCCGGATCTCATACGGGACTTCGAACTCCTTCGGTACATCAAAACTCATAAACTCATAATATAACTGTCATCGAAACCTTAAGCGTGCGGACCCTACGGGTTCGAGAACAATGTAGACATGACCGAGACACGTCTCCGGTCAATAACCAATAGCGGAACCTGGATGCTCATATTGGCTCCCACATATTCTACGAAGATCTTTATCGGCCAAACCGCATAACAACATACGTTGTTCCCTTTGTCATCGGTATGTTACTTGCCCGAGATTCGATCGTCGGTATCTCAATACCTAGTTCAATCTCGTTACCGGCAAGTCTCTTTATTCGTTCCATAATACATCATCTCGCAACTAACTCATTAGTTGCATTGCTTGCAAGACTTAAGTGATGTGCATTACCGAGAGGGCCCAGAGATACCTCTCCGACAATCGGAGTGACAAATCCTAATCTCGAAATATGCCAACCCAACATGTACCTTCGGAGACACATGTAGAGCTCCTTTATAATCACCCAGTTACGTTGTGACGTTTGGTAGCACACAAAGTATTCCTCCGGCAAACGGGAGTTGCATAATCTCATAGTCATAGGAACATGTATAAGTCATGAAGAAAGCAATAGCAACATACTAAACGATCGGGTGCTAAGCTAATGGAATGGGTCATGTCAATCACATCATTCTCCTAATGATGTGATCCCGTTAATCAAATAACAACACATGTCTATGGTTAGGAAACATAACCATCTTTGATCAACGAGCTAGTGAAGTAGAGGCATACTAGTGACACTCTGTTTGTCTATATATTCACACATGTATTATGTTTCCGGTTAATACAATTCTAGTATGAATAATAAACATTTATTATGAAATAAGGAAATAAATAATAAATTTATTATTGCCTCTAGGGCATATTTCCTTCAACATCGACCGCTATCTAGCATGCATCTAGAGTATTAAGTTCATAAGAACGGAGTAACGCTTTAAGCAAGATGACATGATGTAGAGGGATAAACTCATGCAATATGATATAAACCCCATCTTTTTATCCTCGATGGCAACAATACAATACGTGTCGTTTCCCCTACTGTCACTGGGATCGAGCATCACAAGATTGAACCCAAAGCTAAGCACTTCTCCCATTGCAAGAAAGATCAATCTAGTAGGCCAAACCAAACTGATAATTTGAAGAGACTTGTAAAGATAACCAATCATACATAAAAGAATTCATAGGAGATCCAAATATTGTTCATAGATAATCTTGATCATAAACCCACAATTCATCGGATCTCGATAAACACACCGCAAAAAAACATTACATCGAATAGATCTCCAAGAGAATCGATGAGAACTTTGTATTGAGATCCAAAAAGAGAGAAGAAGCCATCTAGCTAATAACTATGGACCCGAAGGTCTGAGGTAAACTACTCACACATCATCAGAGAGGCTATGGTGTTGATGTAGAGGCCCTACATGATCGATGCCCCCTCTCGCGGAGCGCCGGAAAAGGCCCCAAGATGGGATCTCACGGGTACAGAAGGTTGCTGTGGTGGAAAGAGGGTTTTGGCTCTGCTTCTGATGTTTTCGGGGTACGTAGGTATATATAGGAGGAAGAAGTAGGTCGGTGGAGCTACGAGGGGCCCACGAGGGTGGAGGGCGCGCCCCCTGCCTCGTGGCCTCCTCGTTGATTGCTTGATGTCCACTTCAAGTCCTCTGGATCACGTTTGTTTCGAAAATCACGTTCCCGTAGGTTTCATTCCGTTTGGACTCCGTTTGATATTCTTTTCTTTCGAAACACTGAAATAGGAAAAAACAACAACAATTTGGGTTGGGCCTCCAGTTAATAAGTTAGTCCCAAAAATAATATAAAAGTGTATAATAAAGCCCATTAAACATCCAAAACAGAATATATAATAGCATGGAACAATCAAAAATTATAGATACGTTGGAGACGTATCAGCTGGAGCCATCGGGCCGCTTCTCCATGAAATCACTGTACCAGGCCATTGCGGCGGTTCCTAGACCTGAGCCCCTCTCTGCGATATGGGCGACTAGACTACCTTTGAAGATTAGGATATTCCTGTGGCAATGGATCCGCGGCCGGGTGCCTTCAAGGGTGGAGGTACTCAAGCGAAACGGCATGGTGATGGGATGTGCTCCCTTTGTGCGACGGAGGAGGACTCCAACCACATCTTCTTCACTTGCGTCTCTGCACAATTCCTTTGGAGTTGCTTTAGGGAGGTGGTCGGTGGACGGTGGTGCAACACCAACTTTCCTGACTTATTCACGTAACTACTTGCCTCCCCGCTGCGCCTCCGCCACATTAGGTGGTTGGGCATTGGGTTCTTGCCTGGACGTTGTGGACGATCCGCAATAAGCTTGTGATCCAGCGTATACCTCTTCGACGTGCAACTTACGCCATTTTCAAAATGTGTGGTTATATGCAGTTTTGGCGGCCGCTTAGCCGCCCGCGGGACCGTGACGCCATCGACACCTTCATCGCTGATCTCCGCGCGATGGCTCTACGCTTAGCGCCACCGCTATCTCCGCCACCGCCAGAGCCGGATTAGCCATGTTGTGGCCTTTGCTTTGGTTGTTGTTTTTCTATTTTAGGGCTTGTGGAGCTGTGTCCTCAGCAGAATCCTTGTTGAACCTCTTGTGTGTGCTATCTTTGTGTGGGCGTGTGTTGTGTGAACCTCCTCTGGATGTTGTGGCTTGATGGTTTGCTTTATATATAAAGCGGGGCGAAAGCCTTTTTGAGTAAAGGTGTTCTCTTAGAAGTCATATAGCATGAAGAACTTCCTTGGCAAGGGGCTCTAGTTTTGGGGTTCTTGGGTATCCTCGAACAATATTTTGTTAATTTTGGCCATTCTGTATCGAAGCACCAGCAGGTAAAGTTGTAGCTTGGCTGCCAAGCTGTTGTGACATTTCAGTTTTCTGCCATGGACCATGACAAGAGTCACACATTGTCTTCCACATTTCCTAAAACCTATGCTATCCCGTGGGCTATGCTATGGATACTGTTTGTTTAATTGTACACCATGTAGACTTTGACTGGATCATGCAGTGACGCCGTTGGTTCCTTGCTGGCAAAATATTGGGGACGATGTTGGCCTGTAGCCAACATGCATGCTCCTTTCCTCTACTCCCTCCATTCCTAAATATAAGTCTTTTAGATTGCAACAAGTGACTACACACGAAGCAAAATGAGTGAATCTATACTCTAAAATATGTCTATATACATCCGTATGTTGTAGTCTATTTGAAATGTCTAAAAAAACTTATATTTAGGAACAGAGGGAGTAATATCCATCCTTAGTTTTATACTGTATCTTGCATGTTGACAATTCTTCTGAGATGGCTAGAATTGCCCTCCAAGAAACTGCAGAGACTGACAAACAATCCAGAGTGCTCCTGCAAGATTAGGAAGACTGGGCTGGAGAAAGAGTATTGTACTAGAGTTTCAGTTTTGACTAACCACCAGCACGGCCAATCCTTGCATTATTCGTTTGGGTAGTCACGTGGTCTCAATTGACCGCATGCTCTTTTGTGTTTGTTACTGATTGTGATAGGCAGGCGAGCTGGCATACAGACATGGTCTAGAGTATGAAGAACATTAAATTCTTTTGTCTAGAAACTAGGCGAACCTTGGCTCAGTATGTTTTTTGATCCGTTAATCGGCTCAGTAGTTTTAGCCGTTTCCTTTTGGTGGGCCTTACTGTTTAGGTCACTGATAGCAATATGCAGGTCTTCTCTAGAACCTCAGCGAATCGCAGCAGCAGTAGCACTGGTCCAAGACTCCAAGGAGTAGCTGTTTTGACTTGACCTCGCGATGGATGCGGATACAGGCAGGCCCGGCATGTCTGTGGTTCATGCCTCAGTCTCTGGACTGGAGTGTAACAGCCTTGATCCCAGATCCCGTGCGTGTGCAACCTTTGAATTCAACGGCGTTCGGTGGCTGAAGCCTGAAGGGATAAGGTGCACACAGCTTAACGGCAACAAGTTCGTCGGATGAGCTTGTAACACACACTCTCTTCCCGTCTGTGGGAAGATGTCATTTCGGCAGAGTAATTAGTACTCCCTCCGTCTCAAGATGTAAGATGTTTTTTTGACATTAGTGTAGAGTTAAAAAACGTCTTACATTTTGAGACGGAGGGAGTAGTTTGTTGTAATGGGCTTGTAACGAACACACACTTTCTTCCCTCTTATTTAATATTATGTGAGGCAAATCTTTTGCTTCGGTTTAAAAAAGCAAGTTCGTCGGATAATGGAACCGTTGGTTGTATCTTTTGTTGTTTGCCTTTGAAGTCTGGATCGTAACTTTTCTAGCAGTTACCGAGAGAGAGGACCCAAGTGAATATCTTACTCGGAAAAGAAGGTTAATCCATGTGTTGTTTGAAGACAAGCGTCTCTAGCCGCGAGGTGGACATGTTAATATCCACTTGCATACTGAAAGTGAAATGGAGGCCTTCTTGCTTGTTGTATTTGCTCCCGCTATTTAGTGCCTGTTCGAAGCCCCTCCGCTCCACAACTCTGCCACGGAGCGGAGCGGGCTGCAGTTTAAAATTTCAGAGCGGGGGAATCGGTGCTCCGCCAGATTCGTGGAGCCGGTGGATTACCAAACAGGCCCGTTCGCCAAACCACCATGTCAATGATTATTGTCATTTGTTCCCTTTGTTCCATACCATGTCGTGTTTTAGTTGTTGCATGCATACCAACCAAAGGCTCTTTTTTTAATGTAAATGTATGATTAAGATTTGATTTTCTTAATGACAGGTTGTTTACCACGCTACCACAGTACCAGCTAAACAGTGTATCACTTTTTCTGGAGTCCACGCGTACATGTACATGTTCTTGTTCTAATTTTAACGACAGAAAATAAAAGAACATAACAAAATATCATAGGGTTCAGTCATCAAAATGAGAAGAAAAAATTCACGGGGCGCGCGAGACACTCTTCAAAGTGCTTTTCCGTGTCCCCTCTATAAAGGTTAAGCTTCATATATACGTCAGGTACGAGTATGTCCATTCGCCAAAACAAGATACCCCCTTCTTTATTTACCTGCATATTAGGTTTAATCTAAGTCAAACTTTATAAGTTTGAACAAGTTTATAAAGAATATAAAATCTCATGATAACAAATACTTCATCTGTAACAAAATGTAAGATGTTTTTGTGCCCTATGCAAAACTAAAAAAGTGGCTTACATTTTGATACAAGGTAGTACTTATATATGATGCGAAAATATATTCCATGTTGATTCTAATGGTATATAAACTCTCACAATGACAAATATATATGATGAATATATTTCATGCTGATTTTAGTGAGTGAATTGCAGAAAACATCGACATTGAAGGCAAGGGTTGCAGAAACCACACTTCTACGGTTTTGTGCCAAAAAACACTAATTCGAAGGCTAATTTTTTGCAGATAACACTAGTTCGTGGTTTAGGTCATTTTAAGCATGATTATGACAGGTGGGTCCACAAGGCAGGGTGATGTGGCAAAGAAAAAAGGCAATTACACCCAAATATGACTTTATTTCGCAAAAAGACCCCTGAAAAAAAAAGCAATCAAGTCCTTAGTTCTTCATCTCCACCGGTCTGGTGGTGGACGCCGGCTGCCACTCCCTCTGGTGGACGCCCGCGGCTGTTAGGAGTTGCGCACGCGAGGACGAGCCCTCTCGGCGAGGCCCGGTGCAGCAGGTCGGCACACGCGAGGACGGGCCCTCTCCGCGACCGGTGAGCGCGGCGGTTGGGCGGCGTCGTCGTCGGGCTCGGGCGGGTCGAGCATGGCATCAGCAATAGCACGTAGAGCTGCTGCTCGTGGCCCGGCCGGCGCAGAGGAGACGCGGGCGTTAGTGGCACGGTGGCCGGGGATGGCCTGGCCGGCCGAGATGCGGGTCGTGGCCGCGACGACGGCTCGACCTCGACCCCCGCTCTTCGGCGGCACTACTCGGGCAGGTCCAAGGCGAGGCGGGCACGAGTAGAGGAGCTTCTGCGCGGCTGCGCCGTTCCAGCAACCTCCTCATATCCTCCAAGATGGCCGCCCTTGCAGAAGCAGAGTAGCTCCTGCGCGGCTGGCCGCCTCCAAGATGTCCAGCACGGCGAGCAGCCCAGATGCCAGGTCGGCCTCCTCAAGGCACAAAACAGGGAACACGTGGGCGAGGTGATAGGCTCCAAAGCCGCCGTAGCTGACGCTGGCGACACTGTACCTCTGCGGCACGCCGGGCAGGGCGGCCATGGCTGCGATGGTGGCCACCTGGTAGGGCGAAGATCTATCGACTAGGTGAGGCGGAGTTGCCGACGAAGACGAGGGGCGAGCAGGCGCCGGCGCCGCCGGAGGGAGGCCGGGGCGGCGCGCTGCCCAGTGACGCCGACGCGGAAGAAAAGTGGCGGCGCAGGTTCACGTGGTTGCGACTCGCGGCCGGCGATGACCTTATCTTCTTTTGCCTTTTTTACAATTTAGTCTACACTATTATGTCTATTTGCGATCCGTTATTTCATACCACGTCACCCTGTCCAGCAGGTCCCACCCATCATAAACGAGCTTAAATCGAGCGAATGAAACGACTAGTGTTTTTTGCAAAAAATTAGCCTCGGAATTAATGATTTTTGGCACAAAACCGTAGAAGTGTGATTTCTGCAACCCTTGCCTTCAATGTCGATGTTTTCTGCAATTCACTCTGATTTTAGTGGTATTGACTAGGTATTGTGGATATTAATATTTTTTATATAAAATTATAAAATTTAACTTAAGACAAAGCTAATATACAAAACCCCACAAAAATATAGTAAATAAAAACTAAAAAGTACGAATACGTCCACCACAGCCGCTCACAAAGATGTATATGTACTTCCTCTGTTTTTATTTAATTTGCATATTAGAATTGACTGAAGTTAAATTTTATAAAGTTTGACCCTCTGTTCACCCTCTCTAAAATTATTTCTCTCTGTTCACCCTCTCTCTCTTTCTCTGTTCTCACTTTTCTCTCTCTCACTTAAATCACAGGAAAAAACTTACTAGAAAACTACGTTTTCCTCTGTCCACATCTTTCTCTCTCTCACACCGTACCTCTCATGAACAGCAGCACAAACTTCCAAGGAACAGTGCCAGAATCTGCAAAAGCAAGCTACACCCGTGCAGAGTAGCCTCGCCAGGGCCTACCCATCTAATTACTAAGGAGACAAACGCTGCTAACTGAGTTCAGGCTGGCTGCAAACCAACCGAGGGCACATGGGTACACACATCCACATGAACCCAGAGGTCAAAATGAATGGTTGTGATATGAGGTACCATGTAGACCGAGCTAGGAAAAACCGTTCTCAGGTCTATACTGAAGTCGACCGTGTGTAAACTTTGAAATCGAGGGTAGGCCTGGACTTGAAGCATGTACGCAGAAGCAAGTATTATAATGATACGTTACTTATATAGAAGAGAGATACAAAGAAAAAGATGAGAAGTTTGTTCTCATACAAAAGGTAACTTTTACGAGTGCTCCTAAATAAAAGATTAACTTTCACTGTGTCATGTGGCACGACACCATCAACACGATTTTTTGCAGTTTCTGCAGGCGGCGGGATCCATCTGTGATGTTGTCTCAGAGTTGTTTGAACAGGTGCATGTTGCTTCAAAGGTGTGCAAATCTGAAGCTGCATTAGATAATTCTTGACAAACTGATTAGCCGACGACCCCTAAAATACATGTGCTCATGGATAGCCTTTCTTTGAGCATGCCAAATCGCCCATAGTGTTACAAGTATCTTGATGAAATTCTCATGCGGTATAAAATCTATTAGTGAAAAAATGAAGCGTTTTGCATCTGGCTTTTTACACTGCATCAAAGAATGTCGCCAGGAATCTTTAGAGCCACAAAGTCCACACTGTGATTGCTATCATCTTCCGATGTTTGAGCATGTCTGAAGTTGACAAGGACTGTTGCGCTAGCCTCTACAGATTTTTTTTTTTGAGACAAGCTAATGAATTGTTTTTCTAGACAAGTTAATGAATGATGTTAGCCCTCTTGACCCGGACCCGAATCCGGGCCGAACCTAACCCGCGGCCACAGCCCAGCCCACAAGGCCGGACGCCGCAGAAACATCGGAATATTCCGTCGACCAGCGAGTCCCTCCTCCCTCTCCCTCATCCCCTCCCCATTCCTCTCCTCCCTCCCGTCTTCTCTCAGTCTCCTCCGGTGGCCGCCATCCCCCGATCCCACCCGCCGCGCCTTCGCAGAACCTTCCGCTCCCGGCCTCTACAAAACCACCAAAACCCCCACTTGCCCTCTCCCACCTCCCGCGCCGCCATGGGCTCCTCCTCCTACCTCCCCCACGACACGGATTTCTCCCCCTACCTCCCCGCCGACATGGGCTCCCCCACCGCCGACGACCCCTCCCTCAACCTCTACCTCTCCGACCTCATCCCGGGCTCGCCCTCCGAATACCTCGACCTCCCCCCGACCCCGCACCACGAGCAGGAGCACCAGAAACCCTCCCCCGACGGCCACGGCGGCGGCGGCGGCGACTCCCCGTCCTCCACGCCGGAGGACCTCGTCCTGCCCTTCATCTCCCGCATACTCATGGAGGAGGACATCGACGACAAGTACTTCTACGACTTCCCCGACAACCCCGCTCTCATCGAGGCGCAGCAGCCCTTCCTCGAGATCCTCTCCGATCCCTCCTCCAATTCTACCTCCGACGACAGCAACAACCGCGCCGTCTCCCCGTGCTCCCCCTCCGACGCCTCCGTCGGCACCGCCGCCCAGCTGCCCCCCACGCCCGCCGCCGTTGACTCCTACGACCGCTTCCAGTTCGAGCCCGTCGACCTCGATCCGGCCGCCTTCTTCGGCGGCGGCGCCAACTCCGACCTCATGAGCTCCGCCTTCCTCAAGGGGATGCAGGAGGCCAACAAGTTCCTGCCCAGTCAGGACAAGCTCGTCATCGACCTGGAGGCCTCCTCTGGCCAGTTCTTCAAGGGCGTCGAGGAGGGCAACAAGTTCCTGCCCAGGGAGGACAAACTCGTTGCTGGGTTCAATGGCCACGCAGCTCCTGCGCCGGCGCCGGCTGTGCTCAGCGTAAAGAAGGAGGAGGCGGTGGATGCGGTCTCGGCCAACTCTGGTGGCGGCCGAGGTCGGAAGAACCCTTACCATGATGACGAGCTGGAGCAGGAGGGTGGCAGGAGCAGCAAGCAGAGTGCGCTGGGAGACGACGTCTCTGCACGGGAGATGTTCGACAGGATGCTGATGCCCTCAGACGAGATGTGCATCGTGCAGATGCAGAACCTGCGGATCGCCATGCAGGAGGCGGTGGCAAAGAATGATGGCGGCGGCGGGAAGGGGGCCAATGGCAAGGGGAGGGGCCGCCGTGGTGGTTCCGATGTGGTGGACCTGCGCACGCTGCTCATCCATTGCGCGCAGGCTGTTGCCACGGACGACCGCCGGAGCGCTACAGAGCTGCTGAAGCAGATCAAGCTGCATGCTCGCCCTGATGGTGATGGGACTCAGCGCCTCGCACATTGCTTTGCAGAGGGCCTGCAGGCGCGGCTGGCGGGCACAGGTGGCCTCGTACACCAGTCGCTCATGGCAACACGCATCTCAGCTGTGGACATGCTCAAAGCTTACCAGCTGTACATGGCAGCCATCTGTTTCAAGAAGGTGTCTTTCCTATTCTCAAATAGTACAATCTATAATGCCTCCTTGGGGAAGAAGAAGATACATATCATCGATTATGGTATACAATATGGGTTCCAGTGGCCGTGCTTTCTGCGAAGGATATCAACAAGGCCTGGAGGGCCGCCGCATGTAAGGATCACTGGCATCGATCTCCCTCAGCCTGGGTTCCGGCCAACAGAGCGCATTGAGGAGACAGGGCGCAGGCTCAAGAAGTATGCCAATGAGTTTAATGTGCCGTTCGAGTACCGGGCCATCGCGAGGGCAAAGATGGAGTCGCTCCGCAAAGAGGATTTGGAGATTGATCCTGATGAGGTACTCATCGTTAACTCCTTGTTTCAATTCAAGAACTTGATGGACGAGAGTGTTGTGCTTGAGAGCCCAAGGGATGTTGTGCTCAAGAACATCAGGAAGATGCGGCCCCACACATTCATCCATGCAATCGTGAATGGCTCATTCAGTGCCCCATTCTTCGTGACACGGTTTCGGGAGGTTCTGTTCTACTACTCGGCCCTTTTTGATGTTCTGGACACAACCACCCCAAGGGATAACGAACAGAGGATGCTGATTGAGCAGAACATCCTTGGGCGTGCTGCCCTGAATGTCATTGCCTGTGAGGGTACAGATAGGGTGGAGCGTCCGGAGACGTATAAGCAATGGCAGGTAAGGAATCAACGGGCAGGTTTGAAGCTGCTGCCACTGAATCCAGAGGTCATTGAGCTAGCGAGAGACAAGGTCAAGAACTGCTACCACAAGGACTTTGTGATTGATATAGATCAGCACTGGCTCTTGCAAGGATGGAAAGGGCGCATCCTCTATGCCATCTCGACATGGACGGCAAACGATGCTAGCTCATAAATTTTAGCTGGCGTTTTCACTTGGCAATGCTTATAGCTCTAGTTATGTCAATATCTGTGTGTTGTGTATGGACCATGGTCTAGTTAAGTAGCCTTGGATCAGTGGATGCAGTGTCTTGAGGTATGCCTTTCCTGAATTTGGTGCATATTTGGCATTCCCACATGCAGGTGATTCTGCTCATAGGGCCAATTTGTGCGATGCAGGTCATGAGAGAGATGGGTAGCCCAAGATATATGCATGGTTTATGTATTGTGAATTAGATGTTGTAGTCATGTTGCCGCCTGATGCCTAGCTTGTGTAGAGTTTAGACTTTGGTGTCCTGATCTGGATGGATGATGTTTGCTGAATTTGATATGTGCCTGTGATCAATCCAGTCAGTTGACCAGGTTGTAATTGACACTAGTCACTGTTCTGGGTGCATAGTGCACTGTGGCAGGCAGTAACATTTGTATGAAAAACTTGATGAACCTCGCCTTGGCTAGTCTATTATGTTTTGTACCATGAGAATGATCCTTTCATGATTAATTCATGCAGGAAATGAAATATTTTGCCCACATATCTGAAGCTCTGACATTCTCAGCATAAGATCCTTCATAATTGTGCAGTAAGCAAAGCTGGATTGGTTGTCCAGAGTTTATTCAGATTGTTTAGCGCTTGGCATGGTTGGGACCTGTCATGGATTGAGCAAAACCAGGCCATCTCTCTGGTTTTATGGAATCCTGGGAGGCAGGTGGCTAAAAGGACCTTTCGTTTTGTTTCCCCCTAGACAAAATGGACACTGAATGATACAGCTCATCCCTATGCATTGCTATCTCAATAATTGTGAAAGATATTAGCTTTAAGGGCCTGTTTGGTTTCAATAAGTCACCCGACTTATAAGTCAGGTGACTTAAAACTAGTGACTTATAAGTCACGTTTGTTTGGTTGTCACCTGACTTATAAGTCACCTGACACATCTTTCCACACCAATCAACATCATGCAGGTGGTGGGACCCACGTAAAAGGGGGGTGACTTATAAGTTTTAAGTTAGGGTGAAGCAACTTATGACTTATAAATTAGGGTGACTTATAAATCGGGTCTGTTTGGCAAAATAAGTCACTTTTTTCACTTTTCGACTTATAAGTTGGTGACTTATTTGAAACCAAACAGGCCCTAAACGTTCAGTCGGTATGATTTGATTTCTGACGGTTCCGTAGACCGATGATCTGGGACATCACATTTCACTTCCTGGCAGAACTGGTGTATGGGAAAGTGAAAAGCCAGAATAGTTTAGTGCCACACCTGAACCGAATCCCAGGGAATTCTTAACAAGATTGTGAGGATCAAGCGATGCTGAAACAACATGGGGGTAGCACGAGACATGCAGAGTACCTGGTGCTGCTCCTCCTAGAAAAGATAATCAAGGGCAAAAGAATATGGTTGGACCACATGACAAGCTGAGCAAAACAAGCTGAGAAAGAGACCGCCGGTCAGGGTGCATGCATCGATCGAACCTTTGTGCAGCAGTGCAGATATATACTATTGGGACTGTGATCTTGTTTTGATATTGCCCAGGTTGTGTTTTTTTGTTTTTGGTTTTGGAAGATCAAAGCTAATATGGCACCGTAGGAGATTAGTACACTAGCTCGGACACCATATGAGCTGATCCTGACCTGAAGAAGATATTGAAATGGGCGACATGGTGCACTCCCTTAGAAATATGAGAGTGTCTCACTAAAATAGTGATCTAAATGCTCTTATATTTCTTTACGGAGGTAGTATAATGGTGGTGCTCCCTTGAGCTTATGGAGTTCTCTCCAGTAATTTGTTAGACTTCTTGTGCAAGAACCGAAGGCGATCCGAAGAATCTTCATTCTAGAAGTAGGCACCCGGTTTAGCTACAATGTGTGAGTTCATTGTGATTTGTGAATTTGTGCTGTTCCTGTTTAGTTGAACTACTTTTGCATGTTTTGTGTTTTATCATTCTGTTATCTGCTCGGTACATACACTGTTGGTGTATGTTTTTATATTTTCAGGAAATACACTAGTTCTTTTAATGACCAGACTAGAAAGATAGTGCCCTCCCTCAAGAAAGTTTTGTCTGGGTTTGCCTCGGCAATTTTATATCTGCCATAGTTTTTATATTCTTGGTGCACATGTAGACGAGGTCACTGCTTGCGACACACATCTGCAATCACTATACACCTGCACATGATTCCATGGTAAAGAATGCCTCGGGGGGCAGGCATTCGTACTAAGATACCTCGTTGACAAAATCCAGATCCAGTGACCGGATCTTTCTTCTTCTCGAGGAACAGATCGATGGTGACCTTTGGGCTCCATTTGCGTGTACATGTTTTTCAAAATAGAGAATTCCCACGTACGTGTTCTTTACGTTGTAGGCAACTTTCATACAGTCGTCGAGTTACGGCTTCTCAACTGGGATACCCAGAGAACGTATCTGGTGATAGGAACGTTACATTGGGTTTTGGTCCTGGCCAGATCAGAGCATTAGTCCCGGTCATGTTATGAACCAGGACTAATGGAAGCATCAGTTCCGGTTCGAGCGGCTAGGACGCTGGCCGGGCCTTGGCAGGGCATCAGTCCCGGTTTAACTGGGATCTTTTGGTGTCTGGAATCGGGATTAAAGGGTAGGCCTTTAGTCCCAGTTGGTGTCACACTTAAACTTTCTTCTCTTCAAGCTCGACCTCCAAACTACATTTTTCCTAAGATTTGTCTAGGTTTGACGATGCACCAACTACACAAGTGCTTAAAAAGGTTAGTTACTTCATTCTTTCATCTCTCACTGCTAGTTTAGCTCATTTCAAATGCTCTATAAGTAGAGTGGTTTGTGGGTTTTAGTGGAGGAGTGTATGTGGGAGTTCATTTGATTTAGATGCACAATTTGAGTTCAAATTAACTTCTTAGAGTCTGCACATGTGTAGGGTGCCGTCCCGTCCCCGTCCCTGTCCTCATCGCCGTCGATCGCCCGCCCCGATCTCGTCATCGGCACCATCGTGGTGAGCCTCTTGTTCTTACCTTGTTTTTAAAAGAAAAAAAAATTCTTACTTGTATGATTTAGATAGCTACTTGTATTTGTTTGTTATTATATAGTGCCATGGTTTTGGTATCCGCCCCCGTCGGCTCTCGTTCGGTCTATGAATCGGATGTGGTATATTATCTTTTATAACTATTTATTTTATTTAGTGTTTATGGCAATTATGCTGACCAACATGACATAGATGTTTTTATCTAGGAGGTATGTGAACCGGAAATTCCAACCGACCCTCTTGTTGAGAGGTTAAATTTGACTGAAAAAGAAAATAATTATTTGAAAGAAAAATTGAAAAGAATTGAAGAGGTGAAGATGAAATTGGAGTTGCATGTTGCCGATGTCGTCGATGATCATAAGATCCAGATGGATGCAATGCGCTTGAAGATTAGGAAGATTAGAAAATATGCCATTGATAATGAGGCTTGATATCATTAAGTTGTTGGATCAATTGATACCTTAGTTGCGATTTTGATCATATTTGTTGTTGCATTTAAATCTGTTACATAGTTGTATGTTAGTTTCAACGTATGTTTTAATTAGATGCTCTAGAGAGTTGTATGTTGTTCTATGAGAACTATGTATGAAATTTATGTATTTATTTTTTCAGTAATAACATTTGATCACTACTGTACTTTGGTTTTAATGTAATGATGAACTTGTATTAATTTGGTCACTTCTCTATTCATGATGTTCTGTAATAGTTTTTGATATACTTAATTATATAATGCATGCAGATGAATCGACAATGGATGTATGGTGATCGGCGCACCTCCGACTACATTGAGGGCCTGCATAATGTTCTCAAGATGGCTGAGGCAAACAAGCAGAATGGTTTTATGTGTTGTCCATGTACTATCTATGGGAATACGAAGGATTACTCTTCCTTGAAAACCGTTCACTTGCACCTACTTGAGAAGGGTTTTATGCCACACTATAATGTTTGGACCAAGCACGGAGAAAGAGGGGTTATGATGGAAGACAATAAAGAAGAAGAGGATGATGACAACTATCCTATGTTCCCTGAATACGGTGTTACTGCAACGGGGAAGCTGAAGATCAAGAGGCACCAGATGTGCATGATGATGATCTTCGCCGGTTCATTGCTGATGCACAGAGAGAATGCGAAAGTGAAAGGGAGAAGTTGAAGTTCGATGGCATGTTAGAGGATCACAAAAAAGGGTTGTACCCAAATTGCGAAGATGACAATACAAAGCTCGGTACTACACTGGAATTGCTGCAATGGAAGGCAAACAATGGTGTGTCTGACAAGGGATTTGGTTCGCTACTGAAAATAATGAAGAAGAAGCTTCCAAAGGATAATGAATTGCCTGACAGCACGTACGAAGCAAAGAAGGTTCTTTGCCCTCTAGGATTGGAGGTGCAGAAGATACATGCGTGCCCTAATGACTGCATCCTCTACCGCGATGAGTATGAGAATTTGAATGCATACCCGGTATGCAGTGCATTGCGGTATAAGATCAGACGGATGACCCTAGTGATGTTGAGGGCGAGCGCCACAGGAAGAGGGTTCCTGCCAAGGTGATGTGGTATGCTCCTATAATACCACGGTTGAAATGTTTGTTCAGAAACAAGGAGCATGCCAAGTTGATCTGATGGCACAAGGAAGACCGTAAGAAAGACGGGAAGTTGAGAGCACCCGCTGACGGGTCGTAGTGGAGAAAAATCGAGAGAAAGTGGCGGGACTTTGTAGATGACGCAAGGAACGTATGGTTTGGTTTAAGTGCAAATGGCATCAATCCTTTTGGGGAGCAGAGCAACAATCATAGCACCTGGCCTGTGACTCTATGTGTTTGTAACCTTCCTCCTTGGTTGTGCATGAAATGAAAGTTCATTATGATGTCAGTGCTCATCCAAGGCCCTAAGCAACCCGACAACGACATTGATGTGTATCTAAGGCCATTAGTTGAAGAACTTTTATAGCTGTGGGATATCAAAGGTGTTCGTGTGTGGGATGAGCACAAACAGCAGGAATTTGACCTACAAGCGTTGCTGTTTGTAACCATCAATGATTGGCCTGCTCTTATTAACTTTTCAGGACAGACAAACAGGGGATACCACGCATGCACGCACTGTTTAGATGATACCGAAAGTATATATTTGGATAAATGCAAGAAGAATGTGTACCTGGGACATCGTCGATTTCTTCCGACCAAGTATATCTTGAGAAAGAAAGGCAAGCATTTCAAAGGTGAGGCAGATCACCAGAAGAAGTCCGTCCTCCGTAGTGGTGATGATACACTTGATATGGTCAAGGATTTTACAAGTAATCTTTGGAAAGGGTCCTGGCGGACAAACTATTCTGAATGACGCTGAGGGACATGCACCCATGTGGAAGAAGAAATCTAAATTTTGGGACCTACCCTATTGGAAAGACCTAGAGGTCCGCTCTGCAATCGACGTGATGCACGTGACGAAGAATCTTTGCGTGAACCTACTAGTCTTCTTGGGCGTGTATGGGAAGACAAAAGATACACCGGAGGCACGGGAGGACTAGCAACTTGTGCACGAAAAAGACAACATGCATCCAAAGTAGTATCAAGGTCCTGCCAGCTATGCTCTTACCTGAGAAGAGAAGGAAATCTTTTTTTGAATGCCTGCTCAGTATGAAGGTCTCGTCTGGCTTCTCATCGAATATAAAGGGAATAATAAATATGGCAGAAAAAAGTTTCGGAGCCTAAAGTCTCATGACTGCAACATGATTATGACGCAATTGCTTCCGGTTGCATTGAGGGGCTTCTACCAGAAAACGTTCGATTAGCCATTGTGAAGCTCTGTGTATTCCTCAATGCAATCTCTCAGAAGGTAACCGATCCAGAAATCCTACCAAGGTTAAAGATTGATTTGGTGCAATGTCTTGTCGGTTTCGATTTGGTGTTCCCACCATCCTTCTTCAATATAATGACGCACGTCCTAGTTCATCTAGTCGACGAGATTGCCATTCTGGGTCCTGTATTTCTACACAATATGTTCCCCTTTGAGAGGTTCATGGGAGTCTTAAAGAAATATGTTCGTAATCGTGTTAGGCTAGAAGGAAGCATCTCCACGGGCCATCAAACAGAGGAGGTCATTGGGTTTTGTGTTGACTTTATTCTGTACCTTAAGCCGATTGGTGTCCCTCAATCGCGGTATGAGGGGAGACTGAGTGGAAAAGGCATGCTAGGAGCGGATTCAACAATATGTAGGGACGGGTAGTGTAACGCCCTGGATACAACTTTCCATATTTGTAACTCCAACTCTTGCCATTTTCGGCAATGTGTTATGATAGTCCCTCGTGGTTGGGTTCTTCTTCGTTTTGCTTTTGTCCGTGTCATGCATTTCATATCATGTCATCTGTGCATCGCATTCGCATACTTGTTCATCTCATGAATCCGAGCATTTTCCCCTTTGTCTGTTTTGCAATCCGGCGCTCCTACGTCCTCCGGTGTCCCCTTTTACCTATTTTCGTGTGAGGGTGTTAAACGTTCTCGGAATGGACCGAGGCTTGACATGTGGCCTTAGTTTACTACCGGTAGACCTCCTGTCAAGTTTCATACCATTTGGAGTCCGTTTGATACTCCAACGGGTAACCGAGGGACCGTAAAGGCCTCTTTTGTAATGCAGCCCAACACCCCTCCAAAGTGGCCCAAAACCCTTCCAAACCCCCTCCATCATCTCGGTCGTTCGATCACGATCGCGTGGGCGAAAACCGCACTCCATTTGGAGCCTCCTAGCTCCTTCTACCTATAAATATGTGTCTCTCCCCGAAATTTCGGGCAGATGAACCCTAGCCTTCCTCTTCCCTCCGCGCCGCCGGACATGTCCGCCCGCCGGCGGACGCGTCCACCCCGCCGCCACGTCGCCCGGACCAATCCCGGGGCGACACGTCACCTCCGCCGCCTCCCGCGTCCACTCCGGAGCCGCCACCTGTCGCCGCCGCCTTCCACCACCGCGCGGCCCGCGGAGCCCATCGCGGGCCCGCGCGAGCCCGCGCCCCGCCGCCGTCTGCCCGCGCATCCGCGCCTCGCCGGCCACCGCCTCCTCGCCGGCCCCGCCTCCACCTCCTCCCGCCGGCGCCGCGCCTCCCGGCTCCGCCCGCCGTCGCCTCCTCTCGCTGCCATGACCGCGCGCCGCCGCAGCCGGCCGCGACCCCGCGCCTTCTCCGCTCGCCGGCGCCGCGCCCGCCGGCGCCCGTCGGTGCTGCGCCGCCCCTCGCCGTGCGCCGCGCCTTCGGCCTCCTCCCTCGTCGCCGGTGCCGCCCTACTCTGGCGAACCTCGTTCCCCGTGCGCCAGATCCAGATCCAGCGAACCCTAGGGTTGACCCCGAATTTTCCCTAACTCTTTTATTTTTGCATCATATTTCCATGTTCATCGCATCATAACTTTGCACCCGTGTCTCCGTTTTGGGCGTGTAGCATATCGATTTGTTCGCCTCGATGAGCTCATCGTTTCGTCTCATTGCATCATTTTCTTTTGAGCTCATCTTGATGCCCGAAATGCTGTTAGAAGAGGGCTATATGTTGTTAGTTCCAGTTTATTATCAGAACATGCACTTTTGTCATTTTTGCCATGATTGATGTGTGCACCCTATGAAGTTGAGTCCTACATGTGTTTTGTAATATGCCATGCCATCTTTACAGGGGTGTATGCCATGTATTTGTGTGATCTCTGTGGTGGCTAGCACAAGCATGCAAACTAGGGATCGTAATGTTGCTGATTTCAGGGACAGTATTTTCACTGTCATTTCCCTGCTGTTATTTTATGCCATGTGTTCATGTTGTTTCAGAGAGATCTATGCCTCTTTTGAGCATGATCAGTAAGGGTGTTTTGAACATATTGATTTGCTCTATCCATCCATGCCTTTGTTAGTAATTATGAAGTGCCATAGATTGAGTCAATCGAGCTCTACTTTTGCTATAAAATGTTTCTGGCAGATTGTTTACATGTTATTCGATTTTGCCAAGCTTGTTGTAGTTGATACTTGCATGCTATGATGTTTTTCTTGCCATGTCTAGCTTCTATGCCATGTCTTATTGATATATGTATGCTTAGTTTATCATGCAATGCTCTATAGTGAGTGCATCGAGCTCGTGAACATGCCTACTTGTTATCTGTTTTTGACATGTCCAGTTTTCTGTTAAGTCTGAAAACTGTAACGAAACTTGCTTATTTGACATGGGTGTTACTATATTTTCTGGTCCTTTTTGGGTCATGGTCAGTAAGGGACTTTTGTTCAATGCTTTGGGTAGATTCATGCCATGCCTTGCTTTGCTATATTATGTTCCTGTAGCATGTTGTTTGCTTGCTATAAACATGGCTTCCTGATGTTAATTTCTGGCATGTTGACTTCACCAAGTCTGTGAAGCTGATATGTTTTGCACTTTTTCCATGCTTGTTTGAACCTGTTATGGTGTGATTTAGCCGTAGCTCAGTGTTCATCTTTTGTCAAGCATCTTGACTAGATCACAGCCATATGCTTTGTTGATATGTTTGGGTGCAGTAGCTGAATTTCTTGTTGCATGCTAAGTGGCATCATGCTGTTAATCGCAGAAACATGCCATTATTGTTTTACTTGTCATTTGCAAACCGTGCATCCGATTCCGGTGATCTTCATATCGATTTCAACCGAAATCATCTTACCTTTCCAGTGGCATACTTGGTTTGCCAAGATTATGCCTGGTTCATCTTTTTCCCTCCGGAGCATGCATATGCATTGCATATCTCATCTTGCATATCATGCCATGTTTTGCATCATGTTGCTTGCGCATTGCATCGTGATTGACGGTTGACCCCTTTGCTTGTGTTCTTGCCTTGGGTAGAGCCGGGAGACGAGTACGTGACCGAGGAACCTGTTGAGAACGCTTACGAGGACCAAGCTTTCGACAACTCTGAGAACCTTGCAGGCAAGATGACCATACCCTCGAAATCACTTCTATCTTTGCTTGCGAGTTGCTCGCTCTTTTGCTATGCCTATGCTGCGATACCTACCACTTGCTATATCATGCCTCCCACGTTGCCATGTCAAGCCTCTAACCCACCTTGTCCTAGCAAACCATTGTTTGGCTATGTTACCGCTTTGCTCAGCCCCTCTTATAGCGTTGTTAGTTGCAGGTGAAGATGAAGTTTGTTCCTTGTTGGAACATGAAGATGTTGTTCCTTGTTGGAACATGTTTACTTGTTGGGTTATCACAATATCTCTTATATTATTGTGATAGCCTGGCTTATTAGGGATGATAGACTACTCATATCAATAAGGAATTCCTTCTTTTCCGGGAGCCCATTCGAACAGAACTCCAAAGTTAAGCGTGCTCAGCTTGGAGTAGTGTCAGGATGGGTGACCGACCGGAAAGTTGCTCCCGGGTGCGCACGAGTGAGGACAAAGTGCGCAGAAAAGACTAGTATTGATCTGTGGGGCCAGTCTAGATCCCGCCAGGAGTAACGACCACCGGCGGGTGTGTCTGGGGCGTTACAAGTTGGTATCAGAGCCGACCCTCGCGGTTACACGGATGGTTGCGGACAGGTGCGTGGTCATGTTGTTCATGACGTTTGTGACCCGTCGTGGCACCCGGCATGGCATATGTACCGGACTGGAAGCACAGACGTTTGTGCCAAGAGGGAACGTTCCTGTGGCCCGACGAGGACGTCGGTTCCTCTGAGTGGGGGTGTATGTGATAGCCTGGCTTATTAGGGATGATAGACTACTCATATCAATAAGGAATTCCTTCTTTTCCGGGAGCCCATTCGAACAGAACTCCAAAGTTAAGCGTGCTCAGCTTGGAGTAGTGTCAGGATGGGTGACCGACCGGGAAGTTGCTCCCGGGTGCGCACGAGTGAGGACAAAGTGCGCAGAAAAGACTAGTATTGATCTGTGGGGCCAGTCTAGATCCCGCCAGGAGTAACGACCACCGGCGGGTGTGTCTGGGGCGTTACAATTATTAATGCATCTATATACTTGGTAAAGGGTGGAAGGCTCGGCCTTATGCCTGGTGTTTTGTTCCACTCTTGCCGCCGTAGTTTCCGTCATATCGGTGTTATGTTCCCGGATTTTTGCGTCCCTAACGCGGTTGGGTGATTTATGGGACCCCCTTGACAGTTCGCTTTGAATAAGACTCTTCCAGCAAGGCCCAACATTGGTTTTACATTTGCCTCACCACCACCTAACTTTTCCCTTAGGAGTAATTAACCCAAGGGTCATCTTTATTTTAGCCCCCCCCCCCGGGCCAATGCTTGTCTAAGTGTTGGTCTAAACTAGAGCCACTTGCAGCGCCACCTCGGGGAAACTTGAGGTCTGGTTTTAGTTGTACGTAGTGTTCATCCGGTCGTGGCCTGAGACGAGATACGCGCGGCTACTATCAGGGTGTTGGCACGCCAGGAGGTCTTGCTGGACTTGTTTTATTACAGTCGAAATGTCTTGTAGCCGGGATTCCGAGACTGATCGGGTCTTCCCGGGGAGAAGGACCATCCTTCGTTGATCGCGAGAGCTTATAATGGGCTAAGTTGGGACACCCCTGCAGGGTTTGAACTTTCGAAAGCCGTGCCCGCGGTTATGTGGCAGATGGGAATTTGTTAATGTCCGGTTGTAGAAAACCCGAAGTTGATCTTAATTAAAATACATCAACCGCGTGTGTAACCGTGATGGTCTCTTCTCGGCGGAGTCCGGGAAGTGAACACGGTGTTGGATTTAGGCTTGACGTAGGTTGTTCTAGGATCACTTCTTGATCATAGTTCATCGACCGTGCTTTTGCCTTCTCTTCTCGCTCTCATTTGTGTATGTTAGCCACCATATATGCTAGTCGCTTGCTGCAGCTCCACCTCATACCTTTTACCCTACCTATAAGCTTAAATAGTCTTGATCTCGAGGGTGTGAGATTGCTGAGTCCCCGTGACTCACAGATACTTCCAAAACCAGTTTGCAGGTGCCGATGAAACCGTGCAGGTGACGCACCCGAGCTCAAGGAGGAGCTCGATGAAGATCTTGTTCATTGTGTTGTTTCGCTTCAGTTGATCAGTAGTGGAGCCCAGTTGGGGTCGATCGGGGATCTGTGTAGCATTTGGGGTAGTCTTCTTTTATTTTGGTTCCGTAGTCGGACCTTGATTGTATCTGTATGATGTAATGCTTTACTCATGTATTGTGTGAAGTGGCGATTGTAAGCCAACTATGTATCTCTTTCCCTTATGTATTACATGGGTTGTGTGAAGATTACCTCACTTGCGACATTGCTTTCAATGCGGTTATGCCTCTAAGTCGTGCTTCGACACGTGGGAGATATAGTCGCATCGAGGGCGTGACAGGTAGTCTTGGGCTCAAGCACACTACACAGTTCTATAGAATTCTACCTTGGTGACCTCGTATATCAATGAACACAAGAATATTCTTCGCTCCAAACACCCGGAGTAGTCTGACAACTGGATTACACGTGAACACATCGGGAATTTTGGCGGTTGGTTGCAAACACATCTCATGGGTAACAACATTGTTAGAGATGAGCTGTACTTGCTGGCCAGGACACCATCTTCGACTGTATTGACTTACCAAGGGTACGAGATAAATAGGAATACATTTTACACGATCGCCCAAGATAAAAAGAGCACCAAACCAAACAGTGGTGTCCGCTTTGATGCAGCAACCAATAGGGCAAAGGACACATATTATGGTTACATAGTGGGAATATGAGAACTTTGACTATGGACATGATTTTAAGGTCCCTTTGTTTCGGTGCAAATGGGTCAATCTGTCAGGAGGCGGGGTACAGGTAGACCCGTAGTATGGAATGACAACAGTGGATCTCAACAGTCTTGGGTACACAGATGAACCATTCGTCCTAGCCAATGATGTGGCGCAGGTTTTCTATGTGAAGGACATGTCTACCAAACCGAGAAAAAGAAAAGATAAGGAAGCGAATACATCATACGATGAGCCAAAGCGCCACATAGTTCTTTCAGGGAAAAGAAACACCGTGGGAGTGGAGGACAAGCTAGACATGTCTGAGGATTATGAAAAGTTTCATGAAATTCCTCCCTTCAAAGTGAAGGCTGACCCAAGCATCATGTTAAACGATGAAGATTATCCATGGTTACAGCGCAATAAGCAAGGGACATATGCGAAGAAAAAGTGCCTCTCTAGTGAAGACAACATATCAGATGGTACGATTCTTCAAGTAACTGTTCGACGTATACAAGATAACCGAATATTTTGCGCCTTTGATTCTGGGTTGAAAGCCATAGTTATGCTCCACAACTATTATGATGATGGCTTTGATCTATAATATCATTGTAGTTACATGTCAAAACAATGAAATCCCTTTGTAATAGATGAGTTTTCGTCTGAAACCCTGATACTTCGAAAGAGATTGTCCAGTTTGTACACGGAGTGCATCCAGTTTGCCGTAACCCTCTCAACTTTTTAGCACATACTATGTGGGTGAAATTATGATACCATGCCAAGTTTCAACCTTTTCAGAGTTCATTTGTAGTGAGTTTCAATTTCAGGGTCATTTCGCTCAAAATAAATCATTAAATGCATGAAAAATAGCAAATGAAGTCAGAAAATGGTTGAATATTGATGATGTGGCTTTTAATGGTGCATATTGAACGCATAAAAAGTCTGGAGTTAAATTAAGTTAAAAAAATAAAATCCCTTTTGTAATAGATGAGTTTTTGTCCGAAGCCCTGATACTTCGAAAGAGATTGTCCAGTTTGTACACGGAGTGCATCCAGTTTTTGCCGTAACCGTCTCAACTTTTTAGCACATGCTATGTGCATGAAATTTTGATACCATGCTAAGTTTCAACCTTTTCAGTATTCATTTGTAGTGCTTTTCAATTTCAGGGTCATTTAGCTAAAAAAATCATTAAATGCATAAAATAGCAAATGAAGTTAGAAAAGGGTTGAAAATTGATGATGTGCCTTTGAATGATGCATATTAGGTTAACAGAAAAGAAAAATACTAAACTAATAATTAAACAGAAAAGAAAAATACCAAACTAATAACTCAACAAAAAAGAAAAATATAACATTACTAGCTTAACAGAAAATACTAAACTAAAACCTAGCTTTAGTCCCGGTTGGTGGCACCAACCAGGACTAAAGGCCTACCGCAAAAACTAAAAAAAGTGCTCGCCTACTGGGCCACCGCGGCCTGCATACGACTAGAAACCCAATTTTACATGGGCCAGGATGCAGGCCCGTGGGCAGGTAGGCCCCACAGGACAGAGAGGTTATGCATGTACTGCCTGCTTTAGAGAGGAGCTCGGGAAAGATGCCGCAGCGGGGCTTATAAACTGGTGCAAGCGCCCTTCGCTTGGTGAGGTGGGACTAAACTTCCACTGCCCCGACGCCGTGCTAGGAATAGCCCTTTAGTCGCGGTTGGTGGCTCCAACCGGGACGAAAGGCCTCCCTTTCGTCCCGGTTTGAGCCACCAACCGGGACTAAAGGCCCGGGCTTCCCGCCCTTTGGGCTGCTGAAATTGACCTTTAGACCCGGTTGGTGGCTCCAACTAGGACGAAAGGCCTCCCTTTCGTCCCGGTTGGAGCCACCAATCGGGACTAAAGGTATGTGTATAAGCAGCACTTGGGAAAATTCCAAAGGACATCTGCTCCCCGACGCCCACACACCACGATGCCGCCAGGCTGCCGGAGCAGGCCGCCGCCCCCGAGACCGCCCTCGTCGTCGCCGCCCCCGATGCATGCCACCCGCGCCTCCTCCCTGAGCCCTGACGCTGCCAGGCTGCCGCTCGTCGCCGTCGTGCCGCCACTCCACGTCTCCCTTGACCTTGCCGTACGTCTACCTCGACCTCGCTGGCGCCCTCGACCTCGCCATCGCCGCCGAGCCAGCTAGCGCTATGAGCCCTATATCTCCTCCCTCTCCCCCTCTCTCCTCCCTTGAATCGATTGAAACCCCCTCTCCCCGTCCACCATTGCCGCCATCGCCTCGACCTCACCAGCCGCCCCTCCCCGAGCCCATCCCCCACATAGCTGCCGCCCCGTACATCTCCGGTGTAGGAGCCCCGCCGGTGCTAGATTGAACACACACACACACATATGTAAGTTAGTTAGATGAATATGTATAACTTAGATGAATTTATGTATTTAATTTTGTGTGTAGATGAATGATGGATATGTAGAATGATGTATATATGTTATGAAAAAAATGAAGAAGGAAAAGAAAACCAAATAAAAAGTGATGTATGTTAGAATGATCGATGGATGAATGATGGATGGATATGTAGAATGATGTATGTTATATAGTTCTCCGGATGGATATAGAATGATGTATGTGTGTGAGTGGTCTTAATGGACATATTTTTTTATAAAGTTTGATCATGCTATTTTTCTCTAAGTCTGAAACTGGCAGTATAATTACTTTGCATTTGCCTTTTGGTCTGCAACAAATATGTGCATCTTTGGATCATGATCAGTAAGGGTGTTTTGTTGAGGGTAATTAGTACTTGCTTGCCATGCTCTTTGTTGCCATGAAAACTGTTGTAGCATATATTTTACTTGCCTCAATGGTTGCATCATGATCTGTTTTCTGCCACTATGCAAATATCACTAAGTCTGAAAATCTGTTAATACTTGTCAACTTGTCATGATGATTGTCATTGATATAGGGGTCATTTGAATTAGTTCAGTAAGCATGTTTTGCCATGTGTTACATGTGCATTCATGTCATGCCATTTGTTTCCATGTAGAAATTCTCTAAGTCTGAAACTTGCTTTCAAATTAGTATCTAGCTAGCTACAAGTTTGCCATGATCTTTAGCTGCATTTCAACTAAAATCTTCCATTCTATCTAGTGGCATACTTTGGTTTGCCTATTTTTTCACTTGGTGGAATTAAAGGTTGTGGTGTTGCATCTCTATGGAGTTGGTCCCTGATCGTCCCTCCGCTGTTCTGTTGGGGAACGTAGCATGCAATTTCAAAAAAATTCCTACGCTCACGCAAGATCTATCTAGGAGATGCATAGCAACGAGAGGGGGAGAGTGTGTCCACGTACCCTTGTAGACGGAAAGCGGAAGCGTTTGATAATGCGGTTGATGTAGTCGAACTTCTTATTGTTCCAACCGATCAAGTACCGAACGTACGACACCTCCGAGTTCTGCACACGTTCAACTCGATGACGTCCCTCGAACTCTTTATCCAGCAAAGTGTTGAGGGAGAGTTCTGTCAGCACGACGGCATGGTGACGGTGATGGTGAAGTGATCCGCGCAGGGCTTCGCCTAAGCACTACGTGAATATGAGCGGAGGCGTAAATTGTGGAGGGGCGCACCGCACACGGCTAGGAATCAATGTTGTGTGTTCTAGCGGTGCCCTCCCCTCATATATATAGGTTGGAGGGGAGGAGAGGCAGCCAAGGGGGCGCCCCAAGTAGGAGGAATCCTACTTGGGTGCCTCCCAATTCGGCCTCCCCCCCTCCATATTCATCCGGAGAGGGAAGGAATGAGGAGGGAAGAGAGAAGGAAGGGGGAGGCCGAATCCCTCCCCTTCCTTTATCTCTTCTCCTCTTTCCTTCCCCCTATTTTGGCCTACATGGGGCGCACCAGCCCCTTAGGGGCTGGTCTTTCCCCTTCTTGGCCCATTAGGCCCATGTAGTTGCCGGGGGGATGCCCGGAGCCCCTTCTGGCGACCTGATATGTACCTGGTACCCCCAGAACACTTCCGGTGTCCGAATATCATCGTCCTATATATGCATCTTTACCTCTTGACCATTTCGAGACTCCTCATCATGTCCGTGATCTCATCCAGGACTCTGAACAACATTCGGTCACCAAATCACATTACTCATATAATACAAAATCGTCATCAAACGTTAAGCGTGCGGACCCTACGGGTTCGAGAACTATGTAGACATGACCGAGACACCTCTCCGGTCAATAACCAACAACAGAACCTGGATGCTCATATTGGTTCCTACATATTCTACGAAGATCTTTATCGGTCGTACCGTAATCACAACATACGTTATTCCCTTTGTCATCGGTATGTTACTTGCCCGAGATTCGATCGTCGTATCTTCATACCTTGTTCAATCTCGTTACCGGCAAGTCTCTTTACTCTTTCCACATTACATCATCCCGTAACTAACTAATTAGTCACATTGCTTACAAGGCTTATCATTAGTCCTGGCCATGGGTAGCTCGGCCCGGTCGGCCCGACCCGACTCGGCCCGGCCCAACCTTGTCCATGGGTCGGGCTTGGGCCTAGGTTTTGAGCCCGAAGCCCGGGCCGGGCCTGGGCCCGTTGATTTCGCCATTTAAGGAAGAGGCCCGGCCCATGGCCCGAGGCCTGGCGGGCTTTTAGCGTGATGGGCCGGGCTCGGGCCCGATTTTTAGGCCCGACTGCCGGGGCCGGCCGGGCCGGGCTCGGGCCTAGGTTTTTTTGCATCGGGCTTTGGTTGGCCCGGCCCAAAGCCTGGCCCAGCCCGAGGGATGGCCAGGTATACTTATCATGATGTGTATTACCGAGAGGGCCTAGATCCTAATCTCGATCTATGCCAACCCAACAAACACCTTCGAAGATACCTGTAGAGCATCTTTATAATCACCCAGTTATGTTGTGACGTTTGATAGCACACAAGGTATTCCTCCGGTATCCGGGAGTTGCATAATCTCATAGTTAAAGGAATATGTATATGACATGAAGAAATCAATAGCAATAAAACTTAACGATCATTATGCCAAGCTAGCAGATGGGTCTTGTCCATCACATCGTTCTCCTAATGATATGATCCCGTTCATCAAATGAAAACTCATGTCTATGGTTAGGAAACTTAACCATCTTTGATCAACGAGCTAGTTTAGTAGAGGCTCATTAGGGACACTGTGTTTTGTCTATGTATCCACACATGTATCAAGTTTCCGGTTAATACAATTCTAGCATGAATAAAAAACATTTATCATGATATATGGAAATATAAATAACAACTTTATTATGGACTCTAGGGCATATTTCCTTCAGGGTCCCTGATACGTCTCCAACGTATCTATAATTTATGAAGTATTCATGCTATTATATTATCTGTTTTGGATGTTTAATGGGCTTTACTATGCACTTTTATATTATTTTTGGGACTAACCTATTAACCCAGAGCCCAGTGTCAGTTCCTGTTTTTTCCCTTGTTTCAGTGTTTCGAAGAAAAGGAATATCAAACGGAGTCCAAACAGAATGAAACCTTCGGGAGAGTTACTTTTGGAACGGAAGCAATCCAGGGGACTTGGAGTGCACGTAAGGGAATCAACGAACAAGGCACGAGGCAGGGGAGCGCGCTCACCCCCTGGGCACGCCCTCCACCCTCATGGGCCCCTCGTGGCTCCCCTTACAAACTTCTTTTGCCTATATATTCCCGTATACCCTAAAACCTTCAGGGGACAGAATAGATCGGGAGTTCCGCCACCGCAAGCCTCTGTAGCCACCAAAAACAAATCGGGACCCTATTCCGGCACCCTACCGGAGGGGGGTCCCTCACCGGTGGCGATCTTCATCATGCCGACGCTCTCCATGACAAGGAGGGAGTAGTTCACCCTCGGGGCTGAGGGTATGTACCAGTAGCTATGTGTTTGATCTCTCTCTCTCTCTCTCTCTCTCTCTCTCTCTCTCTCTCTCTCTCTTTCTCTCGTGTTCTTGAGGTGATACGATCTTGATGTATCGTGAGCTTTGCTATTATAGTTGGATCTTATGATGTTTCTCCCCCTCTACTCTCTTGTAATGGATTGAGTTTTCCCATTGAAGTTATCTTATCGGATTGAGTCTTTAAGGATTTGAGAACACTTGATGTATGTCTTGCATGTGCTTATCTGTGGTGACAATGGGTTATTCACGTGATCTACATGATGTATGTTTTGGTGATGAACTTGCAGGTTCAATGAACTTATGCATAGGGGTTGGCACATGTTTTCGTCTTGACTCTCCGGTAGAAACTTTGGGGCACTCTTTGAAGTTCTTTGTGTTGTTTGAATAGATGAATCTGAGATTGTGTGATGCATATCGTATAATCATACCCATGGATACTTCTGGTGACATTGGAGTATCTAGGTGACATTAGGGTTTTGGTTGATTTGTGTCCTGAGGTGTTATTCTAGTACGAACTCTATGGTAGATCAAACGGAAATATAGCTTCATGCTATTTTACTACAGACTCTTGAATAGATCGATCAGAAAGGATAACTTTGAGGTGGTTTCATACCCTACCATAATCTCTTCGTTTGTTCTCCTCTATTAGTGACTTTGGAGTGACTCTTTGTTGCATGTTGAGGGATATTTATATGATCCAATTATGTTATTATTGTTGAGAGAACTTGCACTAGTGAAAGTATGAACCCTAGGCCTTGTTTCCTAGCATTGCAATACCGTTTATGCTCACTTTTACCACTTGTTACCTTGCTGTTTTTATATTTTCAGATTAGAAATACTCATATCTATCATCCATATTGCACTTGTATCACCATCTCTTCGCCGAACTAGTGCACCTATACAATTTACCATTGTATTGGGTGTGTTGGGGACACAAGAGACTCTTTGTTATTTGGTTGCAGGGTTGTTTGAGAGAGACCATCTTCATCCTACGCCTACCACGGATTGATAAACCTTAGGTCATCCACTTGAGGGAAATTTGTTACTGTCCTACAAACCTCTGCACTTGGAGGCCTAACAACGTCTACAAGAAGAAGGTTGTGTAGTAGACATCAAGCTCTTTTCTGGCGCCGTTGCCGGGGAGGTGAGTTCTTGAAGGTATATCTTTAGATCTTGCAATCTAATCTTTTAGTTTCTTGTTTTATCACTAGTTTAGTGTATAAAAGAAAACTACAAAAAAATGGAATTGAGTTTGCCTCATACGCTTCATCTTTTTAATATCTTTCGTGAGTATGATGGAAAGGAAAATTGTGCCAAAGTGTTAGAAGAAGAATGCATTAAAATGTTTGGCGCTAAATCTTTGAATGATGAGAATGATTGCAATGTTGTTAGTATGAACTCTTTGAATATCCATGGTACTAATGATGATTGCACTAGTCATGATGAAAATGTCTCCTATAAACATGTCAATTTTTGTGGAGTGCATTGGGTTTGCAAGTACACACCAAATAGGGAAGATAGATATTGCAAGAGGCATAAGAATTTAGAAACTAAATGGTTGCAAGAAAGGCTAAATGTTAGTGCTGAAAATTTAAAATTTCTTAGCCATACTTGTGAACTTTGCAAGGAACACTGTCATTTAAATATCAAATGAAAATTGTTTCATGATCGAATCATGTCCAAAAATTGTGATGACTTGATTTCCCTTGCACATCATAATGAACTTAGTTTTCTTTTGGGTTATGAAGAAATGAAACATCAAACTAACATTATTCCAGAATATAACCTTTAGAAATTCCTCGATATTGATCTAGAAGAAATTTATATGTATTGTGCGGTGAATTGCATTGAAAATCCTTATATTGCCAATTACATAAAGAAAAGAAAACAAATAGAGGATGAAGAGAATACTAATGAAAGGGAAGAGACTTCCCAATATTTTCCTATTATTTCTTATGATGAATCAGGTAACGAGGAGGAGCCTTCTATTCAACCAATCTCATTAATAAGGAGCTCCAAAAAGAGGATTGAACCCACACATGATGTGAAGAAGAAAAAGAAAAGACGGAGAAGCAAAGGTAGAAAGGTATCTCTCCCAAATGATGTTGCTCCTATTACTCATTGCGATGATGATAATTGCTATACTATTGGTGCTATCCATACTATTAATGATGAGTGTGATTATGCTTATGATATGAAAAGGCCCAAGCTTGGGGATGCTATGTTTGAAGAAGATGATGTTTTTGAGAATATAATTAATGTTTGTCCCAATCTTGGGGATGCTACATTTAATAAAGATGATATTTTTAGCCTCCCAAGTTTTGACACGCAAACTTGTTATGATGATAGCATGCCTTCTACCTATGATGATTATATTGATGAAAGTGGGTTTGGAAGAGTGTCAACTTTAGGAAGTAATGATCCCACTATTCTGGAGGATGTTGAATCTTATAGTATTTATGAAAGTGGATTTGGAGAGGTCATGACTTTATTTAGTGACGATTCCACTATTTTGGAAGAGGTTTCAATCAATTATGATGAGAACAAAGTTGCTACTTATGATGATTATTGTGATGAAACTTATGCTATAAAAAGTAGTGATGATTATATTTATAAAACTTGTCATGATTATGATTACCCATTTTCTGAACGTTACTCTTTTAATGTGGAAACAATTTATAGTATTCAAGTCTCTTATGATACTCCCACTATTCCGAATGAGAAGAATTTTGCTCATGTGGAGAGTAATAAAAATTCTATGCTTATAGATCATGAAAAGAATGCTTTATGTGATGGTTATATTGTTGAATTAAATTCATGATGCTACTAAAAATTATTATGAGGGAGGAATATATGCTTTTAGGAATTGCAATAATATCAAGTTTCCTCTCTATGTGCTTAAAGTTTTGAAGTTATGCTTGTTTTGCCTTCCTATGCTAGTTGATTATTGTTCCCATAAATTGTTTGCTCACAAAATCCCTATGCATAGGAAGTGGGTTAGACTTAAATATGCTTGTAATGTGTTTCACGATGCTCTGTTTATGTTTCAATTCTTATCTTTTATGTGAGCATCATTGAAATCATCATGCCTAGCTAGGGGCGTTAAACGTAAGCGCTTGTTAGGAGGCAACCCAATTTTATTTCTGTTTCTTGATTTTTGGTTCTGCTTAGTAATAAATATTTGATCTAGCCTCTGGTTAGATGTGGTTTTATGTTTTAATTAGTGTTTGTGCCAAGTAAGACCTATATGATCTTCTTGGATGATAGTTATTTGATCTTGCTGAAAATTCCAGAAACTTTCTGTTCATGAAAACAATTGTCTAAAATCACCTGAACGTTATAAAATACTAATTACAATTGAAGCAGATCAATAATCAAATTATCTAGGTCTTCCTATTTTGGTAGAATTTTTTGAGTTCCAGAAGTTTGCGTTAGTTACAGATTACTACAGACTGTTCTGTTTTTGACAGATTCTGTTTTTCGTGTGTAGTTTGCTTATTTTGATGAATCTATGTGAGGGAGTCCTGGATTAGGGGGTGTTCGGGTAGCCGGACTATACCTTCAGCTGGACTCCAGGACTATGAAGATACAAGATTGAAGACTTCGTCCCGTGTCCGGAGGGGACTTTCCTTGGCGTGGAAGGCAAGCTTGGTGATGCGGATATTCAAGATCTGCTACCATTGTAACCGACTCTGTGTAACCCTAACCCTATCCGGTGTCTATATAAACCGGAGGGTTCTAGTCCGTAGGACAACTCCATCATACAACAATCATACCATAGGCTAGCTTCTAGGGTTTAGCCTCCTTGATCTCGTGGTAGATCTACTCTTGTACTACCCATATCATCAATATTAATCAAGCAGGAGTAGGGTATTACCTCCATCGAGAGGGCCCGAACCTGGGTAAAAACATCGTGTCCCTTGTCTCCTGTTACCATCCGGCCTTGACACACAGTTCGGGACCCCCTACCCGAGATCCGCCGGTTTTGACACCGACATTGGTGCTTTCATGGAGAGTTCCTCTGTGACGTCACTTTTGGGCTTGATGGCTCCTTTGATCATCAACAACGATGCGGTCCAGGGTGAGACTTTTCTCCCCGGACAGATCTTCGTCTTCAGTGGCTTCGCACTGCGGGCCAATTCGCTTGGCCACCTGGAGCAGATCGGAAGCTACGCCCCTGGCCATCAGGCCAGGATCGGAAGCCTAAACTACACGGCAAACATCCGCGGAGATTTGATCTTCGACGGATTCGAGCCACAACCAAGTGCGCCGCACTGGCTCGTGGGGCACGATCTTGCTCTGCCGCCGAACAGTGCCCTGGAGGCCGCAAACACACCGGCTCTGACCCTTAATTCGGAGCCAGCTGCGCCAATCGAGGATGAGCGGTTGGACGTCACCTCGGGGGCTGCGATCTCAAAGGCGATCAAGCCGAACGCCAGCCCCGCACTCTGCATGACCCGTGACTCCAAGGATCCGGACTCCTCTCCGGACTCTGAACCCCCCGCGCCCCTGCCGATCGAATCCGATTGGGCGCCGATAATAGAGTTCACCGCCGCGGACATCTTTCGGTGCTCGCCTTTTGACGACATCCTGAATTCTCTCGAGTCTCTCTCTTTATCAGGAGATCCCTAGCCGGACTACGGTCAGCGAGGATGGGATACGGACGATGAAGAAATTCAAAGCCCACCCACCACCCACTTGGTAGCCACTGTCGACAATTTAAACGACGTGCTCAACTTCGACTCCGCAGACATCGACATCATGGACGACGATGCAGGAGATATAGATGAAACAACGCCCATAGGGCATTGGACAGCCACCTCATCTCACGATGTGTACATGGTGGATACCCCTAAAGGAAGCGACAACGAGGAAAAAGGGATGGAACGGGAGATCGACCCCCCGAAAAGCAATCAAAGCACCGGCGCAAACGCCGACCCAAGCCCCGCCTCGATAAAGACCCAGCCATAGAGCAGGATGAGCCGGTAGACGATGAGCAGGCCTTAGAGCAAACGTCGGAATAGGGCAACACAGATAGAAAAACCGAACATCCCTCCCCCGGCGAACATGGCATTCCGGACGACCTTACGCCGGATAAACCCACGAAGCAGAAAAATCTCCACAAGAGGCTCATTGCAACAGCACGCAGCCTGAAAAAGCATAAGCGGAAGCTAAAAACAGCGGAAGATGCACTCAGGATCAGATGGAGCAAAGTAATCAATACTCCAGATAAATATGGCGACAGTCGCCACACTAAAAGCTATCCGAAGAGAAAGCTACTGCCTGAATTTGACGAAGAGGCCATAGAGCCCTCGCATTCAAAAAATAAGAAAGCCACACGGTCGGATAGACGACCCCATGGCCAGCATAAAGCGGCAAGCGGCACCGCACTTAAATCGGCATGCGACTCACCTAAGGATTCGCATCATGGCCCAGTCAGGTCCATTTACGGGCCTAGAAAGCAAGCTCTCGTGAGCAATGCAATAAATCCATCATCAGAATCTGGCACACCCAAATACAGGGGCGCCGCACACCCCCTATGTTTCACCGATGAGGTCCTGGACTATGAATTTCCAGAGGGATTCAAACCGTAAACATAGAGGCATATGATGGAACAACAGACCCTGGAGTCTGGATCGAGGATTATATCCTCCACATACATATGGCTAGAGGAGATGATCTCCACGCCATAAAATATTTACCCCTTAAGCTTAAAGGGCCAGCCCGGCATTGGCTTAAAAGCCTTCCTGAAAACACAATTGGAAGTTGGGAAGAGCTCGAGGATGCTTTCCGAGCAAATTTTCAAGGGACCTATGTACGCCCTCCGGATGCAGACGATCTTAGTCACATAACTCAATAGCCCGGAGAATCAGCTTGGCAATTCTGGAACAGATTCCTTACTAAAAAGAATCAGATAGTCGACTGTCCAGACGCCAAGGCCTTAGCAGCTTTCAGGCATAACGTCCGAGACGAATGGCTCGCCAGACACCTCGGCCAAGAAAAGCCAAGAACAATGGCCGCACTAACAAGCCTCATGACCCGCTTTTGTGTAGGAGAGGACAGCTGGTTGGCAAGATGCAGCCCTAGCGACCCAAGTACATCCGAAACTAGGGATGGAAACGGAAAACCGCGACGCAACAAGGACCGTCGCCGGACTAAGGAAAAAAGTCCGAAGAGCACGACAGTCAACGCCGGATTCAAAGGCTCACGACAGAATCAGACAAAACTCCAGGATAACAGGGATGATCCATCCAACTTAAACAAAATCCTGGACATGATATGTCAAATACACAGTACTCCCGGAAAGCCTGCTAACCATACCCACAGAGATTGTTGGGTTTTCAAACAATCCGGCAGACTCAATGCCGAACACAAGGGGCTCGACACACCAAGCGAAGACGAGGGCGAACCCCAAAAGCAGAGCACCAGGAAACAAAAGAACTTCCCACAAGAAGTAAAAACAGTAAACTTACTTCACATAACGAAATGTGCGGTGCCCATAAAGGTACGCACGACACGACCTATCCTAAAGGGGTCCCGCCACTGGTTGTCAAAACCAATCATCTTCGATTAGCTGGACTATTCTAGAAGCATCAGGAACGCAGGCTGGAGTGCCTTGGTACTCGATCCAATAATTGGCGGACTCTAGTTTTCAAATGTCCTTATGGACGGCGGCAGTGGATTAAACCTGATATATCAGGACACAATCCATCACATGGGGATAGACCCAGCAAGAATCCGTCGCAGCAAAACCTCCTTTCAGGGGGTAACACCTGGTCCGGACACCCATTGCATGGGTTTTCTCCGGCTCGAAGTTATATTCGGCTCTACCAATAACTTCCGCCGCGAAAAGCTTATTTTCCACATCGTCCCATTCTCAGGTCGCTATCAAGCACTGCTGGGGCGCGAAGCTTTCGCCCGCTTTAACGCAATACCGCATTATGCATCTCTAACGCTTAAGATGCCCAGTCCAAGAGGCATCATCTCTTTGAAGGGGAAGCATTGAAGTGCGCCTCCCCCAAGCGGAGGACTGTGCGGCCGCTTTAACAGCCCCACAGTAAAATGGCTTCATCGGCCAAAAAACTTCGGAATAGGTCATTAAAGACCACGAACGCGGATAGACGAGTTCGGTACAAAATTATCATTGACGCAGGCTTAGTGGCCATATACCCCCGCACTAGGGGATCCGTACATATATAATGAGAAACAATAAAGCTCAATTTTATATATTTTATACTTTGTTTATTCTAAACTTTTGCTCGGCACGACCCATTTTTCAACTCAGTTCCTCTCTTTTACAGATGAACGTCGTGCGGCGCCCGTCCAGGATACGGCACAACGGAGACACAGGCGCAGACGTGCAGTAGGGACCCGTCCTAAGGATTCTTTTTAGATTAAGACCCTGCGTAAACCTTTTTTACTGTCTCTTGTTGCTACATATCCCCCGGTTTTCTCTAATATAACCACGGAGGAGGCTGGCGTCTTGGCATGTGGCCACATCAGAAGTTTTTCCCGTACCTGGACACTAGGGGCTTTTTATAAAGGGTGTTGTTTCGCCCGCACTTATAAAGACCGAACACCTTAGGGAGTGTTCGGCGTCGCGAGTTTTGGCATTATATGCATCAGCTCCGAATCATGTCTTTGGTCAAATGTTGGGTTGCCCGGCTCCTGAGTTCGGCTACCTTACGTTCCGCTCTATCGGCTAAGGTAGCACTAGGAGAACTACTGCGATTGTGCCCCGGTTCGGCCGAGCTAGCACCTCAGTAGAGAAAGCCGAAAACTGACTGTCATGATGTAGCGTGAGACTGGTCAGCCACTCGATGACCTATCGGAATCTATAGGATTCCTCCGCTTCAACGAAGGGTCGTTTCCCGGCCAGGCACATACGCGCCCCGAACCCGGGCGAGCGCAGTCGCCACCAAGGGGCTACCTAAATAGTCCCATTGTCAAGCTCCTATGGCTAAGTGAAAGTGTTAAAGCATTATAGTCCGGTTGCCTGGCCCGCTACGCTATCACCTACTTTGTAGGACCAAGACGTTGGGTTAAGTGTGAAAATGCGTCTTCTGCGAGCACCCCCGCACTATGTGCGTGGGGGCTGAAGCCAACGACTGCCATCTTTCAGATTTTGTATATATATATATATATATATATCTTAAAACGGCCGCACAGGAGGTGTTCTCAATACTTGAAGGCACAAGTATAAAAAGACACTACAATTTATCAAAATATTGCTTTATAATTACATATGCTATCATAAAATAGCATCCTTCGAGCATTGCGTCTCTATTACACGAGCGCCTTCAAGGACTTCCTGAAAATAGTGCTCGGAGGGTACTCGACTTTCGTCCGAATCTCGGGACGCAACAACGATGGTCTCCATCTTTGCCCAGTATGTCTTGACACGGGCAAGAGCCATCCGTGCGCCCTCTATGCATGCTGACCTATTCATTGCATTAATACGTGGCACCGCGTCAAGGAATTGCTGCACCAAGCTGAAATAACTCTTCGGCTCCGATCTCGCCGGCCACAAATGACCCATGACGTACTTCATGGCGAGTCCGGACAACCTATTCAGTTCGGCCCATTGAGCCAAACGATCGTCCACTGCCAGTGGATGCTCTAGATTGTGGAACTGCGACCAGAAAAGCTTTTCCACCTCGCGATCTTTTTGATCTCGAAAGTGTTCGGTCGCGTCAGCAGCACTCGCTGCCAAATCCAGATAGGTATCCTCCAAACTCCACATCCGGTCCAACGGAGCAAACTTCGGATCACAAAACTTCCTCCACAGCATAAAGGGCTTTCCATCCGCAATCTGTTCGGCCTGACGCAGCTCCTCCTTCGCCGCTCTCATCGCAGAGCGAGCGTCCTTGGCATCGGCAACGGCCTTCTCTAAGTCCGTCTGTCTCGCCCGGTCTTCTTTCTCAAGAAGTTCGCAACGGTCTGCAGCGCTCTTTAACTTCTCAGCCATCTCGGCCATCTCTTCCTTGCTTCGGCTGTGAGCAGCCTATTCGGCTCTCAGCTCTTCAAGGGCCTTCTCGGCAGCCGCATCGCTTTTTCTGGCTTGTTCTTTAGCTCGGGCAAGTTCCGCCCTAAGACTCTCCATGGCGGCCGCACCATCTGTGTCAAGCACACACATTGTAAGATACTGGCATAAACTTCCTCTTACCAGATGCCGCCCGATGAATTACATACCTTGAGCCTCATCAAGCCGCTTGTTGACAAGCGCGATGTCGGCATCTGCCACGTCCAGCTACCGCTTTAGTTCGGCAAAATCATCAGTTCGGCTCGATTCCGGACATCCCGCTGCCTACATTCAAAGGCGACATTTTAGACCTGGGATTATGATCCTCTGCGTGCCGTCATTTCTTGACGCTGCGCAGAGTCTCAGGGGCTACTATCTACACAGGGAGCATCTTACTTATGCGCAACTGACAAAAGTGTACATTATCTAACGTACCTCAAAACCCGTCAGTAAACTTTTGACGGCCTCATGCAATCCGCTCTCTGCGGATGAAATCCTTTCAATCACCGTGCCCATCAATGCACGGTGCTCCTCTGAGATAGAATCTCGCCCCAGCAGAATCCTTAGCTCCTCCGGCCAAGCACCAGACGGTGCCGGACTTGTCCTATGACCTCTTTCGAAGGCCGGACACGGAGAACCTTGGGGGCCACATAGCTATCTTTCGCCCCTGCCGTATTCGGAGGAACCCTCCGCGACGACACCTCAGGGTCGCCCGCCTCGCTAGGCGGCACGGCAGGGGGAGGCATCCCGCTCTCCATCATCTCCGAAAAAAGATCCCCTAAAGGCGAGCTCTGCTAAGAAGGGCTGAGGTCCGAGCTACAAGGTAAAAATTCGGTTAATCTTCTCAGATATAAAATCAAGGATTTCTCTCATCCCTCAAAAGGAAAACCTTCCTCTACTTACGGCTCGCTGGAGGGCTGATCCCTTTGACGGCGTAGTTCGGCCGAGGAACTCCCCGGCGTCGGACCCTCTGACGAGGATTTTCCCCCCGCTTCGAGGCCATGGTCTCCGGGTCGTTAGAGGCGGCCCTCTTCTTCCCCTTAGGAGAGGAATTATCGGTTCCTCCCTTCGGAACAACCTCCTTCGAGGAGGCCATAGTTTCCTTGTCCTCCCCCTTACTTCCCTCCAAAGGCATTATCTTCAACATCCTAACAAGCATGGGATCCGGCCTGGTTTCGGGAAGGGGAGCCGGACACCTGATCAGCTTTGCCTTCGCTATCCACTCCTGTTTAAAAGGACATCTCTTTTAGGGGCAAGTTTATGGCAATTATACGGATAGCAGGTCCGGGCACAAGGTTACTTACTTGAGTATCCGGGCGATTGCAGCTTAGGCCTGCGTCCTCGGTCAAGTCTGGACACATCTCTTGTGATCCGAAGAACAGTTTATACATCTCCGCGGGCGTTGTGCCCACGAAATTCTGGATAGCTCGTGGTCCCTCTGGGTTAAACTCCCACAGGCGAAGGGAGCGACGTTTGCCGGGCAATGTTCGGCGAATCAGCATGACCTGCGTCACCTTGACCAGGCTGAGGTCTCCTTCTAAGAGATCCCTAATGCGGCCCTGCAACAGGGGCATACTAACCCTTTGCTGACCCACGACGCTAGCCGTGGTGGGGGACCCGAGCGAAAGGCAGGAGGCGCCGCCCACTTGGTGCCCCGGGGAGCGGTGATATAAAACCACTCTTGTTGCCACAAGCCTAGCTCCTCTTGAAAAGAGCCCTCGGGCCATGGAGCATCAACATTCTTGCTTATAACAGCACCTCCGCACTCTGCGTGTCGTCCCTCGATCATCTTCGGCTCCACTTTAAAGGTCTTGAGCCATAATCCGAAGTGAGGGGTAACACGGAGGAACGCTTCGCACACGACGATAAATGAGGAGATATGGAGGATGGACTCCGGAGCTAAGTCGTGGAATTCCAGCCCGTAATAAAATAGCAGCCCCCTCACGAAGGGATCCATTGGGAAGCCTAACCCCCGGAGGAAGTGAGACATGAACACCACGCTCTCACCGGGCTGGGGGCTGGGAACGGCCTGCCCTTGAGCAGGCAACCTGTGCGGAATTTCGCCGGTCAGGAACTTAGCCTCTCTTAACTTTATTACGTCCTCCTCCATGACGGAGGAGGGCATCCATCAGCCTTGAAGGTCAGAGCCGGACATTGTCGAAGGTCCGAAGTGCCTGGAATCTGGAGCCTAGGGTGTTGGAACTCGAGGCGACGGGCGAACTCGTTTGAGATTGGAAAAAGGAGTAAGGCCTTGGTCTCTTTATAAGAGGTTGAATACCAAGAGCCCTCCCCGTAACCGTTTGGGACTCGCCTTTAATCGAGGAAACGGGCACGATTGGGTTACCCACGTCCGTATTGATGAGAATCCCGTAAAAAGGGGACACGATCTCTGCTTTGACAAGACGTGCCAAGGAAACCGCCTCGCAAACCGTGCTGAGGTGGAAAAGTGAAAACGATTCGAGTAAAGGACTTGGCCGTAGTGTGATGATGCACTGCGGAATACGTCAGCAGATTTGATTTGTGTTAATATTATTCTCTCGATGGCAATATGTGGAAACTTATTTTGCAGAGCCGGCCACTATTCTTGGTGTTTACAATCTTTTATGAAGAACTTGGAGGAGGAACCCGCCTTGCAATGCCGAAGACAATCTGCGCGCCGGACTCATCGTCATTGAAGCCTGGTTCAGGGGCTACTGAGGGAGTCTTGGATTAGGGGGTGTTCGGGTAGCCGGACTATACCTTCAGCCGGACTCCAGGACTATGAAGATACAAGATTGAAGACTTCGTCCCGTGTCCGGAGGGGACTTTCCTTGGCGTGGAAGGCAAGCTTGGCGATGCGGATATTCAAGATCTCCTACCACTGTAACCGACTCTGTGTAACCCTAACCCTATCCGGTGTCTATATAAACTGGAGGGTTCTAGTCCGTAGGACAACTCCATCATACAATAATCGTACCATAGGCTAGCTTCTAGGGTTTAGCCTCCTTGATCTCGTGGTAGATCTACTCTTGTACTACCCATATCATCAATATTAATCAAGCAGGAGTAGGGTATTACCTCCATCGAGAGGGCCCGAACCTGGGTAAAAACATCGTGTCCCTTGTCTCTTGTTACCATCCGGCCTTGACGCACAGTTCGGGACCCCCTACCCGAGATCCGCCGGTTTTGACACCGACACTATGGCTAGTAAAATAGTTTATAAACCATAGAGAAGTTGGAATACAGTAGATTTAACACCAATACAAATAAAGAATGAGTTCATTACAGTACCTTGAAGTGGTGTTTTCTTTTTTTCCGCTAATGAAGCTCACGAGATCTTCTGTTAAGTTTTGTGTTGTGAAGTTTTCAAGTTTTGGGTAAAGATTCGATGGCCTATGGAATAAGGAGTGGCAAGAGCCTAAGCTTGGGGATGCCCAAGGCACCCCAAGGTAATATTCAAGGACAACCAAGAGCCTAAGCTTGGGGATGCCCCGGATGGCATCCCCTCTTTCGTCTTTGTTCATCGGTAACTTTACTTGGAGCTATATTTTTATTCACCACATGATATGTGTTTTGCTTGTAGCGTCATTTTATTTTCTTTTGTTTTGCTTGCTGTTTGAATAAAATACTAAGATCTGAAATTATTAAATGAGAGGGAGTCTTCACATAGCTACGTAATTATTTAACTACTCATTGATCTTCACTTATATCTTTTTGGAGTAGTTTGTCATTTACTCGTGTGCTTCACTTATATCCTATGAGTAAATGGTTGAATGTCATAAATCTAAAATTATATATGTTTCATATGCTTATCCCATGGGGAGTAATGACTTTACATATAAGAAGTAGAGGTGGTAAATTTATTGAAGGTTAGCAAACATCATAATTGGTCTCTTGAACAATTCATGAAAGAATATTGAAGGAAGAGAGATTTCACATATAAATATACTATCTTGGACATCTTTTGCAACTGTGAGCACTCATTAAAATATGACATGCTAAAAGGTTGATGTTGGACAAGGAAGACAACATAATGGGTTATGTTTTCTTATATCCGAAATAAAGTATATTGTCATGGATCGCCCAACGCGTTGAGCTTGCCTTTCCCCCTCATGCTAGCCAAATTCCTTGAACCAAGTAGAGATACTACTTGTGCTTCCAAACATCCCTTAAACCAGTATTGCCATGAGAGTCCACCATACCTACCTATGGATTGAGTAAGATCCTTCAAGTAAGTTGTCATCGGTGCATGCAATAAAAATTGCTCTCTAAATATGTATGATCTTTTAGTGTGGAGAAAATAAGCTTTATACGATCATTGTGATATGGAAGAAATAAAAGCGACGGACTGCATAATAAAGGTCCCTATCACAAGTGGCAATATAAAGTGATGTTCCCTCGCATTAAGATTTTGTGCATCCAATTATAAAAGCGCATGGCAACCTCTGCTTCCCTCTGCGAAGGGCCTATCTTTTATTATTGTCTTTTACCTTGCAAGAGTCATGGTGATCTTCACCTTTACCTTTTACATTTTATCCTTTGGCAAACACCTTGTGTTGGAAAGATTTTGATATACATATCCAATTGGATGTAAGGCATCATGAACTATTATTGTTGACATTACCCTTGAGGTAAAAGGTTGGGAGGCGAATCTATAAGCCCCTATCTTTCTCTATGTCTGATTAAAACTTTGGACCCATAAATATCGCGTGAGTGTTAGCAATTGTGAAAGACTATATGATATTTGAGTATGTGGGGTTTGCTAAATTAAAGCTCTGACATAGACTCTTCCTGAAAATAAGATGAATTGTAATTGTTAGATGACTGATAACATAGTTTGTTAGTTTTCAAGAAAGTTTATGATCTATACTTTAACATGTGAATAGCTTGCTACTTGATCATGAGAAGCTTTATGAGTTGAGCTACTATTATGACATATGATGATGCTAGAAAAGGTGATTGAAATTATCATTGATCAAACTTATGCACCTGCTAGCATTCACACATCATAAATTCTTTCTTTTATCATTTACCTACTCGAGGACGAGCAGGAATTAAGCTTGTGGATGTTGATACGTCTCCAATGTATCTATAATTTATGAAGTATTCATGCTATTATATTATCTGTTTTGGATGTTTAATGGGCTTTACTATGCACTTTTATATTATTTTTGGGACTAACCTATTAACCTAGAGCCCAGTGCCAGTTCCTGTTTTTCCCCTTGTTTCAGTGTTTCGAAGAAAAGGAATATATCAAGCGGAGTCTAAACGGAATGAAACCTTCGGGAGAGTTATTTTTGGAAAGGAAGCAATCCAGGGGACTTGGAGTGCACGTAAGGGAAGCAACGAGGAAGGCACGAGGCAGGGGGCGCGCCCACCCCCCCGGGCGCGCCCTCCAGCCTCGTGGGTCCCTCATGGCTCCCCTTACCGACTTCTTTCGCCTATATATTCCCATATACCCTAAAACCTTTGGGGGACTGAATAGATCGGGAGTTCCGCCGCCGCAAGCCTCTGTAGCCACCAAAAACCAATCGGGACCCTGTTCCGGCACCCTGCCGGAGGGGGGGATCCCTCACCGGTGGCCATCTTCATCATCCCGGTGCTCTTCATGACGAGGACGGAGTAGTTCACCCTCGGGGCTGAGGGTATGTACCAGTAGCTATGTGTTTGATCTCTCTCTCTCGTGTTCTTGAGGTGATACGATCTTGATGTATCGCGAGCTTTGCTACTATAGTTGGATCTTATGATGTTTCTCCCCCTCTACTCTCTTGTAATGGATTGAGTTTCCCCATTGAAGTTATCTTATCGGATTGAGTCTTTAAGGATTTGAGAACACTTGATGTATGTCTTGTATGTGCTTATCTGTGGTGACAATGGGATATTCACGTGATCTACTTGATGTATGTTTTGGTGATCAACTTGCGGGTTCAAACTTAAGCATAGGGGTTGGCACATGTTTTCGTCTTGACTCTCCGGTAGAAACTTTGGGGCACTCTTTGAAGTTCTTTGTGTTGTTTGAATAGATGAATCTGAGATTGTGTGATGCATATCATATAATCATACCCATGGATACTTGTGGTGACATTGGAGTATCTAGGTGACACTAGGGTTTTGGTTGATTTGTGTCTTAAGGTGTTATTCTAGTACGAACTCTATGATAGATCGAACAGAAAGAATAGCTTCATGTTATTTTACTACGGACTCTTGAATAGATCGATCAGAAAGGATAACTTTGAGGTGGTTTCATACCCTACCATAATCTCTTCGTTTGTTCTCCTCTATTAGTGACTTTGGAGTGACTCTTTGTTGCATGTTGAGGGATATTTATATGATCCAATTATGTTATTATTGTTGAGAGAACTTGCACTAGTGAAAGTATGAACCCTAGGCCTTGTTTCCTAGCATTGCAATACCGTTTACGCTCACTTTTACCACTTGTTACCTTGCTGTTTTTATATTTTCAGATTAAAAATACTCATATCTATCATCCATATTGCACTTGTATCACCATCTCTTCGCCGAACTAGTGCACCTATACAATTTACCATTGTATTGGGTGTGTTGGGGACACAAGAGACTCTTCATTATTTGGTTGTAGGGTTGTTTGAGAGAGACCATCTTCATCCTACGCCTCCCACGGATTGATAAACCTTAGGTCATCCACTTGAGGGAAATTTGCTACTGTCCTACAAACCTCTGCACTTGGAGGCCCAACAACGTCTACAAGAAGAAGGTTGTGTAGTAGACATCAGTCCCACCTGTACTAGAGTCAATAATCTAGTTCACATCGTCATGTGATTTAACACCAATAGATTACATCGTCATGTGATTAACACCCATAGTTCACATCGCCATGTGACCAACACCCAAAGGGTTTACTAGAGTCAATAATCTAGTTCACATCACCATGTGATTAACACCCAATGAGTACTAAGGTGTGATCATGTTTTGCTTGTGAGAGAAGTTTAGTCAATGGGTCTGCCACATTCAGATCCATATGTATTTTGCAAATTTCTATGTCTACAATGCTCTTTATGGAGATACTTTAGCTAATTGCTCCCACTTTCAATATGTATTCAGATTGAGATTCAGAGTCATCTGGATCAGTGTCAAAACTTGCATTGACGTAACCCTTTACGACAAACTCTTTGTCACCTCCATAACCGAGAAACATTTCCTTAGTCCTCTTTAGGTACCTAAGCATAATTTTGACCATTGTCCAGTGATCTACTCCTGGATCACTATTGTACCCCTTTGCCAAACTTATGGCAAGGTACACAATAGGTCTGGTATACATCATGGCATACTATATAGAACCTATGGCTGAGGCATAGGGAATAACTTTCATTCGCTCTCTATCTTCTACCGTGGTCTGGTTTTGAGTCTTACTCAACTTCATACCTTACAACTCAGGCAAGAATTCCTTCTTTGACTGATCCATTTTGAACTCCTTCAAAATCTTATCAAGGTATGTACTCATCGAAAGTGTATAAAGCATCTTGATCTATCTCTATAGATCTTGATGCCCAATATGTAAGCAGTGTCACCTAGGTGTTTCTTTGAAAATCTCCGTTCAAAAACTCCTTTATGCTTTCCAGAAAATTCTACATCATTTTCGATCACCAATATGTCATTCACATATACTTATCAGAAAGGCTATAGTGCTCCCACTCACTTTCTTGTAAATACAGGCTTCACCGAATGTCTGTATAAAACTATATGCTTTGATCAAGCCATCAAAGCGTATATTCCAACTCCGAGATTGTAACATCCCAAATTTTCAATTTGGAATGTTATACCTAGGTCATTCATGCATATCATATTTTATTGCATATCTGCTTTGCGACACTCAAAATTCTAAGCAACTCAAGGACCCATGGAGAGAGTTGGGGATTTCACCGTTTTCATATTTGAATTTTATCAAGTATTGAAACAAGGGTAATTTGTTTTAATTACTTTTCTCTCCGAAAATATTTCATATCAAATTATATGAGAGGGGATAATATGAATTCCCCAAAAATAATGAAATATTGGAGGAAAATATTAAAAACAAATAAACACTTTTTATTTGGATTTTATTGCTATTTTATTTGGATTAGGAAAAATATGCGTTTTTCAAAACTGCATTAGAGTCCTAAATAAATGTTCACCTTGTCCGGTATATTTTTAGAGGACAGGGAAATTTATTTCGGGATTTTTGGAGTCATTTAGTATTTCTTTTCTTTGTTTTTCTGCGCGTCGGAATATTTTTCATTTTTTTTAAAAAGTTACCGCCTTACCGGGCAGTGTCCGCATGGGACACCGACCCGGCCGACCCTTTAAGAGGCGAGGCCTCGAGCCGCCGCTAGCCCCAGCCCGCCCGCCGCCGCCGCGCCGCCACCCGCCACCGCCGGAGCCGCCGCCGATCTCCACCGAGCCGCCGCCGTTTACTTTAGTCCGGTCGGTTTTTTAGAAACCCTAGCCCGTTTTTTAGATCGGTTTTTGTTTTGGTTTTTTTGGTTCGATTAAACTGCAGATGTTCGTCCATACGTTCGTTTTAACGAACGCCGTTCACCCGTTAGTCACGGATAGCGACCGTTCGTTCGTTAGCCTGTTCGTCAGTTTTTCTTTTTCCGGGGTTTTTCGCGATTATTTTCGATCGCGATTTCTGACCCGATTTTTGTTTTAGTATATCTTTTCGCTCGTTTATCGGAATCAGCCGATTCAAGCGCCTAGTTTTTTGTCTCGAAGTCCTCTTTCTGTTTAACCAACTTGAAAAAGATTTTGGTACTATAAAATTTGACTTTAGTCCAGATTAGTAATCAGATCTTGTTTCTTTCGCAGTTTGAGTTTCGTTGCTCCGTTCGATTTGATTCTTTTTGCAAACCGGAGTTCTTAAGTTGAACTTTCTGGTCGGATCTTCTTATTTGAGTCTTACCCGTGCATCTTTGATTGATTGCTTATGTATGCTATTGTTTGTTTGCGATAGAATTCCCGGAGTGCGAAGCGTGCTACTACGAGTCTCTAGGTTTTGTGGATCGTCAGCAAGGCAAGTAACACATTGATCATACTCTTTTCAGACCCAGTTTTTATGCATTAGTTCCAATCCTCGAACACTGCATGATTAGGATGTGATTAACTTGTGGGTATTGGGAAGTAGTTGATGAGGTAGGCCCTATTACCCTGTTTTATTGTCAAACCCTTGGGAGTTACTTCTACGTATGCTTATATGGCCATGCTATGCTCGTAGATGTGGATTTGGGTTTGAGTGTATCCATGACAGATGTGAGATTGTTAATTAATGGTTCAACTTAAGGTGGCAACTTTAATACACATCTGGGTGGATTGTTTGTTTTGGGCACCTGGGGAATCCAGTGTTGTCCTAGGAGATCCCGGGGATATACCGTGTGATCCTCCTACGGTGCGCCACCCAGGCTCAAAGGGATCATGAGATATTTCATGCTAGAAACTTCCGTGTGCATCCACAAGCCATTATGGGCTCTGGCATAGTTGAGTATGCTACAAGACCTCTTGAAGAGGTGGACTAGCAGATGTAGGGGAAAGTAGGTGTACCGGTCCACCCGGAGTAAAGAGTTAATGTTTCTGAAAGACTGTGTCTCGGTCATCCGTTTCTCAAACACCCTGTAGTGTGAGAAATCCAACGGAGGAATTCGAGTCTTGTGGGGAAAAGTGCGCAAACCTCTGCAGAGTGTACAATCTAATCATGGTTAGCCGTGTCCCAGGTTATGGACATCCTGAGTATCTAGTACCTGGACTATTCTATTGTATCTCATCACTCTAAATTAATTTGTTGGGTTGTTAATGATTACTTTTAATTGGGATTGAGATGGGGGTACCATTCTCAATGTTTCAACCACCATGATAGTTAAATAAAATTTATTCCTTTGATGTTCGAAAAAATTGGCTTTTCGCAAAAACATATAACCTTAGAGCCGCCACCAGCCAAATATGCATGTAGTGATAGCTTTATCTGTTCATTGCTCTACTGTGTTATTTTGCTAGCATATTCCATGTGCTGACCCGTTTTCGGGCTGCAACGTATTATGTTGCAGACTTTTCAGACGACGAGTAAGGTGCGATAGGTCATTGTCATGCACTCAGCTATGCCATTGGAGTTGGTGGAATCACTTTATCTTCCAAGCCTTCCGCTGCTATCTTATTTAGATGGCCTTAAGCCATATTTATTGTAATAAGTTCTCTTTTGAGACATTCGATGTAATAAGTGTGTGATTGCACTCTCTTATAAATCCTTCGAGTACTGTGTGTGTCAGCATTACCGATCCAGGGATGACACTTATGCACAGAGATTTGACCATCTGAGGTCGGATCGCTACAAGATGGTATCAGAGCACACGTTGACTGTAGGACCTGACCACTAAGAAAAGCCATAGTTCACTCTTCTCTACTCATTTCTGACTCCTCTCCATTTTCTACTCTTTAGGATGGCGGACTCGAGGAACACGTTTGCACAACCGGATGAAGACACACCCTTTGGACGACACTTGAAGGAAGTCACTAGGTACCTGAACATCGAAATTCCAAGCTTCACCGGGACCTACACCGCCACTTTACCAGAAGAGGAGCGTTGGAGTGTTCGAGTTCAAGTTCCAGGAAGGACATTCACGCCTATTATGGAGCCCATAGAGTTTTCCTTTGATGCACCAACCTGGAGTCTAGGAAAGAGCATGGCAGCCCACATCACCACGGGACGCATTGGCGAAGTCTACAGCAAGGATCTCAAGGACACTATCTACCAGATATGTGGGCGTCGAGACGAGCAATGGGAGATGATCAGCACCAGGAAGGACAGGTCCATTTCAGCTTTCATCCAGGAGCTAAACCAACACATTCGACGCCAGGAGAACCAGATGTGCGCAGGCATGATAGATTTAAAGAAGGCGATGACTAGGATCACCGAGCTAGAAGAGGAAGTCAAGTCTACGCGTGACGGATACGAGGAGGAAATCGCGATACTATTGGAGAAGAATGACGACCTGATAAAGAAGATCAGAGTTTTCATGGGAGACCCCGCGCCAGGAGGAGAAGACGACAATTCCACTTGTCCAAAGAACTACATCATCATCGATGACACCGACTCAGACCCCGATGATAGTGATGATGGTTATGAAGACGAAGCTGGAGCGAACATCATGGAGTCTTCCACTGATCAAAATTTCTAGAATGACCACCATATGATTAGTAGTCTTTCCCCATGTATATAGTATAGTCCGAGCACTGTAATGATAGTTCTAGACCGTTTGTATGCCTTTGCTTGATTGATTGAGTGATATGATATGATTGTGTTTGTCTCATGTGCATATGGGTAGTGCTTTCTCACTAGACCTCATTTCTATTTTAATCTCTCCCCTCTAAACCCATCAGATGCCTCTGAGACGTGACACCGGATTTGTCTTCCCACCGGAGATCACTCAGTTGATCCAGCAGCAAAATGCCTTGATGCAGATATTAGTCCAGAACCAAGGCAACAACAACAACCCTCCTCCAGTTGACAACTTAGCGTGTTTTCTGAGGTTACAGCCGCCAGTGTTTTCCAGTAGCACCGAGCCAATAGTTGCGGATGCCTGGTTACACAAGATTGGAAGGGAGTTGACCACCGCAGGTTGCACTGATGTTGAGAAGGTGCGTTTTGCCGCACATCAGTTGGATGGACCAGCAGCCTCATGGTGGGAGAATTACATAGCCACTTTCCCTATAGCCAATATCACTTGGGATCAGTTTCAGCAAGCTTTCTGCACAACCCATGTCTCAACTGGAGCTATGAGCATGAAGAAGTGTGAGTTTCGCAACTTACGCCAGGGGAACCGTACTGTAGCTCAGTACGTGGATGAGTTTAGCAAGTTATCTCATTATGCCCCTGATGATGTGGCCACAGATGTCGCGAAGCAGGAGAAGTTTTTGGAAGGGCTGAATGATGAGATGAGCATGCAGTCGATGGTGGCGACATTCAATAACTACCAGGAGTTGGTAGACAAGGCTCTTATGATTGAAGGGAAGCAGCAGCAGATTGAGAGCCGCAAAAGGAAGTATGGACAAGCAAAGTACAATTCAGGAGCTCAGCAGAAGCCTCGTTTAACCCCGAACTCGGGGGTATTTACCCATAGCCATGGAGGTCACACCCACAATGGAGGGAGATCTCACAACCACAATGTCCACAAGAATGGGAATGGGAATGGAGCAAGCAACAATCAGAACCGCTCTAACCCAGCCACGCCCGCCAAGAAGGACCAGAGCCACATTACTTGTTTCAAGTGCGGGAAGACTGGGCACTATGCCAATGATTGCCCTGAGTTGAAGAATGGCAATGGAAATGGAAGCTCTGGGAAGAAGCCTAACCCATTCAACCGAGGCAAGTGAACCACGTTAACGTGGAGGAGGTTGAAGAGCAGCCAGACGCCGTTATCGGTAAGTTTTTGGTTAAGTCATTTACTGCACTCATTCTTCTTGATACTGGTGCATCGCATTCATACATATCGAGGGGGTTCGTGGATAAGTATAAGTTTCCCACTAAAGTTCTTAAGACTCCTATGCTAGTAACCTCACCCGGAGCAGACTATATGGCAAGCAGAGGATGTTTTCATATGCCATTAACCATAGGTAGTCATACTTTCCCCTCAGACCTTATAATTCTGGAGTCACAAGGGTTGGATGTGATACTGGGCATGGATTGGCTGTCGATGTATGGAGGAAACATCGATTGCGCCAGTAAGTCGATTTATCTCACCACCCCGGAGGGAAAAAGGATCAAGTATGTATCCAGGCATACGTCAAGGAGAACCCAAGTAAATTCCCTCTCAGGAGTTGTTCAGGAGGAAGTACCTATTGTGAAGGATTACCCGGATGTGTTTCCAGAGGAATTACCAGGCATGCCACCGGATCGAGACATTGAGTTCTTAATAGAACTATTGCCAGGTACCGGACCTATATCGAAGAGACCATACCGGATGCCTGCAAATGATTTGGAGGAGATTAATAAACAGATTAAGGAGTTATTGGAGAAAGGTTACATCCGACAAAGTTCATCACCGTGGGGAGCCCCAATGCTCCTGGTTGAGAAGAAAGATGGATCGTTGAGGATGGTTGTTGATTATCGGGCATTGAATGAAGTGACGATCAAGAACAAGTACCCACTTCCGATGATCAATGATTTGTTCGACCAGCTACAAGGAGCTAAAGTATTTTCGAAGATCGATCTGCGATCGGGATATCACCAGTTGAAGATTCAGGAGAAGGATATACCTAAGACAACTTTCACCAGAAGGTATGGGCTGTATGAGTATACGGTTATGTCATTTGGACTAACTAACGCCCCCGCATATTTCATGAGTATGATGAACAAGGTGTTCATGGAGTTGTTGGATAAGTTTGTCGTGGTGTTCATTGATGATATCTTGGTATACTCAAAGAATGAAGAGGAGCACAAGGAACATTTGCGTTTAGTTCTCGAGAAGCTCACGGAGCACCAGTTATATGCCAAGTTCAGCAAATGTGAGTTTTGGCTGAAGAAAGTTGGATTTCTTGGACATGTTATATCAGGAGAAGGTATAGCAGTGGATCCCACCAAGGTTCAGTCAGTCACCAAGTGGTTGGCAGCCACCTCAGTTGGAGAGATCCGCAGTTTTCTTGGACTTGCGAGATACTACCGGAGATTTACTAAGAATTTCTCTAAGATTGCGAAGCCCATGATGGCATTTTTGAAGAAGGACACCAAGTTTAAATGGACGGAAGAATGTGAGGCCAGTTTTCAGGAGTTGAAGAAACGTTTGACCACAGCCCCAGTGCTAATCCTGCCGGATATACGCAAGGATTTCCAAGTGTATTGCGACACCTCTCGCTTAGGACTTGGAGGAGTACTTATGCAAGATGGAAGAATTGTTTCCTATGCCTCAAGACAACTTAAACCGCATGACTTGAATTATGCCACACATGATTTGGAGTTAGCAGCTGTGGTGCATGCACTCAAGACTTGGAGACATTTTCTCATTGGAAACCGTTGCGACGTGTACACGGATCACAAGAGTTTGAAGTACATCTTTACCTAGAAGGAGCTGAACCTCAGGCAGAGGAGATGGTTGGAGCTCATAAAGGATTATGACATGAAGCTGCATTATCATCCAGGAAAGGCCAATGTCGTAGCAGACAATTTGAGCCGTAAGAGTTATGTTAACACCCTCGTAAGCGGGGGGATGCCAAAGGAGTTAGCCGAGGATCTCAGGGAACTTCGATTGGAGATTGTTCCTAGAGGTTTTGTTGCAGCAATGGAAGTTCAGTCTACATTGTTGGGAAGGATTCGAGAAGCTCAGAAGGATGACAAAGAGATTGCTGAGATAAAGGAGAAGATGAGTGAAGGAAATGCCAAGGGTTTTCGTGAAGACGAACACGACACCTTGTGGTTTGAGGACCGTGTTTATGTGCCCAATAATGCAGAGATCAGGAAGTTGATACTTCAGGAAGCTCATGACTCGCCATACTCGATGCACCCTGGAAACACCAAGATGTATTTGGACTTGAAGGAGCGTTTCTGGTGGACTGGTATGAAGAAGGATATTGCAGAGTATGTAGCCATATGTGATGTATGTCAGAGAGTGAAGGCAGAACATCAGAAGCCTGCAGGATTACTGCAGCCTATGTCGATACCCGAATGGAAGTGGGACAAGCTTGGCATGGATTTCATCACCGGATTGCCGAGGACCCGATCAGGTTATGATTCTATCTGGGTAGTAGTTGATCGCTTGACCAAAGTAGCTCACTTTATCCCAGTGAAAACCACCTATACAAGTGCGAAGTTGGCCAAGATATATATGACCAGGATCGTATGTCTGCACGGAGTTCCGAGGACCATCGTATCAGATAGAGGAACACAGTTTACTTCAAAGTTTTGGCATCAGCTGCACCAGACTTTGGGACCAGGCTAGAGTTTAGCACAACCTTTCATCTGCAGACAGACGGACAGACCGAGAGAGTCAATCAGATTCTGTAGGACATGTTGAGAGCTTGTGCACTAGATTATGGATCTAGTTGGGATGGCAATTTGCCGTACGCGGAGTTTTCATACAACAACAGCTACCAGGCCAGTTTGAAGATGGCACCTTTCGAAGCCCTGTATGGACGAAGATGCAGAACACCGTTGATGTGGGATGAAGTAGGAGACCGACAGTTGTTTGGACCGGATTTGATTAAGGAGTTCGAAGAGAAGATTAAGCTGATTCGAGACCGACTGAAGGTAGCTCAGTCCACGCAGAAGAGTTATGCGGGTTCGAAATGCAAGGAGTTAGTCTATGAAGTCAGAGACCGAGCATATCTTTGCATATCACTGCTCCGAGGAGTTAAACGTTTTGGGGTGAAGGGAAAGTTATCCCCGAGATTTGTAGGACCGTACCATGCCTTGGAACGCATGGGAGAGGTAGCCTACAAGTTGGAGTTACCTGAAGGATTGTCAGGAGTTCATGATGTGTTTCAAGTTTCCCAGTTGAAGAAGTGCCATGCAGAGATGGCCGATATACCGCTAAGAGATACAGTGCCCCTGGAAGCAATTCAGTTGGACAGTGATCTGACATACGAGGAGAAACCTGTCAAGATTGTTGAGTTTGCCAGCCGAGTTACTCGCAGCAAGGTTATCAAGTTTTGCAAAGTTTAGTGGAGCCACCATACCGAGGATGAAGCCATCTGGGAACGAGAGGAGGATCTACGCAAAGACCACCCACACCTATTTTCTAGCCAACCCGAATCTCGAGGGCGAGATTCATCTTAAGGGGGGGGGGGGTAGGTTTGTAACATCCCAAATTTTCAATTTGGAATGTTATACCTAGGTCTATCATGCATATCATATTTTATTGCATATCTGCTTTGCGTCCCTCGAAATTCTAAGAAACTCAAGGACCCACTTAGAGAGTTGGGGATTTCACCGTTTTCATATTTGAATTTTATCAAGTATTGAAACAAGGGTCATTTGTTTTAATTATTTTTCTCTCCAAAAATATTTCATATCAAATTATATGAGAGGGGATAATATGACTTCCCCAAAAATAATGAAATATTGGAGGAAAAATATTAAAAACAAATAAACAATTTTATTTGGATTTTATTGCTATTTTATTTGAATTAGGAAAAATATGCGTTTTTCAAAACAGTATTAGAGTCCTAAATAAATGTTCACCTTGTCCGGTATATTTTTAGAGGACGGAGAAAATTTATTTCGGGATTTTTGGAATCCGTTTAGTATTTCTTTTCTTCATTTTTCTGCGCGTCGGAATATTTTTTTTAAAAAAAAGTTACCGCCTTACCGGGCCGTGTCCGCGTGGGACACCGACCCGGACGGCCCTTTAAGAGGCGAGGCCTCGAGCCGCCGCCAGCCCCAGCCCGCCCCCCCGCCACCGCGCCGCCACCCGCCGCCGTCGCGCCGACGCCGCCGTTGACTTTAGTCCGGTCGGTTTTTTTAGAAACCCTAGCCCGTTTTTTAGATTGGTTTTTGTTTCAGTTTTCTTTCGGTTCGGTTAAACTGCGGACGTTTGACCGTATGTTCGTTTTAACGAACACCGTGCACCCGTTAGTCACAAACAACGAACGTTCATTCGTTAGCCTGTTCGTCAGTTTTTCTTTTTCCAGGGTTTTTCGCGATTATTTTTGATCGCGATTTCTGACCTGATTTTCATTTTAGTTTATCTTTTCGCTCGTTTATCGGAATCAGGCGATTCAAGCACCTTGATTTTCGTCTCAAAGTCCTCTTTCTGTTTAACCAACTTGAACAAGATTTTGGTACTGTAAAATTTGACTTTAGTCCAGATTAGTAATCAGATCTTGTTTCTTTCGCAGTTTGAGTTTCGTTCCTCAGTTTGATTTGATTCTTTTCGCAAACCAGAGTTCGTAAGTTGAACTTTCTGGTCAGATCTTCTTATTTGATTTTTACCCGTGCATCTTTGATTGATTGCTTATGTATGCTATTGTTTGTTTGCGATAGAATTCCCGGAGTGCAAAGCGTGCTACTACGAGTCTCTAGGTTTTGTGGATCGTCAGCAAGGCAAGTAACACATTGATCATACTCTTTTCATACCCAGTTTTTATGCATTAGTTCCAGTCCTCAAACAGTGCATGATTAGGATGTGATTAACTTGTGGGTATTGGGAAGTAGTTGATGAGGTAGGACCTATTACCCTGTTTTATTGTCAAACCCTTGGGAGTTACTTCTACGTATGCTTATATTGCCATGCTATGCTCATAGACGTGGATTTGGATTTGAGTGTATCGATGACAGATGTGAGATTGTTAATTAATGGTTCAACTTAAGGTGGCAACTTTAATACACATCTGGGTAAATTGTTTGTTTTGGGCACCTGGGGAATCCAGTGTTGTCCTAGGAGATCCCGGGGATATACCGTGTGATCCTCCTACGGTCCGCCACCTAGGCTCAAAGGGATCGTGAGATATTTCATGCTAGAAACTTCCATGTGCAGCCACAAGCCATTATGGGCTCTGGCATAGTTGAGTATGCTACAAGACCTCTTGAAGAGGTGGACTAGCAGATGTAGGGGAAAGTAGGTGTACCGGTCCACCCGGAGTAAAGAGTTAATGTTTCTGAAAGACTGTGTCTCGGTCATCCGTTTCTCAAACACCATGTAGTGTGAGAAATCCAACGGAGGAGATCAAGTCTTGTGGGGAAAAGTGCGCAAACCTCTGCAGAGTGTACAATCTAATCATGGTTAGCCGTGTCCCCGGTTATGGACATCCTGAGTATCTAGTACTTGGATTATCCTATTGTATCTCATCACTCTAAATAAATTTGTTGGGTTGTTAATGATTACTTTTAATTGGGATTGAGATGGGGGTACCATTCTCAATGTTTCAACCACCATGATAGTTAAATAAAATTTATTCCTTTGATGTAGGAAAAAATTGGCTTTTCGCAAAAACATATAACCTTAGAGCCTCCACCAGCCAAATATGCATGTAGTGATAGCTTTATTTGTTCATTGCTCTACTGTGTTATTTTGCCAGCATATTCCATGTGCTGACCCATTTTCGGGCTGCAACGTATTATGTTGCAGACTTTTCAAACGACGAGTATGGTGCGATAGGTCGTTGTCATGCACTCAGCTATGCCGTTGGAGTTGAAGGACTCACTTTATCTTCCAAGCCTTCCGCTGTTATCTTATTTAGATGGCCTTAAGACATATTTATTTTAATAAGTTCTCTTTTGAGACAGTCAATGTAATAAGTGTGTGATTGCACTATGTTATAAATCCTTTGAGTACTGTGTGTGTCAGTATTACCGATCCAAGGATGACACTTATGCACAAAGATTTGACCATCTGAGGTCGGATTGCTACAGAGATGCTTGCACCAGTCCATAGATGGATCGCAAGAGCTTGCACATTTTCTTAGCACCTTTAGGATTGACAAAACCTTCTGGTTGCATCATATACAACTCTTCTTTAATAAATCCGTTAAGGAATGCAGTTTTGACATTCATTTTCCCGATTTCATAAAATGTGGCAATTGCTAACATGATTCGGACAGACTTTAAGCATCGATACGAGTGAGAAAATCTCATCGTAGTCAACACCTTGAACTTGTCAAAAACCTTTTTGACAAGTCGAGCTTTCTAGATAGTAACACTACTATCAGCGTCCGTCTTCCTCCTGAAGATCCATTTATTCTCAATGGCTTGCCGATCATCGGGCAAGTCCACCAAAGTCCACACTTTGTTCTTATATATGGATCCTATCTCAGATTTCATGGCCTCAAGCCATTTAACAGAATCTGGGCTCATCATCGCTTCCTCATAGTTCATAGGTTCATCGTGGTCTAGTAACATGACTTTCAGGACAGGATTACCGTACTACTCTGGTGCGGAACATGCTCTGGTTGACCTACGAGGTTTTGTAGTAACTTGATCTGAAGTTTCATGATCATTATCATTAGCTTCCTCTCTAGTTGGTGTAGGCATCAGGGGAACAATTTTCTCTGATGAGCTACTTTCCACTTCAAGAGAAGGTACAATTACCTCATCAAGTTCTACTTTCCTACCACTCACTTCTTTCGAGAGAAACTCCCTCTCTAGAAAGGATCCATTCTTAGCAACAAAGATCTTGCCTTCGGGTCTGTGATAGAAGGATAGCAAGATGGCATGATGTAGACAAAGTAAACTCAAGCAATATGATTAAACCATATCGTTTTACCCTTAACAGAAACATACAATATGTGCCTCGCTACCCCTTCTGTCACTGGGCGAGGGCACCACAAGATTGAACCCATTACAAAGCACCTCTCCCACTAAAGATAAATCAATCTAGTTGGCTAAACCAAACAGATAGATCGGAGAGAAATACAAAGCTATACCAATCATGCATAATAAATTTTACAAAAGACTCAATTACTTTCAATAAATAATCTGATCATAAACCCATGATACGTCTCCAACGTATCTATAATTTCTTGTTGTTCCATGTTATTATATCATCTGTTTTGGATGTTCTACATGCATTAATATGTTATTTTAGATTATTTTTGAGACTAACCTATTAATCTAGAGCCCAGTGTCAGTTTCTGGTTTTTCCTTGTTTTTGAGTTTTACAGAAAAGGAATATCAAACGAAGTCCAAACGAGCTGAAAATTTACGATGATTTTTTGTGGACCGGAAGAGACCCACGGAGCATCGGAGTTGGGCTGAAGAGCCCCGAGGTGACCACAAGCCTAGGGGCGCCCCCTAGGGTGTGCCCCTGACTTGTGGGCTCCTCGGGAACCCCACTGACTTGTTTCCGACGCCAAAAATTCCTATAAATATATAAACATTCGAAAAGAAACCTAGATCGGAAGTTCCGCCGCCGTAAACCTCTATAACCATGAAAAACCAATCGAGAACCCATTCCGGCACCCTGCCGAAGAGGGAAACCATCACCGGTGGCCATCTTCATCATCCCGGCGGTCTCCATGATGAGGAGGGAGTAGTTCACCCTCGGAGCTGAGGGTATGTACTAGTAGCTATGTGTTTGATCTCTCTATCTCCCTCGCTCTCTCTCTCTCTCTCTCTCTCTCTCTCTCGTGTTCTTGATTTGGCACAATCTTGATGTACCGCGAGCTTTGTTACTATAGTTGGATCATATGGTGTTCCTCCCCCTCTACCTGCTTGTAATGAATTGAGTCTTGCTCTTTGAGGTTTTGTTATGTTGGATTGAGTATTGGATTTGAGAACACTTGATCTATGTCTTGTGATGGGATATCTTTGGTGACAATGGGATGTTCTATTGATTCACTTGATGTATGTTTTGGCATTCAACTCGCAAATTCCCGAGGTGACATTGGGGTAATCTATGCATAGGGGTTGATGTACGTTTTCGTCCTACCTTCTCCGACAGAAACTTTTGAGTGATTCTTTATTGCATGTTGAGGGATTGTTATGTGATCCAATTATGTTATCATTGTTGAGAGACTTTGCACTAGTGAAAGTATGAACCCTAGGCCTTGTTTTCAAGCATTGCAATACCGTTTTTGCTCACTTTTGTTACAAGTTACCTTGCTGTTTTTTATTTTTTCAGATTACAAAAACCTATATCTAGTATCCATATTACACTTGTATCACCATCTCTTCACCGAACTAGTGCACCTATACAATTTACCATTGTATTGGGTGTGTTGGGGACACATGAGACTCTTTGTTATTTTCTTGCAGGGCTGTTTGAGAGAGACCATCTTCATCCTACGCCTCCCATGGATTGATAAACCTTAGGTCATCCACTTGAGGGAAATTTGATACCGTCCTACAAAACTCTGCGCTTGGAGGCCCAACATGAGTCTACAAGAATAAAGGTTGCACAGTAGACATCAAGCTCTTTTCTTGCGCCGTTGCCGGGGAGGTGAGTGCTTGAAGGTATATCTTTAGATCTTGCAATTGAATCTTTTAGTTTCTTGTTTTATCACTAGTTTAGTCTATAAAAGAAAACTACAAAAAAATGGAATTGAGGTTGCCACATATTAATCTTTATAATGTCTTTCGTGAAAATGATGGAAAGGAAAACTGAGCTCAAGTGTTAGAATAAGAAGTCAATAAAATGTTTGGCACTAAATCTTTGAATGATGAGCATGATTGCAATGTTGTTGGTATGAATTCTCTGAATATCCATGATGCTAATGATATGCAAAGCCATAAGCTTGGGGATGCTATGTTTGATGAAGATGACATCCCCCCCCAGTTTTGATAAGAAAAGTTATTATGATGATAGCATCCCTCCTATTTATGATGATTATGTTGATGAAAGTGGGTTTGGAGGAGTGTCAACTCTAGGTACTAATGATCCCACTATTTTGGAGGGTGTTTAATCTTTTCACAATATTGATAAAAGTGGATTTGGAGAGGTCATGACTTTATTTAGTGATGAATGCACTATTTTGGAAGAGGTTCCAATTGATTATGAGAAAAAAGTTACTATCTATGATGATTATTGTGATGACATGTATGCTATAAATAATAATGATAACCATGAAATTTGTCATCATGATTTTAATTTTCAATTGGATTATGCCTCACATGATAGTTATTTTGTTGAGTTTGCTCCCACTACTATTCCTGAGAATAAATTTGCTCATGTAGAGAGTAATAAAATTTCTATGGTTATGAATCATGAAAAGAATGCTTTATGTGATAGTTATATTGTTGAATTCCTTCATGATGCTACTGAAAATTATTAGGAGAGAGGAACATATGCTTTTACATATCTCAATAATCTCAAGTTTCTTCTCTATGTATTGAAAGTTTCAAAGTCATGCTTGTTTTGTCTTCCTATGCTAGTTGATTCTTGTTACCATAAATTGTTTGCTCAGAAAATCCCTATGCGTAGGAAGTGGGATAGAATTAAATGTGCTAGCCATATGCTTCATGATGCTCCCATATGTTTCAACTCTTATCTTTTATGTGAGCATCATTGACATCATCATGCCTAGCTAAAAAGGCATTAAAGAAAAGCGCTTGTTGGGAGACAACCCAATAGTTATACCTACTGTTTTTGGTGTGTTCACATGATTATGCTACTGTACTAATCATGTTTTATAGCTTTTGTTTCAATAAAGTGCCAAGTAAGACCTTTGGGATAGTGCTGATGATTGTTGATTTGATTCTGTGAGAAAATAGAAACTTTTGTGCCCAGTAACTGAATTGATTTGATCTGCTGGAGCGACAGAAAATTCTGAATTTATTCCACTTTATTGATATACAAATTGCATATATTGTTCTAATTTTTTAGATTTTTTGGAGTTACAGAAGTATACAAAGTTTCCATATTACTACTGACTGTTCTGTTTTTAACAGATTCTGTTTCCATTATGTTGTTTGCTTATTTTGATGAATCTATGGGTAGTATTGGAGGGTACGAACCATGGAGAAGTTGGAATACAGTATATATAACACCAATATAAATTTAGAATAAGTTCACAACAGTACCTAAGTGGTGATTTATTTTATTATACTAACAGATCTCATTAGTTTTATGTTGAGTTTTGTGTTGTGAAGTTTTCAAGTTTTGGGTAAAGATTTATTGAACTATGGAATAAGGAGAGGCAAGAGCGTAAGCTTGGGAATGCCCAAGGCACCCCAAGGTAATATTCAAGGACAACCAAGCATCTAAGCTTGGGGATGCATCCCCTCTCTCATCTTCAATCCATCGGTAAATTTACTTGAGACTATATTTTTATTCACCACATGATATGTGTCTTGCTTGGAGCGTCTTGTATGATATGAGTCTTTGCTTTTTAGTTTCTGTAAGTGCATCTAGTGCCCCTTAGTGATTTTGGTGTATTGAAGACTTATAGGTTAAGCATCTAATGTGTTTATGAGTGTACACAGGCCTATAAGTCTATGAGGAGTTTGATATTTACAGTGAAAGGCGACCCCTAAAAATGAAGTTCTTCGACTGAAGACTTTGATTTTCTGAAGACTTTCTGAAGACTTTGAAAGTGAAGAAATTGGTGTGACCTTGAAGACTTGGTATTCATTCGAGGAACATGAAGCGTGAAGACTTTTGTTTTCGTAGTTTCGTTTTCTCTTTCTTGAGTCATAGGAAACACCGTACTGTTCAAGGGGGTCGAGGAAATACTAAGGAAAAAATTTCCATGTGATGCTCAACTCAAATCCTACACCTACCAATCCCTTCGAGTGAAGCCATTGGAAATCTCATACAGTTCAGTCAAATTCTTCAGTGACAGAGACGCAGTTCTTCTAGTCACTGATGACTTTGCTCTGACTGAGGAGTTAGGAATTCGCCAGTGCGAATTGCCTACACAGTGAGGAACATGATAGCCCTGAGGAATTTGAACCTCAAATTTCCGACCGTTGCTGTGCTACGCGCCAGCTGTCCCAAAATATCTTATCCTTCCAACGGTCATATCATTGAAGGGCATTTATGTCTTATCATGTCGGGCTGCTCCCTAGGCTATAAATAGCCGCCCCCTACAACCACAAGCTGGTTGGCTGCTCCGAGAGAACTTGACACTTGTCATTTGAGAGCAACCCATCCTCCGAGGACTTTGAGCGAAAATCATCAAGTGAGGAAATCCGAACCCAAACCAAAACACCTACAAACCCAAAGTGATTGAGCATCACTGAAGAGATTGATCCTGCGTGGATCCGACGCTTGTTACCTTTGAAGACTGTGCTTCTTCCAGACGATTAGGCGTCATGGTCTAGAGCATCCAAGAGGAATTGTGGATTGCTGAGTGACCTAGTCTGTGAAGGTTTGGAAGTCACCTGAAGACTTACCACGAGTGATTGGGCGAGGACTGTGTGTCCTTAGCTCAAGGAGAATACGGTGAGGGCTGTGTGTCCGGGACTAGGTGTCCTCGAGTTTAAATACTCAGCCGCTCCAACCAGATGTATAACTGAGACAACAGTTGGAACTGGTCTACCAAATCATTGTCTTCACCAAGCTTACTGGTTCTATTTCCTCAACACTTTCATTTCCTCATTACTGTGTTGTCTGTTTGTTCATATCTGTGTTTGAAGACTTTGACTGAAGACTTTCAGAAATTCCTCAGTTCAAATTCTTCAGTCTGTTTGTCTTCATCTAGAGTTATCCTGTGCTTACGCTTTCTGTACTCTGTATTTGTCTTCATTTCATCATGATGACCATGCATGTAACTTGTTATGTTTACTTCTGAGTACTTATTCTGCTGCTAGTATTTCTTCGCTAAGGAATTTCCTCACAAGCAAATTCCTTAGTGAAGAATTTCATAAAAAACGCCTATTCACCCCCCTCTAGTTGATATAACGCACTTTCAATTGGTATCAGAGCGAGGTACTCCCTTGTTCTGTGTGATTTTGGTTTAACCGCCTGGAGTTTTAGTTATGTCGACCGCAGATATGAAGAAAGTTCCATGCCCCATCTTTGACGGTCACGAGTATCCCAAATGGAAGGCCATGATGAAAAAGCGTCTCATGGTGATGAACAGTGAGCTGTGGACCGTCACTGAGCTCGGTCTGACCAACCTGTGCAAAATGGCGGACGCTGATGACATTCGCAAGTACACTCTTCTCAACCTCACAGCGAAGGACGTCATCTGCTCCACTCTGTCTCGAAACCAGTTCAGAAACATCATGCATCTCGATCAGGCGAAGCTTATCTGGGACCGTCTCTCCGATGTCTATGAAGGCCATCGAACCCGTCACGATCCTTGGTTTGAGGATTTCAAGGAATCGCTCAAATCAATGACATTCGAACCAGAATCATCATCCTCCTCACCATGTCTTATGGCAGATGGTGAACAGGTAACTCAATGCTATCTATCTGAGTCTAGTGATGAAGAATCTGGCGATGAATTTGGGCCAAGTTATGTCAAACTTGCTTCCCTTGCTGCTAAACAACAAAGAGCTCTGAAAAATGCTAGTGATATGCTTAGTAAGAGCAATGATATGTTGAGTGAAGAAATGGATCAATCACAAGCTTTGGCTGAAAGTCTTCAGAGACTTCATTCTAAGTATGACTCCCTTCAAGATCAGCATAACTCTCTCTTGTCTGATTTTGAGAAGATAAGAGCAAGTTATGAAGATCTTCAGAAGGAGCGCGATTCATTACTTGCTCAACAAATCAGCGCTGCTCAGGAAGAATTTATCCCTCCATGTTTAAAATGCATTGAACGAGAATCTGCTAATTCTTCACCTGAATGTTCAAATGCTTCAAATGTTACAAATTCTTCACCTGTCTCTGCTATCACTAATTCCTCATCTGAGGACATTGCTAGTATCACTGACGATGCAGGGCTGAAGGAATTGTACATGACAGGCATGTACAAAAGCCTCAAAGGGCATCAGGCTCTTTGTGATGTGCTTAAAAAGCAGATCCTCAACAGAAACCCTAGGAAAGAGGGTATTGCCTTTGAGAGGAAACTTAATGCGGATGGAACTTATTGGAAGCCTGAGCAGTACCCCAAAACCTCATGGGTTGCTGCAAAAGGACCTCCAGTTGATCCATCTGATTTATCTGGCTATACATGTGAATCTTCTCATTCTTCTGATGAGTCATTTGACTCCAACTATAAACTGTTCAAAAATCAGAATGGTGAAGTATTTGCTAGATATGTTGGCACTAACTGCAGGAACGGTTCCCCTATGAAGAAAATCTGGGTTCCCAAAAGTTGCCTTAAAAGTCTTCAGGTGAATGTCCTCATGACACCACCTGTGAAGAAAAGGAACCCCAGATCTAATTCTTCATATGGACCAAATTCTTCATATGGATCCAAACCCTCATACGGACAAAATTCCTCAAGAGGATCAAATTCCTCACATGGATCAAAGTCTTCATATGAACATCATCGTGCTAACAACTCTGTTTCGCTGGGAAGAGCCAAGGGCTATGACTATGAGCATTATTCTTCTAATCATTATGTTCACAAGTCCTCGAAGAATTTCTCTACTTATGCATATGCTTATTCTAACCCCTCTTGTGTGAAACGAAATGGTTTGGCTGCTTTGCCACCATTCTCATATGGAGCTCGCAGAGTGATGAAATCTTTGCCACCCCTTCAGATGTGGGTGGTGAAGAAAAAGAACTAATCTCTTCTGCAGGGTCAGGTCTCCAGACGTGCTGTAACGTCTGAAGAATTTGCTGGGGACCTGACGAAATTGCCTGAAAGGACGCAGGCTAACCATGATGAAATGAACTTTCATTTCACACGTCCTCCTTATGCTATATCTGTTCTACTGCTTGATGAAATTGATCTGATGAATTGTGATATCATATTCTTCACTGCTGAAGTATATGAGGTCGTAAGTTACACTAATTCATCTGCAGGATGATCAACCCAAAGCCACTGAATGGGTACTTGATAGTGGATGTACAAATCACATGACTGGTGACAAGAATCTGTTGACGGATGCTCCCTTATCAGCGTCACACATGAAGCATATCATCTTCGCTGACAAAAGCAAAAGTCAGGTATTGGGTCTAGGTAAGGTTGCTATCACAAAGGATCGACACATGGACAAAGTCATGCTTGTTGAGTCCTTAGGATACAATCTTATGTCTGTCTCAATGCTTTGTGATCTTGATATGGTTGTTGTCTTCGGCAAGTATCGTTGTGTTGTGATTATGGAATCTGACAAATCCAAAGTCTTCGAAGGCTTTAGGAGAGGAGACTTGTACATTGTTGATTTCTCTGCAGATTCACAACCTGCCGTGTGCCTACTTGCAAAAGCTTCAGAAGGATGGCTATGGCATCGACGACTTGGTCATGCAGGCATGAGGAATTTTCACACGCTTGCGAAGAAGAAGCATGTTATTGGCATTGAGAATGTCGAATTCCTCAAGGATCACTTATGCGGTGCCTGTGAAGCTGGAAAGATGACCAAGGCCAAGCATCCAGCAAAGACTATCATGACCACTACTCGTCCATTCGAATTGCTTCACATGGATCTCTTCGGTCCTAATCATTATTCTTCTATCTCTAATGAAGCATCTCAATATGGCTTTGTTATTGTTGATGATTACTCTCGTTACACATGGGTACACCTTGTCTCTTACAAAACTGAAGTGCAGGAAGTCTTCAAACGATTTTCCTCGAGGGCTTCAACCAACTTTGGTGTGAAGATCAAGCACATCAGAAGTGACAATGGCACTGAGTTCAAGAATTTGGGTCTAGATGATTATCTTGATGAACTTGGTATTACTCATGAGTTATCTGCTCCTTATACTCCTCAACAGAACGGCGTCGTGGAGCGCAAAAATAGGACTCTTGCTGAAATGGCTCGCACTATGCTCGATGAGTACAAAACCCCTCGTCGTTTCTGGGTTGATGCAATTGATACTGCGTGCCATATCATCAACAGAGTATATCTTCACAAATTCTTCAAAAAGACTGCCTATGAACTCCTCACTGACAAGAAACCCAATGTAAGTTATTTCAAAGTCTTCGGTGCTAAATGCTGGATTAGAGATCCTCATCACAATTCTAAATTTGCACCGAAAGCACATGAAGGTTTCATGCTTGGTTACGGAAAGGACTCGCACACCTACAGAGTCTTCAACAATGTTCTTCACAAGATTGTTGAAACTGTAGATGTGCGGTTCGATGAAACTAATGGCTCGCAAAGAGAGCACCTACCTTCTGTGTTAGATGAACCAGCACCTGAGGAATCGATCAAGCACAAGGCTACTGAAGATATCATTCCTACTGAAGAATCTGCTGAAGAATTCATTCCAGAACGTGAAGAACGTCGAGCTGATGCACCTGAAGAAAATGCTGAGGAAATTGATGCTGAAGAAAATGCCGATCAAATTCCTCAATGACAACCAGCTCACCCTCGCGTTGCAAAAGAAGTGCAAGTGGAGAAGATCATTGATGACATTAGAGCACCAGGTCCTCTCACACGCTCAAAAGCTTCACATCTATCTAACTTTTGTGGGCACTTTGCTTTTGTCTCTATCACAGAGCCCACTAAGGTAGATGAAGCATTTCTGGAGCCTGAGTGGATTCAGGCCATGCAAGAAGAATTACACCAGTTCAAGCTCAACAACGTATGGGAACTGGTCAATCGTCCCGATCCTCGCAAGCATAACATCATTGGCACAAAGTGGATCTACCGCAACAAGCAAGATGAAAATGGTGTTGTGGTGAGGAATAAGGCACGACTGGTAGCTCAAGGCTACACACAGGTTTTGAAGATCCAAAACATCCTGACAAAGTCTTCAGACTTAACAAGGCTCTCTATGGCCTCAAGCAGGCCCCACGGGCTTGGTATGATACATTGAAGGAATTCTTCATGAAGAAAGGCTTCACACCCGGTTCACTCGATCCTACTCTCTTTACTAAATCATATGATGGTGAACTGTTTGTGTGCCAAATATATGTTGATGATATCATCTTTGGCTGTACTGACCAATGTTATAGTGATGAATTTGCCTATATGATGAGTGAAGAATATCAAATGGCTATGATGGGAGAGTTGAAATTCTTCTTAGGTCTTCAAATTCGTCAACAGCACAATGGGATATTTATATCTCAGGAGAAATACCTCAAGGATGTCCTGAAGAAATTCGGCATGCAAGATTGCAAAGGTCTCAAAATTCCTATGCCCACAAATGGTCATCTATCCACTGATGAAAATGGTACTGACTTTGATCACAAGGTATACCACTCCATGATTGGCTCTTTATTGTACTTATGTGCATCTAGGCCAGATATAATGCTTAGTGTTTGCATGTGTGCACGATTTCAAGCCGCACCGAAGGAATCACACCATACGGCTGTGAAGCATATTCTTTGATATCTAGCTCACACACCAACACTAGGATTATGGTACCCCAAGGGCTCAGACTTTGACCTTATTGGATATTCTGATTCTGACTATGCTGGTGACCGTGTGGATCGCAAGTCAACATCTGGTACTTGTCATTTCCTCGGACGATCTTTGGTCTGTTGGTCCTCGAAGAAACAGAACTGCATATCACTGTCTACTGCTGAAGCTGAGTACATTGCTGCTGGTTCTTGCTGTGCTCAACTGCTATGGATGAAGCAAACACTCAAGGACTATGGCGTCAACGTGAAGAATGTGCCTCTCCTATGTGACAATGAGAGTGCCATCAAAATTGCTCACAACCCAGTTCAGCACTCGAAGACAAAGCACATTCAGATTCGTCATCATTTTCTTCGCGATCATGTGTTGAAGGGCGACATTTCTATTGAGCATGTGAAGACTGAAGAACAGCTAGCCGATATCTTCACTAAGCCCTTGGATGAGAAGAGATTTAGCAAGTTGCGGTGTGAGCTAAATATCTTAGAATCTTCGAATGTACTTTGAAGAATGCACTCATCCTAACACTTATGCAAAATTGATGACTTAGATGTGCAACACATGAAGAAACGTTTTTCTTCAGTCAATGAAGAATAACACTCTAAGTGTGAGGAAATTAATGAAGAATTTGATTCTCAGAACCCTACGACAATTGTACGCGGTGTCTGAAATCATCATTCTTACACGGTGGGTCGCGCCACCACAAAAGTTGAAAATCTTCAATTTGAGTTTTTCCTCTTATTTGAAATTCCTCAGTTGTTCAAATTCTTCAACTTTGCAATTTCTTCACTTTTGCCGTCGTTTTTCCTCATTGACTATATATATATATGAGTTTATGTCCTCTACAGCATTCACTTATAGCTATTTCTTCAAAGTTGAACTTTTCTGCTAAGTGAATGTGATCGGACCCTTCCCTTCTATGCTATACTCAATCCAGTCTATTCACAAATTCTTCATGTGCGTTCTATTTGAAACTCGTTCAAATTCTTCACTGTGTCCTTGTCAGCTGAAGAAATTGCGAACGAAACGTTAAAACCAATCTTATCCAAACTTTCGATTTTGCCGCTCAATCTGTTCCACTTCCCATGATGGATTATTCTATTCACCCACGATCTTACACGATCTCCACTACACAGTACGTGGGTGACACATGTCAAGTGAAGGAGAACAGCCAGGGGCACGTTCGTCCTAAATCTTCGGACAAGCAGTTTTTACTGCGGCTATAAATACCCCTCCGTCACCGTCCTCACTTCCTTCCCCCGCTCGATCTCACTTCCCCGCTCGAGCTTCCAAACCCTAGCGCCGTCGCTACTTCATCGTCGCCGGTGAGGAAGAGCTTCACTGCCTCGACCTCGTCGCCGTCGTACTCGCGCCGACTGCGGAATTCTTCACCTCCGCCGCCGCCGTAGACTTCTTCCTCCGCCAAGTTAGGGCGTGGAAGATCTGCATTGACGAACTTCACTGTTCCTACTTACAGTTCGTCGTGTTCTTCATTCAGGGTAATTAAAAGCTATTTTTAATACCCTCTTTGATTCGAAGTTTTTCTACAAAATCTTCAAAGGTGTTTTATTCTTCAAATCCTCACACACAAAACACCTCACTTGTTCTCTATTCTTGATTCATTTCCCTGAGCCTAAATTTCTTCAAGATTCCTCAATTGTGTGGATTTTCAATCTATACAACTCTGGAACCTAAGATTTTCATGGCGCTTAGTGAAATTCCTCAAGATGTATCGGGTCAAATTCCTCAAAAACCTGTTCTTTATGAAAAACCCTCTGAGAACGCATATGACCTCTTCAAATTCCTCGCAACTATACTCTGTTCATAGGTACACATGTCCGCTGCTGAATCTTTAGGTTCTCATCAACTTAACTCATTTGCAGCGTTCCTCGAAGAAAAGTTGCATACTTCTTCAGAGAATTCTATTGTTCAAATTCCTCATCTGAAGAAAATGGCTGAAGGTAAAAGGCCACAGAAAGGAGGAAAGAGACCAGAGGTCATGACTGCTTTTGAAATACCTGAGGACATTTATGCTGGGTATTGCACACCTCCTGAAGAAGATAAAAATCAGCGGAAGGTGCGCATACAGAAGATTGAAAGGAGATGGGCAAGAGAATGGAGGGAGTACAGATATGTCACTCCCAAGTACATGAAGAAATTCGCAGTAAACCCTCCATGTCAACGCCCTCCATTGGCACCTGGCCAAGTTGTTGATCCCACAAGCATCAGAAGAGGTGAGGAATTTCCTCAAGAATGGGCCAAGCGCCAACGTAAACTGCAAAAGCAGGCAAAAGAAGCAGTGAGGAAATTTAACGAAGAATCTGTTGCTGCTGCTGCTACTGAGGTTTCTGCCAAGCCGAGGAAATCAATGATGAAGAAGCCCGCTCGCAAGCCAAGCGCTTCACCTTCTATGCCCTCACGGCAAAGTTCCTCAGCTGCGCCCTCACGGCCAGAATCTTCAAAATCCTCGAAGCAAATTCCTCACACTGCTCCTGCTCCACCGAAGTCCTCAGCCATCCCCACAAAGTCCTCAGCTCCTGTGCATCTGGCATCATGCCAAAGGACTACAGGCATCTCTATTGCCTCTGGTGTCTCAGCTAGTTCCTCAGCTGCACCAAAATCCTCAGCTGGACCTTCATTGCTGAAGAAAAAGGCTACAGCTGGACGCGGCACTCGTCCAAGTCCTAAGAAGCAAGTGGTCTTCTCTGTTCCGTCTGATGATGATGCTGATGAAGAAGAACTTGCTGAAATCATCAGAGATCGACAAGAAAGGGCTGCTAAAGCCAAAGGCACACCTGTGCCCATGCTGTTGGATCCAAGAGCGATCCTAGACTACATTGATCTCTGGCACAAGGATCCCAACACTCCTATGCCTGATTTCAAGCTTACACCTGGCCAAAGTCACATGCTGACTCACTTCATCCAAGAGGAGAAGTGGAAATATGATAAGGCCAGAGAGATCAAGAAGACTCAGTATCGCAAGGAAAAGCTACTAAAGCAAAATGTTGTTAAGATGAATCCTAATGAACTTGTAAAGATGCAAGCTGAGATCAAAGCCCTCAGCGCAAATTTTGACTCATACTATGCTGATTGGCAAGGAGCCAAGGTCAGATTTGTGAGGCTTACTAACTCCTTCACCAAAGGTACAACCTCCACACAAATTCCTCAAGCTGAAGCATCTGTTCAGCCCACTGAAGAACATGCCAGCACTGCTGATGATAGTCAGACTGCTGAAGAACATGCCAACTCAAAGGCTGATGACTCTGCTCCAGCTCCTGAAGAAATTGCCAGGGCATCCACTAGTGATGTGCCTGAAGAAAATGAAGAAACCAGGGCAGCTGCATCACTTGTGCCTGAGGTCAAACAACCAGATTCCTCAGCTCCACCTGCACCAACTCCAACTCCAATTCTTCCCTCTGCCTTAGATGTGAAGAAAACCAAGGCTGCAGAACGAGCTGCTGTGAAGAAAAGGAAGGCATCAGCTGCTTCAGAATCTTCCGCTCCCAAAAAGATGAAGCCGATGACGAGCTCAATTACAAATCCAATTGATGCTATTCCTATCTCATCCATGCCATCAAAAGAACTTGTTCCGTTTGATGAAGAATATGCGATCCCAAGCGGATCTGATGAAGAAACTCAGTCTGCTGCTTCTTCAGAGCAGTTTGATGAAGAAATTGAAGTGGATGCAATCCCTTCAACCCCACAAGTTTCATCACCAATGCCTCAGTTTGATGCTGAAGAGGCTGGTGTTGAAGAAATTGATGATGAAGATGTGGATATTGGCAGCACCACTCCAGTGATGAACGATGACTTTTGGGAAAGTCAGCATCCAAATTCACCACTCTTCACTCCCCTGCAGCAAATTCCTCACTCCCCTTCACCAACAGTGCAATTGGGCTCTGAAGAAACTCATCCCACTGCTTCTGTAAATGAAGAAATTCCAGCCACTAGTGCTGATGAAACTACTGCTGCAACTGAAAAGGTGACTACACCTGAGGAAAATCCTGAAATTCCTCAACCTGAGGAAACTGAGTTTGTGATTCCTGAGGTTGTGATGCAACTCACTGATACCCCTCTGCCACGGCCAAAGGATCCATTCTCAAGGAAGCAGAAATTCAAGGCTGAAGATTTCTATGGCGAGCATGTGTTCTTCACTGAATACAATCCTTATGACTCTGCTCGCATAAGGAAGAGGCGTTTCTGGACAGCTAGTCAAGCAAATTTCTATTCCTCAGTACTGTACAACAAAGACAAAGTCTTCGACCATGCACATATTCCTCACGTGGATATGGAGTCTATGCCATGCTTCACGCTAGTCCTCAGTGTTCTTCACGATGCTGGGCTACTCAACTTCTACACAGACATATGCGATTGGAATGAAGAGCTTATTCTTCAGTTCTATGCTACACTGCACATCACGGGCATCCCTGCAGATGTGAATTCATGGGTTCTGGACTGGATGACCGAGAACACTCATTACAAGGCCCCAGCAACTGAATTGCTTCGCTGCCTTTCTCTTAGTCCACCCACTGAATATGCGCGTTGCGTGTATGATGAACCTGAATTGTCAAATCACTATATGCAAGTGCTAATGAAGCCTCTGAAGCCAGGTCAATCTCCTCGTACCAAATTCCTCGTCAAGGAATTGCAATATGTGCCAAGGACTGTCTATCGCATTCTGACGAAGACTATGAGTCCAATCAAAGGACACGATTCTTCTGATGAAGAAATTGTTGGCATCATGAAGAATATGCTTTTCAACATCATTCATGGCGTTCCCGTCAACTTCCATGATTTCTTCATGAGGACTCTTGCCAACGTTGCTATGTCACCATTTGAGCTGAAGCCTTATGCACCTTGGATTATGAGATTCATCAGGACAAGGTCTTCACTCAACTACAGAGCTGAAACTCTCAACCACTGCAGCTACTTGCCTCCTATTGAAGTCCTCAAACGGACATTTTCCTCAGCTGAAGGAAAGGGCAAGGCCACTGCTGTGATAGATGAAGGCATTCGTCCATTGGATAGTCAATTTCGCAAAGCTGCTTCTTACTCCACCAATGATGACTCTGCCACACATGACTCTGCTGCTAACACTGCCAAGCAAAATCCTCAAGCCACAGCACCCAGGGTGATGACTGATCGTGAGCTTCTCCTCAGTCTTCATCAAAAGGTTGATCGTAATCACAAATGGGTCAAGCGTCAGTTTGGCTCAATTCTTCACAACATGACTGCCACATATAATGCAGTGAAGAAAAACCATTACTACCTTCATGAAACCTTCAACCGCACCTGGGCTGTTCTGTCTCAAGTATACAGTGCTGAAGATTTGGAGAACATGGGCCTCAAGGAAGAATTTGCCTGGTCGGCACCTCCGCCGAAGAAATTCAAGAAGGTCAAGGTTCCTTCTTTGGTGGCCAGTTCATATTCTTCATCGTGCGACACTGATGAAAATGAAGACTTGGACGACACTGCAGCAGGCCCTACTTCAACGACCGACCCCAACAATGCTGGCGCTCCTCCATCGACTTGATTATCTTCAGGGGCGTTAGTCCTCAGTTTCGATCCTTTTGGTCATTTGATGACAAAGGGGGAGAAATCTTGAGTTAGTCTTCAAGCGGGACTATAATAAGGGCGTTTTTTTAAAGTTGCAACTCTCGTTCTTCCGAAACTTTATTGGATCGAGTTGTAATCTTAAACCCTATGGTGCTCGGTGCTCTGATACTTTTGTTGCACTACTGCTTTATTACGCTTGAGCTCTGATACTTTTGATGCGCTATTCTGCATGCTTATTCCTCATTAATGTTATCACACGCATGCTGAACTGCATCAGGCACCATATTTCATCATGCATCTCAAATTCTTCATATCATATATCAAATGCGTGTATGAATTACAAGATATAGGGGGAGATCTCCATGATTCAACTCTTCAAGTGTGCATTGCTTCAAAAGCAAATTCCTCACTATGCACATCTTCAGGGGGAGTTCTTCTATATCTTGCAATCAAATTCCTCAATATTTGTTTCTACACTTCATATATTTATCCCCGTTGAAAACTTAACCTATATTGTCATCAATCACCAAAAAGGGGGAGATTGTAAGTGCATCTAGTGCCCCTTAGTGATTTTGGTGTATTGAAGACTTATAGGTTAAGCATCTAATGTGTTTATGAGTGTACACAGGCCTATAAGTCTATGAGGAGTTTGATATTTACAGTGAAAGGCGACCCCTAAAAATGAAGTTCTTCGACTGAAGACTTTGATTTTCTGAAGACTTTCTGAAGACTTTGAAAGTGAAGAAATTGGTGTGACCTTGAAGACTTGGTATTCATTCAAGGAACATGAAGCGTGAAGACTTTTGTTTTCGTAGTTTCATTTTTTCTTTCTTGAGTCATAGGAAACACCGTGCTGTTAAAGGGGGTCGAGGAAATACTAAGGAAAAAATTTCCATGTGATGCTCAACTCAAATCCTACACCTACCAATCCCTTCGAGTGAAGCCATTGGAAATCTCATACAGTTCAGTCAAATTCTTTAGTGACAGAGACGCAGTTCTTCTGGTCACTAATGACTTTGCTCTGACTGAGGAGTTAGGAATTCGCCAGTGCGAATTGCCTACACAGTGAGGAACATGATAGCCCTGAGGAATTTGAACCTCAAATTTCCGACCGTTGCTGTGCTACGCGCCAGCTGTCCCAAAATATCTTATCCTTCCAACGGTCATATCATTGAAGGGCATTTATGTCTTATCATGTCGGGCTGCTCCCTAGGCTATAAATAGCCGCCCCCTACAACCACAAGCTGGTTGGCTGCTCCGAGAGAACTTGACACTTGTCATTTGAGAGCAACCCATCCTCCGAGGACTTTGAGCGAAAATCATCAAGTGAGGAAATCCGAACCCAAACCCAAAACACCTACAAACCCAAAGTGATTGAGCATCACTGAAGAGATTGATCCTGCGTGGATCCGACGCTTGTTACCTTTGAAGACTGTGCTTCTTCCAGACGGTTAGGCGTCATGGTCTAGAGCATCCAAGAGGAATTGTGGATTGCTGAGTGACCTAGTCTGTGAAGGTTTGGAAGTCACCTGAAGACTTACCATGAGTGATTGGGCGAGGACTGTGTGTCCTTAGCTCAAGGAGAATACGGTGAGGACTGTGTGTCCGGGACTAGGTGTCCTCGAGTTTAAATACTCAGCCGCTCCAACCAGATGTATAACTGAGACAACAGTTGGAACTGGTCTACCAAATCATTGTCTTCACCAAGCTTACTGGTTCTATTTCCTCAACACTTTCATTTCCTCATTACTGTGTTGTCTGTTTGTTCATATCTGTGTTTGAAGACTTTGACTGAAGACTTTCAGAAATTCCTCAGTTCAAATTCTTCAGTCTGTTTGTCTTCATCTAGAGTTATCCTGTGCTTACGCTTTCTGTACTCTGTATTTGTCTTCATTTCATCATGATGACCATGCATGTAACTTGTTATGTTTACTTCTGAGTACTTATTCCGCTGCTAGTATTTCTTCGCTAAGGAATTTCCTCACAAGCAAATTCCTCAGTGAAGAATTTCATAAAAAACGCCTATTCACCCCCCTCTAGTCGATATAACGCACTTTCAGTTTCCACAATCATCCTTGCTGTATACACCTTTTGAGAAGGACACACATTAATGGTGAATTTATTAGAATACCCTATGTGCTTCACTTATATCTTTTGAGTTGGGTAGTTCCTCTAGTGCTTCACTTATATCTTTTTAGAGCACGGCGTTGGTTTTATTTTGTAGAAATTGATGAACTCTCGTGCTTCACTTATATTATTTTGAGAGTCTCTAAACAACATTGTAATTTTCTTAGGTTATGAATTTAGTCCTAATATGATGGGCATCCAAGAGGGATATAATAAAAACTTTCATATAGAGCATTGAATATATGTGAAGTTTGATTCCTTGCATTTTTCTTGAGATATAAAGATGGTGATATGAGAGTCATGCTAGTGAGTAATTGTGGATTGTAGAAATACTTGTGTTAAAGTTTGCGATTCCTGTAGCATGCACGTATGGTGAACCATTATGTGATGAAGTCGGAGCATGATTTATTTTTTTGATTGTCTTCCTTATGAGTGGCGGTCGGGGACGAGCGATGGTATTTCCTAGCAATCTATCCCCCAGGAGCATGCGTGTAGTACTTTGTTTCGATAGCTAATAACTTTTTGCCATAAGTGCCGGATGTGGGGTTCCGGCAAACCCTTAAGGTTCAAACACTGGGGTGCGCTCGAAGTCTTTCCCTCCTACCGATCTACGCTGTAGGTCGCTAAGATCTTGCGGACGAACTCGATGAACTCACAACACAGAAAGAGACACGAGGTTTATACTGGTTCGGGCCACCGTTGTGGTGTAATACCCTACTCCAGTGTGGTGGTGGTGGATTGCCTCTTGGGCTGATGATGAACAGTACAAGAGAAGAACAGCCTCCCAAGGTTGAGGTGTTCTTGTGCGTCTGAACTTATGGTGTGAGGAGTTGATGAACTGCTCTCCCCCCACTACTGTGGTGGCTAGTCCTATTTATAGAGGCCCTGGTCCTCTTCCCAAATGTTGAGTGGGAAGGGAGCCAACAACGACGGGCAAATTTGAAGGGGGACAGCTAGTACAAGCTATCCTGACAAAAGCGGTCTTCGCTTGTGAAAGGCCCTGGGGTGACGCCGTCTTGGGCTCCACGATGACCTCCGCCTTGCCGTCCTCCTGGTCTTCGTCTTGTTGCACCAATATGGCAACCTTTGCCTGATGCCTCGGTACTCTTCGTCTGCGCTTGCCTCCTTAGCACCAAAGACGAAATGAGGACACTGCGCGCACTGGCGCCGTTCATCATGGCTTACGTCACGAGTCCCTCGTGAGGTTTGCCCTGCCTTGATATCTCCGCTCCTCGTGAGGCCGCCTGACTAGGCCACTCCAGAGGAAGTCTTGTGTCGTCCGCCTCGCGAGGCTTGGAACCTCGCGAGGGTCTTGGATGCCTTATTGATGAAGATGGGCCGTACGACCCGCTGCCTAGCCACGCTATGGGCCGTAGGCAGGCAAGTCTGGGGACCCCCGTTCCTAGAACGCCGACAGTAGCCCCCGGGCCCAAGGCACGCTCGAGCTTGGCTTCGCGGAGAAGCCAGGGGCCAAGCTCGGAGTGCTGCGGGCCCCAAAAGCCTGCGGCCTCGGTCGACGCGTGGCGGTTGATTGGACGTGGGCGTCTCCGCTTCCCCACGCTGCCTCGGCAACTGCTTGCCCTGACAAAGGCTGGCGTGGACAGTTCTTTCCTTCATTGCTTCTTCCTTGCCTTACTCCACATCCCCTTTCTCGCCCTTCGCCGCGTGCTTCCTCCAGATCTGCTCCACCCTTGCTCTGCTTTTGCCGCCCATGGCGCCGCGCAAGGTCAAATCTTCCTCAATGTCGGCTTGGTACGAGGCGGCCCTCGAGACGCCCACCGTCACGAAGAAGAGCCTCGCCTCTGTGCGCCTGCTGACAGCGGGCGAAGGCAACGAGTGGGGGAAGACGGAGCTTCGGCTCGCCTCCGACGAGCCGGAGCCTGAGGGAAGAACCTTCTTCCCCTTCTTTTCGAGCAGCATCGCCGTCTGGTTGGTTCCTCCCTTCTCCGATTTCTGTTATGAAGTCCTCGACCACTACGGGTTGCAGGCGCTGCATCTCCATCCCAACTCTGTCCTCCTCCTTTCCATCTTCGCCTACTACTGCGAGGCGTACCTGGGCGTCATGCCGTCCATGGCGCTCTTGCGCCATTTCCTTCTTCCTCCGTGTCACCGGCGAGCATATCACTGGATGCGCTAACTTCGTCGCCTGCGGCAAGGCCAACTCGATCTCGAGCACCGGGAAGAGGGCCGACAACATCCGATCCAAATGGATCATGATGGATGCTCAGCGTGCCGACCCTCGCCTGGAATTGCCCGCAGCGGCGCCCCCTCCCAACAGGGGGTGGCCCAAGGCGGAGCTTGTTGACGAGCGGGCATCGCTGGTGCTGGGGTAGATGATGACCGACCTGAGGCCAGGCAACGTGAGGATGGCCAAGGTGACGGGGTCGATGCTCCTGAGGGAGTTCTTGATGCTGCGGGTTGCCCTGCTCTAAGCGCGCGCGCCCCCTCTGGTAGCTTGACGAAAAGGAAACCAAGACCCTCCCGAGGCCGGGGAACTTGCCTGGCGACGAATTGGATGCCATCTTGCACGTCATAGTTGGGGACAACCAGGACTACCCGGCTAGCGCCTTCCTTCCCCTGTTCAAGCGCAGGGACTGGGAGAAATTCGTCACCTCCAGGCCGACTTTCGATGCGCGTGGGTTGGTGCCGCCAGCTCTTGCAGAAGCCCCCATGGCGCAGAACCCGGTGGAGGTGTCTTCTGGTGAATCCCTCGGAGGGGGAGAAGAGGAGGAGGTCTCGGAGAAGACCCTGGAAGAGGTGGGGGAGACTTCCCCTCCGAGCAAGGCCGAGATTCTCCGCGCCCTCCCTGACGATGCCGATGCCGACGCCCACTGAATGGAGGGGGAGCAACCTCCTATCCCGACGAAGAGCAGGTCATCGTTGGTGGCCCGAGGTGCTTCCCCCACCCCGACACCTCCTGGGGCTGGGTCCGGCTCTGCCTCCTCTACGCCCGGCGCCGCCGGTACCAGAATGCCTGCCCCTCAGGTCCCGCAGCTGTCAGGCCTCAAGCTTCTCAAGCGGTCGGTGGAATACGTTGCATTGGACCGGTGAGTGTCTTAAACTTCGCCTTGTCTTTGTTTGTGCTCGTTGTTTCCTAATGTTCGCTCCTGGTTGATCAGGCCGACACCTTCGGCGAAGAAGAGGAAGGAGGATTCGGCGGCTGTGCCTCCCCCTGCAGGAAAAGGAGGCAGCAGCGCCCGTGTCTCCCCAGCTCGGTCGTCTGCGCGAGGCCAGGAGGAGTCTCACCGCGCGGAGTCAGCCCCCATGGAGCCCCTGGCTCTGGAGACGCCGGTGCTTGGCGCGGCTGGCGAGGTCCCAGCTGCTCCGGAATCGGCAGTCACCCAAGCCCTGGTGATGATGTCGCTTCCTCCAACTACTACGCCTCCACCTCCTGGTCCTTCGGCTCCTGATGCTGCCTTGGAGCGTGCCATCTCGGAGATGACCCAGCTGCGGGTGGATCTCTTGAGCGCGGACCCGCGCTTGGTGGCCGGGCGTCTGGAACTAGCCTCTGGCTGGCTCCACTCTGACCTGGCAGTTCGCGCGGCGCTGGGCCAAGCTACTGCGGCCTCCGAGAAGGACAAGCAAGGCGCCGCCAGCGCTGCAGCCGATCGTGAGGCAGCGTTGCAAGACGCCAAGGCCTCCCTTGACCGCTGCCAAGAGCTGGAGGGCGAGTTGCAGAGCCTGCGCGACAAGCACGCTGGAGAGGCGCGCTGCCGCCAGGAGAAGGAGGAGGAGATGAAGGCCCGGGAGGAAGCCGTCAAGAACTGAGATGTTGAACTGGTGGAGCTGGGGAAGAAGCAGGCTGCCGAGCGCAACCGGTTGGAGGAGCTGGAGCGGAAGATGAAGACGAGGGAGGCCGATCTTGACGCCAAGGCGCGAGTCCTGGCAGAGGACCGCATGGCCTTCGCCGATCTCAAGAGGAGGTCGCACGATGCGCTTAAGACGCTCTACGAGCGCGGCCTGGAGAAGCCTCTGGACATCGACGAGGACGGCCCCGCCCAGCTGCTTCCTATCATGGTGAAGGCGCTTGAGGAGGTCGTCAACGGCCTCGCTCCCATGGCGGAGGCAGAAGCTCGCGTCTTGTCTTCAGCTGCACTGACTCGGGTCTTCAGCCATCTGCACCTCCGCGACCCCAACGCTCGCCTTGACGAGCTGCTAGAGCCGGTGGTCGAAGATCAATATGAGGCAGCTGCCGCGGCTGTGCGGGATCACGTGGGGGCCTTGTTGAGAAGGTTTCACAGCTTTGTCTCCGCTCCTCTGTCCGGCATCGTCGACCTTGCGGCTGGTGGTGAAGACAAAGCCGATCACGAGTGAGCGCTTTCCGCAGGCATTGGCGACGCCTGGAGGTGACCCGCGGCCATTTCTCCTGCTCCGTTCCTGCGTCAAGTAACCGGCCTCGTGGAGGCGTTTAGACTTTTATTTGGTATTGTGAGGACAATATGCTTGTAATATTTGCTTCGAGATTTTGCGATTTCCTTCCTATTTGCTTTGCGTTCTGCGTCGGCAGGGCCCGGCCCCGCGCATACCTCAACCGCCATTGGGCCGACTGGAGACCAGGACAGACCAAGGAGTGAGGGGCTACGTGACCAGTTAGGCTCCTGAGTGTCGATGCTCAGGAGTCCCCCTTGACGCGCAAACAACATATAGGGAGAGTTCACTGGGATAGATTATTGTTCTACGTCGGCAGAGCCCGGCCCCGCTCATACCTCAACCGCTATTGGGCCGACAGGAGACCAGGACAGACCAAGGAGTGAGGGGCTACGTGACCAGTTAGGCTCCTGAGTCGCGATGCTCAGGAGTCCCCCTTGACTTCCAAACAATCCCGTACCCGCCCTCGCTGAGGCCTTGGGAGGGGCGCGCGATGCCCAGGTCCGTGGGACCTGGTTAGGTGGCGTGCGCTTGGGCGTGACCCGTGCGCAGCCCCCGTGCGTGGCTTTCCCGAGGTTAGGTGTTGCGGTAAGGCTGGGCACTAAGCTCTGGGCTCCTTGAGGTTGGCACGACCGTGGGGTCGCCCTCAGTTGTTTATCACCAGCGCGGAGCATAGTGCTTCCGCTTGTGCATGGGCATAGCCACTCCTCGGCAGTGTCATCAGCCAGCGCGGAGCATGGTGCTTCCACTTGGGCGTGGGATGGGGGCCCCCCTCCGGGAGGAGCCCCCGGGGCGTGTACAACCCCGCCCTGACACGTGGCTTGCATGGCAGGGCTGCGAGGTGTATCTGGCACTCGTGAGCCAGCGCGGGACTCACGAGGCCCTACCTCAAGGCGGGGTGCACCTGGTCTTGAGTCTTGGTGACTGTATGTTCCTGCAAGGCGGTTAGATGCAAGCACTCTACGTCCTCATATCCCGGCCCTCGAGCAAGCTCAGCCGCCGCTGGTATGCCAGGTCACGATGCCGTGGTCAAGGCCAGGGGGTGAGGGATAGAGAGCCAGTAAGGGCTCCTGAGTCGCGATGCTCAGGAGCTCCCCTTTTAACGTGCAAGTGGATTGCATAGGGTGAGCAGGCCCGCGGCGGGCGGCAACCGAGCAGGCGACGGCCGCTGGCGGGTTAAACATAGAGATCGGACCGACTTGGATAAATGCAGGAAGATACATGCCACTGGGTCTGGCCCGAGCGGCCTGGGGATGATGCAGCCTGAGGGGCGCCCCCAGCAAGGTAAGCTAAAGACTTAAGCAAAAGGGATACACGCTGCAGAGACGGACCCGTGCGGCCTGGGAATAATGCTGCCTGAGGGGCGCTCCCAGCTTAAATGAACTTGGAAGATGTCACCTGGTTCTGTAGACAAAGTAGAGTTGGTGTAGCTGAAGCCACGCGTTGAAGGGATGACTCCTCATGAGCCACCGGGAGCCTGAGTCTCGGGAGGCTCTGGGGGCTCAGGAGTTTCCCTAGAGAGCATCTCCATCTCCTCCTGAACGGCGTGGATCCTGGCCTCCTGAGACGCCAGGACCTGCTGTAAATTGCGCTGATGAGCCGACGCCACGCCCGGTAAGCCGAAGGGCATGCGAACGTAGCTGTGTGGTGGGCCCTCACAGCGGTCCACGCGTGATGGCCAGAAACGCTCCTGAGATGCGGCCCTCTTGAGCCCTGGGATCTCGACGCAGAGGCGCCACCCAACATCCTCGCCCGAATGGGGAGCTGCGCCCTGCGAGCGGCTGTGGCCGCGCATGGCTCTTGCTTCTTGCACTTCTTGGGTGGTCTTGGTGATGAACTCTTGGGTGGTAGGCGCTCCTCGCCTTGTGTTCCCCTGAGGGAAACGTGTCGCGAAGCACGCCTCCAAGTGGTGCCCAAGCGCCTCCCTCGTGAGGTCGGCAAGGTTTGAGGCCCTCTACAAGAGAGCCCCCGAGCCCTGCCTGAGGAGGGCGCCGGGCGCGCCTTCCTATGTGATGGATGGAGGCGCCCCTAGAACGGGCGTTGATCCTGTCGAGGCTCTTGACGCGGCGCCATCTCCTTGGGGTCCTGCACGGCGCGGCAACTTCTTCCTGGGGACGGTCTCCGGAGGGCCTTCACTTCTGCTGTCGGGGTCGTCGATTGCTGCGGCTTGAAAGGCACGCTCAAGAGAGCACACCGCATCCCTCTCTTCACACGGGACCATGATGATTCCTCCGCTTCCTGACATCTTGAGAACGTTGTAGCCGTGATGAATGACTGCCATGAACTTGGCCAGGGCCGGGTACCCGAGGATGGTGTTGTACGGCAGGTAGATATGCGCGACGTCAAAGTCGATGAGCTCGGTGCGGTAGTTGTCGCGCTTGCCGAAGGTGACGGGCAATCGGACTTGCCCTATCAGTGTGGTGGAACCATCAGTCACTCCTGAGAAAGGCTTGGTTGGCTGGAGCTGTTCATAGGGCACTTGAAGGTTATCGAACGTGTCGACGGACAGTACGTTGAGCCCTGCACCGCCGTCGATGAGAGTCTTGGTGACTTGCACATTGCTAATGACTGGGGAGCACAGCATAGGGAGTGCGCCTGCGGTGGCCGCGCACTTGAGCTGGTCTGCCGAGTTGAAGGTGATGGCACATTGGGACCACCTGAGTGGGCGTGTGGCCTCGAGCTTGGGGAGCGCGGCGTTCACCTCGCGAGCGAACTTTTTGAATATGCGCTCAGAGGCTGGGGCTTGTGCACCGCCCAAGATGCAAGCGATCGCACGCGCTCCTGGAAGCCCCCAGCCCCCTCGTCCTGGTGGTGGTCGTTGTTCCTTCTTGGTGGCGGCAGCGGGGGAAGACCGGTGTTACCCTGGGGGAGATCCTCACGTGGCAGGTCTCTCCAGGCGCCCTCGCGAGGTTGGTCCTGCCAGCGGTCCTCACGAGGCCGATCACGCCACTCCTGGCGCGGGCCACGGTCATCCCAACGTCCGCCTCCACGTCCTCCTCCGCGGCCGTAGCCCCGGTCGTTGCGCTCGGGGCGTCGACCGTAGCGTCCTTCTCGTATGGCTCTGAGCTCTTGACAGTCGCCTGTGTCGTGGGTGTTCAGGTTGTGAAAGGCGCAGAACGGTCGGCCGTTCTTGGATGAGTTAGGCTGATCTCTACCTCGCTTGGTGTCGGGCTCCGCTGCGAGCACCACTGCCTCTTTGCGCTTCACGTCCTTGGCCTTGGTCTTCTTTTCTTCCACTCCTGCCGCTGGCAGCTCGAGGAGAGAGAGACGCCCTTCCTCAGCTCTAGCGCACTTGGTCGCCAGGTTGAACAGCTCCTGAGAGGTGCAGAGCTCCTCGTGGATAGCCAGCTCTTCCTTCATCTTGACATCACGGACGCCGTCGGAGAACGCGGAGATGATGGCCTCGTCCGTGACCTCGGGGATCTTGAGGCGGGTGTTGTTGAAGCGCTGGATGTACTTCTGGAGGGTTTCTCCTGGCTGTTGCTTGATGCGGCGCAGGTCACCCGCGGCCGGTGGGCGGTCGCGAGTGCCCTGGAAGTTGGCGATGAAGCGGCCGCGCATCTCGTCACAGGAGGAGATCGAGCCGTGCTGCAGGTTCAGGAGCCAAGAGCGGGCCCCATCCTTGAGAGCCATGGGAAACCAGTTTGCCATGACTTTTTCGTCGCCATTGGCTGCTTCAATGCTCAGCTCGTAGAGCTGCAGGAACTCCGCGGGGTCCACGGTGTCGTCGTATCGAGGAGGCAGGTCTGGCTTGAACTTGTCTGGCCAGGCGACGCTACGCAGCTTGGGAGTGAAGGCGCGGCAGCCGGCTATGGTTTCCGGTGCCCGCTTTGGGGGTGGAGCTTGGTCTTGACGGGGTTCGCGCTGTGCCGCTGCGGGCGGTGCACAGTCTTGACGAGGTGGCGCGGGGAGTGCCAGCGCGGCTTCTCGCAACCGCGGGATTTCTTGGCTTTCTTCACGCGCGTGCGCGGGCGCGGTGCATCAGGCCACAGAGGTGCGCGCCTTGGTGCCAAGGCACAGTCTTGGGGGTGAGGTGGTGGAGGCACGCCATGAGCCCCGTCGCCCGTGTCTGGTTGAGGAGGAGGCAGAGAGTTGGACGGCGCTGGAGAGCCCCCTGCGGCGCGGACGAGTTCGGCGACGCGGTCGAGCCACTCCTCGTAGACGTCGTCGACAAGGCGGTAGCGCAAGAGCTCGTTCGCCATGATGAGCGCGGCTCGTGCCTCCATGGGAGCGTGGTGCATGCGGGGCAAAGAACCAGCAGGGGTGAGAGACGGAGTAGCGGTGCGGCCATCCTGCCGCACCGAAGGATGTAGCGAGGACGCCTGCTGCTCGTTCCCCGCCGGGCCGGTGGCAGTGTTGGCGACGGGAGACGGAGAACGACGAGGTGGCCCGCCTACAGGAGCCGTCCGAGCGACGCGGGCGGAGAGGGCAGCCATGGAAACGACGGAGCGACGGAGCAACGAACTGATGGAAGGGAAACCACGGCGCACCCCTACCTGGCGCGCAAAATGTCGGATGTGGGGTTCCGGCAAACCCTTAAGGTTCGAACACTGGGGTGCGCGCGAAGTCTTTCCCTCCTACCGATCTACGCTCTAGCTCGCTAAGTTCTTGCGGACGAACTCGACAAACTCACAACACAGAAAGAGACACGAGGTTTATACTGGTTCGGGCCACCGTTGTGGTGTAATACCCTACTCCAGGGTGGTGGTGGCCTCTTGGGCTGATGATGAACAGTACAAGAGAAGAACAGCCTCCCGAGGTTGAGGTGTTCTTGTGCGTCTGAACTTGTGGTGTGAGGAGTTGATGAACTGCTCTCCCCCCACTAATGTGGTGGCTAGTCCTATTTATAGAGGCCCTAGTCCTCTTCCCAAATGTTTAGCGGGAAGGGAGCCAACAACGGCGGGCAAATTTGAAGGGGGACAGCTAGTACAAGCTATCCTGACAAAAGCGGTCTTCGCCTGTGAAAGGCCCTGGCGTGACGCCGTCTTGGGCTCCATGATGACCTCTGCCTTGCCATCCTCCTGGTCTTGGTCTTGTTGCACCAATATGGCAACCTTTGCCTGATGCCTCGGTACTCGTCGTCCACGCTTGCCTCCTTAGCACCAAAGAGGAAATGAGGACGCTGCGCGCACTGGCACCCGCCTGGCACCATTCGTCATGGCTTACGTCACAAGTCCCTCGTGAGGTTTGCCCCGCCTTGATATCTCCGCTCCTCGTGAGGCCGCCTGACTAGGCCACTCCAGAGGAAGTCTTGTGCCGTCCGCCTCGCGAGGCTTGGACCCTCGTGAGGGTTTTGGATGCCTTACTGATGAAGATGGACCGTACGGCCCGCTGCCTAGCCACGCTATGGGCTGCAGGCAGGCAAGTCTGGGGACCCCCGTTCCCAGAACGCCGACAATAAGTATGTGAGTTCTTTATGACTAATGTTGAGTCCATGGATTATACGCACTCTCACCCTTCCACCATTGCTAGCCTCTCTAGTACCGCGCAACTTTCGCCGGTGCATTAAACCCACCATATACCTTCCTCAAAACAGCCACCATACCTACCTATTATGACATTTCCATAGCCATTCCGAGATATATTGCCATGCAACTTCCACCGTTCCGTTTTATCTTCCTCAAACCAGCCACTGTTCCATTCTGGAGAGAGAGACGCCTGGCTTGTGGGCTCCTCGTGAACCCCCCTGACTTGTTTCCGACGCCAAAAATTCCTATAAATATAGAAACCTCCAAAAGGAAACCTATATCGGAAGTTCCGCCGCCGTAAGCCTCTATAGCCACGAAAAATCAATTGGGAGCCCGTCCCGGCACCTTGCCAGAGTGGGAAACCATCACCGATGGCCATCTTCATCATGTCCGCGGTCTCCATGACGAGGAGGGAGTAGTTCACCCTCGGGGCTGAGGGTATGTACCAATAGCTTATGTGTTTGATCTCTCTCTCTCTCTCTCTCGTGTTCTTGATTTGGCACGATCTTGATGTATAACGAGCTTTGTTGCGATACTTGGATCATATGGTGTTTCTCCCCTCTACCTGCTTGTGATGAATTGAGTCTTTCTCTTTGAGGTTTTGTTATGTTGGATTGAGTATTGGATTTGAGAACACTTGATCTATGTCTTGCGATGGGATATCTGTGGTGACAATGGGATGTTCTATTAATTCACTTGATGTATGTTTTGGCACTCAACTCACGGATTCCCGAAGTGACATTGGGGTAATCTATAAATAGGGGTTGATGCACGTTTTCATCCTACGTTCTCGATAGAAACTTTGGAGTGATTCTTTGTTGCATCTTGAGAGATTGTTATGTGATCCAATTATGTTATCATTGTGGATATCTTTGCACTTGTGAAAGTATGAACCCTAGGCCTTGTTTTCAAGCATTGCAATACCGTTTTTGCTCACTTTTGTTACTAGTTACCTTGCTGTTTTTATATTTTCAGATTACAAAAACCTATATCAAGTATCCATATTACACTTGTATCACCATCTCTTCGCCAAACTAGTGCACCTATACAATTCACCATTGTATTGGGTGTGTTGGGGACACAAGAGACTCTTTATTATTTGGTTGCGGGGTTGTTTGAGAGAGACCATCTTCATCCTACGCCTCCCACGGATTGAGAAACCTTAGGTCATCCACTTGAGGGAAATTTGCTACTGTCCTACAAAACTCTGAGCTTGGAGGCCCAACACGAGTCTACAAGAAGAAAGGTTACGTAGTAGACATCAACCCATAATTCATTGGATCCCAACAAACACACTGCAGAAGAATATTAGATCGGATAGAACTCCAAGAAGATCGAGAAGAACATTGTATTGAAGATCACAAAGAGAGAAGAAGCCATTTGGCTACTAAGAGATAAGAAGCCATTTGGCTACTAGTTATGGACCCATAGGTCTGTGGTGAACTACTCATGCATCATCAGAAGGCAACAATGATGATGTAGAAGCTCTCCGTGACCGATTCCCCCTCCAGCAGAGTACCGAAAAGGGCTCTAGATGGGATCGCGGACGAACGAAAGTTTGCGGCGGGGAAAAAGTGTTTTGGGTAGCTCCATGGTGGGTTGGGAATATTTGTGAATTTAAAGAGGTGGAATTAGGTCAAGCGGAACTGTGTGGGACCCATGAGCTCAGGGGGGGCGCCATACCCTGTAAGGCACGTCCTATGAGCTCATGGATCTCTTGTAGGTTTTCTGGCCTCCTCCCAAACCTTCTAGGGTCCCTTCTGGTCTAGAAAAAATCATCGTGAAGTTTCATCGTGTTTGGGCTTCTTGGTATTGATTTTCTGAAAAGCCAAAAATAGGTACTGGCACTGGGCACCGGGGTAATAGGTTAGTCCCAAAAATGATGTAAAATAGCATAAACATGCATATAAATCATTCAAGATTGATAATATAATAGCACGAAACAATAAAAAAATTGTAAATATGCTGGAGATGTATCACTAAGCTATCGAATGAGTGGTCCTAAGTGGGGAGGCAAAAGGCTGTGGCGCTACAAGGTGCTTGAGACCTTGACAAGGGCTTAAAAGCTCGACAAGTGACTCAATCTCAGAATGCCAAGGTTGAGGAGATGTTGAAGGGCATGATTGCTAAATGCGATGTGCTTAAATCCTTGTGGGAGAAGGACACTATTGAGCTGGAACAACTCGCTGTGGAACGACGGGAGGCCATTGCCCTGGCTGACGCTGCAAAGGCGGAACTTTGTTAGGTGATAGATATTTCTGCCGGTAAGCCATATATAATGCACTCTGTCTTTGGTCCTGACACCCTCCCTAAGCTGACACGAAATTGGCGGCTCTCAATGGAGTTACTGGATCTGCCATGCAGCATAAGGGACGCATGCCAGCATTAAAATGATCACGAAGAAACTTTTGATGAGAAGGCGTTCTGGATGCAGTTCCAGGAGTCGTCGAGCTCTCCACTCCTCGACAATCAGATGAAGTAGTGGTTCGAGATTCAACAAGCAGTCATCTGCACTAGATGGTGTATGCAATGTGCTATGGCCGAACTCTCCCTTGCCGACCAGCTTTTTTGGGCTTGTGTAGCGCCTTCGAACTGCCATGGCTCGAACCGAGCTGTGCAAGCGGTCAATGTGTATGGAGGGCGCCCGTGAAGGAAATATGCCCTAGAGGCAATAATAAATTTGTTATTTTTATTTCCTTATATCATGATAAATGTTTATTATTCATGTTAGAATTGTATTAACCGGAAACTTAGTACATGTGTGAATACATAGACATACAGAGTGTGACTAGTATGCCTCTACTTGACTAGCTCGTTGAATCAAATATGGTTAAGTTTCTTAGCCATAGACATGAGTTATCATTTGATTAACGGGATCACATCATTAGAGAATGATGTGATTGACTTGACCCATTCCGTTAGCTTAGCACTTGATCATTTAGTATATTGCTATTGCTTTCTTCATGACTTATACATGTTCCTATGTCTATGAGATTCTGCAACTCCCGAATACCGGAGGAACACTTAGTGTGCTACCAAATGTCACAACGTAACTGGGTGATTATAAAGGTGCTCTGCAGTTGTCTCCAATGGTACTTGTTGAGTTGGTATAGACCGAGATTAGGATTTGTCACTCCGTTTAACGGAGAGGTATCTGTGGGCCCTCTCGGTAAGGCACATCACTATAAGCCTTGCAAGCAATGTGACTAATGAGTTAGTTGCGGGATGACGCATTACGGAACGAGTAAAGAGTCTTTCCGGTAACGAGATTGAACTAGGTATTGAGATACCGCCGATCGAATCTCGGGCAAGTAACATACCGATGACAAAGGGAACAACGTATATCGTTATGCGGTTTTGACCGATAAAGATCTACGTAGAATATGTGGGAGCCAATATGAACATCCAGGTTCCGCTAGTGGTTATTGACCGGAGACGTGTCTTGGTCATGTCTACATAGTTCTCGAACCCTTAGCCTCCACATGCTTAACGTTCGGTGACGATCGATATTATGAGTTTATGTGTTTTGATGTACCGAAGATAGTTTGGAGTCCCGGATATGATCACGAAAATGATGAGGAGTCTCGAAATGGTCGAGACATAAAGATTGATATATTGGATGACTATATTCAGACACCGGATGAGTTCCGGGGGTCACCGGATAATTATCGGAGTGCCGGGGAGTTATCGGAACCCCCGGGGGGACTAATGGGCCAACATGGGCCTTGTGTGAGAGAGAGGAGGGGGCCATAGGGCTTGCTGCGCGCCCCCCCTTGAGGAGTCCGAATTGGACAAGGAGGGGGGTCGTCCCTCTCTCCCTCTCCTTCCTTCCCCCTTCCTCCTCCTAGTTGGACTAGGAAAGGGGGAGTCCTAATCCTACTAGGAGGAGGACTCCCCCTCCTTGGCGCGCCCCAAGGGCCGGCCGGCCCGCCCCTTGATCCTTTATATACGGGGGCAGGGGGGCACCCTAGAAAACAACAGACATTGTCTTAGCCGTCTGCGGTGCCCCCCTCCACCATAATCCACCTCGATCATATCGTTGCAGTGCTTAGGCGAAGCCCTGTGCCGGTAGCTTCATCATCACCGTCATCATGCCGTCGTGCTGACAAAGCTCTCCCTCGACACTCACCTGGATCGAGAGTTCGTGGGACGTCACCGAGCCGAACATGTGTAGATCGCGGAGGTGCCGTACTTTTGGTCCTAGGATCGGTCGGATCGTGAAGACGTACGACTACATCAACCGCGTTGTCATATCGCTTCCGCTTACGGTCTACGAGGGTACGTGACCTACACTCTTCCCTCTTGTTGGTATGCATCACCATGATCTTGCGTGTGCGTAGGAAGTTTTTGGAAATTACTGCATTCCCCAACAGTGGCATCCGAGCCAGGTTTATGCGTAGATGGTTATATGCACGAGTAGAACACAAGTGAGTTGTGGGCGATAATAGTCATACTGCTTACCAGCATGTCATAGTTTGTTTCGGCGGTATTGTTGGATGAAGTGGCCCGGACCGACATTACGCATACGCTTACGCGAGACTGGTTCTACCGACGTGCTTCGCACACAGGTGGCTGGCGGGTGTCAGTTTCTCCAACTTTAGTTGAATCGAGTGTGGCTACGCCCGGTCCTTGTTGAAGGTTAAAATACCACCTACCTGACGAAAAATCGTTGTGGTTTTGATGCGTAGGTAAGAACGGTTCTTGCTCAGCCCGTAGCAGCCACATAAAACTTGCAACAACAAAATAGAGGACGTCTAACTTGTTTTTGCAGGGCATGTTGTGATGTGATATGGTCAATACATGATGCTAAATTTTATTGTATGAGATGATCATGTTTTGTAACGGAGTTATCGGTAACTGGCAGGAGCCATATGGTTGTCGCTTTATTGTATGAAATGCAATTGCCATGTAATTGCTTTAGTTTATCACTAAGCGGTAGCGATAGTCGTAGAAGCAATAGTTGGCGAGACGACAGCGATGCTTCGATGGAGATCAAGGTGTCAAGCCGGTGACGATGGTGATCATTAATATGCTTTAGAGATGGAGATCAAAGGCACAAGATGATGATGGCCATATCATATCACTTATATTGATTGCATGTGGTATTTATCTTTTATGCATCTTATTATTCTTAGTTCGGCGGTAGCATTATAAGATGATCTCTCACTAAATTTCAAGGTACAAGTGTTCTCCCTGAGTATGCACCGTTGCAAAAGTTCGTCGTGCCGAGACGCCACGTGATGATCGGGTGTGATAAGCTCTATGTTCACATACAATCGGTGCAAGCAAGTTTTGTACACGCAGAATACTCGGATTAAACTTGACGAGCCTAGCATATGCAGATATGGCCTCGGAACACTGAGACCGAAAGGTCGAGCGTGAATCATATAGTAGATATGATCAACATAGTGATGTTCACCATTGAAAACTACTCCATCTCACGTGATGATCGGACATGGTTTAGTTGATTTGGATCACGTGATCACTTAGATGATTAGAGGGATGTCTATCTAAGTGGTAGTTCTTAAGTAATTTTAATTAATTGAAATTTAATTTATCATGAACTTAGTACCTGATAGTATTTTGCATGTCTATGTTGTTGTAGATAGATGGCCATTGAATTTTATTGCGTTCCTAGAGAAAGCAAAGTTGAAAGATGATGGTAGCAACTACATGGACTGGGTTTGTAACTTGAGGATTATCATCATTGCTGCATAGAAGAATTACGTCCTGGAAGCACCGCTAGGTGCTAAACCCGCTGCAGGAGCAACACCAGATGTTATGAACGTGTGGCAGAGCAAAGCTGATGACTACTCGATAGTTCAGTGTGCCATGCTTTACGGCTTAGAACTGGGACTTCAACAACGTTTTGAACGTCATGGAGCATATGAGATGTTCCAGGAATCGAAGTTAATATTTCAAGCAAATGCCCGGATTGTGAGATATGAAGTCTCCAATAAATTCTACAGCTACAAGATGGAGGAGAATAGTTCTATCAGTGAGCATATACTCAAAATGTCTGGGTATAACAATCACTTGATTCAACTGGGAGTTAATCTTCCTGATGATAGTGTCATTGACAGAATTCTTGAATCACTACCACCAAGCTACAAGAGCTTCGTGATGAACTATAATATGCAAGGGATGGATAAGACAATTCCCGAGCTCTTCGCGATACTAAAGGCTGCAGAGGTAGAAATCAAGAAGGAGCATCAAGTGTTGATGGTCAACAAGACCACTAGTTTCAAGAAAAAAGGTACAGGGAAGAAGGGGAACTTGAAGAAGAATGGAAAGCAAGTTGCTACTCAAGTGAAGAAGCCCAAGTCTGGACCTAAGCCTGAAACTGAGTGCTTCTACTGCAAAGTGACTGGTCACTGGAAGCGGAACTGCCCCAAGTATTTGTGGATAAGAAGGATGTCAAGGTGAACAAAGGTATATGTGATATACATGTTATTGATGTGTACCTTACTAATGTTCGCAGTAGTACCTGGGTATTTGATACTGGTTCTGTTGCTAATATTTGCAACTCGAAACAGGGACTACGGATTAAGCAAAGATTGGCTAAGGACGAGGTGACGATGCACGTGGGAAATGGTTCCAAAGTCGATGTGATCGCCGTCGGCATGCTACCTCTACATCTACCTTTGGGATTAGTTTTAGACCTGAATAATTGTTATTTGGTGCCAGCGTTAAGCATGAACATTATATCTGGATCTTGATTGATGCGAGACGGTAATTCATTTAAATCAGAGAATAATGGTTGTTCGGTTTATATGAGTAATATCTTTTATGGTCATGCACCCTTGAAGAGTGGTCTATTTTTGTTGAATCTCGACAGTAGTGATACACATATTCATAATATTGAAGCCAAAAGATGCAGAGTGGATAATGATAGTGCAACTTATTTATGGCACTGCCGTTTGGATCATATTGGTGTAAAGCGCATGAAGAAACTCCATTCTGATGGACTTTTGGAATCGCTTGATTATGAATCACTTGGTACTTGCGAACCATGCCTCATGGGCAAGATGACTAAAACGCCATTCTCTGGAACAATGGAGCGAGCAACAGATTTGTTGGAAATCATACATACTGATGTATGTGGTCCGATGAATGTTGAGGCTCGCGACGGGTATCATTATTTTCTCACCTTCACAGATGATTTGAGCAGATATGGGTATATCTACTTGATGAAGCATAAGTCTGAAACATTTGAAAAGTTCAAAGAATTTCAGAGTGAAGTGGAAAATCATCGTAACAAGAAAATAAAGTTTCTACGATCTGATTGTGGAGGAGAATATTTGAGTTACGAGTTTGGTCTTCATTTGAAACAATGCAGAATAGTTTCACAACTCACGCCACCCGGGACACCACAGCGTAATGGTGTGTCCGAATGTCCTAACCGCACTTTATTAGATATGGTGCGATCTATTATGTCTCTTACTGATTTACCGCTATCGTTTTGGGGTTATGCTTTAGAGACGGCTGCATTCATGTTAAATAGGGCACCATCTAAATCCATTGAGATGACACCTTATGAATTGTGGTTTGGCAAGAAACCCAAGTTGTCATTTCTTAAAGTTTGGGGCTGCGATGCTTATGTGAAAAAGCTTCAACCTGATAAGCTCGAACCCAAATCGGAGAAATGTGTCTTCATAGGATACCCAAAGGAGACTGTTGGGTACACCTTCTATCACAGATCCGGAGGCAAGACATTCGTTGCTAAGAATGGATCCTGTCTAGAGAAGGAGTTTCTCTCAAAAGAAGAGAGTGGGAGGAAAGTAGAACTTGATGAGGTAACTGTACTTGCTCCCTTATTGGAAAGTAGTTCATCACAGAAATCTGTTCCTGTGACTCCTACACCAATTAGTGAGGAAGCTAATGATGATGATCATGTAACTTCATGTCAAGTTACTACCGAACCTTGTAGGTCAACCAGAGTAAGATCCGCACCTGAGTGGTACGGTAATCCTGTTCTGGAGGTCATGTTACTTGACCATGACAAACCTACGAACTATGAGGAAGCGATGATTGATGACCCACAAGTATAGGGGATCTATCGTAGTCCTTTCGATAAGTAAGAGTGTCGAACCCAACGAGGAGTAGAAGGAAATGATAAGCGGTTCTCAACAAAGTATTCTCTGCAAGTACTGAAATAAGTGGTAACAGATAGTTTTGTGACAAGATAAATTGTAAAGAGCAACGAGTAACAAAAGTAAGTAAGGTGCAGCAAGGTGGCCCAATCCTTTTTTATAGCAAAGGACAAGCCGGAACAAACTCTTATAATAGGAAAAGCGCTCCCGACGACGCATGGGAATATCGTCAAGCTAGTTTTCATCACGTTCATATGATTCGCGTTCGGTACATTGATAATTTGATATGTGGGTGGACCGGTGCTTGGGTTCTGTTCTTACTTGAACAAGCATCCCACTTATGATTAACCTCTATTGCAAGCATCCGCAACTACAACAAAAGTATTAAGGTAAACCTAACCATAGCATGAAACATATGGATCCAAATCATCCCCTTACGAAGCAACGCATAAACTAGGGTTTAAGCTTCTGTCACTCTAGCAACCCATCATCTACTTATTACTTCCCAATGCCTTCCTCTAGGCCCAAATAATGGTGAAGTGTTATGTAGTCGACGTTCACATAACACCACTAGAGGCTAGACAACATACATCTTATCAAAATATCAAACGAATACCAAATTCACATGACTACTAATATCAAGACTTCTCCCTTGTCCTCAGGAACAAATGTAACTACTCACAAAGCATATTCATGTTCATAATCAGAGGGGTAATGATATGCATATAGGATCTGAACATATGATCTTCCACCAAATAAACCAACTAGCATCAACTACAAGGAGTAATCAACACTACTAGCAACCTACTAGCACCAATCCCGAACTTTGAGACAAGAATTGGATACAAGAGATGAACTAGGGTTTGGAGATGAGATGGTGCTGGTGAAGATGTTGATGGAGATTGCCCTCTCCCGATGAGAGGAGCGTTGGTGATGACGATGGTGATGATTTCCCCCTCCCGGAGGAAAGTATCCCCGGCAGAAGAGCTCTGCCGGAGCTCTAGATTGGTTCCGCCAAGGTTCCGCCTCGTGGCGGCGGAGTTTCGTCCCGAAAGGTTCCTTCTTATTTTTTTCTCATCGAAACACTTCATATAGCAGAAGATGGACGTCGGAGACCCACCAGGGGGCCCACGAGGTAGGGGGCGCGCCCCCACCCTCGTGAGCAGGGTGTGGGCCCCCTGGACTTCATCTTTGGCGAGGATTTTTCTTTATTTATTTTAAGATGTTCCGTGGAGTTTCAGGACTTTTGGAGTTGCGCAGAATAGGTCTCTAATATTTGCTCCTTTTCCAGCCCAGAATTCCAGCTGCCTGCATTCTCCCTCCTTATGTAAACCTTGTAAAATAAGAGAGAATAGCCATAAGTATTGTGACATAAAGTGAAATAACAGCCCATAATGCAATAAATATTGATATAAAAGCATGACGCAAAATGGACGTATCAACTCCCCCAAGCTTAGACCTCGCTTGTCCTCAAGTGAAAAGCCGATAACAATAAAGATGTCCTCATGTTTAGAGGTAGAGGCGTCGATAAAAATAAAATACGGACATGAAGGCATCATGATTATTCTCATAACAACAACATATATAGATTTTGTCATATGATTACTTATATTCAAGTGATGATCTATTCACAATGCAAAAGTATGAATCATAAACCTTATTGGGCTCCAACAAACTATAATCTCAGTCATTGAAGAAATTACAATTTATCATAACATCGGAAAGAGTCTATGTCAGAGCTTAAAAGCAAGTCCACATACTCAACTATCATCTAGTCCTCCATAGTTGCTAACACTCACGCAATATTTGTGGTTACGGAGTTTTAATCGGACACAGAGAAAGATAGGGGCTTATAGTTTTGCCCCACAACCTTTTACCTCAAGGGTAATGTCAACAATAATGGTTCATGCTCCCCTACATCCAATTAGATATATATATATCATGTTCTTTCCAACATGCTGAGCTTGCCAAAGGATAAAATGAAAAAGAAAAGGTGAAGATCACCATGACTCTTGCATAAGGTAGAAGATAATAATAAAAGATAGGCCCTTCGCAGAGGGAAGCAGAGGTTGCCATGCGCTTTTATGGTTGGATGCACAAAATCTCAATGTGAAAGAATGTCACTTTATATTGCCCCTTGTGATATGAACCTTTATTATGCAGTCCGTCGCTTTTATTACTTTCACATCACAAGATCGTATAAAGCTTATTTCTCCCACACCAATCAATCATACATATTTAGAGCAAATTTTTATTGCTTTGCACCGATGACAACTTACTTGAAGGATCTTTCTCAATCCATAGGTAGATATGGTGGACTCTCATGGCAAAACTGGTTTAAGGGTATTTGGAAGCACAATTAGTATTTCTACTTGGTGCTGAGAATTTGGCTAGCATGAGGGGGAAGGGCAAGCTCAACAAGTTAGAGGATCCATGACAACATACTTTATCTCAGATATAAGAAAGACATAACTCATTACGTTGTCTTCCTTGTCCAACATCAACTCTTTAGCATGTCATATCTTAATGAGTGCTCCCAATCATAAAAGATGTCAATGATAATATATCTATATGCGAAACCTCTCTTTCCTTATTACTTCATATTAATTGCAACGATGACCAAAGCTATGTATGCCAACTCCCAACAACTTTTAATCATCATACTCTTTCTATGTGATGTCTTTACTCTCAATAAGATCAATATGAACTCTTTGTTTCTTTTTGTTCTTTTTCTATTTTCTTTTATTCACCCAAGATGATGGCAAAATAGTCAAGCCCTTGAATCAACACTAATCTTTATTATATATAGCTCACGGACTCAATTACAAAGAGAGATCATAAAGCAGAACTCGAAACTAGATCATGCCATAAACTTTACTCTACTAGATCAAGATACTACTAATAGGATCGAACTAAGAAAAAGGTAAAGATAGGAGTTGTGATTGTGATACGATACCGGGGCACCTCCCCCAAGCTTGGCAGTTGCCAAGGGGAGTGCCCATACCCATGTGATTATGTCTCCTTTGTTGTTGGAGAAGGTGGAGGTGTTGTTGATGATGCGGGCTTTGCGTCCATCTTCCAAGGCATAGGTTCACCATCATATAAGGATGATCGAGTCTCCGGGATCCTCAAATCTGCAACCAAAATCATCCTTTTGAATCTATATTCATACTCACAGTTTTGGTTTTGCAGGTCATATATTTGGGCTTGGAGGTGCTCGATCTTCTCATGAAGCTTGAAGATGGCATCCCCGATGTTGTCAGCATCCAACTTGTGGTTGCTAGTGAACTCCGCGATCATCATATGGTTGGAGTTGAGTCCACGCTCCACCATCCCTTGGCACTTGAAAACTTGATGCTCCACAGCTTCGAGCCTCGTCTCCATGCTTCCGGTCCCCTTTGGTCCCTCTTCATCGCGGATGTGCAGCAACCCATCATGCAACTCAATGGTTTGAGGATGTCGCAACACCTCCGCGAGGTAGGGGTTGATGATCTTCTCGAAGAACTTGTCCTTGGAAGCGCTTGGGGACATCATGATAACCTAGATCTGTCAGAAAAACAGCTCGAAACAAGAACAGAGGAGATTTGCGTGATACGGGAGTCAAAACCTTCGGGAGACTATATAGTGAATTTTTACCGACCAAACTACGTATCGTGCAAGAAAACGGAGTCCGGAGGGCACACGAGGTGCTCACGAGGTAGGGGGGCGCGCCCAAAGGGGTAGGGCGCGCCCACCACCCTCGTGGGGCCCTCGTGTCCTTCCAAGACTGCTACTTATTTTTCTATTTTTATAAATATTCCAAAATGGAGAAATATTGCCTTAAAAATTGTTTTGGAGTCGGTTTACTTACCGTACCACATGCCTATTCCTTTTCGGAGTCTGAAACAGTCTGGAAAGTGTCCCTTATGTATTCCTCCGGGGTTACGGTTTCAATAATATTGGTTTCAATATTTATGGGGTTACCTGAGATATAATGTTTGATTCTTTGACCGTTTACCACCTTCGGATTTGTGCCTTCGAAGTTGTTGATTTTTATGGCACCGGAACGATAGACCTCCTCGATAACATAGGGGCCTTCCCATTTAGAGAGAAGTTTTCCTGCAAAAAACCTTAAACGAGAGTTGTATAGCAATACATAATCAACTACATTAAACTCACGCTTTTGTATCCTTTTGTCATGCCATCTTTTAACTTTTTCTTTAAACAACTTGGCATTTTCATAAGCTTGGGTTCTCCATTCATCAAGTGAGCTAATATCAAATAACCTCTTCTCACCGGCAAGTTTGAAATCATAGTTGAGCTCTTTAATAGCCCAATATGCCTTATGTTCTAGTTCGAGAGGTAAGTGACATGCTTTTCCATAGACCATTTTATATGGAGACATTCCCATAGGATTTTTGTATGCAGTTCTATAAGCCCATAATGCATCATCAAGTTTCTTGGACCAATTATTTCTAGACCTATTAACAGTCTTTTGCAAAATTAATTTGAGCTCTCTATTGCTCAATTCTACTTGACCACTAGACTGTGGGTGATAAGGAGATGCAATTCTATGATTAACATCATACTTAGCAAGCATTTTACGGAAAGCACCATGAATAAAGTGTGAACGACCATCAGTCATTAAATATCTAGGGACTCCAAACCTCGGAAAAATAACTTCCTTAAGCATTTTAATAGAAGTGTTATGATCAGCACTACTAGTTGGAATAGCTTCTACCCACTTAGTAATGTAATCAACAGCCACTAGAATATGTGTGTATCCATTAGAGGCAGGATAAGGTCCCATATAATCAAAGCCCCAAACATCAAAGGGTTCAATAACAAGAGAATAATTCATAGGCATTTCTTGACGTCTACTAATATTACCAATTCTTTGACATTCATCACAAGACAAGACAAACTTACAGGCATCCTTGAAGAGAGTAGGCCAATAAAAACCAGATTGCAATACCTTATGTGCAGTTCTGTCTCCAGCGTGGTGTCCTCCATAAGATTCGGAGTGATACTTGCGTAGGATCTGTTCCTGTTCATGCTCAGGTACACAACGTCTAATAACACCATCTACTCCTTTATAAAGATGTGGGTCATCCCAAAAGTAATGTCTCAAATCATAGAAAAACTTTTACTTTTGTTGGTATGTGAAGCTAGGTGGTATAAACTTAGCAACAATATAATTAGCATAATCAGCATACCATGGAGTACTACGAGAAGTACTTATAACATTTAATTGTTCATCAGGAAAGTTATCATTAATAGGTAGTGGGTCATCAAGAACATTCTCTAACCTAGACAAGTTGTCTGCAACGGGGTTCTCAGCTCCTTTTCTATCAACAATATGCAAATCAAATTCTTGTAGCAGGAGAACCCATCTGATGAGTCTAGGTTTAGCATCTTTATTTTCCATAAGATATTTAATAGCAGCGTGATTAGTGTGAATAGTTACTTTAGAATCAACAATATAAGGTCTGAACTTATCACAAGCGAATACAACAGCTAAAAGTTCTTTTTCAGTAGTAGCATAGTTTCTCTGAGCATTATCTAGAGTCTTACTAGCATAATGGATAACATTTAATTTCTTATCAACTCTTTTCCCTAGAACAACACCTACAGGATAATCACTAGCATCACACATAATTTCAAAGGGTAAATTCCAATCAGGTGGCTGAACAACAGGTGCAGAGACTAATGCTTTCTTAAGTGTTTCAAATGCTTCTACACAATCATCATCAAATACAAATGGTACATCTTTTTGTAATAAATTAGTCAGAGGCCGAGAATTTTTTGAGAAGTCCTTAATGAACCTCCTATAAAATCTTGCGTGACCAAGGAAACTTCTTATACCTTTGATGTCCTTGGGACATGGCATCTTTTCAATAGCATCAACCTTGGCTTTATCAACTTCAATACCTCTTTCAGAAACTTTATGCCCCAAGACAATACCTTCATTAACCATAAAGTGGCACTTTTCCCAATTCAAGACAAGATTAGTTTCTTCACATCTCTGCAAAACTCGATCAAGATTGCTCAAGCAATCATCAAAAGAGGAACCATAGACGGAAAAGTCGTCCATGAAAACCTCACAAATCTTTTCACAAAAGTCAGAGAATATAGCCATCATGCATCTTTGAAAGGTAGCAGGTGCATTACATAAACCAAAAGGCATACGTCTATAAGCAAAAGTACCAAAAGGGCATGTAAAAGTAGTCTTTGGTTGATCTCTAGCCAACACAGGTATTTGAGAGAAACCAGAATAACCATCTAGAAAGCACTAATGTGTATGTTTGCATAATCTTTCTAGCATTTGATCGATAAAGGTAAGGGGTAATGATCTTTCTTAGTAGTTTTATTTAATTTACGGAAATCAATTACCATCCTATAACCTGTGATAATTCTTTGCAGAATCAATTCATCTTTATCATTAGGAACAACAGTAATACCTCCCTTCTTAGGGACACAATGGACAGGACTTACCCACTGACTATCAGCAACGGGATAAATTATACCTGCCTCCAGAAGCTTGAGTATTTCTTTTCTTACCACTTCTTTCATTTTAGGATTCAGACGTCTTTGAGGATCACGAACTGGTTTGGCATCTGCTTCCAAATTTATTTTATGTTGACATAGAGTGGGACTAATGCCCTTAAGATCATCAAGAGTATATCCAATAGCGGCACGATGCTTCCTCAGAGTTTTCAATAATCTTTCTTCTTCATGCTCTGAAAGGTTAGCACTAATAATAACATGATATATCTTCTTTTCATCAAGATAAGCATATTTAAGATTATCAGGTAACGGTTTAAGCTCAAACACGGGATCACCCTTGGGTGGAGGAGGATCCCCTAAAATTTCAACAGGCAAATTGTGTTGCAGAATAGGTTCCTGTTTAAAGAATACTTCATCTATTTCCCTTCTTTCATTCATGAACATATCATTTTCATGGTCTAGCAAATAATGTTCTAAAGGATTGCTAGGAGGTACGGCAATAGAAGCAAGACCAATAATCTCATCCTTACTAGGTAATTCTTCCTCACGATGTTGTTTACTAAATTTAGAGAAATTAAACTCATGAACCATATCATCCAAGCCAATAGTAACAACATTCTTTTCGCAGTCTATCTTAGCATTAACAGTGTTCAAGAAGGGTCTACCAAATATAATGGGACAAAAGCTATCTTGCGGAGAACTAAGAACAAGAAAATCAGCGGGGTATTTAGTTTTCCCACACAAGACTTCAACATCTCTAACAATCCCAATTGGTGAAATAGTATCTCTATTGGCAAGTTTAATTGTGACATCGATACCTTCTAACTCAGCAGGTGCAATTTCATTCTTAATTTCTTCGTATAAAGTATGCGGTATAACACTAGCACTCGCACCCATATCACATAAGCCATGATAACAATGATCTCCTATTTTAACAGAAATAACAGGCACGCCTACCACAGGTCTATGTTTATCTTTAGCACAAGGTTCAGCAATTCTAGCAGATTCACCTTCGAACTGAATAACATGCCCATCAATATTATCAGACAAGAGATCTTTAACAATAGCAATATTATGTTCTACTTTAACTTGCTCAGGAGGTGTATAAGTTCTAATATTGCTTTTACGAACAACAGTTGAAGCTTTAGCATGATCCTTTACTCTAACAGGGAAAGGTGGTTTTTCAACATAAGCAGTAGGAACAATAGGATCATTATAAGTGACAGTCTTTTCTTCAACTTTAATAGGTGCATCTACTTTTACTTCTATGGGAGGATGATATTTAAACCACTTCTCCTTAGGGAGATCAACATAAGCAGCAAAAGATTCACAGAAAGAAGCTACTATCTCAGAGTCAAGTCCATATTTAGTGCTAAACTTACGGAAAATATCGGTGTCCATAAAAGATTTAACACAAGCAAACTTAGGTGTCATACCTGAATCCTTACCTTTGTCGAGGTCCCAATCTTCAGAGTTGCGTTTAATTCTATCCAATAAATCCCATTTGAATTCAATAGTCTTCATCATAAAAGAGCCAACACAAGAAGTATCGAGCATGGTGCTATTGTTTTTAGAAAGCCGAGTATAAAAACTTTGAATGATTATTCCTCTCAAGAGCTCATGATTGGGGCATGAATATAACATTGATTTAAGCCTCCCCCAAGCTTGAGCGATGTTTTCTCCTTCGCGAGGCCAGAAATTATATATATAATTGCGATCACGATGAACAAGATGCATAGGGTAATACTTTTGATGAAATTCCAACTTCAATCTTTTATAGTTCCATGATCTCATATCATCACATAGCCTATACCATATCAATGTGTCTCCCTTCAAAGATAAAGGGAAGACCTTCTTCTTAGCAACATCATCGGGTATACCTGCAAGCTTAAATAATCCACAAACCTCATCCACATATATTAAGTGCTCATCAGGATGCTTTGTTCCATCTCCTGTAAAAGGGTTAGCTAGCAGTCTTTCCATCATACCCGAAGGAAATTCAAAAGGAGTTTCATTTTCAATAGGTTCAATAGGTTGAGGAGCAACTCTTTGCTCTACTGGATGGGGTGAAGATACCCCGAACAAGCCCCTTAGAGAATTACTTTCCATAGTAACAAGTGACAGTAAATTTCAGCACACTATATAAATTTTTCCTTACCAAATTCCACCTACCAAAGGCGCTACACTCCCAGGCAACGGCGCCAGAAAAGAGTCTTGATGACCCACAAGTATAGGGGATCTATCGTAGTCCTTCCGATAAGTAAGAGTGTCGAACCCAACGAGGAGCAGAAGGAAATGATAAGTGGTTTTCAGCAAGGTATTCTCTGCAAGTACTGAAATAAGTGGTAACAGATAGTTTTGTGACAAGATAAATTGTAAAGAGCAACGAGTAACAAAAGTAAGTAAGGTGCAGCAAGGTGGCCCAATCCTTTTTTTTAGCAAAGGACAAGCCGGAACAAACTCTTATAATAGGAAAAGCGCTCCCGAGGACACATGGGAATATCGTCAAGCTAGTTTTCATCACGTTCATATGATTCGCGTTCGGTACTTTGATAATTTGATATGTGTGTGGACCGGTGCTTGGGTGCTGTTCTTACTTGAACAAGCATCCCACTTATGATTAACCTCTATTGCAAGCATCCACAACTACAACAAAAGTATTAAGGTAAACCTAACCATAGCATGAAACATATGGATCCAAATCATCCCCTTACGAAGCAACGCATAAACTAGGGTTTAAGCTTCTGTTACTCTAGCAACCCATCATCTACTTATTACTTCCCAATGCCTTCCTCTAGGCCCAAATAATGGTGAAGTGTTATGTAGTCAACGTTCACATAACACCACTAGAGGCTAGACAACATACATCTTATCAAAATATCAAACGAATACCAAATTCACATGACTACTAATAGCAAGACTTCTCCCTTGTCCTCAGGAACAAACATAACTACTCACAAAGAATATTCATGTTCATAATCAGAGGGGTAATGATATGCATATAGGATCTGAACATATGATCTACCACCAAATAAACCAACTAGCATCAACTACAAGGAGTAATCAACACTACTAGCAACCTACTAGCACCAATCCCGGACTTTGAGACAAGAATTGGGTACAAGAGATGAACTAGGGTTTGGAGATGAGATGGTGCTGGTGAAGATGTTGATGGAGATTGCCCTCTCCCGATGAGAGGAGCATTGGTGATGACGATGGTGATGATTTCCCCCTCCCGGAGGGAAGTATCCCCGGCAGAATAGCTCTGCCGGAGCTCTAGATTGGTTTCGCCAAGGTTCCGCCTCGTGGCGGCGGAGTTTCGTCCTGAAAGGTTCTTCTTATTTTTTTTCTCATCGAAAGACTTCATATAGCAAAAGATGGACGTCAGAGATCCACCAGGGGGCCCACGAGGTAGGGGGCATGCCCTAGGAGGGGGGCGCGCCCCCCACCCTCGTGAGCAGGGGTGGGACCCCTGGACTTCATCTTTGGCGAGGATTTTTATTTATTTATTTTAAGATGTTCCATGGAGTTTCATGACTTTTGGAGTTGCGCAGAATAGGTCTCTAATATTTGCTCCTTTTCCAGCCCAGAATTCTAGCTGCCGGCATTCTCCCTCCTTATGTAAACCTTGTAAAATAAGAGAGAATAGCCATAAGTATTGTGACGTAAAGTGAAATAACAGCCCATAATGCAATAAATATCGATATAAAAGCATGATGCAAAATGGACGTATCAATGATGAGCCCAGATTCCGCAAAATGGCTTGAGGCCATGAAATCTGAGATGGGATCCATCTATGAGAACAAAGTGTGGACTTTGGTTGACTTGCCCGATGATCGGCAAGCCACCGAGAATAAATGGATCTTCAAGAAGAAGACTGACGCTGACTGTAATGTTACTGTCTACAAAGCTCGATTTGTTGCAGAAGGTTTTCGACAAGTTCAAGGAGTTGACTACGATGAGACTTTCTCACCCGTAGCGATGCTTAAGTCCGTCCGAATCATGTTAGCAATTGCTGCATTTTATGATTATGAAATTTGGAAAATGGATGTAAAGACTACATTCATGATTGGATTTCTGGAAGAAGAGTTGTATATGATGCAACCTGAAGGTTTTATCGATCCAAAGGATGCTAACAAAGTGTGCAAGCTCCAGCGATCCATTTATGGACTGGTGCAAGCATCTCGGAGTTGGAATAAACGTTTTGATAGTGTGATCAAAGCATATGGTTTTATATAGACTTTTGGAGAAACCTGTATTTACAAGAAAGTGAGTGGGAGCTCTGTAGCATTTCTAATATTATATGTGGATGATATATTGTTGATTGGAAATGATATAGAATTTCTGGATAGCATAAAAGGATACTTGAATAAGAGTTTTTCAATGAAAGACCTCAGTGAAGCTACTTATATATTAGGCATCAAGATCTATAGAGATAGATCAAGACGCTTAATTGGACTTTCACAAAGCACATACCTTGATAAAGTTTTGAATAAGTTCAAAATGGATCAAGCAAAGAAAGGGTTCTTGCCTGCGTTACAAGGTGTGAAGTTGAGTCAGACTCAATGCCCGACCACTGTAAAAGATAGAGAGAAAATGAAGGTCATTCCCAATGCTTCAGCCATAGGTTCTATCATGTATGCAATGCTGTGTACCAGGCCTGATGTGTGCCTTGCTATTAGTTTAGCAGGGAGGTACCAAAGTAATCTAGGAGTGGATCACTAGACAGTGGTCAAGAACATCCTGAAATACCTGAAAAGGACTAAGGATATGTTTCTCGTTTATGGAGGTGACAAAGAGCTCGTCGTAAATGGTTACATTGATGCAAGCTATGACACTGATCCGGATGACTCTAAGTCACAAACCAGATACGTATTTATATTAAACGGTGGAGCTATCAGTTGGTGCAGTTCTAAGCAAAGCGTCGTGGCGGGATCTATGTGTGAAGCAGAGTACATAGCTGCTTCGGAAGCTGCAAATGAAGGAGTCTGGATGAAGGAGTGTAGGATCGAAAGTATGTCTAGAGGGGTGTGATTAGACTACTTGACCAAATAAAAATCTAGCCTTTTCCCAATTTTAGTTCTTGGCAGATTTTAGCAACTTTGGACAAGTCAAGCAATCTTAACACAATTCAAGCAAGCATGCAAAGAGTATATGAGCAGCGGAAAGTAAAGCATGCAACTTGCAAGAATGTAAAGGGAAGGGTTTGGAGGATTCAAACGCAATAGGAGACACGGATGTTTTTGTCGTGGTTCCAATAGGTGGTGCTATCGTACATCCACGTGACGGAGACTTCAACCCACGAAGGGTAATGGTTGCGCGAGTCCACGGAGGGCTCCACCCATGAAGGGTCCACGAAGAAGCAACCTTGTCTATCCCACCATGGTCATCGCCCATGAAGGATTTGCCTCACTAGCAGTAGATCTTCACGAAGTAGGCGATCTCCTTGCCCTTACAAACTCCTTGGTTCAACTCCACAATCTTGTCGAAGGCTCCCAAGTGACACCTAGCCAATCTAGGAGACACCACTCTCCAAGAAGTAACAAATGGTGTGTTGGTGATGAACTCCTTGCTCTTGTGCTTCAAATGATAGTCTCCCCAATACTCAACTCTCTCTCACAGGATTTGGATTTGGTGGAAAGAAGATTTGAGTGGAAAGCAACTTGGGGAAGGCTAGAGATCAAGATTCATATGGTAGGAATGGAATATCTCGGCCTCAACACAAGTGTAGGTGGTTCTCTCTCAGAAAATGCAAGTTGGAAGTGTAGGTTCGTTCTGATGGCTCTCTCCATGAATGAAGAGGAGGTGGAGGGGTATATATAGCCTCCACACAAAATCTAACCGTTACACACAACTTGCCAATCTCGGTGGAACCGAATTGATAAACTCGGTTAGACCGATTCAACAAATCTAGTGACTGATAGGATTTTCGGTGGGACCGGCATGCAACTCGGTAGGACCGATATGGTTAGGGTTAGGGCATAACGTAATCTCGGTGAGACCGATTACACAAACTCGGTGAGACGAATTTTCGTAATAAGCTAACCAGAGAGTTGGTCAGGTAAACTCGGTGGGACCGATTCGCTCATCTCGGTGAGACTGAAATGTTACGAAAGGAAACAGAGAGTTTACATTGCAATCTCGGTGGGACCGATCGCTCATCTCGGTGAGAACGAAACGTTACGAAGGGAAACAGAGAGATTACAATCCCATCTCGGTGAGACCGAGATCCCTATCAGTGAGACCGATTTGCCTAGGGTTTGTGGCAGTGGCTATGACATCTGAACTCGGTGGCGCCGGATAGAAAGAATCGGTGGGGCCGATTTTGACTTTTGGTTTAGGTCATATGTGGATGTGAGAAAGTAGTTGAGGGCTTTTGGAGCATATCACTAAGCACTTTGAGCAAGAGCCTTATTAAGCAACACCTCATCCCTCCTTGATAGTATTGGCTTTTCCTATAGACTCGATGTGATCTTGGATCATTAAAATAGAAAATGTAGAGTCTTGAGATTTGAGCTTGAGCCAATCATTTTGTCCTTAGCATTTTGAGGGATCCACTTTCCTCATCCATGCCATGCCAATCATTGAGCTTTCCTAAAATATTAATCTTGAAATAGCATTAGCTCAATGAGCTATATGTTGTTAGGAATTACCAAAACCAACTAGGGATAGTTGCACTTTCAATCTCCCCCTTTTTGGTAATTGATGACAACATATAAATCAAAGCTTCGACAAATGATAATAAGAGTGAAAAACATTGTCGCTTTGAGAAGTATGTCAAAAGCAAGAGCTCCCCCTAAATTTGTGCATAGTTTAAGATTTGCTTTGGACTGCAAATGCACAATGAGTTAGGATCATGGGTTACTCTTCCATGTCACATACATCTTGGTGGAGTGCTCAAAATGACAATAATTAAATACATGCACTCATCACCAAGCAAAGTGAATGATCATATGGGGATATAAAAGGATAATGTTATCCAACAAGCATTAAGGTAGCATATGATCAAACACATGATCATCCAAGTATCACACAAAAGCATAAAGTATCTCAAACAAGAAAATAACTAAGTTCAACCACCAAAAACAAGAGAGAACAAAGAGCAACACTCTCTCTCGAAGCCTATGATCTATACATTTTCTCCCCCTTTGGCAACAAGTTACCAAAAAGTTCATACAAAATGCATAGTGCTAGATCGACTCTCAGGCTTGGTCTTCAGGAGGTGGTGTAGATAAAACTCCAAGGACGAAGGCATCAGTTGATGTAGATGGAGCTGGTGGAGTGGGTGCTGGAGTTGGTGGCACTAAAGCTGTAGCTGGTTCAGATGAAGTTGCTCTGGTGTCTGTAACTGGCATAGCAGCAGATCTTTGTCCTCTGGGCACTCTAGCAAAAGCATCAGTGGTAGACTTGCCCTTCTTCTCCTGCACTTCATCCTGAAGTTGCTCAACAACTGACTGTATCTCAGTGACCTTCACATCTAAATCATAGAACTTCTGCTCCATGATCCTCTCCAAACTCTCCTGGTTTTGAGTCAGGGTGGCCAATCCCTTCTCTATCCTCAGAGTGGAGGCAATCAAGTAGCCAAGCTGATCTTGCTTGCTATTCAGAAGATACTAAGATGCCTCATCAATGGTTGGCATCTTTGCATCCTTTTCAATCCTTGCCTTCTCCCTCTTTGCTTGTGCTTGCACAGAAGATGGTTCATTCTCATCCATCACCACAGTGTTGTCCTCAAAGTCTGGGTAGATGGGCATATGTTCCTTGTCCAAGAGATATGTGCCAGTGCCCATCTTGGAGTTGATTAGCTCCTGGATCTGTGGGGCATACCCACAACTTCTCTTCTGATCTGCAGTTGTTCTCTTTATGGTTTCCACAATTAGGCTCATGACTTTGAACTTCTGTGGGACATCAAATATGTGCAGCAAGTTGATAGAATGTCCTCTGATCATTCTGTGATCTCTTGATTTTGGTAGCAATATGTGCCTTAAAATCCAATTGATTGTAGGCAGGCCTGACAACAAGTGTTTCACTGAACCAAATTGGTGAGTCTCAAGATCTGCATCAGGAATCTCCTTGTACATGCTAGCCATTGAGTTGTGATCCTTCTTCTTCTTGGCATAGACATCGAAGTCATCTTCATTCTCCTCAGGAAATTGATCAATTTTTCCCATTCTTCAACTGTTGACTGGTACCTAGTACCTTCAGACATCCAGACAATCCTTCCATCTGGGTAGAAATGAGTTGTGGAGTAGAACTGCACAATAAGCTCATCATTCCACTTTGTGATCTTCTGCCCAACAAAGTCCTCTACTCCACAAGACTTGAAACTATCATAGACTCCAGGATAGTGTTCTTCATTTTCCTTAATGTACTTCCAGTCCATCCATCTCATATCACAGACTATAGGCTTCTTGTCAAGCAACACTGTCTCATAGAAGTCCCACTGTTCCTTTGTATGGAACTTGTAGTCCACAGCAGTCCTCCTCCTGGTGGCATATGGATCAGACTCTCTCCATAGCTTCAATCCTGAATCCTTCCTAATTTTGATGTTCTCTGCAATTGGATGAGCATCATTGTGATCTGGAATTTTGGGCTTCAACTTCCTCAAGACATGTGACTCATCATCTTCTTCTATAGCAGCTTCAGGCACTGGGGCCTTGTTCTTCTCTGCCGCTGGAATATTCCTTGTACTCCTCTTGGGTGCAGTTTTGGGTTTTGGAGCAGCTGCCTTGGGAGCTTCTTTGGGCTTAGATGGAGCAGCCCCTGATCTTATAGCATCTCCCATAAGCTTTTGAGCTTTAGGACCTGGTGCAGCAACCTCTTCCTCTTCATTTTCAGAATCCTTCCTCATTGAGGGCTTGCCAAGAACTCTGGCAGTAGTGGTTCTGGCCCTCTTCTTCTTCTTGCTCTCACCAGCTACTTCTTCTTCAGATTCAATGGTGAACTTCATAATTACACCCGTGGCAACTTTTCTTGGCTTAGACATGGGTTGTCTTCTTGCTGGAGCCTTTGTTTTCAGACCAGGCTTTGTTGCAGCAGTTGTGCCATATTCCTTACTCAGAACTTTCTTCTTTGAAGTGGCCTCTTCCTCAAGAGCCACATAGTTCTCATCCTCAAAATCTGAGGTTCTCTTCTTTCTGGCCCTGGTGGCTGCCTTAGGCAAGTTGTTGGGTGTACTCCTGCTTCCATCATCAGAGCTGCTAGAGGGACTAGTGCCCTCACTCATGTGAACTTGCTCCTCAGACTTGTTCTGACTGTCACTCTGATCTGACATGATGCAAACACTGACAGCAGACCCCGTGAATAGATTATAGATGAGGTAGAGTGGATGAGCATCACAAAGTGCAGAGGTTTTTGCAAAAGAATGATTCAAAAACTTAGTTTTAGTTTTCCATAGAAAGCATTTCGGATCTACCGATTTGACAACTCGGTGATACTGAAGCAGAACTAGTGAACTTGGTCAAACCAAGTCATAGTTTGGTGGCACCGAGACTGCTAGGGTTTCACAAAGAATTGAACTCAGTCACACCGATTTGCAATTCTCGGTCAGACCGAGAATCACATGTGCAATGGCCTTAGCCAAATCGGTGGAACCGATTTTAACAACTTGGTTGGTCCGAGATGATTTTGGCGGAAACCTAACCCTAAATCTTCAATCCACAACTAAACTACAGAGTGATTTCGCTGGATAGAGTGATCTCAATCGTGGCAAGACACATGGAAAAACAATGTGCTAGGAATCAGAGTGATATTAGCACAAGGATCAAGTCCATACCCTAAGTGCGGCGATGGACCTGCTACAACGGCAACGGCGGAGTCGATTTCCGTTGACGGCGGCGGAGACCAGCGGCGGGAGGCAGCTGGCGATGAGGAGGACGATCCAGAGACCCAGGGAGGCAAAGCAGGCTGAGCGCGGGCGAAGGGGTTCGGAAAAATTTCCAAATTTTGGCCCGGGGATATACATAGCCTGACCCTGTCGGTGTGACCGAGAGGAACAACTGGGTGGCACCGAGATGCATAACTGCAAGCAGTTACTGCAACTTGGTGTGACCGAAAAGTTCAAATCGGTTGCACCGAGATTGAAAACCTAGATCGACTTAGTGATCTCGATATGACCGAAATGGATGAATCAGTCAGGCCGAAACGCACAAAGAAGTTTTGGAAGTTTAAGTCTATGATGAATCGGGGACTCCGAGTGCTCCTCACACAAAGTGGTTCGAATCTGACTTGATCAAACTTTGTGATGTAGCATGAATAGAGTTTGAGACAAGAAAAGCATAGATAGCTAGAGAAGGTTCTTAGGCATTCTTGTCCATCCACTTGGCAAAAGAAAAAGGAACCAAGCAATGAAAGCAACAAGTGGATGTCCTCGAATGAGTAAATTATGCAACCAACATGCTCACACAATAAAATGGCATATGAAATATGTAGCAAAGCAGGCACAACCAATTCTAGCATCTGTCAAGCAATTGGCGATGACTAGGTCATCTATATATGAGTATATTGACTTAGGAGTCAAATGAGAACATTTGATCATAGGTCACAGTCATCGTTTAAGCACAAGTGGGGTTACCACTTTTACATAAAGAGTTGTTGTGTTCACACCATTAGAGTTGCTTTAGCTCAATTCTTAGAGTAAATCTCTCCCTAGATGTGAGATCCCCCCTAAGAGGGATGAACTAACCTTGGGTTTTGTCGACGATGACTTCATGTAGGTGTTGAAGATGTGGATGCTCAATGTTGATGTAGATCATTTGGAGCAATCCTTTGGAGTGAGTTGCAGTTTCAATACCTACATGGGTTAGTCCCACAAGGAACAAACAAGGATATCCATAGACACATAGTGATGCACACACAAGATGATGTCTATGAAAGCATTAGGTTACCTTGTCCCTTGTCTGACCAACAAGAGGGTTTGTGACTCCTTGAACTAGTGCAAGATGTGGAAGTTTATTGCACTTGTTCTTGCCAAAATGATAAGAGTGAAGTATGTTGGCGGAGTCACCCTCAAGTACTCTTTAGTTCTTCTTCTTCTGTATCCACACCATCTTGATGGGAATCCTTGGAGTTGTAGTTGTACTTGATGAAGTAGAACTTGATGTAGTCTTGGGAACCCACTTGACCAAGGCCTTGGGTGCTTCTTCAAATGCATCAATTTCCTCTTGAAGCTTATCCTTGCCTTTTTGCTTGTGGTCTTGTGGTGGAGAATCATCTTGAGCTTGTGTCCCTTTGAAAGAAGTAGGATCATACTTCTCTTTTTGAGGAACAAACTTCGTCTTGGGGTATTGATCTTCCTCCCACTCAACTCCATTGGCATTGAACTTTCGTTCAAAACCAACACCTTGGTTCTTCCGGTGCCTTCCTTGCTTGCGTACAATTTCCTCAAATTGCTTACTCCCGGCAAGGCTCTTGTAAACACCTTTCTCTATAATTCCCTTCAATAAGCTATTTTCTTGCTCAAGTGTAACTTGGCTAAGAGAATCATTAGTGGAATCAAGAGAACTACTAGAAGCAACAACATTGGATTTAGCATGATTATTGTTACTACAAGAGGAAGAATCTTTCTTGTTCTTGTTACTAGACTTGACTTGAGGCATGTAAGTGGATAAGAGTAAACGCTTGGCAATGTAAGAAGAACTTTTCTTGCGAAAATCATCATTGATTGACTTTAAGAACTCATGCTCTTGCTCAAGGTTGAGCTTTTCAAAACGTAATTTCTCATGAGTCCTTAAAAGTTCTCGATGATCTCCTAAGATAGTTTCATGAGCTAACTTAAGAGTGTTTAGTTCTTTAGTTAGAAAATCAATCTTCTCCTTATCATTGTCATTCTTTTTATCTTGATTAGCATGATTAATTGACGTTTCATCATAGTATTCATCACTAGAGTTGTCAACAAGTAAATCATCATCACCTAACAAGTCATCTTCATCACTATTGAAATCAACATACTCGGGGTGTGATACCTTTGGGCCTTTAGCCATGAAGCATCTTCCAAGTCCTTCATTTGGTGAATCAAATATGTCGTAGGAGTTGGTTGACACAAGTGCTAGACCAGAAACACCTTCATCTTGAGTATATTCGGAGTCAGAGTGATAGCTTCTCTCGGAGTGATTGTTGGTGTCGTAGTTGGATACCCATTCAACAACATGAGCTTGATGTCTTCGTCTTGTGTAGCTCCTTGATAACTTGTCCTTCCTTTCCGAATCCTTGCTTCTCCGGGATGTTCTTCGTTCATAACGATCATCTTTACTCCTTCTCTCTCTTGATGGTGATCTTATCTTCTACTTCTTCTTTTTGGAGAGTCTTCTCTTCTCTTGTAGGGTGTAGTACACTCATTGGAATAGTGTCCGGGTCTTCCACAATTGTAGCAGTTTCGCTCTCGACTAGAAGATCTTTTGTCATTGTAGGACCTTGACTTGGAACTTCTCTCTTTGCTTCTACTCTTGTAGAACTTGTTGAAGTTCTTCACCATTAGGCTCAATTCTTCATTAAAGGTTTGTTTCTCACTTGATGATGTGGGAGCTTCACATGAGGCTTTGTAAGCACCACTTGACTTGTTATGGAGCTCCTCCTTATCCTTCAGTGACATCTCATGAGCAACAATTCTTCCAATGACTTCCGTTGGCTTGAGATCTTTGTAATTGTGCATCATTTGGATCAATGTGCATACGGTGTCATATTTTCCATCCAAGGCTCTTAGGATCTTCTTGATGATGAATTTGTCGGTCATCTCTTCACTTCCTAAGCCGGCAATCTCATTTGTGATAAGAGCAAGGCTAGAGTACATTTCAGCGACACCTTCACCATCCTTCATTTTGAACTTGTCAAGCTGACTTTGAAGCACATCCAACTTGGATTCCTTGACGAAGTCGGTACCTTCGTGCATGTCAATCAAAGTATCCCTAATTTCCTTTGCATTCTCAAGACGGCTGATTTTGTTGAATTTTTCGGGGAACAATCCGTTGAAGAGGATATCACAAGCTTGAGCATTGTATTGCAGCATCTTCAACTTTTCCGCGGTAGCTTCACGGTTCGGTTCTCTCCCATCAAAGAATTCACCTTGCAAGCCAATACACACAATAGCCCATACGGCGGGGTTATGTCCAAGAATATGCATTTTCATCTTATGCTTCCAACTAGCAAAATTAGTACCATCAAAGTAAGGACCTCTACGGTGGTAATTTCCCTCGCTAGACGCCATACTCTCCTAGGTTTTGAAACCAAGGCTATGACTACCAAAAGCTATCGAAATCAAAGCACATGGAGACGAAAGCTCTGATACCACTTGTAGGATCGGAAGTATGTCTAGAGGGGGGTGATTAGACTACTTGACCAAATAAAAATCTAGCCTTTTCCCAATTTTAGTTCTTGGCAGATTTTAGCAACTTTGGACAAGTCAAGCAATCTTAACACAATTCAAGCAAGCATGCAAAGAGTATATGAGCAGCGGAAAGTAAAGCATGCAACTTGCAAGAATGTAAAGGGAAGGGTTTGGAGGATTCAAACGCAATAGGAGACACGGATGTTTTTGTCGTGGTTCCGATAGGTGGTGCTATCGTACATCCACATGACGGAGACTTCAACCCACGAAGGGTAACGGCTGCGCGAGTCCACGGAGGGCTCCACCCATGAAGGGTCCACGAAGAAGCAACCTTGTCTATCCACCATGGCCGTCGCCCACGAAGGACTTGCCTCACTAGCGGTAGATCTTCACGAAGTAGGCGATCTCACCTTACAAACTCCTTGGTTCAACTCCACAATCTTGTTGGAGGCTCCCAAGTGACACCTAGCCAATCTAGGAGACACCACTCTCCAAGAAGTAACAAATGGTGTGTTGATGATGAACTCCTTGCTCTTGTGCTTCAAATGATAGTCTCCTCAACACTCAACTCTCTCTCACAGGATATGGATTTGGTAGAAAGAAGATTTGAGTGGAAAGCAACTTGGGGAAGGCTAAAGATCAAGATTCATATGGTAGTAATGGAATATCTTGGCCTCAACACAAGTGTAGGTGGTTCTCTATCAGAAAATGCAAGTTGGAAGTGTAGGTTCGTTCTGATGGCTCTCTCCACGAATGAAGAGGAGGTGGAGGGGTATATATAGCCTCCACACAAAATCTAACCGTTACACACAGCTTGCCAATCTTGGTGGGACCGAATTGATAAACTCGGTCAGACCGATTCAGCAAATCTAGTGACCGTTAGGATTTTCGGTGGGACCGACATGCAACTCGGTAGGACCGATATGGTTAGGGTTAGGGCATAACGTAATCTCGGTGAGACCGATTACACAAACTCGGTGAGACCGATTTTGGTAATAAGCTAACCAGAGAGTTGGTCAGGTAAACTCGGTGGGACCGATTCGCTCATCTCGGTGAGACCGAAATGTTACGAAAGGGAAACAGAGAGTTTACATTGCAATCTCGGTGGAACCGATCGCTCATCTCGGTGAGACCTAAATGTTACGAAGGGAAACAGAGAGATTACAATCCCATCTCGATGAGACCGAGATCCCTATCAGTGAGACTGATTTGCCTAGGGTTTGTGGCAGTGGCTATGACATCTTAACTCAGTGGCGCCGGATAGAAAGAATCGGTGGGGCCGAGTTTGACTTTTGGTTTAGGTAATATGTGGATGTGAGAAAGTAGTTGAGGGCTTTTGGAGCATATCACTAAGCACTTTGAGCAAGAGCCTCATTAAGCAACACCTCATCCCTCCTTGATAGTATTGGCTTTTCCTATACACTCGATGTGATCTTGGATCACTAAAATAGAAAATTTATAGTCTTGAGCTTTGAGCTTGAGCCAATCATTTTGTCCTTAGCATTTTGAGGGATCCACTTTCCTCATCCATGCCATGCCAATCATTGAGCTTTCCTGAAATATTAATCTTGAAATAGCATTAGCTCAATGAGCTATATGTTGTTAGGAATTACCAAAACCACCTAGGGATAGTTGCACTTTCAAGGAGTTCATATCCGATCTAGGTGTCATACCTAGTGCATCGGGTCCAATGAAAATCTTTTGTGACAATACTGGTGCAATAGCCTTGGCAAAGGAATCCAGATTTCACAAAAGAACCAAGCACATTAAGAGACGCTTCAATTCCATCCGCGATCAAGTCAAGGAGGTAGACATAGAGATTTGCAAGGTACATATGGATCCAGATGTTGCAGACTCGTTGACTAAGCCTCTCTCACGAGCAAAAACATGATCAGCACCAAGACTCCATGGGTGTTAGAATCATTACTGTGTAATCTAGATTATTGACTCTAGTGCAAGTGGGAGACTGAAGTAAATATGCCCTAGAGGCAATAATAAAGTTGTTATTTATATTTCCTTATATCATGATAAATGTTTATTATTCATGCTAGAATTGTATTAACCAGAAACTTAGTGCATGTGTGAATACATAGACAAACAGAATGTGACTAGTATGCCTCTACTTGACTAGCTCATTGAATCAAAGATGGTTAAGTTTCCTAGCCATAGACATGAGTTGTCATTTGATTAACGGGATCACATCATTAGAGAATGATGTGATTGACTTGACCCATTCTGTTAGCTTAGCACTTGATCGTTTAGTATATTGCTATTGCTTTCTTCATGACTTATACATGTTCCTATGACTATGAGATTATGCAACTCCCGAATACCGGAGGAACACTTAGTGTGCTACCAAATGTCACAACGTAACTGGGTGATTATAAAGGTGCTCTACAGGTGTCTCCAATGGTACTTGTTGAGTTGGCATAGATCGAGATTAGGATTTGTCACTCCGTTTAACGGAGAGGTATCTCTGGGCCCTCTCGGTAATGCACATCACTATAAGCCTTGCAAGCAATGTGACTAATGAGTTAGTTGTGGGATGATGCATTACGAAACGAGTAAAGAGACTTGCCGGTAACAAGATTGAACTAGGTATTGAGATACCGACGATCGAATCTCGGGCAAGTAACATACCGATGACAAAGGGAACAACGTATATCATTATGTGGTTTGACCGATAAGGATCTTCATAGAATATGTGGGAGCCAATATGAACATCCAGGTTCCGCTATTGGTTATTGATCGGAGACGTGTCTCGGTCATGTCTACATAGTTCTCGAACCCGTAGGGTCCGCACGCTTAACGTTCGGTGACGATCGGTATTATGAGTTTATGTGTTTTGATGTACCGAAGATAGTTTGGAGTCCCGAATATGATCACAGACATGATGAGGAGTCTCGAAATGGCCGAGACATAAAGATTGATATATTGGTTGACTATATTAGGAAACCGGATGAGTTCCGGGGGTCACCATAATCATCGGAGTGCCGGGGGGTTATCGGAACCCCCGGCGGGGGGGCGGGGGGCGGCTAATGGGCCAACATGGGCCTTGTGAGAGAGAGAGGAGGGGGCCATAGGGCTGCCCCCCTTGAGGAGTCTGAATTGGACAAGGAGGGGGGCGCCTCCTCTTTCCCTCCCTCTCTCTCTCTCCTTCGTTCCCCCTTCCTCCTCCTAGTTGGACTAGGAAAGGGGGAGTCCTACTCCTACTAGGAGGAGGACTCCTCCCCCTCCTTGGCGCGCCCCAAGGGCCGGCTGGCCTCCCCCTTGCTCCTTTATAGACGGTGGCAGGGGGCACCCTAGAACAAAACAACATACATTGCCTTAGCTGTGTGCGGTGCCCCCTTCCACCATAATCCACCTCGGTCATATCATTGCAGTTCTTAGGCAAAGCCCTGCGCCAGTAGCTTCATCATCACCGTCATCACGCCGTCGTGCTGACGAAGGTCTCCCTCGACACTCATCTGGATCGAGAGTTCGTGGGACGTCACCGAGCCGAACGTGTGCAGAACACGGAGGTGCCATACTTTCGGTACTAGGATCGGTCGGATCGCAAAGACGTACGACTACATCAACGACATTGTCATAATGCTTCCGCTTACGGTCTACGAGGGTACGTGGACTACACTCTTCCCTCTCGTTGCTATGCATCACCATGATCTTGCGTGTGTGTAGGAAATTATTTGAAATTACTGCATTCCCAAACAGCCCAGGAGGCATTTGCAGTTGTGCAGACTTGGTGGCCGAGGTTGGATATAAAGCCGATCCCATGACACCGCTCGGAAGGAAAGAGACGATTGGCTGCTGACTACTATGAGCAGGTCATGCCAGCAGCTTGGACATCCGAAGGGAAATGTAGCAACAAGGTAATTTTAAAAGATCATTAGCACCTATATTTGTATTCTGTAAATACACGCCGAGATATATACCCAACGTTCGTAATTGTGAAATGAAATTTACTTATTCCGTTTGTAACTTTTATGCTTTCATTTTGACTCAGCCGCGACTCTTCAAAGATGTAGTTGGCCAGTCGACAGCTTCCGCCCCTTCGTAGATTATACTTAGGGTGTTTCATTCCTGATTTTAACTGTCAACTGAAGTCTCGGCGCCCGTGGGAAGTTGTGCTGGGAGAAACAAGGCAATCAGACCATAAGGCTAAAACATACACTTAGTCGCAGGAGCATTTTAGTGGGGGCAATTTAATAGCCCATGGTATATGAGAAGAAAAAGCCTTTCATTTTACATGGACAACTGCTGTCGGTCGTATATAGTTTAACACTTCCGTCGGTTCGCCGACCAGTTTACACTTGTTGTGACAGTCAGCTTTCGACTTTCTCCAACTGAGGTACTTAACCGGTTAAACCAGAAGTAGCAATCGTAGTGGTTCTCCCTTTACCTCCTAGCCGAACAAAGCGGGAACGTAAGAGGTAAGCACAGGAGCCGGGAAAACCAGCCATTGACCAAAGACACAACTCGAAACCAATGCATATAATGCGAAATACCGAGGACACAGGGCCGGTGAATTTTCTGGGGTGCCTCGGAAGCTGCGGCGTGTTGGCTTGATTCTACAACCCTCGTAAGGTTTGACGATGCTTTAAGGGCATGCATTCTTTGTATCGCTTAGACTCATGCTTTAATAGAAGGAAAGAAAGGGGATTGACATCAGGCCCTCTCCTTATTAAAAAAAGGATGGAACCAGTTTGAATTACAACATGAGGATGCATAAGATAGATAACAAATGGAACATAACTAATCACTTAAGGGAGGGTGTGATGTCCTTCAATATCCTGCTGGCGCTGGTCCTTCATGCTGTCAAACACACTACTGCAATCTGGCACTTTGCCAGATGGCAAAGGCATGGTCGGCGGATGGCAAAGGCTTTGCCATCAGCCAGCAGATGGCAAACAGTTTGTCTGAAACCCTATCGGCAAAGGCTTCTTTGCCATCTGCTGGCTGATGGCAAAGAGCCTGTGGCTTTGCCATCAGCTGGCAGATGGCAAAGCCTCTTAACGGGGTTAGCCCCGTTAGAAGGCTAACGGCATACTTTGCCGTCAGCCAGCAGATGGCAAAGGCTGCAGGCTCTTTGCCGTCTGCCAGCAGATGGCAAAGGCTGCATGCTTTGCCGTCTGCCAGCACATGGTAAAGAGCTTTGCCATCTGCTGGCAGATGGCAAAGAGCCCAAATAGGTCAGCCCAAATTTTACATGTAGATGACACGTGGCCTCTTTGCCATCTGTCTGCCAGCAGATGGCAAAGTGACTATATTGCCCCATTTAATTTTGTTTTTCCTTATATCAATTCATTTTCACAGAAAATCAAACACAAATATATTTATATGACCAATATAGCATATTCAACACATATTACCAATAGTCATGAACACATATATCCAATACATGTTACCAATAGTAGCAAGTTTCATCCGTACATATACATAGTTTCATCAATATTACACAGTTTCATCCATAGGTAGCAAGTTTCACAAGGTCAAAACAAAAACTAAATACAAGCACTCCATCAACCCAAGCTTCCGTGATCTTAAGCAAATCTGTAAAATGGGAAAGAAGAAAGTTAGAAGAAGAAGACTAGAAGAAGAAGATTATTACGCTGCCTAGATAGTGTGGCACACCTTTCATTTTGAGACGCTTCTCCTTTGCAATATTTTTGTTTTTTTCTACCAGTGTAGTTTCCTCAGCTCCTTGGATCCTAAGTGGAATCCTGAAGACAAGACCTTCCTACGTGAAATGGCAGCAAATATTTAACATCATGAATGGAAGCTGGGAACACTGCTCATCATATATGTCAATTTTTTTGCAGGCGGCAACAAAGCAGGCAGGCAGAGGAACACCTCTTTTCAGGTGCCTGGGGAGAGCATCGCACACTCTAGGTACCACCCAGCCGCCTTGAGAAATAATATTATGACAGAAGAAGATCGTTTGTTCTCTGAATTTATTTATTTATTGACAATGCAGCAGACTTCCAGAGACTTCAGCACGGTTAACCTAAAGATATGTCCTCAGGAGGAGTAAGGAATCTTGCCGCAAAAAAGAAGAGAAGTAAGCAATCTGATTGACATGTTTACGTCATTTAAATAAAGCTCAGCTGGGAGTTTTATCATGTTCATTGTTACTTTGTTGTCTCTAGACGGTGTAGCCAAATTTGCCTCCTTTGTATTTGGAGATAGGCTTTTTAGCACCCGGGTTTCTAGGCACTCGGCTATCACCCTGTACCACAAATTTGTTTAGCATGCCTGGGAGTTCGCTAAGCCGCAGCCTGGAAATATTTAAAACAAATCTGGGCCTATACTCATACTGTAAATACCTATATTTCACAAGGGTGCACTGAGATATCTGCTGTCCAGTGCAACATGTTGATGACGAGCAGCTGCATGTGTCTTGGCGCCAGGCTAACATCGACGAGGAGTTATTAGTCCGGCCAAGGTCGATGCCAAGGCCAATGGGTAGAGCGTCGAGATCTGAAGAAAAAACTGGGTCCATTACAAATTGATATTGCACTTTCTAGCTTACAAAAAAATAGGGTGCATTACAACAACATATTGTGTAAAGAAACATGATTGCATCCTAAAGCAATAGGAGAAATTATTTTAAAAAGCCCAAGTGTCCAGATTTAATTGTTACTACTGTTCAGGGAAAAACAAGCAAAGGTCTCTGAATTTAGAGAAAACAAATTGTCCCTACGGGACCAAGCTTGCCAGTCAGTCAGCTTCACTAGTAGAATACATTCAAGTTTTACTACTAGTGAACATAAACAATAGAATTCAGCTTCACTCTAGTGCACAAACTAGAATTTCTTGTAACTTAAAGGCATGTATGAATAAATGAATAGGCTACAACAATAAATAATCTACCAGAAACCATCAATCCTTCGGAATTGTCAAGTATGAAAGCAAAATTAGGGATGTAGTGTGCCCGTGATCCTTGCATGATCTTCCAGGGTAGCACTGCTGGAAATGGCAAGGGCAAGGAGATGAACATATTTAATTTGGCACAGACATTGAGCTCAAAAGGGGTTTGGATAATAACCCTAGAAAGCCTTCGATATGCGCAAGCTATCGAATCGAAACCATGCATAAACACACATCTTTGTCAGACACCAAAACAGTTGGTTATATGGTTTTGCTAATACATCTTTGTCAGAAATCAAAGGAGTAAGCTTTTTGGAAGAAATAAAATAGTCAAGAGACGATAGGGATGACTTGTGTGAAACTAAATGTTACAAAACTTTGCAGCGGAAACTAACACTGACTACTACAGAAAAAATGAGATCAGGTGTGCCTTGGCAAGCAGTATTTTATTCTCTGTTTTATACATAGTAATCAAGTACAAAAATACTTCCTCCGTCTCATAATATAAGAACGTTTTTGATACTAGTGTAGTGTTAAAAACGTTCTTATATTTTGGGACAGAGGGAGTACTATTCTTGAAACAAACTTGAAAACCTGGTTAATACTGGTAGCCTAAACCTAAACTTGTACACGTGTTCATTCGGCTCCTAGCTGAACATTGGTACGTCTGTACAACTTGGGTTGGGCTGGCAGAACATTAACCCTATATTTCTTTTAAAACAGCTTTCAGTTGGCTGCTATTAAGAAAATACAAACCCAGAATCTTATATTACGGGACGGAGGGAATAGGTGCTTTGGGCATGCAACTAAGCTGTGCATCCTTTGCAGACTTCCTTTGTAGATTACTCCCTCGGTAAAGAAATATAAGACTGCTTAGATCAGTATTTTAGTGATCTAAATGCTCTTATATTTCTTTACGGAGGGAGTAATAAGCAAGACGACTAAAATTTCAGCAAATAAAATGCCGAAAGAAGGGAACTATCGACTTGAGATGCCAATTCAGTTATGCTCTTGCCAAATAAGTGGCAGTCCCTCTATATAGAATTACAAGGCATCTATTACATCCTAGATATGTGAACTTAGATAAATATTCCATCTTAAAACATACGAGAATTTCCCCTAAAAAAGTGTAGAATTATTCTTATGGGCGTCAGAGCAAACAGCTCTAGAATCTAACAAGGACATCATGAATTCGTCATATGCATGAGCATTGCAAGGAAGTGCTTCTCGATATATCACAAAGACATTTCCCCAAAAAAGGTTTGAGTCGAGTTCAGAAGTTGAATTTCACCATAGTTTAGAAGATTGCTGTTGGGTAACATTAAATAAGTATGGGAGACTGAAGCAGTTACAGTGAATGAACTATGAAAGACGTGATGATCCTACAATTATTGAGTCATGTTAAACTCACAATTTAGTTGCAAATACAGACAGCCAGAGTATCACTAGCAGGGGAGGAACAGACAAACCATTCTCACCAGGCGCGCAAGAGGAAGAGAGCCCCTGGAGCATGCTCTCCCGCTCCTCGAGGAACTGATCCGGAGTGAGAGGGTCGGTGCGTCCACTCAGCCCGCACTCATCGACAAAGATGAGCCAACTCCATGTCCTTTGTGCCCATCATCTTCCCCTGCAGCTCCGTGTAGGCGTGTACAAACCCTTTGTGCCTGCAATTCTGAACCCGTCCACACCAAATAACACACCATCAGCCATGGAATTGACGAAACAAATTCACAGTCTGATTCATTCATCGACGAAACAAATGCAAGTACCTCAAGGAGGAGGTTGCGGGGGAACTGCTTGACAGAGAGCACGTCGGCGACGATGGTGTCGGGGCGGAGCTTGGCGAGGGGGATGGCGCGGACGACGGACGACGGACTCCGTGGATAGGATGGAGCTGCAAACCAGCAGCACGTCCGACTGCTCCTCGCACAGCGCCTCCAAGCTTCTGTTATTGTCAGCATTTCACAACATGATCGACCGATCCCCTTGCAGTTGCATCCCGACCGGAATTGAAGAAAGATAGGTTTGTGGGTTGGCATGGTTGGTCACCTGAAGAAGCGAATCCCGTGGGCAGAGCAGTAGTCGGAGTAGTCGGATCTGGAGGTGGCCAGCACGGCGTGGCCCTCTAGCTGGATGCCCCTGGCGATGAACTGCCCAAAGTTGCCGAACCCGATGGTCCCCACGCGCAGCGCCGCGGGATCTTGCGCCTCCGTCGAGGACACCGACGGTGACGGCGACGACTCCTCGTAGGCGCCGCGCCACGAGGAGGCGAGCTGCTGCTCCTGCTCTCGTTGCTCCTGCTCGGTGGAGGTCATGGCTTCTCTCGGGGGCTTGGCGCCGGCGGCGGCCAGCCTGACCCACAGTTAGGCCGGGGGAGGGCCGGCGACGGGGCGGGGGAGCGACGGCGACGGCGACAGGATGGCGGGGGAGGGCCGGGGACGGGGCGAGGGAGGGCCAGCGACGGGGCGGGGGAGCGACGGCGACGGGGCGGGGGAGTGACGCGGCCGGCGACAGGGCGGGGGAGCGACGGGGCCGGCGACGGGCGAGCCTAGAGCGCCATCGACGGGGGCTGTTCGGTGTGTGTGGATGAGATGCGAACGTCATTTTTTTTACCTGGATGGGTGGGGAGAGAGGGAGGGGATAACCCCACATTTTTTTTACCTGGGAAAAATAACCCCATCTCTTTGTCGTATGCTGGCAGATGGCAAAGAGGTGGGCCTGATACGCCGTTATACGCTTGACAGCCACAGGATTTGCCAACCTCTTTGCCATCTGTTGGCAGATGGCAAATATTATTTGCCATCCACTAGCAGATGGCAAAGAATTGGCTGATGGCAACCATGTTCTTTGCCGTCTGTCAATTCTTTGCCATCTGTTTTTTATAAGCAGATGGCAAAGACGTTCTTTGCCATCAGCTGGCAGATGGCAAAGAGCTGGCTGATGGCAAATTCCCTGTTTCCAGTAGTGACACCAGTTCCTCGTTGAATATGAGGAAAGTCATCTCCGCTTGTAGAGGGACCCGTCGGCTCTTAAGTTCATTTGATATGAACATCGCTTTTTAAAGAGCGAATTTATAGTGGAGGTTTATCAATCTAGGCTTTACATGCCGTATTTAATCAACTCCCGGCTGAATACCCTATGTTGTAATGGCCAGGTTCGATTTGATTATCGGGGGTATGTATGCACTTATCAGTTTACGTGAACTGTGCTTCTATATGATCAGCTACACCACCGCCCATGGGATTTTTAACGCAAAGTTATGTACTCGAGGAATGACAACCTCGACCATGAGAATGGGGCGGTGGAGCTCGTATCCCTATTTAGGGTTACCGGTTGCATGATCTGACAGTAAGTTCATACTTCTTGAACGTTTCATGTGACTCTGGCCGCTTGACACTGCTTGCGCCCTGGATGCTTCCTCAACCGCGTGTACCTCAGCTACAAAGGCCGTCGTCTGGTCCTCGGTTCTACGGGAGCATTCCGTGTTCCATTAACTTTAATGACGTCATTTGGCCCTGACATCTTAAGCTTTAAGTAATCATAGTGAGGGAAGACATGGAATTGGGCGAAGGAAGTCCGTCCGAGGAGCGCATGGTAGCCACTTTGCATGGGTACAATGTCGAAGATTAACTCTTCACTTCAGAAGCTATCTAGTGTACCAAAGACCACATCTAAGGTGACACTGCCCGAGCATTGTGTCTCAACTGTTGGTATGATACCTTTAAAGGTGGTGGTACTGGGCTTGATTCTGGCCGGATCCATGTTTATCTTCTTGATAGTATCGGCGTATATCAAGTTGAGATTGTTACAACCGTCCATGAGGACTCAGGTTAGATGGAAGTCGTCCATGATGGGCCGAGTACCAAATCTACGGTGCCAGCTGTAACGCCCCGGATACAACTTTCCTTATTCGTAACTCCAACTCTTGCCTTTTCCGGAGATGCGATATTTTATTTCCTTCGTGGTTGAGTTTTTGTCTTTTGTTTTGCATTTTGTTCATGTCATGCATCTCATCTCTTTGCATCATTTGCATTGCATCATGTCGTCATGCAACCCTTTTAAAAACCCATCTAAATAAAAATCGTATGGATCTTCGGTCCATTTAAATCGAGGGAGATGCACATGGTGATTTCTCTTTATAACATATATCCTTCCAATATTATTAGGGAGCTATAAAAATAACATTCCATTGTTTTGGAATTAACCATAACACAATTGCAATCGAATCCCATGCCTTTGTTATCACAACTCTCGACCTCTAACCTTGTCTTTTATTCTTTCATCCTTTTTCCGGAGCTCTACCAAAATTCTCAACATTTTGGCTACACCAAACCTCGTCCTAGTTCAAACCCAATTGAATCAAATTCAAATGAGTTTGAATTCTTATTGTTCGATCTAGACCTTTCTAATTTTCTCGGACCAAGCAGATTTTTGTGAGTCCAAGAAAATTAACCCCATGCCCAAATTCTTCCTCTAACCTTCTCTTCTCTCTTTTCCTTTCTCTTATTTCTCTGTTTTGTTTTTATTTTTCTTTACAGAGAGAGAGAGAGAGTCCAACCTTGCAACACAAACACTAAGCTACCCCAGTGGTTCCTACCTCGCGCTCGCATCCGGGAGGTCTGGGGTTCGAGTCCCAACCGGCCCCCCAATTTTTGCGCTGTTTTCCTGTTTTTCTCTCTGCACACTGCCCACTTAGGCCTGCTCATCTCCTGGGCCGCTGCACTGGATGCAATCCGGCCCGTGCATATTTTTTTCCCCAGTCTGTGTATTTTAGCATATTTCTAGTGCATGATATTTACAGGAAATGCCATCATTTTAAATTGTTAATAACTAAAAATCCATGCATCCAAATAAAACATGTCATATATGTAAATTGCTTAGAATTCTATCTAGTTTCATAATATCGAACTTTCATGCATGTTTAAAATGTTTAAACTTGCTGTTTGCATTAATTTGCTTAAATGCCATGTTAAAATGATTTATTTCATAACTAAATAACCGTAACTTCGAATTTAATAAACTTTATATGTAAATGGGGTAGCAAAATGCCTAGTTTATCATGGTGACACTACTTTGCATGTTTAACAACTCTAAAATTGTGTTTTGGGCAGAACAGTACCAAATCTAATATATGCTCATGAGGTTTTTCCGGACTTGTTGTTTGTTGTTCCGGCCTCATTTAAATTTGCCTAGATAGGTAGTTTTTCATATGCTTCACCCCTTGCCATGCTTAACAACATTTAATATTGATGGGTACCTAAACGAGAGAGAACTAAATAATTGTTGCGGTGTTTCATCAATATGCAACTCGTTGCATATTGAGCTCCACTTAACTTGTAGTGTTGTTTGTTGCACTTTGTCATGCCATGCCTATTTAAACCGGACATGCATCATACTTGATTGTGCATCATGCCATGTTGATGCGATGGTTGTTTACCATGTTGTTTGTTTCTTTCCGGTTTGATTCTCTCGTTAGCTTCGGTTTCGTTCCGGAGTTGTGAGGATTCGTTCGACTACGTCCGTTTGTCTTCTTCATGGACTCGTTCTTCTTCCTTGCGGGGTCTCAGGCAAGATGACCATACCCTCGAAATCACTTCTATCTTTGCTTACTAGTTGCTCGCTCTTTTGCTATGCCTATGCTGCGATACCTACCACTTGCTTATCGTGCCTCCCATATTGTTAAACCAAGCCTCTAACCCACCTTGTCCTAGCAAACCGTTGTTTGGCTATGTTACCGCTTTGCTCAGCCCCTCTTATAGCGTTGTTAGATGCAGGTGAAGATGAAGTTTGTTCCTTGTTGGAACATGGAGATGTTGTTCCTTGTGGGAACATGTTTACTTGTGGGATATCACAATATATCTTATTTAATTAATGCATCTATATACTTGCTAAAGGGTGGAAGGCTCGGCCTTATGCCTGGTGTTTTGTTCCACTCTTGCCGCCCTAGTTTCCGTCATATCGGTATTATGTTCCCGGATTTTGCGTCCCTAACGCGGTTGGGTGATTTATGGGACCCCCTTGACAGTTCGCTTTGAATAAGACTCTTCCAGCAAGGCCCAACATTGGTTTTACCATTTGCCTCACCTATGCCCTTTTTCCCTTGGGTTTCCGGAGCCCAAGGGTCATGTTTATTTTAGCCCCCCCGGGCCAGTGCTTCGAGTGTTGGTCCAAACCGTCAGCCGCCGGTGGCCACCAGGGGCAACTCTGGGCTCGCCTACCGGAAGTTTGGAAAATCCGGTGTGCCCTGAGATCGAGATATGTGCAGCTCCTATCAGGATTTGTCGGCACATCCGGGCGGCTTTGCTAGACTTGTTTTATTACTGTCGAAATGTCTTGTAGCCGGGATTCCGAGACTGATCGGGTCTTCCTGGGGAGAAGGAATATCCTTCGTTAATCGTGAGAGCTTATAATGGGCTAAGTTGGGACACCCCTGCAGGGTTTGAACTTTCGAAAGCCGTGCCCGCGGTTATGTGGCAGATGGGAATTTGTTAATGTCCGGTTGTAGAAAACCCGAAGTTGATCTTAATTAAAATACATCAACCGTGTGTGTAACCGTGATGGTCTCTTCTCGGCGGAGTCCGGAGAGTGAACACGGTGTTGGAGTTATGCTTGACGTAAGTAGTTTCAGGATCACTTCTTGATCATAGTTGTTCGACCGTGCTTTTGCCTTCTCTTCTCGCTCTCACTTGCGTATGTTAGACACCAGATATGCTAGTCGCTTGCTGCAGCTCCACCTCACTACCCTGTCCTACCTTTAAGCTTAAATAGTCTTGATCTCGCGGGTGTGAGATTGCTGAGTCCCCGTGACTAACAGATTCTACCAAAACAGTTGCAGGTGCCAACGATGCCAGTGCAGATGACGCAACCGAGCTCACGTGGGAGTTCGACGAGGAACGTGGTCGTTACTATGTGTCTTTTCCTGATGATCAGTAGTGGAGCCCAGTTGGGACGATCGGGGATCTGTGTAGCATTTGGGGTAGTCTTCTTTCATTTTGGTTCCGTAGTCGGACCTTGAGTGTAATCTGAATGATGGATGTTTATTTATGTATTGTGTGAAGTGGCGACTGTAAGCCAACTATGTATCTCTTTCCCTTATGTATTACATGGGTTGTGTGAAGATTACCTCACTTGCGACATTGCTTTCAATGCGGTTATGCCTCTAAGTCGTGCTTCGACATGTGGGAGATATTGCCGCATCGAGGGCGTTATAAGTTGGTAATCAGAGCCTTCCCCGACCTTAGGAGCCGCCACTAATTGATCGTTTTTAGCGGCCGAGTTGTGTCTAGAAAAATGTTTTGAGTCATTTAGGAATTATGTATCGGAGAGTTTAGGAATTCTTTTTACTTCCCAGTCTCCTCATCGCTCTGGTAAGGCCTCCTGACGTAGAGTTTTGACTCTTCTCTTCTCTAATTTCACTAAAAAAAATAAGATCACGCGGGTATCTTAGAATCGTTCCGATGGTTTTGTGATGACAACATTGTCTTGGTGCCTCCTGTCAGCAGGGGTTTAGTGGAAGTGTCCCGGGGAGTTGAGCTCCGAGGTGTTGTCGTCACAATTTTATCGTTGCGGTTTTGGAATTCCTGAGTTTAGTACGCCGACATCGAAAATCTCTTTTGTACAGTTGTTGGTGAGATAACCCTGATAGCCCAGTACTGAGGCGAGTGCGGGAGTATTGCCATAACTTGTATAACGGATGCTTTTCGAAGGTTGAGGTAAACGATTTCCGAAGGTTTCTCGGTTATGTGTTGAAGGATGGATACAGCTGGATCTAGGTATTGTTAGTTTGGGTGATATATTTTGTGTCCCCTGTATCCCCAACACCTGATTGCATAACCAGAAAGTTTCAGGAGTTTATAAGTGGGAATCCAGGTATCTCGTAGGATATCTTTCCAACACACACATGATACGATATGGGATCTATCATATGTTTGTTTCCGGCTTATTCTACAAGCCAAATCCTTTGTTTTGTTTTGTTTTGTGGTATTCGAGTTGCTTCAATGCCAAGTGTTGATTCCATACCTTATTCTAAGCGGTGTTCTCATATTTCTATGTGGATGCTAATCCTTCTTGTTCATCAAGGTTGTCTTTTCAATTCTTTCCAACCGGTGTGCTTCTCTTCAAGTGGATCCGATCATTTCAACATTCACAAGATCACCTCTCAGTTTTTCCCAACGTTGCTTGTTTCATCTGTCCCAAATTGTCTTTGATTTACCCGCCCTCCCACCCTTTTTCTTCAAGGACTCAGATTTCTCAATCAAGTATCCTTTTTATTGATGGAAGTTTCTTCATTCTTTCCTTCAATGTTCTTATCCGGTGATTATCATGAACATGGTCAGGAGTTTCAAGTTCATCATTCGTCATTCTTTTCTTCTCCGGTGGTTCCAATTCAAGCTTTATCGATCATATCTTTTCCTCGTTTCTAATGTTTTCTCGTACCGGTGCACCTCTTAATCATTCACCTCTCGCTATTCATCTGTTCCGGAGTGATAAAGATATCTCAGAAAATTCAAGTTTCCATTCTCAATTCACTCAAGTTCTTTTGAGGATGTTATCTCTTTCAAGCCATTTAAATCAACCGGTGTGTTCTCCCTTTCAAGTAATCGTTCAACGATGTTTCTTTTGAGTGGGCCCTAACCCACAGGTCTTTTCCCAGGATCTTACCTGACTCTTCTAATTATCCCGAAGTTATTCTCAAATTCTTTTCGAAGCTCTACGTAAGAATGAATTTTCATCAGTCATATGTCTTTCTCCAAAATATTTCAAACTCTTTTCATCTTTGGCTCAACCTTTCCTCTTTTAATCCTTCCGGAGTTTCTCAACAGTTTGGTGGTGTTTCTCCTCGTCATTCTCAGCATTTGAAGACCGAAGAAGAGTTTTCCTCTAAATCTTGCTCCGTTCTCTTAAGGATTCATGGTTCTAGCTTGATGCCATCCTCTCATAATTGTTTTCAATTGCGAGAATTATTTTCATACCCATCCGGAGCATTTCATGAGTTGTTTCCACTTCTTCCTCCGAAGGCCATCATTTCGTGATTCCTCATTCTCATTTTTCAGCTCTCGTTCTCCAAATCATACCGGTGCATCGTTCAAATATCCTCTAATCAGTTCATGATCTCTTCGTTCTCATGTATCTAAATTCTGTCAAGTATCTTTATTTGTTTTTTATTTCTTCCCGGTGAATTGTGCCTTCGCTACTTCCATTTCCGATTCTTACGGTGGTTCGTTCAAGAGTTCTCTTCCTTCGTTAGCATATAGATTCATTCGTTCTTTCCAAATTCTCTTCCGTTGTTATCGTATCAATTCATTCGTTGTTTCCAAATCCAACCGGTGGTTCCATCAATACCTTCTCCAAGTTTACGCTATATCTCTCTTAATCCTTTCTACGGGAATAAGTAGTATGCCAAATCCGTTGCTTGTCATCAATTTAAATTGGTGAAGGATACGCATAACACAATTCTTGTTCTTGTTTCATCCAAGTGATTAATTCCTCTTTTCGGAGTTTGTTCATGATGAATAAATTCTCGGTTTCAATTGTTTCATCTTTTCTTTTCCCGGAGTTCCAAGCTCTCATCATCACGAAGATCCATCTAAATCATTGCAAGGCTTCACCTTGTATTTTCAACTTCTCTTTCTTTCTATCTTCCTTTTATTACCGGAGTTCTTCATGGAGGCTCTACATAGTGGTTCATCAAGGATTTTTTTCATTCTTCAATTGTTCCTCAAGTTTTCTCTTGAAGTTAAGATCAGCCAAGCGTTACTCTGAAAATAAACATGGTGCTCAATACATGTTTTGTTTTGAGAAGTTCAAGCATTCTTCATCTTGCATTCCGAAGTGCAATTCTTTCTACCTTATTTTGAGATGGTGTTATGTCATTCTTGACAATTTCTCTTCATGCTTCATGATTTACATGTTGTCAAGAATGAGGTATTTTAAATCCATCAATCTCTTCATTGGAGTTATCTTGGGTTATATTTCACCTAAAGCCTTCCCTAAGGAATGTTGTTATTGTGGTGCTTATCTATGATCCAAGTATTTCTTATTCTCTTGGTGGAAGAAGTTTTCATCATTCGGTGGATCCCAAGCGATCAATTGTTTCTGTTAGTGGCATGATTTCACCTCAAGTTTCGGGATGTTTTCCATAACCCCACTACATGCTTATTCGTTTCGTTGTTGGTTTTCCAATAACTCCGTTCTAACCTTCTTGGAAGGATGCTTTCTAAATTCAATTGTGGTTGAAGTTGTCATTATCTTCTCCGTTCTTTTCTTCCAACCATCTAGCTTCTATTATTTCTTCCGGAGGCATTGTGATATTGCTCTTTTCACTCACCATCTCGTTTTGCCAAGATCATGTTCTTTTGCTTGCTTATCCATTTAACCGGAGTGTTGTGCTCTCATTCAAGTTCTTTCATCTTATCAAGTTTTGCCCCCCTTCTCAACCGGAGTGCTGTCTGAAATCTTTCTTACCCTTGCGCCATTCTTTCAATAGTTTCAGAGGCAGTGTGTTGTTGATTTTATCAAGTATCCTCTCATCTTGTCAAGTTCATGTTCAATTCCTTCCATTTACAGTCGGAGTGCTGCCCAAATTATATCATTCTTCCTCTCTCATCTTGTTTTAACCGGAGTGGTTTCGAATTCTATCTTGTCCATTAAACTCTTGATTCATGTCTTTGCAACCTTCAAGTTCTCGTAATGATCCCTGTTCCTCTTTTCTACCGGATTGTTCGCAATCTCGTTCATCTCTGTTGTACTCTTTCTTTTAAATTGCTCAACCTCTCAAGGTTCTTTGGTTTCACTCGTTTGTCAAAGAAGCAACTTTGTTTTACCTCTTCCTCTTCCGTTTCTCTCCGGTGCCATCCTAGATCTCGGGACGAGATCCTCTCGTAGTGGTGGAGTGTTGTAACGCCCCGGATACAACTTTCCTTATTCGTAACTCCAACTCTTGCCTTTTCCGGAGATGCAATATTTTATTTCCTTCGTGGTTGGGTTTTTGTCTTTTGTTTTGCATTTTGTTCATGTCATGCATCTCATCTCTTTGCATCATTTGCATTGCATCATGTCGTCATGCAACCCTTTTAAAAACCCATCTAAATAAAAATCGTATGGATCTTCGGTCCATTTAAATCGAGGGAGATGCACATGGTGATTTCTCTTTATAACATATATCCTTCCAATATTATTAGGGAGCTATAAAAATAATATTCCATTGTTTTGGAATTAACCATAACACAATTGCAATCGAATCCCATGCCTTTGTTATCACAACTCTTGACCTCTAACCTTGTCTTTTATTCTTTCATCCTTTTTCCGGAGCTCTACCAAAATTCTCAACATTTTGGCTACACCAAACCTCGTCCTAGTTCAAACCCATTTGAATCAAATTCAAATGAGTTTGAATTCTTATTGTTCGATCTAGACCTTTCTAATTTTCTCGGACCAAGCAGATTTTTGTGAGTCCAAGAAAATTAACCCCATGCCCAAATTCTTCCTCTAACCTTCTCTTCTCTTTTTTCCTTTCTCTTATTTCTCTGTTTTGTTTTTATTTTTCTTTAGAGAGAGAGAGAGAGAGTCCAACCTTGCAACACAAATACTAAGCTAGCCCAGTGGTTCCTACCTCGCGCTCGCATCCGGGAGGTCTGGGGTTCGAGTCCCAGCCGGCCCCCCATTTTTGCGTTGTTTTCCTATTTTTCTCTCTGCACACTGCCCACTTAGGCCTGCTCATCTCCTGGGCCGCTGCACTGGATGCAATCCGGCCCGTGCATATTTTTTCCCAGTCTGTGTATTTTAGCATATTTCCAGTGCATGATATTTATAGGAAATGCCATCATTTTAAATTGTTAATAACTAAAAATCCATGCATCCAAATAAAACATGTCATATATGTAAATTGCTTAGAATTCTGTCTAGTTTCATAATATCCAACTTTCATGCATGTTTAAAATGTTTAAACTTGTTGTTTGCATTAATTTGCTCAAATGCCATGTTAAAATGATTTATTTCATAACTAAATAACCATAACTTCGAATTTAATAAACTTTATATGTAAATGGGGTAGAAAAATGCCAAGTTTATCATGGTGACACTACTTTGCATGTTTAACAACTCTAAAATTGTGTTTAGGGCAGAACAGTACCAAATCTAATATATGCTCATGAGGTTTTTCCGGACTTGTTGTTTGTTGTTCCGGCTTCATTTAAATTTGCCTAGATAGGTAGTTTTTCATATGCTTCACCCCTTGCCATGCTTAACAACATTTAATATTGATGGGTACCTAAACGAGAGAAAACTAAATAATTGTTGCGGTGTTTCATCAATATGCAACTCGTTGCATATTGAGCTCCACTTAACTTGTAGTGTTGTTTGTTGCACTTTGTCATGCCATGCCTATTTAAACCGGACATGCATCATACTTGATTGTGCATCATGCCATGTTGATGCGATGGTTGTTTACCATGTTGTTTGTTTCTTTCCAGTTTGATTCTGTCGTTAGCTTCGGTTTCGTTCCGGAGTTGTGAGGATTCGTTCGACTACGTCCGTTTGTCTTCTTCATGGACTCGTTCTTCTTCCTTGTGGGGTCTCAGGCAAGATGACCATACCCTCGAAATCACTTCTATCTTTGCTTGCTAGTTGCTCGCTCTTTTGCTATGCCTATGCTGCGATACCTACCACTTGCTTATCGTGCCTCCCATATTGTTAAACCAAGCCTCTAACCCACCTTGTCCTAGCAAACCGTTGTTTGGCTATGTTACCGTTTTGCTCAGCCGCTCTTATAGCATTGTTATATGCAGGTGAAGATGAAGTTTGTTCCTTGTTGGAACATGGAGATGTTGTTCCTTGTGGGAACATGTTTACTTGTGGGATATCACAATATATCTTATTTAATTAATGCATCTATATACTTGCTAAAGGGTGGAAGGCTCGGCCTTATGCCTGGTGTTTTGTTCCACTCTTGCCGCCCTAGTTTCGGTCATATCGGTATTTTGTTCCCGGATTTTGCGTCCCTAACGCGGTTGGGTGATTTATGGGACCCCCTTGACAGTTCGCTTTGAATAAGACTCTTCCAGCAAGGCCCAACATTGGTTTTACCATTTGCCTCACCTATGCCCTTTTTCCCTTGGGTTTCCGGAGCCCAAGGGTCATCTTTATTTTAGCCCCCCCGGGCCAGTGCTCCTTCGAGTGTTGGTCCTAACCGTCAGCCGCCGGTGGCCACCAGGGGCAACTCTGGGCTCGCCTACCGGAAGTTTGGACAATCGGGTGTGCCCTGAGACCGAGATATGTGCAGCTCCTATCAGGATTTGTCGGCACATCTGGGCGGCTTTGCTGGACTTGTTTTATTACTGTCGAAATGTCTTGTAGCCGGGATTCCGAGACTGATCGGGTCTTCCCGGGGAGAAGGAATATCCTTCGTTGATCGCGAAAGCTTATAATGGGCTAAGTTGGGACACCCCTGCAGGGTTTGAACTTTCGAAAGCCGTGCCCGCGGTTATGTGGCAGATGGGAATTTGTTAATGTCCGGTTGTAGAAAACCCGAAGTTGATCTTAATTAAAATACATCAACCGCGTGAGTAACCGTGATGGTCTCTTCTCGGCGGAGTCCGGGAAGTGAACACGGTGTTGGAGTTACGCTTGACGTTAGGGATGGCAATGGGGACAATCCCCTATGGGGATACCTACAACATCCCCATCCCCATCTACTCCCTATCATCCCATCCCCATCCCTATTTACATGGCTGGGGATAAAATTTCCCCATACCCCTGCCCCACTGGGGAATGGGGCCCCATTAGGGTCCCCATCCCCATAAACAAATACTCATATACATAATGTGACACCCTATAATCATCATACATAAATGGTGTTGTCCTTGTCCTGCTAATGCATATCTAGGTCGTACTGACTTCTTGGTCATGGTGACAGCTGAGGTGAGGACGTGAGATAGGTTTAAGGTTTTTTCAGAGCTTTTAATTTGTTTTCGCAAGTTTGTTTGTGAATATTTTAAGGTTGACCGCGGTGTCACAGTTACTAAACGGGTCCCCGATGGGTATTGGGTCTGGGGAATAGTATATTGTTCCCATCCCCGTTGTACCCTATGGGGAATAAATTAGTTTGGTAAATATCCCCATGGGGATGTTTTTCGCCCATCCCCACCCCCTAATAGATGAAATCCCCATGGGTTTGGCGGGTATGGGCCCCCGTTGCCATCCCTACTTGACGTAAGTAGTTTCAGGATCACTTCTTGATCATAGTTGTTCGACCGTGCTTTTTCCTTCTCTTCTCGCTCTCATTTGCGTATGTTAGACACCAGATATGCTAGTCGCTTGCTGCAGCTCCACCTCACTACCCTGTCCTACCTTTAAGCTTAAATAGTCTTGATCTCGCAGGTGTGAGATTGCTGAGTCCCCGTGACTCACAGATTCTACCAAAACAGTTGTAGGTGCCAACGATGCCAGTGCAGATGACGCAACCGAGCTCACGTGGGAGTTCGACAAGGAACGTGGTCGTTACTATGTGTCTTTTCCTGATGATCAGTAGTGGAGCCCAGTTGGGACGATCGGGGATCTGTGTAGCATTTGGGGTAGTCTTCTTTCATTTTGGTTCCGTAGTCGGACCTTGAGTGTAATCTGAATGATGGATGTTTATTTATGTATTGTGTGAAGTGGCGACTGTAAGCCAACTATGTATCTCTTTCCCTTATGTATTACATGGGTTGTGTGAAGATTACCTCACTTGCGACATTGCTTTCAATGCGGTTATGCCTCTAAGTCGTGCTTCGACACGTGGGAGATATAGCCGCATCGAGGGCGTTATACCGGCGTGGCGGGTGCTCGTCGGGTGGTCACTTCGGTCGAAGGTGATCGGGATTTCCGACCACTGGCTATAAGTTGGCGCTGCTGGCTCTACGGCGTAAACATCTCGAAGCGCGCATTTTCTCTCCTTCCTTGTGACGTGAGTAGCATAAATCATATTCATGCCCTTGACCTCAAAAGGGAACTTGTCTGGCCTCCATTACTTAGCATGGGTTGGTTACCATCCTCATTACACGGCTGGTCCGTGCCCTCATTGTCGGCCTCTCTGTTGCCGACTTGCTTGATCACCCGGCAATTCTGGTTCGAGTGTGTAGCGGGTTTGTTTGGGGTGCCATGAATGACACATGGTTTATCCAATATTATATACAATATCGACGGGTCCTCCTTATTGCCTTGAAAGGCCTTCCATTTTTTACCGCCGTGTTGGTTGCTAAATCTGGCATTTACCGCCCCTCCTCGGTGTCGCAGCTCTGTCCTCTATTGCGGCGCTTGTTACTTTTATGGCGTCGGGGTTTACCATTCCCGTCGCACACCTCGGTGGTACCCGAGTTGCCGTTTTGGTTACTTCGGCGGGCGAGCCTGCTATCCTCACCTGCACAAAAGCGAGTCATCAGATGTGTGAGGGCGGCCATTGTGCGGGGTTTTTCCTGCTCGAGCTCTCTAGCGAGCCACTCATCATGGATGTTGTGCCTGAAAGCTGCAATGGCCTCAACATGTGGGCAGTCCACAATTTGGTTCTTCTTCGTCAAGAACCAGTTGCAGAATTTCTGGCCGACTCCCGTGGTTCCTGTAGAATATGGCCGAGGTCGTCGGCATCCGGAGGTCGGACATAGATTCCTTGGAAGATTGCTCGAAAAACATCCTCCATGTCCTCCCAATTGCCGACTGAGTTCTCAGGTAGGCTATTAAGCCAGTATCGAGCCGACCCTTTGAGCTTCAAGGGTAAATACTTGATGGCGTGGAGGTTGTCGCCTCTAGTCATGTGGATGTGCACGAGGAAGACCTCTATCCATACCACGGGATCCGTTTTTCCATCGTACTATTCGATATTGATGGGTTTAAACCCCTCAGGAAACTGGTGTTGCATCACCTCGTCGGTAAAACACATGGGGTGAGCTGCTCCTCAGACCCGCGTTGTGACATGCCGGGCATCGGGTGTCATCAGCGTCCAATCATATGCATTGTGACATGTACTGCCATACTTGTTTGACCAAGCCTGGCTCCTACCTGCTCTGCAGGTGGGCACTCCCTTGATCCGTAAATGGATCGGGATGGGGCGCCGGCGCTGATTTCCTCCATAGGTCGTATGAATTCCGACATGGAATTGCACCCTTGCCCTAGTGGCGAGGTGTTGGGAAAGGTAACATGCAATTTAGAAAAAATTTCCTACGCTCACGCAAGATCTATCTAGGAGATGCATAGCAACTAGAGGGGGAGAGTGTGTCTACGTACCCTCGTAGACCGAAAGCGGAAGCGTTTGACAACGCAGTTGATGTAGTTGAACTTCTTCTCGTTCTGACCGATCAAGCACTGAACGTACGGCACCTCCGAGTTCTGTACACATTTAGCTCGATGACGTCCCTCGAACTCTTGATCCAGCAAAGTGTCGAGGGAGTAGATGAGTTCCGTCAGCATGACAGCGTGGTGACGGTGATGGTGAAGTGATTCACGCAGGGCTTCGCCTAATCACTACGAAGATATGACCGGAGGCGTAAATTACGAAGATATGATGCGCAGGGCTTCGGCTAACAATGTTTGATGTGTGTTCTAACGGTGCCCCCCACATATATATAGGTTGGAGGGGAGGAGAGGCAGCCAAGGGGGCGCCCCAAGTTGGGATCCTCCCAATTCGGCCTTCCCCCTTTCCCCCTTCCCCTTTTCTACTCCAATTTGGCCAGCCCATATGGGGGGGGGGGGGTGCACCGGCCCCTTTGTGGCTGGTGTGTTTCCCCTCTTGGCCGAATACCATCGTCCTATATATCGATCTTTACCTCCCGACCATTTCGAGACTCCTCGTCATGTCCGTGATCTCGTCTGGGACTCCTAACAACATTCAGTCACCAAATCACAAAACTCATATAATACAAAATCGCCATCGAACGTTAAACGTGCGGACCCTACGGGTTCGAGAACTATGTAGACATGACCGACACACTTCTCCAGTCAATAACCAATAGCGGAACCTGGATGCTCATATTGGCTCCTACATATTATACGAAGATCTTTATCGATCAAACCGTTATGAAAACATACGTTATTCCCTTTGTCATCCGTATGTTACTTGCCCGAGATTCAATTGTCGGTATCTTCATGCCTAGTTCAATCTCGTTACTGGCAAGTCTCTTTACTCATTCCGTAATACATCATCCCGCAACTAACTCATTAGTCACTTTGCTTGCAAGGCTTCTTATGATATGCATTACTGAGAGGGCCCAGAGATACCTCTCCGATACTCGGAGTGACAAATCCTAATCTTGATTCACGTCAGCCCAACAAGACTCATTCGGAGATACCTGTAGAGCATCTTTATAATCACCCAGTTACGTTGTGACGTTTGATAGCACACAAGGCATTCCTCCGGTATCGATGAGTTGCATGATCTCATAGTCAAAGGAATATGTATTTGACATACATGAAAGCAATAGCAATATAACTGAACGATCAACATGCTAAGGTAACGGATGGGTCTTGTCCATCATATCATTCTCCTAATGATGTGATCCCGTTATCAAATGACAACTCATGTCCATGGTTAGGAAACTTTAACCATCTTTTATCAATGAGCTAGTCAAGTAGAGGCTCACTAGGGACTCAGTGTTTTGTCTATGTATTCACACATGTATTAAGGTTTCCGGTCAATACAATTCTAGCATGAATAATAAACATTTATCATGAATAAGGAAATATAAAATAACAACTTTATTATTGTCTCTAGGGAATATTTCCTTCAGTCTCCCACTTGCATTAGATTCAATAATCTAGTCACATCGCCATGTGATTAACACCAATAGTTCACATCGCCATGTGAATAACACCCATAGTTCATGTCGCCATGTGACCAACCCCCAAAGGGTTTACTAGAGTCAATAATCTAGTTCACATCTCCATGTGATTAACACTTCAAAGAGTACTAAGGTGTGATCACATTTTTCTTGTGAGAGAGGTTTAGTCAACGGGTCTGCCACATTCAGATCCGTATGTACTTTGCAAATTTCTATGTCTACAATGCTCTGCACAAAGCTACTCTAGCTAATTGCTCCCACTTTCAATATGTATCCAGATTGAGACTTGGAGTCATCTGGATCAGTGTGAAAGCTTGCATTGAGGTAACCATTTACGACGAACTCTTTGTCTCCTCCATAACCGAGAAAATATCCTAATTTCACTAAGGATAATTTTTACCGCTATCCAGTGATCCACTCGTGGATCATTATTGTACCCCTTTGCCAGACACATGACAAGGTACACAATAGGTCTGGTATACAACATGACATACTTTATAGAACCTATGGCTGAGGCATAGGGAATGACTTTCATTCTCTCTCTATCTTCTACCGTGGTCGGGCTTTGAGTCTTACTCAACTTCACACCTTACAATACAGGCAAGAACTCCTTCTTTGACTGATCCATTTCAAACTCCTTCAAAATCTTGTCAAGGTATGTACTCATTGGAAAATCTTATCAAGCGTCTTGATCTATCTTTATAGATCTTGATGCATAATATATAAGCAGCTTCACCAAGGTCTTTCATTGAAAAATTCTTATTCAAGCATCCTTTTATGCTATCCATAAATTCAATATCATTTCCAATCAACAATATGTCATCCACATATAATATTAGAAATGCTACATAGCTCCCACTCACTTTGTTGTAAATACAGGCTTCACCATAAGTCTGTATAAAACCATATGCTTTGATCACCTTATCAAAGCTTATATTCCAACTCCAAGATGCTTGCACCAGTCCATAGATGGATCGCTGGAGTTTGCACATTTTGTTAGCACCTTTAGGATCGACAAAACCTTTTGGTTGCATCATATACAACTCTTCTTTACGATCCATTAAGGAATGCAGTTTTGACGTCCATTTGCCAGATTTATAATCATAAAATGCGGCAATTGCTAACATGATTCAGACAGACTTGAACATAGCTACGGGTGAGAAAGTCTCATCGTAGTCAACTCCTTGAACTTGTCGATAACCTTTCACAACAAGTCGAGCTTGTAGACAGTAACATTACTATCAGCGTCAGTGTTCTTCCTGAAGATCCATTTATTCTCTATGGCTTGCCGATCACCACACAAGTCAACCAAAGTCCATACTTTGTTCTCATACATGGATCCTATCTCATATTTCATGGCCTCAAGCCATTTTGCAGAATCTAGGCTCATCATCACTTCCTCATAGTTTGTAGGTTTGTCATGGTCTAGTAACATGACCTCCAGAACAGGATTACCGTACCACTCTGGTTCGGAACGTGCTCTGGTTGACCTACGAGGTTCGGTAGTAACTTGATCCGAAGTTTCATGATCATTATCATTAGCTTCCTCTCTAGTTGGTGTAGGCATCATGGGAACAGTTTTCTGTGATGAGCTACTTTCCAATTCGAGAGAAGGTACAATTACCTCATCAAGTTCTACTTTCCTCCCACTCACTTCTTTCAAGAGAAACTCCTTCTCTAGAAAGGATCCATTCTTAGCAACAAAGATCTTGCCTTCGGATCTGTGATAGAAGGTGTACCCAACAGTTTCTTTTGGGTATCCTATGAAGATGCGCTTCTCCGATTTGGGCTGGAGCTTATCAGGCTGAAGCTTTCTCACATAAGCATCGCAACCTCAAACTTTAAGAAACGATAGCTTAGGTTTCTTGCCAAACCATAGTTCATACAGTGTCGTCTCAACGGATTTAGATGGTGCCCTATTTAAAGTGAATGTAGCTGTCTCTAATGCATAACCCCAAAACAATATTGGTAAATCGGTAAGAGACATCATAGATCGCACCATATCTAATAAAGTACGGTTACGACGTTCGGACACACCATTACACTGTGGTGTTCCAGGTGGCGTGAGTTGTGAAACTATTCCACATTGTTTTAAATGATGGAAAAACTCGTAACTCAAATATTTGCCTCTGCGATCAGATCGTAGAAACTTTATTTTCTTGTTATGATGATTCTCCACTTCACTCTGGAATTCTTTGAAATTTTCAAATGTTTCATAGTTGTGTTTCATTAAGTAGATATACCCATATGTGCTCAAAACATCTGTGAAGGTCAGAAATTAATGATACCCGCCGCGAGCCTCAACACTCATCGGACCGCATACATCGGTATGTATTATTTCCAATAAGTTATTGGCTCGCTCCATTGTTTCGGAGAACGGAGTTTTAGTCATCTTGCCAATGAGGCATGGTTCGCAAGTATCAAATGATTCATAATCAAGTGATTCCAAAATCCCATATGCATGGAGTTTCTTCATGCACTTTACACCATTATGATTTAAACGGTAGTGCCACAAATATGTTGCACCATCATTATCAACTTTGCATCTTTTGGCATCAATATTATTAATATGTGTATCACTACAATCGAGATTCAATAAACCATTCACCTTGGGTGTATGACCACAGAAGGTTTTATTCATGTAAACAGAACAACAATTATTCTCTAACTTAAATGAATAACTGTTTTGCAATAAACATGATCCAATCATATTCATGCTCAACGCGAACACCAAATAACATTTATTTTACATTCAACACTAATCCCGAAGGTAGAGGGAGTGTACGATGGTGATTGTATCAAACTTGGAATCACTTCCAACACACATCGTCACTTCGCTCTTAACTAGTCTATGTTCATTCTGTAACTCCTATTTTGAGTTACTAATCTCAGCAACTGAACCGGTATCAAATATCCAGGGGTTGCTGTGAACACTAGTAAATTTACACATTAATAGCACGTATATCATATATACATTTGTTCACTTTGCCATCCTTCTTATCCGCCAAGTATTTGGGGAAGTTCCGCTTCCAGTGACCATTTCCTTTGCAGTAGAAGTACTCAGTTTCAGGCTTGGGTCTAGTTTTGGGCTTCTTCATGGGAGTGGCAACTTGCTTGCCATTCTACTCGTAGTTCCATTTCTTTCACTTGCCCTTTTACTTGAAACTAGTGGTCTTGTCAACCATCAACACTTTATGCTCTTTCTTGATTTCTACCTTCGCCGATTTCAGCATCGTGAAGATCCTGGGAATCATTTTTGTCATCCCTTGCATATTATAGTTCATCACGAAATTCTAGTAACTTGGTGATAGTGACTAGAGAACTCTATCAATCACTATCTTATCTGGAAGATTAACTCCCACTTGATTCAAGTGATTGTAGTACTCAGACATTCTGAGCACATGCTCACTAGCTGAGCTATTCACCTCCATCTTATAGGCAAAGTATTTGTCAGAGGTCTCATACCTCTCGACACGGGCATGAGTCTGAAATACCAATGTCAACTCTTGGAACATTTTATATGCTCCGTGGCGTTCAAAACGTTTTGAAGTTCTGGTTCTAATCCGTAAAGCATGGTGCACTAAACTATCAAGTAGTCATCATACCGAGCTTGTCAAACGTTCATAACGTTTGCATCTACTCCTGCAATAGGTCTATCACCTAGCGGTGCATTAAGGACATAATTCTTTTGTGCAACAACGAGGATAATCCTTAGATCATGTCCCAGTTGCATAGTTGCTACTATCATCTTTCAACTTAGTTTTCTCTAGGAACATATCAAAAACATAGGGGAGCTACAACGTGAGCTATTGATATACAACATAGATATGCAAATACTATCAGGACTAAGTTCATGATAAATTAAGTTCAATTAATCAAATTACTTAAGAACTCCCACTTAGATAAACATCCCTCAAGTCATCTAAATGATTACGTGATCCAAATCAACTAAACCATGTCCGATCATCATGTGAGATGGAGTAGTCTTCAATGGTGATCATCTCTATGTTGATCATATCTACTATATGATTCACGTTTGACCTTTCGGTCTCCAGTGTTCTGAGGCCATGTCTGTACATGCTAGGCTCGTCAAGTTTAACACGATTATTCCGCATGTGCAAAACTGTCTTGCACCCGTTGTATGTGAATGTAGAGCTTATCTCACCCGATCATCATGTGGTGTCTCAGCACGACGAACTGTCACAACGGTGCATACTCAGGGAGAACACTTATACCTTAAATTTTTAGTGAGGGATCATCTTATAATGCTACCGCCGTACTAAGCAAAATAAGATGCATAAAAGATAAACATCACATGCAATCAAAATATGTGACATGATATGGCCATCTTCATCTTGTGCCTTTGATATCCATCTCCAAAGCACCGTCATGATTTCCATCGTCACCGGCTTGACACCTTGATCTCTATCGTAGTGTTGTTGTTGTCTCCCAACTATCGCTAACACATAGTGACAAAGTAAAGCAATTACATGGCGTTTGCATTTCATACAATAAAGCGACAACCATAAGGCTCCTGCCAGTTGCCGATAACTTTTACAAAACATGATCATCTCATACAATAATGTATATCACATCATGTCTTGACCATATCACATCACAACATGCCCTGCAAAAACAAGTTAAACGTCCTCTACTTTGTTGTTGCAAGTTTTACGTGGCTGCTACGGGCTTCTAGTAAGAACCGTTCTTACCTACGCATCAAAACCACAATGGTGACTTATCAAGTTTGTTGTTTTAACCTTCAACAAGGACCAACCATAGTCAAATTCGATTCAACTAAAGTTGGATAAATAGACACCCGCCAGCCACCTTTATGCAAAACTAGTTGCATGTCTGTGGGTGGAACCGGTCTCATGAACGTGGTCATGTAAGGTTGGTCCGGGCCGCTTCATCCAACAATATCGCTGAATCAAAATAAGACATTGGTGGTAAGCAGTATGACGATCACCACCCACAACTCTTTGTGTTCTACTCGTGCATATAATCTACGCATAGACCTGGCTCAGATGCCACTATCGGGAAACGTAGCATGCAATTTCAAAAAATTCCTACGCTCACGCAAGATCTATCTAGGAGATGCATAGCAATGAGAGAGGGAGAGTGTCGGATTTCGGGTTCCGGCAAAACCCTTGAGGTTCGAACACTGGGGTATGCACGAAGATCTCCCTCCTGCGTAATCACGCCCTCGGCCTCACCGCGATCTCAAAGCCTAGCTCGACAAACCCAAAGAACGAGAGACACAAGATTTATACTGGTTCGGGCCACCGTAGTGGTGTAATACCCTACTCCAGTGTGGTGTGGTGGATTGCCTCTTGGGCTGAGGATGAACAGTTACAAGGGAAGAACAGCCTCCTGAGGAGAGGTGTTCTTGTGCTTGGTGAACTTGTGTGTGGTTATGGATGGAATGGCTCTGATCCAAGATCAGATCAAGATGCCTCCTATGGTGGTGGCTAGTCCTATTTATAGAGGCCCTGGTCCTCTCCCCAAATATTGAGCGGGAAGGGAGCCAACGACGGCCAAATTCAAAGGGAGACAACTAGTACAAGTTATCCTGACTAAAGGTGGTCTTCGCCTACCAAAGGCTCTGGTGGTGACACCGTCTTGGGCTCCACGGTGACCTTCGTCCTGCTGGTCTTGGTCTCGTTGCACCGATATGGAAACCTTTGCTTGATGCCTCAGGACTCCTCGCCTGCGCTTGCCTCTTTAGCACCAAAGAGGAAACAACGACACTGCACGCGGTGGCGCCTGCCTGGCCCCAGTCATCATGGCTTACGTCATAGGAGCTTCGCGAGGTTCCCCTTGCCTTGATCTCTCCGCCCCTCGCGAGCCAGCCTGGTGAGGCTGCCCCGGAGGAGGTCTTGCATCGTCCGCCTCGCGAGACTTGGCCCCTCGCGAGGGTCTTGAGTGTTTGCTTGTGAAGATGGGCCGTACAGGGCCTCTAGTGGAGCCGCGTTGTGGGTCGCAGGCAGGCAAGTCTAGGGACCCCCGTTCCCAGGACGTCGACAGTAGCCCCCGGGCCCAAGGCGCGCTCGGACTTGGCTTCGAGGTGAAGCCAAAGGGCAAGTGCGGAGCGCCACGGGCCCCAATAGCCAGCGGACTCGCTTGACGCGTGGTGATTGATTGGACGTGGGCGTCTTCGCTTCCCCACGCTGCCTCGACAACTGCCCGACTTGACGAGTCCCTGGATCCGCTTCCCACAGTTCTTCTCCATCGAGATGCCGTCGAGGGGCCCCCTTGAGCTTTGGCTGCAGCACGCCAACTGCGACGCCCCGACGATTAGAGCTGAGGTGGAAGCCGTTTCCCCGGGCAAGATCTTCATGACCCGCGGCTTTGGCGAGGTTGCCCGGGTTTGCCGCGCGGAAGGCGTTCTCGCCATCCACTTCAAGTACGACGGCGCCTCCACGATGTTCTTCAAGGTCTTCGACGCGGAAGGCCGTCGCTTGGAGTGCTGCCCTGGAGAGGGTCGTCGGGACGACGCAGCGGCCAACGCCGAGCTTGCCGCTGGCTTTGCCAGCGGCTCCTCCAGTAGCAGTGGCAGCGCTTGGGAGTCCAGGGACTCTCCCGAGCCCTACGAGACTCCAGAGACTAGCGACGATAGCTACGTGCCCCCAAGCTCTCGCCAGGCCCGGAGCAAGGCCGCAGCATCCGGCCGCCGCTATCGCTGATCTGGATGGGGTTGGCGCCGGCCTCCTGTGGCCCACTATTGATGATGGCGTCGGCTGCCCTGGCGCGTGTAGATATAGCTCCTAGGAACTCCCATTTTTTGTTCCCTGCGAGGAATCAAAACGGACCCCGTGGGGGCGTGTAAAGGATCTGTAATGTCTTCTGTTCATATTATCTTTATTATGAAAATTCGCGAATGTGTGTCTTGTTTCAGCTTGGTCTCCCCTTTCCAACCCCGCGGCAGCTTGGTGCTCTACGCCAACAAGTCCTGGTCCCCAGGCAGGCTGCAGCCGTCGCTGGTATGCCAGGTCGCGATGTTGTGGTCAAGGCCAGGAGGTGAGCGGCCCGAGGTCCAGTAAGAGCTCCTGAGGCGCGATGCTCAAGAGGTCCCCTTTAGCGCTCAAGCAGCCACCGAGAGGCAGGAAAGGGTGGCGACATTGCCGTAACAAGGCTGCTACTGGCGAGGATCCTATGCTGTAGCGCTGGGTCGATCCAGGCGCGGGACTTATCTTGGCATTCCTGAGTTGGTTCTTGTGTTGCGCCAGACTTGTCCACCGTTTACTGTTGGGTAGCTAGGTTGGGCACGTGCGAGCCTCTCCCTATTCTCCATGCTCTTATGTATGCTCTGCGTCCTCAGGCCCCGGCCCTCGAGCGAGCTCAGCCGCCGCTGGTATGCCAGGTCGCGATGCCGTGGTCAAGGCCAGGGGGTGAGGGCTGGAGAGCCAATAAGAACTCTTGAGTCACGATGCTCAAGAGCCCCCCTTTTAACGCGCAAGCGAATCGCATGGGAGAAGAAGGAGCCCGTGGTACCACCCGATGTCGTCCTCGGGAGGTTCCTGCAGGTTAGCACGAGGAGGGACACAGATTGCCACGATGATTGCCGGCCTGCCACAGGTCGCTCCGCAAGAAGGTGAAGGCACCGAGGGCCTGGTGAGGTGGCATACACGGGGCGTGCCACAAGCCAGAGCTCGACCGCTCAGATTTGTCGATGTTGCAGGGTCGGACCCGAGCACAAGCGTCGTGCCAGCGTGCGTAGCTCCCATGGTGGGTGACCGTCAAGCGGTGATAACCATAGATAGATCATGCATGGAAGGCGAATTAGCTTAGGTAAATGCGAGAACGATACACGCCACTGGGTTGGACCCGAGCGGCTTGGGGGTGATGCAGCCCGAGGGGCGCCCCCAGCAGAGTAAGCTCAATACATAAAAGGATACATGCCGCAGGGACAGGCCCATGCGGCCTAGGAATGATGTAGCCCGAGGGGCGCTCCCAGTTAAATAAACTTGGAAAATGTCACCTGGTTCCCTTGTCGAAGGGGTGTTGGGGGTAGCTGAAGATGCACGGCGAAGGGGTTGCTCCTCACGAGCCACCGGGGCCCTGAGCCTTGGGAGGCTCTGGGGGTCCGGGTGGTTCCTTGAAGACCGTCTCCATCTCCATCAGGACCGCATGATGTCTGGCCTCCTGAGTCGCCAGGATGCTTCGCAGGTTGCGCTGGAAGGCGGCTGCCATGCTCGACAGGCCAAATGGCGTGCGAACATAGCTGTTAGGTGGGCCCTCGCAGCGTCCCACGTGCGAAGGCCAGAAAAGCTCCTGAGATGTGGCCCTATTGAGCCTTGGGATGTCGACGCAGACGTGCATCCTGCCATCCTCGCCTGGATGGGGAGCTGCGCCAGGTGGGCGGCGGTCGCCGCGCATGGCTCTTGCATCCTGCAGCTCCTGAGTGACCTTGGTGATGAACTCCTGAGCGTCGGGCGCTCCTCGCCCGGTGTCCTCCTGAGGGAAAAACGTGCTGCAAAGCGTGCCTCCATGTGGTGCCCGAGCGCCTTCCTCATGATGTTGGCAAGGTCTGAGGCCCTCCAGAAGAGAGCCCCCGAGCCCTGCCCGAGGAGGGCGCCGGGCGCGCCTTCCTATGCGAGGGAGGGAGGCGCCCCAGGTGCGGGCGCCGATCCTGATGTAGCGCCTCCAGAGGCGCCACTCCCCTGAGGTCGGGTGCAGAGTAGCTGCTTATTTTTCTTGGGGATGGCCTCAGGAGGGTACATGGTGCCTTGGTCGTCGGGGTCTTCGATTGATACAATTTGGAAGGCGCACTCGAGGGAGCACACCGCATCTCTTTCTGCGCAGGGGATTGTGATGATCCCGCCGCTTCCTGGCATCTTGAGGACATTGTAGCCGTGGTGGGTCACCGCCATGAACTTGGCCAGGGCCGGATACCCAAGGATGACATTGTACGGCAGACGGATGTGGGCGACTGTAACATCCCAAATTTTCAATTTGGAATGTTATACATTAGATCATCATGCATATCATATTTTCTTGCATTTTGGTCGATCCTAGAAATTTCACGCAACTCAAGGACCCTCGGAGAGAGTTGGAGATTTCTTTATTTTCATATTTGAGTTTTCTCAAATTTTGAAAAGAGGATCATTTGATTTTATTTATTTCATCTTCAATTATTTTCCAATATCAAAAATATGAGAGGGAATAATATGACTTTCCCAAATTCAGGAAAAAATGAAGCTTTAATAAATAAATCAAATTTTGGATTTTTCCGGAGTTTATTCGCATTTTATTTGGATTAGGGAAAAATGCGTGTTTTCAAAAATTGCATCTAGGCCCCGAGAAAAGTTCATTTTGTTCGACTCATTTTTAGGAGTCGGGGAAAATTCACTTCGGAATTTTTGGAGCTCGTTTAAATTTTCTTTTCTTCGTTTTTCTGCGCGCATAACTATTTAAAAAAAAATGCGCAGCGCTCCGCGTGGGCCAAGGGCCCAGCCGGCTCAGCCGCTCCCCGCGCGCGCGCGCACGCCAGCGCCGCCGCCGCCGCGCCTGCCGCCCGCCGCCGCCTCCCAGTCCGAGTCGGACTCGGACTCCTTTTTCTTGCCCCTCCCCCAAGTTTTCCTCCCCCTCCCCTCCTATAAATACCCAGCACCCCCCTCCTCCCCACACCGCGCCCCGCCCCGCAGCAAGCAGCAGCAGCAGCGCCCGCCGCCGCCGCCGCCCCGCGCCTCGCCCGCTGCCCCGCCGCCAAGCCCCGCGCCGTCGAGGTAGCCGCCGCGCCACGCTACCCCTCCCCCTCGGTTCGGTTTTTATAAAAACCGTTCCAGTTTATTTTCGTTTCGTTGTTTCGGTTTTTTTTCGAAACCCTAGATCGGTTTTTGTTTTTTTCGGTTTTGTTGTTTAGCGAGCGTTCGCCGGACCGTTCGTCTTAACGAACGTGATCACCGGTTAGTCTCGGTTAACGAACGTCCGTTCGTTTAACCATTCGTCGTTTTCTTTTTCGTCGGATTTGTTCCGCGATATTCTGATCGCGATTTCAGATCCGATCTTCGTTCTAATATATCTTCTCGCTCGTTTGTCGGAATCAGGTGATTCAAGCGCCTGGAGTTTCGTTTCGAAATCTCCGTTCCGACTAATCAACTTAAACAAGTTTTTGCTACTATAAAATTTGACCTAGTTTCAACTTGCTAGAACCGAGTTGTTTTCTTCCGCCGTTTGTTTTCCGTTGTTTTGTTCGGTTCGTTCTCTCTTTGCGACCGGAGTTCTTAAGTTGAACTTTCTGGTTCGCTCTCTTGTTCGAGTTTTACCTGTGCATTAGATGAGTACTTATTGTATGCTTGTTGTTTGTCTGCGATAGATTACCCGGAGTGCGCCGCCTGTTACTTCAAATCTCTAGGTTTCGCGGATCATCAGCAAGGCAAGTAACACTTTGATCATATATTTTCTACTACCCAGTTTTATTGCTTTAGACCAATCCTCAAACATTGCATGATTAGGATCTAATTAAATTGTGGGATGGGAAGTAGTTGAGGTAGTACCTATTACCTGTATTATTATGAAACCTTTGGGAGTTACTTCTACGTTTGCTTATTATGCCATGCTATGCTAGTAGACGTGGATTGGGTGAGTGATATCCATGACAGATGTGAGTATTGTTAATTAATGGTTTATCTAAGGTGGCAACTTAAACACACATCTGGGTGGATTGAGGCACCTGGTTTCTATCAGGACTTGCCTGTTTTTCTTTTGGACCGCCACCCAGGCTCAAAGGGATCATAAGATCATTCATGCTAGTAACTTCCGTGTGCAGCCACAAGCCATTATGGGCTCTGGCATAGTTGATTAAGTTGTGTGAACTCTTACAGTGGTAGACTAGCAGATGTAGGGGATGTAGGTGTACCGGTCTACCCGATCGTAAGGTGCTAGCGGTTCTGAAAGACTATGTGTCGGTCATCCGTTTCTCAAACACCATGTAGTGCGAGAAACCAAACGGAGGCGATCGAGTCTTGTGGGGAAAAGTGCGCAAACCTCTGCAGAGTGTACAAACTAATCATGATTAGCCGTGTCCCCGGTTATGGACAACTTGAGTATCTAGTACTTGAATATCATGTGAATCTCATCATGTTACTTCTAATTAATATTGTTGGGTTATTGATGAGTAGTTTTAATTGGGATTGAGGATGCTGTCAACCATTCTCAATGTTTAACAACCACCATGATAGTTAAATAAATTTATTCCTTTGCAGTAGGGAAAAATTGGCTTTACGCAAAACTGTAACCATAGAGCTTTTCCACCAGCCATATATGCATGTAGTATAGGCTTATCATTCATTACTCTCTATGTGTTACATTGCCAGCATATTCCATGTGCTGGCCTGTTTTCGGGCTGCAACTTTCATGTTGCAGACTTTTCAGACGACGAGTAAGGTGCCTTTTAGGTCGTGGTTCTATACTCAGTGATGCCATTGGAGTTGATGGACTCACTTATCTTCCAAGTCTTCCGCTATTATCGATATTAGATGGCCTTAAGCCATATTTATTGTAATAAGTTCTCTTTGAGACATCGATGTAATAAGTGTGTGATTGCTACTCTGTTATAAATCCTTCGAAGTACTGTGTGGTGTCAGCATTACTGATCCAGGGATGACACCGGAGCACAGAGACTTGACCATCTGAGGTCGGGTCGCTACAGAGATGGTATCAGAGCACACGCTGACTGTAGGACACGACCACTAAGTTAAAGCCATAGATCACCATTCTCTTCTCATTTTCTAACTCCTCATCTTTTCTACTCTTTTAGGATGACAGACGCGAAGATCAAGTACGCTCAACCGGATGAAGGCACACCTTTTGGATTCCACTTGAAGGAAGTCACCAAGTACCTGAACATTGGACTACCAAGCTTCACCGGGACTTTCAACGCCACTCTGCCTAAAGAGGAGCGCTGGAAGATTCAAGCTCACGTTCCGGGAAGGACATTCGTGCCAATCACGAAGCCCATAGATAGTGTTTTCAGTGCACCAACCTGGAGTCTGGGAAAGAGCATGGCAGCTCATATCACCATGGGACGCATTGGAGAAGTTTATCAAGAAGACCTCAAGGACACTATCTACCAGATTTGCGGACGCCGAGATGAACAATGGGAGATAGTCAGCACCAAGAAGGATAGATCCATTGCAGCTTTCATCCAGGAGTTAAACCAGCACATTCGACGCCACGAGAACCAGATGTGCAATGATATGATAGAGTTGAAGAATGCGAAGGCAAGGATCCTCGAGCTAGAAGGAGAACTGAAGACTACACGCAAGGATTACATGGACGAGATCGTAGCTCTAGCAAGGCACAATGGCGATCTTAAGCGGGAGATTGAAGAACTCAAGGGGAAATTAGCATTCAAGAATGAAGACAAGTACGTCGCATGTCCGGACAACTACATCATCATCGACGACACCGATTCAGATCCAAGTGAACCCGACTTTGAAGACGAAGCTGGAGAAGACATCATGGAGTCTTCCACCGATTCAAATTTCTAGATGACCACCATGTATTAGTAGTACTTTCCCCATGTAAACATTATAGTTCAAGCACTTTTGCGATAGTTCTAGACCGTTGTATGCCCTTGTTTGAATTGAATGAAGTGATTTTGTGTGCATTTGCTCATGTGCATTGGGGTAGTGTTTTCTCTTTAGACCTCCCTCTATTCTTAATTCTCGTCTTTCCTAAAACCTCAGATGCCTCCAAGACGTGACAATGGATTCGTTTTCCCACCAGAGATCACTTAGTTGATTCAGCAGCAGAATGCCTTGATTCAAACATTGGTGCAGAACAACAACAACAACAACAACAACAACAACAACAACAACAACAACAACAACAACAACAACAACAACAACAACAACAACAACAACAACAACAACAACAACAACAACAACAACAACAACAACAACAACAACAACAACAACAACAACAACAACAACAACGACAACGACAACGACAACGACAACGACAACGACAACGACAACGACAACGACAACGACAACGACAACGACAACGACAACGACAACGACAACGACAACGACAACGACAACAACGACAACAACGACAACAACGACAACAACAACAACAACAACAACAACAACAACAACAACAACAACAACAACAACAACAACAACAACAACAACAACAACAACAACAACAACAACAACAACAACAACAACAACAACAACAACAACAACAACAACAACAACAACAACAACAACAACAACAACAACAACAACAACAACAACAACAACAACAACAACAACAACAACAACAACAACAACAACAACAACAACAACAACAACAACAACAACAACAACAACAACAACAACAACAACAACAACAACAACAACAACAACAACAACAACAACAACAACAACAACAACAACAACAACAACAACAACAACAACAACAACAACAACAACAACAACAACAACAACAACAACAACAACAACAACAACAACAACAACAACAACAACAACAACAACAACAACAACAACAACAACAACAACAACAACAACAACAACAACAACAACAACAACAACAACAACAACAACAACAACCTGTTGATCATTTGACTCGTTTCCTTAGGCTGAATCCGCCAGTGTATTCCAGTAGCACCGAGCCGATTGTAGCAGATGATTGGCTCCGCAAGATAGGAAGGGAGTTGACCACTGTAGGATGCACCGATGCTGAGAAAGTGAAGTTTGCCGCACATCAGCTTGAAGGACCCGCAGCAGCATGGTGGGAGAATTTTACAGCCACTTACCCTGTAGACACTGTCACATGGGATCAGTTTCAGCAAGCTTTCCGCACTGCCCATGTTTCAGCAGGAGCTATGGCCATGAAGAAGCGTGAGTTTTGCAACTTACGCCAAGGAGGAAGGACAGTTGGCCAGTATGTGGATGATTTTAGTAAGTTAGCATGTTATGCCCCAGATGACGTTGCTACAGATGCAGCTAAGCAGGAGAAGTTTCTGGAAGGACTGAATGACGAGTTGAGCATGCAGTTGATGGTAGCAAGTTTCAACAACTACCAGGAGTTGGTAGATCGTGCCATCATGATTGAAGGGAAGCAACAGCAGATTGAGAACCACAAGAGGAAGTATGGACAGGGGAAGTATAACTCTGGAGTCCAGCAGAAGCCCCGTTATACCCCTAAACCGGGAGCTCAGTTTCAGCATACCCATGGAGGAGGTAATTCGCACAACCATAATGGCCACAAGAATGGTAATGGGATTGGAGGAAGCAACGGCCAGAACCGTACCACCCCATCAACCCCAGCCAAGAAAGACCTGAGCCATGTCACCTGTTACAAGTGTTCCAAGACCGGACATTATGCCAATGAATGTCCCGAAGGCCAAAGTGTAAATGGAAGCTCTGGAAAGAAGCCTAACCCTTTCAACAGGGGACAGGTGAACCACGTTAATGTGGAGGAGGTTGAAGCTCAGCCTGATGCAGTAATCGGTAAGTTTTTGGTTAAGTCATTTACTGCACTTGTTCTTTTCGATACTGGTGCATCGCATTCATACATATCAAGGGGATTTGTAGAAAAGTATAGCCTGCCCACTAGGGTTCTTAAAACACCTATGCTAGTAAGCTCGCCAGGAGCAGAGTACATGGCCAGACAAGGATGTTTTCAAGTGCCATTGAGTATAGGAAGGCATGTTTTCCCAACGGATTTAATCATTCTGGAATCCCAAGGTCTGGATGTAATTCTCGGTATGGATTGGTTGTCGATGTATGGAGGAAACATCGATTGCGCTAGTAAGACAATTTTGCTCACAATGCCAGAAGGAAGAAGGATCAAGTATGTATCCCGACATGCGCCAAATAGGACACAAGTAAATTCTTTATCAGGAGTTGTGCAGGAGGAGGTACCAGTGGTAAAGGATTTTCCTGACGTATTTCCAGAAGAGTTGCCAGGCATGCCACCGGATAGAGACATTGAGTTTTTGATTGAGCTTTTGCCAGGCAGTGGGCCAATATCGAAGAGACCATACCGGATGCCAGCAAAGGATCTGGTAGAAATCAAGAAGGAGATTAAGGAGTTACTGGATAAAGGTTACATACGCCCAAGTTCTTCGCCTTGGGGATCACCCGTACTTCTAGTGGAGAAGAAGGATGGATCATTAAGGATGGTTGTTGATTATCGTGGATTGAATGAAGTAACCATCAAGAACAAGTACCCACTGCCAATGATTAATGATCTGTTTGATCGTTTGCAAGGAGCTAAAGTATTTTCCAAGATCGATTTGCGATCAGGGTACCATCAGTTGAAGATTCGAGAGCAGGACATACCTAAGACAACATTCACCACAAGATATGGGCTGTATGAGTATACCGTTATGTCATTTGGACTGACTAACGCACCTGCCTATTTCATGAACCTGATGAACAAAGTATTTATGGAGTTTTTGGATAAGTTCGTCGTGGTTTTCATCGATGATATTCTGATTTTCTCAAAGAATGAAGAGGAGCATAAGGAACATTTGCGTTTGGTTTTGGAGAAACTAAGGGAACATCAGTTATATGCCAAATTCAGCAAATGTGAGTTTTGGTTAAAGGAAGTTGGATTTCTTGGACTTGTTATATCCGGAGAAGGGATAGCAGTTGACCCCACAAAGGTTGAGACCGTAACCGAATGGGAAGCACCAACGACAGTTGGAGAGATCCGGAGTTTTCTTGGACTCGCAGGATACTACCGGAGATTCATTGAGAATTTCTCAAGGATTGCATAGCCTATGACTGAATTGTTGAAGAAGGATACCAAGTTCAATTGGACTGAGGAATGTGAGGCTAGCTTTCAGGAATTGAAGAGACGTTTGGTTACCTCACCAGTGTTAATTCTGCCAGATCAGAACAAGGATTATGAGGTGTATTGCGACGCTTCACGTCGAGGACTTGGAGCAGTGCTTATGCAGGAAGGAAGAGTTGTTTCGTATGCCTCACGACAACTGAAGCCTCATGAATTGAATTATGCCACGCATGATTTGGAGTTAGCAGCCGTAGTGCATGCATTGAAGACATGGAGACATTTCCTCATTGGGAACCATTGTGAGGTGTACACGGATCACAAGAGTTTGAAGTACATTTTCACGCAGAAGGAGTTGAACCTCAGACAAAGGAGATGGTTGGAGCTCATCAAGGATTATGATATGAGATTGCATTACCATCCAGGAAAGGCTAATGTAGTAGCTGACGCATTGAGCCGTAAGAGCCATGTCAATACACTAATGACGGGAGAAATACCAAAGGAGTTGGCAGAAGATTTTCATGAGCTATGTTTGGAAATAGTTCCGAGAGGCTATGTAGCAGCATTGGAGATTCAGTCAACATTGATGGATAAAATCAGAGAGGCTCAAAAATCTGACAAGGAGATTGCTTCTATAAAAGAGAAAATGAGCGAAGGAAAAGCAAAGGGATTTCATGAGGATAAGCACGATACCCTATGGTTTGAGGACCGTGTTTATGTGCCAAATGACCCGGAGATCAGGAAGTTGATTTTGCAAGAGGCACATGATTCACCCTATTCGATTCACCCAGGAAATACCAAGATGTATTTGGATTTGAAGGAAACATTCTGGTGGACCGAAATGAAGAAGGATATTGCAGCATATGTAGCAGTTTGTGATGTGTGTCATAGAGTGAAGGCAGAACATCAGAAGCCAGCCGGATTGTTACAACCATTGCCGATACCCGAATGGAAGTGGGATAAGATAGGCATGGATTTTATCACAGGACTACCCAGGACGAAGGCCGACTATGACTCGATATGGGTAGTAGTTGACCGTTTGACGAAGGTAGCACATTTCATCCCAGTTAAGACCACTTACACCAGTGCTAAGTTGGCAAAGATATACATGACTAGGATCATTTGTTTGCATGGAGTTCCAAGGAGTATCGTATCAGATAGAGGAACCCAATTTACCTCAAAGTTTTGGAATCAGTTGCATGAAACTTTGGGAACCAGGCTAGAATTTAGTACAACTTTTCATTCGCAGACAGATGGACACACTGAGAGAGTCAATCAGATTTTGGAAGATATGCCGAGGGCTTGTGCACTAGATTACGGGTCTAGTTGGGATGATAACTTTCCGTATGCGGAGTTTTCTTATAACAACAATTACCAAACCAGTTTGAAGATGGCACCTTTCGAAGCTTTATACAGAAGGAGGTGCAGGACACCGTTGTCATGGGGCGAAGTTGGAGACCGTCAGTTGTTTGGACCAGATTTGATTAAGGAGTCTAAACGGAAAGTTAAGTTGATTCGCGATAGGCTCAAGGTAGCCCAGTCCAGGCAGAAGAGCTACGCAGATTCTAAACGCAAGGAGACAGTTTACGAAACCGGAGACAGAGTTTATCTTCGAGTATTCCCACTTCGAGGAGTTAAGCGCTTTGGAGTTAAGGGAAAATTAGCACCGCGTTTCGTTGGACCGTATAAGATCTTGCAACGTATGGGAGAAGTCGCTTATAAGTTGGAATTACCAGAGGGACTGTCAGGAGTTCATGATGTATTCCTTGTTTCTCAACTGAAGAAATGTCACGCCGAGATGGCGGAGGTACCGCTAAGAGATACAGTGCTGTTTGAAGCGATTCAGTTGAATAATGACCTAACATATGAGGAGAAACCAGTTAAGATTCTCGAGTACGCCAGCAGGGTTACCTGCAGCAAGGTTATCAAGTTCTGCAAAGCTCAGTGGAGCCACCACACGGAGGATGAAGCCACCTGGGAGAGAGAAGAAAATTTGCTCAAGGACCACCCTCACCTATTTTCTAGCCAACCCGAATCTCGAGGGCGAGATTCATCTTAAGGGGGGTAGGTTTGTAACATCCCAAATTTTCAATTTGGAATGTTATACATTAGATCATCATGCATATCATATTTTCTTGCATTTTGGTCGATCCTAGAAATTTCACGCAACTCAAGGACCCTCGGAGAGAGTTGGAGATTTCTTTATTTTCATATTTGAGTTTTCTCAAATTTTGAAAAGAGGATCATTTGATTTTATTTATTTCATCTTCAATTATTTTCCAATATCAAAAATATGAGAGGGAATAATATGACTTTCCCAAATTCAGGAAAAAATGAAGCTTTAATAAATAAATCAAACTTTTGGAATTTTCCGGAGTTTATTCGCCTTTTATTTGGATTAGGGAAAAATGGGTGTTTTCAAAAATTGCATCTAGGCCCCGAGAAAAGTTCATTTTGTTCGACTCATTTTTAGGAGTCGGGGAAAATTCACTTCCGAATTTTTGGAGCTCGTTTAGATTTTCTTTTCTTCGTTTTTCTGCGCGCATAACTATTTAAAAAAAAGTGCGCAGCGCCCCGCCTGGGCCAAGGGCCCAGCCGGCGCAGCCGCTCCCCGTGCGCGCGCGCACGCCAGCGCCGCCGCCGCGCCTGCCGCCCGCCGCCGCCTCCCAGTCCAAGTCGGACTCGGACTCCTTTTTCTTGCCCCCTCCCCCAAGTTTTCCTCCCCCTCCCCTCCTATAAATACCCAGCACCCCCCTCTCCTCCCCACACCGCGCCCCACCCCGCAGCAAGCAGCAGCAGCAGCGCCCGCGGCCGCCGCCAGCGCCACCGCCGCCACCTGCCGCCGCCGCCCCGCGCCTCGCCCGCTGCCCCGCCGCCAAGCCCCGCGCCGTCGACGTAGCCGCCGCGCCACGCCACCCCTCCCCCTCGGTTCGGTTTTTATAAAAATCGTTCCGGTTTATTTTCGTTTTGTTGTTTCGGTTTTTTTTTCGAAACCCTAGATCGGTTTTCGTTTTTTTCGGTTTTGTTGTTTAGCGAGCGTTTGCTGGACCGTTCGTCTTAACGAACGTGATCACCAGTTAGTCTCGGTTAACAAACGTCTGTTCGTTTAACCGTTCGTCGTTTTCTTTTTCGTCGGATTTATTCCGCGATTTTCTGATCGCGATTTCAGATCCGATCTTCGTTCTAGTCTATCTTCTCGCTCGTTTATCGGAATCAGGTGATTCAAGCGCCCAGAGTTTCGTTTCGAAATCGTCGTTCCGACTAATCAACTTAAACAAGTTTTTGCTACTATAAAATTTGACCTAGTTTCAACTTTCTAGAACCGAGTTGTTTTCTTCCGCCGTTTGTTTTCCATTGTTTTGTTCGGTTCGTTCTCTCTTTGCGACCGGAGTTCTTAAGTTGAACTTTCTGGTTCGCTCTCTTGTTCGAGTTTTACCTGTGCATTAGATGAGTACTTATTTTATGCTTGTTGTTTGTCTGCGATAGATTACCCGGAGTGTGCCGCCTGTTACTTCGAATCTCTAGGTTTCGCGGATCATCAGCAAGGCAAGTAACACTTTGATCATATCTTTTCTACTACCCAGTTTTATTGCATAGACCAATCCTCAAACATTGCATGATTAGGATCTAATTAAATTGTGGGATGGGAAGTAGTTGAGGTAGTACCTATTACCTGTATTATTATGAAACCTTTGGGAGTTACTTCTACGTTTGCTTATTATGCCATGCTATGCTAGTAGACGTGGATTGGGTGAGTGATATCCATGATAGATGTGAGTATTGTTAATTAACGGTTTATCTAAGGTGGCAACTTAAACACACATCTGGGTGGATTGAGGCACCTGGTTTCTATCAGGACTTGCCTGTTTTTTCTTTTGGACCGCCACCCAGGCTCAAAGGGATCATAAGATCATTCATGCTAGTAACTTCCGTGTGCAGCCACAAGCCATTATGGGCTCTGGCATAGTTGATTAAGTTGCGTGAACTCTTACAGTGGTAGACTAGCAGATGTAGGGGATGTAGGTGTACCGGTCTACCCGATCGTAAGGTGCTAGCGCTTCTAAAAGACTATGTCTCGGGTCATCCGTTTCTCAAACACCATGTAGTGCGAGAAACCAAACGGAGGGGATCGAGTCTTGTGGGGAAAAGTGCGCAAACCTCTGCAGAGTGTACAAACTAATCATGATTAGCCGTGTCCCCGGTTATGGACAACTTGAGTATCTAGTACTTGAATATCATGTGAATCTCATCATGTTACTTCTAATTAATATTGTTGGGTTATTGATGAGTAGTTTTAATTGGGATTGAGGATGCTGTCAACCATTCTCAATGTTTAACAACCACCATGATAGTTAAATAAATTTATTCCTTTGCAGTAGGGAAAAATTGGCTTTACGCAAAACTGTAACCATAGAGCTTTTCCACCAGCCATATATGCATGTAGTATAGGCTTATCATTCATTACTCTCTATGTGTTACATTGCCAGCATATTCCATGTGCTGGCCTGTTTTCGGGCTGCAACTTTCATGTTGCAGACTTTTCAGACGACGAGTAAGGTGCCTTTTAGGTCGTGGTTCTATACTCAGTGATGCCATTGGAGTTGATGGACTCACTTATCTTCCAAGTCTTCCGCTATTATCGATATTAGATGGCCCTAAGCCATATTTATTGTAATAAGTTCTCTTTGAGACATCGATGTAATAAGTGTGTGATTGCTACTCTGTTATAAATCCTTCGAAGTACTGTGTGGTGTCAGCATTACTGATCCAGGGATGACACCGGAGCACAGAGACTTGACCATCTGAGGTCGGGTCGCTACAGCGACATCAAAGTCGATGAGCTTGCTGCGGTAGTTCTCGCGCTGTCCGAAGTTGATAGGTAGGCAGACCTGCCCTATCGGCGTGGTGGAGCCGTCAGTCACTCCCGAGAAGGGCTTGGTAGGCTGAAGCTGATCGTATGGCACTTGGAAGCTGTAGAACGTCTCGACGGACAAGACGTAAAGCCCTGCGTCGCCGTCGATGAGGGTCTTGGTGACTTGTACGTTGCTGATGACGGGTGAGCAAAGCATCGGGAGGGCCCCAGCAGTGGCTGCGCACTTGAGCTGGTCCACCGAGCTGAAAGTGATGGCGCACTTGGACCACCTGAGCGGGCGCGTGGCCTCAAGCCTGGGAAGGGCTGCAGTCACCTCGCGAGCAAACAGCTTGAAGATACGCTGAGAGGCTGGGGCCTGAGCTCCGCCCAAGATGCAGGCGATGGCACGCGGTTCTTGGAAGCCCCCATTACCCTCATCCTGGTGGTGGTATTCGTTCCTTCTTGGCGGTGGCGGTGGCGGCAGTGGAGGAAGTCCAGCATTGCCCTAAAGGCAGTCCTCGCGGGGCTGTTCCCTCCATGCGCCCTCACGAGGCTGGTCCTGCTAGCGGTCCTCGCGAGATCGGTCGCACCACTCCTGGCGAGGGCCGCGATCGTCCCAGCGTCCTCCGCCGCGTCCTCCTCCTCGGCCATAGCCCCAGACGTTGTGCTCGGGGCGTCGACCGAGGCGTCCATGTCGAATGGCCCTGAGCTCTTGACAGTCGCTAGTGTTGTGGCTGTGTATGTTGTGGAAGGAGCAGAACGGCCTGCTACTCTTGGACGAGTCGGGAAGTTCCCGGTCGCGCTTCGTATCCGGCTCCGCTGCAAGCACGGCCACTCCCTTGTACTTCACGTCCTTGGCCTTGGCTTTCTTCTCCTCCGGGTCGGTAGCTGGGAGCTCGAGGAGGGAAAGGCTCCCCTCCTCAGCTCTTGCGCACTTGGTCGCCAGGTTGAACAGCTCCAAAGCCGTGCATAGCTCCTCATGGATGGCGAGCTCCTCCTTCATATTGACGTCAGGGACGCCATCAGAAAACGCAGAGATGATGACCTCGTCCGTCACCTTGGGGATCTTGAGGCGAACGTAGTTGAAGCGTTGGATGTACTTCTACAAGGTCTCTCCTGGCTACTGCTTGATGCGACGTAGGTCACCCGCGGCCGGAGGGCGGTCACGAGTGCCCTGGAAGTTGGCGACGAAGCGGTCACGCATCTCTCCCTAGGAGGAGATCGAGCCCGGGGGCAGGTTCAGCAGCCACGAGCGAGCACCATCCTTGAGAGCCATGGGGAACCAGTTCACCATGACTTTTTCGTCGCCGTTGGCTGCCTCGATGCTCAGCTCGTAGAGCTGCAAGAACTCCGTGGGGTCGGGGGTGCCGTCGTAGCAAGGAGGCAGGTCCGGCTTGAACTTGCCCGTCCAGGCGACGCTACGCAACTCAGGGGTGAAGGCATGACTGCCCGCCGTGGCCACCGGGACCCTCTGCTGAGGTGGAGCCTTCCCTTGATGTCCACTCACCGCTGCCGCAGGCGGCACACGGTCTTGTTGCAGTGGTGCTGGGAGCGCAGGAGCATTCTCTTGAGGCCGGGGAACTTCTTGGCAGCTTCCTTCTTCTCGCGCGGGCGCTCAGCATGGTGGGTCACCCCAGGGGGCCGCACGTCTTGGCGCGAGAATGTTGTCTTGGTGTAGAGGTGGTGGAGGCGCTCCATGAGCCACGTCGCCCTCAGCTGGCGGAGGGCGAGGCAGCGAGAGGGATGGCGCAGGGGAGCCCCCGGCGGTGCTGACGAGTTCGGCGATGTGGTCCAGCCAGTCCTGGTAGAGGTCGTCGGTGGGGCGGTAGCGCAGGAGCTCGCGTGCCATGAGCAGCGCGGCCTGCGCGTCCGTGGGAGCGCAACGAGCATGAGATGATGAGCCGGCCGGGGTCAGCGACGGAGTGGCGGTGCGGCCGTCTCGCCGCACCGAGGGTTGTAGCGAGGACGATTGTTGCTCGTTTCCCGCCGGGCAGGTGGCGGCGTTGGCGGCGGGCGACGGGGTGATAACCCACAAGTATAGGGGATCGCAACAGTTTTCGAGGGTAGAGTATTCAACCCAAATTTATTGATTCGACACAAGGGGAGCCAAAGAATATTCTCAAGTATTAGCAATTGAGTTGTCAATTCAGCCACCCTGGATAACTTAATATCTGTAGCAAAGTATTTAGTAGCAAAGTAGTATGATAGTAATGGTAACAGTAGCAAAATTAAATTTTTTGGGTTTTGTAGTGATTGTAACAGTAGCAACGGTAAATTAAATAAGCAAAGAACAATATGTGAAAAGCTCGTGGGCATTGGATCGGTGATGGAGAATTATGCCGGATGTAGTTCATCATGTAATAGTCATAACATAGGGTGACACAGAACTAGCTCCAATTCATCAATGTAATGTAGGCATGTATTCCGAATATAGTCATACGTGCTTATGGAAAAGAACTTGCATGACATCTTTTGTCCTACCCTCCCGTGGCAGCGGGGTCCTAATGGAAACTAAGGGATATTAAGGCCTCCTTTTAATAGAGTACCGGACCAAAGCATTAACACATACTGAATACATGAACTCCTCAAACTACGGTCATCACCAGGAGTGGTCTCGATTATTGTCACTTCGGGGTTGCCGGATCATAACACATAGTAGGTGACTATAGACTTGCAAGATAGGATCAAGAACTCACATATATTCATGAAAACATAATAGGTTCAGATCTGAAATCATGGCACTCGGGCCTAGTGACAAGCATTAAGCATAGCAAAGTCATAGCAACATCAATCTCAGAACATAGTGGATACTAGGGATCGAACCCTAACAAAACTAACTCGGTTACATGATAAATATCATCCAACCCATCACCGTCCAGCAAGCCTGCGTTGGAATTACTCACGCAGGGCGGTGAGCATCATGAAATTGGTGATGGAGGATGGTTGATGATGACGATGGCGACGAATTCCCCTCTCCGGAGCCCCGAACGGATTCCAGATTAGCCCTCCCGAGAGAGATTAGGGCTTCGCGGCGGCTCCGTATCGTAAAACGCGATGAATCTTTCTCTCTGATTTTTTTCTCCCCGAACACGAATATATAGAGTTGGAGTTGAGGTTGGTGGAGCTCCAGGGGGCCCACGAGGCAGGGGGCACGCCCCCACCCTCGTGGATAGGGTGTGGGCCCCCTGGCCTTGATTCTTTCACCAGTATTTTTTAATATTTCCAAAAATAATCTCCGTGAAATTTCAGGTCATTCCGAGAATTTTTGTTTCTGCACAAAAATAACACCATGGCTATTCTGCTGAAAACAGCATCAGTCCGGGTTAGTTCCATTCAAATCATGCAAGTTAGAGTCCAAAACAAGGGCAAAAGTGTTTGGAAAAGTAGATACGACGGAGACGTATCAACTCCCCCAAGATTAAACCTTTGCTTGTCCTCAAGCAATTCAGTTGATAAACTGAAAGTGATAAAGAAAAACTTTTACAAATTCTGTTTGCTCTTGTTGTTGTAAATATGTAAAGCCAGCATTCAAGTTTTCAGCAAAGATTATGACTAATCATATTCACAATAACACTTAGGTCTCACGTTTACTCATGTCAATGGCATAATCAACTAGCGAGCAAAAATAATAAATCTTAGATGACAACACTTTCTCAAAACAATGATAATATTTTATAACAAGATGGTATCTCGCTAGCCCTTTCTGAGACCGCAAAACATAAATGCAGAGCACCTTTAAAGACCAAGGACTGACTAAACATTGTAATTCATGGTAAAAGAGATCCAGTCATAGTCATACCAAATATAAATTAATAGTAATGGATGCAAATGACAGCGGTGCTCTCCAGCTACTGCTTTTTAATAAGAGGGTGATGACTCAACATAAAAGTAAATAGATAGGCCCTTCGCAGAGGGAAGCAGGTATTTGTAGAGGTGCGAGAGCTCGATTTTACAATAGAGATAAATAATATTTTGAGCGGCATACTTTCATTGTCAACATAACAACCGAGAGATGGCGATATCTTCCATGCTACACACATTATAAGCGGTTCCCAAACAGAATGGTAAAGTTTATACTCCCCCTCCACCAACAAGCATCAATCCATGGCTTGCTCTAAACAATGAGTGCCTCCAACTAACAAGAGTCCCGGGGGAGTTTTGTTTGCAATTATTTTGATTTGGTTTGCATAAAGCATGGGAATGGGCATCCCGGTGACCAGCCATTTTCTCGTGAGTGAGGAGTGGAGTCCACTCCTCTTGAGAATAACCCGCCTAACATGGAAGATACAGACAGCCCTAGTTGGTACATGAGCTATTCGAGCATACAAAATAGAATTTCATTTGAAGGTTTAGAGTTTGGCACGTACAAATTTACTTGGAACGGCAGGTAGATACCGCATATAGGAAGGTATGGTGGACTCATATGGAATAACTTTGGGGTTTAAGGGATTGGATGCACAAGCAGTATTCCCGCTTAGTACAAGTGAAGGCTAGCAAAAGACTGGGAAGCGACCAACTAGAGAGCGACAACAGTCATGAACATGCATTAAAATTAATAAACATTGAGTGCAAGCATGAGTAGGATATAATCCACCATGAACATAAATATCGTGGAGGCTATGTTGATTTTGTTTCAACTACATGCGTGAACATGTGCCAAGTCCAGTCACTCGAATCATTCAAAGGAGGATACCACCCTATTATACCACATCATAACCATTTTAATAGCATGTTGGCACGCAAGGTAAACCATTATAAACTCCTAGCTAATTAAGCACGGCATAAGCAACTATAATCTCTAATTGTCATTGCAAACATGTTTATTCATAATAAGCTGAATCAGGAACGATGAACTAATCATATTTACAAAAACAAGAGAGGTCGAGTTCATACCAGCTTCTCTCATCTCAATCAGTCCATCATATATCGTCATAATTGCCTTTCACTTGCACGACCGAACGATGTGAATAATAATAATAATAGTGCACGTGCATTGGACTAAGCTGGAATCTGCAAGCATTCAATAAACAGGAGAAGACAAGGCAATATGGGCTCTTGGTTAAATCAACAATAATGCATATAAGAGCCACTTCAACATTTTAATTACGGTCTTCTCCTATCGACCCCCAAAGAAAAGAAAATAAATAAAACTATTTACATGGGAAAGCTCCCAACAAGCAAAAGAAGAACATGAAATATTTTTGGGTTTTCTTTTAATTATTACTACTACAAGCATGAAAAGTAAACTAGCTAAAAGCTACAACTATTTTTTTTGTTTTTCTTAAAGTTTTTCAAACACACAAGAAGAAAGCATAAAAAGTAAAATAAACTAGCATGGATAGTACAATGAAAAAGTATGAACACCGACAACTAGCAATGAGTGTGTGAACATAAATGTAATGTCGGTGAGAAATACGTACTCCCCCAAGCTTAGGCTTTTGGCTGAAGTTGGTCTACTGCCATGACTGGCCTGGCGGATATCCAAAGTTATAGTTGGGGTAATATTGTGAAGCAGCATTTATTGCATCGTGGGCTGCAGATTGGATGCGAGCAATCTTAGCCCTCCTCTCGTACTCATTCGCCTCCTCCCTGGTTATCCCCCCTTTGCCTGAAATTCAAAGAAAGTAGGAGCAGGGAGAGCGACATGATAGGTGCATCGTCTGTCAAAGATTAGTTGGTACTGGAGGAACTGATCGTTCCTCTCAACAAAACGATGACGAACCATAGCCTTGTAATCTAAATAAGCAGGAGGCAACTCAATATCATACTCACGTATGGGTACACCAAGAAAATTAGCTAAATGGGTTGCATAAATTCCACCAAAGAAATCTCCATTAAATCTATTGTTATGCAACCTACGTGCAACAATGGCTCCCAAATTATAATGTTTATCTCCTAATACAGCACTCCTGAGAACACTGAGGTCAGGGATACACATGTGACATGCTTCATCCTTACCATTTATGCACCTACCCATGAAGAGAGCAAAATAATGTATAGCAGGAAAAATGAATGCTCCCTATGGTAGCTTGTGTTATATCTCTAGACTCCCCCACAGTTATACTAGCAAGAAAATCTCTAAACTCAGATTTGCGAGGCTCACTAGTGCTACCCCATTGTGGAAGTTTGCAAGCAGTGGTAAAATCCTCTAAGTCCATAGTATAAGAATTTTCATAAAGATCAAACAGGACAGTTTGAGAATTGCATGATGACGAAAATTTAAACCTTCTCACAAAGGAATCAGTGAGATAGTAATGCTGAAGGCACTTATCTGCCTCGAAGCTCTCAAGATCAGCGTTACGCACATACGTGTAAAATTCTTCCTTGATTCCCGCTCGATCCATGAGGTCCTCTGAAGACCATTCGCAAGCCCGCACTTGAGCTTCCCTCGGTGGTTCATCGTCAGCATCGCGCATTGCGAGCCTGGGTCCTTGCTTTCTTGAAGGACCATCTTGGTACATTTTCCTAAACATTTTTCTTCCTCTGAAAAATTTCTGAATTGTTTAGTAACTTCAAATAAAAGTGAACCAAACTCAACAAAATTGATAGCAACTACTCCTACAAGTGCCTAGAGACTATATCATGCATTAGAACTACTTGGAACCATATAAATTTGACATGCAAGCTCAAGAATGTGGTCACCTAGGCAGCACAAATTTGCAATGAGTAAAGCACTAGAACAAAAACTAATTGGACCATTGGAGGAGTCACATACCAAGGAACAATCCCCCAAAGCAGTTTTGTGAGAGGTGCTTTGAGCAAGGAGATCGAAAATCGCAGCAAAATGAGCTAGAACTCGTGCTTGAGCTGGTTGGTGATTTTTTTGGGAGGAAGAAGAAGTGTGTGGGTGCTGGAATAAGTGGAGGGGAGCCACCATGTGCCCACGAGGCAGGGGGGCGCGCCCTGGACCCTCGCGGCCAGGTGCTTGCTCCCCTGTTGTGTTCTCAGTGCCAGACGTTCTCAAATATTCTAGAAAAAATCATATTTAAATTTTAGGGCATTTGGAGAACTTTTATTTCCGGGGTATTTTTTATTGCATGGATAATTCAGAAAACAGACAGAAAATACTATTTTTGCTTTATTTATCTATACCTACTAATAAAGCAAGGTGCGTTTCACCAAATTTTTAATCCGTTCACCCATATTATTATTGTTGATGCTCTGACCGAGGTGGTACTAAATTTTACGTTGCAAAAGATTATTCGGATGCGTCGTGCTCGTTATTGGGCTCCTGGAAAACTTATTAGGCCAGCCCACGTTTAGTATGTTTTGTGCCTCCCGTGACCTGTCCAAAGTTGCAAGGAGGTTCCAGGTCGCGCCGGCGTGCAACGACGAAGATGCAGGCAGGGGAGGTTCCAGGCTGCGCAGTAGTGGAAGAAGACCAGCAACGTGGCGGCGTTCATTCTCCGGTCAGATCACGCCAGATTCCGGCGGGAATGGTTCAAGGGCAACCGGATCCACGCATGGGGAGGCGAGGCAGACACTGGAGGCGGCGACGGCGAGCAGGATGACAGGAAGGAGGTGCGGGGCGAGCACGAGCTCCTGCGGGTGATCATGGCAGAGAATAGAAAGGGAACGAGGAGAGGGACGGCAGCGGATTACCTCGGGACGATGGCAGGACTCGCTAGCCTCGTCCTCAACGGGGTAGGGGAATGCCATGGGAGGAGGGGAGCGGCAGGGAAGGCTCGGGGTTAGCGACGCTTGCCGCGGACCGCGGCAGAGCATGGCTCCTTCGAGCAGGACGACGCGGGGAGGGAAAACGGGAGGAGGAGAGGCGGAGCTCGCCGGAGGCACGGCATTGGGCGGCGGTGTTTCCGACGGGAGGCAAGCGTGCGAGGGGCGCCGGCGGTCGAACCTCTCTCTCTCGTGTGCCTATCTCTGGTGGCTGGGGATCGAGAGGAGGATGAGGGGGCTCAGAAGAGTGGGGATCGGGCGAGGCTCTCCCCTGGCGGCTAGGGTTTACGAGGTGCGGTTGGGCCTTGGGCCAAAAGGGCCGGCTCGCTCTCTCTCTCTCTCTCTCTCTCTCTCTCTCTCTCTCTCTCTCTCTCTCTCTTTCTTCAATTTTTCATTTTTTCTATTTCTGAAAAAATCAGAGATTTGGAGAAAGAGAAGGAGGTCTAGGAAAAGAGTTTGGGTATGGGGTTGTTTTCTCTGGACTCACAAAAATAACCTTGATCCATAAAATATAAATGGGCATGATTGAAAGTTTAAATTCAAACTCTAGGACTAGGTTTTATAAGTGTCCAAAAATATTGAGATTTTTTGTGGAACTTGGGAAAAAGATAGAAGAAATATCGCAAAAGTTTGGAAGTCTACCTTGAAGTAGAAAAAGGCATGGGACTCTTGAAAGGATCAAAAGGAATTTGAAAAGGCAATTAAATAAAATAGAAGGAAGGCTCAAATGATTTTTTTTTATTTTTTTGCGGGTGGCTCAAATGATTTTCTGGAAATGGTCATAGTTTTTTGGTCATCCAGGCTTTTTAGTACGTGTATGGGTTAGCCAAATAGATAGATAGATAGATAGATAGATAGATAGATAGATAGAGAGAGAGAGAGAGAGAGAGAGAGAGAGATCTGAGAGTTTGAGAGAGACACATGAGAGAGAAGGGTACATGAGAAGTGAGTGAAACATGAGAGATAGAGGCATAAAAAAGATACGTACGAGGGAGGGAGAGATACATACGTGAGAAGTTGAGGCGTGCAAGATTTAAACCCCAAAAAAGTAGGGAGACTCATGTTCGTATCCATGGAAATAGACCATCACAACCAAGAAAACAAAGCAAACGTCCGTGCTCGGTGTGCCTGCAGGACGACTTGATCATATCGCACAGGTCATGCGGGTTCAATAGAGTTGCCGACCCTGTTTATAGAACATACTGTGATGGGCTGGATTCATTCGTTGCTTCATCGTTGAATTTTACAAATATTGAAAATTAATGATTGTTGCATGAGTAGTATTCTTACGAGGGTTAAGATGGAGCCATATCTCATATAGAGAAAAGTAATCTATTGGTGTGGTGTCGTCGGATCGATGAAGAAAAGGGACATGAACAAGATGTTAGTGTTTGTCACAATAACATAAATATTTCAATATTTTTGTTTCCTGTTACAAAGCGTGGTCTCTTTTATACATTAGGAAGATGGATAAATGGGGCGAGTTTCCGAAGTTCAGCATCCAATAAAAGCACCACAAAAGGTGAACAATATCGTATTCAAAGGGGTGAAGAATTCATCTTTAATTTCTTTGTAGAGGAATTAACGAGTCAGTATCTGACTGAATAACTTCAAACTAACTACTATATTTTTAAAATAGGTGTCATCTTGCAATGGATGATTTGAATATGTGGGGATTTTGAGCCGTGCATATTGGGTTAGAGTTTGTGATATCCTCCCGTTCCAACGCACGGGCATTTTTGCTAGTTCTAAATAACAGAAAGTAAAAGAAGGGTACAGAAGGTTGTGCTTTCTAACTTCATCCATCTCATGCTCATCAAAAGGAATCCACTAACAAGGTTGATCAAGTCTTGTTAACAAACTCATTCCGAATAACATGGAACCAGAGAAATTTCGAAAAACACTATGTTACCTCAACGGGGATATGCACGTCCCCAATAATAAGAATATCATATCTCCTTTTGATAGTAGGAAGAGGAGATTCAAAACCTTCAAAAATAATCGATGGAATTTTTCCAATAGAGTTTATACTATGAACTTGAGGTTGTTTCCTCGAAAAGTGTACCATATGCTCATTACCATTAACATGAAAAGTGACAATGCCTTTGTTGCAATCAATAACAGCTCTTTCAGTATTCAAAAAGGGTCTTCCAAGAATAATAGACATGCTATCGTCCTCGGGAATATCAAGAATAACAAATTCCGTTAAAATAGTAACATTTGCAACCACAATAGGCACATCCTCACAAATACCGACAGGTATAGAAGTTGATTTATTGGCCATTTGCAAAGATATTTCAGTAGGTGTCAACTTATTCAAGTCAAGTCTATGATATAAACAGAGAGGCATAACACTAACACCGGCTCCAAGATCACATAAAGCAGTTCTAACATAGTTTCTTTTAATGGAGCATGGTATAGTGGGTACCCCTGGATCTCCAAGTTTCTTTGGTATTCCACCCTTAAAAGTATAATTAGCAAGCATGGTGGAAATCTCAGCTTCCGGTATCTTTCTTTTATTAGTAACAATTTCTTTCATATACTTAGCATAAGGATTCATTTTGAGCATATCAGTCAAATGCATACGCAAAAAGATAGGCCTAATCATTTCAGCAAAGCGCTCAAAATGCTCATCATCCTTTTTCTTGGATGGTTTAGGGGGAAAGGGCATGGGTTTCTGAACCCATGGTTCTCTTTCTTTATCATGCTTCCTAGCAACAAAGTCTCTCTTATCATAACGTTGGTTCTTTGATTGTGGTTTATCAAGATCAACAACAGGTTCAATTTCCATATCATTATCATTGCTAGGTTGAGCATCATCATGAATATCATTATTAATATTATTGTGACGCCCGGATAATCAAGCTACAGTAAACCTCTGCTAATGGTGCCACGTCACCTCCGTTACTGTTGATAAACTCGAGTTAGTTCAAAAACGATTCAAATAAAAAATTTAAAATATAGGCAAACAGTAAAATTTTCAAATATCAAAACTAAAATGTTCGGGTTGTGTCAAATAAATCGTAAGTAATTATGGTGGACAAACCAAACTTTGATAAAATGTTTAAAGGCTCTAAAACAATTAAAACAGTAGTGAAAACAATTAAACAAATGCCTATTGAATTTATAAAATGCTAAAACTATTTTATTAGGGTTAAGAATTAATCTCACAGTAGTTTGTTGATAAATACAAATTTAGGCACTAGTGGTAATTTTTATAACACTAAAGATAAAAGAAACTACAAATAAAAAAGAAAATAAGAAAAAGAAAAGACAAAACAAATAAAAGCAAAAGGGGGCAACACCCCCCCCCTCGCTGGGCTTCGGACCAGCTGTTCATCGGGCCAACCAGGCTGGCCAAGCCGCCCACTACTAACCCCCCTACCCCTGGCCGAACCCTAAACCGCTACCACCCACACCCACTCCTCTCATCCCCCCGTTGGATCTGGATCAGGGCGACGACCGCGCCCGTGTCCGCTGCCGCCCGAAGGCCTCCCCATCGCCGGACCAGCACACCGTCGCTGCTCGTCGTCGTTGCCCGGAGCTCCTCCGCCTCGTCCTCCTCGTCTCCTCCTCGCCGGCGACACGTCCCCGTCCTCCTCCCCAAAGGCTCCACCGAGCCTCGCCACCCCCCTGCTCACCAACGCGGGTGAGAACCCCATCGCCTCCCGCCTATACTCCTGCGCCCGATGTGGCCTCACTCACGCCCCGTGTTTTGGCCGCCGAGCCCGGAGCTCGGCTCCCGCGCGCACACTCGCTGCTTCATGCCTCGCCTTGGCCGTGCCCGGCGAAGCCCCGCGCGCGCCCTCTGTCCCATGCACTCCGCCCTCCTACTCCTCATGCTCCGCGCCGCCGTTGCCGCAGCTTCCCGCGGCCCGTCGTGCCCGCCTCCGCCGCCTACTATCGTGCCACGCGCCCACCCTCCTTTGCCCGCTCCCCCCGCTCCCCGCTGCTGCTCCCGCCTTGCGCTGCCAGCGTCCGTCGCGCCTTGGCTTCGTTCCGGTGTGCCCGGCGCGCCCGCAGCCGCAGCCAACCCGCTCGCCGGTGCGCCCTGGCCCTGGCCGCACGCGCCCGTCGAGCCCACTCGCAGCAGCCCACGCTCGTCGTCTTGCCTGGCCTCGTCGCGCCGCCTTGCTCCGGCAGCCACCACGGCCGCCCCCTTCCCTGGTCGCCTCGGGTGTGCAGGCACCCTTCGCCCGCACCCGACGCCCGCTAATCCGCATCGGCCCCCTGGGCCTATGACATATGGGCCCCGCCCACAGAACGTATAAAAAAGATAAAAAAGAATTAAAAATAAATTAATAAATAAAATTAATTAAAATATTAATTAATTAAATAATTAATTAACTTAATTAATCCTGACTAGATTAACCTAATCGCTTAGTTTAGTTAATTAATCTGTTAGGTTGGTTAATAGTCAATGACAGCTAGGACCCACACGTCAGTTTGACCCAGTCAACGCCCTGTTGACTGCTTACGTCATGATGACGTCAGCATACATTATTCTGGATAATGTTGATTTAAAATAATTAAGTAAATTCTAAAAACCGTAGCTTGGATGGAAAAACTTTGTACATGAAAGTTGCTGAGAACGACGAGACGGATCCGGATACGTAGCCCGTTCGTCCGCCACACATCCCTAGCATTGCGAACCTGCAACCTTCCCTCTCCGGTTCATCTATTCGAAAACACAAAACACCGGGGATACTTTCTCGGATGTTTTCCCCCTTCGTCGGTATCACCTACTACCGCGCTATGGCACACCTTGCGCCGTTACTTGTCTGTCATGCATCGTCATGCCCATGTTTGCATTGTATTCACTGTTTCTCCCCCCTATTTTCTCCGGTAGACTACGAGACTGAAGCCGTTGCTGCTGCCCCGATAGGTTACGGTGTTGACGACCCCTCCTTCTTGCCAGAGCAACCAGGCAAGCCCCCCCTTGATCACCAGATATCGCCTACTCCTTCTCTCTACTTCTTGCATTAGAGTAGTGTAGCATGTTACTTCTTTCGGTTAATCCTATTCTGCTGCATAGCCTATCATTGTTGCTACAGTTGTTACCCTTACCTGCAATCCTAAATGCTTAGTATAGGATGCTAGTATTCCATCAGTGGCTCTACACTCTTGTCCGTCTGCCATGCTATACTACTAGGTCGTGATCACTTCGGGAGGTGATCACGGGTATGTGCTATATGCTTTATACTGTTACATTACTTATGATACTGTTCGGAGATGGGGGCTGAAGGGGCAGGTGGCTCCATCCCGGTAGAGGTGGGCCTAGGTTCTCGACGGCCCTCGACTGTTACTTTGTGGCGGAGCGACAGGGCAGGTTGAGACCGCCTAGGAGAGAGGTGGGCCTGGCCCTGGTCGGCGTTCGCGGATACTTCAATTAACACGCTTAACGAGATCTTGGTATTTGATATGAGTCTGGCCACTGGCCTATACGCACTAACCAACTACGCGGGAAAAGTTATGGGCACTCGACGCCGTGGTATCAGCCGAAGCCTTCTTGACATCAGCGATTGAGCGGCACGCGCCGGATTGGACTGGAACGCCTGCTCTTGTATTAGGGAGGCTAGGTCTGCTTACCGGCCGCGTACGCAACATGCAGGTGTGCAATGGGCGATGGGCCCAGACCCCTGCGCGCATAGGATTTAGACCGGCGTGCTGACCTCTCTGTTGTGCCTAGGTGGGGCTGCGACGTGCTGATCTTCTGAGGCCGGGCATGACCCAGGAAAGTGTGTCCGACCAAATGGGATCGAGCGTGTTGGGTTATGTGGTGCACCCCTGCAGGGAAGTTTATCTATTCGAATAGCCGTGTCCCTTGGTAAAAGGACGACCCGGAGTTGTACCTTGACCTTATGACAACTAGAACCGAATACTTAATAAAACACACCCTTCCAAGTGCCAGATATAACCCGGTGATCGCTCTCACACAGGGCGACGAGGAGAGGATCGCCGGGTAGGATTATGCTATGCGATGATACTTGGTGAACTTACCATCTACTCTCTTCTACATGCTGCAAGATGGAGGCTGCCAAAAGCGTAGTCTTCGACACGACTAGCTATCCCCCTCTTATTCGGCATTCTGGTGTTCACTCCACCGATATTGCCCCTTTACACATATACGCATGCATATGTAGAGTAGATCCTTGCTTGTGAGTACTTTGGATGAGTACTCACGGTTGCTTTTCACCCTCTTTTCCCCCTTTCCATTCTACCTGGTTGTCGCAACCAGATGCTGGAGCCCAGGAGCCAGACGTCACCATCGACGACAACTCCTACTACCCCGGAGGTGCCAACTACTACGTGCAGGCTGCTGACGACGACCAGGAGTAGTTTAGGACGATCCCAGGCAGGAGGCCTGCGCCTCTTTCGATCTGTATCCCAGTTTGTGCTAGCCTTCTTAAGGAAAACTTGTTTAACTTATGTCTGTACTCAGATATTGTTGCTTCCGCTGACTCGTCTATGATCGAGCACTTGTATTCGAGCCCTTGAGGCCCTTGGCTTGTATTATGATGCTTGTATGACTTATTTTATTTTTAGAGTTGTGTTGTGATATCTTCCCGTGAGTCCCTGATCTTGATCGTACATGTTTGTGTGTATGATTAGTGTACGATTGAATCGGGGGCATCACAATTATCACTAGGTTCATGTTCATTACCAGATTGTGTTTCAGCATCAGAAATAGAAATATGATTGGGATTCTCAGGTGTGTCTACAATAGGTTCACTAGAAGCATGCAAAGTCCTATCATTTTTCTTTTTCTTATTTTTAGAGGGACTAGGTGCATCTAAATTATTTCTCTGAGAATCCTGCTCAATTCTCTTAGGGTGGCCCTCAGGATACAAAGGTTCCTGAGTCACTTTACCTCCCCTAGTTGCAACTCTAACAGCAAAGTCATTATTCTTACTATTCAATTCATGGAGCAAATCATTTTGAGCTTTAAGTACTTGTTCTACTTGAGTGGTAACCATAGAAGCATGTTTACTAATGAGTTTAAGTTCACCTTTAACTCTAGACATATAATCACTCAAGTGTTCAATCATATAAGCATTGCGTTTTAATTCTCTACCAAAATAAGCATTAAAGTTTTCTTGCTTAACCATACAGTTATCAAACTCATCTAAGCATTGGCTAGCAAACTTAGTAGGAGGGATTTCAGCTTTATCATATCTATAGAGAGAATTTACCTTTACTACCTATGTCGGGTTATCAAGACTATGTGTTTCTTCAATAGGTGATGGATTAAGACCATGTATTTCTTCAACAGGAGGTAAATTCTTAACATCTTCAGCTTTTATACCTTTTTCCTTCATAGATTTCTTTGCCTCTTGCATATCTTCAGGACTGAGAAATAGAACACCCCTTTTCTTTGGAGTTGGCTTAGGAGTTGGTTCAGGAAGTGTCCAATTATTTTCATTGGTCAAATATTATTCAACAGAATTTCAGCTTGATCAACTGTTCTTTCCCTGAAAACACAACCAGCACAACTATCCAGGTGGTCTCTGGAAGCATCGGTTAGTCCATTATAAAAGATATCAAGTATTTCATTTTTCTTAAGAGGATGATCAGGCAAAGCATTAAGTAATTGGAGAAGCCTCCCCCAAGCTTGTGGGAGACTCTCTTCTTCAATTTGCACAAAATTATATATTTCCCTTAAAGCAGCTTGTTCTTATGAGCAGGGAAATATTTAGCAAAGAAGTAATAAATCATATCTTGGGGACTACGCACACAATCAGGATCAAGAGAATTAAACCATATCTTAGCATCACCCTTTAATGAGAACAGGAATATTTTAAGGATATAATAGTAGCGAGTTTTCTCATCATTACTGAACAGGGTGGCTATATCATTTAATTTAGTGAGATGTGCCACAACAGTTTCAGATTCAGCCATAGAAAGGATCAGATTCAACCAAAGTAATTATATCAGGGTCGACAGAGAATTCATAATCCTTATCAGTAACTAAGATAGGTGAAGTAGCATAAGCAGGATCATATTTCATTCTAGCATTCAGAGTTTTTTGTTTCAACTTAGCTAGTAATTTCTTAAGATCACTTCTATCACTGCAAGCAAGAAAATCTCTAGCAGTTTCTTCATCCATAACATAGCCCTCAGGCACAACAGGTAATTCATATCTAGGGGGAGAATCTTCATCATCACTTTCATCAATATTATCAGTTTTAATAATTTCATTCTCTCTAGCCCTAGAAAGTTGTTCATCAAGAAATTCACCAAGTGGCATAGTAGTATTAAGCATAGAAGTAGTTTCATCATAAGTATCATGCATAGCAGAAGTGGCATCATCAATAACATGCGACATATCAGAATTAATAGCAGAAGCAGGTTTAGGTGTCGCAAGTTTACTCAAAACAGTAGGTGAATCAAGTGCAAAGCTAGATGGCAGTTCCTTACCTCACCTCGTAGTTGAGGGATAAATTTTTGATTTCTCGTCTTTCAAGTTCTTCATAGTGACCAGCAGATATAAATCCCAAGTGACTCAACGAATAGAGCTATGCTCCTCGGCAACGGCGCCAGAAAATAGTCTTGATAACCCACAAGTATAGGGCATCGCAATAGTTTTCGAGGGTAGAGTATTCAACCCAAATTTATTGATTCGACACAAGGGGAGCCAAAGAATATTCTCAAGAATTAGCAACTGAGTTGTCAATTCAGCTACACCTGGATAACTTAATATCTGCAGCAAAGTATTTAGTAGCAAAGTAGTATGATAGTAATGGTAATGGTAGCAAAAGTAATATCTTTGGGTTTTGTAGTGATTGTAACAGTAGCAATGGTAAAGTAAATAAGCGACATCTTTTGTCCTACCCTCCCGTGGCAGCGGGGTCCTAATGGAAACTAAGGGATATTAAGGCCTCCTTTTAATAGAGTACCGGACCAAAGCATTAACACATTGTGAATACATGAACTCCTCAAACTACGGTCATCACCGGGAGTGGTCCCGATTATTGTCACTTCGGGGTTGCCAGATCATAACATATAGGAGGTGACTATAGACTTGCAAGATAGGATCAAGAACTCACATATATTCATGAAAACATAATAGGTTCAGATCTGAAATCACGGCACTCGAGCCCTAGTGACAAGCATTAAGCATATGAAAGTCATAGCAACATCAATCTTAGAACATAGTGGATACTAGGGATCAAACCCTAACAAAACTAACTTGATTACATGATAAATCTCATCCAACCCATCACCGTCCTGCAAGCCTACGATGGAATTACTCACGCACGGCGGTGAGCATCATGAAATTGGTGATGGTGGATGGTTGATGATGACAATGGCGACAGATTCCCCTCTCCGGAGCCCCGAACGGACTCCAGATCATCCCTCCCCAGAGAGATTAGGGCTTGGCGGCGGCTCCATATCGTAAAACGCGATGAATCTTTCTCTCTGATTTTTTTTCTCCCCAAACACGAATATATAGAGTTGGAGTTGAGGTCAGTGGAGCTCCAGGGGGCCCACGAGGCAAGGGGCATGCCCAGGGGGTGGGCGCGCTCCCCACCCTCATGGACAGGGTGTGGGCCCCTGGCCTTGATTCTTCCGCCAGTATTTTTATTATTTCCAAAAATAATCTCCGTGAAATTTCAGGTCATTCCGAGAACTTTTGTTTCTGCACAAAAATAACACCATGGCAATTCTGCTGAAAACAGCGTCAGTCCGGGTTAGTTCCATTCAAATCATGTAAGTTAGAGTCCAAAACAAGGGCAAAAGTGTTTGGAAAAGTAGATACGACGGAGATGTATCACGGAGAACGACAGGGAGGCCCGCCGACAGGAGCGATCTAAGCGACGCGGGCGGCGAGGGCGGCCCGGCGCTCAGCGCGGGCTCGACGAGCGTCCGCCATGGACGCGACACAGGACACGGATCGGCGGAAGGAAAGCTTCAGCGCACCCATACCTGGCGTGCCAAATGGCGGATTTCGGGTTCTGGCAAAACCCTTGTGAAAGTGCAACTATCCCTAGGTGGTTTTGGTAATTCATAACAACATATAGCTCATTGAGCTAATGCTATTCCAAGACAACTATTTCAGGAAAGCTCAATGATTGGCATGGCATGGATGGTGAAAGTGGAACCCTCAAAATGCTAAGGACAAAGGATTGGCTCAAGCTCAAAAGCTCAAGACTCTTCATTTTACATTTTAGTGATCCAAGATCACATTGAGTCCATAGGAAAAGCCAATACTATCAAGGAGGGATGAGGTGTTGCTTAATGAGCTCTTTGCCTTATGTGCATAATGATATGCTCCAAAATCCTCAGCTACTTTCCCACTTCCACATATGACCTAAACCCTAAGCCAAATTCGGTCATATCGATTCTTTCTATCCGGCGCCACCGAGTTTCATATGTCATAGCCACTGCCAAAACCCTAGCAAATCGGTTTCACCGATAGGGATCTCGGTCTCACCGAGATGGGATTGCAACCTCTCTGTTTCCCTTTCGTAACTTTTCGGTCTCACTGAAAGAGCGGATCGGTCCCACCGAGATTGCAATGCAAACTCTCTGTTTCGCTTTTGTAACTTTTCGGTCTCACCGAAAGAGCAAATCGGTCCCACCGAGTTTGCCTGACCAACTCTCTGGTTAGCTAATTACCAAATCGGTCTCATCGAGTTTGTGTAATCGGTCTCACCGAGATTACGTTATGCCAAAACCCTAACCATATCGGTCCTACCGAGATGCATGTCAGTCCCACCGAAAATCTCTAACGGTCACTAGGTTTACTATTATGGTCCGACCGAGTTTGTTGATTCGGTCCCACCGAGATTGGTAAATTGTGTGTAACGGTTGGATTTTAAGTGGAGGCTATATATACCCCTCCACCTCCTCTTCATTCGTGGAGAGAGCCATCAGAACACACCTACACTTCCAACTCATATGTTTTGAGAGAGAATCACCTACTCATGTGTTGAGACCAAGATATTCCATTCCTACCATATGAATCTTGATCTCTAGCCTTCCCCAAGTTGCTTTCCACTCAACTCTTCTTTCCACCAAATCCAAATCCTGTGAGAGAGAGTTGAGTGTTGGGGAGACTATCATTTGAAGCACAAGAGCAAGGAGTTCATCATCAACACACCATTTGTTACTTCTTGGAGAGTGGTGTCTCCTAGATTGGCTAGGTGTCACTTGGGAGCCTCCGACAAGATTGTGGAGTTGAACCAAGGAGTTTGTAAGGGCAAGGAGATCGCCTACTTCGTGAAGATCTACCGCTAGTGAGGCAAGTCCTTCGTGGGCGATGGCCATGGTGGGATAGACAAGGTTGCTTCTTCGTGGACCCTTCGTGGGTGGAGCCCTCCGTGGACTCACGCAACCGTTACCCTTCGTGGGTTGAAGTCTCCACTAACGTGGATGTAGGATAGCACCACCTATCCGAACCACGGGAAAAACATCCGTGTCTCCAATAGCGTTTGAATTCTCCAAACCCTTCCCTTTACATTCTTGCAAGTTGCATGCTTTACTTTCCGCTGCCTATATACTCTTTGCATGCTTGCTTGAATTGTGTGATGATTGCTTGACTTGTCCTAACATTGCTAAAATCTGCCAAGAACTAAAATTGGGAAAAGGTTAAGTTTTTATTTGGTCAAGTAGTCTAATCACCCCCCCTCTAGACATACTTCCGATCCTACAAGTGATATCAGAGCTTTGGTCTCCATTTGCTTTGATTCCCATAGCTTTTGGTGGTCATAGCCTTGGTTTCACAACCTAGGAGAGTATGGCGTCTAGTGAGGGAAATTATCACCGTAGGGGTCCTTACTTTGATGGTACTAACTTTGCTAGTTGGAAGCATAAAATGAAAATGCATATTCTTGGACATAACCCTGCCGTTTGGGCTATTGTGTGTGTTGGTTTGCAAGGTGACTTCTTCGAAGGGAAAGAACCAAACCGTGAAGCTACCGCGGATGAGTTGAAGATGCTACAATACAACGCTCAAGCTTGTGATATTCTCTTCAACGGATTGTGCCCCGAAGAATTCAACAAAATCAGCCATCTTGAGAATGCAAAGGAAATATGGGATACTTTGATTGATATGCACGAAGGTACCGACTCCGTCAAGGAATCCAAATTGGATGTGCTTCAAAGTCAACTTGACAAGTTCAAAATGAAGGGTGGTGAAGGTGTCGCTGAAATGTACTCTAGGCTTGCTCTCATCACAAATGAGATTGCCGGCTTAGGGAGTGAAGAGATGACCGACAGATTCATCATCAAGAAAATCCTAAGAGCCTTGGATCGAAAATATGATACCGTGTGTACATTGATCCAAATGATGCCCAATTACAAAAATCTCAAGCCAACGGAAGTCATTGGAAGAATTGTTGCTCATGAGATGTCGCTCAAGGACAAAGAGGAACTTCACAACAAATCAAGTGGTGCTTACAAAGCCTCGTGTGAAGCCCCCACATCATCAAGTGAGAAACAAAACTTCAATGAAGAATTGAGCTTAATGGTGAAGAACTTCAACAAGTTCTACAAGAGTAGAAGCAAAGATAGAAGCTCCAAGTCAAGGTCCTACAATGACAAAAGATCTTCTAGTCGAGAGCGAAACTGCTACAATTGTGGAAGACCCGGACACTATTCCAATGAGTGTACGGCTCCCTACAAAAGAAGAGAAGATTCTCCAAAAAGAAGAAGCAAAAGAGAGGAATCACCATCACGAGAGAGAAGGAGTAGAGATGATCGTTATGAATGAAGACACTCACGGAGAAGCAAGGATTCGGAAAGGAAGGAAAAATCATCAAGGAGTTACACAAAATGAAGACATCAAGCTCATGTTGGTGAATGGGTATCCGGCTCCGACTCCGACAACCACTCCGAGAGAAGTTATCACTCCGACTCCGAATATACTCAAGATGAAGGTGTTGCCGGACTAGCACTCGTGTCAACCAACTCCTACGACATATTTGATTCACCTAATGAAGGAATTGGAAGATGCTTCATGGCCAAAGGTCCTAAGGTAACTCACCCTGAGTATGTTGATTTTAATAGTGATGAAGATGACTTGTTAGGCGATGATGATTTACTTGTTGACAACTCTAGTGATGAATCCTATGATGAAACGTCAATTAATCATGCTAAAACGAATGACAATGATAAGGAGAAAATTGAGGCTCTAACTAAATAACTAAACACTCTTAAGTTAGCTCATGAAACTATCTTCGAAGATCATCGAGAACTTTTAAGGGCTCATGAGAAGTTACGCTTTGAAAAGCTCAATCTTGAGCAAGAGCATGAGCTTTTAAAGGCAATCAATGATGATCTCCGCAAGAAAAGTTCTTCTTACATTGCCAAACATTTACTCTTATCCACTTACATGCCTCAAGTCAAGTCTAGTAACAAGAACAAGAAAGATTCTTCCTCTAGTAGTAACAATGATCATGTTAAATCCAATATTGTTGCTTCTAGTAGTTCTCTTGATTCCACTAATGATTCTCTTAGCCAAGTTACACTTGAGCAAGAAAATAGCATATTGAAGGAAATCATAAAGAAAGGAGTGTACAAAAGCCTTGCCGGGAGTAAGCAATTCGAGGAGATTGTATGCAAGCAAGGAAGGCACCGGAAGAATCAAGGTGTTGGTTTTGAACGAAAGTTCAATGCCAATAGAGTTGAGTGGGAAGAAGATCAATACCCCAAGACAAAGTTTGTTCCTCAACAAGAGAAGTATGATCCTACTTCTTTCAAGGGGACACAAACTCAAGATGATCTTCCACCACAAGACTACAAGCAAAAAGGCAAGGACAAGCTTCAAGAGGAAATAGATGCATTTGAAGAAGCTCCTAAGACCTTAGTCAAGTGGATTCCCAAGACTACTTCAAGTTCCACTTCATCAAGTACGACTACAACTCCAAGGATTCCCATCAAGATGGTGTGGATCCAAAAGAAGAAGAACTAGAGAGTTCTTGAGGGTGACTCCGCCAACATACTTCACTCTTATCATTTTGGCAAGAACAAGTGCAATCAACTTCCACATCTTGCACTAGTTCAAGGAGTCACAAACCCTCTTGTTGGTGAGTCAAGGGACAAGGTAATCTAAAAGCTTTCATAGACATCATCTTGCATGTGCATCACTCTATGTCTATGGATATACTTGCTTGTTCCTTGTGGGACTAACCCATGTAGGTATTGAAAGTGCAATTCACTCAAAAGGATAGCTCCAAGTGATCTACATCAACATTGAGCATCCACATCTTCAACATCTACATGAAGTCATCATCGACAAAACCCAAGGTTAGTTCATCCCTCTTAGGGGGGGTATCACATCTAGGGGGAGATTTACTCTAAGACTTGAGCTAAAGCAACTCTAATGATGTGAACACAACAATGCTTTATGTAAAAGTGGTAACCCCACATGAGCTAAACGATGAGTATGACCTATGATCAAATGTTCTCATTTGACTCCTATGTCAATATACTCATATATAGATGACCTAGTCATCGCCAATTGCTTGATAGATGCTAGAATTGATTGTGCATGCTTTGTCACATACTTCTATTGCCATTTTATTGTGTGAGCATGCTGGTTGCATATTTTACTCATTCGAGGACATCCACTTGTTGTTTTGATTGTTTGGCTTTATCTTTTCTTTTGCCAAGTGGATGGACAAGAATGCCTAAGAACCTCCTCTAGCTATCTATGCTTTTCTCATCTCAAACTCTATTCATGCTACATCACAAAATTGATCAAGTCAAATTCGAACCACTCTGTGTGAGGAGCACTCGGAGTCCCAGATTCGTCATAGACTTAAACTTAAAAAACCTCTTTGTGATTCTCGGTCTGACCGATACCCCACTTTCGGTCCTACCGAGATCATCAAGTTGATCTATGTTTTCAATCTCGGTGCAACCGACTTGAACCATTCGGTCACACCGAGTTGCAATAACTGTATACAGTTTTGCATCTCGGTGCCACCAAGTCGTTCCACTCGGTCACACCGACAGGGTCGGGCTATTTATAGACACGGGCAAAAATTTGGAAATTTCTCCGAACCCCTTCGCCCGCGCCATAGCTCGCTCTGCCGACGTGGTCTCCGGATCGTCTTCTCGCCGCCAGCAGCCTCCAGTCGCTGGTCTCCGTCGCCGTCAACAGAAATCACCTCCGCCGTTGCCGCCGTAGCGAGTCTCCGCTGAACTAGGGTACGGACTCGATCTTTGTGCTATTCCCCAATCTGATTCCTAGCACATTGTGATCATAATGATTCTTGCCACGTTTGATAAACTTCTATCCAGTCAAAGAACTCATAGATTAGGTTTGATTCGAAAATTTTAGGGTTAGGTTTCCGCCGAAACCATCTCGGACCCACCGAGTTGAAAAACTCGGTCCCACCGATTTGGCCTATGCCATTGCACAAGTGAAACTCGGTCTGACCGAGTGTAACTAATCGGTGTAACCGATTTTTAAACTTTGTGAAACCCTAGCAGTCTCGGTGCCACCGAACTGTGACTCGGTCTGACCGAGTTCACTAGTTTAGGTTCCAAATGCTGCTTCGGTATACCGAGTTTAGAAATCGGTAGATCCGAAATGCTTTCTGTGGGAAACTAAAACTAAGTTTTTGAATCATTCTTTTGCAAAAATCTCTGCATTTTGTGATGCTCATCCATTCTACCTCATCTATAAACTATTCACAGGGTCAGCAGTCAGCAGTCAGCTTGTTAATCATGTCAGACCAGAGTGACAGTCAGAATCAATCAGAGCAGCTTGTGCACATGAGTGAGGGCACTAGTCCCTCCCTTTCCTCAGATGATGGCAGCAGGAGCACTCCAAGCAATCTGCCAAAAGCTGCCACCAGACAGAGAAAGAAGAGGACTTCAGATTCAGAGGATGAAGACTATGTGGCAGAGGAGGAGGCAACCTCCAAGAGAGTTGTGCTGAAGAAAGAGTATGGCTCAGCTGCAGCCACCAAACCAGGAATGCACAAGAAAGCACCTGCTAGAAGAGTTCCAACCTCCAAGCCTAGGAAGGCTGTACCTGAGGAAACCATGAAGTTCACAATGGAATCTGAAGGAGAACATATTGGCCAGGGCAAGAAAAAGAAGAGAGCTAGAACTACTACTGCCAGAGTTATTGGCAAGCCCACTATGAGGAAAGATTCTTCTGATGAAGAAGAAGAGGAAGAGGAAGGTGCTGCACCAGCACCCAAGGCACCCAAGCTGATGGGTGATGCCATTAGATCAGGGGCAGCTGCATCCAAGCCCAAGGAAGCCCCCAAGCAAGCTCAAAAGAAAAAACCCAAGAGGAATACAAGAAACATCCCAGCTGCTGAGAAGAATAAGGCCCCAGTGCCTGACACTGCTGAAGAAGAGGAAGGACAAGTTTTGAGGAAATTGAAGCCCAAGATCCCAGACCACAATCATGTTCATCCTGTGGCTGAGGATATGAATATCAGGAGAGACTCTGGATTGAGAAAATGGAGAGCAGAAGATCCCTATGCTACCAGGAGAAGGACTGATGTAGACTACAGGTTCCACACTAAGGAACAGCAGGACTTCTATGAGACAATCCTATTAGACAAGAAGCCAATTGTCTGTGACATGAAATGGGTCGATTGGCAATACATCAAGGACAATGAAGAGCACTTCCCAGGAGTGCAGGACAGCTTCAAGGCTTGTGGAGTAGCAGACTTTGTTGGGAAAAAGCTCACAAAGTGGAATGAGGAACTTATTATGCAATTCTACTCCACAGCACACTTTTACCCCGATGGGAGGATTGTCTGGATGTCTGAAGGTACGAGGTACCAATCAACTGTTGCAGAATGGGCTCAACTGATCAATGCCCCAGAAGAAAGTGAAGATGACTTGGATGTCTATTCCAAGAAGAAGATGGATCACAACTCCATGATCAACATGTACAAGGAAATCCCTGACAAGGCACTTGAAACCCTCAAGTATGGATCTGTACATTATCTTCTGTCAGGATTGCCAACAATCAACTGGATCTTAAGGCACACTCTGTTGCCCAAGTCTGGAGATCACAAGATGATCAGAGGCCATGCTATCAATCTGCTTCATATCTTTGATGTGCCTCAGAAGTTCAAGGTCATGAGCCTTATGATAGAGACAATCAAGAGGACAGCAGCAGACCAGAAGAGAAGCTGTGGATATGCTCCTCAGATCCAAGAACTGATCAACTCCAAGATGGGCACAGGCATGTATCTTCTGGATAAGGAACATCTACCTATTCATCCTGAGTTTGAAGACAATGAAGTTGTGATGAACAAGGATGAACCATCTTGAGCCCATGCTCAAGCACAAAAGGAGAAGGCAAGAAAGGAGAAAGCTGCAAGGATGCCAACTCAAGAGGAGGCATCAGAATACTTCTTGAAGACCAAGCAAGAGCAGCTCAGTTACCTGATTGCATCCACCCTGTGGATTGAGAAAGGTTTGGCCAACCTAACTCAGAACCAGGCAAGCCTAGAGAGAATCATAGAACAGAAGTTCTGTGACTTGGACATCAAGGTGGCAGAAATTCAGACTGCAGTGGAGCAGCTCCAGGATGACATGCAGGAGAGGAGAGGGAAGACAACCACAGATGCTTTTGCCAGAGTGCCACGAGCCCAGAGATCCAGTGCAGTGCCAGTTCCTGACACAAGAGCAACCGCCTCAGCTCCAGCTGCAGCATCAACCCAACCTGCTCCAGCATCCACTTCAGCTCCAACTCCAACAGCATCAACAGAAGCCTTCGTCCTTGGAGTGATCCAGACTCCACCACCTCCTGAAGATCAAGCCTGAGTGTTGATATAGCACTATGCATTTTCTAGGAACTTTTTGGTAACTTGTTGCCAAAGGGGGAGAAGATGTATAGATCATAGGCTTCGAGAGAGAGAGTGTTGCTTTTCTCTCTTGTTTTATTTGGTGGTTTTTGATACAATTGTTTGCTTTTGGTTGAGATACTTTGATATGCTTGTGAGACATTGATGATCATGTGTTTGATCATAAGCTACACTTATGCATGCTTAATATATCTTATCTATCTTATGTGGTCATTCACTTTGCCTTGGTGATGAGTGCATGTATTTCATTATTTATCATTTTGAGCGCTCCACCAAGATGTATGTGACATGGAAGAGTAACCCATAATTCTAACTCTTTGTGCATTTGCAGTCCAAAGCAAATTTTAAATATGCACAAATTTAGGGGGAGCTCTTACTTATCACATACTTCTCAAAGCGACGATGTAATTCATTCTTATTATCATTTGTCGAAGCTTTGATCTATATGTTGTCATCAATTACCAAAAAGGGGGAGATTGAAAGTGCAACTATCCCTAGGTGGTTTTGGTAATTCATAACAACATATAGCTCATTGAGCTAATGCTATTCCAAGACAACTATTTCAGGAAAGCTCAATGATTGGCATGGCATGGATGGTGAAAGTGGAACCCTCAAAATGCTAAGGACAAAGGATTGGCTCAAGCTCAAAAGCTCAAGACTCTTCATTTTACATTTTAGTGATCCAAGATCACATTGAGTCCATAGGAAAAGCCAATACTATCAAGGAGGGATGAGGTGTTGCTTAATGAGCTCTTTGCCTTATGTGCTTAATGATATGCTCCAAAATCCTCAGCTACTTTCCCACTTCCACATATGACCTAAACCCTAAGCCAAATTCGGTCATACCGATTCTTTCTATCCGGTGCCACCGAGTTTCATATGTCATAGCCACTGCCAAAACCCTAGCAAATCGGTTTCACTGATAGGGATCTCGGTCTCACCGAGATGGGATTGCAACCTCTCTGTTTCCCTTTCGTAACTTTTCGGTCTCACCGAGAGAGCGGATCGGTCCCACCGAGATTGCAATGCAAACTCTCTGTTTCCCTTTTGTAACTTTTAGGTCTCACCGAAAGAGCAAATCGGTCCCACCGAGTTTGCCTAACCAACTCTCTGGTTAGCTAATTACCAAATCGGTCTCACCGAGTTTGTGTAATCGGTCTCACCGAGATTACGTTATGCCCAAACCCTAACCATATCGGTCCTACCGAGATGCATGTCAGTCCCACCGAAAATCTCTAACGGTCACTAGGTTTACTATTTCGGTCCGACCGAGTTTGTTGATTCGGTCCCACCGAGATTGGTAAATTGTGTGTAACGGTTGGATTTTAAGTGGAGGCTATATATACCCCTCCACCTCCTCTTCATTCATGGAGAGAGCCATCAGAACACACCTACACTTCCAACTCATATGTTCTGAGAGAGAACCACCTACTCATGTGTTGAGACCAAGATATTCCATTCCTACCATATGAATCTTGATCTCTAGCCTTCCCCAAGTTGCTTTCCACTCAACTCTTCTTTCCACCAAATCCAAATCCTGTGAGAGAGAGTTGAGTGTTGGGGAGACTATCATTTGAAGCACAAGAGCAAGGAGTTCATCATCAACACACCATTTGTTACTTCTTGGAGAGTGGTGTCTCCTAGATTGTCTAGGTGTCACTTGGGAGCCTCCGACAAGATTGTGGAGTTGAACCAAGGAGTTTGTAAGGGCAAGGAGATCGCCTACTTCGTGAAGATCTACCGCTAGTGAGGCAAGTCCTTCGTGGGCGATGGCCATGGTGGGATAGACAAGGTTGCTTCTTCGTGGACCCTTCGTGGGTGGAGCCCTCCGTGGACTCGCGCAACCGTTACCCTTCGTGGGTTGAAGTCTCCACTAACGTGGATGTAGGATAGAACCACCTATCCGAACCACGGGAAAAACATCCGTGTCTCCAATAGCGGTTGAACTCTCCAAAACCTTCCCTTTACATTCTTGCAAGTTGCATGCTTTACTTTCCGCTGCCTATATACTCTTTGCATGCTTGCTGTAATTGTGTGATGATTGCTTGACTTGTCCTAACATTGCTAAAATCTGCCAAGAACTAAAATTGGGAAAGGTTAAGTTTTTATTTGGTCAAGTAGTCTAATCACCCCCCCCTCTAGACATACTTCCGATCCTACAACTTGAGGTTCGAACACTGGGGTGTGCATGAAGATCTCCCTCCTACCTAATCACGCCCTCGGCCTCACCGCGATCTCAAAGCCTAGCTCGACGAACCCAAATAACTAGGGACACAAGATTTATACTGGTTTGGGCCACCGTGGTGGATTGCCTCTTGGGCTGAGGATGAACAGTTACAAGGGAAGAACAGCCTCCTGACGAGAGGTGTTCTTGTGCTTGGTGAATTTGTGTGTGGCTATGGATGGAATGGCTCTGATCCAAGATCAGATCAAGATGCCTCATATGGTGGTGGCTAGTCCTATTTATAGAGGCCCTGGTCCTCTCCCAAAATATTGAGCGGGAAGGGAGCCAACGACGGCCAAATTCAAAGGGAGACAACTAGTACAAGTTATCCTGACTAAAGGTGGTCTTCGCCTGCCAAAGGCTCTGGTGGTGACGCCGTCTTGGGCTCCATGGTGACCTCCGTCCTGCTGGATTTGGTCTCGTTGCACCGATATGGAAACCTTTGCCTGATGCCTCGGGACTCCTTGTCTGCGCTTGCCTCTTTAGCACCAAAGAGGAAACGACAACACTGCGCGCTAGCACCTGCCTGGCCCCAGTCGTCATGTCTTACGTCATAGGAACCTCGCGAGGTTCCCCTTTCCTTGATCTCTCTGCCCCTCGCCAGCCAGCCTAGTGAGGCTGCCCCGGAGGAGGTCTTGCGTCGTCCACCTCGCGAGGCTTGGCCCCTCGCTAGGGTCTTGAGTGTTTGCTAGTGAAGATAGGTCGTACAGGGCCGTTAGTGGAGCCGCGTTGTGGGCCACAGGCAGGCAAGTCTGGGGACCCCCATTCCCAGGACGCCGACAGAGAGTGTGTCTATGTACCCTCGTAGACCGAAAGCGGAAGCGTTTGACAACGCGGTTGATATAGTCGAACTTCTTCTCGTTCCGACCGATCAAGCACCGAACGTACGGCACCTCTGAGTTTTGCACACATTCAGCTCGATGATGTCCCACGAACTCTTGATCCAGCAAAGTGTCGAGGGAGTATATGAGTTCCGTCAGCATGACAGCATGGTGACGGTGATGGTGAAGTGATCCGCGCAGGGCTTCTCCTAGCACTACGAAGATATGACCGAATGCGTAAACTGTGGAGGGGGGCGCCGCACACGACTAACAATGTTTGATGTGTGTTCTAGCGATGCCCCCCACATATATATAGGTTGGAGGGTAGGAGAGGCAGCCAAGGGGGCGCCCCAAGTTGGGGTCCTCCCAATTCGGTCTTCCCCCTTTCCTATTCCTATTCAGAGTAGGAAGGGAAGAGGGGGAAGGGGGAATCCTATTCCCTTTTACCTTTCCTCCTTCCCGTTTTCTACTCCAATTTGGCAACCCATATGGGGGGCGCACCAGCCCCTTTGTGGCTGGTGTGTTTTCCCTCTTGGCCCATAAGGCCCATATCTTTTGTCGAGGGTGCCCGGAACCCCTTCCGGTGACCCGATAAGTACCCGGTGCATCCAGAAACACTTCCGGTGCCCGAATACCATCGTCTTATATATCAATCTTTGTCTCTCGACCATTTCGAGACTCCTCGTCATGTCCGTGATCTCATCCGGGACTCCAAACAACATTCGTACACAAAATCACATAACTCATATAATACAAAATCGTCAATGAACGTTAAGTGTGCGGACCCTACGGGTTCGAGAACTATGTAGACATGACCGAGACACTTCTCCGGTCAATAACCAATAGCGGAATCTGGATGCTCATATTGGCTCCTACATATTCTACGAAGATCTTTATTAGTCGAACCGTTATGACAACACACGTTATTCCCTTTGTCATCAGTATGTTACTTTCCCGAGATTCGATCGTCGGTATCTTCATACCTAGTTCAATATCATTACCGGCAAGTCTCTTTACTCGTTCCGTATTACATCACCCCGCAACTAACTTATTAGTCACTTTGCTTGCAAGGCTTCTTATGGTGTGCATTACCGAGAGGGCCCAGAGATACCTCTCCGATACTCAGAGTGACAAATCCTACTCTCGATTCACGTCAACCCAACAAGACACCTCGGGAGATACCTGTAGAGCATCTTTATAATCACCCAGTTACGTTGTGACGTTTGATAGCACACAAGGCATTCCTCCGGTATCCGGGAGTTTCATGATCTCATAGTCAAAGGAATATGTATTTGACATACATGAAAGCAATAGCAATATAACTGAACGATCAACATGCTAAGCTAATGGATGGGTCTTGTCCATCACATCATTCTCCGAATGATGTGATCCCGTTATCAAATGACAACTCATGTCCATGGTTAGGAAACCTTAACCATCTTTGATCAACGAGCTAGTCAAGTAGAGGCTCACTAGGGACTCAGTGTTTTGTCTATGTATTCACACATGTATTAAGGTTTCCGGTCAATACAATTCTAGCATGAATAATAAACATTTATCATGAATAAGGAAAAATAAAATAACAACTTTATTATTGTCTCTAGGGCATATTTCCTTCACGAGGTACATCGTGGGGATTGGGATACCCTCCTGCTGGCCTGTCTCGCCCTCGAGGAGGCCAGTAATGGGCCCACTCGTGCTTTGATGGCGGGGTGCCGGTGACCTCCTCATCAAACTCGGTAAGCAGACACTTCCGCGGATAGTACTTCTTATTTCCTAAGAATCTTTCCTCGAGCTCTTGCTCGGTGCTGAGGACCTCGGTCCACTTATCAGTTATCTTGTCCTGTTCAACTTCGAAGCTTCTGAGATTTTAGCTTCATGCTCTTGGGGGTGCTAAGTAGCTGCCGCTGGCTGTAACCGAGGATCGTCAAGTGGCTCTTCAGGGATATCGAATTCGTCGGGTCTGAGGCTTAAATCTTCTTCGGACTCTAGATATTAGTGTTGGGGAACGTAGTAATTTCAAAAATTTCCTACGCACACGCAAGATCATTGTGATGCATAGGAACGAGAGTAAGGATGGCAATTTTATCCATGGATATCCGACCCGAATGGGTAGGGTTTGGATATGCTTTTGTGTCCATGGGCGGCGCCCAAACCCGACCCGATTGTTCGTGGGTAGGGCATGGATATAATCTTGTACCCATGGATATACCCAAACCCGACCCGATAGTATGACTTAATGGGAAAAATCTGATATCCCTGCCCCACGTTCACATGTCCCACGACAATTTTACACTTTTTTTATCTAAAACATGCATAAGAAATTACACAATCCCCATCGTAACTTTTATAAGTTGACAGTCAATCCCCTCCGTAACATACTCCAACACCCCTTCCCTTATTTTTATATCCTTCTTAAATGACTCATCATTCTCATATGTTCGAAAAATACTAAATGATCTTAGGTTGTTACTGGATGTTGATTTACCATAAATGAAGCCTAGCCTGCCACGAGGTGAAGAGTGGAAGAGTTTATGTTAATATTGTGTTAAGTCTTATTTATATGTCTCGAGAGCACCCAATGGATATCCAGTGGATATGGATATCCATCGGATTTGGCCATGGACACATTTTTTCACCCATGGATTTTTTCATGGGCGGGCAAAGACTGTCTTCATGGATATGGATATGGATTTGATATTGTTCAACCCGATCCAAACCCGACCCATTGCCATCCTTAAACGAGAGGGAAGAGTGTTATCTACGTACCCTCGTAGACCGTAGGCGGAAGCGTTATGACAACGCGGTTGATGTAGTCATACGTCTTCACGATCGACCGATCCTAGCATCGAAGGTACGGCACCCCCGCGATCTGCACACGTTCGGCTCGGTGACGTCCCACGAACTCACGATCCAGCAGAGTGTCGTGGGAGAGTTTCGTCAGCACGACGGCATGATGACGGTGATGATGAAGCTACCGGCACAGGGCTTCGCCTAAGCACTACGACGATATGACCGAGGTGGATTATGATGGAGGGGGGCACCGCACACGGCTCAGAGATCAATGATCAACTTGTGTCTATGGGGTGCCCCTGGCCACGTATATAAAGGATGAAGGGAGGAGGATGCCGGCCCTCATAGGGCACGCCCAAAGTGTGGAGTCCTACTAGGACTTCCTAGTCCTTGTAGGATTGCACCTCCCACATGGAATAGGAAAAAGGGAAGGGAGAAGGAGAAGGAAGGAAGGGGCGCCCCCTTTCCCTAGTCCAATTCGGACCAGTCCATGGGGAAGGGGCGCAGCCACCCTTGAGGCCTTTCCCTCCTTTCCCGTATGGCCCATTAAGGCCCAATACGAATTCTCGTAACTCTTTGGTACTCCGTAAAATACCCGAATCACTCGGAACCTTTCCGATGTCCGAATATAGCCTTCCAATATATCGATCTTTACGTCTCGACCATTTCGAGACTCCTCATCATGTCCCTGATCTCATCCAGGACTCTGAACAAACTTCGGTCATCAAATCACATAACTCATAATACAAATCGTCACAGAACGTTAAGCGTGCGGACCCTACGGGTTCGAGAACTATGTAGACATGACCGAGACTCATCTTCGGTCAATAACCAATAGCGGATCCTGGATGCTCATATTGGTTCCTACATATTCTACGAAGATCTTTATCGGTCAAACCGCATAACAACATACGTTGTTCCCTTTGTCATCGGTATGTTACTTGCCCGAGATTCGATCGTCGGTATCCTCATACCTACTTCAATCTCGTTACCGGCAAGTATCTTTACTCGTTCCATGATGCATCATCCCGTAACTAACTCATTAGTCATAATGCTTGCAAGGCTTATAGTGATGTGTATTACCGAGAGGGCCCAGAGATACCTCTCCGATACATGGAGTTACAAATCCTAATCTCGATCTATGCCAACTCAACGAACACCATCGGAGACACCTGTAGAGCATCTTTATAATCACCCAGTTACGTTGTGACGTTTGATAGCACACAATGTGTTCCTCCGATATTCGGGAGTTGCATAATCTCATAGTTTGAGGAACATGTATAAGTCATGAAGAAAGCAGTAATAATGAAACTGTAACGATCATAATGCTAAGCTAACGAATGGGTCTTGTCCATCACATCATTCTCCTAATGATGTGATCCCTTTCATCAAATAACAACACATGTCTATGGTTAGGAAACATAACCATCTTTGATTAACGAGCTAGTCAAGTAGAGGCATACTAGGGACACTTTGTTTTGTCTATGTATTCACACATGTACTAAGTTTCCGGTTAATACAATTCTAGCATGAATAATAAACATTTATCATGAAATAAGGAAATAAATAATAACTTTATTATTGCCTCTAGGGCATATTTCCTTCAGTCTTCCACTTGCACTAGAGTCAATAATCTAGTTCACATCGTCATGTGATTTAACACCAATAGTACACATCACCATGTGATTAACACCCATAGTTCACATCGCCATGTGACCAACACTCAAAGGGTTTACTAGAGTAAGTAATCTTAGTTCACATCGCCATGTGATTAACACCCAAAGAGTACTAAGGTGTGATCATGTTTTGCTTGTGAGAGAAGTTTAGTCAACGGGTCTGCCAAATTCAGATCTGTATGTATTTTGCAAATTTCTATGTCTACAATGCTCTGCACGGAGCTACTTTAGATACGTATCTGGATTGTGACTTAGAGTCATCCAGATCGGTGTCAAAGCTTACATCAACGCAACTCTTTACGACGAACTCTTTATCACCTCCATAACCGAGAAATATTTCCTTAGTCCTCTAAGGATAATTTTGACCGCTGTCGAGTGATCTACTCCTAGATCAAAATTGTACTTGCTTGCCATACTCAGGGCAGGGTATACAATAGGTCTGGTACACAGCACGGCATACTTTATAGAACCTATGGCTGAGGGATAGGGAATGACTTTCATTCTCTCTCTATCTTCTGCCGTGGTCGGGCTTTGAGTCTTACTCAACTTCACAACTTGCAACACAGGCAAGAACTCCTTTTTTGACTGTTCCATTTTGAACTACTTCAAAAAGTTGTCAAGGTCTGTACTCATTGAAAAAGCTTATCAAGCGTCTTGATCTATCTCTATAGATCTTGATGCTCAATATGTAAGCAGCTTCACCGAGGTCTTTTTTTGAAAAACTCCTTTCAAACACTCCTTTATGCTTTCCAGAAATTTCTACATAATTTCCGATCAACAATATGTCATTCACATATACTTATCAGAAAGGTTGTAGTGCTCCCACTCACTTTCTTGTAAATACAGGCTTCACCGCAAGTCTGTATAAAACTATATGCTTTGATCACACTATCAAAACGTATATTCCAACTCTGAGATGCTTGCACCAGTCCGTAGAAGGATCGCTGGAGCTTTGCACACTTTGTTAGCACCTTTAGGATCAACAAAACCTTCTGGTTACATCACATACAACTCTTCTTTAAGAAATCCATTAAGGAAAGCAGGTTTGACATCCATTTGCCAAATGTCATAAAATGCGGCAATTGCTAACATGATTCGCACAGACTTTTAAGCATCGATACAAGTGAGAAAATCTCATCGTAGTCAACACCTTGAACTTGTCAAAAACATTTTTGCGACAATTCGAGCTTTGTAGATAGTAGCACTAGTATCAGCGTATGTCTTCCTCTTGAAGATCCATTTATTCTCTATTGCTTGCCGATCATCGGGCAAGTCAACCAAAGTCCATACTTTGTTCTCATACATGGATCCCATCTCAGATTTTATGGCCTCAAGCCATTTCGCGGAATATGGGCTCATCATCGCTTCCTCATAGTTCGTAGGTTCGTCATGGTCAAGTAACATGACCTCCAGAACAGGATTACCGTACCACTCTGGTGTGGATCTTATTCTGGTTGACCTACGAGGTTCGGTAGTAACTTGATCTGAAGTTTCATGATCATCATCATTAGCTTCCTCACTAATTGGTGTAGGAAACACTGGAACTGATTTCTGTGATGAACTACTTTCCAATTCGGGAGAAGGTACAATTACCTCATCAAGTTCTACTTTCCTCCCACTCACTTCTTTCGAGAGAAACTCCTTCTCTAGAAAGAATCCATTCTTAGCAACAAAGATCTTGTCTTTGGATCTCTGATAGAAGGTGTACCCAACATTTTCTTTTGGGTATCCTACGAAGACGCATTTCTCCGATTTGGGTTCGAGCTTATTAGGTTGAAGTTTTTTCACATAAGCATCGCAGCCCCAAACTTTAAGAAACGACAGCTTAGGTTTATTGCTAAACCACAGTTCCTACGGTGTCGTCTCACTGGATTTAGATGGTGCCCTATTTAACGTGAATGTAGCTGTCTCTAATGCATAATCCCAAAACAATAGTGGTAAATCGGTAAGAGACATCATAGATCGCACCATATCAATAAAGTACGGTTATGACGTTCGAGCACACCATTACTCCGTGGTGTTCCAGGTGGCGTGAGTTGTGAAACTATTCCACGTTATTTTAAATGAAGACCAAACTCATAACTCAAATATTCGTCTCCGCGATCAGATCGTAGAAACTTCATTTTCTTGTTACGATGATTTTCTACTTCACTCTGAAATTCTTTGAACTTTTCAAATGTTTCAGACTTATGTTTCATCGAGTAGATATACCCATATCTGCTCAAATCATCTATGAAGGTCAAAAAATAATGATACCCACCGCGAGCCTTAACACTCATCGGACCGCATACATCAGTATGCATTGTTTCCAACAAGTCAGTTGCTCGCTCCATTGTTCCGGAGAACGGAGTCTTAGTCATCTTGCCCATGAGGCATGGTTCAGAAGCATCAAGTGATTCCAAAAGCCCATCAACATGGAGTTTCTTCATGCGCTTTACACCAATATGACCTAAACGGCAATGCCACAAATAAGTTGCACTATCATTATTAACTTTGCATCTTTTGGCTTCAATATTATGAATATGTGTATCACTATGATCGAGATCCAACAAACCATTTTCCTTGGGTGTATGACCATAGAAGGTTTTATTCATGTAAACAGAACAACAATTACTCTCTAACTTAAATGAATAACCGTATTGCAATAAACATGATCAAATCATATTCATGCTCAACGCAAACACCAAATAACATTTATTTAGGTTTAACACTAATCTCGAAAGTATAGGGAGTGTGCGATGATGATCTTATCAACCTTATAATCATTTCGAACACACATCGTCACATCGCCCTTAACTAGTCTCTGTTTATTTTGCAACTCCCGTTTCGAGTTACTACTCTTAGCAACTGAACTAGTATCAAATACCGAGGGGTTGCTATAAACACTAGTAAATTACACATCAATAACATGTATATCAAATATACCTTTGTTCATTTTGCCATCCTTCTTATCCGCCAAGTATCTAGGGGCAGTTTCACTTCCAGTGACCAGTCCCTTTGTAGTAGAAGCACTTAGTCTCAGGCTTAGGTCCAGACTTGGGCTTCTTCACTTGAGCAGCAACTTGCTTGCCATTCTTCTTAAAGTTCCCCTTCTTCCCTTTGCCCTTTTCTTGAAACTAGTGGTCTTGTCAACTATCAACACTTGATGCTTTTCTTGATTTCTACCTTCGTCGATTTCAGCATCACGAAGAGCTTGGGAATCGTTTCCGTTATCCCTTGCATATTATAGTTCATCACGAAGTTCTAGTAACTTGGTGATAGTGACTAGAGAACTCTGTCAATCACTATCTTATCTGGAAGATTAACTCCCACTTGATTCAAGTGATTGTAGTACTCAGACATTCTGAGCACATACTCACTAGCTGAGCAATTCTCCTCCATCTTGTAGGCAAAGTGCTTGTCAAAGGTCTCATACCTTTCGACATGGGCATGAGTCTGAAATACTAATTTCAACTCTTGGAACATCTCATATGCTCCGTGGCGTTCAAAACGTCTTTGAAGCCCCGATTCTAAGCCGTAAAGCATGGTGCACTAAACTATCAAGTAGTCATCATATCGAGCTTGCCAAACATTCAAAACGTCTGCATCTGCTCCTGCAATCGGTCTGTCACCTACCGGTGCATCAAGGACATAATTCTTCTGTGCAGCAATGAGGATAATCCTTAGATCACAAATCCAATCCGCATCATTGCTACTAACATCTTTCAACTTAGTTTTCTCTAGGAACATATCAAAAATAAAATAGGGGAGCTAAATGCGAGCTATTGATCTACATCATAGATATGCTAATACTACCAGGACTAAGTTCATGATAAATTTAAAGTTTAATTAATCATATTACTTAAGAACTCCCACTTAGATAGACATCCCTCTAATCATCTAAGTGATCACGTGATCCATATCAACTAAACCATGTCCGATCATCACGTGAGATGGAGTAGTTTTCAATGGTGAACATCACTATGTTGATCATATCTACTATATGATTCACGCTCGACCTTTCGGTCTCAATGTTCCGAGGCCATATCTGCATATGCTAGGCTCGTCAAGTTTAACCCGAGTATTCTGCTTGTGCAAAACTGGCTTGCACCCGCTGTATGTGAACGTAGAGCTTATCACACCCGATCATCACGTGGTGTCTCAGCACGAAGAACTGTCGCAACGGTGCATACTCAGGGAGAACACTTATACCTTGAAATTTTAGTAAGGGATCATCTTATAAAGATACCGCCGAACTAAGCAAAATAAGATGTATAAAAGATAAACATCACATGCAATCAAAATATGTGACATGATATGGCCATGATCATCTTGCGCCTTTGATCTTCATCTCCAAAGTACCGTCATGATCTCTACCATCACCGGCATGACACCATGATCTCCATCATCTTGATCTCTATCAACATGTCGTCACATGGTCGTCTCACCAACTATTGCTCTTGCAACTATTGCTATCGCATAGTGATAAAGTAAAGCAAGTATTTGGCGCTTGCATCTTATGCAATAAAGAGGCAACCATAAGGCTTCTGCCAGTTGCCGATAACTTCAACAAAACATGATCATCTCATACAACAACTTATATCTCATCACGTCTTCACCATATCACATCACAACAAGCCCTGCAAAAACAAGTTAGACGCCCTCTACTTTGTTGTTGCAAGTTTTACGTGGCTGCTACGGGCTGAGCAAAAACCATTCTTACCTACGCATCAAAACCACAACGATTTTTCGTCAAGTATGTGTTGTTTTAACCTTTAACAAGGACCGGGCGTAGCCACACTCGATTCAACTAAAGTTGGAGAAACTGACACCCGCCAGCCACCTGTGTGCGAAGCACGTCGGTAGAACCAGTCTCGCGTAAGCGTATGCGTAATGTCGGTCCGGGCCGCTTCTTCCAACAATACCGCCGAATCAAAGTATGACATGCTGGTAAGCAGTATGACTATTATCGCCCACAACTCTTTGTGTTCTACTCGTGCATATAACATCTAGGCATAAACCTGGCTCGGATGCCACTGTTGGGGAACGTACTAATTTCAAAAATTTCCTACGCACACGCAAGATCATGGTGATGCATAGCAACGAGAGGAGAGAGTGTTGTCTACGTACCCTCGTAGACCTTAAGCGAAAGCGTTATGACAACGCGGTTGATGTAGTCGTACGTCTTCACGATCGACCGATCCTAACACCGAAGGTACGACACCTCCGCGATCTGCACATGTTCGGCTCAGTGACGTCCCACGAACTCACGATCCAGCAGAGTGTCGAGGGAGAGCTTCGTCAGCACGACTACATGATAACGGTGATGATGAAGCTACCGGCACAGGGCTTCGCCTAAGCACTACGACGATATGACCGAGGTGGATTATGGTGGAGGGGGGCACCGCACACGGCTAAGAGATCAATGATCAACTTGTGTTTATGGGGTGCCCCTGGCCACGTATATAAAGGATGGAGGGAGGAGGAGGCCGGCCCTCATAGGGCGCGCCCAAAGTGTGGAGTCCTACTAGGACTCCCTAGTCCTAGTAGGATTCCACCTCCCACATGGAATAGGAAAAAGGGAAGGGAAAAGGAGAAGGAAGGAAGGGGGCGCCCCCTTTCCCTAGTCCAATTCGGACCAGTCCATGGGGAAGGGGCACGGCCACCCTTGAGGCCTTTCTCTCCTTTCCCGTATGGCCCATTAAGGCCCAATACGAATTCCCGTAACTCTCCGGTACTCCGAAAAATACCCGAATCACTCGGAACCTTTCCGATGTCCGAATATAGCCTTCCAATATATCGATCTTTACGTCTCGACCATTTCGAGACTCCTCGTCATGTCCACGATCTCATCCGGGACTCCGAACAAACTTCGGTCATCAAATCACATAACTCCTAATACAAATCGTCACAAAACGTTAAGCGTGCGGACCCTACGGGTTCGAGAACTATGTAGACATGACCGAGACTCATCTCCGGTCAATAACCAATAGCGGAACCTGGATGCCCATATTGGTTCCTACATATTCTACGAAGATCTTTGTCGATCAAACCGCATAACAACATACGTTGTTCCCTTTGTCATCGGTATGTTACTTGCCCGAGATTCGATCGTCGGTATCTCAATACTTAGTTCAATCTCGTTACCGGCAAGTCTCTTTACTCGTTCCGTAATGCATCACCCCGCAACTAACTCATTAGTCACAATGCTTGCAAGGCTTATAGTGATGTGCATTACCAAGAGGGCCTAGAGATACCTCTCCGATACACGGAGTGACAAATCCTAATCTCGATCTATGCCAACTCAACAAACACCATCGGAGACACCTGTAGAGCATCTTTATAATCACTCAGTTACGTTGTGACATTTGATAGCACACAAGGTGTTCCTCCGGTATTCGGGAGTTGCATAATCTCATAGTCTGAGGAACATGTATAAGTCATGAAGAAAGCAGTAGCAATGAAACTGTAACGATCATAATGCTAAGCTAATGAATAGGTCTTGTCCATCACATCATTCTCCTAATGATGTGATCCCGTTCATCAAATGACAACACATGTCTATGGTTAGGAAACATAACCATCTTTGATAAACGAGCTAGTCAAGTAGAGGCATGCTAGGGACACTTTGTTTTGTCTATGTATTCACACATGTACTAAGTTTCCGGTTAATACAATTCTTGCATGAATAATAAACATTTATCATGAAATAAGGAAATAAATAATAACTTTATTATTGCCTCTAGGACATATTTCCTTCAATTAGTCATTTGTCCTCAGGGTCATCATCATCCCGTTGGGGATGCTCTATCTAAGTGTCATTTGTAAGCAGTAGCAGTTCTATTGGGATGTCTCTGAACCAGTGAGGAAATGCCCATTTGTTCACTGGAAAGCATTTGTAAGCAGTAGCAGTTCTATTGTAAGCAGTAGCAGTTCTATTGGGATGTCTCTAAACCAGTGAGCGTTTCCTCGCAGGTTCAGAGACACACACTTAGAGCAACTCTAGCAAACCCTACAAAACGCCCGGCCCGCAAAAATTCCGGCGAGTATGCGGTCTCGGCCCAATTTTCCGGCCAGAACAGAGCCCGCATACTCGCCCGGCCCGCAAACCGCACGCCCTTAGCACTATAACTGCGGTTCCGTGACTCATTTGCGGGTCCAAACCCTTTCTCCCCGCCGCCGCGAGCCACCCGATTCCCCTTTCCCCTCTCCACATTTCTCGCCGCCGGCGACCACCCGCCTCGCCTCCAGCCGCCATGTGGGGCCGAATGTGAAGCTCCGGACGCGGCTCCGGCCGCAGATCCGGTGGCGAGAGGGACCCGGAGCGCGAGCGGAGCGTCCGGTCGGACGGCTCGAGGAAGCGCGGCGCCCGCAAGTGGACCAACCACGGGATGTCGCCGCCGGCGAGCTTCAACCGCCGCGAGACGGAGGAGTACGACCGCCGGCGCGCGTCCTTCTCCTCCACGAGGTCTTCCTACTCCGGATCCTCCTCGTCCTCCGGCGCGGGCTTTCTCCCCGTGAAGAGGGAGTGGGCGGAGGACGAGGAGGAGCCGGAGGAGCCGGCGCCGTTCTCCTTCGTCCCCGTGAAGGAGGAGCCCGAGGAGCCCGCTCCGCTCGACCGCCGCGGAGTCGTCGGGCCCGAGGACTACGTCGCGGACGTCGACGCCGTTGCGGCCGCCATCGCCGAGCGGAGCGTGCGCGAGGAGGCGGAGCGCCAGCGCCACGCCGAGGAGCTCGAAGACCTCGAGTGGCGGCAGGCGGTCGCCGCCAACGAGAAGGCCGAGGAGTGGCGCCGCATCCGCGCGGAGCAGGCGGCGAAGTACGTCGACCTGTGCAGCTCCGGCGAGGAGGATTGAGCGCCGCTCGGCCTCCACGGTGTCGTCCATTTTGCCGCGACCTCGCCGCCGTCAGATCCGACCCCTCTAGTACTAGTTTAACATAGTATGTAGTATAACTATGCTTGTAGTTTGTTGATCATGTGATGAACTATGTTTGTGCAATTTCTCTCGTGAAAGTGTTTTTTCAAATTATGCAGGTTTAGATACGGGTTCTGTTCGGCCGCGCTAGTTTTCGACCCGCAAACGCGATCTTCGTGAAACCGCAAACGCATTTTGCGGGTCGAATTTTTGCGAGGTCTGCTAGAGATGCTCTTAGGAATTAGACACAGAGACATCCATTTGGTCATTGTAGTCTGAGCCACCCAGCAGAAGTCAACTTGTGCATCTCATTTTCTTTTCTTTCTCCATCTGTTGTTTAGATCTAGTACTGGAGTACATTTGCCTCTTCTTGCCGAGGTGGAACGAACGTGACTATCGCTAGTTGTAACAAAATCAATAAGGTTTCGTTCTTGGATCTGATACCTGCACTACAGCTGCTCCCTCCGAGAATTTTTCTGCTTCGGTCCGATTCCGAGTGGTGGTGCAGGACAGAAGGTGATGGATCCTTCCCGGATTTAGGTGCGGCTGTGCGTGTGATTAATTAATATCGGTAGAATTACTGTACTGTCTGCTGATCCTGTGTGTATTAGTATTTGTGGGCTCACGTGTTGTAAATTACAGGGTATGGCATTAAGCTGGGATGGTTAGGAGGATTAAGCTGGGATGGTTAGGAGGACAGTTTTATTGATGTAAAAAAGGAAAAGGAAGAAAAAAAGACAATGGTATCCCCAACCCCCTCTCTCGAAACTATCTCCTACAACAAGACTATAATAGCATCAATTTTAGTACCTAGTCCCAATACTCATATCTATGAAAAGGGTCGACATTTTCAACAACAAAATTCAAACAAATTTTCTTCTCAAACACGCATCCAAATGAGCGTCATCTTGTATTAGAGAGAAAAGGTCAAGATGACACCAGATACAAACAAAGGCCGAAGGGCCATAAACAGACAACGGAAGCCTAGAGCCTACCTTAACAAAGGAAACTCGAGAGAAAGGAAATAAAAACAGCCTACAGTGGATTCCTGATGGTGATGCATCAAAATCACCTCTCTCAGCTAGCCATTATCAACATTATGGCTTAAGAGAAAACGGGGTGGTGCCATTAAATGTGACAATAGAAGTCAAGACATGCATCACTCATCAGTTCCAACTTCCTAAGACAAATACCATAAAGCCCTTCTTTCGAGTTAAGAACACACAGAACAATTTATACCATCTCTGAAGAATTTATCTGTATTCAATGTCAGAGTGACCAAGCCAAACAGCATCAAAATGGTGGCAATGAAACAAAAAAAACTGGGTCCAGAGTTGGCTCTGATCGTCAGACAGAGGTTTGCATTCTGCAAAGCTATACAACAGTCTACTTGATGACCTCGAAAAATAGAACTTCAGGCTGGAGCTTGCAGTCCTTGAAACGTTCTAGCAAATGCTCCCAACTATCTTCTCTCTGCATGCAGGAAGTTCACACCAACAAATCAGCAAGTTAAGAACAAAATGGCTACAAGAACGAATACAGGGCCTTGATCAACACTCAGGAGTCAAGAGTAACTTACCTCGACAGTCTCGAAGCCATATATGACCCACTTGTCCTCGTCGCGAGCAAAGCAGACGTAGCGGTCATCAGCATAGCAGATCTGCAAGAGGAGTTTGGATTGCAAGCTAGCATAAGATGGATGCTAAATTGCACTGCATTTGCAAGGAGTGACTTGCTTGCATATGTAAAAGCAGGCAAATTAAGTAACCAGAGCATTAAACCAACCTTGCAATAGGCCTGTACTAATACTCAAAGCAACAGAAGAGTAAAAACACACACACACACACACACACACACACACACACACACACACACACACACAGAGGTGTGTGCAGATAAAAGGTTACTCCAGCAGATGTTCTGCAACCACTCCATGCGATTTGATGAGGCCATTTCCTATTCGCTATAAAAGGAAGGAAAATAATGCAAAATATACTTGTGAGAGCAGCAGACTTTAAAAGGTCTAACCAGTTTACCTACATATGATACTTCTTCAACCGTTCAATCAATGGACCGTTTATAAAAAGAACTCAGCGACATAAGGATCACACAAGCTATTGATTCTTGCTGAAATTCTTCTGTCGAGTCTTCTAAATATCTTGATATAAGTGAAGTAGGCAGGAAAAAATATGCCACAGATAGGACCATTCAAAAACTTGCAAATATCTCTCCAACTCCAAGTACGAACCAACTCAGATATGATGTATCATAGTTTAAAACCTTCTATCCACTTCTTTAGAAATAGAAGCAAAATGCCTTGTCAAGATAACCTAGGCAATTTGAACCAGGTGACAACGCCATTTAACCATGATCCGTTTTGTTCCACAAAACTAAGAACCTTGCTTCAGTCTTAGAACAATACCAACTTGGCCTCCAGTAACAGTCAAGGAACAGTAAATAATTAGCAACACAACTTATAAAAAGGTCATGAACGTCAACCAATACAAATAGCTCATTGCTTTTCTCATTTCAGGATTACCTTAACATGAGAATTAAATGATAAAAGTATTTTTTCAGCTCCATTAACAATTCAATTTAGGAAAATAGAATAGTTTGCTGTGCACGTACCATGGAGGTGACAGCATACATAGCTGCAGAATGAGCACTTCTGCAGAAGAACTCAGTGTCAAGGGGAGACGTGATGCCAGCCAGAACTTCAGATAGTGCGTCCTGGCTTTCACTGCCACCCAGCCAGTTCAAAACTGCCAAAATGATGAATATTTGTTGGTGTAAACTACTGCAAGCTATGATGTATGAATAAAATAAAAGCCAACTTATAATTTGAGACAAGTAGCGTTACCTATTGTAAAGAAGTGTGGCGTGTTTGAAAGGAAGAGATCAATATTCTGCAGACTTCCACAATGGTCACATTTGTTGTCCTCGCGAAACTGTTCATCCAATAGAACCGGAAGCTCTGCAAAGGACTTGATCTGTACAAGGACAATTAAAACCTCTAGTCAATATTTCCTACTTTCTAGAATACTCTTGCGTCAATATCCACCTATACAATGTTGGCTAGGCAGAAAACTATTGCATACAGCATACCTTTGCTGTTTGAGGTGAACCGGCATCAAGTTTATGGAAAAGTGTGGTATACAGGTATTCACCGGAAGACTTCCCACACCTACAGCTGATTTGAGCATCGAATTTGATCCCAAAAAGATAATGTGTTGGGCATATGCAATCTCCGCACGTGACTGAGTTCACTACATGTCTCTTGGTCTCCTTGTTTTCTCTAAAACGCGAACAAGTTTCTGACATATGCAATTCAATGAGAATTGTGGACACAATCTCAGAAGCAAAAGTTTTCCCAACCTGCGGAATTGATTCACCAGGAATTCAGGATTACTAATTGCGTGCATGATCATATAGGACAGACGCAGAATGCAGCTGTTTTTAGGTCAATACTTTACACACAACGTAAAAGAAACACAACAGCGATGCAAAACACAACAGAGCTTATAATAACAACATACTCCCTCCGTAAAGAAATATAAGAGCGTTATCTAAATGCTCTTATATTTCTTTACGAAACGCTCTTATATTTCTTTAGGGAGTACCTAAATTCGCCCATTCTAGTGCATATACTTGGTATCAATATTCAGCATGCATAAATTACAGTAAATAACAAGAAAAAAGAAGTTAATTCTGGTATGAACTAGGACTGTTTCCCTCTGTGGAGTGTAAGATACCACATCTATGTTTTGTTCAAAACAGTTGCAGACCTCCAAAATGACCACAAAGTAAGAAATGGACACATGCAAATAAAATAAATTGAAGGTAGCATCAGCACCGAACTGGTTTACATACTCTGCTTTCACGTTTGTAATCTAACTTCAATTAATTTTTGTTTAAACGGTCTTGCAAATATAAGCAATGGTGATTAAGGTCTAACCTTTTCATAAAAAGTGCTGTAATCAACAACTCTGCAGAGAAGAGTCTTCATGCAAGTCAGTACAACATCGGTTAAGTGGTGGTCGTTTTTCTCCCAAGAAGAGAAGATTTCATAAAATTGCTGTGCAATGCAGGGATTTTCAACTGACGGGATCCATACAAGTGGCCCCATCAGAAGTTTATCTCTGAAATGCCTCAGATTGCACAATGACTGCACACATACAAAGGAAATTATAGGTTGGTTTTTCAGATTGCCCAATGACAGGAAGACATACATAGGAAATTATAGGCTGGTTGTTAAAAGATCACATGACCAGATGCGAGTGTCTCTTACCTGTATGATTACACTCAAGATAGACAATTCTTTATCAGCATTGTTCTTGTTGGAAACAGTAAGGCTTTGTTGAGAACTGGAGGTGCTTGCCATTTCCTTGACAGATTGGCCAGAAGTTCCTGTATTATGAAATTGTAAGAAGTATTAGTGACATAACAGAGCATATTTTATATTGTAAAACTGAGAGCATGCAACAACATATTTGCTAATTTAAAAAGTATTTTCCAAGAGGTTAGACTGAATGGAAGTTTTCCTTTGGAACTGAGCGCAAAGTGGCCTATAGGAAAAGAGCACATCCTAAGGATTCAAATCCTACATACCAGATAACTTCTAATAGAATATTACACTGTAAAAAACCCTCTAATATAGTGCTCCATCCGTCCCAAAATAAGTGTCTCAACCTTAGTACAAGTTTGTATTAAAGTTAGTACAAAGTTAAGACACTTATTTTGGAACGGAGGGAGCAGTACTCAAAATTCCTAAGGATGGAAATACTAATAAACTACATGGAAATTCCTCTGAATCAAGGAGGCATAGAACAAGCAGACTAGGGCAATGCCAGGTTTAGATCGCTGAGATATAACTTAATTATTTGCTATGACAGCAGAAGAACAAAAAGCTCCTGGAAAAGTCAATGTGACATGAGTTAACACAAATTCATTGGGCAGCAGGAATTTTACCGCATATAATATCAATATTGGCATCAGCAAATTCAATACGCCTAGTACCAGGATGATTTAGATAAAATGGAATCCGTTTCTTCAATTCTATCTGCAAAGATGGTTATCAGTTAGCACACAATATGGGCAGTTGAGCCAACAAATGGGCATATATAACTATAAAAACTAATCACTGCAGATGTTAACAGACCCATTGGTATGATCTCGCAAGGGGAAGAATGATTTCACGATAGTCCACAACAGTAACTTCAAGAAACTTTAGCCACAATTTCTCTATTCCAGAACAGCACTCCTGAAACTGCAATCAACAAGCAAGCCAATCATTAGTCTGATAAACCTCACTATCAGCAGAACAGTGAACTAAGGAAGAATGCTAAATTGAAACCATGCCATATGTAGAAGTGCTAGACCTCAGTGCTAAGTGTATCTTTAGGCAACATCCTCAGCTTCTCCCTGATGCTCCCAAGGATCTCAGATCCTTCTCTGCATTTCCTTTGTCGCATTTCAGCGAAGGGCTCTGCCTGTATTCCAACAGATGGTGAAAGCAGCAAGGATTCAAACATATCCTGCACCCTTGGTAAAAGAAAGGTGTCAGACTGGCGGCTGAGAGTTATCCCAACCAACGAGTGATCATCCTGTGATGTATTTTCCCAATACTCTGGATCTATAAGTGATTGCAGCTTCCCCCAGAGCTCATCTCGGTGCTTGCTGCACGTGTGTTGCCAGAGCGAACTAGTGTCCGAAAACTTCTTGCCATCACAACGGGAATTGAGGCAAATCCAGAAACTCCATGACTCCTGATTCTTGAGAAAGCGCGTTGCATCACATATGGTCTTTGCTGCCGACTTGTCGATTCCATCATAGTGCGCATGCAGCGTGTCAACCGTCACTGATACGACGCGTTGGCCCTGCAGTGCATTCTTCATAGTGGACCAGTATAGTGCAGCCACAACTATGATCTGCTTGAGCAAGACACGGAGCTGCTTCTTGACATAAGATACTCTGGCATCAGAATCTGCCCCAAGAGCAGCCATGGGAGGTATGTCATCCCAATTGGGGTCATTCGGCGTCTCCATGCGAAGTGCCCGGCGGCACTCTCGCTCCGCAGCATCAAAGTTATCCAGGAGGAACAAGAGCTTGGCGTGGAACAAGGCAACCATGAGCGAGAGGTCGAAGTTTACTGCCGCTTGAGACACGGTGGTGAGCGCGCGGCGCAGAAGCTGCTTCTTGTCCATTGCCGGATCGAGGGCACGGACTGGTGCCAAGTCGATGTACGCGCGGAGTAGCTGGGCGCGCGGCGAGTAGGGGTAGGTCTCGGCGAGAAGCTTTGCACGCTCTCGCGCTTCATCGGCGGCAGGCCCGCCGAGATTGCTGGCGTCCAGCAACTTGGCGGCCTCCAATGGCAGAATCCTGTGGTTGATTTTTTCCGCGAAGCGCTCCATGGCGATGCTGGCGCTCTTCACGGCGTCGCGCTTTCTCCCCTTCATGCTCGAGTCCCCGCTCATGTCGTACACCACGCTGTACAGCGCCGGGTCGGCTTGGTCGTTGTTCGCGACCGTGTCGAGCATGCGGAGAAACTCCTTCTGCGCGTCCTCGAAGCGACGGCAGTGGACGAGCGCCACGGCGTGGTCGGCGTTGGTGACGACGCAGTTGGGGGCGAGACGCGCAGCGGCGGAGAAGGCGTCGAGGGCGGCGTGGCGGTGGTACTTCTCCAGCGCGGACGCGTTCTCGTCGCCGTCTTCGTCGTCGCCGTGGGCGCCCCTGTCGTTCCGCGCCACGAGAGCGGCGTGGCGGTGGATCAATCCGGCGAGGTTGAGAGCGACCGCGGAGCCCGGGTGCACGGCGGCGAGCACTACGACGCGGGCCAGCGCAGCCTCGTGCTCGCCGTCGGAGTAGAGGCTTAGAACCTCCCGGGCCTCGTTGCGAATGGAGGCAGCCTCCGCGGCCCCGTGGTTCGCCATCGCCAGGGCGCTCGGAGAAGTTGCCCGGCTGGCCGTGGAAACGCGGGGAGATGCGCGCGAGGTGTTCGCGGAATTGCCGCAGAGCGGGAGCGGGAGGGGGGGCGTGGCGGTGGGCTTGAGGCCTAGGGTTTGGGTGGAGGAGGCAATTTGCGGGCGGAAACGGGAGGGAAGGTGGAATGTGGGATCGACGAGGCGGTGGTTTTGGGTTTGGTGAGGCGTAGAGGGGAGGACCGGAGGAGGCGGAGGTATTTATATTCAGCGTGGGGAGGAAGACGGTGGTGGAAAGGGTGATGAACTTGACTTGGAAGACCAGACCACGAAGATTGCGCTACTCGTGGCTCGTGGGGGAACGAAGCCGTAGTACTATGGCCAGTTCGGTACTCCGGGGGAACCTCCGCCTCGATTTACCCATGGATCTCATCCTGCCCATTCCCCCTGTGACAGTGATTTGGAAACGGTAGCATGTTTTGGGTCAAGTTCAAAGTTCATACTCATTGGGATTTGCTTTGTTTGCTTTCATTCCTAAGCGAGATAGTAGTTATTAATCGACATTTTATAGAAAAGGCATAGTCACCAGGCAGAGCAAAGCATGTGCGGTACTGTCACATCCTTGCCGCCGCATCGATGGATTTTGGACAAATTTTCGATGAAAGTTTCAAATTAGGCTGGGGAGGTTGAAAGCTAGAAGGTAGAGGGCGACACGAGCAAGAAAGAGGCTTAGACTAATTTCATTTCATTGATGGTTCTCACTTACACGGTATCTAGCTTATAACGTTGTCTGCCTCGACTCACATCAACAATAACCCACTTTCTAGCTCATGGCCTAACAACTGCAAAATCACTTGAAGCCCACACCTCTATTTGATTTTCCCGCCTTCCTCAATTGGCGCCTTGTCTTTTAGTTTAAGCCTTCCGGGTTATTTAACCTAGTCACAGTATCGTCAATACTAACATCGCCCTCTCATTGAGAACCAGCTGGTCCCCAGGCTTGTGCTTCTAGATAGCGAGACTTGAGCACCTGATAATCCTCCCAGGTGCCTGCAGATGCTAGAACAGTAGACCGCTTGATCAACACTTGAAGATAGGCATCATTTCCTTTATTAACCAAACCTTCAGGTATCACTCCTCGCAAGGAAAGATCTATGATCTAGCCAATAAGCCTTGAGTTCTGACACATGAAAAAACAAATGCACCATACTTACTTGGAGTAACTCCAACTTGTAGGCTACATCGCCAATCTTGGCAAAGATTTTAAAGATACCAAAGAATTTCAAGGCAAGCTTAGGGCATGTACGGTTAACCACTGAAGACCAAGCATGTGTCTGCACCCACAAGTACACCATTTCTCCTTCAGCAAATTCCCTTGGAGATCTCTTCTTATCTGCATATTACTTGTATTTGAACTGGGCTTTGGCAAATGCTCTTTCAGGTTAGTAGTGTGTTGAGTTTGGATAGATAGCTAGGTCTGCACATTAGGATTCAAAGAGGGACCTATTACAGGGGGATGTCCTATGTTTGACTCATGTCCATACAAGGCTTTATAAGGTGTGCAACCCAGAGAAGTGTGGAAGTGAAGTTATACCAAAACTTAGCTTGAGGTAGCCAAGAGGCCACTTGGCAGGAGCATCATGAACACCACAACGCAAATACATCTCCAAACACGGATTTACCCTTTTAGAGTCTAACCAGATGTCTAAGGTTGGTAAGCAGTGCTCATCTGCAATTATGTGTCCCGAACTATGGAAAGCTCCTTCCAAAATGAACTAGTAAAGATGTTATCTCTGTCACACACATGGAGAGTGGTAGCGCCATGTAGTATGAGAATGTTGCTCAGAAATGCTTTAGCCACTGATGCTGCAGAGAAAGGAACTTTGAGTGGAATGACATTATCTACTTTGGTGAATCTACCAGCCACCACCAAAATGGCGTTGTATCCATCTGATCTAGGCAGGCCTTCAATAAAATCCATGATGATGGACCGCCAAGGACCATTAGGTGCAAGTAAAAGTTGTAAAAATCCTGGTGTTTTGCATAGCCTCTTGACATGTAGCATACTTCTTCACAAAATTCTCCACATCTAGCTTCATTCCGTGTCAACCAAAGAGATGCTTAACTCTGTAATGAGTTGCCAATATCGTGGAATGACCATATAAATGAGTGGAGTAAAAGGCATGAATTAGTTTGGTCTGGCTCCCAGCATTGGCACCCACCCATATCTTGTCATTATGTTTAATTATGCCTTCCTATACTAGAAAACCAGCACATGACCTAGCATCCACGGCAAGTTTCTGAAGCATTTCTTGACCAACTTGATCCACTTCATAAGAGGTGAGTACCTCTTATGTCCACACTGGCTGACTAGAGGATACTAACTGTAAGGGAGTGTTGGGAAACGTAGTAGAATTTTTTTTCCATCCTACAATCAAACCAGGAACACTATGAAGATGCATCAACGGTTCAAAACGGGTCGCACCAACTCTGAGTTGCAGCGGAAGAAGAGTCGGTGTAGATCATACTTGAAGTCCCTCAAATCATTCACGAATGATCCCTCGAATCGAAGACCAAAAGCACGACCTCTCCACAGTTTCCAAGCGTACAGTCTTCACGATCCGCCAACACTTCACCGTACAGAGCTAATCGCTGCCAGAGAATAAGATGAAGAAGATTAGAACCACATTGGACTTCTAATTATGAGGACTAGAGAGGATTAGATCTAGCTCTAATTAGACAAACTAGAACTAGAGAACTAGAGGAGGCTCCAAAACTTGTGTGTCCAAAAGTGCCCAAAACCTCTAGTATATATAGGTTGGAGGAGAGGTGAGGGGGCGCCACAAGGGGGGAGGATTCCTCGCCCCACTGTGTCGGCTTAGGAGGGGGAATCCCCCTTCAATTCGGCCTCCCCTAGCTTCTCCAAGAAGCTAGGGGCGCCTCCGCCTAATGGGCCTCATTAACTTTTCCCCTATAGGCCTTTTAATATTTTCCTTGGCCCGTTGATACTTAAATAATTATAAAAGCCTCCTAATAATTATAGATCCTTTTATTATTAATTTAATATTTCGGAAGACATTTTCCACCTATATATCAATTCTCGGTAAGCCCCGAAACACTTCCAGTAACCTCGGAATGCTTCCGGTTTCCCTCGAAACTATTTCTAATATTAATGAAAGTATTTCATAAATATTTTCTCATAAGTGTTGCTCTACTAACACTCAGTAGATCGTGATTACCTTAAGCTTGTCACCATGTAGGTTCGGTAACGGTAGCATGTTTTGGGCCGAGTTCAACATTCGTACTCATTGGGATTTGCATTGTTTGCTTTCATTCCCAAGCGAGATAATAGTTGTTAATCGACATCTGTGGTATTGTCACCTCCTTGCCATCGGCGAGTCGACATTGATGGATTTTGGAAAAATTTCCTACAAAAAAATCAAATTTGGATTGGAGAGGTTGGAAGGGAGAAGGTAGAGGATGTTGAAGGAGAGGAGAGAGAGAGAGAGAGAGAGACTTACACTAATTTCATTTAATTGATGATTGTCACTTACATGGCATCTAGCTTATAACGGCTCCTGCATCGACTCATAGCAACACAACCCACCTTTTGACCCAAGACCCAACACACTCCAAACACACTCGAAGCCCACACCTCTATTTGATCTTCCCGCCTTTCTCAGATGATGCCTTCTCTTTTAGTTTATGCCTTCTGAGTAGTTTAGCCCTAGTGACAGTGTCACCAATACTAACATCACCCTCTCCTTGAGAACCAGCTGATCCCTGACGGGGCCCTAACCCTAGGGTACCTAACATAAGGGAACACGACCTCGTCCATGTACGAGCCCACTAGGCCTAAGGAATATTAGGAAACCCTAAAGAGGCAAAGTCAACATGTGTGCTCTCCAAGCTGGAGGGCGGCGGCATCATCAATCTCATCTATCCCCCGTGTAAAACCTAGGGCTCTCCTGTCTATATAAAGGAAGGTCCAGGTCCTCGTTCAGGCATCCAATCTTATATCTAACTCTCGGTAGACATCCTGTACGCCATTGTAATCCTCTGCATGAGGTATCCCCTCATCATGAATAACAAGAAAGAAGCAGGACATAGGCTATTACTCTTCGGAGTCCTGAACCTGAATAAACTGTGTGTGCAGACTCCATTCCGGTACTTCTGATCTCATCATGAACCCTTCTAAGGGATCTGACCGTATTTTGCTCCACAAGTTGGATCACCAGGCACGGGCGACGTTAATCAGAGACCGAACCCGGTGCGGAGAAAGAAAGAGGTCGGTGATCTCTCACCAGGCCATTGCCTCACGTTCGGCTCTTTTGAGCTGGTCGCTAGCGGATTGGGGTGATTCCTTGACATCTCACCTTCACACCTCATCAACCGCATGTACGATAAGCAAGGGTAGGCCTAAGGGGTCTACGATCGCCTCGATCATCTCGCATGGAGATGCATTGTGCATCCCCCATGGAGCTGCGAGCCCACCCGCAAGACCTCCCTGAACATGATATTCACGGCAGTGGATATGCGCTGAAACCAGAAGCTCGCACGACGTGCAATCTACATGATGAAAAATACAACCAGTGAACGGCTTGCGTGGTCCCAGGAAGCGGTGGCCTTCGATGTTGGGAATCACCCCAAAGACGTCGTACAATCGGGGCAAGCACGCCCTAGTACTAGATCCAATCATGGGAGGTTACCGCCTCTCACACATCCTGATGGACGGAGGCAACGACCTAAACACTATCTTCACCAACACCCTAGAAAAGATGAGGATCTCGTTGTCTGGTCTATGGAGGTCGGACGTGGGCTTTCATGGGGTGGTGCCGGGCTGCCTAGTCGGCCCTTGGGGTGGATCAAGCTCGAGGTCGTCTTTGGAGGCAAACATAACTACTAAAGCTAGGCCGTCTAGTTTGAGGTCGCTCCTTTTCAGAGCGGCTACCATGCGATCCTGGGCAGGCTCACATATGTGAAATGTATGGCGGTCCCGTCCTACGCCTACCTACAGCTGAAGATGTCTGGCCTGAACGACACAATCACAGTACAAGAGAGCTCGAAGAAGGCCTACAAAGCTAAAGTGGCTAACGTGGTGGTCGCCGAGGCTGCCTTGGCCTCTGTCGAGCTCTCTAAAATAAGGAAATGAATAGGTCCATCACAGGCCGAGCTCCCACAGAAGCCGAGGCCAGTGCCTATATTCCAGTCGACTAAGCAAACCAGGTGAACCTAGAAGATCCTAGCAAGACGGTAAGTCGGTAACCATCGACGGAGACCTCTCAGAGAGCAAGGAGACAGAGCACCTCGCCTTTCTCCAAGCCAACTGGAACATATTCACCTAGAAGCCCGCTGACATGCCAGGGGTGCCAGCCAACAAAGCCGAACACTGCCTGAACATCTGCAAGGACGCGAGGCCGGTGAAACAAGCCCTACGCCGCTTCGCTACAGAAAAAAGAATGACAATAGGGGAGGAGATAGCATGCCTACTCGCAGCCAGGTTCATAAGGGAGGTCGCGCACCCAGAGTGGCTGGCAAACCCAGTAATGGTATTAAAGAAGAACAATACATGGCACATGTGCATGGACTACACCGACCTCAACAAAGCATGCCTCAAAGACCCGATCCCGCTACCCAGGATCGATTATATCATTGATTGCACGGCAAGATGCGAGTGCTTGTGTTTCTTGTATGCATACTATGGGTACCATCAGATACGGATGAAGGAATCTGACCAAGAAACAACCTCCTTCATCATGCCGTAAGGGCCGTTCTGTTTTATAACCATGTTGTTCGGCCTCAAGAACGTGGGGGCTACGTATCAACGGATGATGCGGAAGTGTTTCAACAAGCAGATCGGAGTAAATGCGGAGGTCTACATTGATGACATCATGGTCAAGTCCAAACAAGGATCAAGCCTTCTCGATGACCTCCAGCAGACCTTCGGCAACCTCTGTAATATCAGCATGAAGCTAAACCCCGAGAAGTGCCTTTTCGGGGTTCCAGCTGGACAGTTGCTGAGGTTCATTGTATCCCAACAGGGAATAAAGTCAAACCCAGAAAAAAATTCAAGCCATAGTGGACCTCGAGCCCCCGGAAATGGTGCGCAAAGTACAGAAGCTCGCTGGATGCATAGTAGCCCTGAGAAAATTCATCTCACGGCTGGGCAAGAAGGCCCTGCCCCTGTATTGCATCCTCAAAAAAGGCGACAACTTTTATTGGAGCAACGAAGCCAAACAAGCATTCACCGACCTCAAGAGACTACTGTAGTCAAACCTACTCCTAGTTCCCCCAGCCCAATCAGAACCCATGTTACTATACATAGCGGTGACCACCCAGGTGGTCAACGCGGTCATCTCCATGGAACGGGAGGAGGCATGTAAGTCCTATGTCATTGATTTTGCGTGGAGATTCGTGTGTTTTTTATTTTATGTTTGATTGAGTCACTTAGACGTGCAATAATGTGCCCCTAGACACACCCTTTGTAAACTAGTAGAACGCTCGTGCGCTGTGATGTCGCTCGAGACTGCGTCGGTATTTCCCCAAAGAGGAAGGGATGGTGCAGTACGGCTACGGTAGGTATTTCCCTCAGTTATGAAACCAAGGTATCAATCCAGCAGGAGAACCAAGCAACACTATGTAAACGGTACCTGCACACAAAGAACAAATACTTGCAACCCGACGCGTAAGAGGGGTTGCCAGTCCCTCCTCGGGCAAAAGATAGATTGGTTTGTATGACTTTGGATAAATAGATCTCGCAATAACACAAAATAAAATAAATAATAAAAAGTGCAGCAAGGTATTTTTGAGTTTTTATAATAATAGATCTGAAAATAAAAGCGAATAAAAATAGATCTCAAAGCAAATATGATAAAGAATATACCCGGGGCCCTAGATTTCACTAGTGGCTTCTCACGAGAAATAGCACATGGTGGGTAAACAAATTACTGTTGGGCAATTGATAGAAGATCGAATAATTATGATGATATCCAAGGCAATGATCAATATATAGGCATCACATCCAAGATTAGTAGACCGACTCCTACCTGCATCTACTACTATTACTCCACACATCGATCGCTATCCAGCATGCATCTGGTGTATTAAGTTCATGGAGAAACGGAGTAATGCAATAAGAACGATGACATGATGTAGACGAGATCTATTCATGTAGGAATAGCCCACATCTTGTTATCCTTAATAGCAACAATACATGTGTGCCTTGTAGCCCCTTCTGTCACTGGGAAAGAACACCGCAAGATCGAACCCATCACAAATCACCTCTTCCCACGACAAGAAAAATCGATCTAGTTGGCCTAACTAAACCAAAGATTTGAAGAAGAAATACAATGCTATAAATAATCATGCGTATAAGAGATCAAAGAAGACTCAAATAGTATTCATGGATATAGATCTGATCATAAATCAAAGTTCATTGGATCCCAACAAACACACCACAAAAAGAGTTACATCAAATAGATGTCCAAGAGACCATTGTATTGAGAATCAAAAGAGAGAGAGAAAGCCATCTAGCTATTGCCTACGAACCGTTAGGTATATGGTGGACTACTCACGCATCATCGCAGAGGAACCAATGAGGATGATGAACCCCTTCATGATGGTGTTAGATTGGATCTCATGGTTCTGGAATTGTGTTTCGTCGACTCCCTTAGGGTTTCTGGAATGTTTGGGAATTTATAGGGCGAAGAGGCGATGCAGAGGGGCTACGTGGATGGCACAACCCCCTGGGCACGCTCAGGCTCTTGGGCGCGCCCTGGTGGGTTGTGCTCACCACGGGCCTCCCCTTTGGTACTTTCTTGGCCTGCAAGGTGTCTTCTGGTCTAGAAAAAAATCTCCAAAAAGTTTCGCTGTGTTTGGACTCTGTTTGGTACTGATATTCCGCGAAGTAAAAAAACAAGCAAAATCAGCAACTGGCACTAGGCACTATGTCAATAGGTTAGTCCCAAAAAATGATATAAAGTTGCTATAAAATGATTGTAAAACATCCAAGAATGATAATATAACAACATGGAACAATCAAAAATTATAGATAGGTTGGAGACGTATCACGCTGCTGAAGGAAATATGCCCTAGAGGCAATAATAAAGTTGTTATTTATATTTCCTTATATCATGATAAATGTTTGTTATTCATGCTAGAATTGTATTAACCGGAAACTTAGTACATGTGTGAATACACAGACAAACAGAGTGTCACTAGTATGCCTCTACTTGAGTAGCTCGTTAATCAAAGATGGTTATGTTTCCTAGCCATGGACAAGAGTTGTCATTTGATGAATGGGATCACATCAGTCAAGAATGATGTGATTGACTTGACCCATCCGTTAGCTTAGCACTATGATCGTTTAGTTTATTGCTATTGCTTTCTTCATAACTTATACATGTTCCTATGACAATGAGATTATGCAACTCCCGAATACTGGAGGAAGACTTAGTGTGCTATCAAACGTCACAACGTAACTGGGTGATTATAAAGATGCTCTACAGGTGTCTCCGATGGTGTTTGTTGAGTTGGCATAGATCAAGATTTGGATTTGTCACTCCGATTGTCGGAGAGGTATCTCTGGGCCCTCTCGCGAATGCACATCACTATAAGCCTTGCAAGCAATGTGACTAATGAGTTAGTTATGGGATTATGCATTACGGAACGAGTAAAGAGACTTGCCGGTAACAAGATTAAACTAGGTATGATGATACCGACGATCGAATCTCGGGCAAGTAACATACCGATGACAAAGGGAACAACGTATGTTGTTATGCGGTTTGACCGATAAAGATCTTCGTAGAATATGTAGGAACCAATATGAGCATCTAGGTTCTGCTATTGGTTATTCACCGGAGATGAGTCTCGGTCATGTCTACATAGTTCTCGAGCCCGTAGGGTTCGCACGCTTAACGTTCGATGACGATCGGTATTATGAGTTTATGTGTTTTGATGTACCGAAGGTAGTTTGGAGTCCCGGATGAGATCATGGACATGACGAGGAGTCTCAAAATGGTCGAGACATGAAGATTGATATATTGGTAGGTTATGTTTGGACACCGGAATGGTTTGGGATGAGTTCGGGCATTTATCGGAGTACCTGGGGGTTACCGGAACCCCCCAGGGAGTTAATGGGCCTTGATGGGCCATAGTGGAAGAGAGGAGGAGGCGGCCAGGTGTGGCACACACCCCTAGGCCCAATCCGAATTGGGGTAGGGTTCCCCCCTTTCCTTCTCTCCTTCTTCCCTTCCTTCCCGCTCCTAGTTGGACTAGGAAAGGGGGGAAACCTACTCCTAGTAGGAGTAGGAATCCCCCCTTGGGGTGCGCCATAGGAGGCCGGCCCTCCACCTCCTCCACTCCTTTATATATGGGGGAGGGGGCACCCCATAGACACACAAGTTGATCTTAGCCATGTGCGGTGCCCCCTCCACATATTTCCACCTCGGTCATATCATTGTAGAGCTTAGGCGAAGCCCTGTGTCGGTAACTTCATCATCACTGTCAACACGCTGTCGTACTGACGAAACTCTCCCTCAACCTCAGCTGGATCTAGAAGTTCGAGGGATGTCACCGAGCTGAACGTGTGCAGATCGCGGAGGTGCCGTGCATTTGGTACATGATTGGTTGGATCGCGAAGACGTTCGACTACATCAACTGTGTTACTTAACGCTTCCGCTTCCGGTCTAGGAAGGTACATGGACACACTCTCCCCGCTTGTTGCTATGCTTCTCCTAGATAGATCTTGCGTGATCGTAGGAAATTTTTTGAAATACTACGTTCCCCAACAGTGGTATCAGAGCCAGGTTTATGCGTAGATGTTATCTGCACGAGTAGAACACAAAGAGTTGTGGGCGATAATAGTCATACTGCTTACCAGCATGTCATACTTTGATTCGGCGGTATTGTTGGATGAAGCGGCTCAGACCGACATTACGCGTATGCTTACACGAGACTGGTTCTACCGACGTGCTTCGCACACAGGTGGGTAGTGGGTGTCTGTTTCTCGAACTTTAGTTGAATCGAGTGTGACTACGTCTGGTCCTTGTTGAAGGTTAATACAGCAAACTTGACGAAAAATCGTTGTGGTTTTGATGCGTAGGTAAGAACGGTTCTTGCTAAGCCCGTAGCAGCCACGTAAAACTTGCAACAACAAAGTAGAGGACGTCTAACATGTTTTTGTAGGGCATGTTGTGATGTGATATGGTCAATACGTGATTATATAAATTGTACTATGAGATGATCATGTTTTGTAACACAGTTATCGGAAACTGGCAGGAGCCATATGGTTGTCGCTTTATTGTATGAAATGCAATTGCCATGTAATTGCTTTACTTTATCACTAAGTGGTAGCGATAGTCATAGAAGCAATTGTTGGCGAGACGACAATGATGCTTCGATGGAGATCAAGGTGTCAAGCCGGTGACGATGGTGATCATGACGGTGCTTTGGAGATGGATCTCAAAGGCACAAGATGATGATGGCCATATCATATCACTTATTTGATTGCATGTGATGTTTATCTTTTTATGCATCTTATTTTGCTTAGTACGGCGGTAGCATTGTAAGATGATCTCTCACTAAATTTCAAGATATAAGTGTTCTCCCTGATGCACCGTTGCTACAGTTCATCGTGCCGAGACACCACGTGATGATCGTGTGTGATAAGCTCTACGTTCACATACAATGGGTGCAAGCCAGTTTTGCACACGCAGAATACTCGGGTTAAACTTGATGAGCCTAGCATATGTAGATATGGCCTCGGGACACTAAGACTGAAAGGTCGAGCGTGAATCATATAGTAGATATGATCAACATAGTGATGTTCACCATTGAAAACTACTTCATCTCACGTGATGATCGGACATGGTTTAGTTGATATGGATCACGTGATCACTTAGATGATTAGAGAAATGTCTATCTAAGTGGGAGTTCTTAAGTAATATGATTAATTGAACTTTAATTTATCATGAACTTAGTACCTGATAGTATTTTGCATGTCTATGTTGTTGTAGATAAATGGCCCGTGCTATTGTTCCGTTGAATTTTAATGCGTTCCTAGAGAAAGCTAAGTTGAAAGATGATGGTAGCAATTACATGGACTGGGTCCATAACTTGAGGATTATCCTCATTGGTGCACAGAAGAATTACGTTCCTGGAAGCACCGCTAGGTGCAAAACCCGCTGCAGGAGCAACGCTAGATGTTATGAACGTCTGGCAGAGCAAAGCTGATGACTACTCGATAGTTCAGTGTACCATGCTTTACGGCTTAGAACCGGGACTTCAACAACGTTTTGAACGTCATGGAGCAAATGAGATGTTCCAGGAGTTGAAGTTAATATTTCAAGCAAATGCCCGGATTGAGAGATATGAAGTCTTCAATAAGTTCTACAGCTGCAAAATGGAGGAGAATAGTTCTGTCAGTGAGCATATACTTAGAATGTCTGGGTACCACAATCACTTGACTCAGCTGGGAGTTAATCTTCCAGTTGATAGTGTCATTGACAGAGTTCTTCAATCACTGCCACCAAGCTACAAGATCTTCATGATGAACTATAATATGCAAGGGATGGATAAGACGATTCTCGAGCTCTTCGCAATGCTAAAGGCGGCAGAGGTAGAAATCAAGAAGGAGCATCAAGTGTTGATGGTAAACAAGACCACTAGTTTCAAGAAAAAGGGTGAAGGGAAGAAGGGGAACTTCAAGAAGAATGGCAAACAAGTTGCTGCTCAAGTGAAGAAACCCAAGTCTGGACCTAAGCCTGAGACTGAGTGCTTCTACTTCATAGGGTCTGGTCACTGGAAGCGGAACTGCCCCAAGTATTTGGCGGAGAAGAAGGATGGCAAAGTGAAAGGTATATTTGATATACATGTTATTGATGTGTACCTTACCAATGCTCACAGTAGTGCCTAGGTATTTGATAATGGTTCTGTTGCTAATATTTACAACTCAAAACAGGGGCTACGGATTAAGCAAAGATTGGCTAAGGAAGAGGTGACGATGCGCGTGGGAAATGGTTCCAAAGTCGATGTGATCGCCGTCGGTACTCTACCTCTACATCTACCTTCAGGATTAGTTTTAGACCCGAATAATTGTTATTTGGTGCCAGCGTTGAGCATGAACATAATATCTGGATCTTGTTTGATGCGAGACGGTTATTCATTTAAATCGGTGAATAATGGTTGTTCTATTTATATGAGTAATATCTTTTATGGTCATGCACCCTCGATGAGTGGTCTATTTTTACTAAATCTTGATAGTAGTGGTACACATATTCATAATATTGAAGCCAAAAGATATAAGTTTAATAATGATAGTGCAACTTATTTGTGGCACTGCCGATTAGGTCATATTGGTGTAAAGCGCATGAAGAAACTCCATGTTGATGGGCTTTTGGAATCACTTGATTATGAATCACTTGATGCTTGCGGACCATGTCTCATGGGCAAGATGACTAAGACTCCGTTCCCCGGAACAATGGAGCGAGCAACCGACTTGTTGGAAATAATACATACTGATGTATGCGGTCCGATGAGTGTTGATGCTCGCGGCGGGTATTGTTATTTTCTGATCTTCACAGATGATTTGAGCAGATGTGGGTATATCTACTTGATGAAACATAAGTCTAAAACATTTGAAAAGTTCAAAGAATTTCAGAGTGAAGTGAAAAATCATTGTAACAAGAAAATAAAGTTTCTACGATCTGATCGTGGAGGAGAATATTTGAGTTACGAGTTTGGTCTTCATTTGAAACAATGCGGAATAGTTTCGCAACTCATGCCACCCGGAACACCACAACGTAATGATGTGTCCGAACGTCATAACCGCACTTTATTAGATATGGTGCGATCTATGATGTCTCTTACTAATTTACCGCTATCATTTTGGGGTTATGCTTTAGAGACAGCTGCATTCATGTTAAATAGGGCACCATCTAAATCTGTTGAGATGACACCTTATGAACTGTGGTTTGGTAAGAAACCCAAGTTGTCGTTTCTTAAAGTTTGGGGCTGCGATGCTTATGTGAAAAAGCTTCAACCTGATAAGCTCAAACCCAAATCGGAGAAATGTGTCTTCATAGGATACCCAAAAGAGGGAACTATGTTAATCGCGTCTTGACCATGCTCCATTAAAAGAAACTATGTTAAAACTAAGGATGGCAATTTTATCCATGGACATGGATATCCGCGGATAGCCGACCCGAATGGACAGGGTTTGGATACAATTTTATACCCATGGACATCGCCCGAACCCGACCCGACTAATCATGGATAGGGCATCGATATAATTTTATACCCGTGGATATACCCAAACCCGACCCGTAAGTGTATACCCTTTCCGCTTTTCTTTATTATAATAAAAAATTTAAAGGAAAATTCCCTAATCCCCACCGAGTAATTACTCCACCGCTCCTTCCCATTCTCATTTTCTCAGGAAACGACTCGTCAATCGCCATTAAGGATCTTCTCGTCTCCTCGACTCCTGCGGACCTAAGATATAGCTGGCACCACCGTCCACATGTGGTGCCGCAAAACAGCAGCCAACTCCACGGGTAGATGGCTGGCCAGCTCCATCTGCATAGATCACCCCCGATTCCTCCATCTCAGCTTTTCCAAGAACGTAGCATACCACCAGTTCGCATGTGCGGCATCGAGGTGGCGCACGATGATGCAGCGTGCGGCGCCGCGCACGAGCAGGAGTATGGCGGCACAGACGTGCAGCAAGCCGGCGCAGACCACGACGAGGAGCAGTACCGCGCCATGGAGGCGACGACCATGCAAAACAACCAGCCATCAGGTAAGTTTTTTGTTCCTGCTCGTGTACGCATAGTGTTCTTGTGCATGAACGTGCATGACGTGCTTGTTCGTAACTTTGTATTAGTGATTGGAGTAGAGAACAAGAGATTTGTAGTGGTCAATTTCTGTTTGCTAGTTCGTGGAAAGAGAAAGATGGACTTTACTGCATTACTTGACCTGTAGTGGTCAATTTTAGTCAGATTAGACAACAAATCTGACTACAAATCAGAGAACAAGATATTCGTAGTGATGAATTTTAGTCAGATTCCTCTTTTGTACACATGACCTGATCTATAGATATGCCTGTTAATTAGTAATTCGTTTTTCACAAAATCAGTCAGTTCATTTTTTAATTTCAATCAATTGGGTCATGAACGATTCATACGAAGTTAGAATCTAACGTATTAAGATCCATTTGCTCACAGTCTGTGGCTTTAGTTATTACGTAGTTTTTTTGGTTGTAAAAATTACAATATAGGTACCGAATTTGTATAGTCCGGACAAGAGATTTGTTTCAGTTAAAGCATGTGCTCAACCATGTCATGTGCAGTAAAGGTCTCATAGTCCATGGCTTTAGTTATTAGTTACTTTGGTTGTAAAAATTGCAATTTAGGTGCAGAATTTGTACAGTTCGGACATTATGTACATGGTACAATATTGGTTGTTTATTCCATGATCTTAATTATTGTTTTTATGATCTGATCACATGAAGGATGAGTTCGAGTCTATCATAACTGAAGCTTAGTCCGGTATGCGGTGAGGAAGGAAGATGTTGGCTAGAAGAATACCTTCCTTCATTTGTAATGAGAACGGTGATGTACTTATGTCTCCTGGCTGTAAGAAACTAAGACTGAGAAATTATGTTGGGCTATTCCTATGTCATTTTGTAATAAACCGAGGCTGAGAGTTTATGTTACTATTCCTATGCCATTCTGTGAGGAACTAAGGCTGGAATTTTGTACTTATACTTATTTGATGTTTAGTTATGTCATTCTATGAGAATCTGAGAGCTTATTTCATGTGGTGCACTTCTCCAATGTCATTTTGTGAGCATTTGAAAAGTTATTTAATGTTGTGAAGCTGTGCAATGCCATTTTGCGAGAATCTGACTTTATGTGAATGTTGAGCAATGCTATGTGATTCTTCAAGATATTATATATATGTGTGTTGATAGGACCCGGTGGATATCCATCGGTTATGGATATCCAGCGGGTTTGGACATGGACACAATTTTTTGCCGGTGGATTTTTTCATGGATGGGCAAAGAACATCCTCGTGGATTCGGATATGGATTTGATATTGTTCAACCCGGGCCGAACCCGATCCATTGCCATCCTTAGTTAAAACTGCCTTATGTGATCTTGGAGCCGGTGTTAGTGTTATGCCTCTCTCTTTATATCGTAGACTTGATTTGAATAAGTTGACACCTACTGAAATATCTTTGCAAATGGCTGATAAATCAACTGCTATACCTATCGGTATTTGTGAGGATGTGCCTGTTGTGGTTGCAAACGTTACTATTTTAACGGACTTTGTTATTCTTGATATTCCCGAGGACGATAGTATCGATTATCCTTGGTAGACCCTTTTTGAATACTGTAGGGGTTGTTATTGTTTGCAACAAAGGCAATGTCACTTTTCATGTTAATGGTAATAAGCATACGGTACACTTCCCGAGGAAACAACCTCAAGTCCACAGTATCAATTCTATTGGAAAACTTTCAACAATTACTATTGGAGGTTTTGAATTGCCTCTCCCTACTGTCAAGAAGAAATATGATATTCTTATTGTTGGGGACATACATATCTCCGTTGAGGTAACCTAGTGTTATTCAAAAATTCTCCGGTTTCATGTTATTCGGAAAGAGTTTGTTAACAAGACTTGATCAACCTTGTTAGTGGATTCCTTTTGATGAGCATGAGATTGATGAAGTTAGAAAGCACAACTCTCTGTACCCACCTAATTTTCTGTCTGTTTTCTGGATTATCCTTGCAATAAAAATAATCCGAAAATAAAAGTTCTCCAAATGTCCTGAAAATGATATATGATTTTTTTTACAATATTTAAGAATATTTGTCACTAAGAACACAGCAGGGGGGCCCACCATCTGGCCACGAGGGCACAGGGCGCGCCCACCCCTGGGGTGCACCCCCTATCTCGTGGACCCCACGTGGACCCCCTCCACTTATTTCAGCACCCACTCACTTCGTCTTCCTCCAGAAAAAATCCTCCCATAGCTCAAACCCGTGTTCTAGCTCATCTTGCTGCCATTTTCGATCTCCTTGCTCAAAGCTCCATTCACAAAACTGTTTGGGGGAGATTCTTCTTTGGTATGTGACACCTCCAATGGTCCAATTAGTTTTTGTTCTAGTGCTTTATTTATTGCAAATTTTTGCTGCTAAGGTGACCCTGTTCTTGAGCTTGCATGTCAATTTTTTATGGTCCAAAGTAGTTGTAATGCATGATTTAGCCTCTAGGCACTTGTGGGAGTAGTTGCTATCAATCTTGTTGGGTTTGGTTCACTTTTATTTTGAGTCACTAAAATTTCAGAAATTTTCAGAGGGAGAAAAAGTTGAAGAGATTGCTGAGAGGCTCTTCGAGCCGAAGCTCGAAGGTTAAGCAGAATGAGGAGAATAAAAAGCCCAAATACAATCTTCCTCGCACTGCGGGGGTTCGACCGTGCGAATGGCCTTGTGAAGAATTATTGAGAGCCGCCGGAATTTATGATGATTTTCATTACTTGGCTGAGAATGCAGGCCTCACCGACTTCCTCCATGACCAGCGCGAACAGTACCTCCTACTCACTAATATTTTCATGCAATTTTTTATTTCCATGCTAAGAAATCACCACCTTCGGTGGAGTTTCACTTATATGATGAAGTTAAGGAGATGTCACTTCATGATTTTTGTCGGGTCTGCAAGATACCCTTTGTGGGTAGCATTGAGGAATCACACCGTAGTGATGTGGATAAATTTATTAATAGAATTGTTGTAGGGGAAACGAGGAAAGTTTCAGATGCAAAAATTACTAGTATACATTTTCATGTTCTACATTACTTTGCAATATTTGCTAGTAGATGCTTAATTGGTCGCGGGAATAGTGGCAATCTTAGTGCTCCTGATCTTGTCATTTTGCGCCATGCTTTGTTTCGTGATACAACTTTCAGCTTAGGCGCTATTGTTGTTAAACGATTAAGTCTGAACCGTACAAAGGGCCCCATCTTCGGAGGCATCTTTGCTTCACGCCTTGCTGAACACTTTGAGATACCTATTAGGCATTATGAGAAAAAGGAAAAATTGCTGCCCCCTGTTTTCTAGATTATAAGAGTATGGTAGCACACGACTTTATTGCTAAAAATAAGAAGAAGATGCTTAAGTACAATTTGATATTTGGCAAAACTCACTGTGAGATTATTACCTTGCCCGCACCCTCTTTGTTTAACATACTTTCAGGCACGTACCTCATCTTGCCAGAGGCCATTTATGTTGGGGAACGTAGCAGAAATTTAAAATTTTCTACGCATCACCAAGATCAATCTATGTTGTAATCTATCAACGAGGGGAAGGAGAGTGCATCTACATACCCTTGTAGATCGCTAAGCGGAAGCGTTCAAGTGAACGGGGTTGATGGAGTTGTACTCGTCGTGATCCAAATCACCGATGATCCTAGCGCCGAACGGACGGCACCTCCGTGTTCAACACATGTACGATTGGGAGAGACGTCTCCTCCTTCTTGATCCAGCAAGGGAAGGAGAGGTTTATGGAGATCCAGCAGCACGACGGCGTGGTGGTGGAAGTAGCGGGATGTCGGCAGGGCTTCGCCAAGCTCAGCGAGAGGGAGAGGTGTCACGGGAGGGAGAGGGAGGCGCCAGGGGCTTGGGTGCGGCTGCCCTCCCTCCCCCACTATATATAGGGCCCCTATGGGGGCGCCGGCCCTAGGAGATCCAATCTCCAAGGGGGGGGGGTGGCGGCCAAGGGGGAAACTTGCCCCCCCAAGCCAAGTGGGGCGCCCCCACCCCTAGGGTTTCCAACCCTAGGCGCAGGGGGAGGCCCAAGGGGGGCGCACCAGCCCACTAGGGGCTGGTTCCCATGTCACTTCAGCCCATGGGGCCTTCCGGGATAGGTGGCCCCACCCGGTGGACCCCCGGGACCCTTCCGGTGGTCCCGGTACAATACCGATTACCCCCGAAACCTTCCCGGTGGCTGAAACTGGACCTCCTATATATAAATCTTTACCTCCGGACCATTCCGGAACTCCTGGTGACGTCCGGGATCTCATCCAGGACTCCGAACAACTTTCGGGTTACCGCATACTAATATCTCTACAACCCTAGCGTCACCGAACCTTAGGTGTGTAGACCCTACGGGTTCGGGAACCATGCAGACATGACCGAGACAACTCTCCGGCCAATAACCAACAGCGGGATCTGGATACCCATGTTGGCTCCCACATGTTCCACGATGATCTCATCGGATGAACCACGATATCGAGGATTCAATCAATCTCGTATTCAATTCCCTTTGTCTATCGGTACGATACTTGCCCGAGATTCGATCATCGGTATCCCGATACCTTGTTCAATCTCGTTACCGGCAAGTCTCTTTACTCGTTCCGTAACACATCATCCCGTGATCAAGTCCTTGGTCACATTGTGCACATTCTGATGATGTCCTATCGAGTGGGCCCAGATATACCTCTCCGTCACACGGAGTGACAAATCCCAGTCTCGATTCGTGCCAACCCAACAAACACTTTTGGAGATACCCGTAGTGCACCTTTATAGCCACCTAGTTACGTTTTGACGTTTGGTACACCCAAAGCATTCCTACGGTATCCGGCAGTTGCACAATCTCATGGTCTAAGGAAATGATACTTGACATTAGAAAAGCTTTAGCATACGAACTACACGATCTTGTGCTAGGCTTAGGATTGGGTCTTTTCCATCACATCATTTTCCTAATGATGTGATCCCGTTATCAATCGACATCCAATGTCCATGGTCAGGAAACCGTAACCATCTATTGATCAACGAGCTAGTCAACTAGAGGCTTACTAGGGACATGGTGTTGTCTATGTATCCACACATGTATCTGAGTTTCCTATCAATACAATTCTAGCATGGATAATAAAAGATTATCATGAACAAGGAAATATAATAATAACCAATTTATTATTGCCTCTAGGGCATATTTCCAACAATTTATGCATACTGGAGGCTAATACAAGTCCCAGAGCCTGAGCCACCACTTGACCCTTATCGCAGTCTGTTTATCAGTGGGATCCTGAGGAGATCGCCAACCAGTGGCACCCTGAGGACCCTCCTCAGTACACCGGAGAGAGTAGCTTCAATTCGTGGGCATAGACCAACTTAGGACAAAAGTCTAAGCTTGGGGGAGTACGTATTTCTCACCGACATTACATTCATGTTCACACATTCATTCTAGTTGTCGGTGCTCATACTTTTTCACTGTACTATCCATGCTAGTTTATTTTATTTTCTAAGCCTTCTTCTTGTGTGTTTGAATAACCTTAAGAAAAACCAAAAAAAATTAGTTGTAGCTTTTAGATAGTTTACTTTCCATGCCTGTAGTAGTAGTAATTAAAAGAAAACCCCAAAAAATTATCGTTCTTCTTTTGCTTGTTGGGAGCTTTCCCGTGTAAATAGTTTTATTTCTTTTCTTATTATTTGGGGGTCGAGAGGAGAAGATCATGATGAAAATGTTGAGTGGCTCTCATATGCATTATTGTTGATTTAACCAAGAGCCCATATTACCTTGTCTTCTCCCTTGTATTGAATGCTTGCAGATTCCAGCTTAGTCCAATGCACGTGCACTATTATTATTATCCACACAGTTCGGTCGTGCGAGTGAAAGGCAATAATGATGATATATGTTGGACTGATTGAGATGAGAGAAGCTGGTATGAACTCGACCTATCATGTTTTTATAAATATGATTAGTTCATCATTCCTGATTCAGCTTATTATGAACGAAACATGTTTGCAATGACAATTAGAGATTATAGTTGCTCATGGCATGCTTAATTTGCTAGGAGTTTATAATGGTTTACCTTGCGTGCCAACATACTATTAAGATGGTTGTGATGTGGTATGATAAGGTGGTATCCTCCTTTGAACGATTCGAGTGGCTTGACTTGGCACATGTTCATGCATGTAGTTGAAACAAAATCAACATAGCCTCCACGATATTTATGTTCATGGTGATTTATATATTTAGTTCATAATCTTTGCTGAAAACTTGAATGTTGGCTTTACATATTTGCAACAACAAGATCAAACAGAGTTTGTGAAAGTTTTTCTTTATCACTTTCAGTTTGTCAACTGAATTGCTTGAGGACAAGCAAATGTTTAAGCTTGGGGGAGTTGATACATCTCCAACATATCTACTTTTCCAAACACTTTTGCCCTTGTTTTGGACTCTAACTTGCATGAATTGAATGGAACTAACCCGGACTGACGCTATTTTCAGCAGAACTACCATGGTGTTATTTTTGTGCGGAAATAAAAGTTCTCGGAATGACCTAAAAATCCACGGAGACACGTTTTGGAATTAATAAAAAATACTGGCGAAAGAATCAGCATCAGGGGCCCCACACCCTATCCACGAGGATGCAGGGCGCGCCCACCCCCCTGGGGCGCGCCCCCTGCCTCGTGGGCCCCCTGAGACTCCACCGACCTCAACTCCAACTCCATATATTCACGTTCGGCGAGAAAAAAAATCAAGGAGAAGGATTTATCGCGTTTTACGATACGGAGTAGCCGCCAAGCCCTAATCTTCCTCAGGGAGGGTTGATCTGGAATCCATTGGGGCTCTGGAGAGGGGAATCCGTCGCCATCGTCATCATCAACCATCCTCCATCACCAATTTCATGATGCTCACCGTCGTGTGTGAGTAATCCCATCGTAGGCTTGCTGGACGGTGATGGGTTGGATGAGATTTACCATGTAATCGAGCTAGTTTTGTTAGGGTTTGATCCCTAGTATCCATTATGTTCTAAGATTGATGTTGTTATGACTTCGCTATGCTTAATGCTTGTCACTAGGGCCCGAGTGCCATGATTTCAGATATGAACCTATTATGTTTTCATGAATATATGTGAGTTCTTGATCCTATCTTGCAAGTCAATAGTCACCTACTATGTGTTATGATCCGGCAACCCCGAAGTGACAATAATCAGGACCACTCCCGGTGATGAACGTAGTTTGAGGAGTTCATGTACTCACTAAGTGTTAATGCTTTGGTCTGGTATTCTATTAAAAGGAGGCCTTAATATCCCTTAGTTTCCAATAGGACCCCGCTGCCATGGGAGGGTAGGACAAAAGATGTCATGCAAGTTCTTTTCCATAAGCACGTATGACTATATTCGGAATACATGCCTACATTACATTGGTGAACTGGAGCTAGTTCTGTGTCACCCTATGTTATAACTGTTGCATGAGGAATCGCATCCGACATAATTATCCATCATTGATCCATTGCCTACGAGCTTGTCACATATTGATCTTCGCTTAGTTACTTTTCCATTGCCACTGTTACTATTGCTACAAAAACTACTACTGTTACTTCTGCCACCGTTACCGTTACTTCCATACTACTTTGCTACTAAATATTTTGCTGCAGATATTAAGTCTTTCAGGTGTGGTTGAATTGACAACTCAACTGCTAATACTTGAGAATATTCTTTGGCTCCCCTTGTGTCGAATCAATAAATTTGGGTTGAACACTCTACCCTCAAAAACTGTTGCGATCCCATATACTTGTGGGTTATCAAGACTATATTTTGGCGCCATTGCCGGGGATCATAGCTCTATTCTTTGAGTCACTTGGGATTTATATCTTTTGATCACTATGAGGAACTTGAAAGATGAAAGAACCAATATTTTTCCCTCAACTACGAGGGAAGGTAAGGAACTGCCATCTAGCTCTGCACTTGATTCACCTTCTGTTATGAGTAAATTTGCGACACCTACACCTGCTATTGATTCTGATATGTCGCATGTTATTGATGATGCCACTTATGCTATGCATAATGCTTATGATGAAACTACTTCTATGCTTGATAATACTGTGCCATTAGGTGATTTTCTTGGTGAACAACTTGCTAGGGTTAGAGAGAATGAAATTATTGAAACAGATAATATTGATGAAAGTGATGATGAAGATTCTCCCCCTAGATATGAATTGCCTGATGTGCCTGAGGGTTATGTTATGGATGAAGAAACTGCTAGAGACCTTTTTGCTTGCAAAGATAGATATGATCTTAAGAAACTGTTAGCTAAGCTGAAAGAAAAAGCTTTGAATGGTAGAATGAAATATGACCCTGCTTTTGCTACTTCACCTATCTGTATTTCTGATAAGGATTATGATTTCTCTGTTGATCCTGAGTTAATTAATTTGATTGAATCTGATCCTTTTTACGGCTATGAATCTGAAACTGTTGTGGCACATCTTACTATATTGATTGATATAGCCACCCTATTCACTCATGAGGAAAAAATTAGTTACTACTATATCCGTAAGTTATTTCCATTCTCATTAAAGGGTGATGCTAAAAACATGGTTTAATTCTCTTGCTCCTGGTTGTGTGCGTAGTCCCCAGGATATGATTTATTACTTCTCTGCTAAATATTTCCCTGCTCATAAGAAACAAGCTGCCTTAAGGGAAATGTATAATTTTGTGCAAATTGAAGAAGAGAGCCTCCCACAAGCTTGGGGGAGGCTTCTCCGATTACTTAATGCTTTGCCTGATCATCCTCTCAAGAAAAATGAAATACTTGATATCTTTTATAATGGAGAGAGTCTCCCACAAGCTTGGGGGAGGCTTCACCGATGCTTCCAGAGACCACCTGGATAGTTGTGCTGGTTGTGTTTTCAGGGAAAGAACTGTTGAGCAAGCTGAATTTCTATTGAATAATATATTGAGTAATGATAATGATTGGACACTTCCTGAACCAACTCCTAAGCCAACTCCGAAGAAAAGGGGTATTCTATTTCTCAGTCCTGAAGATATGCAAGAGGCAAAGAAATCTATGAAAGAAAAAGGTATTAAAGCTGAAGATGTTAAGAATTTACCGATAACCCGACACGGGTAGTAAAGGTAAATTCTCTCTATAGATTTGATGAAGGTGATATTCCTCTTAATTAGTCTGCTAGCCAATGCTTGGATGAGTTTGATAATTTTATTGTTAAACAAGAAAACTTCAATGCTTATGTTGGTAGACATTTGAAACGTAATGCTTATATGATTGAACACTTGAGTGATTATATGTCTAGTGTTAAAGGTGACCTTAAACTTATTAGTAAACATGCTTCTATGGTTACCACTCAAGTAGAACAATTGCTTAAATCACAAGATGATTTGCTTAATGAATTAAATAATAAGAAAAATGATAATGTTGTTAGAGTTATGACTAGAGGGGGTAAAATGACTCGAGAACCTCCTGAGGGCCACCCTAAGAGAGCTGAGCAAGATTCTCAGAGAACTAATGTTGATGCACCTAGTCCTTCTAAGAAGATGAAAAAGAAAAATGATAAGACTTTGCATGCTTCTAGTGAACCTATTGTTGACACAGCTGAGAATCCAAATGATATTTCTATTTCTAATGTTGAAACACAATCTGGTAATGAACATGAACCTAGTGATAATGATGATGTTCATGTTGATGCTCAACCTAGCAATAACAATGATGTAGAGATTGAACCTGTTGTTGATCTTGATAACCCACAATCAAAGAATCAACAATAAGAGAGATTTCATTGCTAGGAAGCATGGTAAAGAAAGACAACCATGGATTCAAAAACCCATGCCTTTTCCTCCTAAACCATCCAAGAAAAAGGATGATGATGATTTTGAGCGCTTTGCTGAAATGATTAGACCTATCTTTTTGCGTATGTGTTTGACTGATATGCTTAAAATGAATCCTTATGCTAAGTATATTAAAGATATTGTTACAAATAAAAGAAAGTTACCGGAAGCTGAAATTTCCACCATGCTTGCCAATTATACTTTTAAAGGTGGAATAAATAAGAAACTAGGAGATCCAGGAGTACCAACTATACCATGCTCCATTAAAAGAAACTATGTTAAAACTGCCTTATGTGATCTTGGAGCCGGTGTTAGTGTTATGCCTCTCTGTTTATATCGTAGACTTGATTTTAATAAGTTGACACCTACTGAAATATCTTTGCAAATGGCTGATAAATCAACTGCTATACCTGTCGGTATTTGTGAGGATGTGCCTGTTGTGGTTGCAAACGTTACTATTTTAACAGACTTTGTTATTCTTGATATTCCAGAGGACGATAGTATGTCGATTATCCTTGGTAGACCCTTTTTGAATACTGTAGGGGCTATTATTGGTTGCAACAAAGGCAATGTCACTTTTCAAGTTAATGGTAATGAGCATACGGTACACTTTCCGAGGAAACAACCTCAAGTCCACAGTATCAATTCTATTGGAAAAATTCCAACGATTACTATTGGAGGTTTTGAATTCCCTCTTCCTACTGTCAAGAAGAAATATGATATTATTATTGTTGGGGACATGCATATCCCCGTTGAGGTAACCTAGTGTTATTCGAAAATTCTCCGGTTTCATGTTATTCGGAAAGAGTTTGTTAACAAGACTTGATCCACCTTGTTAGTGGATTCCTTTTGATGAGCATGAGATTGATGAAGTTAGAAAGCACAACTCTCTGTACCCTCCTTTTACTTTCTGTTATTTAGAATAAATAAAGAAAAAAATAGTATTTTATGTCTATTTTCTGAATTATGCTTGCAATAAAAATACCCCGAAAAATAAAAGTTCTTCAAATGTCCTGAAAATGATATATGATTTTTTGTAGAATATTTAAGAGTATCTGTCACTGAGAACATGGCAGGGGGGCTCACCATCTGGCCACGAGAGCACAGGGCGTGCCCACCCCCCCGGGGTGCGCCCCCTGCCTCGTGGACCCCCTCCACTTATTCCAGCACCCACTCACTTCGTCTTCCTCCGGAAAAAAAATCCTCCCATAGCTCAAACCCGTGTTCTAGCTCATCTTGCTGCCATTTTTGATCTCCTTGCTCAAAGCTCCATTCACAAAAATGTTTGGGGAGATTCTTCTTTGGTATGTGACTCCTCCAATGGTCCAATTAGTTTTTGTTTTAGTGCTTTATTTATTGAAAATATTTGCTGCTAAGGTGACCCTGTTCTTGAGCTTGCATGTATATTTTTTATGGTCCAAAGTAGTTCTAATGCATGATTTAGCCTCTAGGCATATGTGGGAGTAGTTGCTATCAATCTTGTTGAGTTTGGTTCACTTTTATTTTGTGTCACTAAAATTTCAGAAATTTTTCGAGGGAGAAAATGTTGAAGAGATTGCTGAGAGGCTCTTCGAGCTGAAGCTCGAAGGATAAGCAAAATGAGGAGAATAAAAAGCCCAAATACAATCTTCCTCGCACTGTGGAGGTTCGACCGTGCGAATGGCCTTATAAAGAATTCTTGAGAGCAGCCAGAATTTACGATGATTTTCATTACTTGGCTGAGAATGTAGGCCTCACCGACTTTCCACGACCAGCGCGAACAGTGCCTCCTACTCACTAATATTTTCGTGCAAATTTTTCATTTCTGTGCTAAGAAATCACCACCTTCGATGGATTTTCACTTATATGATGAGGTTAAGGAGATGTCACTTCATGATTTTTGTCGGGTCTGCAAGATACCCTTTGTGGGTAGCATGAGGAACCACACCATAGTGATGTGGATGAATTTATTGATAGAATTGTTGTAGGGGAAACGAGCAAAGTTTCAGATGCAAAAATTACTAGTATACATTTTCATGTTCTATGTTACTTTGCAATATTTGCTAGTAGATGCTTAATTGGTCGCGGGAACAGTGGCAATCTTAGTGCTCCTAATCTTGTCATTTTGCGCCATGCTTTGTTTCATGATACAACTTTCAGCTTAGGCGCTATTATTTCTAAACGATTAAGTCTGAACCGTACAAAGGGCCCCATCTTCGGAGGGTTCTTGCCAGTATTACAAGGTGTGAAGTTGAGTCAGACTCAATGCCCGACCACTGCAGAAGATAGAGAGAAAATGAAAGTCATTCCCTATGCTTCGGCCATAGGATCTATCATGTATGCAATGTTGTGTAGAGGACCTGATATGTGCCTTGCTATTAGTTTAGCAGGGAGGTACCAAAGTAATCCAGGAGTGGATCACTAGACATCGGTCAAGAACATCCTGAAATACCTGAAAAAGACTAAGGATATGTTTCTCGTTTATGGAGGTGACAAAGAGTTCGTCGTAAACGGTTACGTCGATGCAAGATTTGACACTGATCCGGATGACTCTAAGTCACAAACCGGATACGTATTTTTATTGAATGGTGGAGCTGTCAGTTGGTGCAGTTCCAAGCAAAGCGTCGTGGCGAGATCTATGTGTGAAGCAGAGTACATAGTGTCTTCGGAAGCAGCAAATGAAGGAGTCTGGAGGAAGGAGTTCGTATCCGATCTAGGTGTCATACCTAGTGCATCGGGTCCAATGAAAATCTTTTGTGACAATACTGGTGCAATTGCCCTGACAAAGGAATCCAGATTTCACAAAAGAACCAAGCACATCAAGAGACGCTTCAATTCCATCCGCGATCAAGTCAAGGAGGGAGACATAGAGATTTGCAAAATACATACGGATCCGAATGTTGCGGACCCGTTGACTAAGCCTCTCTCACGAGCAAAACATGATCAACACCAAGACTCCATGGGTGTTAGAATCATTACAATGTAATCTAGATTATTGACTCTAGTGCAAGTGGGAGACTGAAGGAAATATGCCCTAGAGGCAATAATAAAGTGGTTATTTATATCTCCTTATATCATGAGGAATGTTTATTATTCATGCTAGAATTGTATTGACCGGAAACTTAGTACATGTGTGAATACATAGACAAACAGAGTGTCACTAGTATGCCTCTACTTGACGAGCTCGTTAATCAAAGATGGTTATGTTTCCTAGCCATGGACAAGAGTTGTCATTTGATGAACGGGATAACATCATTAGAGAATGATGTGATTTACTTGACCCATCCTTTAGCTTAGCACTATGATCGTTTAGTTTATTGCTATTGCTTTCTTCATAACTTATACATGTTCCTATGACTATGAGATTATGCAACTCCCGAATACCGGAGGAACACTTAGTGTGCTATCAAACGTCACAATGTAACTAGGTGATTATAAAGATGCTCTACAGGTGTCTCCAATGGTGTTTGTTGAGTTGGCATATATCGAGATTAGGATTTGTCACTCCGATTGTCGAAGAGGTATCTCTGGGCCCTCTCGGTAATGCACATCACTATAAGCCTTGCAAGCAATGTGACTAATGAGTTAGTTATGGGATTGTGACAGCCTGGTTTTTGCCCTCTCTTCTTTTCTGATTTTTATTTGGTTTTGGTTTGAATTTGGAGTTTTGAATCACTTCAGATGCACTTAAACACTTGGGCACCACCTTGATTTTCAACCAAGTGTCTCATTTCTCTCTCTAGCCATCATTTCTTCTCTGGTCAACCTCAAAACAATATTATGAATACTTTTCTTAAATGAAAAATATTCATTTTCTCCTCAAAAACCCTAACGAGCCACTTGTGCTCCAAAGCAACCCCAATTTTTCTTGCCCACAAAAATCTGAGAAAATTCCCAAATATTCTTTGAACCCTAGGGCACCCTTCTGAGAAAAAATATTGCATCACTTTTTGGAATATTTTTGCTATAGAAAATATTTTCTGTTCTTGACAGAAGTGGTAGTTTCTACATCAACTACCATTTTACTTGCTCCAATGCTGCTGAATTTTCTTGTGCATCACTACCTTCCTAGATGACTGCTAACCTCCAAAGCTCAGCTCCCAACTCTTAGTAGTTTAACCACAGTTAACTCTCAAAGTTACTGTCCATAAACTTACCAGGAAGTAACACTCCAACTTACAGCACCTGAGCTCGACTCAAAGCATTGGCACAACCCTAAACACTAAGGACTACACGCCAGACATGAAATTGGGGCCAGCCGTGGCTCTATGCCAAAGTGCACGCGGTGACCACACGTGTGCACGGTGCCAGCCTGCTAGCCGACGCGCTCTGGGTGCCGCCGAGCGCTCTGTGCGTCGCGTGCTCGCTTCCCAGGCTGCTGCACCTCGCCAAACCTCGCCACCATCACTGTCTCTACTCCCTTAACTCCCTCCTGGTGCTGGCCGACGCTGGAGCTCGCCGCGGCGAGCACGGGCGCGGTCCAGCCAACAGAACAGTACGCCACGCACTGTGTACATTGCCACCCCCTCGTTCCTGTGCTCGTCGCCGCCCTCTCATAGTGCCCGCGTGAGCTACGTCGCCTTCCCCCTCGCTCATTGACACCGTTTGTCACCGGGCGCCGTGTCCAGGTGTCCTCTAGCGGAGCCCGATCCCCTCCTCTCGCTCGCCTATAAATGCAGCCCTCCCTAGCCCTCTCAAGCATCACAAACCCACCTCACACACTCCACAAGACTGTAGGAAGCCATAGCCCGGCTGGGCAGGCCTCGGGCCGCCGTCCCCGAGCTCGAGCTCGCCAGCGATCCCCTCGGTTCGTCTCCACCGCTCCAGCCCCTCCCAGGCTCGGGCCACTCTTCCAGAGCCTCCGTCGTGCTCCAGTGGTGTCGTCCGACCCGGTTGGAGCCACTGGTGCAGCCTCTGGTCGCCGTCATCCCCAACTCCGTGGACCTCCGCTCTCTGCCGCCGCTTGAGAGGTCCGTTCCGACGCAGTCCGACCACCCCTAGTAATCTACGGGTACGGGCAGGTGCGCCTCAGTTTTCTCTCTCGATGTATCCCTCTAGCTCTGGTCAAGATGCCCTCCTCGCCAGCGTGTGCTCCGCCGGAGCCTCGTTGTGCTCTGTTTCGTTCTCCCCCTCCATCTCACCTGACTAGCGGGGCCTGCTATCAGCCACTCTGGCCGCGCCCGAAGCGGTACCAGTGGAGGCGCCCCGCGGGTTTACGTCTTCGACGTCACCCCCCGTTCTGTTTTATTTAAATCAAATTTAAATTTAAACAGAGAGCTTCAAACAGCCACAACTTTTTAACCATAAGTCCAAATGAATTGATTCTTTTTGCATTGTGTTCTTTATGAAAATATCTAGCAGCACACCAAAAATGAGATTTTTCTCTAGGTCTAGATTTTCTGGTGAATTTTAGAGTGTTTCTTGATGTTTTATTTTTATGTTTTTAATTATTTTCAGAAGGTGAAGCTTGTCTTGAGGATCACCGGGAGGAGTGTGAACCTCACCTGCACTAAGGCAAGCCACAACAACATTTTCATGGTGCCATTGCAATATTTGTGATTTTTCAACTTGAATGAATGATTTAGTTCATGCATTCAAATCACTAAAATAAATATATATCTATTCTGTTGAATGCTTTTTATGTTGATATGTTTTGTTTACCGAAGGTTAAAGCTAACTAAGTTAGTTTAAGTCACTAGAAGCTATATTTGATCATGAATAAATAATTTGTTTATGAAAAAGAATTAGTTGATTTAATATTTTCTTGAGTGAGAAAAGAATTGTGCTAAGTTATTGTCATGGTTAGTTTGCTGAATAAACATAACCAGAAAAGTGTTATGAGTTTCTGATATGTATGGTTAGTGTTTGATATAGTTGATCCGTTATTGTTCAAATGATAAGTGATGCATGTTATATGATTGCATTTGCATGGCATATCATGACACTGATTATTTTTACTTTAAGTTGAACCTGATAATAACTCAACTTGAACATATCGTTGATCGGGTCATGGTGCCACTGAATCGAGTTTTTCCCCAGTGCAACCATATTTGCCATTGTGGGAAGGCCTTTATTCGGTCCGTTGTCATGCCTCTGGTCGGTGCCTCCAACGAGGGAAGGTTAGGGGTGTGCGTTACCCTGGCCTGGTAAGCAGACATAACCTTGTGTGCCCGTTGTTGTTATGGTACCGTGTCCCCATTTGGGACCGTTTATGTTTTGCCACGACGGTGGCCGTTGGTGTCTCTGGTAGACACAGGGCCACCCAGGACTTAGCCCAGTGGGGAGTGAGTCAGAGTGGCCGGGAGAGTGTCATGGCAATGGAGGGTTTCTGTCGGAATGTCGTTGGTCCACCCGAATGGGAGTGCGAGGCCATGGGTTCCGTGGTGTGGGTACAGTGTGCTACCTCTACAGAGTGTATTAATCTATCGATAGCCGATTCCACGGTTACGGACACGCTCGAAAGTAGGTCACACCACGGGTCAACGTTTAAATAATCTTGCACACTAAGATAATAACTTTGCACTATTGGAAAGAGGATGGTTGAGGAACCAGTTTGATGCTGGAGACCAAGTTGTTGGTCAGTTTGTGATCCGAGAAATATCACCGTTTGGTTACGAGGTAACCCGATTAAAGACCAAGATGTTGGTCCGTTTGTGATCCGAGAGAGATCACCGTTTGGTAAGCAAGTCCAAGGGACTTGAGTCACGAGATCATGATCACTGCATTGCTAGTATGATTTTGCATTAATGATTAAATTGGTTAATTATCATGGTATTGTTTGTCATTATGTTTATGCTTGTTGTGAGCTTGGAAGTACATTCAATGTACTGACCTAGCGTGTCATGCCAGCTTTCAGGAAAGTCTCATTGGAACGGAGTGTTGTCTGAGTCTAGATCGTGTCCACATCGGTGTCCCTGTGCTATGGAGTCCCGCTTCGTCGTTGTTCCACTGCCGTGTAGTTGTCATGATTGAGGCCCCTTTATGTTCACTAAATAATGTACATATTGTTCAGCCGCACCATGTGTGTGCCGCTTGGCCTCGCAACTCGTTGTAATATGAACCATATTCCGCTAGCATCAATAAAGCGGTTGCATTCTGTACCAAGATGTTGTGTGTTGCCAGAAGACATGGTCTCTGGGCTGGTAATACAAGGTAAACCGGTTGCTCTGAGCCGGGGTGCCACTGGGATGATGCATTACAGAAGAGTAAATAGACTTGCCGGTAACGAGATTGAACTAGGTATGATGATACCGACGATCGAATCTCGGGCAAGTAACATACCGATGAGAAAGGGAACAACGTATGTTGTTATGTGGTTTGACCGATAAAGATCTTCTACAATATGTAGGAACCAATATGAGCATACAGGTTCTGCTATTGGTTATTGACCGAAGATGAGTCTCGGTCATGTCTACATAGTTCTCGAACTCATAGGGTCCACACGCTTAACGTTCGATGACGATCGGTATTATGATTTTATGTGTTTTGCTGTACCGAAGGTACTCCAGAGTCCCGGATGAGATCACGAACATGACGAGGAATCTCGAAATGGTCGAGACATGAAGATTGATATATTGGAAGGTTATGTTTCGGCACTGGAATGGTTTCGGATGAGCTCGGGCATTTACCGGAGTACCGGGGGGGGGGGGGGGTGGGGTTACAGGAACCCCCAGGGGAGTTAATGGGCCTTGATGGGCCATAGTGGAAGAGAGGAGGAGGTGGCCAGGTGTGGCGCACGCCCCCAGGCCCAATCCGAATTCGGGTAGGGTTTGGGGGGGCCGGCCCCCCTTTCCTTCTCTCCTTCTTCCCTTCCTCCCCCTCCTAGTTGTACTAGGAAAGGGGGAAACCTACTCCTAGTAGGAGTAGGAATCCCCCCTTCGGGCGCGCCATAGGAGGCCAGCGCTCCCCCTCCTCCACTCCTTTATATACGGGGGAGGGGGGCACCCCATAGACACACAAGTTGATCTTAGCCGTGTGCGGTGCCCCCCTCCACATATTTCCACCTCGGTCATATCGTTGTAGAGCTTAGGCGAAGCCCTGCGTCGGTAACTTCATCATCACCGTCAACACGCCATCGTGCTGACGAAACTCTTCCTCGACCTCAGCTGGATCTAGAAGTTCGAGGGACGTCACCGAGCTGAACGTGTGCAAATCACGGAGGTGTCGTGCGTTCGGTACTTGATCGGTTGGATCGCGAAGACGTTCGACTACATCAACCGCGTTACTTAACGCTTCCGCTTTCGGTCTACGAGGGTACGTGGACACACTCTCCCCACTCGTTGCTATACTTCTCCTAGATAGATCTTGCGTGATCGTAGGAACAACAGCTACTACGAGCTATAATGCATATAAATGAATAAAACAAATAATTAAGGTTGTCTCCATGGTCGAAGCTCATTTCTTCTCATATGTTCGGGCATGTACTGAGATCAAACGGGCACCCAGTGGGCTCTCCAAAGTTCAACCGTGTGGACAGTCCGGGCTCCCCCAAATCCAACCCATATGTGTGGTAGAAATGTGTTTGCTTGGACTATCCATCTTGTTATCTGCAACACGCGGTCCCAACACAAAAAAGCCACCCCCACGACACATCCTTCTCTTTTCTAGTTGGACCCTCCTTTTCTCACCGGTTTCCTGCCCTAGCGGGACATTTCTCACTGGAGCCCTCACCACATATACAGTGGTATGTTAATCTGTAGATCTGTAAAAAATAAAGAAAAACTCATTTTGTTGCAACCAACACATTTGTTATTTTTTAGAATCGATGCATAAAAGGAAAGCACAAATATGGATAACTTTTCTGTTGCAAAATTCAAAAACCAGGGTGGATGGTGCTCTCTACGAAGTCGTCCACATCCACCACGTTGTCGTCGCCGCAGTTCAAGTGGACATCATCGTCAACCAGCATGCCGTAGTTCAAGCGGACATCACCCTCCACTAGCACGTCGCAAGCACCAGTTTTAAACTCAAAATAAACTATTGGAATCATATTGAAGTAAACTACAAAATCATTTCTCAAGTGCATTTACACAGCCTTTGCATGGCTAATTTAACTGGTCCTAAAAGACCATTGTTACAATTGTGTCAAGGGCGAAGATGGAAATAATTTATTGCCACTAGCAGTGCATGTGCATTGCATGCATATTGGACATTTTGTACTTGTCATCATCCATGACCTTCGTGGATGGTCACAACAGATGCAATCACCACTTCTTCATCATTCATGGTATCCGTGAATCACCACATTTTGGATCCACAAGAGGTTTTTCTTTACACCAATGAAGTCTATTAATGCTAGAGGGAAATGATAGCTCCAATAATTTCTTTGTTCTCAACACCTCCTATTTAGAGGAATTAGCTACTTCAACGATCTTTGGTGGTTATAGGAGTATCCAAAGTACACACCTGATGGTTGTTTGTTATCCTAACCGTTCTTCCGAGCCCTGATACCAATCAAGAAAGGGGTAATTTCTAACAAAGTTTTTCTCTTGTTGATTCCTATTTCTAGGTGTAATGCTTTTCTCCCCTATGCTGCCTACGGATACTAATAGAGTAGGATTGGCCTGTAATCCATACCATACCATATCATGTAGGTGCAGCCTTTCGCTCAATACTGAAATCTACAATAGAAGTATCTCCAGCCGCATCAATCGAGGATACACGGCAGGAGGAATTGTTAGTTCGCCTCACCTTCCCGAAGCGTGGGTTTGTTTTCTTTACAAATTTGGTTCTCTCTATGCCAACCCCTTCTCTTTTTCGTAAGATTGAGGTATAGGTAGGGCTAAAAAAGCAAAGAAAAAGTCAAATCGCACCATGTCTATAATAAGTAAATGCCTTTTTTTTCTCCTGAGGTTGTGGGAATTATTCGCCATAAAATATTGGCTACAATTGAGCTGCTACTGCTTACAATAAAACTGCTACAATAGAACAAATTAGTGTCTCTGAACAAATGCTGAAATGCTCAGATACGAGCTCGAGGCTGAATCCGTAAGAGAGGACGTATCGAGGGCTTGCTCCGAGGTCGAATCCAGCGTGCGGGCGGCAGCATCATTGGACTTCTGTTGCAGATCTGACATCCAGCCCGAGGAACTAAGCTCGTCGCGTGAATCCATAGTATTTTTGTCATGGGTAGACACAATCACCTATGGGGCCACGAGCCCCTTTGTGGTTCGGTAAGGGGGTCATGTTGTGCAAAGAGCGGAGGCCATGAGGCAGCACGACGATGAGACTCCAGTGGTTTTTTACCCAGGTTCGGGACGCCGAGAAGCGTAAAACCCTACTCCTGCTTTGGTGGATTGGATGGAGGAACACGACGACATGCAGCGGTCAAGCCCGGCAAGGTGGCCTTGGGGAGAGCTGCTACGCGAGTACAAGTGTGAGATGGTCCGAATCCTTCACTAGGTTGCCTTGGACCTCCTTTTATAGCCCAAGGGTTAACCACAGTGGCAAAACAGACATTATCTTGTGATTAGATAGCCAACAGTGCTATCATACCTAACTCTGGCACTTAGGACAAAATGCCATAAATGCTACCTTAGGTGGCGTGCAGGGGTGCATCCTCGACAAGCTTATATCGCCGCTTATCTAACTTCTGCTTATCATCTTGACACGCCCCATGGATGGGTGTCAAATGGGTGTGATCTATCTTCCAGCAAACAACCGCGTGCTTCATGAGTGCCACTTAGCCGCCTCGGGGCTCGACACCGCATCGATAAGTGACTGGCGTCATGCTGCGGTGGTAACTGGCTTGTGCCTGCCGGGGGCAGGGCTTGCCGGGTGTTCTTGGAGGGGTGCGTGCTTCGGTCTCCGGTCATCCCAGAGACACGACTGGCGCAGTTTGGTTTCGCTCTTATCTACTACATCGAACGTGCCGGCCTCGCCTGACCAGCAGAGGATACTTCCCTTGGAATCTTTGCCTTGTATGTTGGCCTGGTCTTCTTAATACGCTCCTTGATCTCATGAAAAGCGGATTCTCTGGCTTGGCCTTGCATGGACTTGACCTGGGCTTGTACTGATGGATTCAACTATTTTGAAGTAGCTATTCCCCCAGCAAGCCTTGGCCACCGGGCGGAGGCTTTTCGTCTGTGCACAAGTCAGGGGAAACAAACACCCCCTGTTTGTATTCCCCCACAGAAGTCCCCGGGGCTGAGCCAAACATGTCACTGGGCATCATTGGGTTAGGCCCCAAACAGTGCACAGACATGCGTCGAAGAAGTGTTGCCCATGCAGTTTTGGTCATGATGACCCGTCAATCCCACGTCCACTCCGCGTAATTATCGCAGGTCGTGGGGTCGTGGAATAGTAGCCGTTAGTGAGTAATGTGCCTGCAAAAGCGGTATCTTCCTAAAAAAAGATAGCGAAGAGCCAGCCACCGCACATGTTCCCAATAAAAAGGGCAACACGAAGGGACGTTGCTCATCTGCGTCCGCTTCTTCTCCCTTCATCTTCTTCCTCAAGCCAAAAAACCACCCCTGCCGCCATTATTAGCCCCGGAAACTCTGTTAGATCTTTCGCTTCTTTTGTGAGTCCAAGAGACGGGGTGAAAGATGGCCGCCATGAAGGGGAAGCAGGCGGTCGCCTCCGCGGATCCTGCGGCGGAGGAGAGAAGGAGGAAAGCAGAAGAACTGGATAGGCGGCAATAGGAGGATGTGGTGTTCTCCCCGTCAAATCTGGTAACACCTTAATCGCAAGGTATGCCTATATGTGGGGGAGGGAAACTAGGAATGGGCATGGAGCACCCGAAGTGCGGACGGAGGGGGCCATGATTCCATCAGATTCATACCACTTCTTTTGTGCGTACTTTCTCTGTGGCCTCTCCTCCTGCTTTTCCAACTTCTTTTGCGCCATGATGATGGTGTATGGGTTTCATCTCCTGGACTTCACGCCCAATGCCATGGCGTGCATGGCAATCTTTGCCCACTTGTGCGGGAATTTCGTTGGAGTCGCCCCCAACGTGGATTTGTTCACGCACTTCTTCATCCCCCGGATAGAATACAAATCCCACTGCTCGGGGAACATAAGCTGGATCCCCCAGGGCAAGAAAGAAGACTGGGATTATCTTCCTGGCCAGCAGCGCGGTAAGTGGGAGGAATGGAGAGACTGGTGCTGGATCAAGGATGAAGAGGCCCCTGAGTTCTGCTCAACGCAGATTGGATGCATTACGCGCGGGAGCGACTGGAGCAAGTTGGGCCTTACTGACGATAGGCTCCGCCCGGCACTGAACATGATCGCCCACCTCAAAGCTGTCGGGCTGACAATCGAGCATGTGGGGGCCGACTTCCTCCGGCGCCACATTGCGCCGTTGCAGAAGAGGGACATGTTTGCTTGGGAGTATAAGAATTCTACGAACAAGATGTGGCTGTACCCAGGCCCCACCAACAACCTGACAGTGTATGGCCACGGCTGGTTGTGCGAACAGTTGTTTGGAAATCTTGGGTCATTTCATCTGCCGTCAAAGTTTGTCCCCCTGCACCTTAACTCCGCCTTGAGCCAGTTCCTACAATGGATGCCTGATTGCAATGCCTTCGGAATCAAAGCCGATTGGGAACTTCCCTCCCTGGACGACGAGATGGACTGGATCTCTTGTTTGGAAGAAAAGGCTTCTAGGGTAGAGGGCGACCTTATCAAGCGCACCACCAAGGCAGAGGCATCTTTCATTGCGAATTGGATCGCAAAACGCCCACCATTGGCCCCTCTTCGAGCCAACGTGTGGCCAAACGAGCCGGGCGGGAAGCTTGCGTGGTTGCGCGGGAATAGGCTCACCTACGATGCATTTGGCGCCTCTTTGAGCCCACACATGGTCAAACGAAACGCGTGTGGGGTGCTCAAGCGTGCACTAGAATCCTTCACTGGGAACGCGGTGACATGACGTGATGATTACAGGCCATCCGGCCCACATTTATTACAATGGTCATTTAACCCTTGTGTCTCTTCAACCTTTCGATTGTGCACCCAATATTGCAAGAAGCACACCCACGATGACCAATACAGAGAGGGTATCCTGTGCGGCTCGGATGGGGCTTCCAGCGGCTGCCGACGATGAGCGGAAGTTCAGCATGCATGCTATAGTGGACACCCACAGAAGGTTCAAGGAGCTCTCGGTGGTGTACATCAACGACCCGATTTGGGTGGAGAACTCCATCCACACTATGGAGTTGTTTCTTGTTGTGGAGAAGTACTAAGTGGCCAGGTTCGACCCCAAGTACACTCGTGCTCGTGCCGGTATCGTCCGAAGGTCGGCGTCGCCCAGATGTGCGTGCTCAATCACATCCTCGTCTACCACTACTGCCTAGCCACAAGGCTTTGCGAGCACTTCTCCAGGTTTGTTGACAGCTCCCACTACAGGTTCGCTACGGTGGACACTACCAATGATGTAAAGGTGCTTAAGAATTCGGGCATCACCTGCCAAAATTTTGTCAACATCCAGAGCCAATACAGGATCTAAGGCAACAAGAAGCATGAGAATGACTCACTGGTTCACCTCGTCGAGACCATCATCGATCCCTACTACAGAGACATGAAGGATGCTTGCAACAAGGACAAGCTTGCCTGGCACTCAACCTGGATGGAGAAACTGGATGAATATCACGTCATGTACGCGGCCAAGAAGGCGTACACAAGCTACGAGATGTACATGCAGATTGTTGACATGAGTAAGTGCCTCCTTCTTCGCCAAAACAGCGAGGGGTCCAGCCGGAAGTAGAGGAATGGCAAGCGTTGTCACAACAAGAAGTAGATGATTTGATGATCGTTTCTTCTAGTTTATTGTGCATGCAATTATTTACTCTGGTGTGTGTAAATGTTATGTGTGTAGTCACTTATGTAATTGGATGTTTAATTTGGTTATGCAATCATGTTCTTATAAGTATTTATGTTGTTGTTCTGTAGATGGAGCATAGATGTTGTGCAGACAGAGCAAATCACATCACACATGGACTAATCTACGAAACCCGTCGGTGATGATTTCATCAATCGCTGACAATTGTATACAAGCAAGCATTTTCTCACAACACACATGACTTATTAGCAGGAATCGTCTGTGTTATTATCGGTCTTCCCACACAATTCTGATTACTCACTTGTTTACCGCGTATCACACACATCATGTTGAGTTGAATCGTTTGTGTTTAGTTTGGCACATCGCAAACAATTCATCCGAGTGAACTAATTGCCTTCACCACAAACACCTTGATCTAGCAGACCATTTCTGTTGTTTTGGCTTATCGCAAATAATTCATTCGAGTGAACTGTTTGCTATCTATCGCACATACCTAGATCTGGCTGACCGTTTCTGTTGTTTTACTCGTCGCAAACAGTTAATCCGAGTGAACTGTATGCTGTCTATCGCACACACCTTGATTTGGCTGACTGTTTATGTTGTTTTGCTCATCGAAAACAATTCATATGGATCAACTATATGCTACGTATCGCACATGTGTCTCTAATCTGAATCATGCTTGAAGTCTCAGCCATCTCACACTGTTTGTTTTATTGGTGGCGGTTTTATTACCATACTGTTTGCGATTCATGCATCGCACACCGTTTGGTCAAAGGGTCTCTGATACATGAGTCGCGTTAGCACTATCCTGCAGTAGTGATGGCTAAAGGGTGTCATTGTATGAACCCTAAAAACTACGATCCACCGGGTTTCCTCTAGAAGCCCTTCATTCTCTCTTGATAGATCAAATTTATCTTCCAGACTTGCCGCATTTTGACGATCTCCGCGTCCGCTGCCGCTTCCCGAAGCTTCGACAGTCCAATTTTTGTTGTTTCCACCATGCAAGAGCACCCTCATGGTGGAAGCGCATAGGGGATCACGCACAGGCGCTCCGTGGGGATCTCTAATGTGAGAGTCAAAGGGATAGATGGGTATATGTGGAACCCTAGCAAGCCGCCGCCTGCGAACTAAACCTAGACGAGGTCTAGGGCAAAAGAGATACGTGGAGCATGTGGGTATGTCTTGTCGTGAGCGATTCCTGCTCGCTGTAATCAAGGGCCAATCTTACTTGGCGGGTAGATTGCAACAAATAGCGTCATAGCGTGTATCCCCTCGCGCGTCCGGCCCAACCTAGTTCGGGTTTCTTCCCACACCGTTTTGGTTCTATAACCTTCCTTGAACCGCTTTTTTCTTATTCCTTCATTTTTCTTTTTTCCCCTTTCCCCATTTTTTCTTTTCCTTTTCATTTTGTGAACATCTATAAAAAAATTGTGAACTTTTTTTGAAATCGTGATTTTTTTACACCATGATGTTTTTGTCAAATTTGTGAACATTTTTTAAATCATAAAGATTTTACTAATTCGTGAACATTTTGACAAATTCAGGAACATTTGTTGAAACTTGTCAACATTTTTTATTGAATTGTGGAACCTTTATGAAATAAATGAACATTCTATTTGAAATTTGGGAATATCTTTTTTGATATTTATGAACATTTTGAATATGCAAACATTTTTGAAGCGATTATCTTTTTATGAATTTTGAGAACAAATTTTGAAATTTGAAAACATTTTACTAAATATTGAGAACATTTAAGAAAATCAAGAACATTTTTTGAATTTTCAAATATATTTTTGGAATTCTTGAACTTTTTCTAAAAATGATGAACATTTTTTGATTTCCTGAACATTTTTTAAAAAGCATGAAGATATTGGTAATATGCGAACATATTTTTCTAAATCATGTTGGCGAAAATTTATGATTTATCAAATATTTTTTAGAATCATGGAATTTATTATAATTTACAAAAAATTTATGATTGCTTGAAAAATTTAACAAAATTAGCATTTTTTTTAAAAAAACAAACTTTTTTAAATCCTGAATTATTTTAAAGATGAAAAAAGAAAAAGGAAAAATGTATAAAAACATGGGCCGGCTCAAAAGGGAGCGCGTGGGCTGCGCATTCTGTGTCTTCACGGCCCACATTGCGCCAAATACGCGCTCCCGTGATAGGAGGAATATTCTATTTCCATCACAAATTACGATGAATACTTTTTTTTGTGAGACAACACTTTTGTTTTTCCTTAAATTTAAAAATCCCGCACCCCTTCCTCATTTAGGCTTGGGATATTTAGATATTTTCTCTTCGTGGTTTCTGAGCAACTTGTCTGCTGGATTCTTTATTTATACTAGCAAAAGAGCCCGTGCGTTGCAACGAGAGAGAAAACATAACACACAGTCTTAACTCAACAACCATCACTCAAGAACACAATAGGTCCATCTCCTTTATTTCTGCGAGGCATCATATTTGTGTTGCCGCTTATCCTCCTTCTCACCCTCGTCGGCGATGGCCTCGGTGTTCACAAAAAACAACAAAAAACGGGTGTTGTATATGATTAATCCTAAGGCGTCTCTCTCTCCCTCTCTGCCTCTCTCTCTCTCTCTCTCTCTCTCTCTCTCTCTCTCTCTCTCTCGCTTTCTCTCACTCTCGCGATGAGAAATCTATTGTTTTCCCCGCCACATTTTTCAGAGGTATGCATGTGTAGTTATCGATGTTTTCTTTTCCCTATATGGTTATAGTGGGGTGTTTATTTGCAATCTGGATCGCCGCCGGTATGAAAAAAAGGATCTTGCGCTATTAATTATAAGTTCGCTTCCATAACAATATTTTAGAAATATTTAAAAGGTAAAATTAACATCATATTTAGATTCCACACATTTTTCTAATAAAATTTCATATATAATATGTTAAAATCGAAGTTACGGTTTAAAAGATACAGATAATTTACAAAATCATTTGGTTTGACTCAAATATATTCCAAAATAATATTTAAAAATACTTAACAGGTAAAAATAATCTCATATTCATATTCTACATATTTTTCTAATCAAATTTCGTATATAACATGTTCAAATCGGAGTTACGGTTTAAAAGATATGGATGATTTTAAAAAGCATTTGTTTGACTTAAATATGATCCGCGGATGAATTATAAAAAATCAGGGGGGTTTTCAAAAAATGGAAAATAACGGTTCGGGTGTAACTTAAATCCGAACGGCGGGTTGATTTTAAGAAAAGACAGGGACTTTTGTGTAAAATACGAAAATAACGACTCGTTTTAACTTAAAACAGGACTGCGGGTTGAATTATCTGAAATAGAGGGACTTTTTTGAAAAATTCCATGACGGACGAAAGAAACCCAATTTGCTTTATATTAGGTAAAGATTTTATTTTTTGTAGGATTTCCATCCAATTTTCTATTTATTTAGTTTTATCATTTTTATCTATCTTTCTAATGAATGACTGTTTTATAAATTCAAGATATACTTAAAATTTCATTATACTTATTTTTTCCAAATCCATGGACACTTTTCAAAATTCATGAATTTTATCAACTTAAAAAAATACATGCTTTCTAGATCCGTGATCTTTTAGAAAACTCATATAGCCTTTCCACACATCTCCCCCAGAAAATAGGTAGTGTGATAATGTTTATTTTGTCGTGACTCTTGTTCTTCACTGTTTTTTACAAAAGAAAACTAGGAACATTTTTCTCTAAAACTGGCAGCTCCATCTTAAAAAAAATGGTCTCTCCCTGTTAGGTCCTCTCACGGTCTCTCCCTTGATACAACCTGAGATACAAGGAAAGGGGAGGGGGAAAACTGAAAGGGGAAAACAGAGAAGTGAACTCTTGATCTAATTTCTTGACATGTCTTTCCTCCCTGCCGCGCCACATATAGCTGCCTCACCTGTCGTCCTCCTTCCTCCTTCCTCCTGTTGGGCTTCGAAGACGCATGTCAGCCTTCGGTTCCTTATGGATGCCTTGGGTCATCGTCTGGGTGTGGGCCAGTACATCACACTCCCCATCCCTTCCGCAGTGACTTGACCCCAGGTCGTGAACTCTGGAAATCAAGAGCGCATGACATGTGCATCTTCGTAGGTGTCGTGTGACGCTGATTGTCCATTCCAACGTACCTTGACGTGAGGGATGGTCCTGCCACCTTTTGGGACCAACCTCGCTTGGAGAATGCTAGCAGGTTGAAGAAGAGTTGAATCTCCTGGAGCTGCTAGAGCTGCTTCAGGTGTCACTTGAGTTCGCGGCAGTTTCTCCTTCAGCTGTACATCTATGACATTGTGGATCTTGATGTTTGCAGATAGAGCCATCTGGTAGGACACTTCTCCGATGCGGCGCAACACTTCATAAGGGTTGTAGAACTTGAGGGCCAATTTCTAGTTGCCATGCGTAGCCAGAGAGTTCTAAAGATAAGGTTGCAGTTTCTGGTACACCTGATACCCCAGTTCAAAAGAACGTTCGCAGCGATGCTTGTCTGGCTGTCATTTCATGCAGGCTTGGGCTTGGTGAAGAAGTTGCTTTACCAGTTCCAGCATTGCAACTCTTTCATCGACCCACTCGCGAAGATCCGTTGACGTAGCTGTAATTTCCATGCCAAAAGGACGAGGCAGATAACGATACAGAGCTTGAAAGGGGTTGCAGCCCGTGGCTGTGTGGAAGGAAGTATTGTACAAATATTCAACAAATGGCAACCAACACGCCCACTTGTTTGGTATGTCATGAGCAAAGTAGTGGAGAAATGCTTCCATACAGTGATTCAGTCATTCCATCTACCCGCGAGTCTTCGGCTGTCTAGCACAGCTCATGTTGAGAATTGTCTGAGGTAGGTGAAATAGCTCCTGCCAAAACAGGCTGGTGAAGACTGGATTGCGATCTGAGATGATGCGCTGCGACATTCCATGCAACCGGTACACCTGGTCAAAAAATATGTGCACCACCTAAGGGGTCGTGTAGGGGTGCTTCAGGGGAAGGAAGTGACTGTACTTAGTGAGCTTGTCGATCACAACTAGGATCACGTCAGTCCCTTGCGATTTAGGTAGGCCCTCCAAAAAAATCCCAGCTTAAGGTATGCCAAGGGTGTGGAGGAATGTCTTGAGGTTGTAGTAGCCCTAGAAGTTTATAGTGCTCTGCTTTGGCCCTGTGGTATACTGATACGTCACCAATGTATCTATAATTTTTTATTATATCATGCTATTATATTATCAATCTTGTATGCTTTATACATCATTTTATATTATTTTGGGAACTAACCTATTAACTCAGTGCCTAGTGCCAGTTGTTGTGATGAGGACATGACTAACTTGGATATGACCAAATATATTGCATACATGTATATTTGTGAGGTGATTTCTAATGCAAACTATGCAATAATTTATTTATGTCATCCAGGACAAAAATACTTCACAAACTTTTGTGCCATGTCTAATTGCAGGTGTATGGGACATTTGTACAACACACATATGAAGATAAGGGAGAAAGAGATGTTTACTTGCTGTTCAAAAAGTTCTCTCACGTCACTTTTGTCCGAATCTGAATCCAGAACGTGAAAGACTTGGACTCTATCTTCTCTTGGCACAAAAGTGACGTGAGAGAACTTTTTGAACAGCAAGTAAACATCTCTTTCTCCCTTATCTTCATATGTGTGTTGTACAAATGTCCCATACACCTGCAATTAGACATGGCACAAAAGTTTGTGAAGTATTTTTGTCCTGGATGACATAAATAAATTATTGCATAGTTTGCATTAGAAATCACCTCACAAATATACATGTATGCAATATATTTGGTCATATCCAAGGTAGTCATGTCCTCATCAAACCTTGTCTATCCCACCATGGCCATCGCCCACAAAGGACTTTCCTCACTTGGGTAGATCTTCACGAAGTAGGCTATCTCCTTTCCCTTACAAACTCCTTGGTTCAACTCCACAATCTTGAAGGAGGCTCCCAAGTGACACCTAACCAATCTAGGAGACACCACTCTCCAAAAGGTAATAGATGGTGTGTTGATGATGAACTCCTTGCTCTTTGCTTCGAATGATAGTCTTCCCAACACTCAACTCTCTCTCACAGATTTGGATATGGTGGAAAGATGATTTGAGTGGAAAGCAACTTGGGGAAGGCTAGAGATCAAGATTCTTGTGGTTGGATTGGAATGTCTTGGTCTCAACTCATGAGTAGGTGGTTCTCTCTGAGAAAATGAATGCTGGAAGTGTAGGCATGTTCTGATAGCTCTCTCCTTGAATGGAGAATGGGGTGGAGGGGTATATATAGCCTTCGCACAAAATCTAACCGTTACACACAATTTACCAAACTCGGTGGGACCAAATAGTGAATCTCTGTCAAACCGATATGGTTCAAAATGTGAACGTTAGGCTTTTCGGTGGGACCAACATGATAAACTCAGTGGGACCGATGTGCTAGGGTTAGGGCAAAACTTCATCTCGGTGAGAACGATCACATGAACTCGGTGAGACCGATTTCAGTAATAGGAAAACAGAGACTTGGTCAGGAAAACTCGGTGGGACCGATTGCTCATTTCGGTGAGACTGAAACGTTGCAAAAAGGAAACAGAGAGTTTGCATTGCCAACTTGGTGGGACTGATCGCTCATCTCGGTTAGACTGAAACGTTATGAAGGGAAATAGAGAGTTTGGAATCCCATCTCGGTGAGACCAAGATCCCTATCGGTGAGACCGAATTGATTAGGGTTTCTCGCAGTAGCTATGTCAAGTGAAGTCGGTGGCGCCGGATATATCAAATCGGTGGGGCCAAGTTTGACTTTAGGTTTAGGACATATGTGGAAATGAGAAAGTGGTTGAGGGCTTTTGGAGCATATCACTAAGAATTTTGAGCAAGCAAGCCATTAAGCAACACCTCATCCCCTTTTAATAGTATTGACTTTTCCTATGGACTCAATGTGATCTTGGATCACTAAAATGAAAATTTAGAGTCTTGTGCTTTTGCCAATATGTGTCCTTAGCATTCTGAGGGGTCCACATGTCTTAGTCCATGCCATGCCAATCATTGAACTTTCTGAAATGATTACATTGGAAGAATATTAGTTCAATGGGCTATATGTTGTTAAGAATTACCAAAACCACCCAGGGATTAGTTGCACTTTCAATCTCCCCCTTTTTGGTAATTGATGACAACATATAGATCAAATCTTTGACAAATGATAATAAGAATGAAATACATCGTCGCTTTGAGAAGTATGTGATAAACAAGAGCTCCCCCTAAATTTGTGCACTATTTAAAATTTGCTTTTGAATGCGAATGCACAATCGATTAAGATCATGGGTTACTCTTCCATGTCACATACATCTTGGTGGAGCGCTCAAAATGATAGAATGTGAAATATGCACTCATCGCCAAGACAAGATGTGAATGATCATACATGAGAGATATAATATCATCATTTAAGCACAAACATTAAAGTATGATATGATCAAGCACATGACCATACAAGTATCTCACACACACATAAAATAGAGTATCGTCCAAACAAGCAAGCAAATAAGTAGCAAGAGAGGCAAAAAGAAGCAAAACACTCTCTCTCTCGAAGCCTATGATCTATACACTTTCTCCCCCTTTGGCAACAAGTTGCCAAAAAGCTTGAAAATGCATAGTGCTATGCGGCTCTCTAAGCTTGATCTCCGGGAGCTCTGGAGTGCGAAGGTGGCGTGGAGAGGAGTCCTGCAACGAATGCATCTGAAGAAGACTGTGGAGTTGGAGGAGTTGCTTGTAACGCCCTCGATGCGGCTATATCTCCCACGTGTCGAAGCACGACTTGGAGGCATAACCACATTGAAAGCAATGTCGCAAGTGAGGTAATCTTCACACAACCCATGTAATACATAAGGGAAAGAGATACATAGTTGGCTTAGAGTCGCCACTTCACACAATACATGAGTAAAGCATTACATCATACAGATACAATCAAGGTCCGACTACGGAACCAAAATAAAAGAAGACTACCCCAAATGCTACACAGATCCCCGATCGTCCTGACTGGGCTCCACTACTGATCAACTGAAACGAAACAACATAATGAACAAGATCTTCATCGAGCTCCTCCTTGAGCTCGGTTGCGTCACCTGCACGGTTTCAACGGCACCTGCAAACTGGTTTTGGAAGTATCTGGTGAGTCACGGGGACTCAGCAATCTCACACCCGCGAGATCAAGACTATTTAAGCTTATAGGAAGGATAAAAGGTATGAGGTGGAGCTGCAGCAAGCGACTAACATATATGGTAGCTAACTTACGCAAATGAGAGCGAGAAGAGAAGGCAAAAGCACGGTCGAACAACTATGATCAAGAAGTGATCCTGAACTCCTACTTACGTCAGACATAACCCAGAAACCGTGTTCTCCTCTCGATCAACCCCGAAAAGAGACACTCACGGTTACGCACACGGTTGGTGTATTTTAATTAAAGATCAACTTCGGGTTTTCTACAACCAGACATTAACAAATTCCCATCTGCCACATAACCGCGGGCACGACTTTCGAAAGTTCAAACCCTGCAGGGGTGTCCCAACTTAGCCCATTATAAGCTCTCGCGATCAACGAAGGATATTCCTTCTCCCCGGGAAGACCCGATCAGTCTCGGAATCCCGGCTACAAGACATTTCGACAGCAATAAAACAAGTCCAGCAAAGCCGCCCGATTGTGCCGACAAATCCTGATAGGAGCTGCACATATCTCGGTCTCAGGGCACATCCAGATAAGTCAAGCTACGAGTAAAACCAGGCATCGAGTTTCCCCGAGGTGGCCCCGCAGGCTGCTCGTTTCGAACCAGCACTTAGAGAAGCACTGGCCCGGGGGGTAGGGGGCTAAATAAAGATGACCCTTGAGTCTGCAGAACCCAAGGGAAGGGGATAGGTGGTGGTGAGGCAAATGGTAAAACCAATGTTGGGCCTTGCTGGAAGAGTCTTATTCAAAGCGAACTGTCAAGGGGGTCCCATAAATCACCCGACCGCGTTAGGGACGCAAAATCCGGGAACATAACACCGATATGACGGAAACTAGGGCGGCAAGAGTGGAACAAAACACCAGGCATAAGGCCGAGCCTTCCACCCTTTACCAAGTATATAGATGCATTAATAATATAAGAGATATTGTGATATCCCAACAAGTAAACATGTTCCAATCAAGGAACAACATCTCCATGTTCCAACAAGTAACAAACTTCATCTTCACCTGCAACTAACAATGCTATAAGAGGGGCTGAGCAAAGCGGTAACATAGCCAAACAACGGTTTGCTAGGACAAGGTGGGTTAGAGGCTTGGTTTAACAATATGGGAGGCATGATAAGCAAGTGGTAGGTATCGCAGCATAGGCATAGCAAAAGAGCGAGCATCTAGCAAGCAAAGATAGAAGTGATTTCGAGGGTATGGTCATCTTGCCTGCAAAGTTCTCAGAGTTGTCGAAAGCTTGATCCTCGTAAGCATTCTCAACAGGTTCCTCGATCACGTACTCGTCTCCCGGCTCTACCCAAATCAAGAACACAAGCAAATGGGACAACTATCAACCACGATGCAATGCACAAACAACATGATGCAAAACATGGCATATGATATGCGAGATGTGGTATGAAATGCATATGCGTGCGCGGGAAGGAAAAAGATGAACCAGGCATAATCTTGGCAAACCAAGTATGCCATTGGAAAGGTGAGATGATTTCGGTTGAAATCGATATAAAGATCACCGGAATCGGATGCACGGTTTGCAAATGACAAGCAAAACAAGAATGATAAGATTCTGCGATTAACAACATGATTCTACTTAGCAAGCAACAAGAAGTTAAGCTACTGCACCCAAACGTACCAACAAAGGATATGAAAGTGAAATACTCAAGATGCTTGACAAATGATGAACACTGAGCTACGGCTAAATCACACCACAACAGGTTCACAGACTTAGTGAAAATACTAACATGCCAGAAATTAACATCAGGAAGCCATGTTTAGAGCAAGGAAACAACATGCTACAGGAACTCAATATAGCAAAGCAAGGCATGGCATGAATCTACTCAAATCACTTGACAAAATTCCCTTACTGACCATAAGCCAAAAGGGATCAGAAAATATAATAACACCCATGTCAATTAAGCAAGTTTCGTTACCGATTTCAGACTTGGCAAAAAACTGGACATGTCAAAAACAGATAACAAGTAGGCATGTTTACGAGCTCGATGCACTCACTACAGAGTATTACATGATAAACTAAGCATACATTCATCAAGAAGACATGGCATAGAAGCTAGGCATGGCAAGAACAACATCATAGCATGCAAATATCAACTACAACAAGCTTGGCAAAATTGAATAACATGTAAACAATCTGCCAGTAACATTTTATAGCAAAAGTAGAGCTCGATTGACTCAAGCTATGGCACTCCATAATTACAAACAAAAGCATGTATGGATAGAGCACATCCATACGCTCAAAACACCCTTACTGATCATGCTTAAAATAACAGCAGGGCATGACTTAGTGAAATTACCAAGTCCCTGGAATCAGCAACATTATGTACCCTAGTTTGCATGCTTGTGCTAGTCACCACAGAGATCACAAAAATATATGGCATACACCCCTGGAAAGATAGCATGGCATATTACAAAACACATGTAGGACTCAAGTTCATAGGGTGCACACATCAATCATGGCAAAAATGACAATAGTGCATGTACTGATAATAATCTGGAACTAACATCACATAGCCCTCTTCCAACAGCATTTCAGGCAACAAGAGGAGCTCAAATGAAAATGATGAAATGAGATGAAATGATGTACTCGTCGAGACGAACAATTTGATATGCTATACGCCCAAAACGGAGCCACGGATGCACAAATATGATGCGATGAACATGGCAACATAATGTAAATATCCAGGGACTTGGAGAAAATTTAGACCTCGCGGGAACCGGGACGAGGAGGACCCGGGACGAGGAGATCCGGACGAAGCGAGGGCGTTTGGATCGATGAACTGGTGGATCTGGTCCACCTCCAGATCCAGACGGGGACGGGCCCGGCGACGGCGGCTCGCCGGAGGCCGGCGATGACGGGCGGAGGCGAGGCGGCGGAAGGGCGCGGGGTCGCCGGAGCGCCGGCGAGGGGCGGAGGCGGCAGAGGCGACGAGGAGGCGCGGGGCGCGAGGAATGGTGGCGGGATCCGCGGCGCAACAGGCGGCGAGGCGCGCGCGCGCGAGCTCGCCGGTGGGAGCTTGGCGGCGGCGACGGGGAAAAGCGAGGCGCGGGGGCGGCGGCGGCGTTGGCGCGTGGGCGCGGGAGGCGGAGCGGCGCGCGGCCGGGCGGCGCACGGCGGCGGGGCAGCGGGGGCTCGGGGCGGCGGCGGCGACCGGGCCTACGCGGGCCCCGGATGGGCTCCGCGGGCCGCGGCACAGGGGGAGGAGAGAGGAGGCGCGGCGGGGCTGACGTGGCGGCGCCTGAGTGGGTGGAGCGGCGGCGGGGGCTGATGTGGCGGGCTCCCATAGGCCGGAGTGAGGTGGCTGGGCGTGGTGGACATGTCCGGCCGGGAGCTGGACATGTCCGGCGGCGCGAGAGGAGCGGGTTAGGGATTCATCTGCGGGAATTTGGGAGGGGGAGGTGTTTATATAGGTAGAGGGGGCTAGGAAGCTCCAAATGAAGTGCGGTTTTCGGCCACGCGATCGTGATCGAACGGCCGAGATGATGGAGGGGGTTTAGGTGGGTTTTGGGCCACTTTGAAGGGGTGTTGGGCTGCATGGAGAAGGAGGCTTTTGCGGTTACCCGGTTAACCGTTGGAGTATCAAACGAAGTCCAAATGATACGAAACTTGACAGGCGGTCTACCGGTAGTAAACCAAGGCCGCTTGGCAAGTCTTGGTCCAATCCGGAAATGTTTAACCCCCATACAAGAAAGAAAGGTAGAAATGACCACCGGAGCAGAACGAAGCGCCGGAATGCAAAACGGACAACAGGGAAAATGCTCGGATGCATGAGACGAACACGTATGCAAATGAAATGCGCATGATGGCATGATATGCAATGCTTGACACGCACGAAATGACAACACAACAACAACGAATAACTGAACGACACATGGCACATCGGTCTCGGGGGGTTACATTGCCACTGGATGGGCAACTGAAGCAGTGGTTGCAGGAGCTGAAGTTGCAGCCCTAGTGTCTGTCACTAGCACTGCTGCAGACCTCTATCTTCTGGGCACCCTCTGATAAGCATAAGTGGTGGTCTTGTCACTTCTGTCCTCAAGCTCTTCTTGTATCTTCTCCACTGAAGTCTAAATCTCTGTGACCTTCACATCCAAGTCATGAAGTTTTGTCTCAAAGATCCTCTCAAGGCTCTCTTGATTTCGAGTCAGGGTAGCTAGTCCTTTCTATATTCCCACAGTGGCCTCAAGAAGATAGCTGAGCTAGTCCTGCTTGGTCTTGAGATTGACTGCAGAAGGATCTGGTATCCTTGAAGCTTTTTCAGCCTGTGCCTTCTCTCTCTTCTCTTGAGCCTCAACAAAAGTTGGATGAGTAGGATCCATCACAACTGTGTTATCCTCAAAATCAGGCCTCAAGGGAAGGTGCTCTTTGTCCAACAGATATGTGCATGTGCCCATCTTGGAGTTTATGAGCATGTGAATGTGTGGAGCATACCCACATGATCTCTTCTGATCTATTGCAGTTCTCTTAATGGTCTCAACAATCAAACTCATCACCTTGAATCTCTATGGCACATCAAACATCTGAAGCAAGTTGATGGAGTGGCCTCTGATCATTCTGTGATCTCCTGACTTGGGAAACAATGTGTGCCTCAATATAGTGTTTATGGTGGCCAATTCAGACAGCAGATAGTACACTGAGCCTAGCTTGTGTGTCTCCAAGGCTTTGTCATGTATCTCCTTGTACATATTTGCCATGGAGTTGTGATCTTTCTTGCGCTTGGCATAGACATCAGTATCATCCTCATGCTCTACAGGGGCATTGATAAGCTTGGCCCACTCAGCAACAATAGACTGGTACCTAGTACCTTTTGTCATCCATTCAATCTTTCCATCTGGGTAGAAGTGAGCTGTTGAATAGAACTGCATGATTAGCTCATCATTCCATTTGGTCAATTTTTGACCCACAAAAGTGTCAACTCCATTAAGTCTGAAGCTCTCATGAACTCCAGGGAAGTGATCTTCATTGTTGTCAATATATCTCCAGTCCACCCATTTCATGTCACACACAATGGGCTTCTTATCCAAGAGAACTGTCTCATAGAAGTCCTGTTGTTCCTTAGTGTGAAACCTTTAAACCAAAGCAGTCCTTCTTCTCACATCATAGGGGTCTGACTGTCTCCACAATCCGAGACCTGAATCTTTCCTTCCCTTCATGTTCTTAGTAACTGGATGATTGTCATCATGATCAGGAATCTTTGATTTCAATTTCCTAAGCACTTGGGCTTCTTCTTCTTCTTCCACTTCAGGCACTGGGGCCTTATTCTTTTTACCAGCTGGTATGTTTCTAGTGCTTCTCTTTGGTGCAGACTTAGAAGCTTGAGTAGTGGCCTTGGGGGCAGTCTTGGGATTTGATGGAGCAGCCCCAGACTTGATGGCATCCCCCATCAACTTCTAAGTCCTTGGTGCTGGTGCAACATCTTCCTCATCATCCTCTTCCTCATCTGACGAGTGCTTCTCAAATTCATCCATAGGATCAAGAAGCTTGCACCATCTTCCTCTCTTCCTTTCCTTCTTTTCCTTTCCAGCTCCACTTGCTGGTTAGCTTTCTCCTGAGTTGATGCTCTGGCTTTGTACATGGGAACTCTCTTGGCAGGAGCCTTCTTGTGCAAACCAGGTTTGGTTGCAGCAGCAGCATACTCCTTTTTCAGCACCTTCTTCTTGGAGCTGACCTCCTCCTCAATAGCAACATAGTCCTCATCTTTAGATTCTGAGTTTCTCTTCTTCCTTGTCCTGGTTGCATCTTTTGGCAAGTTGCTTGGGGTGCTTGTACTACCCTCATCATAGCTGCCAGAGGGACTAGTGCCCTCACTCAAGTTAACCTGTTCCTCAGACTTGTTCTGGCTGTCACTTTGATCTAACATGGCTGGAACTGCAAACTAACCTGAAAGCTGACCCTGTGAATAGATATAGTTGAGATAGAGCGGATGAGCATCACAAAGTGCAGAAATTTTGCAGAACAATTGAGTCAAAAACTTAGTTTTAGTTTTCTATAGAAAGCATTTCAAAGCTACCAATTTTTTAAACTCGGTGACACCGAAGCAATATTAGAGTCTAAACTAGTGGAATAGGTCAGACCGAGACACAGTTTGGTGATTCCGAGATTGCTAAGGTTTCACTGGGAGTCGAACTCAGTCACACCGATTTGTAAGTTTTGGTCAGATCGAAAATCACAAGTGCAATGGCCTAGGCCAAATCGATGAGACCAATTTCTACAACTCTGTCGGTCCGAGATGAGTTCGGCGGAAACCTAACCCTTAATTTTCGAATCAAAACTAATCTAAAGGAATTTTTCTAGACAGAACAATCTCATATGTCGTAAGAATCATGGCATTGACCTAAGTGCAGGAATCAGAGGTTAAGATTGCACATAGGGGTCAAGTTCATACCCTAACTCGGCGATGAACTCGCTATGGCGACACCGGCGGCGAAGATTCCCATTGACGGCAGCGGAGACCAGCGGCAGGGGGTCGTTGGCGATGAGGAGATGATCCGGAGACCTCGAGTAGGTAGAGCTGGATATGCGCGGGCAAAGGGTTTCAGAGAAATTTCCAAAACTTGACTCGTGGGTATATATATCCAGACCCTCTCGGTGTGACCGAGTGGAATGACTCAATGGCACCAAGATGCAGAATCACAAGCGTTATTGCAACTCAGTGTGACCAAATTGTTCAAATCGGTTGCACTGAGATTGAAACCTAGATAAACTCAATGAACTCAGTTTGACCGAAAGGAATGAATCGGTCAGACCAAAATACATAGAGAGATTTTGGAAGTTTAAGTCTATGACGAATTGGTGGCTCCGAGTGCTCCTCACCCAGAGGGTTCGATCTGACTTGATCAAACTCTGTGATGTAGCATGAATAGAGTTTGAGACGAGAAAAGCATAGATAGCTAGAGGGAGTTCTTAGGCATTATTGTCCATCCATTTGGCAAAAGAAAATACCAAAAAATCAAAGAACAAATGGATGTCCTCGAATGAGAAAAGTATGCACCCAACATACTCACACAATAAGATGGCAAATAAAATATGTGGCAAAGCATGCACAAACACTCTAGCATCTATCAAGCAATTAATGATGAGTAAGTCATCTATATATGAGTATATTGACTCCGGAGTCAAATGAGAACATTTGATCGTAGGTCATACTCGTCGTTTAAGCACAAGTGGGGTTACCACTTTTACATAAAGCATTGTTGTGTTCACACCATTAGAGTTGCTTTACCTCAATTCTTAGAGTAAAGCTCCACCTAGATGTGATATTTGTTGGGGAACGTAGTAATTTCAAAAAAAATTCCTACGCACACGCAAGATCATGGTGATGCATAGCAACGAGAGGGGAGAGTGTTGTCTACGTACCCTCGTAGACCGACAACGGAAGCGTTATGACAACGCGGTTGATGTAGTCGTACGTCTTCACGGCCCGACCGATCAAGCACCGAAACTACGGCACCTCCGAGTTTTAGCACACGTTCAGCTCGATGACGATCCCCGGACATGATCCAGCAAAGTGTCGGGGATGAGTTCCGTCAGCACGACGGCGTGGTGACGATCTTGATGTTCTACCGTCGCAGGGCTTCGCCTAAGCACCGCTACAATATTATCGAGGATTATCGTGAAGGGGGGCACCACACACGGCTAAGAGAACGATCACGAAGATCAACTTGTGTGTCTAGAGGTGCCCCCTGCCCCCGTATATAAAGGAGCAAGGCGGGGAGGCCGGCCGACCCTTGTGGGCGCGCCAAGGAGGAGGAGTCCTCCTCCTAGTAGGAGTAGGACTCCCCTCTTTCCTACTCCTACCTGGAGGGGGAAAGGAAGGGGGAGAGCGAGAAGGAAAGGGGGGCGCCGCCGCCCCTCTCCTAGTCCAATTCGGACCAGAGGGGGAGGGGGCACGCGGCCCACCCTGGCTGCCCCTCTCTCTCTCCACTAAGGCCCACAAGGCCCATTACTTCTCCCGGGGGGGGGGGGGTTCCGGTAACCCTCCGGCACTGGTTTTCTCCGAAATCACCCGGAACATTTCCGGTTTCCGAATATAGCCGTCCAATATATCAATCTTTATGTCTCGACCATTTCGAGACTCCTCGTCATGTCCGTGATCACATCCGGGACTCCAAACAACCTTCAGTACATCAAAACTTATAAACTCATAATATAAATGTCATCAAAACCTTAAGCGTGCGGACCCTACGGGTTCGAGAACAATGTAGACATGACCGAGACACGTCTCCGGTCAATAACCAATAGCGGAACCTGGATGGTCATATTGGCTCCTACATATTCTACGAAGATCTTCATCGGTCAGACTGCATAACAACATACGTTGTTCCCTTTGTCATCGGTATGTTACTTGCCCGAGATTCGATCGTCGGTATCTCAATACCTAGTTCAATCTCGTTACCAACAAGTCTCTGTACTCGTTCCGTAATACATCGTCCCGCAACTAACTCATTAGTTGCAATGCTTGCAAGGCTTAGGTGATGTGCATTACCGAGAGGGCCTAGAGATACCTCTCCGACATTCGGAGTGACAAATCCTAATCTCGAAATACGCAAACCCAACAAGTACCTTTGGAGACACCTGTAGAGCACCTTTATAATCACCCAGTTACGTTGTGACGTTTGGTAGCACACAAAGTGTTCCTCCGGTAGACGGGAGTTGCATAATCTCATAGTCATAGGAACATGTATAAGTCATGAAGAAAGCAATAGCAACATACTAAACGATCGGGTGCTAAGCTAATGGAATGGGTCATGTCAACCACATCATTCTCCTAATGATGTGATCCCGTTTAATCAAATGACAACACATGTCTATGGTTAGGAAACATAACCATCTTTGATTAACGAGCTAGTCAAGTAGAGGCATACTATTGACAATCTGTTTGTCTATGTATTCACACAAGTATTATGTTTCCGGTTAATTCAATTCTAGCATGAATAATAAACATTTATCATGATATAAGGAAATAAATAATAACTTTATTATTGCCTCTAGGGCATATTTCCTTCAGTCTCCCACTTGCACTAGAGTTAATAATCTAGTTCACATCGCCATGTGATTTAACATCAATAGTTCACATCTTTATGTGGTTAACACCCATAGTTCACATCGTTATGTGACCAACACTCAAGGGGTTTACTAGAGTCAATAATCTAGTTCACATCGCTATGTGATTAACACCCAAAGAGTACTAAGGTGTGATCATGTTTTGCTTGTGAGAGAGGTTTAGTCAACGGGTCTGCCACATTCAGATCCGTATGTATTTTGCAAATTTCTATGTCAACAATACTCTACTTGGAGCTACTCTAGCTAATTGCTCCCACTTTCAATATGTATCTAGATTGAGACTTAGAGTTATCTAGATTAGTGTCAAAACTTGCATCGATGTAACCTTTTATGACGAACCTTTTTGTCACGTCCATAATTGAGAAACATATCCTTATTCCACTAAGGATAATTTTGACCGCTGTCCAGTGATCTACTCCTAGATCACTATTGTACTCCCTTGCCAAACTGAGTGGTAGGGTATACAATAGATCTGGACACAGCATGGCATACTTTATAGAACCTATGGTTGAGGCATAGGGAATGACTTTAATTCTCTTTCTATTTTCTGCTATCGTCGGGTTTTGAGTCTTACTCAATTTCACACCTTGTAACACAGGCAAGAACTTTTCTTTTGACTGTTCCATTTTGAACTACTTCAAAATCTTGTCAAGGTATGTACTCATTGAAAAAACTTATCAAGCGTCTTGATCTATCTCTATAGATCTTGATGCTCAATATGTAAGCAGCTTCACCGAGGTCTTTCTTTGAAAAAACTCCTTTCAAACACTCCTTTGTGCTTTGCAGAATAATTCTACATTATTTCCGATCAATAATATGTCATACATATACTTATCAGAAATGCTGTAGTGCTCCCACTCACTTTCTTGTAAATACAGGCTTCACCGCAAGTCTGTATAAAACTATATGCTTTGATCAACTCATCAAAGCGTATATTCCAACTCCAAGATGCTTGCACCAGTCCATAGATGGATCGCTGGAGCTTGCACATTTTGTTAACACCTTTAGGATTGACAAAACCTTCTGGTTGCATCATATACAACTCTTATTTAAGAAATCCGTTAAGGATTGCAGTTTTGTTATCCATTTGCCAGATTTCATAAAATACGGCAATTGTTAACATGATTCGGACAGACTTTAAGCATCGATACGAGTGAGAAAATCTCATCGTAGTCAACACCTTGAACTTTGTCAAAACCCTTTTTCGACAAGTCTAGCTTTGTAGATAGTAACACTACTATCAGCGTCCGTCTTCCTCTTGAAGATCCATTTAATCTCAATGTCTTGCCGATCATCGGGCAAGTCAACCAAAGTCCATACTTTGTTCTCATACATGGATCCTATCTCAGATTTCATGGCATCAAACCATTTCGCGGAATCTGGGCTCATCATCGCTTCCTCATAGTTCGTAGGTTCGTCATGGACAAATAACATGACCTCCAGAACAGGATTACCGTACCACTCTGGTGCGGATTTCACTCTGGTTTACCTACGAGATTCGATAGTAACTTGATCTGAAGTTACATGATCATCATCATTAGCTTCCTCACTAATTGGTGTAGTAGTCACAGGATCAGATTTCTGTGATGAACTACTTTCCAATAAGGGAGAAGGTACAATTACCTTATCAAGTTCTACTTTCCTCCCACTCACTTCTTTCGAGAGAAACTCCTTCTCTAGAAAGGATCCATTCTTAGCAACGAATGTCTTGCCTTCGGATCTGTGATAGAAGGTGTACCCAACTTTCTCCTTTGGGTATCCTATGAAGACACATTTCTCTGATTTGGGTTGAGCTTATCAGGATAAAACTTTTTCACATAAGCATCACAACCCCAAACTTTAAGAAACGACAACTTTGGTTTCTTGCCAAACCACAGTTCATATTGTGTCGTCTCAACGGACTTAGATGGTGCCCCTTTTTAACGTGAATGCAGCTGTCTTTAATGCATGGCCCCAAAACGATAGTGGTAAATCGGTAAGAAACATCATAGATTGTACAATATCCAATAAAGTACGGTTATGATGTTCAGACACACCATTATGCTATGGTGTTCCAGGTGGCATGAGTTTGTGAAACTATTCCACTTGTTTTAATTGAAGACCAAACTCGTAAATCAAATATTTGTCTCCGCGATCAGATCGTAGAAACTTTATTTTCTTGTCACGATGATTTTCCACTTCACTCTGAAACTCTTTGAACTTTTCAAATGTTTCAGACTTATGTTTCATCAAGTAGATATACCCATATCTGCTCAAATCATCTGTGAAGGTCAGAAAATAATGACACCTGCTGCAAGCCTTAATATTCATCGGACCACATACATCAGTATGTATGATTTCCAACAAATCTGTTGCTTGCTTCATTGTTCCGGAGAACGGCGTTTTAGTCATCTTGCCCATAAGGCATGGTTCGCAAGCATCAAGTGATTCATAGTCAAGTGATTCCAAAAGCCCAGCAGCATGGAGTTTCTTCATGCGCTTTACACCAATATGACCTAAACGGCAGTGCCACAAATAAGTTGCACTATCATTATTAACTTTGCATCTTTGGGTTTCAATATTATGAATATGTGTATCACTACGATCGAGATCCAACGAACTTGTTTCATTGGGTGTATGACCATCGAAGGTTTTATTCATGTAAACAGAACAACAATTATTCTCTGACTTTAATGAATAACGTATTGCAATAAACATGATCAAATCATATTCATGCTCAACGTAAACACCAAATAACACTTATTTAGTTTCAACACTAATCCCGAAAGTATAGGGAGAGTGCGATGATGATCATATCAATCTTGGAACCACTTCCAACACACATCGTCACTTCACCCTTAACTAGTCTCTGTTTATTCTGCAACTCCTGTTTCGAGTTACTACTCTTAGCAACTGAACCAGTATCAAATACTGAGGGGTTGCTATAAACGCTAGTAAAGTATACATCAATAACATGTATATCAAATATACTTTTGTTCACTTTGCCATCCTTCTTATCCACCAAATATTTGGGGTAGTTCCGCTTCCAGTGACCAGTCCCTTTGCAGTAGAAGCACTTAGTCTCAGGCTTAGGTCCAGACTTTGGGCTTCTTCACTTGAGCAGCAACTTGCTTGCTGTTCTTCTTGAAGTTCCCCTTCTTCCCTTTGCCCTTTTCTTGAAACTAGTGATATTGTTAACCATCAACACTTGATGTTTTTCTTGATTTCTACTTTCATCGATTTCAGCATCACGAAGAGCTTGGGAATTGTTTCCGTTATCCCTTGCATATTATAGTTCATCACGAAGTTCTACTAACTTGGTGATAGTGACTAGAGAATTCTATCAATCACTATCTTATCTGGAAGATTAACTCCCACTTGATTCAAGCGATTGTAGTACCCAGACAATCTGAGCATATGCTCACTGCTTGAGCTATTCTCCTCCATCTTTTAGCTATAGAACTTGTTGGAGACTTCATATCTCTCAACTCGGGTATTTGCTTGAAATATTAACTTCAATTCCTGGAACATCTCATATGGTCCATGACGTTCAAAACGTCTTTGAAGTCCCGATTCTAAGCCGTTAAGCATGGTGCACTAAACTATCAAGTAGTCATCATATTGAGCTAGCCAAACATTCTTAACGTTTGCATCTGCTCCTGCAATAGGTCTGTCACCTAGCAGTGCATCAAGGACATAATTCTTCTGTGCAGCAATGAGGATAAACCTCAGATCACGGATCCAATCCGCATCATTGCTACTAACATCTTTCAACTTAGTTTTCTCTTGGAACATATCAAAATAAACACAGGGAAGCAACAACGCGAGCTATTGATCTACAACATAATTTGCAAAACACTATCATGACTAAGTTCATGATAAATTTAAGTTCAATTTAATCATATTACTTAAGAACTCCCACTTAGAAAGACATTCCTCTAATCTTCTAAGTGATCACGTGATCCAAATCAACTAAACCATAACCGATCATCACGTGAAATGGAGTAGTTTTCAATGGTGAACATCACTATGTTCATCATATCTACTATATGATTCACGCTCGACCTTTCGGTCTCAGTGTTCCGAGGCCATATCTGCATATGCTAGGCTCGTCAAGTTTAACCTGTGTATTCTGCGTGTGCAAAACTGGCTTGCACCCGTTGTAGATGGACGTAGAGCTTATCACACCCGATCATCACGTGGTGTCTGGGCACGACGAACTTTGGCAACGGTGCATACTCAGGGAGAACACTTTTATCTTGAAATTTAGTGAGAGATCATCTTATAATGCTACCGTCAATCAAAGCAAGATAAGTGTAACATCCCAAATTTTCTAAATTTGGAACGTTAATAGATCATTCATATTTTGATGCATTGCTTGTCGTTTTCTTAATATTTGGTTCATTATTCAACTCAAGGCGAAATATTGGAGAGGATATAACATGAATTTTTTCCTGTTAAAAAAATGTTGACATTGTTCATAATATTATTTGGGGTTCATAGGATTTATTTTTGTAACTATAGAATCTCAAACTATTTTATATATTGTTTAAATGCTCTTTGTTGGCTTGTATTGCATAAAATAGTTTTACCAAAATTTCAATAGAGTTATAAAAATGTTCACTGTTTTATAAGATAGTAATAATATTTGTATGCATTTTTTGGCATTTTTAGGAAGTAATCTGCTATTGTTTTTTTAGCCAATAGTTTACTTTGAAGTTCGGCTGCGCTGTAGCAAACCCAGCGCACCGTCTCTTTTTCATCGCCCACTGCGCTAGAGCACCGCAGCAGCAGCTAGCAGGCCGAAGCCCAGCGAGCAGCCCACCCCGCCATTTTTTTTTCTTGTGCCGCTGACCACCCTGACCCACATGTCATCTCTCTCTTTCCCGTGTTCTTCCTGGAGACCACTTCCCGATCCAAATCCTCGTCGATTCGGCTTGGATCTTGTTCCTCTCGCACGAAGATTACTCTATAAATACTCCCCAAGTCTGTCTCTGTTGATTTTTGGCAAAATCCCTCTCTCCCGTGCCCGTTTCGCCTCGTTCAGATCTCGCCGGAGTTCCACCGCTGTTGACCTCCGCCATCGCCGTTTCCGTCGTCGACAGAGGGTCCCTGAACCTCCCCTCCCCTCTGTTCTCTTTGCCTTGGTTCCCTCTCTCTCCCTTACCTACTAGTTCTCGCAGGGGAGCACTAGGGCGACGCCCGCGACCCCGCCCGAAGCTTGACACCGGCAACCACTCCTCCAGCCGGACGTCATCGACACCAGAGGAAGTCCCGGCCGCCCCGGAGGACGTGTTCGATTTCACCGACGCCCGCGGCGCCTTGTCCTGCCTTCCCCGAGTTCCGGTGACCGCGTAGGAGATGCCACGACCGAAGTCCGAGCCGCCAGTGGTCTTCTGCTCCAAGTCCGGCGACGCTCCCTCCTCTATTCTCCGGCGAGCAAACGACAGCCGCCCGATCTTTTGTAAACGGCCAAGATTAGATCAATTTTTTCTTTCTTAAAACCGAACCGTTTTCCTCTAAATAGCGACAGTTCTTTGCTTAAGATTTGCAGCAAACACCCTACGGCCACTCACACCTTGCCACGTGGCACATCCATAGCTGCAGCAGTTCTTCTACGAACACAGTTTTGGCACAATTTATTTTTCACAGATTCTATATCAAATGTTCAATTAGGTATATCTTTTAGCCTGTAACTCCAAATTCACCAATTCTTTTTCCTGTGTACTCTTAGAGACCAGGAGAATACTGCAGAACCAAAATTTAACATTTTTGAACTATGCAAATTTGAATTTGTTTAAATTTGATTTCAAACTTCTGGAGGCCATATCTTTTAAACCATTGATCCAAATTAGTTGATTCTTTTTGAATTGTGATCCTACTAGCATGTAGATAATATATGCCTACTAATATGTTCTGTTATTTAAGTCTTTATTTGAGTTCGTTGCTGTTTACTTTATTTTAGTGTTATGTGAGCATAGTTTATTTATCGTTGCCTCCGTTAATCGTATAGATTGTCCGGAGTGTGAAGCGGATCGGAATTAATCGTTAGAGTACTTCAAAACCGTTCAAGGCAAGTTTGCACTTTTGATTATGCTCACCCTATATTCTGCTATGCATGTGTGGTTTTTATGCTATGATATATATGTTTGGTTGATCATTATATTTCGTGCTGCCATGTTTTGGTGTTGATTGTGTTATGTGATGGTGTGATCAACTTTATGGTAGACGTGGGCATGTGTCGAGTGATCCATCAAAGAGGTGAGTGTTTATAGCCGTAGGCTCGGGATCATTAACCAGGTGAATGCGTCACTGGCAGAGCGCTCTATTGTCCCTAGAGAATGCGCCACTGACAGAGCGCACTTGAGGCGAGGTATAGTTTTCGGAACATAAATCAGGTGAATGCGTCCTTGGCAGAGCGCTCTATTGTTCCTAGAGAATGCGCCATTGACAGAGCGCACTTGAGATACTTCTGAAATTCTTGTCATGTTTATTAGAATCTTTGGGTTATCTTGGGCGAGTAAATTAGAGACGGTTGTGAGTTCAGGTAGTGGAGGTAGGTGAAGACGTTCTTCTCCAAACTAACTTGTGTGTTTTGTTTGTCATACATTGCTTTGTGGTTGTAGGTTTGCTATATCATATTGTGTGATTTGCCAATACATTCAACATATTGACCCTTTGTGGCTGCAACTTATCATGTTGCAGGAATTTCAGATGATCAGTGAGATACAGTAGGGTTGCGAGTCTTCACTCAACATGTTCGCCAGTGGGCATTGACGGGACTCATCATTTGTTAGGCTACATTTCCGCTGTTATTATCGAATAAAGTTAGCTATGTGCTACTTAGTTTGTAATACTTTATGAATTCTGGATCATACGTTATAGTAAATGATGCACTTGTTATTTGATATTCATATGTACTGTGTGTGCTAGCGAGTCGATCCAGGGACTAGCACGGTGAGCACAGAGACATCGAATCTTATCAGGTTCGGGTCGTTACAATAAGATGCATAAAAGATAAACCTCACATGCAATCAATATAAGTGATATGATATGGCCATCATGATCTTGTGCTTGTGATCTCCATCTCCGAAGCACCTCCATGATTGCCATCGTCACCGGCACGACACCTTGATCTCCATCGTAGTATCGTTGTCGTCTCGCCAATCTTATGCTTCTACGACTATCGCTACCGCTTAGTGATAAAGTAAAGCATTACAGGGTGATTGCATTGCATACAATAAAGAGACAACCATATGGCTCCTGCCAGTTGCCGATAACTCGGTTACAAAACATGATCATCTCATACAATAAAATATAGCATCACGTCGTGACCATATCACATCACAACATGCCCTGCAAAAACAAGTTAGACATCCTCTACTTTGTTCTTGCAAGTTTTACGTGGCTGCTACGGGCTTAGCAAGAACCGTTCTTACCTACGCATCAAAACCACAAGGATAGTTTGTCAAGTTGGTGCTGTTTTAACCTTCGCAAGGACCGGGCGTAGCGACACTCGGTTCAACTAAAGTTGGAGAAACTGACACCCGCCAGCCACCTGTGTGCAAAGCACGTCGGTAGAACCAGTCTCGCGTAAGCGTACCTGTAATGTCGGTCTGGGCCGCTTCATCCAACAGTACCGCCGAACCAAACTATGACATGCTGGTAAGCAGTATGACTTATATCGCCCACAACTCACTTGTGTTCTACTCGTGCATATAACATCAACGCATAAAACCTGGCTCGGATGCCACTGTTGGGGAACGTAGTAATTTCAAAAAAAAAAAATCCTACGCACACGCAAGATCATGGTGATGCATAGCAACGAGAGGGGAGAGTGTTGTCTACGTACCCTCGTAGACCGACAGCGGAAGTGTTATGACAACGCGGTTGATGTAGTCGTACGTCTTCACAGCCCGACCGATCAAGCACCAAAACTACGGCACCTCCGAGTTTTAGCACACGTTCAGCTCGATGACGATCGCCGGACTCCGATCCAGCAAAGTGTCAGGGATGAGTTCCGTCAGCACGACGGCGTGGTGACGATCTTGATGTTCTACCGTCGCAGGACTTCGCCTAAGCACCGCTACAATATTATCGAGGATTATCGTGAAGGGGGGCACCGTACACGGCTAAGAGAACGATCACGAAGATCAACTTGTGTGTCTAGAGGTGCCCCCGTATATAAAGGAGCAAGGGGGGACGCCGGCCGGCCCTTGTGGGTGCGCCAAGGAGGAGGAGTCCTCCTCCTAGTAGGAGTAGGACTCCCCTCTTTCCTACTCCTACTAGGAGGGGGAAAGGAAGGGGGAGAGGGAGAAGGAAAGGGGGCGCCGCCCCCCTCTCCTAGTCCAATTCGGACCAGAGGGGGAGGGGGCGCGCGGCCCGCCCTGGCTGCCCCTCTCTCTCCACTAAGGCCCACAAGGCCCATTACTTCTCCCGGGGGGGTTCCGGTAACCCTCCGGCACTCCGGTTTTCTCTGAAATCACCCGGAACATTTCCGGTGTCCGAATATAGCCGTCCAATATATCAATCTTTATGTCTCGACCATTTCGAGACTCCTCGTCATGTCCGTGATCACATCCGGGACTCCGAACAACCTTCGGTACATCACAACTTATAAACTCATAATATAAATGTCATCGAAACCTTAAGCGTGCGGACCCTACGGGTTCGAGAACAATGTAGACATGACCGAGACACGTCTCCGGTCAATAACCAATAGCGGAACCTGGATGCTCATATTGGCTCCTACATATTCTACGAAGATCTTTATCGGTCAGACCGCATAACAACATACGTTGTTCCCTTTGTCATCGGTATGTTACTTGCCCGAGATTCAATCGTCGGTATCTCAATACCTAGTTCAATCTCGTTACCGCCAAGTATCTTTACTCGTTCCTTAATACATCATCCCGCAACTAACTCATTATTTGGAATGCTTGCAAGGCTTAGGTGATGTGCATTAACGAGAGGGCCCAGAGATACCTCTCCGACATTCGGAGTGACAATTCCTAATCTCGAAATACGCCAACCCAACAAGTACCTTCGGAGACACCTGTAGAGCACCTTTATAATCACCCAGTTACGTTGTGACGTTTGGTAGCACACAAAGTGTTCCTCCGGTAGACGGGAGTTGCATAATCTCATAGTCATAGGAACATGTATAAGTCATGAAGAAAGCAATAGCAACATACTAAACGATCGGGTGCTAAGCTAATGGAATGGGTCATGTCAATCACATCATTCTCCTAATGATGTGATCCCGTTTAATCAAATGACAACACATGTCTATGGTTAGGAAACATAACCATCTTTGATTAACGAGCTAGTCAAGTAGAGACATACTAGTGACAATCTGTTTGTCTATGTATTCACACAATTATTATGTTTCCAGTTAATACAATTCTAGCATGAATAATAAACATTTATCATGATATAAGGAAATAAATAATAACTTTATTATTGTCTCTAGGGCATATTTCCTTCAATATTCCCCTAAGAGGGATGAACTAACCTTGGGTTTTGTCGATGATGACTTCATGTAGATGTTGAAGATGTGGATGCTTAATGTTTATGTAGATCATTTGGAGCAATCCATTGGAGTGAGTTGCACTTTCAATACCTACATGGGTTAGTCCCACAAGGAACAAACAAGGATATCCATGGACATAGAATGAAGTACACACAATATGATGTCCATGAAAGCATTAGATTACCTTGTCCCTTGACTTACCAACAAGAGGGTTTGTGACTCCTTGAACTAGTGAAGATGTGAAAGTTGATTGCACTTGTCCTTGCCAAAATAAATATGAGTGTGAAGTGTGTTGGCGGAGTCACCCTCAAGAACTCTCTAGTTCTTCTTCTTCGGGATCCACATCATCTTGATGGGAATCCTTGGAGTTGTAGTCGTACTTGATGAATTAGAACTTGATGTAGTCTTGGGAACCCTCTTGACCAAGGCCTTAGGAGCTTATTAAAATGCATCAATCTACTCTTGAAGCTTGTGCTTGCCTTTTAGCTTGTGGTCTTGTGGTGGAAGATCATCTTGAGCTTGTGTCCCTTTGAAGGAAGTAGGATCATACTTCTCTTGTTGAGGGACAAACTTCATCTTGGGGTATTGAACTTCTTCCCACTCAACTCCATTGGCATTGAACTTGTGTTCAAAACCAACACCTTGATTCTTCCGGTGCCTTCCTTGCTTGTGTACAATTTCCTAAAATTGCTTACTTCCGGCAAGGCTCTTGTAAACACCTTTCTCTATAATTCCCTTCAATAAAGTATTTTCTTGCTCAAGTGTAACTTGGCTAAGAGAATCATTAGTGGAACCAAGAGAACTACTAGAAGCAACAATATTGGATTTAGCATGATTGTTGTTACTACTAGAAGAAGAATCTTTCTTACTCTTGTTGCTAGATTTTACTTGTGGCATGTAAGTAGACAAGAGTAAATGCTTGGCAATGTAAGAAGAACTTTTCTTATGAAGATCACCATTGATTGCTTTTAAGAACCCATGCTCTTGCTCTAGATTGAGCTTTTCAAAGCGTAGCTTCTCATGAGTTTTTAAAAGCTCTCGATGATCTTCTAAGGTAGTTTCGTGAGCTAAATCAAGTGTGTTTAGTTCTTTAGTTAGATGCTCAATCTCCTTCTTATCAACGTCATTCGTTTTATCTTGATTAGCATGATTAATAGCAAGTTCATCATAGTTTTCATTACTAGATTTGTCAAACAAGTAAATCATCATCACCCAGAAATTCATCTTCATCAATATTGAAATCAACATACTCTGGTTGTGATACCTTTGGGCCTTTATCCATGAATCATCTTCCAATTCCTTCATTTGGTGAGTCAAATATGTCATAGGAGTTGGTTGACACAAGTGCTAGACCGGCAACACCTTCATCTTGAGTATATTCGGAGTCAGAGTGTTAACTTCTCTCGGAGTGGTGGTCGGAGTCGGAACCGGATACCCATTCACCAACATAAGCTTGATGTCTTTGCTTTGTATAGCTCCTTGATGAATTGTCCTTTCTTTCCGATTCATTGCTTCTGCGAGAGGTTCTTCATTCATAACGATCATCTCTACTCCTTCTCTCCCTTGGAGATGATTCTTCTCTTTTGCTTCTCCTTTTAGGTGAGTCTTCTCTTCTTTTGTAGGGAGACGTACACTCATTGGAGTAGTGTCCGGGTCTTCCACAATTGTAGCAATTACGTTCACGACTAGAAGATCTTTTGCCATTGTAGGATCTTGACTTGGAACTTCTTTCTTTGCTTCTAATCTTGTAGAGCTTGTTGAAGTTCTTCACCATTAAGCTCAATTATTCATTGAAGACTTGTTTCTCACTTGATAATGTAGGAGCACCACATGAAGCTTTGTAAGCACCACTAGACTTTTTATGAAGCTCTTCTTTATACTTGAGTGACATCTCATGAGCAACAATTCTACCAATGACTTCTGTTGGCTTGAGATCTTTGTAATTGGGCATCATCTGGATCAATGTGCACATGGTGTCATATTTTCCATCCAAGGCTCTTAGGATCTTCTTGATGATGAATCTGTCGGTCATCTCTTCACTTCCTAAGCTGGCAATCTCATATGTGATGAGAGTAGGCCTAGAGTACATTTCAGCGGCACCTTCACCATCCTTTATTTTGAACTTCTCAAGTTGACTTTGAAGCACATCCAATGCGGATTCCTTGACGGAGTCGGTACCTTCATGCATATCAATCAAAGTATCCCAAATTTCCTTTACATTCTCAAGACGGCTGATTTTGTTGAATTCTTTGGGGCATAATCCGTTGAAGAGGATATCGCAAGCTTGAGCATTGTATTTCGACATCTTCAATTCTTCAGTGGTTGCTTCATGATTCGGTTCCCTTCCATCAAAGAATTCACCTTGCAAGCCAATACACACAATAGCCCAAACGGCGGGGTTGTGTCCAAGAATATGCATTTTCATCTTATGCTTCCAACGAGCAAAATTAGTACCATCAAAGTAAGGACCTCTACGGTGGCAATTTCCCTTGCTAGATGCCATACTCTCCTAGGTTGTGAAACCAAGGCTATGATCACGAAAGCTATGGATACCAAGGCAAATGGAGACCAAAGCTCTGATACCACTTGTAGGATCGAAAGTATGTCTAGAGGGGGGCGATTAGACTACTTGACCAAATAAAAATCTAGCCTTTTCCCGATTTCAAGTCTTGGCAGATTTTAGCAACTTAACACAAGTCAATCAATCAACCTACACATGCAATTCTAAGAGTATAGCAGCGGAATGTAAATCATTGCATATGAAGGTAAAGGGGAGGAGTTTGGAGGGAGCAAACGCAATGTATACATGGATGCTTTTGGCATGGTTCCGATAGGTGGTGCTATCGTACATCCATGTTGATGGAGACTTCAACCCATGAAGGGTAATGGTTGCGCGAGTCCACGGAGGGCTCCACCCACGAAGGGTCCATGAAGAAGCAACCTTGTCTATCCCACCATCGCCATCGCCCACGAAGGACTTGCCTCACTCGGGTAGATCTTCACGAAGTAGGCGATCTCCTTGCCCTTACAAACTCCTTGGTTCAACTCCACAATCTTGACAGAGGCTCCCAAGTGACACCTAAACAATCTAGGAGACACCACTATCCAAAAGGTAATAGATGGTGTGTTGATGATGAACTCCTTGCTCTTGTGCTTCAAATGATAGCGTCCCCATCACTCAACTCTCTCTCACAGATTTGGATATGGTGGAAAGATGATTTGAGTGGAAAGCAACTTGGGGAAGGCTAGAGATCAAGATTCTTGTGGTTGGATTGGAATGTCTTAGTCTCAACACATGAGTAGGTGGTTCTCTCTTAGAAAATGAATGATGGAAGTGTAGGCACGTTCTGATGGCTCTCTCCTTGAATGGAGAATGGGGTGGACGGGTATATATAGCCTCCACACAAAATCTAACCATTACACACAATTTACCAAACTCGGTGGGACCGAATAGTGAAACTCGGTCAAACCGATATGGTTCAAAATGTGAATGTTAGGCTTTTCGGTGGGACCGACATGATCAACTCGGTGGGACCGATGTTCTAGGGTTAGGGAAAAACTTCATCTTGGTGAGACCAATCACATGAACTCGGTGAGACCGATTTCAGTAATAGGCAAACAGAGACTTGGTCAGGAAAAGTCGGTGGGACCGATCGCTCATTTCAGTGAGACTAAAACGTTACGAAGAGGAAACAGAGAGTTTGCATTGCCAACTCGGTGGGACAGTCGCTCATCTCGGTTAGACCGAAACATTACGAAGGGAAATAGAGAGTTTGCAATCCCATCTCGGTGAGACCGAGATCCCTATCGGTGAGACCGAGTTAGGGTTTCTGGCAGTGGCTATGTCAAGTGAACTCGGTGGTGCCGGATATATCAAATCGGTGGGGCCGAGTTTAACTTTAGGTTTAGGACATATGGTGGAAATGAGAAAGTGGTTGAGGGCTTTTGGAGAATATCACTAAGCATTTTGAGCAATCAAGCAAGCCATTAAGCAACACCTCACCCCCTTTTAATAGTATTGGATTTTCCTATGGACTCAATGTGACCTGGATCACTAAAATGAAAATGTAGAGTCTTGATATTTTGCCAATATGTGTCCTTAGCATTTTGAGGGGTCCACATCTCTTAGTCCATGCCATGCCAATCATTGAACTTTCTGAAATGATTACCTTGCAAGAATATTAGTTCAATGAGCTATATGTTGTTAAGAATTACCAAAACCACCCAGGGATTAGTTGCACTTTCACCATCACTACCAGATTTAATCCTTATAATCTACAAGAACGAGGGGATTGCCAACCCACTTGCCTTTGTTGGGTGCAAGTATTTTCTTTATGTGTTTGTAGGTACTGTTTATCTTTTTCTCGTGGAGTCTGCTATTGGTTTGATAAACCTTGGTTCTTAACTAAGGAAAATACTTTGCTAGTCTTCTAGATCACCCTTCCTATTTAGGGAAACCCTGATGAACTATATAAGTAGCAGAAGAATTTCTGGCACCGTTGCTGGGGAGACATCACGTGAAGGAGCGAAGTTCCCTTCGCAAACACTTATCATTTACTTGTTCTACTTTTTATTTGCTTTTATCTGCCCTTATTAGTTTCATTCAAAATTTAAAAATACCAAAAATTATTTATGTTACTCTCTACATTTTTGTTGCCTTCATGTCGACTCAAGAAAATAGAAGTAAAGCAATAGTAAATTTATGGAGCCACATAAAGCTTTCTACTTGGGTCATCTTCAATCCCTTTGTGCTCGTGCTGAAACCCCAACTAGCTTAGTTGAGGTAAAGTCATTAGATGAGCATGCTTATTTTGTGCGTCACCACTTGTCTCAAAAGTAGATACACTTATGGGATCAAATATCTCGTTTGGAATGCCATGCTTAGAATTTGTGTAAAATACATGATTCTACTTGTTGCTCTAAGGACCCTAAAAACGCATTCCCTACCAGTGTGAGTTTAACGATAACGAAATCTTATCTTCTTATGCCAAAGGTGTTTATAACTACTATGATATTGAAAAAATTGAATAATTAGTTGCTTATAAGTGTGCCTATGAAATTGATTCTTTGCTTGAAAACTATGATGGTACTCTTTACAAATATGAAAATTTTGCCATGCTAAAAAAATGCTATGAAAACCATGATTCTAATGCTTATATTAAAGACTTCAATAAGAAAAATCTCCAATGTCCAAGAAGAGACCGATACATTGCAGGAACCTATAGACGATTCTAATGATCCCGTTGATTCGATTCAAATATCCCCTCTTGATGAATGTGATGCTTGCTATGCTTATGACCATGATGACAATATTAATGATTCTTATGGAGATGAACTTGCTATAGTTTCTTATGTTAAAAATGAAATTATTGCTATTGCACCCATGCTTGATAGTCCTGTTATCTTTTTGATTCTCCCAACGACACTATATCGTACACTTAATAAGGATTATATTGATGGGTTGCGTTTTACCATTATACATGATGATTTTAATGGATATAATATGCATGTGCTTGCTTCCCCTACTTGCAATTATTATGAGAGAGGAACCACAACTCCACCTCTCTATGGCATTCCATCTTTCATCTCAAATTCATCGGTATGTTACTCGGAGCTATATTTTTATTCATCGCATAATATGAGTTTTACTTGGAGCGTCTTGTGCTATAGTTTTATTTTGTTTGCTTGTTTGCAAAAATCATTATTTGGTGGACACACCTTTTGAGGGAGACACGTATTCATCATGATTTGTTAGAATTCTCTTTATGATTCACTTATATCTTTTGGGTTAAGTCAGTTGCTCATGTGCTTCACTTATATATTTAGAGCACGGTGGTGGTTATATTTTATATAAATCATTTGCACCTGCATGCTTCATTTATATAATTTTTGAGAGTCTCTTAATAGGAAGTGGTAATTTGCACTAGTTATATGACTAATCTAAAATGACAGGTATACAATAGTGGTATAATAAAAACATTCATGTTGATCACTGAATACGAGGCATATGTTTTAAGTGATGTTGATGTCGTAATATGAAAGGGTATTAGTCAATAATCATTAATTAGTAGGAATATCGATATTAAAGATTGTTATGTAGTACACATTTAAGTGTCGGTCATGGCATAACCGGGATGTTGGGGCATATGTATTCCTCGTTGAAATCCTTTGTGTTTTGCTTGAATCGGGGGCGCACGATGGTTAACTCCTCCCATACTCCTACCTAAGTGCATGGGGGTAGTACTTTGCTTCAAGGGCTAATAGGCTTCACAATAAGTATTTGAGTTCTTTATGACTAATGTGAATTTGTGGATGAAAGCACTCCCACCTATCCATATTTTGCTAGCCTCCTCGGTACCGTGAATTGCCTGTTCTCACCTCGAGACTTGGCACAAACTTCGCTGGTGCATCCAAACCCCGTGATATGATACACTCTATCACACATAAGCCTTATTATATCCTTCCTCAAAACAGCCATGGCATTTTCATAGCCATTCTGAGATATATTGCCACGCAACTTCCACGATTACTATTCACATGACATGTGTGTTCATCTTCATTTTCTTTGCATGATCATATAGAGCTGACATGATATTTGTGACAAAGCCACCATTCGTCATTGTTATATGTGTTACGCTAGATCATTGTACATCCTGGTACACTGCCAGAGGCATTCATATAGTCATATTCAGTTTTATTGAGTTGTAAGTAAATAAAAGTGTGATGATAATCAATATTACAGTGTTTCCCCTACCACTGAGGAAAAGAATGGTGGAGACTAATGTCCTCAAAAAAGTGAGGATGAGGTCCATGAGATTGTTCTAAAAAAGAAAAAGAAAAGAGAAAAAAGGAGAAAAAGAGAGAAAAAGAGAGATGGGCACACTACTATCCTTTACCACACTTGTGCTTCAAAGTAGCACCATGTTCTTCATTATGTTCCAGAGTTGTGTAAGACAATATGTTTTGGATTATGCAATGGATATTCTTATAAAGTTTTGAATAATATTTGTTGAAGTGGTTATAACAACATTAATGCTAAACGTCTTGAGAGACTGACTAGCTCCACTTAAATGTGGCACATCTTGGTTATATCGGAAAGTATTCTTAATATAGATGAAGTATTTAATTATCTTGATTGAAAAAACAAATAAAAGAATACATAGTGATGTGTAAGGTCCGATAAATAACACATGGAGTGGTTCATAATTATGCTTCATTAAAGATTAAGAAAATATGATGATTTACTTAACATAAAATATGAAATATTTGAATTGTTCAAACGAATTTCAGAATATATTAGTTCAAGAGTTCAAATATTTTATAATGAAGATAAAGGATCATTATGACAAAATATAAAGTGATTCTTCAATTTTAAAAAAAAATATCTGAGTCATAAGTTTAGCAAAACACTCGAATAATTGTAGTATTATTATCGATCTGCTCTAAAAAATTAGGGGCATAATTGAAAACAACAAGATATACACTAAACAGAGCTCCACATATCTGTCTGGCTAATAGAAACCATATGAGTTATGGAGTTTATAAGCCAAATAAATGCTGAATTGTAGGATATCTCAAAAACATGATTTGGATTCCTTCCATTGAAATGTTCAAAAGATAAAGTGTTTGTCATGGATGAACATTTTTTCAAGAAAGGGTTTTATTATCAAAGAAATAAGTGGGAGGACATTACATCTTGGAAAGGATTATCGAATTTCTAACGATAATAAGTAGGATTAACAAACCGAAAGCTGTTCCGATAAGATTGCGTACAAAATAAACTCTAAGTTACTACATTGGATGTAGAAACTCTAAAGCTTGTAACAGGATTATGCAAATCAGGAATATCGTTGAATTTTCTAAAATCTCACGATGAGATATTCATCTTGGAAGAAGATGAACTAACCCACTAGATGGAAGTGATAGCGGCGCCCAGCTCGAAGGAATGGCTCATAGCCATGGACATCGGAATGAAAATTCATATACAGTTCAGTTTAGAACTTAGTTGTTAATTTTCATACGTAATAAACAAGTTTAGAACTTGGTTGATACTTCAAAGAGTATGAAGTAAATAGAATGGATATCAAAACAAGTTTCCTAAATAGGGAAGGATGTATGAATGATACAACCGAAAAAGTTTTAAATTCCTTAGGACATCGGATAAATGTGCAAACCTCAAAAGCGTTTCTGAAGATTATAACAAGTGAGATGGCATTGAGATTTTGATCTTGTCAAAATGATAAAAGTACTTTGTGTATATATAAAACTCAATGGGAGCTATATAATATTTTTGATCTCATATGTATATGACATATTATGGAATGTAAATAATATAAAACTTCAGATCACAAACAAAATGGTTTTTAAACATGTTTTCCATCAAATTGTAAGGCAAAATATTGGGCATAAAAGAATCTATAAAGATAGATCAAAATGTTTGATTGAGCTAAAAATAAGTTTATATATTTTGACAATGGTTTAAAAAGAGAAAATGTTTTCTCTCAATGTCATATAACTCAATGCTCATGAGAATCAATTGATAAGCATGTATATATGAATGAATTCATCTTGATAGTTATGATATATAAAAGGGCCAAGGAGTTTTGCTAAGTGTTAGTGACATATGTCAAGGATCTCAAAAGAATAAATGTATTATTTTGAGAATATGAAGTTAAAATTCATTATTGAGAATATATGAATATCAACTTCATAATTCATATAATTGGGCTATGATAATTACTTAGAATTGTTTTATGAACAATATTGTTGATTATATAATGATAAAGATATTTGTTTTGAAAACATTAGATGTTTCAATATTGTCTGAATCAAGAAATGTCTTGATATAATTGGATGTTACAAAAGTTGTAAGAAACCCATAAAAATGTGAATATGGCTAATCAAGATGAGTCTTGAAATAAATATAGATCCACATTATGATGTGAATATAATCAAGAAGAGTCTTGATATAGTTGATGTGATCCTAAGTGCAATGAGTCCAATAATATTTTATTTGAATAAATGTTATAGCTCAAAGCAAGATATATTAAGATGCTTAAAACCAGAAAAGTGTAACACAAATATTACAGTGTTTTGAATATGTCAAAACTTATGACAAATGATCTACCACAAGCAAACCATGAGCGACACCTGCTACCTCTTGAGCACTGCGTTGGTTTTCCCTTGAAGAGGAAAGGGTGATGCAGTAAAGTAGCGTAAGTATTTCCCTCAGTTTTTGAGAACCAAGGTATCAATCTAGTAGGAGACCACGCTCGAGTCCCACGCACCTACACAAACAAATAAGAACCTCGCAACCAACGTGATAAAGGGGTTTTCAATCCCTTCACGGTCACTTACGAGAGTGAGATCTGATAGAGATGATAAGATAATATTTTTGGTATTTTTATGATAAAGACTAAAAGTAAAGATTGCAAGGTAAACGATAATAAAAATAGCTTGTTGACGGAAGATTAATATGATGGAAAATAGACCCGGTGGCCATAGGTTTCACTAGTGGCTTCTCTCAAGATAGCATAAGAATTACGGTGGGTAAACGAATTACTGTCGAGCAATTGATAGAATTGAGCATAGTTATGAGAATATCTAGGTATGATCATGTATATAGGCATCACGTCCGTGACAAGTAGACCGACTCCTGCCTGCATCTACTACTATTACTCCACACATCGACCGCTATCCAGCATGCATCTAGAGTATTAAGTCCATAAGAACAGAGTAACGATTTAAGCAAGATGACATGATGTAGAGGGATAAACTCATGCAATATGATATAAACCCATCTTGTTCTCCTCGATGGCAACAATACAATACGTGTCGTTTCCCCTGCTGTCACTGGGATCGAGCACCGCAAGATTGAACCCAAAGCTAAGCACTTCTCCCATTGCAAGGAAGATCAATCTAGTAGGCCAAACCAAACTGATAATTCGAAGAGACTTGCAAAGATAACCAATCATACATAAAAGAATTCAAAGGACATTCAAATATTATTCATAGATAATCTTGATCATAAACCCACAATTCATCGAATCTCGACAAACACACCGTAAAAGAAGAGTTACATCAAATAGATCTCCAAGAGAATCGAGGAGAACTTTGTATTGAGATCCAAAGAGAGGGAAGAAGCCATCTAGATAATAACTATGGACCCGAAGGTCTGAGCTAAACTACTCACACATCATCGGAGAGGCTATGGTGTTGATGTAGAAGCCCTCCGTGATCAATGCCCCCTCCGGCGGAGCACCGAAAAAGGCCCCAAGATGGGATCTCACGGGTACAGAAGGTTGCGGCGGTAGAAATAGGGTTTTGGCTTCGTGTCTGATGGTTTGGGGTACGTAGGTATATATAGGAGGAAGAAGTAGGTCGGTGGAGCAACAAGGGGCCCACGAGGGTGGAGGGCGCACCCAGGGGGATAAGCGCGCCCCCTGCCTCGTGGCTTCCTCGTTGGTTGCTTGGCGTCCACTCCAAGTCCTCTGGATCACGTTTGTTCCGAAAATCATGTTCCCGAAGGTTTCATTCCGTTTGGACTCCGTTTGATATCCTTTATCTACGAAACACTGAAATAGGCAAAAAAACAAAAATTCTGGCTGGGCCTCCGGTTAATAGGTTAGTCCAAAAAATAATATAGAAGTGTATAATAAAGCTCATTAAACATCCAAAACAGAATATATAATAGCATGGAACAATAAAAAATTATAGATACGTCGGAGACGTATCAAGCATCCCCAAGCTTAATTCCTGCTCGTCCTCGAGTAGGTAAATGATAAAAATAGAATTTTTGATGTGGAATGCTACTTGGCATAATTTTCAATGTAATTCTCTTATTTGTGGTATGAATATTCAGATCCAAAAGATTCAAGATAAAAGTTTAATATTGACATAAAAGTAATAATACTTCAAGCATACTAACTAAGCAATTATGTCTTCTCAAAATAACATGGCCAAAGAAAGTTCATCCCTACAAAATCATATAGTTTGGTCATGCTCCATTTTCGTCACACAAGAATGCTCTCATCATGCACACCCCCGATGACAAGCCAAGCAATTGTTTCACACTTTAGTAATCTCAAACTTTTTTCAACTTTCACACAATATATGAGCGTGAGCCATGGATATAGCACTATTGGTGGAATAGAATATGATGATGGGGGTTATGTGGAGAAGACAAAAAGGGAGAAAGTCTCACATTAATGCGGCTAATCAACGGGATAGGGAGATGCCCATCGATTGATTTCAATGCAAGGAGTAGGGATTGCCATGCAACGGATGCACTTAGAGCTATAAATGTATGAAAGCTCAACAAAGGAAACTAAGTGGGTGTGCATCCAACTTGCTTGCTCATGAAGACCTAGGGCATTTGAGGAAGCCCATTGTTGGAATATACAAGCCAAGTTCTATAATGAAAAATTCCCACTAGTATATGAAAGTGACAAAACAAGAGACTCTCTATCATAAAGATCATGGTGCTACTTTGATGCACAAGTGTGGAAAAAGGATAGTAGCATTGCCCCTTTTTTAGTTTCTCTTTTTTTGGCCTTTCTCTTTTTTTGGTACAATGCTCTATGAATGATGATCATCACACTTCTACTTATTTACAACTTAATGATTACAACTCGATACTAGAACAAAGTATGACACTATATGAATGCCTCCGGCGGTGTACCGGGATGGGCAATGAATAAAGAGTGACATGTATGAAATAATATGCATGGTGGCTTTGCAACAAATACGATGTCAACTACATGATCAATCAAGGCAATATGACAATGATGAAGCGTGTCATGATAAACGGAGAGGTGGAAAGTTGCATGGCAATATATCTCGGAATGGCTATGGAAATGCCATAATAGGTAGGTATGCTGGCTGTTTTGAGGAAGATATAAGGAGGTTTATGTGTGATAGAGCGTATCGTATCACGGCGTTTGGATGCACCGGTGAAGTTTGCACCAACTCTCAAGGTGAGAAAGGGCAATGCACGGTACCGAAGGGGCTAGCAATGATGGAAGGATGAGAGTGCGTATAATCCATTGACTCGACATTAGTCATAAAGAACTCACGTACTTATTGCAAAAATCTACAAGTCATCAAAAACCAAGCACTACGCGCATGCTCCTAGGGGGATAGATTGGTAGGAAAAGACCATCGCTCGTCCCCGTCCGCCACTCATAAGGAGGACAATCAGAGAGCACCTCATGTTTCAAATTTGTTACACAATGTTTACCATACGTGCATGCTACGGGACTTGCAAACTTCAAAACAAGTATTTCTCAAATTCACAATTATTCAACTAGCACAACTTTAATATCACTACCTCCATATCTCAAAACAGTCATCAAGCATCAAACTTTTCTTAGTATTCAACACACTTATAAGAAAGCTTTTGCTAATCTTGGACACCTATCATATTAGGACTAATTTCATAATTTAAGCAAATTACCATGCTGCTTTGCAGTACTCTCAAAATGATATAAGTGAAGCATGAGAGAACAATTGTTTCTATAAAACAAACCACCACCGTGCTCTAAAAGATATAAGTGAAGCACTAGAGCAAAAACTATATAGCTCAAAAGGTATAAGTGAAGCACATAGAGTATTATAATAAATTCCGAATCATGTGTGTCTCTCTCAAAAGTGTATTCAGCGAGGATGATTGTGGTAAACTAAAAGCAAAGACTCAAATTATACAAGACGCTCCAAGCAAAACACTTATCATGTGGTGAATAAAAATATAGCTCCAAGTAAAGTTACCGATGGACGAAGATGAAAGAGGGGATGCCTTCCGGGGCATCCCCAAGCTTTGGCTTTTTGGTGTACTTGGATTTACCTTGGGGTGCCTTGGGCATCCCCAATCTTAGGCTCTTGCCACTCCTTGTTCCATAATCCATCAAATCTTCACCCAAAACTTGAAAACTTCACAACACAAAACTTAACAGAAAATCTCGTGAGCCCCGTTTAGCGAAAGAAAACAAAACACCACTTTAAGGTACTGTATTGAACTCATTCTTTATTTATATTGGTGTTAAACTTACTGTATTCCAACTTCTCTATGGTTTATAAACTATTTTACTAGCCATAGATTCATCAAAATAAGCAAACAACACACGAAAAACAGAATCTGTCAAAAACAGAACAGTCTGTAGTACTCTGTAACTAACACAAACTTCTGGAACTCTAAAAATTCTACAAAAATAGGACGACCTAAATAATTTGTTTATTGATATGGTTCAATTGGAATCAGTATTTTACCACGTTCTGGTGATTTTTAACAATTGTTTCCATGAACAGAAAGTTTTTGGAATTTTCAGCAAGATCAAATAACTATCATCGAAGAAGATCCTATAGGTTTAACTTGGCACAACACTAATTAAAACACAATATTTCTAACCAGAGGCTAGATCAAAGATTTATTGAATAACAACAAGGAAAAATATTGGGTTGTCTCCCAACAAGCGCTTTTCTTTAAAGCCTTTTAGCTAGGCATTGATAATTTCGATGATGCTCACATGAAAGACAAGAATTGAAGCGCAAAGAGAGCATCATGAAACATGTGACAAACACATCTAAGTCTAACATAATTCCTATGCATAGGCATTTTATAGGCAAACAAATTATCATAGCTAGCAAAAACTAGCATATGCAAGGAAGTGGAGAGAAACAATAGCAATCTCAACATAACGAGAGGTAATTTTGTAACATGAAAATTTCTACAACCATATTTTCCCCTCTCATAATAATTACAAGTAGGATCATAAGAAAATTCAACAATATAGCTATCACATTACATATTCTCAACACAATCCACATGCATGCAAAGTTGACACTCTTCCAAAATAGTGGGAATATCATTAACTAAAGTCATGACCTCTCCAAACCCACTTTTATCAAAAACTTCATAAGATTGAACATTATCCAAATATGTGGGATCTAAAGTTGACACTCTTCCAAACCCACTTTCAATATTATCGCAAATACTATTATCAATCTCATATTCATCATGGGGCTTAATTAAATTTTCAAGATCATAATAAGAATCACCCCAATCATGCTCATTGCAACAAATCGTAGACATAGCAAAATTAGCATCCCCAAGCTTAGGTTTTTGCATATCATTAACACAATTGACATTAATAGAATTTATAATAACATCATTGCAATCATGCTTTTTATTCAAAGATCTATCGTGAATCACTTCATAAAGCACTTCATCACAATTTTCAGATTCACGAATTTCAAGCAAAACCTTATAAAGATAATCTAGTTCATCCACATCACTAGGAATTGGTTCATCATAATTGGATCTCTTAAAAAGATTGGCAAGCAGATGAGGATCCATAGATCTTAGATTCTCTGTTTAGCAATAAATACACAACTATTCCAACCAAACGAGCAAACGAGCCAAGTAAGACATCAAGGCAAATGAAAAGACGAACAGAAGAAGGGCGAATAAAATGGCAAGGGTGAAGTGGGGGAGAGGAAAACGAGACGCAAATGGCAAATAATGTAATGCGAGGGATAAGAGTTTGTGATGGGTACTTGGCATGTCTTGACTTGTGCGTAGACTCCCCGGCAACAGCGCCAGAAATCCTTCTTGCTACCTCTTGAGCACTGCGTTGGTTTTCCCTTGAAGAGGAAAGGGTGATGCAGTAAAGTAGCGTAAGTATTTCCCTCGGTTTTTGAGAACCAAGGTATCAATCCAGTAGGAGACCACACTCGAGTCCCACGCACCTACACAAACAAATAAGAACCTCGCAACCAACACGATAAAGGGGTTGTCAATCCCTTCACGGTCACTTACGAGAGTGAGATCTAATAGAGATGATAAGATAATATTTTTGGTATTTTTATGATAAAGACCAAAAGTAAAGATTGCAAGGTAAACGGTAATAAAAATAGCTTGTTGAGAGAAGATTAATATGATGGAAAATAGACCCGGGTCCCATAGGTTTCACTAGTGGCTTCTCTCAAGATAACATACGTATTACGGTGGGTAAACGAATTACTGTCAAGCAATTGATAGAATTGAGCATAGTTATGAGAATATCTAGGTATGATCATGTATATAGGCATCACGTCCGTGACAAGTAGACCGACTCCTGCCTGCATCTACTACTATTACTCCACACATCGACCGCTATCCAGCATGCATCTAGAGTATTAAGTCCATTAGAACAGAGTAAAACTTTAAGCAAGATGACATGACGTAGAGGGATAAACTCATGCAATATGATATAAAACCCATCTTGTTATCCTCGATGGCAACAATACTATACATGTCGTTTCCTGTGCTGTCATTGGGATCGAGCACCGAAAGATTGAACCCAAAGCTAAGCACTTCTCCCATTGCAAGGAAGATCAATCTAGTAGGCCAGACCAAACTGATAATTCGAAGAGACTTGCAAAGATAACCAAGCATACATAAAAGAATTCAGAGGAGATTCAAATATTGTTCATAGATAATCTTGATCATAAACCCACAATTCATCGGATCTCGACAAACACACCGCAAAAGAAGAGTTACATCAAATAGATCTCCAAGAGAATCAAGGAGAACTTTCTATTGAGATCCAAAGAGAGAGAAGAAGCCATCTAGCTAATAACTATGGACCCTAAGGTCTGAGGTAAACTACTCACACATCATCGGAGAGGATATGGTGTTGATGTAGAAGCCCTCCATGATCAATGCCCCCTCCGGCGGAGCGCCGGAAAAGGCCCCAAGATGGGATCTCACGGGTACAGAAGGTTGCGGCGGTGGAAATAGGGTTTTGGCTCCGTGTCTGATGGTTTGGGGGTATGTAGGTATATATAGGAGGAAGAAGTAGGTCGGTGGAGCAACGAGGGGCCCACGAGGGTGGAGGGCGCGCCCAGGGGGGTAGGCGCACCCCCTACCTCGTGGCTTCCTCGTTGGTTGCTTGATGTCCACTCCAAGTCCTCTGGATCATGTTTGTTTCGAAAATCACGTTCCCAAAGGTTTCATTCCGTTTGGACTCCGTTTGATATCCTTTATCTGCGAAACACTGAAATAGGCAAAAAACAACAATTCGGGCTTGGCCTCCGTTTAATAGGTTAGTCCTAAAAATAATATTAAAGTGTATAATAAAGCCCATTAAGCATCCAAAATATAATATATAATAGCATGGAACAATAAAAAATTATAGATACGTTGGAGACGTATCAACATCAGATAAGCCATAGGTGTTTGAAGACTATGCAGCTAGATTATTGACTCTAGTGCAAGTGGGAGACTGTTGGAAATATGCCTAGAGGCAATACTATTGTATTAGTATATTTCCATTATTCATAGTTAAGAGTACATATTTCATGCTATAACTGCTATGATCCTGGAATATGTGATTTAGTGGAAAACTCATATGCACGTGTGAAATGATAAACGGTTAAACAATAGGTTCCTGGTCTTGCCTCTAAGACTGGTCAAGTGTTGTTGGTAATCAAGTTTTCTGAATCTTAGGATATCATTAAGTGTGATGATAGTCCTAAACAACATTGAGGGTATGCCGCTAGAAGAATGATCATATTGAATCAACCCAATACTTGTCTGTTATACTTTGTGATTATATCGTCCGAAATCATCTGTTATAACACGAAGTGTTAGCATGTGTTTTAGTTCGTTAGACCATGGGAGTGTCTCGGCCACTTCCTACCAGACAATGGGCTTTGGGGTTCCTCAAATGTCACCTGTAACAAGGTGATCATAACGACAACTTTCAAGTTTGACAAGTGACTGGATAGCTCGAGAGTGCGATTTGCTCCTCTAACGATGAAGAGATATTCTTAGGGCCCTCTCGGTGTGATGACATCCATCATCGTCTGGCCAAACACAGGTAACTACGTCACAGGGATGCCGGAACACGTTAATGATAAATAAGAACAAAATCGGTAACGGGAGCAACGATATAGTGAGCATGATGATGACTCAGGAGGATAACGATGCACACCGAGTTTTGTAAAGTATAGAGAAGCAAAGGGAACATCACATGATAACCAAACGTTCACTCGAATATCATTCGTGTAATCATAGGGACCGATATGGATGTCCATGGTTCCGCTATCGGTCATTAAATGAAGGGGTTTCGTTCATGTCTATGATTTACCAAACCTGCGGGGTCACAAGCTTAAGGTAATCACGATCTGCTGAGTAGTGGTACGAGAGTAATGAGAATATGTTTGTGGAATATTTCATTAATATTCGGAATATTTCTGACAGGTTCCAGAAGTGTTTCGGGGTCACCGGATGGATTTCAGTGAATATCGGGTAACTCCGGGTATTACCGATTAAAATATATAGGTGGAAAATGTTTTCGGGGATGTTAAATTATATATATATATATAATGCTCTGAAAATGTTTATAACCAATATATATTTAATTTAATATCAATGGGCCTAATAAGGCTAGGAGGTGGAGAAGGAATTGGCCCACAGGGGCCCAAGTAGGAAGGCGTCCTTGTCGGTGTACAAAAGTAGGGGCTCTCCTTTTTACCCCTCTACTTGTGCACGGGCAGTCAGAGCCACACCAGCGGCCACACTTAGCAGGGCAGAGGAGGTAAGCCAAAGGCACAAGATAGGCAAAGCAATGCCAAGACCAGAGACACAAAGAGCAAGAGGGCGAGGTGGACTCCCCCGGCGAGACCCTTGCCGGGGCGGCCTCCGCAGCCCCGGCAAGAGCCTTGCCGGGGCAACTTGCCCAATGTCAGCAGAGCGCACCGCCCTTGAGCCCAAGGGTTCCAACAGCATCAACCACATTGGAACCAAGGCTCGGGAGGCACCTCCATGGTGGCATCCATATCTTTGTGAAAATCATAAGTACACAAGATCAAATGAGGACCAGAAGACGACGGTCCTCGGCAAGATCCTTGCCGAGGAAATCCACAAGACCCCTGGCAAGATCCTTGTCGGGGACGACCGAGATGCCACGACAAGACCCTTGCGAAGGACGCCTGCAGGGCCATAGCCAGGCCCACGTCTACCAAGACTCCACCGCCGTTCCCATACAACTGCCAGCCCAACCAGCTGGGCAGGCACCTGTGTGGCGACGCGCGGCCTCCAGGCCAACTCAGCAAGCACCTACGTGGTGGCATGTAGATTTTCGTGAAGACTCTGCCACCGCGCTAGCCCAGCAGCCAGCCAACATGGCACTAGAACGCCTCATCGGCTTGGACGCGTGTTGAAGCCAGGCGAGGCGGTGACAGCTAGGACGAGCTTCATTGTCGTCCCCAATAAAGCAACGGGACACCTAAGGAGCGCATTTAATGTGTCTTGTCCCGTATTGACATGCGATAAGCTTGTACACTGTATACCTTTCCACCTCCTGTGTGCCACTGTGGCGACCCCTTTTGGCTATAAAAGGAGGCCCGAGGCATACTGGAGGAGGATCCGGATCTTTTGGACTACTCACACGCCGTAGCTAGTTCAAGAACTCAAGAACACTCAAATATACACCAAAGTAAAACTAGGGTATTACGCATCCTTGCAGCCCGAACCTGGGTAAACGATCTTTGTGCTGGCTGCCAGACCCGCTCTTTGCACAACCCCGCGCCCGCCCACCGTAGAAGGGATCCCAGTGATTCCATAGGTGTCGTTTCCACCGACATCTTTGGCGCGCCAGGTAGGCGAGCGCAATTGTGAAAATCCGGTCTAATTGGCGCAGCGGCTTCGTCGTGGCCGTCGCTCCAAGGAATAAGATGACCAAGCGAGCGACATCACCTACAGACACCGCAACCGTATGGCGACAGAAAAGCTAAGTCATGCAAAACTTTGAATAAATTCCTTTATGTATAAGGTTATTCTCCTCGGAGATCGCGCTTTTTGTATGGAAAACATGTACGCAATGGGGCCCTTCCGCTATTGGCAACGCCTTCGTCCTGTTTCGAGTCCGCTCAACAGTTCGAACGGCCGCGTCGAGATTGGTGGGGTGGCCTTCCGCTATTGGCAATGCTCTCATTCTATCTCGAGTCCGCTCGACGGTTCGAGCGACCGTGTTGAGAGCGGTAAGGTGGTTTGCATGGCAGCAAGCACACACGGCAGGTTATCGGGGATCCATCCTCGAGACGCCGTGACTTGGGTTTACGCGCTGGCAAGCCTACCCAATTAACGTAGGGTGGACATACAAAGAGAGATCAAACAGGAAAATAACATGAATTGTTTCAAAGTACTGCAGAGTTATATTACAACAATTGTTGTTGCGGTTCTATCTAAAGATAAAAATTGTCTTGGTCATGAACCTGCTGCGGCGATGAGAAACGGGGTGCCTAGTCCCGGCGCTGGCCCTCTATCCTTCGAACTCCGTCGACACGGCTGATGATGGGCTCGATATGCTCCTCGAGCGCCGCGAGGTCCACGTCCTCCGGCAAGCTCTCTAGCACGGCGTCGAAGTCGAGGTTGGGGTTCCAGTACGCCACGTTGGTAAGGACCTTGGTCATGGCGCCTTGGCAAAGCTTCCGGCCTCGTTGGCTAGAGAGGTCGCTCTGTTGGAGCGGAACTGCTCCAGAGCTCCAAGAACACCCTCGAAGAACAGGGTCAGCTTGGCGTTGGGACTCACGTTCAGGTCCAGGGCATACCTCACGTTTGGCATCCCCATGGAGGCCAGCTTTGTGGTGATCCCACCGGCGACATCGGCGAGGCGGCTGATCCAGAGATTCTCGCCTTTCACATAATCCTCGTGGTTGGCGGCGTCATTCCTCTGCAGCTGCCTCTCCTTCTCCAGATCCTTGGTCAGGGTCTCCTCCCGGGCCCTGACCTCCGAAAGAGTCCCCTCAAGACCCTCCAGCTTCAGCTTCAGGTCTTTGATGGAGTCGTTGGCCTTGGAGAGCTGCTTAGCCTTGCCGAGGACTGCGGCTTGCGCCTGAACCAGAGCACCGTTGAGCGTGTCCTTCTCCTTCGCCAGCTTCAGGGCCTGTTCCTTCAGCCCGTCCCGCTCCACCTCCAGCTCTTTCACCTTGCCGCCCTGGACCTGGGCCTGAGCATTGAGTGCCTCCTCGTGCCTCTGCTCCAGCTCCTGGGTCTGCTGCACGACAAGCTTCTCGACCTCCTCATCCTTGCCACGGAGTGTCGCGGCGATCTTCTCCTCACGAGTGGCAAGATCCTCCTCCTGGGAGTTCAGTTCGGCCTGGTGCTGGTGCCGAGCGGCCTCGTCCTTGGTGGCCTGTTCCCTCGCCGCCTCCTGGGCCTTCTCAATGTCGGCCTGCTTCATGACAAGCTCCGGCTTGCGCTCGGCTAGCAGGTCCTGGGCAACCTTCATCTCCTCATGGGCTTGGCAAAACCAAGCCTGCGTCTCGGCGACGCGCTCCTCGAGGTCCGCCTCCGCCTTGTCCACCACCGCCATCCTAGACTTGGCCTTGTCCAGGCGGGCACGGTGAAGCACCTGGAGCTTCTGGAAGTTGCCGCTCATGGCCTGGAGGAGCCTCTCTTCCTGGGAACCGCCGCCACCGGCTTGGTTCGTCAACAACCTCAAGCCCTGCGGTGGCGAGCACCTTGTCATCAAACACCCCCCCTTGGTGGGCGCCCTGGTGCTCACCGTCCCTGGGAGGTGGACGAACAGGCCGACGCCCCGACCCCGACAAGCCAAGGTTGCTAGGGGCTGCAGGTCAAAGGATCCGATCACGGCAAGCCAAGGTTGCCGGGGCTGCGGCATCAGATAAGTCTTTGTCCCCCACTCTATGCCTCTGTATCAAACTTGAACGTACGAGACTTCGCTCGCTCTCATACCATCTTGCTCCCTCTGTCCCGTGTCCGAAAACCTTACTTTGGGCCGGAACTTGGTTGTAGTGCGATGGGAAGGGGACGAGAGAAGGGCCTAATCCTACTCGGCCCCTACCTCCGCCAAGGGCGTGAGTGTAGCCAAGCTATAGAGTAGGAAGACGGCAAGGCCTGTTGCCGGGGTACAGTGTTTATCTTAAGGTAACAAGGACTCGTTCCTTGGTGTGGCCCTCACCCACGCGCAAACAAAACCCGACAAACACGCTTCTTTTCATTAATACGTTGCTAACAAGTACAATTTGTACGGAATGCATACATGAGCAAGGGGGTTACGAGATTTAAATCTTACAAAGGCATGGCAGCGGCGAGCGAAAGCAAGAGCTTGAGAAGGAAGAAGGGAGGGACGGCAGTTCCGAGATTGGAGAAAGCATAGAGGGTAAATGAGCAGCGCGCCTACGGTTATTCCTTTTTATGGGGAAGACGCGGGCCTCCTCTTTACCATTTACTGCAATGTGACGCATGAGGGCAGGAACCACCCCATGCATGACCCCCATGTCACGCACGACCCCCACGTCGTGCATTCAACGCGGGTCGTGGGGAAGCGCAATGAGCGAGGGAGTTACTGCGGTAAAACTCCGCCCCGCCTGCCCGCGCACCGTTCTGGGCCTAGCCCAACAACGAGTTGCGCTTACGTGTGGCCGTGGCCCGGGGGCTCCTGTCGCAGTACAAAAGTAGGGGCTCTCCTTTTTACCCCTCTACTTGTGCACGGGCAGCCAGAGCCGCACCAGCGGCCACACTTAGCAGGGCAGAGGAGGGAAGCCAAAGGCACAAGACGGGCAAAGCAATGCCAAGACCAGAGACACAAAGAGGAAGAGGGCGAGGTGGACTCCCCCGGCGAGACCCTTGCCCCCTGGCAAGAGCCTTGCCGGGGCAACTTGCCCAACGCTAGCAGAGCGCGCCGCCCTTGAGCCCAAGGGTTCTCTTGCCGGGGCAACTTGCCCAACGCCAGCAGAGCGTGCCGCCCTTGAGCCCAAGGGATCCAACACCATCAACCACATTGGAACCAAGGCTCGGGAGGCACCTCCATGGTGGCATGCAGATCTTTGTGAAGATCATAAGCACACAAGATCAGATGAGGACCAGAAGACGATTGTCCTCGGCAAGATCCTTGCCGAGGAAATCCACGAGACCCCCGGCAAGATCCTTGCCAGGGAAAACCGCGATGCCCCGGCAAGACCCTTGCCGTGGCCCCGGCAAGACCCTTGCCAAGGATGCCTACGGGGCCACAGCCAGGCCCACATCTACCAAGACTCCACCGCCGTTCCCATACAGCTGCCAGCCCAACCAGCTGGGCAGGCACCTGCGTGGCGACGCGCGGCCTCCAGGTCAACTCAGCAAGAACCTACGTGGAGGCATGCAGATCTTCGTGAAGACTCTGCCACCATGCTAGACCAGCAGCCAACCAACGTGGCACTACAACACCTCATCGGCTCGGACGCGCATCGAAGCCAGTCGAGGCGGCGATAGCTGGGACGAGCTTCGTTGTTGTCCCCAATAAAGCAACGGGACACCTAAGGAGCACATTTAATGCATCTTGTCCCGTAATGACAGGCGATAAGCTCACTGTATACCTTTCCACCTCCTGTGTGCCACTGTGGCGACCCCTTTTGGCTATAAAAGGAGGCCCGAGGCGTACTGGAGGAGGATTCAGATCTTTTGGACTACTCACACGCCGTAGCTAGTTCAAGAACTCAAGAACACTCAAATACACACCAAAGCAGGACTAGGGTATTATGCATCCTTGCGGCCCGAACCTGGGTAAACGATCTTTGTGCTGGCTGCCAGACCCGCTCTTTGCACAACCCCGCGCCTGCCAACCGTAGAAGGGATCCTAGTGATTCCATAGGCGTCGTTCCCACCGACAGTCCTCCATTTCCTTGTGTGTGTCTGTGGGGGGGGGGGGGGTTGGACAAGGGGAGGGATTCCAACTCCCTCTCCCTAGGCCGGCGCCCCATGGGGGACTTTCCTCCCTTGGCGGATGCCCTCTCCTCCTCCTCCAACCTATATATACTAAGGGATTTTGCTCTATTGGATACACAAGTTTTGAGGCCTCCTCTAGTTGATCTAGTTCTAGTTCTAGTTGGTCCTAGTTGACTAATTAGAGCTAGCTCTAGCCACCTCTAATCCTCATAATTAGAAGCCCCGTGTGGTTCTAGTCTCCTCCCTCTAATTCTGCGGTGATGATTAGCTCTAGACGGCGAAGTGCTGCCGGATCGTGAAGACCATATGCTTGCAACCAAGTCGAGAGGTCGTGCTTTCGGTCTTCGATCTGAGGGATCGTTCGAGGGCGGTTCACAGGATTGTCATTGATGTTCGAGGGACTCCAAGTATGATCTACACTTACTCAGCTACTTCCGTTGCACTCCAGTGTTGGTATCAATCATTGATCCAAACCCTATATGCATCTTCATATTGTTCCTGGGTATTCGTAGGGTGATTCTTTTGTTTTCTACTATGTTCACCAACAACTTTCATGCGGGCTTTGCATAATGTGTTGACGCGCAAGCTGATTTGTGGCCACCCAAATTCTGTCTTTGTACTAGAGCACCCCGTGCAAAAGACAAGACCCTTGTTTGTTAGCCAGTCACCACTTGCCTGAGGATCATCTGTGTATCCTTCCACCAAGTGCTCTGACCAAGTAGGAATTGAGGTGGAGATCGCCAGCACAAAAGGTCCGTGTGTTCAGTGTGAGAGGGCATCAGCAACGACATTTGAAACCCCTCTTATGTATTAGATTGTATAGTCGAGGCCTATCAATTTGACAAACGCCTTGTGTTGAATCCTCGAGCTGACTCACTGTTATGTCAGATGACGCAGTGCTTGCTGATCTGTGTGAACTAGAAAGTGACTATTCTGTAAATACATACACCACTTCTCCACTGCCATGAGGATAGCCAAACACTTTTTCTCATATATGCTAAGAGCTCGATTTTTAGGGCATAACGCTTTGCTCAGGCAGGCCATGGGATGTCCTTGTTGCATAAGAAGGGCTCCCACTTCCTCCTTGCACGCATTTGTTTCGAGGATGAATTGCTGAGAGAAATCCGACACGACCAACACATGTGCGCTGATCATTGCTTCCTTGAGCAATCTGATGGTTGCATCTGCATGTGGAGTCTAGTGGAATAGGGTACCTTTCTTAAGCAACTCAGTCAAGGGTCGGGTGATGATGCTGTAGTGCTTGATAAATTTCTAATAGTACCTTGTTAATCCTAGAAAACCAGGAAGATTTGAAGTTCACTGGAACTGGCTAGTCTTGCACCGCGGCGATCTTGGGTGGATCTGTAGCTACTCCATCTGTGCCCACAACATGGCCCATGTACTGCAGTTGCTGTTGCACAAACACAGATTTTAATCGTTTGACCACAAACTGGTTATCTTGTAAGATCTGAAACACCTCTCTCAACTATTGCACTGTTGTTTTAGAGTTGAGCTATACACCAATATGTCGTTTGATACATCTCCAACGTATCTATAATTTTTGCTTGTTCCATGCTGTTATATTATCAATCTTGGATGTTTTATAATCATTTTATATCATTTTTTGGTACTAACCTATTGACATAGTGCCAAGTGTCAGTTGCTATTTTTTGCATGTTTTTTACATTGCAGGAAATCAATATCAGACAGAGTCCAAATGTAACGAAACTTTACGGAGATTTTTTGGACCAGAAGGAATGTAATAGGCCCTGACTGCGCCTGGGGGTGCCTCGAGGAGGGCACAACCCACCAGGGCACGCCCTGGTGGGTTGTGCCCACCTCGGGTACCCCCCGGACCGCCTCTTTGCTCTATAAATACCCCAATATTCCAGAAACCCTAAAGGCATCGACGAAATATTCATCTAGCCGCCATAGAGTCCAGAACCACCAGATCCAATCTAGACACCATCTCGGATGGTGTTCACCACCTCCATTGGTGCCTCTCCGATGATGCGTGAGTAGTTCTTTATAGACCTTCGGGTCCGTAGTTAGTAGCTAGATGGCTTCATCTCTCTCTCTCTCTCTCTCTCTCTCTCTCTCTCTCTCTCTCTGAATTCTCAATATAATGGTTTCTTGGAGATCCATATGATGTAACTCTTTTGCAGTGTGTTTGTTGGGATCAATGAACTTTGAGTTTATGATCAAATCTATCTTTTTATATCCATGAAAGTATTTGAGTTTCTTTGATCTCTTTTATGCATGATCTCTTATAGCCTCGTATGTCTTCTCCAATATTTGGGTTTTGTTTGGCCAACTTGATCTATTTATCTTGCAATGGGAAGAGGTGCTTTGTAGTGGGTTCAATCTTACGGTGCTTGATCTCAGTGACAGAAAGGGAACCGACACGTATGTATTGTTGCTACTATGGGTAAAACAATGGGGTCTATCTCTACATAGATAGATCTTGTCTACATCATGTCATCGTTCTTATTGCATTACTCTGTTTCTCCATGAACTTAATACACTAGATGCATGCTGGATAGCGGTCGATTGGAGTAATAGTAGTAGATGCAGGCAGGAGTCGGTCTACTAATCTTGGACGTGATGCCTATATAATGATCATTGATTGGATATTTTCATAAGTATTCGAAGTTCTATTAATTGCCCAACAGTAATTTGTTCACCCACCGCTTGCTATTCTTCTCGAGAGAAGCCTCTAGTGAAACCTACGGCCCCCGGGTCTCTTTCTCATATATTTGCCTTTGCGATCTACTTTTTCCTTGCATTTATTTTCAGATCTATTAAACCAAAAATACAAAAATACTTTGCTGCAATTTATTCTTATTTATTTTATTTGGCGTTCTATCTATTAATTTTGTCGGGGGTTGGATGCGACATATGCCAAAGGATGGCTTATCATGGTGGGGGCGAGTAGAACGTCGCCGGTGCCTGGAAGCGGGATGAGGCGTAGACATGCACGCCGACGGATCTTACCCATCTTCGGGGCTCTCCGAGGAGATAACACCCCTACTGCTACTCTGCGGGGTCTCCGCATGCTCACTATGGTAATGATGTGTACAGAATTGCTCCTTGAGCTGTGTTCTAGAGGTAGGAGAAGGCTAGGCCTGCTCCTCCCTTCTGTGCTTCTGGTCTGGGGTCTAGAGGTCCGAACCCTTTGCATGGGTGTCCCGGGGGTTTATATAGGCCTACCCCCCGGGGGTACAACGGCAATCTGACTGGGCGCGGGTCCCAGCCGTCTGTCTCTCAAGTGGACGTCCTCTCCGCCGACTCCTGGGGCCCGCCGCTGGTGGGCCCCGCCGATTGACATGGTCACTGTAGCCGCGCCCCTGATGACGTTGCCTTGGTCATGGGGTCGTGGCAACAGTGCCGCCGTCCGGCGGGCGATCACTGTGGCCACTCCCTGTCTTATCTGGTTAATGGCATGCGGGACCCGTGGGAGGGATGTGCCGACTCTCGGAGGCAGACTCCCACGAGGTCCGTCTTCGGGCGCTCTCGCCGTCTTTCGTCTCTCCCGCTGACTAGCGGGGCCCGCCGTCTCTAGGCCGTACTGGCGGGCCAACGTGGGAACAGGGTTCCGCCGCTGGGGCAGACGTCAGGGCCAGTATGGCCACAGTGTCGCGCCGGACAGAGATCTCCTCCAGTACGTCGCACTGTAGCCATACCTGCCCTCGGTAATCAGGGTAGGGGAGGGCCGTACTCCGTCCATCCCCGGTCTCATCCTTCTTCCAGAAGGCAGTAGGTGGTGAAGTCGCGGGCCGACTCCCCGTAGTCGGCCTTCCTGGAGTCGCCAACTGGGAGTCGGCTTGCGTCGTAGCCGTCTCCGGATTCGGCCGTGAATGGGTAGTCGGCGATGCCATAGCCGACTCCCAGAGTCGGCCCTTCGTCTTGGAGTCTTTTGAGGGGCGAAGCCGGCCCCGATGTCTCGGAAGGTTCTGGGTCCCGGGTTAGCCTACCCGCGGCCCAATACTCCGACAAATTTACTACAAATTTATCTCACGTCCGTTTGCCTACCTTGAGGCGCTGTGCCCCGGAAGGGATTGACAACCCCTTTAACACGTCTGGCTGCGAGGATTTGTTATCTGTGTGCAGGGGCTATTTATGTTGTGTTGCTTGGTTCTCCTACTAGTTCGATAACCTTGGTTTCATATCAGAGGGAAATACCTACCGCCGCTGTGCTACATCATCCCTTCCTCTTTGGGGAAATACCGACGTAGCTTCAAGCGACATCAAAAGGAATTTCTGGCTCCGTTGCCGGGGAGGATCTTCAACATATACCAGGTTCCTTATCACAAATATCATATCCTTGCAATTTACATTATTTGCCATTTGCCTTCGTTTTCCTCTCCCCCACTTCACAAAAATTTGCCGTTTTATTCGCCTCTCTTTTTCGTTCGCCGTTTTCTTGCCGGATCTGTTTTGAGTGCAATCTTGTTGTGTAGTCATCATGACTCAAGAGAACACAAAGTTGTGTGATTTCTCAAATACCAACAACAATGATTTTATTGGCACTCCGATTGCTCCTCCCGCCACTAGTGTGGAGTCTTGGTATATTAATATTGCTTTGCTGGATCTTGTTATGAAAGGTCAATTTTTCGATACTCCTAATGAGGATGCCACGTCCCATCTTAATACCTTTGTGGAATTAAGCGATATGCAAAAGAAAAAAGATGTGGACAATGATGTGGTGAAGATGAAATTATTTCCGTTTTCTTTGCATGATTCTGCAAAAATTTGGTTCTCTTCTTTGCCTAGCAATAGTATTGATTCTTGGAATAAGTGGAAAGATGCTTTCATCACTAAGTATTTTCCTCCCGCAAAAATTATTTCCCTTAGAACCCAAATCATGAATTTTAAGCAACTTGAAAATGAGCATGTTGCACAATCTTGGGAAAGGATGAAAATGATGCTAAGGAATTTCCCAACTCATGGGTTAAATCTTTGGACGATCATACAAAAAAAATTATGCGGGATTGAATTTTGTTTCTCGTAATCATTTAGATTCCGCCGCGGGTGGTACTTTTATGGAAATTACTTTGGGTGAAGCCACCAAATTTCTTTATAATATTATGGCAAATTATTCACAATGGCATCCCGAAAGAGCTCCTACTAGTAAAAAAGTTAATTCGGTTGAATAAATTTCTTCTTTGAGTGAAAAAGTTGATGCTCTTATGAAATTGGTGAAGGAAATATGCCCTAGAGGCAATAATAAAGTTATTATTTATTTCCTCATATATCATGATAAATGTTTATTATTCATGCTAGAATTGTATTAACCAGAAACATAATACATGTGTGAATATATAAACAAACAGAGTGTCACTAGTATGCCTCTACTTGACTAGCTCGATAATCAAAGATGGTTATGTTTCCTAACCATGGACAAAGAGTTGTCATTTGATTAACGAGATCACATCATTAGTTGAATGATCTGATTGACATGACCCATTCCATTAGCTTAGCACCCGATTGTTTAGTATGTTGCTATTGTTTTCACTTATACATGTTCCTATGACTATGAGATTATGCAACTCCCGTTTACCGGAGGAACACTTTGTGTGCTACCAAACGTCACAACGTAACTAGGTGATTATAAAGGTGCTCTACAGGTGTCTCCGAAGGTACTTGTTGGGTTGGCGTATTTCGAGATTAGGATTTGTCACTCCGAATATCGGAGAGGTATCTTGGGCCCTCTCGGTAATGCACATCACATAAGCCTTGCAAGCATTGCAACTAATAAGTTAATTGCGGGATGATGTATTACAAAACGAGTAAAGAGACTTGCCGGTAACGAGATTTAACTAGGTATTGAGATACCGACGATCGAATCTCGGGCAAGTAACATACCGATGACAAAGGGAACAACGTATACTGGTATGTGGTCTGACCGATAAAGATCTTCGTAGAATATGTAGGAACCAATATGGGCATCCAGGTCACCCTATTGGTTATTGACCAGAGACATGTCTCGGTCATGTCTACATTGTTCTCGAACCGTAGGGTCCGCACGCTTAACGTTACGATGCCAGTTATTATGAGTTTATGCATTTTGATGTACCGAAGGTTGTTGGGAGTCCCGGATGTGATCACGGACATGACGAGGAGTCTCGAAATGGTCGAGACATAAAGATCGATATATCGGAAGCCTATGTTTGGACATCGGAATTGTTCCGGGTGAAATCGGCATTTTACCAGAGTACCGGGGGGTTACCGGAACCCTCCCGGGGGTTAATGGGCCTACATGGGCCATAAGGGAGAAGAGGAGGGCCGGCCAGGGCAGGCCGCACACCCCCTCCCCCCCTAGTCCGAATAGGATAAGGAAGGGGGGGCGGCGCCCCCTTTCCTCTTCTCCTTCCCCCTTTCCTTCTCCAACAAGGCAAGAGAGGGGGAGTCCTACTCCCGGTGGGAGTAGGACTCCTCCAGGCGCACCCCTTGGTGCCGGCCGCACCTCCCCCTCCCTCCTTTATATACGGGGGCAGGGGGCACCCTAGAACACACAAGTTGATCTTCGTGATCGTTCCTTAGCCGTGTGCGGTGCCCCCCTCCACCATATTCCACCTCGGTCATATCGTTGCGGTGCTTAGGCGAAGCCCTGCGTCGGTAGAACATCATCATCGTCACCACGCCGTCGTGCTGACGGAACTCTTCCCCGAAGCTTTGCTGGATCGGAGCCCGGGGAGCGTCATCGAGCTGAACGTGTGCTAAGAACTCGGAGGTGCCGGAGTAACGGTGCTTGGATCGGTTGGACCGGGAAGACGTACGACTACTTCCTCTATGTTGCGTCAACGCTTCCGCTTCGGTCTACGAGGGTACGTAGACAACACTCTCCCCTCTCGTTGCTATACATCACCATGATCTTGCGTGTGCGTAGGATTTTTTTTGAAATTACTACGTTACCCAACAGTGGTATCAGAGCCTAGGTTTTTATTGCTTGATGTTATATGCACGAGTAGAACACAAGTGAGTTGTGGGCGATATAAGTCATACTGCCTACCAGCATGTCATACTTTGGTTCGGCGGTATTGTTGGATGAAGCGGCCCGGACCGACATTACGCGTACGCTTAAGCGAGACTGGTTCTACCGCCGTGCTTTGCACACAGGTGGCTGGCGGGTGTCAGTTTCTCCAACTTTAGTTGAATCGAGTGTGGCTACGCCCGGTCCTTGCGAAGGTTAAAACGGCATCAACTTGACAAACTATCGTTGTGGTTTTGATGCGTAGGTGAGATTGGTTCTTGCTTAAGCCCGTAGCAGCCACGCAAAACTTGCAACAAACAAAGTAGAGGACGCCTAACTTGTTTTTGCAGGGCATGTTGTGATGTGATATGGTCAAGACATGATGCTAAATTTTATTGTATGAGATGATCATGTTTTTTAACCGAGTTATCGGCAACTGGCAGGAGCCATATGGTTGTCGCTTTATTGTATGCAATGCAATCGCCCTGTAATGCTTTACTTTATCATTAAGCGGTAGCGATAGTCGTAGAAGCATAAGATTGGCGAGATGACAATGATGCTACGATGGAGATCAAGGTGTCGCGCTGGTGATGATGGTGATCATGACGGTGCTTCGGAGATGGAGATCACAAGCACAAGATGATGATGGCCATATCATATCACTTATATTGATTGCATGTGATGTTTATCTTTTTATGCATCTTATCTTGCTTTGATTGACGGTAGCATTATAAGATGATCTCTCACTAATTATCAAGAAGTGTTCTCCCTGAGTATGCACCGTTGCCAAAGTTCGTCGTGCCCAGACACCACGTGATGATCGGGTGTGATAAGCTCTACGTCCATCTACAACGGGTGCAAGCCAGTTTTGCGCACTCAGAATACTCGGGTTATACTTGACGAGCCTAGCATATGCAGACATGGCCTCGGAACACGGAGACCGAAAGGTCGAGCATGAATCATATAGTAGATATGGTCAACATAATGATGTTCACCATTGAAGACTAATCCATTTCACGTGATGATCGGTTATGGTTTAGTTGTTTTGGATCACGTGATCACTTAGAAGATTAGAGGGATGTATATCTAAGTGGGAGTTCTTAAGTAATATGATTAATTGAACTTAAATTTATCATGAACTTAGTCCCTGATAGTATCTTGCTTGTTTATGTTGATTGTAGATAGATGGCCCGTGCTGTTGTTCTGTTGAATTTTAATGTGTTCCTTGAGAAAGCAAAGTTGAAAGATGATGGTAGCAATTACACGGACTGGGTCCGTAACTTGAGGATTATCCTCATTGCTGCACAGAAGAATTACGTCCTGGAAGCACCGCTGGGTGCCAGGCCTGCTGCAGGAGCAACACCAGATGTTATGAACGTCTGGTAGAGCAAAGCTAATGACTACTCGATAGTTCAGTGTGCCATGCTTTACGGCTTAGAACCGGGACTTCAACGACGTTTTGAACGTCATGGGGCATATGAGATGTTCCAGGAGTTGAAGTTAATATTCCAACAGAATGCCCGGATTGAGAGATATGAAGTCTCCAATAAGTTCTATAGCTGCAAGATGGAGGAGAATAGTTCTGTCAGTGAGCATATACTCAAGATGTCTGGGTATTGTAATCACTTGATCCAACTGGGAGTTAATCTTCCGGATGATTGCGTCATTGACAGAATTCTCCAATCACTTCCACCAAGCTACAAGGGCTTCGTGATGAACTATAATATGCAAGGGATGGATAAGACAATTCCCGAGCTCTTCGCAATGCTAAAGGCTGCGGAGGTAGAAATCAAGAAGGAGCATCAAGTGTTGATGGTCAACAAGACCACTAGTTTCAAGAAAAAGGGCAATGGGAAAAAGAAGGGGAACTTCAAGAAGAACAGCAAGCAAGTTGCTGCTCAGGAGAAGAAACCCAAGTCTGGACCAAAGCCTAAAACTGAGTGCTTCTACTGCAAGCAGACTGGTCACTGGAAGCGGAACTGCCCCAAGTATTTGGCGGATAAGAAGGATGGCAAGGTGAACAAAGGTATATGTGATATACATGTTATTGATGTGTACCTTACTAGAGCTCGCAGTAGCACCTGGGTATTTGATACTGGTTCTGTTGCTAATATTTGCAACTCAAAACAGGGACTACGGATTAAGCGAACACTGGCAAAGGACGAGGTGACGATGCACATGGGAAATGGTTCCAAAGTCGATGTGATCGTGGTCGGCACGCTACCTCTACATCTACCTTTGGGATTAGTATTAGACCTAAATAATTGTTATTTGGTGCCAGAGTTGAGCATGAACATTATTTCTGGATCTTGTTTGATGCGAGATGGTTATTCATTTAAATCAGAGAATAATGGTTGTTCTAGTTATATGAGTAATATCTTTTATGGTCATGCACCCATGAAGAGTGGTCTATTTTTGATGAATCTCGATAGTAGTGATACACATATTCATAATGTTGAAGCCAAAAGACGCAGAGTTGATAATGATAGTGCAACTTATTTGTGGCACTGCCGTTTAGGTCATATCGGTGTAAAGCGCATGAAGAAACTCCATACTGATGGACTTTTGGAATCACTTGATTATGAATCACTTGGTACTTGCGAACCGTGCCTCATGGGCAAGATGACTAAAACGCCGTTCTTCGGTACTATGGAGAGAGCAACATATTTGTTGGAAATCATACATATAGATGTATGTGGTCCGATGAATGTTGAGGCTCGTGGCGGATATCGTTATTTCCTCACCTTCACAGATAATTAAAGCAGATATGGGTATATCTACTTAATGAAGCATAAGTCTGAAACATTTGAAAAGTTCAAAGAATTTCAGAGTGAAGTTGAAAATCATCATAACAAGAAAATAAAGTTTCTACGATCTGATCGTGGAGGAGAATATTTGAGTTACGAGTTTGGTCTACATTTGAAACAATGCGGAGTAGTTTCAGCTCACCCCACCCGGTACACCACAACGTAATGGTGTGTCCGAACGTCGTAATCGTACTTTACTTGATATGGTGCGATCTATGATGTCTCTTACAGATTTACCGCTATCGTTTTGGGGTTATGCTTTAGAGACGGCCGCATTCACGTTAAATAGGGCACCATCAAAATCCGTTGAGACGACGCCTTATGAACTGTGGTTTGGTAAGAAACCAAAGTTGTCGTTTCTTAAAGTTTGGGCCTGCGATGCTTATGTGAAAAAGCTTCAACCTAATAAGCTCGAACCCAAATCGGAGAAATGTGTCTTCATAGGATACCCAAAGGAAACTGTTGGGTACACCTTCTATCACAGATTCGAAGGCAAGATATTCGTTGCTAAAAATGGGTCCTTTCTAGAGAAGGAGTTTCTCTTGAAAGAAGTGAGTGGGAGGAAAGTAGAGCTTGATGAGGTAACTGTACCTGCTCCCTTATTGGGAAATAGTACATCACAGGAACCGGTTTCTGTGACGTCTAAACCAATTAGTGAGGAAATTAATGATGATGATCATGGAACTTCAGATCAAGTTACTACCGAACCTCGTAGATCAACCAGAGTAAGATCCGCACCAGAGTGGTATGGCAATCCTGTTCTGGAAGTCATGCTATTAGATCATGATGAACCTACGAACTATGAAGAAGCGATGGTGAGCCCAGATTCCGTGAAATGGCTTGAAGCCATGAAATCTGAGATGGGATCCATGTATGAGAACAAAGTATGGACTTTGGTTGACTTGCTCGATGGTCGGCAAGCAATTGAGAATAAATGGATCTTCAAGAAGAAGACTGACGCTGACGGTAATGTTACTGTCTACAAAGCTCGACTTGTCGCAAAAGGTTTTCGACAAGTTCAAGGGATTGACTACGATGAGACCTTCTCACCCATAGCGATGCTTAAGTCTGTCCGAATCATGTTAGCAATTGCCGCATTTTATGATTATGAAATTTGGCAGATGGATGTAAAAACTGCATTCCTGAATGGATTTCTGGAAGAAGAGTTGTGTATGATGCAACCAGAAGGTTTTATCGATCCAAAGGGAGCTAACAAAGTGTGCAAGCTCCAGCGATCCATTTATGGACTGGTGCAAGCCTCTCGGAGTTGGAATAAACGCTTTGATAGTGTGATCAAAGCATTTGGGTTTGTACAGACTTTTGGAGAAGCCTGTATTTACAAGAAAGTGAGTGGGAGCTCTTTAGCATTTCTCATATTATATGTGGATGACATATTACTAATCGGAAATGATATAGAATTTCTAGAAGGCATAAAGGGATACTTGAATAAGAGTTTTTCAATGAAAGACCTCGGTGAAGCTGCTTACATATTAGGCATTAAGATCTATAGAGATAGATCAAGAAGCTTAATTGGACTTTCACAAAGCACATACCGTGACAATGTTTTGAAGAAATTCAAAATGGATCAAGCAAAGAAAGGGTTCTTGCCTGTGTTACAAGGTATGAAGTTGAGTAAGAGTCAATGCCCGACCACTGCAGAAGATAGAGAGAAAATGAAAGATGTTCCCTATGCTTCAGCCATAGGCTCTATCATGTATGCAATGTTGTGTACCAGACCTGATGTGTGCCTTGCTATAAGTTTAGCAGGGAGGTACCAAAGTAATCCAGGAGTGGATCACTGGACAGCGGTCAAGAACATCCTAAAGTACCTGAAAAGGACTAAGGATATGTTTCTCGTATATGGAGGTGACAAAGAGCTCATCGTAAATGGTTACATTGATGCAAGCTTTGACACTGATCCGGACGATTCTAAATCGCAAACCGAATACGTGTTTACATTAAACGGTGGAGCTGTCAGTTGGTGCAGTTCTAAACAAAGCGTCGTGGCGGGATCTACATGTGAAGCGGAGTACATAGCTGCTTCGGAAGCAGCAAACGAAGGAGTCTGGATGAAGGAGTTCATATCCGATCTAGGTGTCATATCTAGTGCATCGGGTCCAATGAAAATCTTTTGTGACAATACTGGTGCAATTGCCTTGGCAAAGGAATCCAGATTTCACAAGTGAACCAAGCACATCAAGAGACGCTTCAATTCCATCCTGGATCTAGTCCAGGTGGGAGACATAGAGATTTGCAAGATACATACGGATCTGAATGTAGCAGACCCGTTGACTAAGCCTCTTCCACGAGCAAAACATGATCAGCACCAAGGCTCCATAGGTGTTAGAATCATTACTATGTAATCTAGATTATTGACTCTAGTGCAAGTGGGAGACTAAAGGAAATATGCCCTAGAGGCAATAATAAAGTTATTATTTATTTCCTCATATATCATGATAAATGTTTATTATTCATGCTAGAATTGTAGTAACCGCAAACATAATACATGTGTGAATATATAAACAAACAGAGTGTCACTAGTATGCCTCTACTTGACTAGCTCGTTAATCAAAGATGGTTATGTTTCCTAACCATGGACAAAGAGTTGTCATTTGATTAACGAGGTCACATCATTAGTTGAATGATCTGATTGACATGACCCATTCCATTAGCTTAGCACCCGATCGTTTAGTATGTTGCTATTGCTTTCTTCATGACTTATACATGTTCCTATGACTATGAGATTATGCAACTCCCGTTTACCGGAGGAACACTTTGTGTGCTACCAAACGTCACAACGTAACTGGGTGATTATAAAGGTGCTCTACAGGTGTCTCCGAAGGTACTTGTTGGGTTGGCGTATTTCGAGATTAGGATTTGTCATTCCGTATATCGGAGAGGTATCTTTGGGCCTTCTCGGTAATGCACATCACATAAGCCTTGCAAGCATTGCAACTAATAAGTTAGTTGCGGGATGATGTATTACGGAACGAGTAAAGAGACTTGCCGGTAACGAGATTGAACTAGGTATTGAGATACAGATGATCGAATCTCGGGCAAGTAACATACCGATGACAAAGGGAACAACGTATACTGTTATGCGGTCTGACCGATAAAGATCTTCGTAGAATATGTAGGAACCAATATGGGCATCCAGGTCCCACTATTGGTTATTGACCAGAGACGTGTCTCGGTCATGTCTACATTGTTCTCGAACCGTAGGGTCCGCACGCTTAACGTTACGATGAAAGTTATTATGAGTTTATGCATTTTGATATACCGAAGGTTGTTCGGAGTCCCGGATGTGATCACGGACATGACGAGGAGTCTCGAAATGGTCGAGACATAAAGATCGATATATTGGAAGCCTATATTTGGACATCGGAATTGTTCCGGGTGAAATCGGCATTTTACCGGAGTACCGGGGGGTTACCGGAACCCCCCCGGGGGTTAATGGGCCTACATGGGCCATAAGGGAGAAGAGGAGGGCCGACCAGGGCAGGCCGCGCGCCCCCTCCCCCCTAGTCCGAATAGGACAAGGAAGGGGGGGGGGGCGGCGCCCCCCTTTCCTCTTCTCCTTCCCCCTTTCCTTCTCCAACAAGGCAAGAGAGAGGGGGAGTCCTACTCCCGGTGGGAGTAGGACTCCTCCAGGCGCACCCCTTGGGGCTGGCCGCACCTCCCCCTCTCACCTTTAAATACGGGGGAAGGGGGGCACCCTAGAACACACAAGTTGATCTTGGTGATCGTTCCTTAGCCGTGTGCGGTGCCCCCCTCCACCATATTCCACCTCGGTCATATCGTTGCGGTGCTTAGGCGAAGCCCTGCGTCGGTAGAACATCATCATCATCACCACGCCGTCGTGCTGACGGAACTCTTCCCCGAAGCTTTGCTGGATCGGAGCCCGGGGAGCGTCATCGAGCTGAACGTGTGCTAAGAACTCGGAGGTGCCGGAGTAACGGTGCTTGGATCGGTTGGACCGGGAAGACGTACGACTACTTCCTCTACGTTGCGTCAACGCTTCCGCTTCGGTCTACGAGGGTACGTAGACAACACTCTCCCCTCTCGTTGATATACATCACCATGATCTTGCGTGTGCGTAGGAATTTTTTTGAAATTACTACGTTACCCAACAGTTGCTAGTAAAAGTGCTCCTATTGATTTTCATGATATGCCTTTGTCTACTTTGATTGAGCAAAATATTGATGCCATAGATGTGAATTTTATCTCTCGAAATAATTTTAATAACAATGCTTATAGAGGTAATTTTAATCCTAGGCCTTTTCCTAGTTATTCCTCTAATATATGGTAATTCCTATGTAAGTCAATCTTATAATAATAATAGGAACACCTCTGATCTTGAGAACAATATTAAAGAATGTACCAACATGCAAACAATTTTCAACACTTCATAGAAGAAAAGTTGAGTAAGATTGATGATTTGTCTAGAAGTGTTGATAGAATTTCTCATGATGTGGAAAATCTCAAGATGAAATTTTTTGTGCCTAAAGTAGATGAATCAATTAAAGCTCTTTATGTTTCTATGGATGAAAGTAAGAAAAGAACCACTATGCTTAGAGCTAAAAGAGAATTTTTAGAAAAAGCGTTTTCTAGTGATTTCTTTCGCAAAAGTGATAAAGATCTTAAAATGATTGGTGTTTCTTCTATTGATTCCTTGTTTAGTAAAGTTAAGATTGCTGAAAAAGGGACTGGAGAAGAGTCAACTTTAGGTAGAAGGCATCCCAATATTTCAGAGGGTGAAAATCTTGTTGAGAAAATTGATGAAAGTGGGTTTGAAGAGGTCAAAACTTTAACTAGTGATGTGCCCACTCTTTTGGATTACAAAGACTTTAATTATGATAGTTGCTCTTTGATTGATTGTATTTCTTTGTTGCAATCCATGGTAAATTCACCCCATGCTTATGAACAAAATAAAGCTTTTACTAAACATATTGTTGATGCTATGATGAAAGCTTTTGAAGAAAATCGGAATTGGAAATTTCAATCCCTAGAAAATTGCATGATGAGTGGGAACCTACTACCAAAGTCAAGATTAAAAATTATGAATGTTTTGCTTTGTGTGACTTGGGTGCTAGTGTTTCTACAATTCCGAAATCTTTATGTGATGTGCTTGGTTTTACCGATCTTGAAGATTGTTCTTGAAATTTGCACTTGGCGGATTCTACTATTAAAAAGCCTATGGGAAGAATTAATGATGTTCTTATTGTTGCAAATAGGAATTATGTGCCCATAGATTTTATTGTTCTTGATATTGATTGCAATCCGTCTTGTCCAATTATTCTTGGTAGACCGTTTTTACGCACTATCGGTGCCGTGATTGATATGAAAGAAGGCAATATTAAGTTCGAATTTCCTTTGAGGAAGGGTATGGAACACTGACCTAGAACAAGAATTAGGCCACCATATGAACAATCATGAGGCATCTTATGGATCTCGAATCAAAGATGACAAAACTTAGATCCTTGCTTTATGCCTAGCTAAGGGCGTAAAACTATAGCGCTTGTTGGGAGGCAACCTAATGAATAAAATTTATTTTTGCTTTTTGCTTTCTGTTCTTGAGTGTTTGCACAATTATTCTACTGTTATGATTGTGTTTTTCGTGTTTTAATTAGTGTTTGTGCTAAGTAAAGCCTTTAGGATCTTCTTGGATGATAGTTGTTTGATCTTGCTAAAAAACAGAAACTTTTGCGCTCACGAAAACAATTCTCATTTTTTACCAAAGGTGAGAAAATGCCAATTATTTTTGCAGAAGATTATTATAATAATTTCTCAGGTCTTCCTAATTTTTCAGAATTTTTGGAGTTCGAGAAGTTTTCAAAGTAGTCAGATTGCTACGGATTGTTCTGTTTTGACAGGGTGCCCCCCTGCCCCCGTATATAAAGGAGCACGGGGGGAGGTGCGGCCGGCCAGGAGGGGGCGCGCCAGGAGGAGTCCTACTCCCACCGGGAGTAGGACTCCCTCCCTTTTCCTTGTTGGATTAGGAGTGGAGGGGGAAAGAGGAGGGAGAGAGGAAGGAAAGGGGGGCGCCGCCCCCCTCTCCTTGTCCTATTCGGACTAGGGGGGAGGGGCGCGTGGCCCTGCCCTAGCCGCCTCTTCTCTTCTCCACAAAGGCCCACTATGGCCCATTAAGCCCCCGGGGGGTTCCGGTAACCCCTCGGTACTCTGTTCAAATCCCGATTTCACCCGGAACACTTTCGATATCCAAATATAGGCTTCCAATATATCAATATTCATGTCTCGACCATTTCGAGACTCCTCGTCATGTCCGTGATCACATCCTGGACTCCGAACAACCTTCGGTACATCAAAACTCATAAACTCATAATATAACCGTCATCGAAACTTTAAGCGTGCGGACCCTACGGGTTCGAGAACTATGTAGACATGACCGAGACACGTCTCCGGTCGATAACCAATAGCAGAACCTGGATGCTCATATTGGCTCCCACGTATTCTACCAAGAACTTTATCGGTCAGACCGCGTAACAACATACGATGTTCCCTTTGTCATCGGTATGTTACTTGCCCGAGATTCAACCGTCGGTATCTCAATACCTAGTTCAATCTCGTTACCGGCAAGACTCTTTACTCGTTCTGTAATACATCATCCCGCAACTAACTCATTAGTTGCAATGCTTGCAAGGCTTAAGTGATGTGCATTACCGAGAGGGCCCAGAGATACCTCTCCGACAATCGGAGTGACAAATCCTAATATCGAAATACGCCAACCCAACAAGTACCTTCGGAGACACCTGTAGAGCACCTTTATAATCACCCAGTTACGTTGTGACGTTTGGTAGCACACAAAGCGTTCCTCTGGTAAACGGGAGTTGCATAATCTCATAGTCATAGGAACATGTATAAGTTATGAAGAAAGCAATAACAACATACTAAACGATCGAGTGCTAAGCTAACGGAATGGGTCAAGTCAATCACATCATTCTCCTAATGATGCGATCCCGTTAATCAAATGAAAACTCATGTCAATGGCTAGGAAACATAACCATCTTTGATCAACGAGCTAGTCAAGTAGAGGCATACTAGTGACACTCTGTTTGTCTATGTATTCACACAAGTATTATGTTTCCGGTTAATACAATTCTAGCATGAATAATAAACATTTATCATGATATAAGGACATAAATAATAACTTTATTATTGCCTCTAGGGCATATTTCCTTCACTCTCCCACTTGCACTAGAGTCAATAATCTAGATTACACAGTAATGATTCTAACACCCATGGAGCCTTGGTGATGATCTTGTTTTGCTCGTGGAAGAGGCTTAGTCAACGGGTCTGCAACATTCAGATCCGTATGTATCTTGCAAATTTCTATGTCTCCCACCTGGACTACATCCCGGATGGAATTGAAGCATCTCTTGATGTGCTTGGTTCTCTTGTGAAATATGGATTCCATCGCCAAGGCAATTGCACCAGTATTGTCACAAAAGATATTCGTTGGACCCGATGCACTAGGTATGACACCTAGATTGGATATGAACTCCTTCATCCAGACTTCTTCATTTGCTGCTTCCGAAGCAGCTATGTACTCCGCTTCACACGTAGATCCCGCCACGTCGCTTTGTTTAGAACTGCACCAACTGACAGCTCCACCGTTCAATGTAAACACGTATCCGGTTTGCCATTTAGAATCGTCGGATCAGTGTCAAAGCATGCATCGACGTAACCATTTACGACTAGCTCTTTGTCACATCCATAAACGAGAAACATATCCTTAGTCCTTTTCAGGTATTTCAGGATGTTCTTGACCGCTGCCTAGTGATCCACATCTGGATTACTTTGGTACCTCCCTGCTAGACTCATAGCAAGGCACACATCAGGTCTGGTACACGGCATTGCATACATGATAGAGCCTATGGCTGAAGCATAGGGAACATCTTTCGTTTTCTCTCTATCTTTTGCAGTGGTTGGGCATTGAGTCTTACTCAACTTCACACCTTGTAACACAGGCAAGAACCCTTTCTTTGCTTGATCCATTTTGAACTTCTTCAAAACTTTTTCAAGGTATGTGCTTTGTGAAAGTCCAATTAAGCGTCTTGATCTATCTCTATAGATCTTGATGCCCAATATATAAGCAGCTTCACTGAGGTCTTTCATTGAAAAACTCTTACTCAAGTATCCCTTTATGCTATCAAGAAATTCTATATCATTTCCAATCAACAATATGTCATCCACATATAATATTAGAAATGCTACAGAGCTCCCACTCACTTTCTTGTAAATACAGGCTTCTCCAAAAGTCTGTACCAAACCAAATGCTTTGATCACACTATCAAAGCATTTATTCCAACTCCCAGAGGCTTGCACCAGTCCATAAATGGATCGCTGGAGCTTGCACACTTTGTTAGCTCCCTTTGGATCGACAAAACCTTTTGGTTGCATCATATACAACTCTTCTTTCAGAAATCCAGGAATGCAGTTTTGATATCCATTTGCCAAATTTCATAATCATAAAATGCGGCAATTGCTAACATGATTCGGACAGACTTAAGCATCGCTACGGGTGAGAAAGTCTCATCATAGTCAATCCCTTGAACTTGTCGAAAACCTTTCGCAACAAGTCGAGCTTTATAGACAGTAACATTACCATCAATGCCAGTCTTCTTCTTGAAGATCCATTTATTCTCAATGGCTTTTCGATCATTGGGCAAGTCAACCAAAGTCCACACTTTGTTCTCATACATGGATCCCATCTCAGATTTCATGGCCTCAAGCCATTTTGCGGAATCTGAGCTCTCCGTCGCTTCTACATAGTTTGTAGGTTCGTCATGGTCTAGTAACATAACCTCCAAAACAGGATTATCGTACCACTCTGGTGCGGATCTTACTCTGGTTGACCTACGAGGTTCAGTAACAACTTGATCTGAAGTTTCATGATCATCATCATTAACTTCCTCACTAATTGCTGTAGGCGTCACAGGAACCGGTTTCTGTGATGAACTACTTTCCAATAAGGGAGCAGGTACAGTTACCTCATCAAGTTCTACTTTCCTCCCACTCACTTTTTTCGAGAGAAACTCTTTCTCTAGAAAGGATCCATTCTTAGCAACGAATGTCTTGCCTTCGGATCTGTGATAGAAGGTGTACCCAACAGTCTCCTTTGTGTATCCTATGAAGAGACATTTCTCCGATTTGGGTTCGAGCTTATCAGGTTGAAGCTTTTTCACATAAGCATCGCAGCCCCAAACTTTAAGAAACGTCAACTTTGGTTTCTTGCCAAACCACAGTTCATAAGGCGTCGTCTCAACGGATTTCGATGGTGCCCTATTTAACGTGAATGCAGCCGTCTCTAAAGCATAACCCCGAAACGATAGCGGTAAATCAGCAAGAGACATCATAGATCGCACCATATCTAGTAAAGTATGATTACGACGTTCACACACACCATTACGCTGTGGTGTTCCGGGTGGCGTGAGTTGCGAAACTATTCCGCATTGTTTCAAATGTAGACCAAACTCGTAACTCAAATATTCTCCTCCACGATCTGATCGTAGAAACTTTATTTTCTTGTTACGATGATTTTCAACTTCACTCTGAAATTCTTTGAACTTTTCAAATGTTTCAGACTTATGTTTCATTAAGTAGATATACCCATATCTGCTCAAATCATCTGTGAACGTGAGAAAATAATGATATCCGCCACGAGCCTCAATATTCATCGAACCACATACATCTATATGTATGATTTCCAATAAATCTGTTGCTCTCTCCATAGCTCCGGAGAATGGCGTTTTAGTCATCTTTCCCATGAGGCACGGTTTGCAAGTACCAAGTGATTCATAATCAAGTGGTTCCAAAAGTCCATCAGTATGGAGTTTCTTCATGCGCTTTACACCAATATGACCCAAACGGTAGTGCCACAAATAAGTTGCACTATCATTATCAACTCTGCATATTTTGGCTTCAACATTATGAATATGTGTATCACTACTATCGAGATTCATCAAAAATAGACCACTCTTCAAGGGTGCATGACCATAAAAGATATTACTCATATAAATAGAACAACCATTATTCTCTGATTTAAATGAATAACCGTCTCGCATCAAACAAGATCCAGATATAATGTTCATGCTCAACGCTGGCACCAAATAACAATTATTTAGGTCTAATACTAATCCCGAAAGTAGATGTAGAGGTAGTGTGCCGACGGCGATCACATCGACTTTGGAACCGTTTCCCACGTGCATTGTCACCTCGTCCTTGGCCAGTGTTCGCTTAATCTATAGTCCCTGTTTCGAGTTGCAAATATTAGCAACAGAACCATTATCAAATACCCAGGTGCTACTGCGAGCTCTAGTAAGGTACACATCGATAACACGTATATCACATATACCTTTGTTCACCTTGCCATCCTTCTTATCCACCAAATACTTGGGGCAGTTCCGCTTCCAGTGACCAGTCTGCTTGCAGTAGAAGCACTCAGTCTCAGGCTTAGGTCCAGACTTGGGTTTCTTCTCTTGAGCAGCAACTTGCTTGCTGTTCTTCTTGAAGTTCCCCTTCTTCTTCCCTTTGCCCTTTTTCTTGAAACTGGTGGTCTTATTGACCATCAACACTTGATGCTCCTTCTTGATTTCTACCTCCGCAGCCTTTAGCATTGCGAAGAGCTCGGGAATCGTCTTATCCATCCCTTGCATGTTATAGTTCATCACGAAGCTCTTGTAGCTTGGTGGCAGTGATTGAAGAATTCTGTCAATGACGCTATCATCCGGAAGATTAACTCCCAATTGAATCAAGTGATTGTTATACCCAGACATTTTGAGAATATGCTCACTGACAGAACTATTCTCCTCCATCTTGCAGCTGTAGAACTTATTGGAGACTTCATATCTCTCAATCCGGGCATTTGCTTGAAATATTAACTTCTACTCCTAGAACATCTCATATGCTCCATGACGTTCAAAACACCGCTGAAGTCCCGGTTCTAAGTCGTAAAGCATGGCACACTGAACTATCGTGTAGCCATCAGCTTTGCTTTGCCAGACGTTCTTAACATCGTCAGTTGCATCTGCAGCAGGCCTGGCACCCAGCGGTGCTTCCAGGACGTAATTATTCTGTGCAGCAATGAGGATAATCCTCAAGTTATGGACCCAGTCTGTGTAATTGGTACCATCATCTTTCAAGTTTGCTTTCTCAAGGAACGCATTATGGAACAACAGCACGGGCCATCTATGTACAATCAACATAGATAAGCAAGATACTATCAGGTACTAAGTTCGTGATACATTTAAGTTCAATTAATCATATTACTTAAGAACTCCCACTTAGATAGACATCCCTCTAATCCTCTAAGTGATCACGTGATCCAAATCAACTAAACCATAACCGGTCATCACGTGAAATGGAGTAGCTTTCAATGGTGAACATCATTATGTTGATCTATCTACTATATGATTCACGCTCGACCTTTCGGTCTCAGTGTTCCGAGGCCATATCTGCATATGCTAGGCTCGTCAAGTTTAACCTGAGTATTCCGCGTGTGCAAAACTGGCTTGCACCTGTTGTAGATGGACGTAGAGCTTATCACACTCGATCATCACGTGGTGTCTGGGCACGACGAACTTTGGCAACGGTGCATACTCAGGGAGAACACTTTATCTTGAAATTTAGTGAGAGATCATCTTATAATGCTACCGTGAATCAAAGCAAGATAAGATGCATAAAAGATAAACATCACATGCAATCAGTATAAGTGATATGATATCGCCATCATCATCTTGTGCGTGTGATCTCCATCTCCGAAGCACCATGATAATCACCATCGTCACCGGCGCGACACCTTGATCTCCATCGTAGCATCATTGTCGTCTCGCTAATCTTATGCTTCTATGACTATCGCTACCGCTTAGTGATAATGTAAAGCATTATAGGGCGATTGCATTGCATACAATAAAGCGACAACCATATGGCTCCTGCCAGTTGCCGATAACTCGGTTACAAAACATGATCATCTCATACAATAAAATTTAGCATCATGTCTTGACCATATCACATCACAACATGCCCTGCAAAAACAAGTTAGACGTCCTCTACTTTGTTGTTGCAAGTTTTTACGTGGCTGCTACAGGGTTAGCAAGGACCGTTCTTACCTACGCATCAAAAACCACAACGATAGTTTGTCAAGTTGATGTTGTTTTAACCTTCGCAAGGATCGGGCGTAGCCACACTCGGTTCAACTAAAGTTGGAGAAACTGACACCCACCAGCCACCTGTGTGCAAAGCACGTTGGTAGAACCAGTCTCGCGTAAGCGTACGCGTAATGTCGGTCCGGGCCGCTTCATCCAACAATACCGCCGAACCAAAGTATGACATGCTGGTAAGTAGCATGACTAATAATGCCCACAACTCACTTGTGTTCTACTCGTGCATATGACATCTACGCATAAAACCAGGCTCAGATGCCACTGTTGGGGAACGTAGTAATTTCAAAAAAATTCCTACGCACACGCAAGATCATGGTGATGCATAGCAACGAGAGGGGAGAGTGTTGTCCACGTACCCTCATAGACCGAAAGCGGAAGCGTTAGCACAACGCGGTTGATGTAGTCGTACATCTTCACGATCCGACCGATCAAGTACCGAACGCACGGCACCTCCGAGTTCAGCACACGTTCAGCTCGATGACGTCCCTCGAACTCCGATCCAGCCGAGTGTTGAGGGAGAGTTTCGTCAGCACGACGGCGTGGTGACGATGATGATGTTCTACCAACGCAGGGCTTCGCCTAAGTACCGCTATTTTATTATCGAGGTGGACTATGGTGGAGAGGGGCACCGCACACGGCTAAAAGATCAAACGATCAATTGTTGTGTCTCTAGGGTGCCCCCATGCCAACGTATATAAAGGAGCAAGGGGGGAGGTGCGGCCGGCCAGGAGGGGGCGCGCTAGGAGGAGTCCTACTCCCACCGGGAGTAGGACTCCCTCCCTTTTCCTTGTTGGATTAGGAGTGGAGGGGGAAAGAGGAGGGAGAGAGGAAGGAAAGGGGGAGGCGCTCCCCCTCTCCTTGTCCTATTCAGACTAGGGGGGAGGGGCGCGCGGCCCTGCCCTGGCCACCTCTCCTCTTCTCCACAAAGGCCCACTATGGCCCATTAAGCCCCCGGGGGGTTCCGGTAACCCCTCGGTACTCCGGTAAAATCCCGATTTCACCCGGAACACTTCCGATATCCAAATATAGGTTCCAATATATCAATCTTCATGTCTCGACCATATCGAGACTCCTCGTCATGTCCGTGATCACATCCGGGACTCCGAACAGCCTTCGGTATATCAAAATGCATAAACTCATAATAACTGTCAATTATTTTTGCAGAAGATTATTATAATAATTTCTCAGGTCTTCCTAATTTTTCAGAATTTTTGGAGTTCGAGAAGTTTTCAAAGTAGTCAGATTGCTACGGATTGTTCTGTTTTGACAGGGTGCCCCCCTGCCCCCGTATATAAAGGAGCACGGGGGGAGGTGCGGCCGGCCAGGAGGGGGCGCGCCAGGAGGAGTCCTACTCCCACCGGGAGTAGGACTCCCTCCCTTTTCCTTGTTGGATTAGGAGTGGAGGGGGAAAGAGGAGGGAGAGAGGAAGGAAAGGGGGGCGCCGCCCCCCTCTCCTTGTCCTATTCGGACTAGGGGGGAGGGGCGCGCGGCCCTGCCCTAGCCGCCTCTCCTCTTCTCCACAAAGGCCCACTATGGCCCATTAAGCCCCTGGGGGGTTCCGGTAACCCCTCGGTACTCTGTTCAAATCCCGATTTCACCCGGAACACTTTCGATATCCAAATATAGGCTTCCAATATATCAATATTCATGTCTCGACCATTTCGAGACTCCTCGTCATGTCCGTGATCACATCCTGGACTCCGAACAACCTTCGGTACATCAAAACTCATAAACTCATAATATAACCGTCATCAAAACTTTAAGCGTGCGGACCCTACGGGTTCGAGAACTATGTAGACATGACCGAGACACGTCTCCGGTCAATAACCAATAGCGGAACCTGGATGCTCAAATTGGCTCCCACATATTCTACGAAGATCTTTATCGGTCAGACCGCATAACAACATACGTTGTTCCCTTTGTCATCGGTATGTTACTTGCCCGAGATTCGATCGTCGGTATCTCTATACCTAGTTCAATCTCGTTACCGGCAAGTCTCTTTACTCGTTCTACAATACATCATCCAGCAACTAACTCATTAGTTGCAACGCTTGCAAGGCTTAAGTGATGTGCATTACCGAGAGGGCCCAAGATACCTCTCCGACAATCGGAGTGACAAATCCTAATCTTGAAATACGCCAACCCAACAAGTACCTTCGGAGACACCTGTAGAGCACCTTTATAATCACCCTGTTACGTTGTGACGTTTGGTAGCACACAAAGCGTTCCTCCGATAAACGAGAGTTGCATAATCTCATAGTCATAGGAACATGTATAAGCCATGAAGAAAGCAATAGCAACATATTGAATGATCGAGTGCTAAGCTAACGGAATGGGTCAAGTCAATCACATCATTCTCCTAATGATGTGATCCTGTTAATCAAATGACAACTCATGTCAATGGCTAGGAAACATAACCATCTTTGATCAACGAGCTAGTCAAGTAGAGGCATACTAGTGACACTCTGTTTGTCTATGTATTCACACAAGTATTAGGTTTCCGGTTAATACAATTCTAGCATGAATAATAAACATTTATCATGATATAAGGAAATAAATAATAACTTTACTATTGCCTCTAGGGCATATTTCCTTCGCGTAGATCCCAACAATGTTATCATTCTTGGATGTTTTACAATCATTTTATAGCAACTTTATAGCATTTTTTGGGACTAACCTATTGACCCAGTGCCCAGTGCCAGTTGCTGTTTTTTGCTTGCTTTTTACATTGCAGGAAATCAATATCAAACGGAGTCCAAACACCGCGAAAATTTTTGTGGTTTTTTAGGACTAGAAGACCACCAATGGGCCAGACCAGCACCTGCGGGGTGCCCCGAGGGGGGCACAACCCACCAGGGCGCTCCTGGGGGCCCGAGCGTGCCCAGGTGGGTTGTGCCAACCTCGGTGGCCTCCCGCACCCCCTCTTTACCCTATAAATTTACAAATATTCCAAAAACCCTCTAGGTTAACCTAGATCAGAAGTTCCACTGTCGCAGTCCTCTGTGGCCACCGAAAACCAATCTAGACCCTTTCCGGCACCTTGTCGCAGGGGGGAATCATCTCCAGTGGCCGTCTTCATCATCCCGATGGCCACCACGATGAGGAGGGAATAGTCCACCCTCGGGGCTGAGGGTTTGTACCAGTAGCTATGTGTTTAATCTCTCTGTCTCTCTCGTGTTCTTGAGATGTCACGATCTTGATGTATCGCGGGCTTTGTTAATATAGTCAGATCATATGGTGTTTTCCCCTCTCTATCTTGTTGTGAATTGAGTTTTCCCTTTGATATTTTGTTTTATCGGATTGAATACTCTTATGGATTTGAGAGCACTTGATATATGTCTTGCATATGAATACTCGTGGTGACAATGGGGTATCATATTGATTCACTTGATATGTGTTTTGGCACTCAACTCGCGGATTCCCGAGGTGACATTGGGGTAATCTATGCTTAGGGGTTGAGACAAGTTCTCGTCTTTTGTTTCTCTGGTAGAAATCTTGGGGCACTCTTTGAAGTTCTTTGTGTTGGATTGAGTATCATGAATAGGAATTTGCTTTGGTGTTATTTTAGTACAAACTCTTGATATATCGATCGGAAAGAATAACTACGTGTTATTTTAGTACGAACTCTTGATAGATCGATCAGAATGAATACTTGGTGTTATTTTAGTACAAACTCTTGGATAGATCGATCGGTAAGAATAGCTACAACCAATTTCTTCTGATGCTCTCCGCTAGATAGGAACTTTGGAGTGACTCATCATCGCATGTTGAGGGATGGTTATATGATCCAATTATATTAGCACTGTTGAGAGATTGCACTAGCGAAAGTACGGACCCTAGGCCTCATTTTCAAGCATTGCAATACTGTTTTTGTGCACATTAACTATTTGCTACCTTGCTGTTTTTATTTATTCAGATTATAAAAATATATTTCTACCATCAATATTTCACTTTTATCACCATCTCTTCGCCGAACTAGTGCACCTATACAATTTGCCATTGTATTGGATGTGTTGGGGACACAAGAGGTTCCTTGTATTTGGTTGCAGGGTTGTTTGAGAGACCATCTTCATCCTACAACTCCCACGGATTGATAAACCTTAGTTGATCCTTGCATGCTATGATGTTGTTCTTGCCATGTCTAGCTTCTATGCCATGTCTTCTTGATGTATGTATGCTTAGTTTATCATGCAATGCTCTGTAGTGAGTGCATCGAGCTCACGAACATGCCTACTTGTTATCTGTTTTTGACATGTCCAGTTTTCTGGTAAGTCTGAAAACTATAACGTAACTTGCTTATTTGACATGGGTGTTATTATATTTTCTGATCCCTTTTGGCTTATGGTCATTAAGGGATTTTTGTTAAGTGCTTTGAGTAGATTCATGCCTTGCCTTGTTTTGCTATATTATGGTTCTGTAGCATGTTGTTTGCTTGCTCTAAACATGTCATCCTGATGTTAATTTCTGGCATGTTGTTATTTTCACTAAGTCTGTGAACCTGTTATCTTTTGCACTTTTGCCATGCTTGTTTGAACCTGCTCTGGTGTGATTTAGCCGTAGTTCAGTGTTCATCTTTTGTCAAGCATCTTGAGTAGATTGTTGTCATATGCTTTGTTGGTACGTTTGTGTGCAGTAGGTTAATTTCTTGTTGCTTGTTAAGTAGCATCATGCTGTTAATGGCAGAATCTTGTCATTTTTGTTTTGCTTGTCATTTGCAAACCGTGCATCCGTTCCCGGTGATCTTTATATCGATTTCAACCGAAATCATCTCACCTTTCCAGTGGCATACTTGGTTTGCCAAGATTGTGCCTTGTTCTTCCTTTTCCTTCCGGAGCACGCATATGCATCGCATATCACATCTAGCATATCATGCCATGTTTTGCATCATGTTGCTTGCGCATTGCATCGTGATTGATGGTTGTCCCCTTTGCTTGTTGTTCTTGTTATGGGTAGATCCGGGAGACGAGTTCGTGAACGAGGAACCTGTTGAGAACGCTTACGAGGATCAAGCCTTCAACAACCCTGAGAACTTTGCAGGCAAGATGACCATACCCTCGAAATCACTTCTATCTTTGCTTGCTAGATGCTCGCTCTTTTGCTATGCCTATGCTGCGATACCCACCACTTGCTATATCATGCCACCTATATTGCCATGTCAGCCTCTAACCATCCATGTCCTAGCAAACCGTTGTTTGGCTATGTTACCGCTTTGCTCAGCCCCTCTTATAGCGTTGTTAGTTGCAGGTGAAGATGAAGTTTGTTCCTTGTTGGAACATGGAGATGTTGTTCCTTGTTGGAACATGTTTACTTGTTGGGATATCACAATATTGCTTATTTAATTAATGCATCTATATACTTGGGAAAGAGTGGAAGGCTCGGCCTTATGCCTGGTGTTTTGTTGCACTCTCGCCACCCTAGTTTCCGTGATACCGGTGTTATGTTCCCGGATTATGCGTTCCTTACACGGTTGGGTGATTTATGGGACCCCCTTGATAGTTCGCTTTGAATAAGACTTTTCCAGCAAGGCCCAACATTGCCTTTTACCATTTGCCACCTACGCCTTTTTCCGTTGGGTTCTGCAGACTCAAGGGTCATCTTTATTTTAACCCCCCGGACCAGTTGTCCTTCGATTGCTGGTCCGAACTAGAGCACCGTGCGGGACCATCCCTTGGCAACTTGGGTTATGTTGGTACCTGTACGCTTCGCTTATCCGGATGTGCCCTGAGACCGAGATATGTGCAGCTCCTATTAGGATTTGTCGGCACAATCGGGCGGCTTTGCTGGACTTGTTTTATTGCTGCCGAAATGTCTTGTAGTCCGGGATTCCGAGACTGATCGTGTCTTCCCGATAGAAGGAATATCCTTCGTTGGCCGTGAGAGCTTATAATGGGCTAAGTTGGGACACCCCTGTAGGGTATTATCTTTCGAAAGTCGTGCCCGCGGTTATGAGGCAGATGGGAATTTGTTGATGTCCGGTTGTAGAAAACCCAAAGTTGACCTTAATAAAAACACATCAACCGCGTGTGTTACCGTGATGGTCTCTTCTCGGCGGAGTCCGGGAAGTGAACACGGTGTTGGAGTTATGCATGACGTAAGTAGTTCAGGATCACTTCTTGATCACTACTAGTTCACGACCGTGCTTTGCTTCTCTTCTCGCTCTCTTTTGCGTTGTAGCCACCATACATGCTAGTCGCTTGCTGCAGCTCCACCTCATTAACCTCCATCCTTCCTATAAGCTTAAATAGTCTTGATCCCGTGGGTGTGAGATTGCTGAGTCCCCGTGACTCACTAGATACTATCACAACAGTTGCAGGTGCCGACGATGCCAGTGCAGATGATGCAACCGAGCTCAAGTGGGAGTTCGACGAGGAACGTGGTCGTTATTATGTGTCTTTTCCTGATGATCAGTAGTGGAGCCCAGTCGGGTTGATTCGGGGATCTGTGTAGCATTTGGGGTTTTCTTCTTTTATTTTGGTTCCGTAGTCGGACCTTGAGTGTACTTGAATGATGGATGTTTATTTATGTACTTGTGTGAAGTGGCGACTGTAAGCCAACTATGTAACTCTTTCCCTTATTTATTACATGGGTTGTGTGAAGATTACCTCACTTGCGACATTTCTTTCAATGCGGTTATGCCTCTAAGTCGTGCTACGACACGTGAGAGATATAGCCGCATCGAGGGTGTTACAAGTTGGTAATCAGAGCCTTCCCCGACCTTAGGAGCCCCCACTGATTGATCGTTTTTAGCGGTCGAGTTGTGTCTAGAAAAATGTTTTGAGTCATTTAGGAATTATATATCGGAGAGTTTAGGAATTCTTTTTATTTCCCAGTCTCCTCATCGCTCTGGTAAGGCATCCTGACGTAGAGTTTTGACTCTTCTCTTCTCAAATTTCACTAAAAAAAATTAGGATCACGCAGGTATCTTATAATCGTTCCGATGGTTTTATGATGACAACATTGTCTTGGTGCCTCCTGTCAGCAGGGGTTTAGTGGAGGTGTCCCGGGGAGTTGAGCTCCGAGGTGTTGTCGTCATAATTTTATCGTTGCGGTTCTGGAATACCTGAGTTTAGTACGCCGACATCGAAAATCTCTTTCGTACAGTTGTTGGTGAGATAACCCTGATAGCCCAGTACTGAGGCGAGTGGGGGAGTATTGCCATAACTTGTATAACGGATGCTTTTCGAAGGTTGAGGTAGACGATTTCCGAAGGTTTCTTGGTTATGTGTTGAAGGATGGATACAGCTGGATCTAGGTATTGTTAGTTTGGGTGATATATTTTGTGTCCCCTGTATCCCCAACACCTGTTTGCATAACCGGAAAGTTTCGAGAGTTTATAAGTGGGAATTCATGTAGCTCTAGTATTTCTTCCCACAGATATTTGGTTCATGATTGGGTAATCCTTACCAAGTATTTGTTCACATCCGTACCTTGTTGATTTTATTCAATACCTTTTTCTAAGTGGCTTCTCAACTTATGGAAATGTGATGAATTACTTTGGAATTCATTCGTTCATTCTCGTTCGAATGTTTATTGTGAAGACTATATGTTGCTATTTCGATCCTTTGATTCAGCTTGAATATACCTATTTCAAGATGCTAACGGATGTCACCCTCTCTTCAGGATGGCTCCGCCAATGCGTCAGAATCCGGAACGCAATGAAGGAAGTCAGGCTAACCCTCCGCCACCACCTCCGCCTCCGGAGGCATGTCAAGCCTTGATGACTGCCACAAATGCCAACGCTCAAATTCTGATTCAGCGCTTGCAAGATCGCAACCAAGGGCAAGGTAATCAAGGAAATCAAGGCCAAGGCAATAATCAGCAGCACTTCGCTACCCTTAATTAGTTCCTTGCTAATCAGCCAAAGACCTTCAGCTACTGTGTCGAGGCCATAGATGCAGATGATTGGCTCGTCGACATCAACAAGCATTTCGAATGCAGTAATGTCAGACCTGAGGACTTTGTCAAGTTTGCCTCTTTTCAACTCAAAGATCAAGCTGCTGAGTGGTTCCAACAATACAAAGATTCCAGAGGAGGTCGTGTGATTACCTGGGATGATTTCCGCCGTGACTTCAAAGCTCATCACATTCCAGAAAGTGTTGCCGAGAGCAAGCGTGAGGAGTTCCGCAATCTCAAGCAAGGCAACATGTCTGTGTATCAATACAACACTTAGTTCCAGAAGCTCTCTCGCTTTGCTAAGCAGGACATCCCTGATGAAAAGAGTATGATCTACCAATTCAGGCGTGGTCTCAGAGAAGATCTGCAATTAGCCCTCGTGCTTTTTGAGCCAAAGAAGTATGATGAATTCTACAACATGGCACTTAAACAAGAAGCTGCTCAGCTCAAGTGTGAGGCCTCTAAGAAGAGAGTCAGGGACGCAGTTCAGTCCTCTTCTTCCTCACTGGTGGCTGCCAAGCAACAGAAGTTCTGGTTGCCTCCTCCTCCTCCGTTCCGTCAGCCTTATCGGCAGAAGAACAAAGGTGGCCATGGATCTTCCCACCCACCCAACCCTGGCTATCAGAACAAGTCTCAGAATCAAGCTCCAAGGTCAAATGCTCCTTACCATCGTCCGCTCTCAGAGGTGACTTGCAACAAGTGTCTGCAGAAGGGTCACTATGCGAACGAGTGCTTCAACCAAAGGCGCCTTCCGCCTCCTCCTCCTGTGAGATCTTCCAGCAATGCAGTGGTAAAGCATAATCCAAAGCATGCCAAGGTGAACATGATGAATGCAGCTCAAGCAGAGGATTCTTCAGATGTCATAATGGGTAATCTCTTAGTTAATGATATTCCTGCAAAAGTCTTATTTGACACTGGTGCATCGCATTGTTTCATGTCAAGATTGTTCTTTGCAAAGAATGATTTTTCTTGGTCTTACCTGGATAAACCTTTGGGTGTTATTTCTCCGGGGAAGTCAATGAGAGCTAACTCGATAGTTCCTGATGTCTCTATCAAGATGGGCGACTATAAATTTCTATCTTCTCCAATGGTGCTTGGTGACTCTGATATTGATCTTATTCTCGGTATGGACTGGCTTTATAAGCACAAGGCTTAGCTTGATTGTGCTGCCAGGGAAATTCAATTGACTCACTCTTCTGACGATGTGATCATCTATGCCGCTCGTGATGATACCATTCGGTTGTTTGCTCTCAATGAGAAGGGTGAATTGGATCCTATCTCTCAAATTCCAGTCGTTTGTCAGTACCAAGATGTCTTTCCAGAAGAGCTTCCGGGTATGCCTCCTCACCGGCGAGTTGAATTCGTTATTGATCTTGAGCCTGGCACGGAACCCGTTTGCAAGCGTCCATACAAGCTTGGACCAAAAGAGTTGAAGGAATTGAAGAAACAGCTCGATGAACAAGAGCGCATGGGTTTGATCAGACCGAGTTCTTCTCCTTGGGGTTGTGGAGTTCTTTTTGTCCAGAAGAAGGATGGCACGGACCGACTTTGCGTCGATTACCGTCCATTGAACAAGAAGACAATCAAGAAAAAGTACCCACTTCCCAACATCAATGAGCTATTTGAGCAACTCAAAGGTGCTAAAGTGTTCTCCAAGCTTGACCTTCGTATGGGTTATCATCAAATTCGCATTCGTGAAGAAGATATTCCCAAGACAGCATTCAGAACAAGCTATGGTTCTTATGAATATACTGTCATGTCATTCGGCCTTGTCAATGCTCCTCCGACGTTCACTCGCTTGATGAATTTCATCTTTAATCCCTACACCAATGAATTTGTCTTGGTCTATCTCGATGATATTTTGGTCTTCTCCAAGAATAAGAAGGATCATGCCATACATTTGCGATTGGTGCTCGACAAGCTCATAGAGTATCAATTATATGCGAAGTTCTCCAAATGTGAATTTTGGCTTGATGAAGTTCTTTATCTTGTTCATATCATCTCTGCCAAGGGCATTGCTGTTAATCCTGAGAAGGTGTCTACAGTCGTGAATTGGGAACCTCCTCAGAATGTCAAGCAGCTTCACAATTTTCTTGGACTTGCAAGCCGAAGATTCGTTGAGAACTTCTCAAAGATTGCAAAGCCTCTTTCCAACCTCCTCCAGAAGCATGTGAAGTATGTCTGGTCTCCTGAGTGTGACGTTGCTTTCAACACTCTCAAAGTGAAGCTCGTCACTGCTCCAGTGTTGACTCCTCCTGACGATTCCAAGCCTTATGAAGTCTTCTGTGATGCTTCTCTTCAAGGTCTCGGTGCCGTTCTAATGCAAGAGAAGAAGGTTGTGGCCTATACTTCTCGTCAGTTGAAGCCCAACGAAAAGAACTACCCCACTCACGATCTTGAGTTGGCGGCAGTTGTCCACGCACTAATAACATGGAGACATCTCCTGTTGGGAAGGAAAGTGGACATATTCACCGATCACAAGAGTCTCAAGTACATCTTCACTCAGCCCCACCTCAACCTCAGGCAAACTCGATGGGTCGAAATGATTCAAGAGTATAATCCGAGTATTGAATATATTCCAGGCAAGGCTAATGTGATTGCAGACGCATTGAGCAGGAAGGCTTATTGCAACAGCTTAATCCTCAAGCCCTTTCAACCGGATCTCTGTGAAGCTTTCCGCAAGTTGAATCTTCAAGTTGTTCCTCAAGGTTTTCTTGCCAACCTCATAGTCTCTCCTACTTTGGAAGATCAGGTTCGTGAGGCACAACTGATGGATACCATGGTGAAGAAGGTGAAACGTGGTATTGACAAGGGCATTTCCAAATATAAGTGCTATCGAGTTGATGACAGAGATACTCTTTTCTTCGAGGACCGGATCGTGGTCCCAAAGGGTGATCTTCGGAAAGTCATTATGAACGAGGCGCACAATTCTCTTCTGTCAATTCATCCTGGAAGTACGAAGATGTACCATGACCTCAAGTAGTCTTATTGGTGGACTCGAATGAAGCGTGAAATTGCTCAATTCGTGAATGAATGTGATGTCTGCAGAAGGGTGAAAGCAGAACACCAACGACCAGCTGGTCTCCTCCAACCTCTTGCTATTCCAGAATGGAAGTTTGATCATATCGAAATGGACTTCGTGACTGGTTTTCCTAAGTCCAAGCGTGGAAATGATGCTATTTTCGTCGTCATCGACAAGCTCACCAAAGTGGCTCATTTTCTTCCTATCAAAGAGTCTATCACAGCAGCACAGTTGGCAGAGCTGTACACCTCCAGAATTGTCTCCTTGCATGGCATTCCACAATTGATCTCTTTAGACCGTGGCAGCATCTTTACATCCAAAATTTGGGATTCTTTTCAGAAGGCCATGGGCACAAAAATTCGCTTCAGCACAGCTTTCCACCCTCAAACTAGTGGACAAGTCGAGCGTGTCAACCAAATTCTTGAAGATATGCTCAGGGCTTGTGTTATCTCTTTCGGCATGAAGTGGGAGGATTGTCTTCCTTATGCTGAGTTCTCTTACAACAACAGCTTTCAAGCCAGCTCGGGCAAAGCCCCATTCGAGATTCTCTATGGCAGGAAGTGCCGTACCCCTCTCAATTGGTCAGAAACCGGTGAACGTTAACTGCTTGGCAACGATTTGATCTCAGAGGCCGAGGAGATGTGTAAGGTCATTCGTGAGAATCTCAAAGCCGCGCAATCGCGCCAGAAGAGCTATTACGACAGTAAACACCGTGATTTGGCATTCGAGATCGGAGACCATGTTTACCTCCGCGTCTCTCCAATGAAAGGAACTCGTCGCTTCGGTATCAAGGGGAAACTTGCCCCTAGATACGTGGGTCCTTTCAAGATCATCAGCAAAAGAGGCGATCTCGCCTATCAGCTGGAGCTCCCCTCAAACTTTGCAAATGTGCACGATGTGTTCCACGTGTCACAGCTTCGAAGGTGCTTCAAGACACCTGAGCGCACCATCAACTTCGAAGAGATTGATCTTCAAGAAGATTTGTCCTATCATGAGCATCCCATTGCTATTCTTGAAGAAACTGAGCGCAAGACTCACAACAAGTCTATCAAATTTCTGAAAGTGAAGTGGTCACACCATTCAGACCGAGAAGCCACCTGGGAACGCGAGGACCACCTCCGTTCCGAATATCCGGAGTTTTTTTCTCTCAGTCCTAGATCTCGGGACGAGATCCTCTCGTAGTGGTGGAGTGTTGTAACACCCCGGATGTAACTTGCCATATTTGTAACTCCAACTCTTGCCATTTTCGGCATTGTGATATGATATTCCCTCCGTGGTTGGGTTCCCTTTGTTTTGCATTTTGTTCATGTCATGCATTTCATATCATGTCATCATGAGCATCGCATTTGCATACGTGTTCGTCTCATGTATCCGAGCATTTTCCCCGTTGTCCGTTTTGCAATCCGGCGCTCCTATGTTCCCTGGCGTCCCCTTTTACTTTTCCTTCGTGTGCGGGTATTAAACTTTCTCGGAATGGACCGAGGCTTGACATGTGGCCTTGGTTTACTACCGGTAGACCGCCTGTCAAGTTTCGTATCATTTGGACTTCGTTTGATACTCCAACGGTTAACCGAGGGACCGAGAAGGCCTCGTGTGTGTTGCAGCCCAAAACCCCTCCAAAACAGCCCAATAACCCATCTAAGTCACTCCCATGTCCATCGCCGTTCGATCACGATCGCGTGGCCGAAAACCGCACTCCATTTGGAACTTCCTAGCCCCCTCTACCTATAAATACACCCTCTCCCCCGAAATCCCGGGTCCAATCCACCCTAACCCTAGCCCCGCTCCTCGCGCCGCGCCGGACACGTCCGCCGACGGCCGGACGCACCGGCCGCAGCCAGTGGTGCTGCGCCACGTGGCACCCGAGCCGCCCCGCCGCCGAAGCCCGCCGGGGCCCAAGGCCGGCCCGCCCCGGGCCGCAGCCCCGCCGCGCCGCCCCGCGTCTCCCCGACCCGGCGCGCCGCCGCCGCGCCGGCGGCCGCCGCGGCGCGCCACCGCGTCGGCGCCCTCGCCCGTCGCCGTCCCGCGCCACGGCGCGCCTTGCCGCCGTCTCCGCCCGCAGACGCCGTCCCCGCCGTCCTCCGCCGCCCCTCACCGGACCCCTCCATCTCCGGCCTTCTCCTCTCCTCTCCGGCGCCGACGAACCTCGGTTTCCACGCACCGGATCTAGATCCAAAACGGAGGTTGACTTCTCCTCCCCCCGAAATTCGTCCAAGTTTTATTCCGCAGATTATTTTGTTGCATGTTCAACGCATCATATCTTCGCATCCGTAGCTCCGTTTTTGGCGTATAGCATATAAAATTGTTCGCCTCGAAGAGTACATCATTTCGTTCCATTACATTGTTTTCATTTGAGTATATCTTGATGCCCAAAATGCTGTCGGAAGAGGGCTATGTGATGTTAGTTTCAGATCTGTTGCAGAACATGTACTTTTGTTATTTTTGCCATGATTGATGTGTGCATCCTATGAAGTTGAGTCCCACATGAGTTTTGTAATATGCCATGTTATATTTCCATAGGTGTATGCCATGTATTTTTGTGATCTCTGTGGTGACTAGCACAAGCATGCAAACTAGGCATCTTAATGTTGCTGATTTCAGGGACTTAGTATTTTCACTGTCATTCCCTGCTATGATTTTTATGCCATGTATTCATGTTGTTTCAGAGAGATCTATGCATATTTTGAGCATGATCAGTAAGGGTGTTTTGAGCATGTGGATGTTCTCTATCCATACATGCTTTTGCTTGTAATTATGGAGTGCCATAGCTTGAGTCAATCGAGCTCTACTTTTGCTATGAAATGTTGCTGGCAGATTGTTTACATGTTATTCGATTTTGCCAAGCTTTTGTAGTTGATCCTTGCATGCTATGACGTTGTTCTTGCCATTTCTAGCTACTATGCCATGTCTTCTTGATGTATGTATGCTTAGTTTATCATGCAATGCTCTGTACTGAGTGAATCGAGCTCACAAACATGCCTACTTGTTATCTGTTTTTGACATGTCCAGTTTTCTGCTAAGTCTGAAAACTGTAACGTAACTTGCTTATTTGACATGGGTGTTATTATATTTTCTGATCCCTTTTGGCTTATGGTCAGTAAGGGACTTTTGTTAAGTGCTTTGAGTATATTCATTCCGTGCCTTGTTTTGCTATATTATGGTTCTGTAGCATGTTGTTTGCTTGCTCTAAACATGTCATCCTGATGTTAATTTCTGGCATGTTGTTATTTTCACCAAGTCTGTGAACCTGTTATCTTTTGCACTTTTGCCATGCTTGTTTGAACCTGCTATGGTGTGATTTAGCCGTAGCTCAGTGTTCATCTTTTGTCAAGCATCTTGAGTAGATTGTTATCATATGCTTTGTTGGTACGTTTGTGTGCAGTAGCTTAATTTCTTGTTGCTTGTTAAGTAGCATCATGCTGTTAATGGCAGAATCTTGTCATTCTTGTTTTGCTTGTCATTTGCAAACCGTGCATCCGTTCCCGGTGATCTTTATATCGATTTCAACCGAAATCATCTCACCTTTCCAGTGGAATACTTGGGTTGCCAAGATTGTGCCTTGTTCTTCCTTTTCCTTCCGGAGCACGCATATGCATCGCATATCACATCTAGTATATCATGCCATGTTTTGCATCATGTTGCTTGCGCATTGCATCGTGATTGATGGTTGTCCCCTTTGCTTGTTGTTATTGTTATGAGTAGAGCCGGGAGACGAGTACGTGAATGAGGAACCTGTTGAGAACGCTTACGAGGATCAAGCCTTTGACAACCCTGAGAACTTTGCAGGCAAGATGACCATACCCTCGAAATCACTTCTATCTTTGCTTGCTAGATGCTCGCTCTTTTGCTATGCCTATGCTGCGATACCCACCACTTGCTATATCATGCCACCTATATTGCCATGTCAGCCTCTAACCATCCATGTCCTAGCAAACCGTTGTTTGGCTATGTTACCGCTTTGCTCAGCCCCTCTTATAGCGTTGTTAGTTGCAGGTGAAGATGAAGTTTGTTCCTTGTTGGAACATGGAGATGTTGTTCCTTGTTGGAACATGTTTACTTGTTGGGATATCACAATATTGCTTATTTAATTAATGCATCTATATACTTGGTAAAGAGTGGAAGGCTCGGCCTTATGCTTGGTGTTTTGTTCCACTCTCGCCACCCTAGTTTCCGTGATACCGGTGTTATGTTCCCGGATTTTGCGTTCCTTACACAGTTGGGTGATTTATGGGACCCCCTTGACAGTTCGCTTTGAATAAGACTTTTCCAGCAAGGCCCAACATTGCCTTTTACCATTTGCCACCTACGCCTTTTTCCCTTGGGTTCTGCAGACTCAAGGGTCATCTTTATTTTAACCCCCCTGGGCCAGTTCTCCATCGATTCTGGTCCAAACTAGAGCACCGTGCGGGACCGTCCCTTGGCAACTTGGGTTATGTTGGTACCTGTACGCTTCGCTTATCCGGATGTGCCCTGAGACCGAGATATGTGCAGCTCCTATCAGGATTTGTCGGCACAATCGGGCGGCTTTGCTGGACTTGTTTTATTGCTACCGAAATGTCTTGTAGTCCGGGATTCCGAGACTGATCGGGTCTTCCCGGTAGAAGGAATATCCTTCGTTGGCCGTGAGAGCTTATAATGGGCTAAGTTGGGACACCCCTGCAGGGTATTATCTTTGAAAGCCGTGCCCGCGGTTATGAGGCAGATGGGAATTTGTTGATGTCCGGTTGTAGAAAACCCAAAGTTGACCTTAATTAAAACACATCAACCGCGTGTGTTACCGTGATGGTCTCTTCTCGGCGGAGTCCGGGAAGTGAACACGGTGTTGGAGTTATGCATGACGTAAGTAGTTCAGGATCACTTCTTGATCAATACTAGTTCACGACCGTGCTTTGCTTCTCTTCTCGCTCTCTTTTGCATTGTAGCCACCATACATGCTAGTCGCTTGCTGCAGCTCCACCTCATTAACCTCCATCCTTCCTATAAGCTTAAATAGTCTTGATCGCGTGGGTGTGAGATTGCTGAGTCCCCGTGACTCACCAGATACTATCACAACAATTGCAGGTGCCGACGATGCCAGTGCAGATGATGCAACCGAGCTCAAGTGGGAGTTCGATGAGGAACGTGGTCGTTATTATGTGTCTTTTCCTGATGATCAGTAGTGGAGCCCAGTCGGGTTGATTCGGGGATCTGTGTAGCATTTGGGGTTTTCTTCTTTTATTTTGGTTCTGTAGTCGGACCTTGAGTGTACTTGAATGATGGATGTTTATTTATGTACTTGTGTGAAGTGGCGACTGTAAGCCAACTATGTAACTCTTTCCCTTATTTATTACATGGGTTGTGTGAAGATTACCTCACTTGCGACATTGCTTTCAATGCGGTTATGCCTCTAAGTCGTGCTTCGACACGTGAGAGATATAGCCGCATCGAGGGCGTTACAGAGGCCCAACACGAGTCTACAAGAATAAAGTTGCTTAGTAGACATCAAGCTCTTTTCTAGTGCCGTTGTCGGGGAGGTGAGTGCATGAAGGTATATCTTTAGATCTTGCATTTGAATCTTTTAGTTTTTTGTTTTGTTACTAGTTTGGTCTATAAAAGAAAACTACAAAAAAATGGAATTGATGTTGCATCATATTATTCATGTTTATAATGTATTTCGTGAAAATGATGGAAAGGAAAATTGTGCTCAATTGATAGAAGAATTATTCAATAGAATGTTTGGTATAAATGATGAGCATGATTGCAATGTTGTTAGTATGAATTATTTGAATATCCATGATGCTAATGATATGCAAAGCCATAATTAAGCTTGGGGATGCTATGTTGGATGTAAATGATATCTTTGGTCCCCCAAGATTTGATGTGAAAATTTGTTATAATGATTGCATGCCTCCTATTTATGATGATTATATTGATGAAAGTGGATTTGGAGAGGTCATGACTTTATTTAGTGATGAATCCACTATTTTGGAAGAGGTTTCAATTAATTATGACAACAAAGTTCCAATCTATGATGATTATGGTGATGACACATATGCTATAAGGAATAATGATAACCATGAAACTTGTCATCATGATTTCAATTTTCAATCCCATGATACTTATGCTCCCACTACTATTGATGAGAGTAAATTTGCTTATGTGGAGAGTAACAAAATTTCTATGCTTATGTATTATGAAAAAATGCTTTATGTGATGGTTATATTGTTGAATTTCTTCATGATGCTACTGAAAATTATTATGAGAGAGGAACATATGCTTGTAGGGTTCTCACTAATCTCAATTTTCCTCTCTATGTGTTGAAAATTTTGAAGTTATGCTTGTTTTGCCTTCCTATGCTAGCTGATTGTTGCTCTCATAAATTATTTGCTCACAAAATCCCTATGCATAGGAAGTGGGTTAGGTTTAAATGTGCTTGCCATGTGTTTCATGATGCTCTTGTTATGTTTCAATTCTTATCTTTTATGTAAGCATCATTGAAATCATCATGCCTGGCTAAAAGGTATAAAAGAAAAGCTCTTGTTTGGAGACAACCCAACACTTTTACCTACTGTCGTGGACTTGACACGGCAGATGTCCTAGCGGAAGGACTTAGTCTGGAGCCATCACAACTAGGTTAGCTTAAAGGGGTTAAACGGGACAAAGGACACAGAGAGTTTATACTAGTTCGGCCCCTTGCAGAGAAGGTAAAGGCCTACTCTAGTTTGGGATTGTATTGCTTGGGTCTCGATTACCAGGGAGCGAATACGCTTGGCCTAGTTCTCGATCTCTTGTTTCTTGCCCCTAACTCATCGCCGGGTCGTACCTTTATATACACAGGTTGATGCCCGGCGGCTTACAGAGTCCCGGCCGGCACATACACAATGCGTCCGGCTCGGTGACTAACTAAACTTGCCTTAAAATACAAGTCATTCATATGGCGGTTCATCCTCTTGGGCCTTAAGTCGCCTCTGGGTCTTGGGCCGTCAATAGGCTTGCTATGACCCGCCATCTTCATTGATAAGTCGCCAGTGGTATAACCCGACCCCTCCTGGGTGGTTCATACCAAGTAGTTATATCCCAAACATTAGGCCCCAGGTTGATTTGAACTTGTTCATATCAATCTTCAATACCTGACTTGTCAAAATCTGCATCACTTGTTTGATAAACCTTGCTGTAACCCGCCATGACGTCAGCTCTCAACATCTTCTTAAACCGCAATGACATCATTTCGCATTAACTTCTCACGAGGCCGAGAACATTTTAACTGATCCTTGTCTTAATAAGCATCCTGAAAACCGAGGCGTCCATATAGCCGCATAATGATTTCAGCCTCCTCGATTCCCCCGCATGCCTTGTATCCACCCCCTTATAAATAGAGACAGGGGTCTTTATCATTTTCCCCCTTGCTTCCTCGTCTTCATCCTCTTCCTTCGCATAGCCACACCTGTGCTCGAGCTCCGCCGCCGTGACCTCCGACCGCTGCATCAACTCAGGCCGCTGCATCGACCTGATCGGACCAGAGAACTCCGGTGCACCACCGCTGCTCCTCATCACATATAAGTGCACATCCCTTTTATCTCAGATCTGCATTAGGGTTTGGGAAGTTCGTCAGTGTTCGTGTTGTTCTTCGTTGTTTCCTTCAACTCTGATAAATTTTGATCTGAATATGTCATAAACCTTGTGCGGAAGTAGTTTAGCATTCGTTTTTATCATCAGAGTAGCATCTTTCCATAGAAAACCTCATCAGAGAATCAAAGCTTTCCGCTGCCGCCACTTTAGGTTTAATTTTACTGTCTTTTCTGAATTGCTCTAGATCCAAAACTATAGCTTTAGCATGTGAAATCTGTTTGTCCACCACTTAGCAAAATATTCACTAGATAGATTTTAAGCACCAAAACTGCCATGGCGGCTTATGACATAAACCGTGACCGATCATATAACATTAGGCACCGTTTAAGCCACCATCATCTATCTCAAAGTCAATAATCCGGCAATATCCTTCCGGTTTAACCAAACTGGCTTGTTTATCCTCATAACTCAGTCCTCTGGTTTGACAACTGCATACTCTAAAATGTATCTCCATAGCCATTAGCCTTGTATAGCGGTTTAAACGATAATTTATAACTCGCCAGATATCTGCCGGTTCAATAGCATCTTGAACCGCCTTGTGTAGGCTGTGCACCGAATCACGACTAAGACAGTCACATCATGTGACTGGGTCCCGTCCATCATTACCGAGGCAATGCTCCAGGAGTATGTCAAGATTGGCTTCTTACCAGCAAAAAACATCATCCACTGGCGTGCTCCAAAACCGGCCGAAGCCAAACCTCAGCCACAGGACAATGAAGTTATTGTTTTCACTGATCACATGAACCAGGGCTGTTCACCGCCCGGGTCAAAATTCTTCCGTGACCTTCTGCATTTTTTACAACTTCATCCTCAAGACATTGGGCCCAATTCCATTTCTAGTATCTGCAATTTCCAAGTCTTCTATGAAGTATACCTTCAAGAAGAACCCAACGTTGACCTCTTTAGAGAGTACTTTTACTTAAACCGCCAAAATGAATTCACTCTAATGGGCCCAGCAGGAAATTGAAGGGATCTTAATTCAGCGACGCATAAATGTTATTTCCCCTTATGCTCAGCTTCCAAGCCATCCCAAGGATTGCAATCAAAACTGGTTCTACTGCGAAGATACTTCTCCTGCTGATGGAAACCCCTTGTGAGGGAGTCCTGGATTAGGGGGTATCCGGACAACCGTACTATAATGTTTGGCCGGACTGTTGGACTATGAAGATACAAGATTGAAGACTTCGTCCCGTGTCCAGATGGGACTCTCCTTGGCGTGGAAGGAAAGCTTGGCGATACGGATATGTAGATCTCCTTCATTGTAACCAACTCTGTGTAACCCCAGCCCCCTCCGGTGTCTATATAAACCGGGGGGTTTAGTCCCTAGGACACAATCACAACAATCATACCATAGGCTAGCTTCTAGGGTTTAGCCTCTTTGATCTCATGGTAGATCTACTCTTGTACTACCCATATCATCAATATTAATCAAGCAGGAGTAGGGTTTTACCTCCATCGAGAGGGCCCGAACCTGGGTAAAAACATCGTGTCTCGTGTCTCCTGTTACCATCCGCCTAGACGCACAGTTCAGGACCTCCTACCCGAGATCCGCCGGTTTTGACACCGACATTGGTGCTTTCATTGAGAGTTCCTCTGTGTCGCCACCGTTAGGCTTGATGGCTCCTCCGATCATCGTTAGCGATGCAGTCCAGGGTGAGACTTTTCTCCCCGGACATATTTTTGTATTCGGCGGCTTTGCACTGCGGGCCAATTCGCTTGGTCGTCTGGAGCAGATTGAAAGCTATGCCCCTGGCCACCAGGTCAGGTTTGGAAGCTTAAACTACACGGCCGATATCCGTGGAGACTTGATCTTTGACGGATTCGAGCCCTTGCCGAGTGTGCCGCACTGTTACGATGGGCATGATTTAGCTCTGCCGCCGGACAATGTTAAAGAAGTCGCACCTGCAACCGCTCCGACCTTCAATTCGGAGCCAATCGCGCCATCCATGGACGGGTGGTTGGGCCCCGCCATGGAGGCTGCAGCCTCAACGGCGATCGAGCCGGATACCCTTCGCGAGGCCCGTGACTCCAAATTGTCGGACTCCCCTCCGGACTCCGAGCCGCCCGCGCCCCTGCCAATCGAATCCGATTGGGCGCTGATCATGGAGTTTACTGCCGCGGATATCTTTGAACACTCGCCCTTCGGCGACATACTGAATTCACTAAGGTCTCTCTCTTTGTCAGGAGAGTCCTGGCCGGATTATGACTGGCAGGATTGGGATGCGAACGACGAAGAAATTCGACGCCCACCCACCACCCACTTCATAGACACTGTCGATGACTTGACCGACATGCTCGACTTCGACTCCGAAGACATCGACGGTATGGACGACGATGCAGGAGACGAACAGGAACCATGCTCGCAGGGCACTGGACAGCCACCTCATCCCACGATGTATACATGGTGGACACACCCAAAGGAAACGACGACGAGGAACGGAGGGACGCAGAGAAGGATCGTTCCCTCGAAAAGCAGACAAAGCGGCAGCGTAAGCGCCGCTCCAAACCCCGCCTCGACAGAAACAGCGGTCATACAGACCCAGCGATAGATCAGGGTGAGCCGGCGGACGATGAACATGGCAATGAACAACCGTCCGACCAGGGCAACACGGATAACCAATCCAAACAACCCATCTCCGGCGAAGATAACAGTCCGGACGACCTCACGCCGGATAAGCTCCTGGAGCAGAAGAACCTCCATAAAAGGCTCGTCGCCACTGCGCGTAGCCTGAAAAAGAAGAAGCGGAAGCTCAAGACTGCGGAAGATGCACTTAGAATCAGATGGAGTAAAGTACTCAACACCGCAGATAAATACGGCGGCAGTCGCCACACAAAGAGCTACCCGAAGCGAAAGCTGCTGCCTGAATTTGATGAGGAAGCCTTAGAGCCTCCCCCCAATCAAAAAACAAAACAGCCATCCGATCGGATAGACAACCTCACGGCCCACATAGAGCGGGAAACGACGGTGCACACAAGCCAACACGCGATCCACACGAGGACTCACATCAAAAGGACGGCCCAGCCAGATCTATCTACGGGCCAAGAAAGCGCGCTCAAACACGCAATACAATAGAACAAAATTCCGAACACCACGGCACACCCAAGTACAGGGGCGCCACACACCCCCTATGTTTCACCGATGAGGTGCTGGACCATGAATTTCCAAAGGAATTTAAACCCATAAACATAGAGGCATACGGCGGAACGACAGACCGTGGGGTATGGATCGAGGACTACATCCTCCATATCCACATGGCTCAAGGAGATGATCTCCACGCCATCAAGTACCTACCCCTCAAGCTCAAAGGGCCAACCAGGCATTGGCTCAAAAGCCTCCTCGAGAACACTATCGGAGGTTGGGAAGAGCTCGAGGACGCCTTTCGGGCAAATTTTCAAGGGACCTATGTCCGACCATCGGATGCAGGCGATTTAGGTCATATAACTCAACAGCCCGGAGAGTCAGCTCGAAAACTCTGGAACAGGTTTCTTACTAAAAAGAACCAAATAGACGACTATCCGGACGCCGAAGTCTTAGCAGCTTTTAAACACAGCGTTCGAGACAAATGGCTCGCCAGACACCTCGGCCAGGAAAAGCCAAGAACAATGGCCGCATTAACAAGCCTCATGACCCGCTTTTGCGCGGGCGAGGACAACTGGTTGGCAAGATGCAGCACCAGCGACCCAAGTACATCCGAAGTCAGGGACGGGAACGGGAAGCCACGACGCAGCAAAAACCAGCACCGGAATAAGGAAGACAGCCCGAAGAGCACGGCGGTAAACGCCGGATTCAAAAGCTGATCTCGGCGGGATCAGCAAAAGCTGCCTCTCAAAGGCAACAGGGATGAACTGTCCAGCCTAAACAAGATTTTGGACAAGATATGTCAAATCCACAGCACCTCTGGTAAACCTGCAAATCATACCCATAGAGAATGTTGGGTCTTCAAGCAATCCGGCAAACTCAACGCCGAACACTAGGGGCTGGATACACCAAGTGAAGACGATGGAGAACCCCGCAAACAAAGCACTAGGGAACAGAAGAAATTCCCACCAGAAGTCAAAACAGTAAACGTGTTACACGTGACAAAGGGGAGAAACAAAGTGGTGCCCATAGAGATATGTGCCCCAGGGCCTATCACAACGGAGTTCCGCCACTGGTCATCCAAACCGATCACCTTCGACCATCGGGATTACTCTGCAAGTATCCGGCACACAGGATGGGCTGCCTTGGTGTTAGACCCGATAATTGATGGATACCACTTTACACGAGTCCTGATGGACGGCGGCAGTAGTCTAAACCTGCTATATCAGGACACAATCCGCAAAATGGGGATGGACCCAACAAAAATAAGCCAAAGCAATACTTCCTTTAAAGGAGTAATGCCAGGCCCAGAAGCCCATTGCACGGGCTCCCTCCTACTAGAGGTTATATTCAGCTTCCCCGAAAATTTCCGTAGCGAAAGGCTAACCTTCCACATTGCTCCATTTAAAAGTGGTTATCAAGCACTACTGGGATGCGAAGCTTTCTCTCGCTTTAATGCAATACCACATTATGCGTCTCTCACGCTTAAGATGCCCGGTCCACGAGGCATCATTTCTGTAAAGGGAAATATTGAGCGCTCCTTGCGCGCGGAAGACTGTGCGGCTGCCTTGGCAGCCACACACTAAACTGCCTTACCAACCAGAGCAACTAACAGGTTGTGAGGACCACAGACACGGCTAGACGAGTCCGGCATACCATATAATTGATAAAATTCTGATGGCTATACACCCCTATACAAGGGGCTCCGCGCATGTAAACATGCGGCAATAAGGCTCAATTTTACCCATCTTAAATTATACTTTGTTTATTTAGCATAACATACATTTTGCACGACTGCCTTTTCAACTAAGTTCCTCTCTTTTACAGATGAATACCGTGCTACACCCGTCCAGGATACGGCACAACGGAGACACAGGCGCAGACGTGCAGCAGGGACCCGTTCCAAGGATTCTTTTTAGATTAAGACCCTGTGTAAACCTTTTTTACTATATCTTGTTGATACACATCCCCCGGATTCTCAGCGCAATTGAGAAGGAGGCTGGCGTCTTAGCATGTGGCCACGTCAGAATATTGCACGTACCTGGACACTAGGGGCTTATTACAAAGGGCACTGTCTAGCCCGTTTTAAATCACAAAGACCGAATACCTTAGGGAGTGTTCGGCGTCGCGAGTTTGGCCTTATATGCATCAGCTCCGAATCATGTCTTTGGTCAAATGTTGGCTTTGCCCGGCTCCTGTGTTTTGCTGCCTTATGTTCCGCTCTATCGGCTAAGGCGGCACCAGGAGAACTACTGCGATTGTGCCCTAGTTCGGCCAGGCGAGCACCTCAGTAGAGAAAGCCGAAAACTGACTGTCATGATATAGCGTGAGACTGGTCAACCACTTGATGATTTAGCGGAATCTTAGAATTCCTCCGCCTTAACGAAGGACCGTTTTCCGGCCAGGCATATACGCGCCCCGAATTCGGATGAGCGTGGAGCCACCAGGGGCTATATAGTAGCCCCCTGTCAAACTCCTATGGCTAAGTGAAAGTGATAAAGCATTATAGTACGATTGCCTAGTTCGCTGCGCTTTCACCTCCTTAATGGACCAAGACGTTGGATTAAGTGTGAATATGCGCCTTCTGCGAACACCCCCGCATTATATGCGTGGGGGCTGAAGCCGACGACTGTCGTCTTTCAGGTTATATACATATATACATAAACGGCCGCACATGAGGTATTATAATTCTTGCAGGCACAAGTATAAAAAAGCCTTTACATTTAAGCAAACATTGTTTTCAACAAGAATACATGTCATTCAAACATAATATTCTTAGAGCACCACGCCTCTATTGAATGAGCACCCTCAAGAACTTCTTGGAAGTAGTGCTCGGCAGGCACTCGGCTTCGGTACGAGTCGTGGGCTGCAACGACGGTGGCTTCCATCTCCGCCCAGTATGTCTTCACATGGGTAAGGGCCATCCACGCACCCTCTACGCACGCCGACCTCTTCATCGCGTTGATATGTGGTACTGCACCAAGGGACTGCTGCACCAAACTAAAGTAACTCTTCGGCTTTGGCCTTTCCGGGCACAGATGGTCCACGACATACTTCATGGCAAGTCCAGATAATCTATTCAGCTCAGCCCATTCGGCCAGCCGATTAGTTAATGGAAGCGTACGCTCTGGACGGTTAAATTGCGACCAGAACAGCTTCTCCACTTCGCGATCTTTCTGATCTCGGAAGTGTTCGGCCGCATCAGCAGCACTCGCCGCCAAATCCAAATATGCGTCCGTAGAACTCCACAGCCGGTCCAAAGGAGCATATTTAGGATCTCCGAACTTCATCCGCAGCATAAAGGGCTTCCCAGCCGCGATATCTCCGGCTTGACGCAGCTCCTCCTTCATCGCTCTCATCGCAGAGCGGGTATCCTTGGCCCCCATCGTGGCCTTCTCTAGGTCTGTCTTCTTCGCTTGATCTTCCTTTTCAAGAAGCTTGCAACGGTCAGCTGCGTTCTTCAATTCCACGGCCATCTTGGCCATTTCCTCCTTGCTTTGGCAGTGAGCAACCTGTTCGGCTTTCAGCTTGTCGATTGCCTTTAGGGCAGCCGCATCGCTTCTTATGGCTTGTTCCTTGGCTCGGGCAAGTTCTGCCCGCATGTTCTTCACGGCCGCAGCTCCATCTGCATTAAATACACATGTTATAGATACTGGCATCATGCTCCTCTTACCATGTGTCTCCGGAGAAATCACATACCTTGTGCCTCGTCAAGCCGCTAGTTGACAAGCACGATTTCGGCATCTGCCACGTCAAGTTGCCGCTATAACTCGGCAAATTCAGCAGTCCGGCTGGCCACCGAACACTTCGCCACCTGCATATTAAGGCGGCAAAATTAAACCTGGGACTATGATCCTCTGCGCGCCGTCGTCTGCGACGGCACCCAGAGTCTCAGGGGCTACTATCTACACAGGGTGAATCTTAAAGTATGCGGTACTATTAGAACGGTACATCATTTCACTTACCTCAAAGCCCGTCAGTAGACTCATGACAGCTTCATGCAACCCGCTTTCCGCGGACGAAATTCTTTCAATTACCGTACCCATTAGCGTGCGGTGCTCCTCTGAGATAGTTGCTTGCTCTAGCAGATCCCTCGGTATGCCTGACCGCACACAAGGCGGTGTCGGGCTCTTCTGGTTGCTCTCTTCAAAAGCCGGATACTGAGGGCTTTGGGTGGCCATGTGAATACCTTATGGCCTCGCCGGATCAGGAGAAACCCTCCGTGACGACACTTCGGGGTCTCCCGCCCCATGAGGCGATATGGCAGGGGGAGGCGCTCTGCTCTCCATCATCTCCGGAAGAAGACCCCCCGAAGACGAACTCTGCTGGGAAGGGCTAAGATCCGAACTGCAAAGATAAAGGCTTCGGTTATTTTCCTCAGAGGTAAAGCGAGGTTCTTCCTCATTACTAAATACCCTTTTACTTACAGCTCGGTAGAGGGCTGATCCCCTTGAGGTCATGGTGCGGCCGGGGTATCCCCTGGTGCAAGACCCTCTGGCAAAGATTTCTTCCCCCGTTTTGAGACCATTGTCTCCGGGTCTTCAGAAGCGGTCCTCTTCTTTCCCTGGGGAGAGGAAGTTTCGATTCCTCCCTTCTGGCTAACCTCCTTCGCGGAGGCAGTAGCTTCCTTGTTTTCCCCTTCGTCTTCTCCCGAAGGCGCTGGATAAGGCGCGATCCCTAGCATCCTGATTAGCACAGGGTCTGGCGAGGTCTCAGGGAGGGGGGCCGGACACCTGATCAACTTTGCCTTCACTATCCATTCCTGGTTAAAGAGCGGCTTTTTTAAGGGCGATACTGCGATAAATAAATAGATGGGGTGTTCGGATGCGGGGCTACTTACTTGGGTATCCGGACGATTGCAGCTCAGACCTGCATCCTTAGTGGAATCCGGACACATTGCTTGTGGTCCGAAGAACAATTTGTACATCTCCACATGCGTCATGCCAAGGAAATGTTGCAGAGCTCGCGGTCCCTCCGGGTTAAACTCCCACGGGCGGAGGGGACGATGTTTACAGGGCAGAACTCAGCAAATTAACATAACCTGCATCACCACGACCAGATGACATCTCTCTCCAAGAGGTCTCGAATGCGGCTCTGCAATGTGGGGACGTCCTTTGCCGGCCCCCAGTCTAATCCCTTGCTGACCCATGACGTTAGTCGTGGCGGGGGCCAGAGCGAAAGACAGGCGGAGCCACCCACTTGGTACCCCGGGGAGCTATGATATAAAACCACTCTTGATGCCATAAGCTGGACTCCTCTGGGAAAGAGCCCTCGGGCCATGGGGCGTCAGCATTCTTGCTTATTACGGTGCCTCCGCACTCTGCTTGCCATCCCCCGACCGTCTTCGGCTCCACTTTGAAGGTCTTGAGCCATAACCCAAAGTGAGGGGTAATGAGGAGAAAAGCTTCGCACACGACTATGAACGATGAGATGTGGAGGATAGACTCCGGAGCTAAGTCGTGGAAGTCCAGCCCATAATAGAACATGAGCCCCCTCACGAAGGGATCCGGTGTTAAGCCTAGCCTTCCGAGGAAGTGAGAGACGAACACGACGCTCTCACCGGGCTTGGGAGTGGGAATAACCTGCCCTGGAGCAGGAAGCCTATGCGGGATTTCGCCGGTCAAGTACCTAGCCTCCCTTAGCTTTATTATGTCTTCCTCCGTGACGGAGGAACGCATCCATCGGCCTTGGAGATTGGATCCGGACATGATCGAAGGTCCGAAGCGCCTGAATCTGAAGCTTCGGGTGTTGGAACTCGAGGTGGGAGGCGGATTCAATTGAGGTCGAAAGAAAAAGTAAGGCCTTGGTCTCCTTATAAAGAGGTGGAATACCGAGAGCCCTCCACATGACCGTTTGGGACTTGCCTTCGATCGAGGAGATATACCAACGGGCACAATTGGGTTACCCATGTCCGTATTGATGAGAATCCTGTAATAAGGGGACACGATCTCTGCTTCAACAAGACGGGCCAAGGAAACCACCTCGCAAAACGCGCTGAGGTGGGACAGTAAAAAACGATTCGAATAAAGGCTTGGCAGTGGTGTGATGTCACGCTACAGAATACGTCAGCAGATTAGATTTGTGAAAATATTACTCTCTCTACGGTGGTATGTGGAACTTGTTTTGCAAGGTCGGACACGATCCTCGTGTTCAACATCCTCTATGAAGTATTCGGAGGAGGAACCTGCCTTGCAATGACGAAGACAATTTGTGTGCCGAACTCATCGTCATTGAAGCCTGGTTCAGGGGCTACTGAGGGAGTCTTGGATTAGGGGGTATCCGGACAGCCGGACTATAACGTTTGGCCGAACTGTTGGACTATGAAGATACAAGATTGAAGACTTCATCCCGTGTCCGGATGGGACTCTCCTTGTCGTGGAAGGCAAGCTTGGCGATACGGATATGTAGATCTCCTTCATTGTAACCGACTCTGTGTAACCCTAGCCCCCTCTGGTGTCTATATAAACCGGAGGGTTTAGTCCGTAGGACACAATCACAACAATCATACCATAGGCTAGCTTCTAGGGTTTAGCCTCTTTGATCTCGTGGTAGATCTACTCTTGTACTACCCATATCATCAATATTAATCAAGTAGGAGTAGGGTTTTACCTCCATCGAGAGGGCCCGAACCTGGGTAAAAACATCGTGTCCCTTGTCTCCTGTTACCATCCGCCTAGACGCATAGTTTGGGACCCCCTACCCGAGATCCGCCGGTTTTGACACCGACACCTTGCCAGGCTTCCGTGACCAACGGCTCAACCCGAAGCACCCTCTCCCCGACCGGCTTACCACTGCTGAACGGGCCAAACTTGCACCTAGCTTCTCAAAGGTTAGGGCTTTATTGGGCAATGGATTGACTGGGGCCGACCTAGTTCGATGCTGGGTGGCTTGGAGGATCATACCTTTAAGCCGTCGGTCCTGTTTAATGTGTACATATCCCGGTGACACCAAAGATCCACTATGTTAGAGTCCAACGCGCTTGAGTGATAAAGCCATAAATGAGATGACCAAGACTCTTCTCAATGAAAGCTTGGAGAGCTGTAGCAAAGTGGGGCTGAATCCCTTCTGCACACTCAACCCGGTGCCGGATGTAACTATGTTCGGTTCATATATTTTACTTCATTGTTCATAGAACCTGGAAATCCCCAACCTTTATTGTAATTTTCCATAGGCTGGATCCGCCTTTTGGGATAAGAAATATGATAAAAAAGCCGCCAAGAAAGCCAGGGCAAAGACCAAAGCCGTGAAGAAGAATAAAGAAATCTAGTGCTTCTGATATGTTTAACTTGGATGAAGATGATGAGTCAGAGGTAGACCTTGATTCCCTTGGCTCTTTTTTCATCCATCTTATTGACACTGATTGCTATCAGGATCATGCGGAAACCAGCCAGGCGGGTGATGACGAGGTAACTATTATTTCCTCCGACTCAGAGCCCTTGCCAAGACAGAAAACTCGACATGTGATCCAGAAAGTAAGGTTTTCTCACCCTTTAGCTCACTTGGATCCCAACTTTATTTTGAATCAACAACAGCATGAGAACCGGCACAGAACCCGGACTAGTGGAGGTAGAGAGCTTTCCTCCGGTTTACCTAACACACCAGCCCCACACAAACACCGGAATGAGGTACTTAAAAAATCCAACTCTATTTATTGTAAAACAGGTCTTATTCATTAAGCACTTAATCCTCCTGACTCAAATTACCAGGGGACCCACTACAACACGACATAGCTTTTATAACACAGTGTTGTGTTACTATAGGCCCAAAACAGTGTTATTACGTCATACAGTAACATATTTTGAGATGTGTTCCATTAGATCGTGTTACTAAGTGGTGCCACTGTCACATATAGTAATTGTTACTACATATTGAAAATTATTTACAAATACAGTATAGTAACATGCATATTATGTGTTACCAAATGCATTGGTAACGCATTTTTGTAACTGTAGTAACACAGATAGTAACATATTTTTCTAAACATAGAATATTGTGGTAACATGTTTCTGTAACTATTGTAACACAACTGGAACATACTATCCAAATATCATAACACTATAATTTATAGTTGTCAACTACGCTAGTAACAGATTTTATAACCATAGTAACACCATCAGGAACATTACTATATTAGTATGGCAACATAATAAATGTATTTCTTTTTTTAATTATTAACCAGAAAAGTAGGTACCCATTTTATGGGATATACAATTCTTTAATAAAATCACAGCAACTGCTCAAATAGTTAATTATTTTATTATGTTGGCATCATTAAAATGATAGAGAAATTGAAGCACAAACACATACACAAATTGAAAGTATCAAGGTATTTATTACGAATATACAAGAGTGCAGGGTACATATGCATTACAATAAATACATACCAATGTTATTGGTGCAACAACATATCATTCATATCACTTTGACTATAGAGAACACATCTATGAATAATATTACACCATAGCATTTACATCAATTCAACCAAAGAAAAAGATCTTGTGAATAGTATTACAATTTTTCAATCTGTCAATGTAAACTACAGATATTGCTAAGTAAAATCTTCTAACTTTATTTGCTTCTTCATCCATCCGAGAATTTAGCTTCAACTTAATTATCCTTCTTTTGAATCTGTAAAAAAAATGGACTTGGCACCTACGTTGCACGGATACTCCAGAAAGTGCACGTATCCAGCCGGATACTGCCCCGATACTCGGATACAGCCCCGATACTTCCCGATACGTATCCCGTAAGTATCCCTCGATATTTTGATATTAAAAAAAGAAAATAATGTTTGATACTCCTAGGATACTTCTGCAATACGTTTTGGATACCTGAAACCCCTCGTTCGACGTGAAATCCCCTCAATAATAAAGGCGCACCTTTGAAGATTCCCAACATGGACGTGAGTTCATGTGAAAACATGTCTGTCAATGTTTTTTATTCAATTGAGAGGTGAGCAAGAGAGATTCGATGCTTGATTGGAACAGCAAACCTGGTCAAATCTCACAGCCAATTAATGGAAGTGGACTAAGTGCAAGAAAAGAAAGGGGTAATCGTATTGAGGCATGCTTTGACCTAGAAATTCCTTAATTTTTTTCTTCATATTTGTAATAATTAATATATATAACATCTATATATAAATGTATCCCCGTATCCATGATTTTAGAAAATTGATGTATCGGGTGTATCCCCGTATCGCGTATCCGATATGTATCCAAGTATCTGTGCAACGTAGCCTGGTAGTTATGTAATTAAATGTACACAAATATAATTTGGAATATGGAAGAAAACACTCTAACTTACAAAAGCTAAAGGCCAGGCAATTAAGTATTCTGAAGCAAAAGCATTACCAATTCTCTTGCAATGAGAAACTTGCTTTACTTTAACTCCTCATTATCAAGAATATGTTCATCTTTGCGCACAAGTGCAAGTTCAACACCTAACTCAATATCACCAACCTTAGTTTCTATATCAGTACTCTGAATAGTAGCATATGCAACATTACAATGGTTTGGATATATTAAAGTCTTTAATACTACTCCCTCTATCCCATAATATAAGCGCATTTTTTACACTAGTGTAGTGTCAAAAACGCACTTTATATTATGGGACGAAGCGAGTACTTTGGAAGCAACCTACATTATGATCAATATTATCATTCAGCGACATTGATAATAGAATTTGTATGAACAATATGTCAATGGATGGTCATAGTTCAGGAAGACTGTCATGACCATTCACTTCGTTAGGGATACACATTCATGTTGCAAGTGGGACTAATAGCGGGATGCCCACACCTGCACACATGTCTTATGCAGGTGCTCGTGGGCATCCCGCAATCAAGCATGTTGCATTTTCTTGCCCGCATAATCTCAGGACATGGCAGCTGTGTGTAAGGAGAGTTCAGACAATTCTACCTAGTTCTTGCATAAATCAAGACTAACTTGTTGTATGTGGACATTAGTTGAACACATCAACACAAACAACTAGCAATCAGGTCACTACATGAGCAAGCACGTGCAAACTGGCCCCTAGTGCAGAACTTTCAGAGTGGCAGACCAAATCAGAGCAAGGCATCATCATACTATTGACAAATCAGGAGCAGAGCATATGTTCTATGTTGTATGTGTGTGCTTGTTGCTGTGCTGGGCATGTGTGTGTATGTGCTTTCTAGTACCTAACCAAAGTACTCGCAAGATGTTTTATAATAGTAGGCATTCCATGGCAAAGTTATAAAGAATATACACATTCTATACGAATTATCAACGAGCACGTCCATATGACTCCATAAAAATATACCTGGAAATAGTAATCATCATTACAGTGGCTTTAAGCAACATGCAACTGATATGCATAAACTCTTGAGGTGTTGACAGTAACCGAGCTTCCCTCAAAGAATCTGTAAGAGTAGAATGATAAAGAACTTGATAGAAATAGATGTACAGACAAAAGCAGCAGACTATAAGTACGCAATAAAACCACACATTCAACAAATTTGGAATTAAATATAGAACTTATTTTGGACATAATGTAACCAGGATGGGTACTTGGAAAAAGGTGATACTATCACCCACCGTATTATATCAAACTAGCAGATGAGGTTAAGATACAAGAAATATAAGAATTGAAGTGGAAATGAATAGTCAAGCTCCGGCTGTATTTTCATAGTGATAATTGGGATATACTACACTAAAATGATCATTCATCTACTAGAACCCTTACAATGATAAGCACAAAGTTGATTCATCTATTTTGGAACGGACGGAGTATGTATTACACCTAGATTCCCTGTCAGTAAAGTAGATGTCAATGTTGCTTTGCACAATCTCTATTACCAATCTGACGGACACAGTCTGCCGAGTGCAACACTAGGCAAAGGGGCAAACCTTTACTGAGTTTGACACTTGGTTGACCTATTTAGCTGAATTAAAAAAATCGCACAGGTATTTGGGTATGTATGTATACGGGCCAGTCTAAGAGTATACGAGTATGTACGGATATGTGACGAGTATTCGGGTATGTACATATCCACCATGGGAAGGAACACGTACTACTATTATTACCACGAGAATCAATTAGCAGCGGGCATGTATCTGTAAGAGGCAGGATGGTAGTGGAAGGAACTACACTTGATTCACTCATGCTAACTCGATTCGCTAGTTCGGTTACAAGGTGCGATTACAAGCGAAGAACAAGAAGGGGAATAGGGTTAGGGTTGCCCCCGCCAATGCCTTGATCCTCTGGATGCCGAACCGGGTGCGGGAGAGGCAGCTTAAGTAGTCGTCGCGGCACCTGGGCCTCACTGGGTCCACTCCGGCCCAGTGTTGCGTGGGTTGGGCCTCCGGTCCCGTGGAAGCCGCTCAGCAGGCGGCGAGCCCCGCGAGCCACTGACTTGTGGCCCCGTCCTTTTGGTGTCGTTGGCTGTAGCGGGAGCGCTGACATCCCCTCCTCCTTGGGACGAGGCTTGCCCCCAAGCCTCCGCTCCCGGAAAGAGAGCCTGCAGGGCCACCTTGTCCTCCCAAGTGTCTACCAATGCCGCTGGATCAGACCAACGTATCAGCACCTGTTCCACCAGGACACCATTTTTGCGACGCCAGCGTTGCTGCAGAACTGCCACTGGCACGACAGGAATGTTAGTAGGTTGAGGAAGATCAGTGGATGACTGCATACCGGGGTGGAGACAGCGACGGAGTTGCGACACATGGAACACTGGGTGCACTTGAGAATGCACTGGCAGATCCAGTTTGTAGGCTGCATCACTGATCTTGCTGACGATTGGATATGGTCCATAGTACTTGAAAGATAGCTTGTGGTTGGCTCTCCTTGCCACTAATGTTTGAATGTAGGGTTGGAGTTTCAAGAATACCAGCTCTCCCACTTCAAAGACTCGCGGCGATCTTCGCTTGTCAGCTTGGGTCTTCATGTGCTGCTGCGCTCGATGCAAATGTTGTTGCAACAGGTCCTGGATCACTGCTCTTTCTTCCAGCCAAGATTGCAGTGCAGGTACGGTGCAGTCTGCCATTGGCGCCAAACCCCACTGCCGTGGCTCGTATCCAAACATCGCCTTAAACGGTGTCATGCCAATGCTGGAGTGGTAGGAGGAGTTGTACCAAAACTATGCTAACGGTATCCAGTGGCTCCAGCGTCTTGGACATGCATGGACAAAGCAGCACAGATATGTCTCGACGCACTGATTCACCCGCTCCGTTTGCCCGTCCGTTTGAGGGTGATTAGCCGAACTCATCCGCAGATCCATGCCAGCATATTTGAAGAGCTCACGCCAGAAGTGACTCGTAAACACTGGGTCTCAATCAGACACGATGGAGCTGGGAAAGCCATGGATGCGGTAGATGCTGGACATGTAGAGCAGTGCCACTTTAGATGTCGTGTACGGATGCGCCAATGGCAAGAAGTGTGCGAATTTGGTCCTTTTGTCAACCACCACCCAGAGATAGTTAAACTTCCTAGACTGTGGCAATCCGTCGATGAAGTCCATTGTGATCATCTCCCACAGCTGCTGTGGAATAGGCAAGGGCTCCAACAGACCGGGAGATGTTGCACGATCTGGCTTCGACTGTTGGCATATTTGACAACAGCGCACGTATTGTAACACGTGCGCCTTCATCTTGGGCCAAGCAAACAAACGACGAATGCGTCTGAATATTGCAGGGAACCCACTGTGCCCCCCATCGGGCTGTCATGGAAAGCTGAAATTATCTGTTGTTGCAATGCTGTTGAGCCGCCGAGCCATATCCTGCCACGAAAATACAAGATCCCATTCTGCAACGTGAATCGCTGTTTTGGGTCTTCTCGGAGAGCCAGTTGCTGTAGCAGTTTCTGAGCTTGTGGGTTGCAATTGTAGCTTGCCATTACATCGTCCAGCCAGCGGGGTTGGCAAGTGGAGATGTCGAACAACAGGTCTGGGGGTTGAGATCGTGACAGAGCATCAGCGGCCGTGTTGTCCGAGCCTTTCTTATACCTAATCGTGTATCGAAGGCCCAATAACTTGGTAAAGGCTCTCTGCTGCCAAGGAGTAGTCAATCGTTGCTCTTCCAGATGAACCAGACTTTTTTGATCTGTGAAGATAACGAACTCACTGTGTTGTAGATAGGGTCGCCATTGGTCGACTGCCACCACAATAGCCAGGTACTCCTTCTCGTACGTCGATAGGCCTTGGTAGCGCGGACTCAGACTTTTACTCATGAACGCAATGGGGTGCCCCTCTTGCTATAGGACTGCTCCTATCCCTTTGTCACACGCATCCGTCTCGATTGTGAAGGTTTTACTGAAGTCTGGTAGCGCCAAAACCGGAGCTGTGATTAGTTGTTGCTTGAGCAGCTCGAACGCTTGATTTGTGTTCTCTGTCCATACGAAGGGTGCGCCTTTCTTCAAGAGATTGAAAAGAGGTCGTGCGATGATTCCAAAACCCTTGACAAATCTGCGGTAATACCCCGCGAGTCCCAAGAATCTACGTACTTCCTTTGCGTCCACTGGTTTCGGCCATGCCTCTACTGCGTTGATCTTCGTGGGTTCCGTGGCCACGCCTTGACTGCTGATGACGTGACCTAGGTACGACACCTGTTGCTGACCAAACTCACATTTGGACCTCTTCACCCTCCATTGGTCTCGATGAAGAAGCTCGAGGACTTGTCTGAGGTGCGCCACATGATCCTCCCAGGTCTTGCAGAACACAAGAATGTCATCGAAAAACAGCAGGACGCAGTGTCGCAGGAGAGGATGCATCGTTTCTGTTATTGCTCCATTAAAGGTACCGGGCCCTCCTGCTAATCCGAACGAGAGAACCTTGAATTCGTAATGTCATGAATGCGTCTGAAAGGCTATTTTGAATTCCTCCCCTTCTGCTAACCGAATCTGGTGATAGCCCGCTCGCAGGTCCAATTTAGAGAACCATTGCGCGCCGTGTAGTTCATCAAGCAGCTCCTCTATGACCGGCACTGGGAATTTACTGACGCGTGTCATGGCATTCAGATGTCGATAATCCACGCAGAGCCTCCATGTTCCATCTTTCTTCTTGACTAAAATGACGGGGGACAAAAAGGAACTGTGGCTTCGCTGGATCACCCCTGACTGCAGGAGTTCTTGCACTTGCCGCTCAATCTCAGACTTGTGCTCTGGCTTATGGAGATAAGGTCTAATGTTGACGGGTTGTGCCCCTGGCATGAGAGGAATGGTGTGGTCGCAAGCTCTACGCGGGGGTAAGCCCTTGGGTTCACCAAATACATCCTCGAATTCAGTTAACAGCTGCTGTAGCTCCGGAGGCTCCTGCACAGGAGTTGCTTGTTTTTCACTGACAGGGTAGAGCAAGCAGAGATGCAGCAGAGCGCCTTGGCGGTGAAGTTGCTGAAGTTGGGAACTATTGATGACATGACACTGCGTCGATTGCGCCTCATGTCCAAACAGGCTGGCTGGCCCCAAAGCTGTGGGAATGCGCAAGTGTTTGTTTTGCCAGTCGACCGTCATCGGGCTGTGCTGTTCGAGCCAATCCATCCCCAGAATAGCATCATACACTCCCAACGGTAATATCTTCATATCTGTCACAAATTCCAGCCCTTGTGAAGACCATTTACAGCTGGGAGTTGAAGCTGAGCAACGTAGTTCACCACCATCGGCCACCTTCACTCGACAGGGCTGATGCAGTTGTTGCACACCAGACAAGCGCTCGGCCAATGCTTGGTTAATGAATGAAGTAGAACTCCCACTGTCCACCAGAATCAGCACCTCCTGATCTTGCATGGTAGCCAACAGCTGAAATGCTTTTGGAGAAACACCACCGTCCATGGCCGGCCGAGATATGGCATGAACTTGTTGCACCTCCCCCTTGGCCTCTAAGCTGGTGTCGATGCCGAAGAGCTCGAGCATTTCCTCGACGACATGCAGTTGGACCGTGGTAGGACACACGAGGTCCTGTCCCCATCGCTCACCGCACTTGAAGCACAGCCCACGAGCGCGCCGATAATCTCGCAGGGCTTTGATCTTGGACGTGTCCGCCCGGGCCGCGTCTGTGCCTCGGCGGTCTGCCGCTGGCGCGGCTGGAACGAGGCGTGACGGTGGAGGGGGTAGTGGTAGCGGCATGGCTGTCGCGGTTGCACGCGGAGCCAGCTCCGGTGGCCTCGGTAAGGTGCCAAATAAGCCGTCAGCCACTTCCTCCTAGAGTAAGGCCCACGCACAGGCCGTGTCCAGGTCAGGGGGTCTTTGAACCAGCACCACCGCACATATATCCTTCCACAGTCCCTCGACAAATCGAGTCAAAAAGTAGAACGGATGAATTGTATCAGAATAAGATGACAAATGATTAATAATCAACTCAAACTGCTCTATATACTGTGCTACTGAAGAAGTCTGGCGGACAGTATAAAACTGTCTAATCAGCGTCTGATGCCGATCGCGCCCGAAGCGAGTACACAGAAGTGCAGTGAAAGAATCCCAATCATAATCTCCGAGTTTTTTTGAATGGATTGCAGCCAAACAGATGCTGCACCTGAAAAATTCAAGGCAGCCATAGGAACCCAGAAGGAAGGCAGAATTGCAAACATGGAAAAATATTGCTCGCACAGTGTTTTCCACAATTTTGGGTTGTCTCCAATGAATTGTGGGAATTGGATGGATGGATGCGCTTGACCCAGCCCACTAAGCAGTTGACTAGCATGTGCAAAGGGGGACAAAGCAGGAGGCGAAGACGGGGCGTCGTACTGACCGTTTGCCGGGGGCGGTGGCGGCGTCTGAAAGGACGCCGCCGGGGGCCCCCGTGGGATGATGAAGATGCCGCGGCCATTGGGCCCTTGTGGAAGTTGCGCCGCGCCAGGCGCGGTGCCGCTGTGGGCTCCGGTCATCCCAGGCGGCTGATTGGTCGGTGCAGGCGCTTGGGTCGTCGCGTCGTCCATGCGTGGTGGAGGGGGCGTGATCTGTAGAGCCGCCACCGAATCGCTCAGATCGGCGACGCGCCGCTCGAGATCGGGGTGCCACGCCACAAGATCGTCGACCTTGGCGTTGGACGTGTTGATTGCGGCGGTGTGTTCCTTCAGAGTGGTGTCTAGCCGCTCCAGGAACGACTGGACGGCCGGATCCATGGCGACGAGGTGGGTGCGGGCTTGAGTCAGGGATCTGGTCTCGATGAACTACGCCAGATTGACGCAAGGGTGGTGGTGTGGTCTCTGATACCAGATGTAAGAGGCAGGATGGTAGTGGAAGGAACTAGACTTGATTCACTCACGCTAACTCGATTCGCTAGTTCGGTTACAAGGTGCGATTACAAGCAAAGAACAAGAAGGGGAATAGGTTTAGGGTTGCTGCCGCCGATGCCTTGATCCTCTAGATGCCGAACCGGGTGCGGGAGAGGCAGCTTAAGTAGTCGTCGCGGCACCTGGGCCTCACTGGGTCCACTCCGGCCCAGTGTTGCGTGGGTTGGGCCTCTGGGCCCGTGGAAGCCGCTCAGCAGGCGGCGAGCCCCGCGAGCCGCTGACTTGTGGCCCTGTCCTTTTGGTGTCGTTGGCTGTAGCGGGAGTGCTGACAGTATCCTGGATGCCAGCCTCGCATCTTGCTCCCTTTACCACTAGTACACAAACAAGCAAGTAGCCTACTGGATGGATTATTGTGGAAGCTAGCTTACGTATGGATCGATTCCTCATGGATGCTAGCAGATGACGAGGACCGGTGGCTCCTAGCGCGTGAGGTGCGCACGGTCCATGCGCTCGTTCTACTCAAGCCTCTTGGCCGCTCGGAGGGAGGGACGGCTGCCGACGGCCCCGGCTGGATCTGCCCATGACTCTACAGCGCGCTCCTGATGGCCGCCTCCCCGGGTCTCCTCGAGCCTGGTGGGGAGGTGGGAACGGTGTCGGGCCCCAATGATGCGTCGGCAACCTACAAAGAAAGGGGCGAGCGGCGGCGGCATGAAGCCCTCAGGATAGCAGCGGTGACTTGCGTCGTGGGCATGCAGCGCCTTCGATGGCTAGGTGTGCTTTACATCGACCAGTATGTACGTACACGTTTGCGACTAGAATGACAAAGCTACGTACGCTTCGACCAGGTGGGTCTCAACTGTCAGGCACTTCCTTGCCTGTGTAGATGTAGCTGGTAAGTCCCAGCTGTCAGGGGGGCGAATCATTTTTTTGCCCGGACGCACTTCCTTTCGTGCGAAGATGTAGCTAGTGGGTCCCAACAGTCATGGGGAAACGTTTTTTCGCGAAATACGGTGGCCCATCCGTTGGGTCCCCGCTGTCAGGTGGAGGGATAATTACTTTGCGCGTAATAAGGAGGCACTTCCTTGCTGCAGCCGTGGACCCAGCTGTCCGCCTCTCCACATACAGTCCACATCCGATGGAAGCCGTTCCTTGACCACGTTGACCATGACGTGCCGAGAGCACTAGGGCGGGAGGACGCGCAGTGGAAGCCCGCGCGGAGAGGAGTACGAGGGTTCACTGGTTTGGCTGTGGTGTGAGGCTGTCGTCGCTGCAGGGCCTTGCCAGCAGTGGGAATAGTTGGGGGTGGTGAGGTCTCCGCGGCAGCATAGTCGACCACGGGAGGCAGGAGCATGCGGCACGACTGGCGCTGCTTTGGGCGGCTGAAGAAAGAAGACCAGAGGTTGAAGAAGCACTACGGCCGTTGGATGGACATCGTACGGTCACTTGAGCTAGAGTCGTTCAAATTGACTAAGTTGACAAAGCACTCCGTCCCCATCAACCTAGTAGGCCCACAAGTCAGCCACCCACCAAGGTGGTTACCAACTAGCAGGGGGAGTATTCATTGTTTTGTGCGTAAGAAGGAGGCACTTCCGGTGGGTCCGAGCTGACAGCGGGGGGAACATTTTTTCCGCAAAATACGGTGACCCGTATGGTGGGTCCCTGCAGTCAGGGGAAACGTTTTTTTTGCAAAATACGGTGGCCCGTTCGGTGGGTCCCTGCTGTTAGGTGGAGGAATCATTATTTTTCGCATAATAAGGAGGCACTTCTTTGCTACGGCTGTGGACCCAGCTGACGGCCTCTCCACGTACAGTACAGTTCCGATGGAAGTCATTCCTTGACCACGTTGACCACGCCGCGTTCTGTTGCATGCATGCGTCCATGGGCGTGGTGCGTCTCCACTGTTAGCCTCTCACGTACAGTCATGTTCCAATGACTCTCGGTTGTTGACCATGTTGACCACACCGTGCCGAGCGCACCAAAGGCCGGTGGACGAGGAGTGGGAAGCTTGACTGGTTCGGGTGCGCGGCAGCACATCAGCAGTGCCGCCCACGGGAGACAGGAGCAAGAACAGAGGTTGAAGAAGGAGCACAGCTGTTGGATTAACATCCAACGATCCAGCTGCTAGAATCATTTGTTGATTAAGTTGACAAAGCCCTGCGTACACATCCGCTTAGTAGGCCCACAAGTCAGCCACCAAATCTGACGGGTCCCAGCTGTCAACGGGAGGAATAATTTTTTCGCATAACAAGGAGGCACTTCCTTCCGTGCGAAGATACAGCCGGTGGGTCCCAGCTGTCAGGTGGAGGAAACATTTTTTTCAGCTTAATAAGGAGGAACTTTCCTTTTGTGTGACCATGGACCTCGTGGGTCTCAGCCGTCATGCTCTCCATCTACAGTCCTCTTCCAATGACTCTCGTTTGTTGACCACGCCGCACCGAGCACAGCGAGGCGATGGACGACGGCAAGGCCCCGGACGGGAACGACTTGGAGATGGGAATACACAGCAGTGGAGTCATAGATTGAGTGGAGGAGAAGGGTTATAACTGGTTCTGGTGCGGCGTGGGGCTGTAGTCGGTGGAGAATAACAGGAGGTGTGGAGGGGTGGAGGGATAGCCTGGCCGGCGGTGGGGTTGCGCTTTTGTAGCAATGCGTGCTAACCAGAGCCGCTAGCTGCTGGAGGCCAGACCAGGCGGTCCCGGCGACGCTGGAGGAACAAGACGAGAGATTGAAGGTGCATGCCGACCAAGTTGACAACGCCCTGCATAGGCTTCGATCTATTGGCCGACATGTCAGCCTGCAAAAAAGCGGCATATATTTAACCCATGCTCTCTAGAATGTACAGTCCACTTGCTGGGCTGGGTGAACAAATAATTTTGTGTCAATGCGGCCCATTTATATTATCTAAGAAATCCCAGCCCATTTGCACTTCCTTCAAATACACGAATTAGCTGGGCTCGTTATATATATAATGTTATGTTAGAAGGAGCAATTAATATCAAAAATAAACCAGAGAGGCACTTTTTTATATACATAATTAATAAATGAGCGAGTTATTGCTCAAAATAAAATGAGCGCGTTATTATTACATTGGTCCTTAAAATCTCCGCAAGCTTTTGTACGCAATCACAAGGATTTTCCTTGCCTGTGAGTCAAAAACAACCAGGATTTTCCTTACTTTTATAAGTTAATAACACGTGGGATGTTTTCATAATGTATATATAAGTCTCTATAAAATATACGATAATAGTAATAATATAAATACATATATAATGTGGTTCAAAAATACATTGGGCTGCCGATCTTTAAGAAAAAACCCATAGGCCGGTATGGACCTCAAAAAATAAGTTGAAACCACTGTCACCCGTATGTCGTGGGCTACGCATGTTAAAATACAAAACCTAAGCCTAGCTGATACTTGTTCGCCCTCTGGAAAAAAATGATACTAGATCGCCGAGCGAACTGGATTATAGAGGGGGTCGGCGGCACGACTAAAATAGCACACCAGGAGAGATTTTTTTCTTCTGCAGTGGATGGCTCTCGATGGTATTTTTACTTGCCTCTGCACCATACAACTTGTATTTTTAGCCTCCCAGTCCATGGTGGACCAGTAGCCCATTTGCTGGGCGGGCCAACCTACAGAAACCAGCACTCGATTTTTCATCAAGCCCCAAAAACAACGCAGTACTATGTTTGTTTTGAGGCCGAAAACATTACAGCAGGGGTTGAGCGGGGGAGGGGGCAAGACAGAGCAAAAATATTAAAAAGAGCTGATGCACCGTTGCTACCCTAACAAAGCAGGTGCAATTCTTCTCTGGAAGAAGGTGTGCCGTTCACACCCACACGTCACATACCCCATGGTAGGCATACTAACAAGTTCACACACAAGCACAACAGAAAAGGTAAACATTCGTATCAAACTCAGGTTCACAGGACACGTTCATATTCATAGCCAACATTCACTATCAACAACTCAAAAGTTTCATATATACACAAGTTCAGCATGTCTATGGATCCAAATGATTGATAGATCACACAACAATATTCATAGATAATTCACAAAAAGATTCAGATATACACATGTTCAGTATGTTTATGCATCCAAATGATTGAGATCACAGCCAATATGATCCATGGAAGAACTTTAATTACCTAGGGTACAGACTGGTAAATGGTGTTTAGTCAGAGGTACTTCTTGCTAAAATTAATGCTTGTACGAGTAAACTTTCGAGTACATAAGAGGCAACACAGACAATCTAAACTTTGCTTGTAGGTTTATCCTCAAATAGTGGCCTCGTGCCGAGGGAGGTTTGAGAAACTTGGCCACTACTTTCATCCAACTAGTTTACTGGCTCATCTTGGTCCTGTAGCTTGCCAAAATTATACATTGCAGACTGCTAAATGGTGTTTAGTCGGAGGTACTTCTTGCTAAAATTAATGATTTTACGAGTAAACTTTAGAGTACATAAGAGGCAGCACAGACAATCTGAACTTTGCTTGTAGAGTATCAGCATACACCACAAGAAGAAGCAGGACCACCCTACCTAAAGGACGTCCGTTCAAGAGAAGAACTCCATTTACGAAAAACAAGGGAAAGAAGATTGTGAACAGATAGCTAGCTAAGATCGATTGTATTTAAATTGTAGCCTTCATTTCTCGATTGTATTTCATGGGCACTTTTTGAACTCATGAATGGTTTTAAATTTCATGGACACTCGATCTCGATCCCCCTCCATCTCGATCGCTATCCCACCTTGCCAGAACCGGTCCCCCTCACCACCGAGCACCCCCTGCACCCTCTCCCCCGCTCCACCGGCCGACGCCGCCGACCCTCCGCACCGCCCCCGCTCCATCGCCACCGCCGACCCCCTGCACCCTCTCCCCCGCTCCACCGGCCGCCGCCGCCGACCCCCCACACCCTTCCCCGCTCCACCGCCGCCGACGATCCACCGCACCCCTCCCCCGCTCCACTGCCGCTGATGACCCCCCGCACCATCCCCCGCACCCTCCCCGGCCCGCTCCACCGTCACAAATGAATGCAACTAAAATTGCAAAAAAAACAAATTTGATTATATTTTCAAATAACAAATTTGATGATATTTTCAAATAATAAATTTGATGATATTTTTTCATATTCATAAATATTTTCAAATAACAAATTTGATGATATTTTTTAAAAAATTATTACTGTTTTTATTAAAAATTATTACTGTTTCATATTCATATTCACTTTCTAAAGAATTATTAGATGCAACAAAAAAAAAATAATAAAATTACTTATGGCGCACCTCTGGCTGGTGCGCCATTGCTATATATATAAAAAAAGATTACTAATGGCGCACCTCTGGCTGGTGCGCCATTGCTATATAAAAAAAGATTACTAATGGCGCACCGACCGCGGGTGCGCCATTGCTATCTAAAAAAACATACTAATGGCGCACCGCTACGGGGTGCGCCAATAGTAAGCTTCCCCCCTTAGCTAATTCCTCCCTCTCCCTCTCGCTAGATCCCCTTCATCCCTCTCCCACGCCAGATCCACCCGCGCGCTGCCCCGACGCCGCCGCCCCGACCCCCGCCGCCCACGCGCCCCCCACCACCGCAGCTCCCCCGCGCCCCCCCCACCACTGCAGCTCCCCCGCGCCGCCGGCCCCGCGCCCCCACGCCCTGAGCCAGAGGAGGAGGACGAGGAGGAGGAAGAGACGACGACCGCCTCTACCTCAACTCAGCGAGGCCACGCGACGCCAAGCCGAGCGCCGCCTCCCTCGCCGTCCCCCCTCCGCCCGCGCCCGCGCTCTCGACTTCCTCCCGCCCAAGCCGAGACGCGGAGATAGGCGAGTGGAGGAGCCCGCCGCGTGTCACCGGAGCTTCAACGCCCAGCCGCTGCCGGAGCTTCAACGCCGGCGTTTTCCTCCATTCCTCCATCCCCTCCCCAGGTGATTCCTCCGTTCTCCTCCACCCCCTCCCCTGCAAACCCTAGGGCCATGGCGGCATGTTATAATTTCTCTCCTGCATGCTTGTACTCGCTAGCAACGGCTTACAAGTCTAATTACTTCTCTCTATATAGTTTAGTATTATTGACTGATGCATAATTAGTGTGGATTAACCGAACAAATTCCTCTTGATTCCTGCTGGTCCTCACAACACAGAACATTAATACTGTCACTCTGCAAATTATCAGCTGACCTATTCTTACTTGTGAATCACTGTGCCTAGTTTTTTTACATATAATAATTCATTCGGAACAGCCTCCGTTGTTCTTTCCAGATCAAATTTTTTGAGGTTGTTTGGTTTAAAAAATTGTCTTAACAATATGCTTGCTAATTTGAGGACAGTGTGAGGCTTCTGTTCTTTTTCTTTTTTAGTTATGACAACTGTAGTGTTGTTGAACATCTTTGATCAAATGAAGGTGATTGAATCCAAATTGTCAACAGTGAGAATTTAATATGGTATTGGTCATTGTTTGTAATGTGCAGTTGTGAAGTGGTTACTAGAAGGAAACACTTTTCGACCAAATAGTTAGGCAAAAGTTTTGTTTTAAGCATCTTTATTCCATTACCAGTTTAGTATAATATATCCAAGGCACAACATTACCAGTTTATAGTCATATTTTAGCAACTTCCCGTTGTCGAAGCCATCAAAACCAAATAATGGGGTTGTTTGATCTGAAGAATTGTCAACAATAGGCTTGTAGTGTATTTGTTTATTTTGGGGTAGCTGTGTTTAGTGAACAAAACAGACTACATTCAGTGACCAAACTGAAAGCATGCACTGATTGTTGCAAGTATGTTTGCATGTTACCAGATTTTTCCGGTTGATGGTTGTGTTATTTCAGTAGTCACAGTAGGATGATGTGATGATTGACTCATTTTACTTCTAACATCGCATATTTCATAGTCTACTTAGTCTGCTGCATCAGTGCCTAGTCTCACCTTGCTGTTAATGTGCCCTGATAATGATGTATTTTGTCATAAAAATATATAGTGGACTGCCATGATAATGACATGGTCCTGTGTTTGCAAGCTGTGATAATCTTCAGTTTACTTGACTTTTGAGCCTGCTAGTAGTTTACTTCCATGAGTTGTTTTATTGACATGGCACATTTGCAATGGAGTTTTATATATCTTTAGCCACTGTTCATTAACAGCAAGTCAGTTTTGTTTATAGTTGAAAGTAAGTGTGTGGTTTGAAATTTTGATCTGATTATGGCATCTAGAATTAATGTTTATGAAGAAGAAGAATAAACCTGCTGATGCTGCTGTTATGCTTGTATTCACTGTTGCTGCTGCTGCTGTACTTGTGATGATGTTGTACTTGTGATGATGCTACTTGTGATCTTCTGAAATGACCCATTGGCGACTTCATTACACGGGGATAACGATTTTGCAGGTACCCCGAGAGGCCCTTGAGTTTGCCGGAATGTCGATTAACTTCCGTTCCGGCAAATTTGGGTACTCCATATGTCCTATTTTCAGCAAAGGTCATGCTAAAATTTTCCGTGAATTTTAGCATGACTTTGCTAAAAATAGGACATATGGGGTACTTGCGACTAATGCATGGGCCGGGGTATCTTAGTACTTAGTTAAGTAGGATCAACTGCCCCTCCATTCTTGCTGCATTAAACCATAGGTGGCAATAGAGCCAAGTGATTAGGCCCAACTTAGAATTCTCCTTAGCATCGATAAACCCTAGATGATAAACCCAACATAGGTGGCAATAGAGTCAAGTGATTAGTGACAAGTGATTAGGCCCAACCTAGGGTGCCTCGGCATCGATAAGCCCTAAATGATGAAAACTTAACTTAGCATTTAGGGTGCCTCGGCATCGAAAACCCCTAAATGATGAAACCTTGGCTTTTAGGGTGCCTCGGTGTCGCGATGAGAACCTAAATGATGTACGCTTAGGCTTTTAGGGTGCCTCGGCGTCGACAAACCCTAAATGATAAAAGCTTAGCTTTTAGGATGCCTCGGTGTCGACAAACCATAAATGATGAGACCATGATCTTGTTCCTTGACAATAACCAACTTTTTGACCAAACTTTTTTCCTATTTAGAGCAAAACATGGCCCACAACGATGAGGTCGGTGGTTTGGGCGGCAAGCAATTCTGGGAGCTGTCCAAGGAGATGGAGGAATAACCTCGCCGCTATGAGGACACCGTGAAAGACACCGATTCTGACTACACAAGCCCTAGTGGCGTCGGAGATGACACCACTGATGGTGCCGCCGAGGATGCCACCACTGATGATGGCGGCGCACGCACAGATGGCAGCCAACCGAAGAGGCAATAGAAGGACCGACGCCCGAGTGTGCTCGGCACCGTCAAGGAGGAATTTACTGAAGTGAACTCCGACGGGCATCCGACGGCGCCCAAAGAAGTAGTCAAGGGGTACTCGGTTCAGCTCGGGTGCATTCTCCGGAGCACCGTCTCGATCAACACCGAGAACCTAAGGCATAAGGACTGAGGGAATTTGTGCAGCCTCCTCTTCACAAAGCTGCACGAACGATACAAGTTCCCCGCTGACTTTGCAAACACACGCCTCTCAGGGAATAAAGTAAACAATGTCGCCCTCACGAGGATGAGCACGGCCCTGTCTACTTGGAGAAGCACGGTGAAGGCAATGATTGAAAAAGGTGATAGTTATGAGAAGATCATGGCGAAATATCCTTTGATGAGCGAAGATGACTATAAGGAGTTCAAGATCAAGTGCGAGAGCAGTGCAACCTCTGAATCAAGTCAGTGGGGGAAAGAAATGCGGCAGTTGAACTTAGGGGTCCACCAACTCGGTCCCGGAGGTTACAAAGTGGAGGAGCCTATATGGGACAAGGAGGACGCGGAGCATGCCGAGCAAGGCCTACCGCCCCGCTTCGAGAAATACCGTGACAAGCAGACCAGGAACTTTCTCAGGGCCCGGTACAAGGAGGACCCGGTAACAAAGGAGTTTACCATGGATCCGAAGACTAGGGCGCTTGAGCTTGTTCTGGTAAGGAATAAACCCCCGCGTAATTAGCTCCATATGGTTGCATTCTAATTGATCCCCAATATTTCTAAATGGTTCACGTTCCTTCCGCAGTACAATGAAAGCAGTAGCGTGGGGTCGTCTCAGAGCTCCCCTTTCGACACCCCTTTAAATAGGGCGTTGAACATAATGAAAAACAAGGATAAGCTCAGTAAGCCGAGGTCAGCTGGTTGTGTGGCTGGCAAAGGCTTGTCCACAAAATGGTCGTCATACTATACCGCTGGTGGGCGAAAGGAGAAAAAGACCAGCTCGGAAAGCCAGTCGCGCGAGGTTGAAGCACTCAAGGCACAAGTGGCACGGATTCCGGAGATTGTCCAAGAGCAAGTGCAACAACAACTGGGAACGACGCTCAACGCCATGGTGCCTACGTTGATTCATGGGCTGACGACGTGGATTGCGGGCGGCCAACAGGGGCCTCCCCCAATTCCCAGCTTCACGACCAGCAACTCGCACAACGCGTAGGCGGCGCCATTGGTGTCTCCGGCGGCGCCATTGGTGTCTCTGGCGGAGGCGGTATTCGTGTGTCCGGCGCCGGCACGGGCATTGGAGCTTAATGCACCCGGGTGTACGCCGGCCGGCACCTCGCCAGCAAGCCGCCCCTCCGTCAGCTGCATGCCCGCCGTTGGCGGTGCCTCGACATTAGCCGAGCTCGACGACATCATGGTAACTAAGCCTGTCGGCCGATGACTTCATCTCCTTGCCTTTGAATGGGCATCCCTGACGCCCTACATGTTTTCGCAGGGCTCCGCCGATGTTCCTTGCACTCCCCTGCACTTCGTGGGCGGCGAGTTGGTCGATGTCGCCAAGGGCAGAATCGTTCAACCGGGCAACCCCGTGTTCCACGGTAATCCGATGCCACCCATAGTGTATAGGGTTGAACTGGTTCGAGTGCTGCCAGGCTGCGACGAGCTGTTACCTCCGATTCGACCCGCTGGGGCCGACGAAGATGATGAGATGACCCTCAGCGCCTGCGTAAGCTGGCCCCTGCTTTGGCCGAAGAGCCAGATTCGTTTGGGGGCGGGGGACACCACCCCACAGACAAGACCGCCAGTCGTGCCGGCGCCAAGCCATGGCAAGAACGCCGCAACGCTACCGGACATGCCGGACATCCTTATGGCACAGAATCCGGACATGCATATGGCACAGGATCCGGACGACGACGACAACGATGATGGTACATTTACCAACGTCGATAAGTACTTTTCCGAACATGGGTACAGTGACGAGTTCTGCGGGCCTCCTTCTCAAGAACCCAACCAAGACGACCGCGATCTAGCTGGTACAGCAGAGAAACCCAATTGCAACAGGCGTCGTCTGGCGTTCAGTTCTTAGGAGACGCCTCCAGCTGCTGCCTTCACCGAGCCTCAGATAGCTGAGGTGCGAAATATTATCAGCCCCAACACGCTCAAGAAGGCGGTATGTGAGCAGAACTCGGTCCCATTATAGCAGATCAAGAAGAAGGGATGGAAACGTAAGACTAAAAAGGGCGCCAGTGCGAGCCAGCCGGCATCGAGTATGATCGTGCTCAGGACGGGCCACCTTCACCTAAGGATATCTCGAGGAGGGTGCATGTGGCGGGTAGGGCGATGCTACCGACAAATATGCTCAATGCTGCAACCGGTACTATGCGGAGTCTGCATGACAGTGTTCTTTCTTTGGAGAAGCGGCATCTCAGAGAGAATGATGTGGCATACCCGGTTTTCGTGGCCAAGGTGCCAGAGGGCAAGGGCTTTGTGGATGGCGCCATCGGGGGTACGATCGTCCTGCGGTTTGATGACATCTTTGCTATGTTTAACCTTCATCCGCTGCACTACACCTTCGTTCGGCTGTTTTCGCTGAGTATGGAGATGCGGATCATTAGAGACAAGACCCCGGACATCGTGATAGTCGACCCCTTCTACATGCGTGCCAAGCTCTTGGGCAGTGCTGGGGACCACCAAGTCACGAGTTCATACCTCGAAGGCGTCATTCTGGCAAACCTAGATAAGGATAACTTCCTCATGCCTTACTTTCCCGAGTAAGTCATCCCCTAACCACCCCATAACATATGATTTCTTAGATTTCGATCGTTCTTTTTTTTTCTAACATTTTGTGTTCTGTGCAGTGACACACATTGCACACTCATCCTCTTAAGCCCGAAATATTCCATGGCCACGTATTTCGACCCGAACCGTGACTCCAAGATAGACTACACAAATATCAAGAAATTTTTTCATGATGTTCTCCCCGGCTACACCAAATCTGGAGGCACCTTCACCAGGCCAGTTCGTAGGTATGGCAGGCATGTGTTCACCCACAATACGACGTTCTCCTGCGTCAAGCAGCCGCCTGGTGGTCAGAAGGATGCCTACTAGGCCCTCCATCACATGCGGGCGATCGTACGGGACCACCATCACCTTCTACTACCAGATAATCTCAAAGATTGGGCCATGAGCTTGTCGACAATCCAGGGCGCGGACATCGGACAAGAATTCTTTCGCATCCAGTCGGAGTTTGCGGAAATCATCCATCAAGATGTCCTTCATACCTCGGGGCAGTTCTACCTCAGATAGACACAATGCTACAAATGCAGGCTGACAACACCCGCGATTTCATGACCATCACGACAGACGGCAGCTTCATCCATGCTCCGGTCCCATGAGTCGAGTCGAAAGTAGTGATGCTATGTGTAGTTCTGAAACATTGATTGGCTCATGTTGTAATTAAACTTTAATGAACTGTATGTCTCTTTGGTTTGGACAGTCGATCAACTTAGATGTAATTGATGCTATTTATCAGTAGGACCATGAATCGTGCTATTAATGTCTTGCTTTTCTCTTCCGATCCTTTTATTGCATACTTATATATTGCTTATGTATTGTTTGTTGTTTGGCTTGTGCATAGAGATGTTGTCGTATGTCGTGTACAAGGGTAAGGTTCCCGGAGTCTACGACGACTGGGAGGAGTGTTGGAGACAGGTTCACCGTTTCAGCGGTAACAGTTACAAAGGGTACACCACTAGGGCGGAGGCGGAATCTAGATACGCCCGCTACCTAGCGGGAGAGAGGAGGGAGCGTTGGAGGAACCGGATGAAGACCAGTTTCATCGCGATGATGCTCATCGTGATGACCGCAACTCTCTTCTATGTGATGGTAGTTTAGATGATCGATATCGACTTGTAATGTGAAGACAGACTCGCTACTCGCGCTCTCGAGACTTGTAATGTTCTATCTTTGTTCGGTCTTTTGAATTCGGAGACTAATATGATGAATTGTATTCATAGACTAATCTTCTATTGTATTCGATGAATCTGCTTTTGCTGTGTGGTGCTGTCTATATTCTGTCCAATAATATATTTTGTAACCTGTGCAAAAATCAGAAAAGTAAAAAAAATAAAACCTAATATTCATACTAATGGCGCATCACCTCAAAGAGAGCCATTAGTATGCCAAAGGATACTAATGGCGCATCACTACACAGTGCGCCATTAGTATGCCAAAGGATACTAATGGCGCATCACGCCACACTGTGCCATTAGTATGCCAAAGCACATGGGTAAATATGGCCCCCTGGGAGGCATACTAATGGCGCATGTTGGTCTATACTAATGGCGCACGGCGTGGTGCTCCATTAGTATACCAGATACTAATGGCGCACCAGCGGTGCGCCATTAGTATATAATACTAGTGGCGTGGTACTAGTGGCGCACCAGTAGTGCGCCATTAGTAGGCAAAACTGGGGCATTAGATGAAGAACATCTAAATATTTGGTATAAGGGCATGGGACAGTGGGTGCACCAGCAGTCCAGCACCATGTACCTAAACAGGGGCATAAAGTGGTGATTCATAGTTTGTTGCCCCGAGAAACAAACATCCAAGAAACATATCTGGGTTTGTCCCATTTTTGTTCACTCTAGCCACCTACTCCTATGTGTGGATAGCAAATCTAGTCCTGGTCATACCACTGTGTACAGCGTTACCCCTATATTTCCTTTTTCGACCAAGAGACCGGTTGGATGACCAGTCTGTACTACTTTCACCCCCTTTCCTTCGTGTTTGTACCAATTCCGATGTACTACATACTAAATTCCCCCCTACTTTATTTCTTGTTTGAACCAAGTACAAGATTCGACTCCATGAAGTAGCTTTACCTCTAACAATAGAAGGAAAAAATAGGTGACGTTGGACCATCCGATCGAGAGGGGCTGAGAGGTAGAAAATGATGCACATGCAGCGACCTAGCGAGATGGGGAAGTAGAGCTAAGGCTGTTTCGAAGGAAGATATACCTGAAGGTCGTCGGGATGTGGATAGGTGGGTGGGGGAGGCCGGATCCGTGCACACTAGGGCAACGACGAAGGGATAGGAGGACCTCTCACGCCGGCGCTCGGCCAGAGATAACGGTGTGGCCGGCAGCGGGTCTCCTCCCTCGCTGTTGATGACGGCCTAAACGCTGCCCCTCCTCCCCTTCACCAGTGGAGGGGGATATGTCCGGATCTATAACCACCGGTGAGGATAGAAACACGGTGTTTTTTGAAGGGAGAAAGACAGTGTTACCACCCCTATCTTGTTTAGATCTAATGAGGATTAGAGTGTGTGAATAGAGCAACCCTAGCAAGCAAGCATGGAGGCTCCGGCCTATATATACGTAGTGGGGTAGTTTTCCCTTTTCACTCCATCAAAACAATCATTTAAAATTGTGTACTACGTGCCAGGTCGCCGTTTTTTAGTTGTTGATTGTTTTTTGAGATAGCTACCCGCTTGTTCCAAGTGGTGTTACGGTGTGCCAGGTCGCACTTTTTTTTAGGGTGCCAGGTCGCACTTTGTATCGTTCAAGTCTGGTACAAGTCCCTCCATTAAATGAACAACCACCCCCTCATAAAAATTGTGAACAAGCCCACGGCTAAAATTATCGGAAACGTGGGTTGCTCCAACATGCATTATTTTTTATATTTTCTACTCCCTCCGTTCCTAAATATAAGTCTTTTTTTATTCGCCACACCTAAGACAATAATTTTTTTTATTAGCATTGAACCCCACATGTCATAGACACAAAAAGTGTGGCAAGGTTCCCTTAGGCAAGGCAAAGTGTGTCTAACAATTTGAGCAACTCAAGTTAGGCAAGTGTGGCAAGTGTGGGAAAAATAATGTGGCAACATAAGGCAAACATAGTCACAATCCAAACAACCCCGTAATTTTTTGTGACATGCATGAAAATTTGGTTAGTTAAATTTATAGTCAAAATTTGGCAAGGTGCATCAAATCAACACATGCAAGTATCAAAAGGGAGGTCATGGCATGCATGCATGCGTTGTACTCCCTCCGTTTCAAAATATAAGTCTTTTTAGAGATTGCAACAAGTGACTACATACGAAGCAAAATATGTCTACCTACATCTGTATGTAGTAGTCCATTTGAAATGTGTAAAAAGACTTATATCGAGTGCAGTGCTTTGATGTGTCGCGTCAACTCGTACATGACCGAGAAGTTTGATTACTACAACACCCCCTGCCTCACGCATGAGCGTGGTGGCTGGCAGGACTAGTAGGATCTTTCGCTACACGCTTCTTGACGGCGACGAACTTGCGGATGGAATTGACCATCATGTCGTCCATGCGAGAGGTGAAGACGGCGTCGACTAGGGCTATGACACCGGTGGTCGCCAGCATCGTGTGGAAACGCTACGCGGTGCGGGGCCGCAGGCCGGCGCCTTGGATGATTTGGCACAACCGACTGCCGCTCGCGACCATCGCCTCCATAGGTGCTTCTGGCTTCTGGTCACTTGGTCTTGGATTGGAGTGAGTAGTGTTGCGCAGTGATTGAGAAAGAACATTTATTATCAATCTAACCCTGCCATCCATACACCTCTTTCGTTTAGAGTTAGTCAAGGTTAGAATCTAACTCTAACCTCTAACTTAGTTAGTAGAGTTCTCCCCGTCTCGGTTCATCGCCATCATACTTTCCCCATTTCTGTGTTTTCGGTATCCTGCGAATCAAAGAGGCCCTTAGACTGGTTTATGTCCAGTAGTTTTTTATAAACGTGTTATGTCCAAAATTTAATGAACGTGCTTCGGTTTCTACGAAAATAATCTGGTTTCATGTAGTAATTCATCCATTTATTTATTCTTCTGCGGGGGGTTTGCATGTCATTCGTGAGGTCTGAAATGTAAAGTACCCCGGCATATGCTCCGAGTCGTGCATGCACTACGACCCAGATGCTCTATGTCCCACATGTCGGCGAAAGGGTGCACGTGGAAATAGCCTAGGAGTACATATAGGAGGATAAATGCGTGAAAAAATATGTACGGTGAAGCATAGCTGCGGTTCGAAAAGGAGACCTAAAGTGATGATAGGTATAGGTCGCATGCACCCAACTAGTGGTAGTACTAGACATACGACTGCTTTTTCCCTAAAAAAGAGGTACGAGTGCTCAGTACTCCTATTCTATCAACGTGAGTCACATCTAACAACAACGTCTGTGCTACAGCTAGCTCTTCTCCATCATTTCTCTCTTCTAATTCTAAACTCAGCCGACGCCCGGTGGGCGGGGTGGGGATTTGCCGATGGTCGATTTGCTCAACTGCGGCCCCACCTCACAGTGAAAACGTTACTACTAGAATAAAAATGCCATATAATCCTATAATAGTAAAACATTAAGGCCACGAGGCTATGCAGTGCTGGTTACAGGAGGCAAGAAGAAGAGATGCATCCATCGACGACGTCCACCTCCTCGACTCAGGGCGCCGTCCCACCGAACGTCGGCTAAATAGCAGCGGCTTTCGTGGCCAGGTCGACGTGCTTCTGAACAATGGCGTCCAAAGATTCTAGCTGCTGGAAGAAGGCCAACGTCTTTCTGTCCTTGCTGGCCTTGTAGTGGCCTATGTAGACGATTTCCTCGTAGACGTGGATGTGCAGGTCGATGGTTTCTCGCATGGCGAGGCGCTGTGCGACGAGCGCGGCCTCGAGGTGCACATTCTTCATCGCGACCTCCGGCAACTGCAGGGCCACCAGGGCTTGAAAGAGTTCGTCACCATGGAGGCCGATGAGGGTGGCAGGTAATGAGGAGCCTGGGCGCGCGGGCTGGAGCAGTATGGCAAGGTCGTCCACGTGCTTCTTGATGGCGGCGAACTTGAGGATGGAGTTGACCATCATGTCGTCCATGCGAGAGGCGAAGCCGGCATCGGCGAGGGCTATGACGCCGGCAGTTGCCAGCACCATCTAGAAATGCTGCGTGGTGAGGGGCTGCAGGCCGGTGCCTTGGATGATTTGGCACAGCCGACTGCCGCTCGCGTCCCTCGCCTCCATAGGCGCTTCTCGCTTCTAGTCACTTGGTCTTGGATTGGAGTGAGCAGTGTTGCGCAGAGATTAAGGAGTAGATGGATTGGAGTGGTGGGTCGCCTTTATATGAGAATCCAAACTCTGTTGCATTCACATCGTGCTAGCTCTATTCTGCTTCTCCAATTAATTCCCTCTGCATGTAGAGTAATTTGAGGATGCATCATTGACCGTTCAACGTCTCGGGAACCGCTACCCTCTCCCTCCTTGGCATTCAAGCACCTATGGAGGCGACTGCCGCTCGCATCTATCGCGTGTTAGGAGACGTTCCCGTCGACGACGAGGTGCCTATGGTGACTTCGTAAATTTCAAGATGATAGTACTAGTATACTCAATATTGTGCACCGCGACCAAGGCCGAGAGGAAAACGAGAGAACTACGTATTTATTTACGGTGTAGATTCACTCATTTTGCTCCATATGTACTCCATCTCGGTGTAGTCTAGTCACTTGTTGAGATCTCTAGAAAGGCATATACTACTTTCTGGTTTACAGGGCTATACTAGCAAGTACTTACTACAATAGTGGGCTCACATAGCAATTTTGTCTGATGAAAGAGCCTGGCTATATGCGTGCTCCAAGGTTCACAACTGCCACGTTCGGGTTGCACTTGGCTCTTCGCCTCTTCGATAATATGAACAATGATGTTACTACTACTGCTTCTACAGTATCGAATCCACTGCTGCATGTCCGTCCACCGCGAGCGGGAGGGATAGCTTGTTGTAGTACTATATAAGCAAAAGCCAGTCCTCGTCTGCGAGCCACCACGCGCATGGGCGAAGGAGAAGGCATGTAGTAGTAAAATCAAGCTTCTCCTCGTTGTACAAGTTGACGCGACACATCATAGCACTGGCCCCACATGGTTGCCTCTAAACTTGGCTGAAAGACCCGCAGTGTACAATACTCCATTTGCAGCAACCTCTAACATTTACCCCACCACAAATTAAAATATATATTCCTGTCTGGACCAGATGAGCGTCCAAACTAGAATCACCAGGATGACAGGTAGGGCTAGAAGATAATTTTAATCAAAAAAATATAGCATGGAGCCGACCCCAACGATTTTAAGCGTACAGGCACGGTACACGCTATCCTAGACTATTCTACACATGAAACTGCCACACGAGCGTCCGGGCTGCGCTTGGCTCTTCGCCTCTTCGAGAAGTCAAAAAAATTAATGGAGTACTACTGCAGTGGAGGAGTACTACAGTATGCTTCTGGCCATCTGACACCGATTGAACTGCTGCATGTCCACCGCGTACGGGAGGGAGAGCGTGTAGCGAACGAAAGCTTCTCCTAGTCCTGCTAGTCACCACGCTCATGGGCGAGGGAGGGATGCAGCTTCATTGACTTACTGCTCCTGCCTTTACGTCCATGACAGGTGGGCCCAACAGGTCGGTGGCCCACCTGTCATGCAGCCAAAGGCAGGTGCGGTTAAGGCGAGAGGGCATTGTAGTAATCAAATTTCTCGGTCTTGTACGAGTTGACGCGACACATCAAAGCACTGCACTCGATATATGTCAATAATTTGTGTTTACCGATGCATTAATTACAACGCATGCATGCATGCCATGACTCTCCTTTTGATACTTGCATGTGTTGATTTAATGCACCTTGAAGTAGTATGAATATGTGACGGTAAAGCTTTGTAATGCCCCGGCCCTAATAAAGCGAGAGATGGTTGTGGACGAGGAGGGCGAGATCATGCAGACGGAACAGGACCCGACGATGGAGCTCTCTATGGTCTCGATGGACCTCACCTTGCTCCACTGACCCTTGTGCCTCCGCCCCTTGAAGCCTCCAGTGTATGAGGTTCGAATACACCTCGTCCATTCGGCTGGTCGAGCAAGGTGCAGGTTTCCTGATTGATGTGTTGTTCGATTGATTTGTGCAGTGCAAGGGAGGGCACCTGGCTTGCACGGACTGCCGCGTCAAGCACCCCGGGAACCAGCGGCAGTGCAACAAGTGCGAGCGCGGCGGTGGCTTCGACGTGCAGAACACGGCGGTGGACGTCGTCCTCTCCTCGGTGAGGGTGGAGTGCCCGCACGAAGGCTGTGGGCTCTACGTCACTTACCACAAGCTCGCCGATCACCAGAGCGTGTGTCAGCTCGCGCCCTGCAAATGCCCCGTGCCCGTCTGCGGCTATGAAGGCCTGCCGCTGTGGCTCTCCCACCACATCAGCACCGTGCATCCCATGCCCGTGCACAAGATCTAGTACGGCAAGGCGCTCCAGCTGCAAGTGCCACTGTCGGAGCTACGGCTCTTGATGTTCGCGGAGCAGGACGGCCACGCGTTTTTCTTGGTCGGCGGCATGCTCGACATCGGCGCGCCTATCGCCGTGTCGGTCGTCTGCATGAGAGCAGGGGCGTCCCCACTGCCGCACTACGTGGCCAAGCTGTGGGCGAACTGTTGGGGAACGTAGTAATTTCAAAAAAATTCCTACGCACACGCAAGATCATGGTGATGCGTAGTAACGAGAGGGGAGAGTGTTGTCTACGTACCCTCGTAGACCGAAGCGGAAGCGTTGGCGCAACATAGAGGAAGTAGTCGTACGTCTTCTCGGTCCAACCGATCCAAGCACCGTTACTTCGGCACCTCCGAGTTCTTAGCACACGTTCAGCTCGATGACGCTCCCCGGGCTCCGATCCAGCAAAGCTTCGGGGATGAGTTCCGTCAGCACGACGGCGTGGTGACGATCTTGATGTTCTACCGTCGCAGGGCTTCGCCTAAACACTGCAACGATATGACCGAGGTGGAATATGGTGGAGGGGGGCACCGCACACGGCTAAGGAACGATCACGAAGATCAACTTGTGTGTCTATGGGGTGCCCCCTGCCCCCGTATATAAAGGAGTGGAGGAGGGGAGGGCCGGCCCTCTCTATGGCGCGCCCTAGGGGAGTCCTACTCCCACCGGGAGTAGGATTCCCCCTTTCCTAGTCCAACTAGGAGTCCTTCCATGTATTAGGAGTAGGAGACAAGGAAGGGGAAAGGAGAAGGGAAGGAAGGAGGGGGCGCGGCCCCTCCCCTTAGTCCAATTCGGACTAGGCCTTGGGGGGGCGCACGGCCTGACCTAGGCAGCCCCTCTCTCTTTCCCGTATGGCCCAATAAGGCCCAATACTTCTCCCGGCGAATTCCCGTAACTCTCCGGTACTCCGAAAAATACCCGAATCACTCGGAACCTTTCCGAAGTCCGAATATAGTCGTCCAATATATCGATTTTTACGTCTCGACCATTTCGAGACTCCTCGTCATATCCCCGATCTCATCCGGGACTCCGAACTCCTTCGGTACATCAAAACTCATAAACTCATAATAAAACTGTCATCGAAACCTTAAGCGTGCGGACCCTACGGTTCGAGAACAATGTAGACATGACCGAGACACGTCTCCGCTCAATAACCAATAGCGGGACCTGGATGCCCATATTGGTTCCTACATATTCTACGAAGATCTTTTATCGGTCAGACCGCATAACAACATACGTTGTTCCCTTTGTCATCGGTATGTTACTTGCCCGAGATTCGATCGTCGGTATCTCAATACCTAGTTCAATATCGTTACCGGCAAGTCTCTTTACTCGTTTCGTAATACATCATCTCACAACTAACACATTAGTTGCAATGCTTGCAAGGCTTATGTGATGTGCATTACCGAGAGGGCCCAGAGATACCTCTCCGACATTCGGAGTGACAAATCCTAATCTCGAAATACGCCAACCCAACAAGTACCTTCAGAGACACCTGTAGAGCACCTTTATAATCACCCAGTTACGTTGTGACGTTTGGTAGCACGCAAAGTGTTCCTCCGGTAAACGGGAGTTGCATAATCTCATAGTCATAGGAACATGTATAAGTCACGAAGAAAGCAATAGCAACATACTAAACGATCTGGTGCTAAGCTAATGGAATGGGTCATGTCAATTAGATCATTCAACTAATGATGTGATCCCGTTAATCAAATAACAACACTTTGTCCATGGTTAGGAAACATAACCATCTTTGATTAACGACCTAGTCAAGTAGAGGCATACTAGTGACTCTTTGTTTGTCTATGTATTCACACATGTATTATGTTTCCGGTTAATACAATTCTAGCATGAATAATAAACATTTATCATGAAATAAGGAAATAAATAATACCTTTATTATTGCCTCTAGGGCATATTTCCTTCACGAACGGCCCGCCGGGGGAACCCAAAGGCAGGACCGACGCCGTCAAGGTGGAAATGGAGGTGACAAACAGCAGGGATCCCGGCGACGTCATCGTGCAGGAGCTGACCTTCTTCACAGTTCTGCCCAAGCTGTTGGCCGGGGCTAAGCTGGTGTCCCTCCACATTCAGATTGACAAGCTCACATCCTAAACGATTCTACAGTGCCTTCTGTTTATCTTAGTAATATGCTAATATAGGGGTTAGCTCGGTCTACTTTAGCTTAAGAGATGGTGGGTTTTGGTGGCGATGCAGCAATTACCTTGACATCAGATCAGCAGTGAAAGTAATTTCGAACAGTCAAATGGATATTTTGTGTCTGTTGGATATAAAGATCCTTTGGGTAAGAAGTAACAGCTTATATTCTTTTTTTCAAACGGAACAGCGATACTAGTATATTTTTTGTTGACATGACCTAATATTTTCGAAACAGACGTCGGGCTGTAGCTAGAAGGGCGGTTGGGATGCGACATCGACCCATACCGCGGTGACCCCTGATTGGGATGCACCAACTATGGATTTTCTCCCTCGCCGATGTCGACGTCTACGCAGAACATTGTTCCCTTCCCCCAGCTGCGGGATCAGGCCGGATATGTGACCAGCGGTGTGGCCACCGTCGTTCTATGCTTGTTAAGAGAGCAACCCAAGCAAGCAGGCTTGTAGCTTAGGCTCCTGCTAGTGTTTATATAGTGGTTTTCTTTTTGTCTCCATATCAACCATTTTATATTGTGTACATGTCATTGAAGAGTGAAATGATGGTTGCTTCTTCCGACTAACTTACTGTGTGATTTAACTGCTCCTTTAGTGGCCCCTACATGTACTCCCCCTACGTGTATGCAACAGTCACACGTACACATGGACGCAAAAACGCGCGCGACACCCTAATGCATGCATGTCCGAGCACACGACGGAACACACACGGTCACGCTCAAGTGCTCAACCTACACGTGCATGCACACACATACTCAGCCAGGGTGAGCTAGTGACCATATAAACACCGGAAAATGTATATACTGAGCGCAATGAGCGTATTATGAAGTGCACTAACCATATTTTTACAAATATACAGTGACAGACAGTGTATTTATCTTGTTTGAAATTAAGCCATATTAACCGGAGAGGAGGCAGTATGGACTAGCATTACTTTCCTGTGTCCCGTCAATTTGTCGAACGAGGAGAAGCTTGCAGGACGGGAGAAGCTTGCGCGCGATGGCTCGCAGGACAAGGAGAAAGTTTTGACTAATGCAAGCTGTCCTTCGCTCAGGTGGTGGACGTGCAACAGTTAATTCGGTGTCAGATTGCCAGAAGCATACACCATACTAGTCCTATTATTGTTGCACTTCCCGAAGAGGCGAATAGCCAAGCGCAAAGTTTACTAGTACTACTACTATAGTCGATAGAGGTATACTATACTAGTACTAGGAACCGGATGGAGGAGCGTCTGCACTCTTATTATATTTTTAAAATGTGATAAAGCAGTCTTCAACACATTTGGTTCTCTTCGAGGGTTCTCGCATGTGATAATGGAAGTTGATTGAATGGAACACTCGCCACAATTCTCGCTTTAATTCTGGCTCATATCCTGTTACAAATAGGAGCGCTCGGTAATATTTCCTCTTTTTTTATTATTCAGCATGTAAACAGGTCAGCAAACCTTGCGGCGCATCTTTGTGCGAACCGTGCTTGCTGCACTTTGAATGTGGCCGAGAGCTGCCTTGATGAAACACCTCGCTTCCTACTTCTTTTTATGCGGGGTACCTCGCTTCCTAGTGACCAGTGTCTTGGCTAATCGTCCTAAGAATGCTTACATATGAATAAAGTTCTCTCATTTACCCGCAAAAAAGATCAAGCCATATTAACCGGAAAGGAGGGAGTATGGACTAGCACTACTTGTTGGTGTGTCCCGTCAACTCGCAGAACGAGGAGAAGCTTGCAGGACAAGGTGAAGCTCGCTTACGCCTTTTGACTAATGCAACATAATCTCGCCCAGGCGGTGGACGTGCATCAGTTCATTCGGTGCCAGATTGCCAGAGGCATACACTGTAGTACCGAACATGCAGAGTACCATCATTGTTCGACTTCACGAAGAGGCGAAGAGCCAAGCGCAAGGTTTAGTAGTATAGGGCGCGCTTCATTATGATGCATTTCTCTCAATGCATTTCCACCACCAGAGAGACTTTAAACGCGCTTGGTTTAATGCTCAATTAATTAGGGTGTGGTAACCACAATTTTCTCTCGATGTAGTACTACGGAGTGGAGTAAGTGCATGCATGTGTCTACCCGGGGTGGAAGCACTGCATGCATGTGTGTACGCATTATTTCCTCTAGTAATAGGCGCCGTGCTATAACTACCAATGCTATTTTTCAGGCTGATCACTAGTCGCCTTGGTCCCAGAGATATTCTTTTTTTTCTGAAGCGCGCTCTATAAACAGTGATGGATGGAGTAGTATGAGCGGATTCAAAAAAGAGCGTATTGATGGTTGCTTCTTCCGAGCAACTTACGGTGGGAAAGGTGGGGCTTATGATTTGACTACTCATTACTCACTATTAATGCGGCGCAACGACCGGTCTGAGTCTCCCATGTGGCTGTTCTTAAATATACTCCGGAGTATTTATCTTTCTAGAGATTTCAACGAGTGACTACTCAAATATTTTTCTTTTTAGAGATTCAAATGGACTACTACATACGGATGTATATAGACATATTTTAGAGTGTAGATTCACTCATTTTGCTCCGTATGTAGTCACTTGTTGAAATCTCTAGAAAGACAAATATTTAGGAACGGAGGGAGTACACATACGAAGCAAAATGAGTGAATCTACACTCTAAAATATGCCCATTTGAAATTTGTAAAAAGACAAATATTGTTGATGATAGTTGCAACGACAAAAAAGAAGCATATTCCTTGTCCTAAGGGAAGATAACAACACGGTTGTGTTTGTCTAAAACAGTGTGAGGACGAGATTGCAATATGGAAAGTACGCCGGACGAGCTATGTTTTGTGCAAAGAACTATGGAAGATCCACATGCAGCGACGTGGGAAGACGGGCAGTGGAGCAAGGCCAGAGGGGATACCTGGAGGTCGTCGGGATGTAACTAGGTGAGCGGCGGTGGGCGGAATCTGCTCATACTGCGGCAGCGAGCAGGTAGCGTAGGCCCTACCGCACAGGAGCTTGGTCAGAGAGAACGGCGTGTACCGCAGATCAGGACGTGCTGCCTCGGTGCCGTCGAACGGAGAAATGATGCACGTCCTCCCTTTCCACCGGCGGACGGGATGCGGCCGGATTAGTGACCAACGGTGAGAGAGAGAGAGAGAGAGACCACCGCAACCTTGTGTGAGATACTCTGAAGAGAGACAAACCAGGCAGGGAGGCTCCATTGTATATAGTGGAGCGGACTACCTTTTTCTCCATAAAAATCAGTTTATATTCTGTGTACGTGCCATTGAGTGATATAACTTTATTTAAAAATAACGCGCCAACGCATCAAGTCGAACTTTGTTTCGTGCACGCGTGGTACACGACCTCCGTAGGTAAACAACCGCTACACGCGTTCAAATTAGCACGTGGGCTGCCATTTCGAACAGAAATGAGCTCCACCGTGTACCCACGCGGGTGTGGCTGGGCACGAAGTGTGAGTACGTGCACGGTGCACCTATTCTCTTCTTGTATACGTACACCACCTACGTGGAGTTGTGTGAGAGAGATACAAACGTAGAGAGATATAGTGTGTGGGTTTGTGAGAGTTTTTTTAGGGGGGGGGGGGGGGTCAATCAAAAAATGTAACATATGCAATGTGTGTGAAATAGAGTCTTGGATATATCATATATAGAGAGGGGGTGATCCACAAGAAGAGAGTGGAGGTATCATCGACTTGAGGTGTCCATAGAATCGAAGAGAGGGATGATGTGTGTGTGTGCGCGCGCACGTGTGGTCGATAAAGAGTGCCATCGAATTTGTGTGTGCCCACGTCAAAGATATAGAGTTGCTGGCCTACTAGAACGAGAGAGGGGACAAGTGCAGTTTGTCTCTGTGGCATGGATACCTACCTACAGCGCTTGACTATCGGTGTGTTGTGGGGGGGGAGGCCTAATTAACTATAGAGGTACAATGGCTGGTATATGTGTGGAGGAGGAGAGAGGCCTACCTCATGTATTAAGGGAGATCGATCTACCTCATATATTAAGGGAGATCGATCGGCATCCATGCATATGTATAGGAGAGGAATAAGGTTGGGAGAGAGACAGAGCTAGAGTGTTGGAGGGGGTGGTAGTGGAGTTGCTTCTAACAAATGGTGGGATAGGCTTGCTAGAAAACCGGAGGGCACGCGTGCAATATCAATAAGAGAGGGGATGGCTGCCTGTCTGTGCACGTGTGTGTGAGAGACTGGTCAGGAGGCATGCACGAATGTTGAGGGGGGCGATATGGCTGTGGTAAGCAGACATAACTACATAGGAAGATCAATCGTCCTTTGTCAGAGAAAGGAGAGACATAACTTGTGAGGTATGTCGATCGATGGCGGGGGGAATAGTTAAAGTCGACCTAGGTATATGTTGGGAGATCGATCGGTATACATGCATGTGTGTGTTAGAAGCAAATGAGGCACGGGGAGAAGGATATAGAGAGAGGGATGCATCTAGGAGGTGGTGCTAGAGTCATACTATATCGAGGGGGAAGGAGTGTGCGAGTACGAGATCGATGAAAAGAGTGGTGGGAGTGAGGCATGTACGGTGATAAGAGAAGAGGGGAAGCTTATGTTTTGCTAGGCACACCTGGCTAGAGAGGTATATCGATCGATGTGTGCCGTAAATAAGGAGCTGGGGGCCTACACACACCGTGGGTGAACAACCTAAAGTGAAAAGACGAATTTGCGCGATGGAGCTAGAGAATGCTGAGGGAGGGTTAGAGGGATGCGGGCGTCTGCATGCACGAGAGAAAGTTAGTGCTAGCTAGCTACAATGATAAGAGGATTGTGTGGGTGTAAAAGACGAATAGAGATCATACTTCATTATGAAAAGCGAATTCGGATATTTGAAGAATTTATCATAGTGTTTTAAACGGACGCATGTGTGAATATATATAACGGTGATACACATGGTGTGGTTATGAACATGGTATACTACATATAATATATTTTATCTCTACTCTTATAAAAAAATGGAGTTGTTGATGATGGTGCCATCCTGCAATATAGGCCGTCCGATTTATATCTGACGGATAGGAAGGAAACTATGGCAATTTTGAAAAAAGATACCCACACCCCTCTCCATATTTGCAAATTAAGCATCCCCTTGATCATGTTGATGTTCTATGGAATGCATGGGCATCTTGCTAGTACTATGTATAACATATAGAACATTGATCATAATTTGGGCTAATGTGTGGCTTTTGCAGCTCAGGTCTAAATACTTGTCATAATGTAGGGGGCGGGGCACTATACTATGTGTGATAAACACGGTGTACACATATGGAACATGGTTTAGATTATGAATATATAGTTAGTACATCAAATGTATTATTATTTGGAATCAACATCAAGTGTATTCAAAAAATAGAATTCGAGTTCATGTAGTACACATAGTTCATATCTATCTCTATAGTAATCATGTGGTGTGTTATTAGGGTAATACACGAATGATGGTTGAAGTTGGCAACAATCATGATTGTAGATTTGTTATTGAAATAGAGAAACGAATTCAAATTCAGTTCAAATTGCAGCGGTAGTATAGACATTTGGAATGCACTAAAATGTTGGTATGAGTAGGTTACATGCATTATATAGCAAGCGAAAAAATTTAATTGGACATAACATGGATTCATACTACGGGATAGCATTTAATTGCACTAAATTGTTGGTATGAGTAGCTTTAAATAGCATTTTTATAGTAAAATGGGGCAAGACTCTCTCTTTGTGCGGTGTGAATAGTTTTATTTTTTCGTTTTCTTTTTGGTTGAGGGAAGTGCGAATTGATTTGGTACGTACAAGTACAATATTACACGTTAGGCTTGTCTCTAAAATTCAACCCGCGCCTTGTTATATCCCGAAAATTCAGATATCGTGCTCCCAAAATTGGCGCCTTCACAACCCGAGCCTTGCTATCTCGAAATTACAACGCGCGCGAAAACTCCCTCCAGCTGCCAAATCCCGACACGTGAAATCCCCCTTCTAACCCTAAGCCGAAAGGCCCGCTAGTTCAAAACGGTGCGGGGTACTTTTGTAACACACCCTACATTTTGGACAAGCGCGTCCCTAAGTCATGGTTCACCCCCTCCCATCGCCTCCTTTTTGCCATTCGAAATCCCAGGCCGCCATAACCTCTCCGCACCGGCTGCGAAACCCCACCCTCCTCCGTTCGCCACCTCACCACTGCCCAGCCGGAGCCTCTTCCTCGACGACATCGTCCACCGCAACAGCTCGACATCCCTCGTCCACCTCCCCGGATGAGGATCCGTCATCCATCTCTTCCTCCCGCCGGTTCAGCCGCCCCGTCCTCCACCTCTAAGGAGCTGCTCCGACGATCGCCTCATCTATCGCGGCTGCTCCATCCCCACAGCGTCGCCTTAACCTGCTCCACCGGAACCGCAACATCCTCACCGACTCCTCGGACGAAGCCGAGGCCTACTCGGCGCCACCAAAGAGGTTGTACACTCATTGCATCGCACCTTCTCCTTAGCTCGACCTCCCCGCGCCGATGGTGCTCCATCTCGCACCCCCATGGAGCGGCTACATTGAAGCCGGCGCCGCGGGCGACATCTCCACGGCAGCTCTCCCCCAGTGCGAGGCCCCTTCGGCAGAAGCGTCCATACCAGCCGGATCTGCTGCTGCTGCTCCGGCTCTCGCTCGATCTCTCGCTCGCCCAACTGCTGTTGCTCCAGCTCTCGCTGCTGCTGCTCTCCCCCTCGCTCATGTTGCTGCTCTGCTCCGATTTAGCTACATTTCAGTCGACTGAATCGACTTTTGGGTCAGTCGATTTTCAGGGGGTGGGGGGGTGGGGCTCGCCGGAGTTAAGGAAGAACCACCCGCAGCGGGGACGGGGGCTCGCCGGAGAGGTACCCCACTATCTATCTTAGGGTTCAGGGTGGGGGCAGCGGGCCTATAGTGCAGGCCGGGGTGGCGGCGGACCGGCGGTGGGGAGTTGTTTCGGGGCGGCGAGGCGGCGCTGGGGCCGTCGGTTCGGCCGGTGGTGGCTGGCGGCTCAGGCGGGTGCAGGTTGAAGATGAACTGCAGGCCCTCCCTAAACTACATGTCAAGTGCCTCTCTGCTACCATTGCATTCAGTTTCGACAGTAACATTCAGATTCCAAAGTAAATTTCAGTTTTGACAATTAAGTTCAGAGTCAACAGTTTTTACCTCATCTGTTGTAGTCAGGTGGTTTTTGGTGATGTAAATTTTACATCTATTTCACATCATCTATTGGAGATGCTATCAGAATCCCACTTGACATTGACGATGTCTGTCTTGTGCTGCTTCAGCCTTGACGTCTTACGGCTCACCGGGGCTGCTCCAACGATAGAACGATCCATCACAACAGAGTAGTGCCCTGGACGCCGTCTACAGATTCGTCAGATCTTCCTCCACACCTCCGACAGCCACCTCTGCCTCAACTGCTTCAGCGACCAACCCAATGATGCTGAGGTCGACACGGCTACGACAAAGAGGTTGTACACTTGTTGCATCACTTATTACTATACATTCATGTCGATCCATTAGGGCTATTTTTGTTCGATGGAAAATCATAGCAATAGGGAATTTTCCAATGGCACTCTACTATTCAATTATTCATGCATTTTGTTGAAAGGAATGAAGCAAAACATCCACCTGGACCTACTTTTCAAAATCCTATGCATGAAAACATGACCAAGTGCATTAGTGGCAGAATAACATTCTAACTGTACACGCTTTCATATGGTTTCACTTTATTTTGCCCATGTTTCTTTGCACTCCTCTGCTCTTCCAATTCATGTAAATTGAACATCCAAGTTGACAGAAATCCTGTGTTTACAAATGCTCTGTTTACCATGTGCATTCCTATCCTATTACGGTGTTTTTCCTATCCCCGCGTTTTTAGAATCATGCAAGCCAAATGAGCCCTTACAGAATTACTTCAGTTACAGGTAGGTGTCGAAGGGAATTTTGTGTGGTTTGTCCTGCTCCTGCCGCGACGTTGTCCACCTCACCTGAGGTGCTCGATCGATAGAAACATCCACCAAACCAGACATCATGAATCCTGACCGTCTTTCGCCGCCTCAGATCTCCTTCCCTGCCGCCGGCACCCACCGCAATGGCATCACCATCATCGACTCAGCAGATGAACCTGAGGAGTACACGGGTCCACATGAGAGGTCGCACTCTTTTGATTCTGCTTATGTTATGCATTGCTTAAAATTATCTGCTACTTTATCGTCCTGTTCACCTCTTGGACTCCAAGTCAGGTCCAAATTAATGTTCAAACTTGATATCTAAATTAGTTATGGGGATCATATCGAGGAAGCAATGAATAGTATCTCTCTCTAATATCTGGTTCACCTAGGGTATGCCTATGTTGTTCATCTTGGGTGGGAAACAAATAGTAAAGCAGTCATCATCTGTCTTTTTATTAAATTAAAGCAATCATCAGCCTGCTATCATTATTTTTGGATCCATCCACTGGTTGTTACCATCACCCTAAATTTCTGCATGCTCTCCTTACATAATCTCACCATATTTTTTTCGTATGCATGTCAGATATTGTACACAGTCATGCTGAACATGTAGAGAAAAAGAGAAGAGTTTTGCGCGGCAATACAATGTCATGCAGACATCGCTCCATGGTGGGTTCAATGGCAAACCCTCCCCACCCCTCTCCAGATTGTAAACCAGAGGAAGATATCTATTCTGAGGAGGATTCAGACGCCGCTGACCACTCCTATTTACCCCCTAAGGTGTTTGCTCTACCTTGGCATGAAGATGTTAGTCATATCATGCATATATTGCCTTGCAGTGCCTACTTTTGAAATCATATATGTCATCTGCTTAGTTTAGACATGTTCTGTAATGCCACCTGTTTAGTTTCTATATCATATATGGGAATTTTGCAGTCTCATGTCTTTTAGCCAGCCATAATATACGTGAAATGTGCAATGCCATCCTGTTTAACCAGGCATCATATATATGAACGATATCTTGCCCATCCTTTTCTTCATTACATTTCCATTTGTCGACAATGTTTGTACATTAAACTACTCTTCCTGTCAATCAGCCATTTGGGTGGGAGATTGAAAAATCTGGAGTGAAAACAAGGCCTTCTGAGCAGACAGTATTACCTGTCGAAGCAGATCTCATGTTGGGTCTCGCTAGCTCCTCAGAGATGGATTCAGAGACAGATGACCAGTTCTATTCCCCCACCGAGGTGTATGCTCTAACTTGGCACGGTTATACTGCTCATATGATGCATATATTGTCTTGCATTGCATAGATTACACATCATATAGACAATATTCAACACCATGTTCTTAGTTCAGACATCATATCTAATGCCCTCTGTTTAGCATATAAATCACATATGTGAATTAAATGATGCGATCCTGATTACTTAGGTAACATGTAGGTGAATTATGTCATGCGATCATGTTTAGTTATTCATCATATCTTTGAATTATGTTATGCTATGTTATCCAGTTTAGATAGACATCATATATGTGAAATTATGTCATGCTATCCGTTTTAGTTAAACAATATACATTTCAACTATTTCATGCCCTCTTTTTTCCACACTATCTATTGCATCTTTCTCTCATACAATGTCTGTACATTCAACTATGTTTCCTGTTTATCAGCCATTTGAATTGGAGCGAGTGATGCCAGCATCTAGCGGACTAAAAACATGGTCTTCAAATAAAACAATTCTACCTCCTGGTGGAGATAGCACCCCGGTTGTACATGCACGAGAACCAGCCCTACCACACTGAGGGAGTCCTGGATTAGGGGGTGTCCAGATACCCGGACTATAACCTTTGGCCGGACTCTTGGACTATGAAGATACAAGATTGAAGACTTCGTCCCGTGTCCGGATGGGACTTTCCTTGGCATGGAAGGCAAGCTTGGCGATACGGATATGTAGATCTCCTTCCATTGTAACCGACTCTGTGTAACCCTAGCCCTCTCCGTTGTCTATATAAACCGGAGGGTTTTAGTCCATAGGACGAACAACAATCATACCATAGGCTAGCTTCTAGGGTTTAGCCTCTCTAATCTCGTGGTAGATCTACTCTTGTACTACCCATATCATCAATATTAATCAAGCAGGAGTAGGGTTTTACCTCCACCGAGAGGGCCCGAACCTGGGTAAAAACATTGTGTCCCTTGTCTCCTGTTACCATCCGCCTAGACGCACAGTTCGGGACCCCCTACCCGAGATCCGCCGGTTTTGACATCGACATTGGTGCTTTCATTGAGAGTTCCTCTGTGTCGTCATCTTTAGGTCTGATGGCTCCTCCGATCATCAACAACGATGCGGTCCAGGGTGAGACTTTTCTCCCTGGATAGATCTTCGTATTCGGCAGCTTTGCGCTGCGGGCCAATTCGCTTGGCCATCTTGAGCAGATTGAAAGCTACGCCCCTGGCCATCAGGTCAGATTTGGAAGCTTGAACTACATGGCTGACGTCCGCGAAGACTTGATCTTCGACGGATTTGAGCCGCAGTCGGGCGTGTCACACTGTCACGATGGGCATGACCTAACTCTGCCACCGAACAGTGCCCTGGAGGCCGCACCCGCGTTAGCTCCGACCCTTAGCTCGGAGCCAACCGCGCCGATCGAGGACGGGTGGCTAGACCCCGCCTCAGGGGCTGCGGTCTCAACGGCGATCGAGCCAAACACTAGCCTTATCCTCCGCGAAGCCCGTGACTCCAAGGCGCCGGACTCTTTTCCGGACTCCGAACCCTCCACGCCCCTGCCAATCGAATCTGATTGGGCGCCGATCATGGAATTCACCGTCGCGGATATCTTTGAGCACTCGCCCTTCGGCGACATTCTGAATTCACTAAAGTCTCTCTCTTTGTCAGGAGAGCCCTGGCCGGACTATGGCCAACGGGATTGGGATGTGGAAGACGAAGAAATTCGACGCCCACCCACCACCCACTTCGTAGCCACTGTCGATGATTTAACCGACATGCTCGACTTCGACTCTGAAGACATCGACGGTATTGGGGATAGGTAAGTTTCGAGACCCAGGTGGAGACGCTCAGTATTTGGGGTCTTTATATAGGGACCTAGTCTCTTCTTTTTCTTTTGCGCTTGCTTCTACCTCAACCCCAGTCACCTCGAGTTCTAGCCCTCGGGTTCCAATCTCCACCAGCCCCAATCATGTCCGGATCCAGCCGGCCAGGCCGGTGGGTGGCTTCTTCTGTCATGGAGGAGGATATCGTAGAGCTCCGCGCGGCGAGGTATATGACCCCAGAAATCCTTCATCGGCTTCCCGCAAAGGGGCAGGTTATTCCTACCCCCAAATCCAGCGAGAGGGTAGTATTTGTGTCCCACTTCCTCCATGGGTTAGGGTTCGCGCTTAACCCCTTCGTTCGGTGGCTCATGTTCTACTATGGGCTAGATTTTCACGATCTGGCCCCGGACTCTATTCTCCTCATCTCGACATTTATCGTCACGTGTGAGGCTTTTCTCCGAACTCCTCCGCACTTTGGTTTGTGGCTCAAGACCTTTGACGTGAGGCTGCAGGTGATAGAGGAGGAGCAGGCAGAGTGCGGCAGCGTCATAATAGGCAAGCTTGCCACCGCGGTTTGGTTTGAAGGATCGATAACCCACAAGTATAGGGGATCGCAACAGTTTTCGAGGGTAGAGTATTCAACCCAAATTTATTGATTCGACACAAGGGGAGCCAAAGAATATTCTCAAGTATTAGCAGTTGAGTTGTCAATTAAACCACACCTGGATAACTTAGTATCTGCAGCAAAGTATTTAGTAGCAAAGTAGTATGGAAGTGATGGTAATGGTAGCAAAAGTAATATTTTTGGGTTTTGTAGTGATTGTAACAGTAGCAACAGAAAAGTAAATAAGCAAATAACAATATGTGAAAAGCTCGTAGGCATTGGATCGGTGATGTCAAATTATGTCGGATGTGGTTCATCATGTAAAGGTCATAACATAGGGTGACACAGAACTAGCTCCAATTTATCAATGTAATGTAGGCATGTATTCCAAATATAGTCATACATGCTTATGGAAAAGAACTTGCATGACATCTTTTGTCCTACCCTGCCGTGGCAGCGGGGTTCTAGCGAAAACTAAGGGATATTAAGGCCTCCTTTTAATAGAGTACAAGACCAAAGCATTAACACATAGTGAATACATGAACTCCTCAAACTAAGGTCATCACCGGGAGTGGTCCCGATTATTTTCACTTCGAGGTTGCCGGATCATAACACATAGTAGGTGACTATAGACTTGCAAGATAGGATCAAGAACTCACATATATTCATGAAAACATAATAGGTTCAGATCTGAAATCATGGCACTCAGGCCCTAGTGACAAGCATTAAGCATAGCAAAGTCACAGCAACATCAATCTCAGAACATAGTGGATACTAGGGATCAAACCCTAACAAAACTAACTCGATTACATGATAAATCTCATCCAACCCATCACCGTCCAGCAAGCCTACGATGGAATTACTCACGCACGGCGGTGAGCATCATGAAATTGGTGATGGAGGATGGTTGATGATGACGATGGCGACGGATTGCCCTCTCCGGAGCCCCGAACGGATTCCAGATCAGCCCTCCCGAGAGGTTTTAGGGCTTGGCGGCGGCTCCGTATCGTAAAATGCGATGAATCTTTCTCTCTGATTTTTTTCTCCCCGAACACGAATATATGGAGTTGGAGTTGAGGTTGGTGGAGCTCCAGGGGGCCCACGAGGCAGGGGGGCACGCCTAGGGGGGTAGGGCGTGCCCCCCCACCCTCGTGCACAGGGTGTGGGCCCCCTGGCCCTGATTTCGCCAATATTTTTTATATTTTCCAAAAATAAGCTCAGTGAAGTTTCAGGTCATTCCGAGAACTTTTTTTTCTGCACATAAATAACACCATGGAAAGTCTGCTGAAAATAGCGTCAGTCCGGGTTAGTTCCATTCAAATCATGCAAGTTAGAGATCAAAACAAGGGCAAAAGTGTTTGGAAAAGTAGATACGATGAAGACGTATCAACTCCCCCAAGCTTAAACCTTTGCTTGTCCTCAAGCAATTCAGTTGATAAACTGAAAGTGATAAATAAAAACTTTTACAAAGTCTGTTTGCTCTTGTTGTTGTAAATATGTAAAGCCAGCATTCAAGTTTTCAGCAAAGATTATGAACTAACCATATGCATAATAACATTTAGGTCTCATGTTTACTCATGTCAATGGCATAATCAACTAGCGAGCAATAATAATAAATCTCGGATGACAACACTTTCTCAAAACAATCATGATATGATATAACAAGATGGTATCTCGCTAGCCCTTTCTAAGACCGCAAAACATAAATGCAGAGCACCTTTAAAGATCAAGGACTGACTAAACATTGTAATTCATGGTAAAAGAGATCCAATCATAGTCATACCCAATATAAATTAACAGTAATGAATGCAAATGACAGCGGTGCTCTCCAGCTAGTGCTTTTTAATAAGAGGGTGATGACTCAACATAAAAGTAAATAGATGGGCCCTTCACAGAGGGAAGCAGGGATTTATAGAGGTGCTAGAGCTCGATTTTGAAATAGAGATAAATAATGTTTTGAGCGGTATACTTTCATTGTCAACATAATAACCAAGAGATGGCGATATCTTCCATGCTACACACCTTATAGGCGGTTCCCAAACAGAATGGTAAAGTTTATACTCCCCCTCCACCAACAAGCATCAATCCATGGCTAGCTCGAAACAACGAGTGCCTCTAACTAGCAACAGCCCCGGGGGAGTTTTGTTTGCAATTATTTTGATTTGGTTTGCATAAAGCATGGGACTAGGCATCTCCGTGACCATCCATTTTCTCATGAGTGAGGAGCGGAGTCCACTCCTCTTGAGAATAACCCGCCTAACATGGAAGATACGAACAACCCTAGTTGATACATGAGCTATTCGAGCATACAAAACAAAATTTCATTTGAAGGTTTAGAGTTTGGCACATACAAATTTACTTGGAACGGCAGGTAGATACCGCATATAGGAAGGTATGATGGACTCATACGGAATAACTTTGGGGTTTAATGGATTGGATGCACAAGCAGTATTCCCGCTTATTACAAGTGAAGGCTAGCAAAAGACTGGGAAGCGACCAACTAGAGAAAGACAACAGTCATGAACATGCATTAAAATTAATAAACATTGAGTGCAAGCATGAGTAGGATATATTCCACCATGAACATAAATATCATGAAGGCTATGTTGATTTTGTTTCAACTACGTGCGTGAACATGTGCCAAGTCAAGTCACTCGAATCATTCAAAGGAGGATACCACCCCATCATACCACATCACAACCATTTGAATAGCATGTTGGCACGCAAGGTAAACCATTATAAGCTCCTAGCTAATTAAGCAGGGCATAAGTAACTATAATCTCTAATTGTCATTGCAAACATGTTTATTCATAATAGGCTCAATCAGGAACGTGAACTAATCATATTTACAAAAACAAGAGAGGTCAAGTTCATACCAGCTTCTCCTATCTCAATCAATTCATCATATATCATCATAATTGCCTTTCACTTGCACGACCCAACGATGTGAATAATAATAGTAGTGCACGTGCATTGGACTAAGCTGGAATCTGCAAGCATCTATTTATATATAAAAAGTGCTTTACGGGGTAACCAAGAAAAAGAGAATTAGGCTAGAAAATCCCATAATAATTAGAAACATCTGGCCATCAATTTAAATTCATTAGGCAATCACAACCAATGGATTGAAAAGGTAAAAAATTACCCACCAATGCCCTTAAGTAGTTATCTCGCCACGTACAAAAAAACCTCTTACAAAAAATACTTCAAAGCCCTTCGCACATGTCAAAAGAAAACCTCATAGGTTTTCCCTCGATCTGTTTCATCCTCATATATGTGAAAAGAGCCAAGCTTCAAAAGAAAAGAAAAAAGAGGGAGGCGACCTGGCGGCAGCCACGATTATGACTGAGCCCTCGAGCGCCGACGACGTTGGCTATCACCGGAGACCGAAGGAGATGACCTGTTACTCCACCGACTCATTCTTCCAGTTATCCTCTTAAGGTATGCCACCCCTTCCCAAACCCTAGGGTGTAGATTGATTGATATTCATTATCCCCATTGCTTTAATCAAGAGGTGCCAAGACTGATTGAGGAACTCAATTTCATAGAAAATCATTTAGATTCAAGATAATTTTTGGATTGTTCGTAGATAGCCGCCGCGCGTGCAGCTTGGCAAAGCTAGCTTCTTCGGGTGGCTTGATATGTACATACTGGTTGTGTACATGCACGGCTAGCCGAAAACACCACGTACGTTGACCTGTTAGGGCTAGCTTGGTCTATGACGCTGTCGCACACCTAGCTTAGCAAAGCTAGCTTTAAGGAGGATCTCTTGATCAGTACATGCATGACAAGAAATTCCCTGAACGTGTGCCATTGCCAACACCTGTGATAAATAAAGAAACATCAAAGACTTGATATAAGCCTCTGAACTACACTGCCAGCACCTGTGACACATAAAGAAACAGAGAAGGCTTGATATAAGCCTCTGAAATCCAGTGTGCATGCCCCCAAGTTAATCAGCCTTTGAAATAGATATCGTACATGCCCCCAAGTTAATCTTGCTGGCTTTATATAAAGTGGGCAAGGGAAGCAACTTAAGCAATACAATTTGAAATGAAAACTTGAAAAGTAATGTTGCCCATGGTCGGGTGATCTTTCTCAATGTAGCGGTGGCATCAAATGGACAGATCAACACAGCTTGGTTAAATGATGTCTTTAGGTCAGCAGCTTTTAGAGTTAAGACCATGTTACTGCGAAAGGGAGAAGAATAAAAAAGAATAAAGTTGCGCATCTTTATATATGGTCCTTAAATAGATCAATGAATACTATAGTATGATAGAAGCAAATATATTCAGAGTTAGGAGGGGTAGCGTTACCATGAATAATGACAATACTTAAGATAGAACTGCACCTTCCTTTATAAGGCAAATGTACTGAACTTTACAAGAGAATGCAAATTTAGAGTATAAGTAGGCATAACAAATATCACATAATAAGATGGTCTCATATATCCTATCAGATTTGGGTCAGAAACAGTATAAATAGCATATGTGCACCTTACGATTTGAAACCAAATGAATCATTGTATAAGTAGTTTACCGCTCTTACTGTACATGAGAACAAACATCTTGATCAAAAAAAACTATCAAGAGGTCATGTGAGACTAGAAGGCAGGCCATGACTGTTGTTGTACGTAGAACAAAGAGCTTGATCAGAAAAGCTATCTTTCTAAATTGTTTGAGGAAAGCACACATAATGTTGTACAAATATTATGGAAGTTAGGTACGTTCACTAATTCAACTACCAGAAAGATTTGTGTGTGGACAAAGCATTAATGTGTTCTCTTTATAGTAAATTAACTACCCATATTAGTACGTGTTATCATTTTATTTTGTCTGGCAAATTACCTTTCAAAAAACTTATGTATATTGGGTGCTGGGCTATAGATGGTGGAAGTACTAGAGAACGACGATGACCATACCAAAGAAAATTCATGCTACAAGCTAGCCCTTATTTTTCCTTCCAACATTAGAATTCATATTAATTTCGTTGTTGTGCATCATTCGCAATACTTTGATCGTTTCGGGTAAATGTTTCTCTTTGATCAAAATCAATTTGTGATGTCAGTGAACCAGATAAAATACGTATTCTAGAAAAAGTGAATTAAACTTAGTTGTTAATTATTAATTATTTTTAGCTTTGATGAAGTTTTCTATTACACAATTAAATCAGAAATACGGAAAAAAGATGAAATAGCCTATACATTCTAAAGGAAAAGGTAAAATTAATATTTCAACTACTAATTTGATTTTCCTGATAGTGATACATTAGAGAGTAGAGTAAATATTGAGAAACAATGCTCAGGTATGTACAAAATCCATATCAAAGGACAAGTATTGTTGAAAAGATTTATGAACATGATTCTGTGCAGATGTCAAAACATCCATGAGACTGAAGGTAATATTACTACATCAATTTTAAACTACATAAATAATCCTAAAGTCACTTTTTCATGCTTAAATTCTTTCAGTGGCGACAATATCAGGGATCATGCTATGCAGGGATATTTTAGCAAATATGGTGAATGAAGAACTTTGCACAAGCAAACGATAGTGGTTGTCACTTCGAATTTGGTCGGAAATTCAATTGTCAGAACTTTAATATTTTTGTGTAAACCTAAATACAAATTTACTAAGCATTTATTACCAGGGCTATCAATACCAAATATGGGCACTCTATACTTTCTGATATGTGTGGCTTAATGTATAGTACAACCCAATAATCAGGGCATCCGTGTATCATTATAATTTGTATAGACCATTTTTACTGCTCAATTATTGAAACACGATGTATTTGGGAAATATTAAACTGTAACTACTCACAAATACACTAATTAGTAGTACTTAAATTTGCCGAGTATGAATGGGGGCAAGGGGCCTAACACTGTCGATGCCAAACGGAAGCACAGAAAAAGTGGAGGGGGCAGAAGAAAATTAACATCATTCACTAACAGACAGTTTTAATTACATTATATTGGTACAATCATACACACACAGGAAAATGTTAAGCAAAAAAAAATATGACATATTGACATGAAAAGGGAAAAAGGAGACCTGTAGGTCGAAGCATGTTGCTGCTGTGGAGGAAGACGATGACATGTCGGGCTTCCTTGAGTGGGAACAACGACGAAGTCTGGCTTGCACGATTGAGGAAGACAACGGCCCCAATATCCTCATACAAAAGTTGAATCCATGCTGGCTATGCGATTCGAGATCCACGACGAAGGATCCCCTACATGGATCCTGACAGCAACGACACCTTGGAGCTGCTACTCGGGCCCTGCTATACATCCATCGCCGGTTACAAGCAGAGGACACAGAGGAGGCGTACGAGCCAAACCAGCCATCAAAGACGGCCACCATGTTGCCGCACTAGCGAGTCGAGCTGCGGGGATGCCTGCAGTTGAGGACTAGCAGGCTGAAGGCACAAATCAACAGAGAAAACTGGTGGGAGATTAAGAATTACCAGCGGTACCAGCCGAACCTGATTTAGTGCCAGTAATTTTGGAGTGAACGGAGACAACAAGGAAAGGAGAAAGGGGATCGGGGCATCAGGCAAGAGCTACCTGTGAAGGTGTGAGTGATAGAAAAAAAACTCTTTTTTGTAAGTGTAGAGTGAGAGAGAAGATGTGTCGTCCCTATGGGCATCTGCTTCAGATTGTTGGGCTAAAGCCCAACCAATCATACCAACACAAAAGAATCTTTTTTTTACTTCTTCTCAAAATAAAAATCATTTTTTTACAAAACAACGCAATATAAAAAACCCAAAAAATCCTAATTACCAGCTATTATTACAAATATATATATTGCATATACATGTGTTCAGCCTAAATTATAGTATATTTTATCATGCAAACATATAGTACATTATCATATGAATAAAAAACCATAACAAAGGAAAAAACTCGATGCTCATATTTAGATAGGTATGTACGATCATATTTGTTGTCATCATTTCCACTCAATAGTAATATAACCCCTTGATATTTTATCATCAAGTCAATACTTAGGTTTTATCCCTATTCTCCAATCATATGTTTTTGACACGATTTATATTAGTAAATATATGTACTCATATGTTTTTCATAAATAAATTGCTTTTCCCACTCATAATATTGTACAATGGAAATGATTTCATATGTGCATTCTCTACTTGAAACACGATGACCTAATTAAAACTACGGGCAACCACATTTTTCTTCCTTCCAACTTGATAAACCGCAGGTAACCGAGAGATTGCACATCTATTTCTCCCTAAAAAAATGAACTACTAAACAGTTCAAAATTAAAAATAGAAAAAACATCATAATGCCAAAAAATGATATGAATTATAAATTTTACAATGTGATTCATAATTAAAAATACATTTAGTATGGTTTCCATAATAAGCACGTAAATGACAAACATATATATTTACATGTCAATGAGAAAAAATACCTAGAAAAAACTATGTTAAAAAGAGACTTATATTTGTAAATTTCAACACATTTGGTCTCAATGTGTCTTTAGAAAAAATGAAATAATATGTTCTCATATTAAAATTTCTAAAGTTCTTACCCTAAAAAAATCTAAAGTTCTAGCCCGCGCATCGAGCGGGCCACTTTGCTAGTTCAATAAATAGGAGAAGACAAGGCAATATGGGCTTTTAGTTAAATCAACAATAATGCATATAAGAGCCACTTTAACAATTTAATCATGGTCTTCTCCTATCGAACCCCAAAGAAAAGAAATAAAACTATTTACACGGGAAAGCTCCCAACAAGCAAAAGAAGAACGGGAAATATTTTTGGGTTTTCTTTTAATTATTACTACTACAGCAAGAAAAGTAAACTAGCTAAAGCTACAACTAATTTCTTTTTGGTTTTTCTTAAGGTTTATCAAACACACAAGAAGAAAGCATAAAAAGGAAAATAAACTAGCATGGATAATACAATGAAAACGTATGAGCACCGACAACTAGCATGAGTGTGTGAACATAAATGTAATGTCGGTGAGAAATACGTACTCCCCCAAGCTTAGGCTTTTGGCCTAAGTTGGTCTATTGCCACGGATGGCCTGGCGGATATCCAAAGTTCTAGTTGGGGTGGTACTGAGATGCAGCAGTCATTGCATCATGGGCTGCAGGAATAAGTGGAGGGAAGCCACCATGGGCTCACGAGGTAGGGGGCGCGCCCAGGGGGTGGGCGCGCCCTGGACCCTCGTGCCCAGGTGCTTGCTCCCCCTGCTGTGTTCTCAGTGCCAAATATTCTCAAATATTCCAGAAAAAATCATATTAAATTGGCAGGGCATTTGGAGAACTATTATTTTCAGGGTATTTTTATATTGCACGGATAATTCAGAAAACAGACAGAGAAATACTATTTTTATTTAATTTCAACTAAATAACATAAAGTAGAGAGAGGGTACAGAAGGTTGTGCTTTCTAACTTCATCCATCTCATGCTCATCAAAAGGAATCCACTAACAAGGTTGATCAGTTCTTGTTCACAAACTCATTCCGAATAACATGGAACCGGAGAAATTTCGAATAACACTATGTTACCTCAACGTGGATATGCACATCCCCAATAATAAGAATATCATATCTCTTTTTGACAGTAGGAAGAGGAAATTCAAAACCTCCAAAAATAATCAATGGAATTTTTCCAATAGAATTGATATTGCGGACTTGAGGTTGTGTCCTCGTAAAGTGTACCGTATGCTCATTACCATTAACATGAAAAGTGACATTGCCTTTGTTGCAATCAATAACAGCCCCTGCAGTATTCAAAAAGGGTCTTCCAAGAATAATAGACATACTATCGTCCTCGGGAATATCAAGGATAACAAAGTCCGTTAAAATAGTAACGTTTGCAACCACAACAGGCACATCCTCACAAATACCGACAGGCATAGCAGTTGATTTATCAGCGATTTGCAAAGATATTTCAGTAGGTGTCAACTTATTCAAATCAAGTCTACAATATAAAGAGAGAGGCATAACACTAACACCGGCTCCAAGATCACATAAAAGCAGTTCTAACATAATTTCTCTTAATGGAACATGGTATAATAGGTACTCCTGGATCTCCTAGTTTCTTTGGTATTCCACCCGTAAAAGTATAATTAGCAAGCATGGTGAAAATTTCAGCTTCCGGTAACTTTCTTTTATTAGTAACAATTTCTTTCATGTACTTGGCATAAGGATTCATTTTAAGCATATCAGTCAAACGCATACATAAGAAGATAGGTCTAATCATTTCAGCAAAGCGCTCGAAATCCTCATCATCCTTTTTCTTGGATGGCTTAGGAGGAAAAGGCATGGGTTTCTGAACCCATGGTTCTCTTTCTTTACCGTGCTTCCTAGCAACAAAGTCTTTCTTATCATAACGTTGATTCTTTGATTGTGGGTTATCAAGATCAATAGCAGGTTCAATTTCTACATCATTATCATTGCTAGGTTGAGCATCAATATGAACATCATCATTAATATTATCACTAGGTTCATGTTCATTACCAGATTGTGTTTCAGCATCAGAAATAGAAATATCATTTGGATTCTCAGGTGTGTTAGCAACAGGTTCACTAGAAGCATGCAAAGTCCTATCATTTTTATTTTTCTTCTTTTTAGAAGGACTAGGTGCATCTATATTATTTCTCTGAGAATCTTGCTCAATCCTCTTAGGATGGTGTCGGTGTACTAAAGTAGGGGTACCTTAGTACCCCAAACTGGTGCACGGACAGTTGTAGCACCTGGCAGCAAGGCTAGCCAGGGGAGCGCCAAGAGCCTCCACGGCCCCTTTAGGGCCGAGCGAAGACCAAGTAGACAAAGCCCCGGCAAGAGGAGCTTGCCGGGCCAAGCAGACGAAGCCCCGGCGAGAGGAGCTCGCCGGGCCAAGGAGGCAAGGCCCCGGCAAGAGGAGCTTGCCGGGACGACCGAGCCGAAGCACCAAGGCCCCGACAGGAGGAGCCCACCGGGAAGGCCGAACCAAGGCTCCCCCAGAGAGAAGCTCGCCGCGGCGCACCACGCACTTCGGCAAGGCCTGACGAGCGGCAGGATCTCAGGCACGGCAAGACAGCCACCGCGGCAAGACATTTGCCGTGGCAAGTCGCCACCTCAGGTCCGCGCTCCAGCTCACCCGCCCACGCGTCGCTCTGGGGCTCCCCCAAAGGCACGTGGTGGGGCACCCCGCGGCCTGAGGTGCGCAGTGGCATGCAACGGCCATCGTGGCAAACGGTGGCGCACCTAACGGTCCGCCTCGATGCTGTCCGAGCGACCGTGACGGGCATTTAATGCCCTTGTCCCCTACCGTCAGAAGTAGGTATGATAGCACTGTGCAGCACTGTGCGCACAGTCTGTTGCCATTTTTGCCCTCGCCTGCGTCGCTACCTGTGGGTAACCCCTTGAGCATATAAAAGGAGGCCCATGCGACGTAGAAGAGAGAGGACACCCAGTAGACATCCATCCACGTCCAGCTCCAAGCTTACTGTAGCTTCTTGCGCTCCCGAGCAAGAACCCGAATCAATCCAGACAAGCAGCAGTAGGGTTTTACGCATCCGTGCGGCCCGAAGCTGGGTAAAATCTTTGTGTGTGTGTCGCCTCGATCTGCTCTTTGTGCAGCCTCCGCTCCCCGCCGAACCGAAAAGGGGCTCCGGCCCCATAGGTGTTCGAGGAGGCCGATTTCCCCCGACATATTTGGCGCGCCAGGTAGGGGGCGTCGAGGTTGTGCGAACCTGATCCGGCGTCCGCACGAGCTAGACCACCGTCGTCTTCATCGACATGCCGCCGAAGAAGAAGGCTCCGGAGGTGACCGGCCCGTCTGCGTCGAATCCACCGCCCCTAGAGCAAGCGGGCGGTGGGGAAGACGCCGGCGGAGGAACGGGCGTCGCCGAACCAGTTTTTGGTCCTGCGGCGTCCGAACTTGCCCCGCGCCCCTCCCAGGAGGCGCGGAACCAGCAGCGTCCTGGTACCCACAGTGCCATGCGCTCGCTGGACCCAGATCGAGCTGCGGGGTCTCAAGGCACTCAGGGCCAGCATGCGAACCAGCGTGCCGGAACGAGTGTGGCACGGCTGCCTGGACCGGCTGCTGCTCCTTCTAACGTGGTTAGAAGTTCGAGCACATCCCGTTCCACGCGCCGTTCGCCGCCTCTGCCCGCCACCCCAGCAGAAGCTCTCGCACGAGCTCAGCTACTCCTAGACTACCCTCCGATGGCGGACAGGTTCGACGGTTGGAGGGCCACGATCCAGAGCCTCATCGGTTTCGCCAACGGCGACACGCCGCGGCAGCCCAGCGCGTCGCAGCCACGGCCAGCCGCCCAGGCGAAGACCGATGGCGCCAAGACCATCGGGGGTGCGACCACCGTGCACTCCCCGCACCAGAGGCAACGGTCGCCGACTCGCCGGGCCAACCACGACAATGACTCCACTGCGTCGTCGAACCCGCGAACTCGTCGCGACCAACGCCAAATCCTTCACGAGCGGAAGGAAGAAGACGCTCGAACCCGTATCGAGCGCAGAAGAGAAGCGCGGCGTCAATCGGACCAGCGCGCTGAGCCCTCTGGCGACATGCACGCACCGGGGGAACCGGGCGACCTGCAGTATTCGGTAGGGTGCCCTGCGTTTACCCGCGAGCTGCGGCAAGTCCAGTGGCCCAGCACCAAGAACTTCAAGCCCGACGTGCCAGAGAAGTATGATGGCAAGTCGCATCCGTCGGAGTTCCTCAGCATCTACACCATTGCGGTGCAGGCTGCCGGGGGACGAGACGACAAGATCCTTGCCAACTACTTCCCTCTGGTACTCAAGCCAAACGTCAGATCCTGGCTCATGCACTTGCCCGATGGCTCCATATCCTCCTGGCCAGATCTATGCCATCAGTTTGTCGGTGCCTTCACGGGCGGCCACAAACCCCATGGCCAGGCGAGCGACCTTCATCTGCTCGTTCAGAAGGAAGGGGAGTCTCTGCGCAAGTTCATCCAGAGGTTCAGCCGCGTGCACTACAACATCCCAGACGTCCATCCCGCCGCGGTGATCAGCGCGTTCCATCAGAACGTGCGTAACCGCAGGATGCGGGAGGAGATGGCGATGTGCAAAATCAAGGATGTCAGCGAGCTTTATGCCCTGGCCGACAAGTGTGCGCGCGCTGAAGAGTGGAGGAAACTCCCCGGAGAAAGTGTCGGAGATGGAGAATCCGACAGTGAAGGTACCGCCCCGGCAAGGAAAGGCCGGCGGCGGAACGGCAAAAAGAAGAAGAACCAAGAGGTACTGGTTGTCGAGAAGTCCGGCAGCGAGGGCACCGCCAAGAAAGCCCAGGCTGGTGGCTCCGGCAAGGAGGTTGCCGGATGCGCCAACTGCCAGGCAGTGGCGGTTGCCGACAAGCGGGACGGTACCGACAAGAAGTACTGCAAGATCCACCGCACCAGGGGCCATGACCTCCAGAGCTGCAAGCAAGTCGAGCGGCTCATCGAGCTGCAGAGGGCCGAGTACGAGCGGCGCGACAAGGAGAAGGCCCAAGCTGGCGGCGGCGGATCTGGCACGAAGCGTCCCAGCCAAGGGGAGCGCCGCGGCAAGGACAAGAAGCGGCAAGCGGATAGGCCTCCCCGAGGCCGCGACAAAGATGACGACGACGAAGATGACGACATGGAAGACCCCGAAACCAGCGAACAGGAGTTTCAGAAAGCCACTGAGGTCTTGTGTGTGGACGGCGGTGCTTCCCTGCACGCTTCCCGCCACCAACTTAAACAGTGGGTGCGGGAAGTCAACACAGTGGAACCGCCCGTCGAGTCACGCAGGCCTCTGAAATGGCCCAGCACGCCTATCATCTTCGATATTGAGGATCACCCTGATCGCACAACTGCGGTCGGGTGCTTGCCGATGTTGGTTTCCCCAACAGTCCGCAACCTCAAGGTCACTAAGATGCTAGTTGACGGCGGGGCCGGCTTGAATCTGATCTCCTCTGCTGTTCTCCGGAGGCTCCAAGTTCCCGACAGCGAGCTCGAAGAAACCGGCACATTCCAAGGAATCAACCCGGGAAGGAGCAAGCCGAAGGGAAAGATCATGCTGCCGGTAACTTTTGGTAGCGAGCTGAATTTCAGGACTGAGAAGGTCACCTTTGACGTCGCCGACTTCCCGTTGCCTTACAATGGGATCCTCGGCCGACCAGCGCTCGCCAAGTTCATGGCGGCCTCTCATTATGCGTACAACATGCTCAAGATGCCTGGCCCGATAAGCGTCATCTCTGTCCCGGGGGACAAGAAGGATGCCCTTATCTGCGCCGACCAGATATACCGGGATGCGACAGCCGCAACGGTCCATGACCCACTTGCCACTGGAGTTCCCGGGGGAAAGAAGAAGACCAAGTCCGGCGAGTGCTCTGGTGCCCACTCCGGCAAGCGCGCCTCTTCGGAGTGCTGTGCTGCCGTCGAGGACGTGCCATCGAGCTCCACCGGCAAGAAGACCAAACCCGGCGAACGCTCTGGTGCCCACTCCGGCAAGCGCGCCTCTTCGGAGTGCTGCGCTGCCGTCGAGGACGCGCCATCGAGCCCCGCCGGCAAGCACAAGAAGACAACGGCTGCTCCACCAGCGACCAAGAAGGTGCCCGCCAAGGAGGACGGCACTGGTGGTACCTTCACCATTAGTGCCACTCTCGACCCCAAATAGGAAAGCGCGCTTGTCACTTTCCTGCGGGCGAATGTCGATGTGTTTGCCAGGCAACCATCTGACATCCCCGGCGTTCCCAGGAAAGTGATTGAGCACCACCTTGCCGTCTGTCCTCATGCGCGGCCCGTCAAGCAAAAAGTCAGGAAGCAGGCGGTGGAGCGCCAAGAGTTCATCGCGGAGGAGATCAGGAAGTTGGAAGCGGCAGGCCTCGTCAGAGGCGTGCTCCATCCGACGTGGTTGGCCGATCCTGTCGTCGTGCGCAAAGCAAATGGGGAATGGAGGCTTTGCATCGACTTCACCGATGTTAATAAGGCTTGCCCCAAAGATCCGTTTCCCTTGCCGCGCATTGACCAGATTGTTGACTCCACGGCCGGATGTGATCTGCTTTCGTTCCTTGACGCCTACTCCGGGTACCACCAGATTTTCATGGCCGAAGAAGATGAAGATAAGACTGCGTTCATCACTCCATGCGGCACGTACTGTTTCGTGCGGATGCCATTTGGACTGAAGAACGCAGGTTCGACGTTTGCAAGGGTTGTCCACACAGCTTTTGAGCCACAGATCCACAGAAATGTGGAGGCCTACATGGATGATATAGTGGTCAAAAGCAAAGACAGGGCGACCTTGGTTCAAGACTTAGAAGAGACCTTTGCAAATTTGCGCAAGATCAGCCTCAAGCTCAACCCCGAGAAATGCGTGTTCGGAGTCCCTTCCGGCAAGCTTCTCGGGTTCTTCGTGTCCCAGCGCGGGATCGAAGCCAACCCCGACAAGATCAAGGCCATCGAGCAGATTGAAGCACCAGCACGTGTCAAGGATGTGCGGAAACTTGCCGGTTGCGTGGCGGCTCTCAGCAGGTTCATCTCTAGGTCTGCGGAACGCGCCCTGCCGTTTTTCAAAATCTTCAAAAAGGCGGGTCCAATGAAATGGACTTCGGAAGCGGAGGCTGCGCTGCAAGACTTGAAGAAATACCTATCCTCCGCTCCGATACTTGTCGCCCCTAGACCACAAGAGAAGTTGCTGCTCTACCTAGCGGCAACCAATCAAGTGGTTAGTGCGGCGTTAGTAGCGGAGAGGGAAGCTGATGACGAGCCAGCAACCATGGCAAGCGCGTCCGACGACAGGCAGGAGGCTTCCCCGACAAGCTCTGGCCCCGACAAAGACGAATCCGCGCAAGCACAAGGGGAAGTGCTGGAGAAGAAAATGGTGCAGCGCCCAGTTTACTTCGTCAGTTCCCTCTTGCAGGGGGCTAGGTCGATGTACTCTGGTGTGCAGAAATTGCTCTTTGGTCTTCTCATGGCCTCGAGGAAGCTGCGCCATTACTTCCAGGCACACGAGATAACAGTGGTCACTCGCTTTCCGCTCAAGAGGATATTGCAGAATCCCGAAGCAACAGGCAGGATTGTTGAGTGGGCACTAGAACTGTCAAGCTTTGGCCTTAAGTTCGAGAGAACCTCGACCATCCAGAGCAGTGCATTGGCAGAGTTCATAGCAGAGTGGACGCCGACCCCAGACGAAGAAATTTCAGAAACAAGCATCCCCGGCAAAGAAGCAAGCAAGGAGTGGCTGATGTACTTTGATGGTGCCTTCTCGCTGGAAGGCGCCGGTGCTGGCGTGCTGCTCATCGCACCCACCGGAGAGCACCTCAAGTACGTCGTCCAAATGCACTTTCCCAAGGAGCAGGCAACCAACAACACGGCAGAGTACGAAGGTTTGCTCGCCGGTCTCAGGATTGCGGCGGAACTTGGGATCAAGAAGCTTATTGTCAGGGGTGACTCGCAGCTCGTCGTCCGCCAAGTGAACAAGGATTACCAGAGCCCGTTGATGGAGGCTTACGTTGATGAAGTGAGGAAGCTAGAAGAGCGCTTTGACGGCCTGCAAATGGAACACGTTCCAAGGGCAGAGAATGACATTGCCGACGGCCTGTCAAAGTGCGCCGCACTAAAGCTACCTGTGGAACCAAGGACTTTTGTGCTCAAGCTGACTCAGCCATCCGTGACGCCGTCCACCGGGCCGAGCAAGAAGAGGAAGTCGGTCTCTGGCGACTATCTTCCGGCAAAGCTCCCCGGAGCCGCCGCCAAGAGAGTCCCCAGGGTCGGCGCCAAGAGTGCTGAGGAGCCGCCTGCTCCGGCAAGCCCCAGGGTTTGTTCCAACAAAGCAGGCGCTCCCGGCATGCTCTGCCCCGGCAAGCTTGCCGGGGAACGTCAAGCTCCGGCTGAGCCCCAAATCCTCGCCGTGGAAGCTGGTGTTCCCGCAGCCGCAGACATGCCTTTAGTCCTCGTCGTCGAGCCACAGGCTCTAACGTGGGCGCAGCAGATTGTCCGATTCCTCCAGACAGGAGAGCTTCCCAAAGAACAAGAAGCAGCGGAAAGAGTAGCCCGGCAGTCCAGCATGTATCAGTTCATCGACAGCATGTTGTACAGAAGAGGACGCAATGGGGTGAAATTGAAGTGCATCAACCGGGAAGATGGACAAAAGCTGTTGGCGGAGGTACATGGAGGCATATGTGGACACCACATTGGCGCCAGAGCACTTGCCGGCAAAGCATTCCGACAAGGTTTCTTCTGGCCGACCGCCCTCCAGGATGCAACTGCACAAGTAACCAAGTGTGAAGCGTGCCAGTTCCATTCTAAGCAGATACATCAACCAGCTCAAGCTCTCCAGACGATCCCTTTATCCTGGCCCTTCTCGGTCTGGGGGCTCGATATCCTCGGCCCCTTCCCCCGATCCGTCGGGGGCTTTGAGTACTTGTACGTTGCAATCGACAAGTTCACAAAGTGGCCGGAAGTGGAATCAGTGAGGAAGGTGACGGCCCAGTCCGCGATCAAATTCTTCAGGTCGATTGTTTGCCACTTCGGGATCCCCAACAAGATCATCACCGACAACGGTACGCAGTTCACAAGCCACGCCTTCATGCAGTATACCCAAGACCTCGGCACCAAGGTCTGCTTCGCTTCTGTTGCTCACCCCAGGAGCAACGGTCAAGCGGAAAGGGCCAACGCCGAGGTGCTGCGCGGGCTCAAGACCAGAAGTTTTGACAAGCTGCTCAAGCGCGGACGGAACTGGATCGAGGAGCTGCCAGTGGTTCTTTGGTCGATCAGAACGACGCCAAATCGAGCCACTGGACAGACACCATTTGCTCTAGTCTATGGAGCAGAAGCAGTTACCCCCACGGAACTCGTATACGGGTCACCTCGAGTGCTCGCTTATGATGAGCTTGAGCAAGAGCGGTCGCGTGAAGATGACGCACTGCTCCTCGAGGAAGATCGTCTCCAGGCTGATGTGCGATCCGCTCGCTACCAGCAAGCTCTACGCCGCTACCATAGCTGCAGAGTTAAAGCCAGGAGCTTCGAGGAAGGCGACCTTGTTCTTCGGCGCGTTCAGTCGGCCAAGAATCACAACAAGTTGACACCGAAGTGGGAAGGCCCTTACCGGGTGAGACGAGTCACGAGGCCCGGCGCCGTCCGCCTCGAGACCGAAGATGGCACTCCGGTGAGCAATTCCTGGAATATTGAGCATCTTCGCAAGTTTCACCCGTAAGGCGCGGTTGTCGGACCCTGTCCGGCAACCAACTCTTTGTACAAGTCTTGCCGCAGCTGCATGTAATCCTTTGTACAAAGCCAGGCGCAGACCCTGGCAGCAGATAATGAAGCGCTGGCGCCCCAAGTTTTAGCATGCATGCTGAGTCGAGTCTCGTCCTTGGTTAGGGTTGATAGTGCCTAACAGTCGCTAACCCCTAACTTAGAGGTCGAGTCCGTGTCTCTTTCCCGTATCTTCCCTTTGGCTCGCCGGAGTTCTTCATCCTTGTCGGGCCGCTCAAGGACGAAGAAGGGAGAAGGACAAGCCAGCACCTACGCCCCAGCAAGCAGGAGTCGCCAAGGGCTACAAGTGCAAGAGAGCTCCCGCGGCAAGGCAGAGTTGCCGGGGGCTGCAACCTCAGATAAGTCTTTATGGCTCTCTTCATGCATTCTCTTATGGACTGTGGAATACGAAAACCTCGCTTCCCCTCAAAGCTACCGTGCTCTCTTAAACGACAAACCCCGGAGCGCGTTCCCGGGGCCCGTTTCTGATAGAAGTTGCGGCGGCAAAGAGAGGAAGCGAGGGGCCCGAACCCGCCTTCTCCCTGCCTCCGCCCAGAGCGCGAGGAGAGTCGAGGGGCGCGGGAAGACGGCAGGGCCTGTTGCCGGGCGGAGAACCGTCTATCTTAACGATGCAAAGGGGTTCGCTCCTTGCCGCAGGTTGTACCCGCGAGACAAATAGTCCGGCCAACATCCCCTTTTCATTAAAAACATTCCACTCAGGTACAGTTCAGAGAGAATGAAAAACATGAAAGATGGGATTACAAGATTTAAACGCAACTAAAGCCCGAGGGCTTACAAGATAAAAAGAGATAAGGTGCCCGTAATCCCTTTCTTGTCTCTCTCCCCAGGAGGTAGGGCAAGGAGGCGAGAAGGGCAAAAGGGGCGCCTAGACAAGCTACGGGTGGCAGAAGACACCAAGAGAAGATCCGGGGCTCCGCCTGGGGGCTCCGAATGCTGGATGGAGGCGGCGGCGCCGGAGGTGGAGCTCGAAGATGAGGCAGCGGGACGTCAACACGCTGTCGAGGGCATCTAGCTCTCGTACTCCGAGTTGACGGCCTTGCCGCCAGCCTCTTCCCCTTCCACAGCCTCGCCACTCCGGCCGCCCGAGAAGATCAGGCCCCGGCAAGAGGAGCTTGCCGGGCCGGAGAGAAGACTCCGGTGGTCGTCGCCGCGAGCGAGGGTGATGACGGCGTCTGAGGCGCATCTGGAACACGAGGCACCGGGACGCCAGCACGCTGTTGAAGCCGGCTCGTACTCCGACTTCACGGCCTTGCCGCCCGCCCTCTTCCTCTTAAGCAGCCTCCCTACGCAAGCCGCCCAAGGAGACGACCCCGGAGAGTTCACGGAGCCAGCGACGCGGACGATGGGGGTCGCCGGCGCCACACGGAGCTGCGACCGACGCCTAGTCGGACCCGTCATCCCGGCGACCGCTCCCCTCGTCGTCGCTGTCGCTGCCCTCCTCGTCACTCTCGCTCGAGGAGGAGCCTTCGCTGTCGGAGGAGCTATCCACGCAGCACCGGGCCCGGGTGCCGAAGTCCCCCAAGGCCTTGACGAAGAGGAGGTCATCCCCATCAGCTTAAAATGGAGGGTGAACCCCTCCGTCAAGCTGTGGATCCGGGCGAATGACTTCCACCCTCGGCCAAGATACACCGCGCCGGGGCCTCGGGGTTCGACGTGGACTCGCGTACCACTGATCCCGCAGCCCCTCATGCGCAGGTTTAGCATCTCAGGCTGCTCCACCTCCAACACGCTCGCGAATGGAGCGGGAAGGCGGAGGCGGCGGCGAGGCGCCCGGCGCAGCCTGATGATGAACTCGCAGGGGTCGTCCCCAAGATGGACCGCCGTAGGGAGAGGAGCCGCAGGCGGGGGTGAGGCCGGCGCGCCGCCCCGCCCGCCTTGAACGCCTCGGCTCCGTCCATGACCTCGTCCACGACCTCGCCCCCTCCCCCTTCCCCGAACGGCTGGCTCCACCACCACGGGTACGAGGGGAGGAGGGGCGCGCTGCCTAGCGGCGACTCTCGCCGCCACCGACGAAGAACCAGGATCTCCTCTTTCCGTAACCATCGGAGAGAGGGGGCCAGGAATCAGGAAGCAGAAGAGATGGAGGAGTGCGGATTTCCGTTGCCCCCGCCCGCTCCTTATAAAGGAGCGGAGTGGGGGCTCGGCCGCCCCGCTCCACCAATCAAAGCAGAGGAAGGGCAGGCGACTGGGGCCGACCCACTACCTCAACCCGCGTCGGCCCGGATTCCCTGCCTCCACCGCCGCGACCCCAAGTGCATGAAGTCCACGTGGCGGGCGCGCAGGGCCGAGGCGACGGGTAAGGCGACCGCTCCCCACCCCGTGATCGTGGGGAGCGGGCGCCCCAAAAGCCGCGCCTCGACCCCGTTCGGTCATCAAACCGCGCCTCCATGTCTCCCTCCACTTAAAGGGGAGAGCGGGCGCTTCGCCTTTCCGAATAAAGAAACCATGCGCGATGTGACGCATGCCTGCGCGGCTCAGCTCCGCGCATGCCGCCCACGTCACGCACGCCTCGCACGCCTCGCCCCCACGACGCCGCGATAAGCGCGCACCACTCGGGGAAGGCACAACGAGCACGGAGTTCAGGAGCAACGCGACCCAGGCCACGTGTGCCTGTGCACTGTTAGGGCCTGCCCAACAACGCTCGGCACCGTGTATGGCCCAGGCCCGGGGGCTCCTGTCAGTGTACTAAAGTAGGGGTACCTTAGTACCCCGAACTGGTGCACGGACAGTTGTAGCACCCGGCAGCAAGGCTAGCCAGGGGAGCGCCAAGAGCCTCCACGGCCCCTTTAGGGCCGAGCGAAGACCAAGTAGACAAAGCCCCGGCAAGAGGAGCTTGCCGGGCCAAGCAGACGAAGCCCCGGCGAGAGGAGCTCGCCGGGCCAAGGAGGCAAGGCCCCGGCAAGAGGAGCTTGCCGGGACGACCGAGCCGAAGCACCAAGGCCCCGGCAGGAGGAGCCCGCCGGGAAGGCCGAACCAAGGTTCCCCCAGAGAGAAGCTCGCCGCGGCGCACCACGCGCTCCGGCAAGGCCTGACGAGCGGCAAGCTCTCAGGCACGGCAAGACAGCCACCGCGGCAAGACATTTGCCGTGGCAAGTCGCCACCTCAGGTCCGCGCTCCAGCTCACCCGCCCACGCGTCGCTCTGGGGCTCCCCCAAAGGCACGTGGTGGGGCACCGCGTGGCCTGAGGTGCGCAGTGGCATGCAACGGCCATCGTGGCAAACGGTGGCGCACCTAACGGTCCGCCTCGGTGCTGTCCGAGCGACCGTGACGGGCATTTAATGCCCTTGTCCCCTACCGTCAGAAGTAGGTATGATAGCACTGTGCAGCACTGTGCGCACAGTTTGTTGCCATTTTTGCCCTCGCCTGCGTCGCTACCTGTGGGTAACCCCTTGAGCATATAAAAGGTGGCCCATGCGACGTAGAAGAGAGAGGACACCCAGTAGACATCCATCCACGTCCAACTCCAAGCTTATTGTAGCTTCTTGCGCTCCCGAGCAAGAACCCGAATCAATCCAGACAAGCAGCAGTAGGGTTTCACGCATCCGTGTGGCCCGAAGCTGGGTAAAATCTTTGTGTGTGTGTCGCCTCGATCTGCTCTTTGTGCAGCCTCCGCTCCCCGCCGAACCGAAAAGGGGCTCCGGCCCCATAGGTGTTCGAGGAGGCCGATTTCCCCCGACAGATGGCCTTCAGGATACAAAGGTTCCTGAGTCATTTTACCAGTTCTAGTAGCCACTCTAACAGCATAATCATTATTCTTACTATTCAATTCATTGAGCAAATCATTTTGAGCTTTAAGTACTTGTTCTACTTGAGTGATAACCATAGAAGCATGTTTACTAATGAGTTTAAGTTCACCTTTAACTCTAGACATATAATCACCCAAGTGTTCAAGCATATAAGAATTTTGTTTTAATTGTCTACCAAAATAAGCATTGAAGTTTTCTTATTTAACAATAAAATTATCAAACTCATCTAAGCATTGTCTAGCAGACTTATAGTGACGAATATCACCTTCATCAATTCTATAGAGAGAATTTACATTTACTACTTGTGTCGGGTTATCAAGACCATGAGTTTCTTCAATAGGTAATGGATTAAGACCATATATTCTTCAACATGCGGTAAATTAAGACCATGTGTTTCTTCAATAGGAGGTAAATTCTTAACATCTTCAGCTTTAATACCCTTTTCTTTCATAGATTTCTTTGCCTCTTGCATATCTTCAGGACTGAGAAATAGAACACCCCTCTTCTTCGGAGTTGGCTTAGGAGTTGGTTCAGGAAGTGTCCAATTATTTTCATTGGTCAACATATTATTCAATAGAATTTCAGCTTCATCTGGTGTTCTTTCCCTGAAAACAGAACCAGCACAACTATCCAGGTAGTCTCTGGAAGCATCGGTTAGTCCATTATAAAAGATATCAAGTATTTCATTTTTCTTGAGAGGATGATCAAGCAAAGCATTAAGTAATTGGAGAATCCTCCCCCAAGCTTGTGGTAGACTCTCTTCTTCAATTTGCACAAAATTATATATATATCCCTTAAGGCAGCTTGTTTCTTATGAGTAGGGAAATATTTAGCAGAGTTAAATCATATCCTGGGGACTACGCACACATCCAGGATCAAGAGAATTAAACCATATCTTAGCATCACCCTTTAATGAGAATAGAAATATTTTAAGGATATAAAAATAGCGAGTTCTCTCATCATTAGTGAACAGGGTGGCTATATCATTTAATTTAGTAAGATGTGCCACAACAGTTTCAGATTCATAGCCATAGGGAGGATCAGATTCAACCAAAGTAATTATATCAGGATCAACAGAGAATTCATAATCCTTATCGGTAACAAAGATAGGTGAAGCAGCATAAGCAGGATCATATTTCATTATAGCATTCAGAGTTTTTTGTTTAAGCTCAGCTAACAATTTCTTAAGATCACTTCTATCATTGCAAGCAAGAAATTCTCTAGCAGTCTCTTCATCCATAACATAGCCCTTAGGCACAACTGGCAATTCATATTTATTGGGAGAGCCTTCATCATCACTTTCATCAATATTATCGATTTCAATAATTTCATTCTCTCTAGCCCTAGCAAGTTGTTCATCAAGAAATTCACCAAGTGGCACAGTAGTATCAAGCATAGAAGTAGTTTCATCATAAGTATCATGCATAGCAGAAGTGGCATCATCAATAACATGAGACATATCAGAATTAATAGCAGAAGCAGGTTTAGGTGTCGCAAGCTTACTCAAAACAGAAAGGGAATCAAGTGCAGAGCTAGATGGCAGTTCCTTACCTCCCCTCGTAATTGAGGGATAAATTTTAGTCTTCTCATCTTTCAAGTTCCTCAGAGTGACCAGCAGATATAAATCCCAAGTGACTCAAAGAATAGAGCTATGCTCCCCGGCAACGGCGCCAGAAATAGTCTTGATAACCCACAAGTATAGGGGATCGCAACAGTTTTCAAGGGTAGAGTATTCAACCCAAATTTATTGATTTGACACAAGGGGAGCCAAATAATATTCTCAAGTATTAGCAGTTGAGTTGTCAATTCAACCACACCTGGATAACTTAGTATCTGCAGCAAAGTATTTAGTAGCAAAGTAGTATGGAAGTAACGGTAACGGTAGCAAAAGTAATATTTTTGAGTTTTGTAGTGATTGTAACAGTAGCAACGGAAAAGTAAATAAGAAAAGAACAATATGTCAGAAGCTCGTAGGCATTGGATCGGTGATGGAGAATTATGCCGAATGCGGTTCATCATGTAATAGTCATAACATAGGGTGACACAGAACTAGCTCCAATTCATCAATGTAATGTAGGCATGTATTCCGAATATAGTCATACATGCTTATGGAAAATAACTTGCATGACATCTTTTGTCCTACCCTCCCCGGCAATGGCGCCAAAAAATAGTCTTGATAAACCACAAGTATAGGGGATCGCAACAGTTTTCGAGGGTAGAGTATTCAACCCAAATTTATTGATTCGACACAAGGGGATCCAAAGAATATTCTCAAGTAACAGTTGAGCTGTCAATTCAACCACACCTGGATAACTTAGTATCTGCAGCAAAGTATTTAGTAGCAAAGTAGTATGGAAGTAACGGTAACGGTAGCAAAAGTAATATTTTTGGGTTTTGTAGTGATTGTAACAGTAGCAACTGAAAAGTAAATAAGCGAAGAACAATATGTGAAAAGCTTGTAGGCATTGGATCGGTGATGGAGAATTATGCCGGATGCGGTTCATCATGTAACAGTCATAACATAGGGTGACACAGAACTAGCTCCAATTCATCAATGTAATGTACACATGTATTCCGAATATAGTCATACGTGCTTATGGAAAAGAACTTGCATGACATCTTTTGTCCTACCCTCCCGTGGCAGCGGGGTCCTAGCGGAAACTAAGGGATATTAAGGCCTCCTTTTAATAGGGTACCGGACCAAAGCATTAACACATAGTGAATACATGAACTCCTCAAACTAAGGTCATCACTGGGAGTGGTCCCGATTATTGTCACTTCGGGGTTGCCGGATCATAACACACAGTAGGTGACTATAGACTTGCAAGATAGGATCAAGAACTCACATATATTCATGAAAACATAATAGGTTAAGATCTGAAATCATGGCACTCAGGCCCTAGTGACAAGCATTAAGCATAGCAAAGTCATAGCAACATCAATCTCAAAACATAGTGGATACTAGGGATCAAACCCTAACCAAACTAACTCGATTACATGATAAATCTCATCCAACCCATCACCATCCAGCAAGCCTACGATGGAATTACTCACGCACGGCGGTGAGCATCATGAAATTGGTGATGGAGGATGGTTGATGATGACGATGGCAACAGATTCCCCTCTCTGGAGCCCCGAACGGATTCCAGATCAGCCCTCCTGAGAGGTTTTAGGGCTTGGCGGCGGCTCCGTATCGTAAAACGTGATTGTCGGTGTCAAAACCGGCGGATCTCGGGTAGGGGGTCCCGAACTGTGAATCTAGGCCGGATGGTAACAGGAGACAAGGGACACGATGTTTTTACCCAGGTTCGGGCCCTCTCGATGGAGGTAAAACCCTACTCCTGCTTGATTAATATTGATGATATGGGTAGTACAAGAGTAGATCTACCACGAGATCAAGGAGGCTATACCCTAGAAGCTAGCCTATGGTATGATTGTCGTATGATGGAGTTGTCCTACAGACTAAAACCCTCTGGTTTATATAGACACCGGATAGGGCTAGGGTTACACAGAGTCGGTTACAATGGTAGGATATCTTGAATATCCGCATCGCCAAGCTTGCCTTCCACGCCAAGGAAGGTCCCATCCGGACACGGGACGAAGTCTTCAATCTTGTATCTTCATAGTCCTGGAGTCCGGCTGAAGGTATAGTCCGGCTATCCGAACACCCCCTAATCCGGGACTCCCTCAGTAGCCCCCGAACCAGGCTTCAATGACGACGAGTCCGGCGCGCAGATTGTCTTCGGCATTGCAAGGCGGGTTCTTCTCCAAATTTTGTGTACCTGTGGGAATAATGTCCGATTTTTGTAATGTAGCGCTCCCTTGCTTTCATGCCCAATAATGGCCGTCTTCCACGTGTCAAACGAATGCGAAAATTCGAGGCGCTTTTACATCCACACCCCTAGCCGCATAAACGAGCCGCCTATTTAACGGGATGGGGATTCAGATCCAAACCACACCTTCTCCCCTCCGGAAGTAATCATCAGAGCGCCTCCAGCAAAGGTCCATTCCAACATGGCCAGCCGTCGCAGCTCCTCCTCTCGCCCTTCTAGTCCTAAACCCGGTGACTGGGAGAGTTTCTCCATCCCGCACAGCGAGTTAGTGTTGCTTCAGGCCAAGGGATTTCTCCCTCGGGCTTATATGGTCCCGGTCCGAGCCGGACTCGCCACCTATAATGGCGGAAAACAAGCGGAGAGCACCCCCAATCCTTCTAAAGGAGAGAGGGTGTGCCTCGTCCCTTATCTAATAAGGGGACTGGGATTTCCAATTCATCCATTTCTTCGTGGGCTTCTGGAGTTCTACGGCGTCCAGCTGCACAATCTCACGCCCGCCTCCATATTACATATCGCGGGCTTCGTCGCCCTTTGCGAGCTATTTTTGGGTGTTGAGGCTCATTTCGCGCTGTGGAAGAGGATATTCTGCCTGGTGCCCCGTTCTCAAGAGGGGTCTATATATCAAGTGGGCAGAGCCGAAGTGTGGCGCATCGCCGGGATCGGATACCTATCCGGAACCCCAAAGAAGGCGTCCGGGGACTGGCCTTCGGAATGGTTTTATATAGATGATGTCCCGCTACCGGACCCTATCCGGGTCGGTCTCCCTGAGTTCAACAGCGCTCCGTTAAAGAAACGCTTGAGCTGGCGTCCGCGGAGCTCTCAGAGAGAAAGCGACAAAGACGTCCTTTACCTGATGGGCCGGATAAGACTATTGGCTCATTCCGGACTAACCATGATTGAAGTCATGGAAGCATGCATTATGCGGGGGGGGGGGGTGCAGCCGCTTCAATATAGAGGCCACCCCATGTGGGATTTTAACGGGGAGGATGACGCCACCCGTTACGGTCGTAAGGGGCCAGCCTTTGCTGTCGCTCTAGTAAAGATCTTATCCTCTTTGTACAAGGGAGAAAAGGAGGAATTCCTCCGCGTCAACCCGCGGGGCAGATTTACTATGTACGACCCTCCAAGTTGGGTAAGTGAACAATTGTGCTTGCCTGTTCATTTTATATTCCCATGATTAAATACGTAGTCTAACGACTTTAACGCAGGAACTGCGTCAGGAGGTAAAGGATATAAACAGCCGTCCTCCACAGCCTGAGGATCTAGAATGGTCCCTCGATCCGGACTCCAAAGAGGATCCGGACATATCGGTGGAGCTTATTGATGGGGTGTTCCATCAGCTAAGCAAGGACAATACCTTGGTGGCCATTACGGCTGATTACCCAGGGTTAATCCCGGCCTCCCAGGTGATAGAGACCGGAGCCTCATTCCCTTGAGAGGGATTCCATTCTCACGTATTTCGGTTTTTCTGATGACAACCGTGTTTTGCAGGGGAGATTTCTGAGGCGGGAGGCCGAACCTGCGGCGGCTAGCCAACGAGGGGCCGCAGGGCCCCGTGGGGTAAAAAGGAATGTGGTCCGGACTGAGATGCCGGCGCAAAGGTATAGCGCACCCTCTTTTTTCCCTGGTGTTATTCCTCCAGGGCACACTAACGTTCGTGCTATCTTCAGGACGAAGAGACCTCGCCGGACTACATCCGGAGAGGTTGCCAATCGCGCCTCCACCAGCCAGGCTCCAACGCCTGGCCCGGAAGCGGAGGCGAGCACAAGGCGCGCACCGGATGCTCCTCCGACAGAGGATGCGGACAGGCTGTCTGCTACAAACTCTGAGGTGGAGAGTGCCATGAACCACAGGCGTCGCCGGACAATTCTTCGCGACGCTTGTTTCTCCCGAGAGGCATTAGATGCCTTCAATTCGGGAGATGCGTACCTCCATGCCGCTCAAAATGGTTTAGCTAGAGCCACGGAGCAGTATGTAAAAGACATACGGGTAAGAAAATTTTGGTCAAATATATATATACCAGTAGCCCCCGAGACTTGAAACAGTTAGAGTAACTGATTTAAGGATCATTTGTTATGCAAGTTCTTACAGAGAAGAATACCGTACTATCCCAGGAGCTGGAAGAGTGCAAAGCCCAACTGGAGGCCGCACTAGCCGCGGCAGAGGAGCCCAAAGAGACCCCCTCTGGTAAGATACAATTCGAAAGATTAGTATTTTGCGGTGTGGGTGCAAATCTGACAAATCATATTGCAGATGGCGCCGGACTCGATCTGGAGAGGCAACAACTCTTACGCCAGCTAGAGGCCGGTGAGAGTATGCTGACAAAGGTGAGGCATGAGAAGAATGATCTTCAGGATGCCAACACCAAGCTGGACGTTGAACTTAAAGATGTTCGTGGCCAGCTGTCGGACTCCACGAAGGAGAATCAGCGGCTTCAACGCGGCATATTTAGTAAGTGCTTGAACGAACTTTGAAAAAAGAGTTCGGCGAGGAAGTTGACTAACAGAGTAATGTCTGTAGGTATGCTCACAGGTCGTCCTGCAGAGGAGATGCCCGGTTCTACGGGTGACCTTCTTCCCGAGCTCTTGCAACTGCACGAGCGAGTTCGGCAGGCGATGCGAGGCGTTGCCCAAGCCTTATGGCCTTCCCACTCCATGCCCGAGGGCCTTGGAGAGCTTGCAGAGAAGCTGAAGGGAGCTCGGTGGCGCTTCCAGTTATGGAAGATATCGGCCTACCAACAAGGCGCTTGGGAGGCCTGGGCCATGGTGAAGACCCGATTTATGAAGTCTGACCCAAACCACATGGCCGAGGTTGGACCTGTGGGGCCTGACGGGAAGGAGATCCCTGTAAGCCTAGTATACGGCCAAGTAGAGTTGGCCGCAAAGTATTCCCAGCAGGACTGTAAATTAGACAGCCTGTTAGATGGTATAAAAGAGGAATACAATCAGTCAGAGTGACTATGTAATTGACATGTGTAATGCCTTCTAGCCGGATTGTAGATCGTTTGTCATTGCCGACCTTTTTGCTTCTACCTCGGGACCTGAAGGTCCGGAGTGTGTCCGAATACCCTACCGGTTATGTAAGAACCGGGGTATGCATGGAGACCAAGCGTAGGGGTCATTAGTGCTTTATCAGACAAGTGCCCAACTAGTTATGTTATATTACATGGTTAGTAAGAAACATCTTCCAGAGAAAATAGTTCCGTTAGGGGTTCCTTTTTCTGGGAGGCATGCCCTAAAGTGCATGTCCGGACTGCAAATGCAGGAAAATCCTCAGGGGGCATGTATATGAATAAGTAAAAAAGGTCATCTTTTAGTTCACCGACCAAATATTCCCTTAAGAACGCTAGCTTTCGGCTTCACCCAGTCTGAGGTACACATCCGGCTGATCCGGCAGTAACAATCGCAGAGGTGCTCCCTTTACCGCCTAGCCGAACAATCGGGAACGTAGGGGTAAGCAGAGGAGCCAGGCAACCCAGCTTGGCCAAAACTTAAGTCATATGGATGCATATAATGGTGAAGAAAAGGTACATGCGGAAGTTTGACGCATGTGTTGGGCGTGAAGCCCATATAAATAAGCTTCTGTTAAAGAAGCCCCCAGGTTTAATGAGCGCGGCTAGCGCGTCACTTGATGAGCCTTTAAGGGCTATAAGAGAAAAGAGGGGAAGGAGAGAAATTTAAGACAAAAAATGTAAAAACTGGACAGAGGAGACAAACACAGAGTCCGGCGCTAGGCATAGAATCTTCGGAGACGGGCGGCGTTCCATGGGTTCGGCTCGAGTCGGTTACCCGACGCATCTCGCAGGCGGTACGCTCCACCAGTCAGGACTTGGTCGATTATGAATGGACCTTCCCACTTGGGCTTGAGTTTGTCCTTTTTCTTATCCGACAGGCGTAGAACTAGTTCGCCAACATTGTAATTTTTGGCCTGTACTTCTCTGCTTTGATATCTTCGAGCCTGCTGTTGATAAAATGTGGAACGGGCTTTTGCCACGTCACGCTCCTCCTCCAAGGCGTCCAAGTTGTCCTGCCGATCGAGCTCGGCTTCTCTTTCTTCGTACATGCGCACTCGAGGTGAGTCATGAATTATGTCGCAGGGCAGAACTGCCTCTGCGCCGTACACCATAAAGAATGGTGTATATCCGGTGGTGCAATTCGGCGTGGTCCGCAGCCCCCAGAGTACGGAGTCGAGCTCCTCTACCCAGTGCGTGTTAGATTCCTTGAGGGACCGCACTAGTCTGGGTTTAATGCCGCTCATGATAAGACCATTTGCACATTCGACCTGGCCGTTAGTTTGTGGGTGATAGACGGAAGCATAGTCGAGCTTGATGCCCATGTTTTTGCACCAGAGTTTTACCTCGTCGGCGGTGAAGTTTGTACCGTTATCAATGATGATGTTGTGGGGGACGCCGTAACGGTGTACAACCCCAGATATGAAGTCTATCACAGGTCCGGGTTCGGCCGTCTTAACAGGCTTGGCTTCTATCCATTTGGTGAACTTGTCCACCATGACCAGTAAGTATTTTTTCTTGTGGGTTTCGCCTTTAAGGGGTCCAACCATGTCAAGCCCCCAGACCGCGAAAGGCCAAGTGATGGGGATAGTTTGGAGGGCGGTGGGTGGCATATGGCTTTGGTTTGCAAAAAGCTGGCAACCGACGCATCGTTGGACCAAGTCCTGAGCGTCTGCTCGGGCCGTCGGCCAGTAAAAGCATGTACGAAAAGCCTTGCTTAAGAGGGACCGAGCTGCAGCGTGGTGGCCACCAAGTCCGGCATGAATTTCAGCCAGCAGGTTCCGCCCTTCCTCTTCGGAGATGCACCTTTGAAGGACTCCGGTAGTGCTTTTCTTATAAAGCTCTCCCTCGTGGACTTTATAGGCTTTAGATCGCCGCACTATGCAGCGTGCCTTGTTTTGGTCCTCTGGGAGTTCCTGCCTAATAAGGTAGGCTAGGAATGGTTCTGTCCATGGGGCGATGACCACCATTATTATGTGGGCTGAAGGTGTAATTTCGATGGCAGAGCCTCCAATTGTGTCAGATTGTTCGGCATCGAGTGGTGCTATTAGGTCCGGGCTGTTATCTGCGGGTTCCCCCTCCCATGCTACGGATGGCTTGAACAATCTTTCTAAAAAGATGTTGGGGGGACTGCATCGCGTTTTGCTCCAATGCGTGCCAGGACATCCGCTGCCTGATTGTTTTCTCGGGCTATATGATGAAACTCCAACCCTTCGAACCGAGCTGACATTTTTAGGACGGCGTTGCGGTAAGCTGCCATTTTTGGATCCTTGGCGTCGAAGTCTCCATTTATTTGGGATATCGCGAGGTTCGAGTCCCCGCGTACCTCTAGGCGTTGAATGCCCATGGATACTGCCATCCGGAGACCATGTAGGAGGGCCTCATATTCGGCTGCGTTGTTGGAGTCCGTGTACATGATCTGGAGCACATATTGGACTGTGTCTCCTGTGGGGGACGTCAAGACGACGCCAGGCCCTAGTCTGGCCAACATTTTGGAGCCGTCGAAATGCATGATCCAGTTTGAATATGTGCCGTACTCTTTAGGGAGCTCGGCCTCCATCCATTCTGCGATGAAGTCGTCCAAAACTTGCGATTTAATAGCTCGCCGTGGCTTATAGGTTATATCAAACGGGAGGAGCTCGATGGCCCATTTTGCGATCCGGCCCGTTGCATCGCGGTTGTTGATAATATCATTGAGTGGTACTTCCGAGGCTACTGTTATGGAACACTCTTGAAAGTAGTGTCGTAGCTTCCGGGATGCCATGAATACCGCGTATGCAATCTTTTGATAATGCGGGTACCGTGATTTGCATGGAGTGAGGACAGTGGACACATAGTAGGCCGGCCTTTGAAGGGGGAGTTTGTGTCCGTCCGTTTCCCGCTCGACGACGAGCACTGCGCTAACAACTTGATGTGTTGCTGCAATGTACAATAGCATTGGTTCACCGGTGTTCGGCGTGGCCAGGACTGGGTTTGTTGCCAATATGGCTTTTATTTCATCGAGTCCGGCCGTGGCGGCATCCGTCCACTCGAAGTGTTCGGTGCGCCGAAGGAGGCGATAAAGGGGCAGTGCCTTTTCTCCCAAGCGAGAGATAAAGCGGCTTAGAGCTGCCACGCATCCGGTTAATTTTTGTATTTGTTTGAGGTCCTTTGGGATATCCAGTTGCGACAAAGCTTGGATCTTGGCCGGATTTGCTTCAATTCCTCTACCGGATACAATGAAGCCCAAAAGCTTTCCGGCTGGAACGCCGAAAACGCATTTTTCCGGGTTGAGCTTGATGTCGTATTTCCAGAGGTTGTCAAATGTTAGCCTCAAGTCGTCTACTAGAGATTCGACATGTCTTGTTTTGACGACCACATCATCCACGTACGCCTCTACTATCTTGCCGATCTGGTTTGCCAGACATGTCTGAATCATGCGCTAATATGTTGCGCCGGTGTTTTTCAGCCCGAAGGGCATTATGTTGAAGCAGAATGGGCCGTATGGCGTGATGAATGCCGTTGCGGCTTGGTCTGATTCTACCATCTTGATTTGATGGTAACCGGAGTATGCGTCGACGAAACACAACGAATCGTGTCCTGCGGTGGCATCGATAATTTGATCGATACGGGGGAGGGGGAGGGATCCTTTGGGCAAGCCTTGTTAAGGTCTTTAAAATCGACACACAGGCGCCAGGATTTGTCCTTCTTCGGTACCATCACCAGGTTTGCTAGCCAGTCCGGATGTTTTATGTCTCTGATGAATCCGACCTCCAATAGCTTGGCTAACTCCTCTCCCATAACATGTCTCTTGGGTTCGGAAAAACGCCGAAGGGCTTGTTTGACAGGTTTGAATCCTTTTAGGATATTTAAGCTGTGTTCGGCCAGCCTGCGTGGGATTCCTGGCATGTCTGAAGGGTGCGAGGCGAAGATGTCCCAATTTTCACGTAGAAATTCTCACAGTGCGGCGTCCGTATCAGGGTTTAATCGTGCCCCGATGGAAGATGTTTTATTGGGGTCTGTTGGATGGACCTGGAATTTGACTATTTCGTCTGCTGGCTTAAAGGATGTGGACTTGGATCCCTTGTCGATTATCACATCATCCCTGTTAACTGTGGAGCGTAACGCAGTCAGTTCCTCAGCTGCTAAGGCTTCGGATAGTGCCTCCAAGGCTAATGCGGCTCTCTTGTTTTCGGCGCGAAGTGCTATGTCCGGATCACTAGTAAGAGTGATAATTGCGTTCGGCCCGGGCATCTTGAGCTTCATGTACCCGTAATGGGGTATTGCTTGGAAGATTGTAAATGCTTCCCGCCCTAGTAGGGCGTGATATCCGCTGCTGAACGGGGCCACATGAAATGCGACATCTTCAGATCTGTAATTATCAGGCGTGCCGAACACCACATCTAGTGTGATTTTTCCTGTGCAGCGCGCTTCCCGACTGGGGATTATTCCTCTAAAGGTTGTGCTGCTTCGCTCAACGCGGCTCCAGTCTAATCCCATTTTTGAAGGGTTTCCTCATAAATGAGGTTCAATCCGCTGCCTCCATCCATGAGTACCTTGGTGAGGCGAAAGCCTTCCACTATTGGACTGAGGACTAATGCGGCTGGTGCTCGGGCTGTTCGGCATTTAGGTTCATCGCTTGCGTTGAAGGTAATAGCCGTGTCGCTCCATGGGTTTATTGTTGCTACTTGATAGACTTCGGCAAGGCTGCGGAGTGTTCTTTTTCGCATATTATTTGATGCTAAGGTCTCGAAGATTGTGAGAATGGTACTGGTGTCCCCGGGGTGGTTTTCTGTGGCCTCCAAAATTAAGAGGTCCACGCCAATTTTGGCCACCTGCCGGAGTATCCAACATGCTCTAAGGCTGTGAGTTGGTGTGGCGTCCTCTGTACTATGAATTTTACAGGGTCCATCAAGCCATCTTTCCAGTACGGTTCCATGCCCTGTAGAGGGTTTTTGTTTTTTGGTGTTTAACCCGGGTGTCTTACGATGATGCACCCTCTTAGTTCGGACGGGATTGCTATTCAAGGCCGGATTAACCCAAAATTTTATTTCGGTTTTCCAGGCACTTTCCATCGCACAGTACTTTTGTACTATGGACGCCAAGTCAGCGAAGCGTGTAATATCACGACGACTTATGGCGTGAAGGATTCCCTCGTCCGTGCAATTACTGCAGAAGATTGATATTGCGTCTCCCTCGCGGCAATCCTTTATCCTGTTCATAACCAGGAGGAATCTGGCCTAGTAATGATGTACTGTTTCCTCGGGCTTTTTCCTGATTTGGGAAAGATCGCTTATGTTCGGGTGGGCGGGTGGCGTTGAATCTGAAATCTCGCCCGGTCTAAGATTCAGAGGCCGAAGAACTTCCAAACTCTGAGGTTCGGATTCTTGGATGTTGTCCAATGAGTCTAGCCCGTTGCCTGATTCTAAGCTCAGGTCTCGAGTTACATCCTCCCCTCCGCGGGTATCCGGCTTGGAGGGGTCGGGAATTTGGACGTAACTAGTCCTTAAAATAGATGAAGGGTCGGCGCACTGCGCCTCTACCATGACGATGTGGTGGGTGACCTGGGGAGAGTTAATTTCTCTTAGATCAACCTGGTCGTAATCCGTGGCGACCCCCAGGGCGGCAATGCGATCCAAGAGCTCGTTTACGGAAGAGAGCTCCATCGGATCTAGCTGCTCGACAAGTTCCGAGCTGACGTGAAGGTTGCTTTTGATGACCCGAGAGGTCACCGTCGGCGCAACGGCCGAGCAGGCGGTCATGAGGAAACCACCTAGCTGGAGAGTTTGGCCGACAGCCAAGGCTCCCTTAGCAATGGCGCCGTCTTTAAAGATGGGAGGAGGCATCCTTCCTGATTTCAATGGCACAGTGGAACTCTCAATGAAAGCACCAATGTCGGTGTCAAAACCGGCGGATCTCGGGTAGGGGGTCCCGAACTGTGCGTCTAGGCCGGATGGTAACAGGAGACAAGGGACACGATGTTTTTACCCAGGTTCGGGCCCTCTCGATGGAGGTAAAACCCTACTCCTGCTTGATTAATATTGATGATATGGGTAGTACAAGAGTAGATCTACCACAAGATCAAGGAGGCTAAACCCTAGAAGCTAGCCTATGGTATGATTGTTGTATGATGGAGTTGTCCTACGGACTAAAACCCTCCGGTTTACATAGACACCGGATAGGGCTAGGGTTACACAGAGTCGGTTACAATGGTAGGAGATCTTGAATATCCGCATCGCCAAGCTTGCCTTCCAGGCCGAGGAAGGTCCCATCCGGACACGGGACGAAGTCTTCAATCTTGTATCTTCATAGTCCTGGAGTCCGGCTGAAGGTATAGTCCGGCTATCCGAACACCCCCTAATCCGGGACTCCCTCATCGATGAATCTTTCTCTGAGTTTTTTCTCCCTGAACACGAATATATGGAGTTGGAGTTGAGGTCGGTGGAGCTCTAGGGGGCCCACGAGGCAGGGGGGAGCGCCTAGGGGGGTAGGGCGCGCCCCCACCCTCGTGCCTAGGGTGTGGGCCCCCTGGCCTCGATTCTTTTGCAAATAATTTTTATATTTTCCAAAAATAAGCTCCGTGAAGTTTCAGGTCATTCCGAGAACTTTTGTTTCTGCACATAAATAACACCATGGAAAGTGTGCTGAAAACAGCGTCAGTCCTGGTTAGTTCCATTCAAATCATGCAAGTTAGAGTCCAAAACAAGGGGAAAAGTGTTTGGAAAAGTAGATACGACAGAGACGTATCAAGGATCTTTCGCCAAGTCTTCCGACCTATGGCAGCAGGGGTGGTTTTATACCAACAAGCCGCGGGGCTCTGAGTGGGCGGCTATGCCTGCGTTCCGAATCGGCCCTCTAATTCAGCTTGCTTTATGGATCAATAAGGGATTGCACTGGGGATCCGTCAATGAAGTGCAGAATCTGCAAGGTCGCATCCGAAGCCTTACCAAGAAGGGCATTGATCTTGTGAACATCGTTCAAGTAATGCTAGTCTGCCAAACCTTGCTATGTCAGCGGTGGCCCCTCCGTATGTGGAAGTTTAATATAGAAGGGCGGCGGACCCTTCAGCACTTCTTCGGCACCACGCATGAAGGAATGTGGAAATTATATTTCGGGGAACGAGAGCAATGGCTGGACACCACCAAGGATGTTGGCCTCGAATGCAATCATCCGGATACTGCGGTAAGTATTCAATCTCTGAACACCTTCCATTCAAGAATCTCTTGACAAGATACTGAACGATCCGTTCCTATATACAGGACTGGGTAAAGAAAGCGGCGTTAATCTGGTGTCCGACGCCCCTTCTCGAAGTCTCTGCAACCACCCTACTGACGAGAATGCTGATTCCGACACCGTACCAGGTGTCTGTAGAGGGGGGCGAGAGCGGGGAGCCCAGAGTTGATTCCCGCCCTAAGGATGAATTAGACGCTATGTTCGGGGAAACTGAAACCCTTTTGCCCAAGGGAAAAGGTGCAGAGGAAGCCCTCCATGGCAAAAAGAGGGCCGCTTCCGAAGATTAGGAGGGGAAGCCTTCCAAGAGAGGAAAAATGCCATCGTCGGGTGGCTTGGGCCAGGCGAGCGATGCTGCCGTAGGGCTTTATGACGAGGATGAACCTCTGGCCAAACCGTAAGTGAAGCTGGGGCACTTTAAACGTACCTCATTCTTTTCCTATTAGCGAAGTAATCATCCGACATATGTGCATCCACGCAGGTTAACGCCCGGTGTTTCTCAATCGTCCTCCTCCTCGGGAGACCTTCTTCCGGAGATGATGGAGATAGATACGCCTTCTCCGACCTCCTATCCCAACAGGGCGGTTGATTCTGAGGTATCATCCCGGAGGGCTCCTCCCGATCGACAAGTAGTGCAGGAAACGAAGAAGGCACTACCCGGAGGTGGTGCCTCTGTCACTCAGGGTTCGGGAATCAGGAATGACGGCCCCGAACCGTCCGGTTTACAGCCGGAGACGATTCTGGAGGCGAGTAAGCAGATTCCTTCAAAGGAATGCCGTACTCCGGTGGCGGTTTCCGAAGACCCCGGAGTGTCGGGAATGGTGCGACAAGCGTCCATTTCAGAGGTGCACCGTGCCTTGATGGTTACGGTGGTCGAAAAGGTTCTGTCCGCGAAGAGTGGATTGAACGAGGCCTTCTCGAGCCTTCTAAGAGGTTTTGAGGTTTGTGATGTACTTTTGCCAGTTGAATAATATTGATAGAATGCACTTGTTGTATATGCAGTAGCCCCTGAGACTCGGGTTGCCTTCCGAAGGAAGCGATCAGAGGATCCAAAAGATATGCTCAGGTACTAACCTTGATTTAACTTGGAATACAGGCTGTCTCTCCCCCTGCGGCTACCCGAAATATGGAAGTGCCCAACTGTAGCGAAAGCTAGATATTGCGGAAGATGACATTGCATTGATCAACAGGCGTCTTGACGACTCGCAAGGTATATATTTCGAGCATTCCTTACACCAATGTGTTTGATATTTAGGCCTGACACCAAAAAGAGTTTTATATGAAATGTGCATGAGTGCAGATGGTGCTGCCGCCATTGAAGCTCTTCGGGCGTAGCTAGCCCGGGCCAAGGAGCAGGCCTGGTGTAATGATACGGCTGCCAAGAAGGCATCGGCTGAGCTAAGAAGCGAACAAGCAGCTCGGCGCCAAAATGAGGAGAAAATATCCACACTGAGGCTTGAATTGAAGAATACTGCCAGCCGCTGTGAATACCTTAAGAAGGAGAATAAAGCCAAAATGGTTGAACTTGATAAGGTCGTACGAGAGGCGAGTGAAGCTCGGTCTGAATCTAGGGCAGCTCGTGAAGAGATTCTGCAGGCTAAGGATATAGCGGCCGGTAAGCCCTTTTTGCTTCACACTAAGTTTGGCGATTCGGACTATGCTCAGCTGAACCAGGTCTAGAGTTCTCCGGCTGAATTTTTGGACTTGCCGAAGAGTTGTTTTGATGAGGCGCAATTTTACCAAGCACAAGAAGGGTATGCAACGGAGAAGCTTTTCTGGTCACAATTTGGCGCATCAAATCGCCCTCTGTTGCTGAATGAACAATTGTCCCAATGGGCCGAGCTTCATAGGATATCCGGCGACGCCATGAGGAACGTCATAATCTAGTTGTGGCCGAATGAGCCTGTTCCAAAGAGCTACTTTGGCCTGGTGCGGGGTCTTGTTGATGCGGTGCCGTGTATCGATGCTGCGAAGCGGTCGGCGTGCATTGAAGGTGCACGGATGTCCTTTGCTCGAGTCAAAACATTCTAGGGGAAGATGAAGGCCGTCGATGTTGCGGCGAAGAGTCCGCCCAAGGGTAAAGACCGTAGTGAGCCGGAGCATTATTTTGAAGACGTCCTGGAAGCCGCCCGCCTGATAGAGGGTCAATGCTCGAAGAACATAATGTTCGAGTGAGGTGTATTATAATTGTAAAAGACAATTTTATAATTGATCTATTTTTATATCTTTGCTCAAAAGCTTGAATTCCTCCTGTGCGGCCGTTTTAATATAATCTGAAAGTTTTCTAGTCGTCGGCTTCAGCCCCCTCGTAGGAAGTACGTGGGTGTTCGGAAAAGCATTTAATCACTCTTTATCCAACGTCTTGGTCCGTGAAGGAGGTGATAATGCAGCGAACCAGGCAATCGGACTATAAGGCGTTAACACTTTCACTTAGCCATAGGAGTTTTATGGTGGGACTACGACATAGCCCCTAGTATGTATGCGGCGTATAGTGCCTTAAATATTTGATCTAAAAACGATCCCTCGTGTGACACGGAGAATCGCTAAGGATGCCAAGACGTCATCAAGTGGTTGACCAGCTCTCGCCGCATCATGACAGTCAGTTTTCGGCTTTCTCTACTGAGGTGCTCATCCGGTTTAGACCAGGGCACAATCGCAGTAGTTCTCCCTTTACTACCCTAGCCGATAGAACGGAACGTAGGGTAGCAAGCACAGGAACCGGGCAACCCAACTATTGACCCAACACAATGATTCGGAGCTGATGCATATAAGGCCAAACTTGTGATGCCGAAGTACACTATAGAGCTATTCGGACTTTTACTGGCAACTCCTTCATTCCCATACCAAGCCCCTGGCAGGGTATGCCAAGGTGCATCTGTAAAGGAGCCGTTGAGGCCGTACTCATTGTTGAAAGAGTATGAAAGATTAGTTCGGATGAGGTTTACTGGGAGCGGAGCAATATTCCAATGATAAATTTATGTATATGTATATAAAAAGAGGGAAACCACAGACCCAGCTATTTGACATGCTCGAGGTCGGGAACAGAGGAAAAAGGGCATAGTACATGCTCGGAATAAAGAGCGCGGTCTACAAAAATTTATTTTCGACCTCATGTCGCACATCTGCGCTGCCCATCCTCAGGGAGGGGAATCCCTAAAGGAAGTATCCCCTTAGGTGAGTGTACGAATCCGAACTCGGATAGAGTTCGTTGTAGATACTGTCCTGTTGGTCACCTGTTCTTAAGAAATGATACGGAAAAATAAGGAAAACAGATAAGAAAACATTATGAGAATGCTTCCAGGGTTGTCCGTATTGTGCTTCCACCGATGCCCGTGGTATCTTGAGTGCGTAGTGATGTACGCGTGGTGTGAATCTTGCCAGTATAGTAAGTGGGTGGCGGAAACTGAACTGCTATTTCCGTTCCGGGAGTGGTCGAACTTCAGAGGGAAACTACTTCTAGCCCCTGGTGTTTGGCTGGCGAGCCGCTCCGTCGTCTTTATCGCCTGGTGGCCTCCTCCCCTTGTGATCGGCGTTAAGCTTGCCTACCTGCTTGAGGACCCAACAGTTACTGTTGGTATGGTTAGCTGGCTTATCAGGGTGGCTGTGAATCTAACAAGGTCGGTCCAATATCCTGCCAAGGGTGGATGGTCCATCCTGGTTTGCCTTTAGGGGCTTCTTTCGTTGACCGGGTTGCGGATTGTGAAATGCGGCGTTGACCGCTGTGTCGCGTGATCTTTCAGTATTATTGCGACTGTTGTGTTCGGTTCATCGTGGCTTACCGTTGCCGTCTCGGATTTCAAAAGTGCCCGGGTCGCTGGCGTTGTTGCTTTTACGAGCGAGCCAGTTGTCTTCTCCCGTACAAAAGCGAGTTACTAGAGCAGTAAGGGATGTCATGGATTTGGGTCCTTCCTGGACAAGGTGGTGTGCTAGCCATTTATCCCGGACGCTATGTTTGAAGGCCGCGAGGTCTTCCGCATCTGGATAGTCGTCGATTTGGTTCTTTTTGACTAAGAACCTGGTCCAGAGCTCCCTAGTTGACTCGCCGGGCTACTGGACAATATGACTTAAGTCGTCGGCATATGGTGGAGCGACATATGTTCCTTGGAAGTTGTCTCGAAAGGTGTCTTCCAAATCTTCCCAGTTGCCAATAGAATTTTCTGGCAAACTGTTTAGCCAGTACCGAGCTGGTCCTTTGAGCTTGAGAGGTAGGTATTTAATAGCATGAAGGTCGTCTCTGTGAGCCATGTGAATATGGAGGAGGTAATCCTCAATCCATACCACAGGATTTGTTGTTCCATCGTATGACTCGATGTTAATGGGTTTAAAACCGTCTAGAAATTCATGCTCCATTACCTCGTCAGTGAAGCAGAGAGGGTGTGCGGCTCCTCTATGTTGGGCCACACTATGAAGCACCTCCGGCGGACTCTGTTTACGGTATTCGAACTGGGCGTGGTCGGCTCTGTTGTGTCCGAATAGGTAACCATCATCACCGGTCGGGGCATGTCCCCGCGTTCTGTATATCGATTTTGTGTGTCCTGTTCTACCCTCGAGGTCTTGTTGGATGTCGCGAGTATTCCCCCGAGCTGTTTTGTTTTTGTTTTGACGGCCAGATGGGTTGGTATGGTGCTCTGCTTGGGCTGCTGCTTTATCCGGACCGAACTGTGGTCGACCTACCGCATTATTCGATGGTGGTGTGGGCTCCAATGCCCTACCATCGTATTGAGGGAGCCATCTACCCTTGGGGTGGGTTTTGTCTGGGCCGCTAAGGCCGTATTCTTCGGCGGCCAAGACCTTGGTCCATCTATCATTGAGCAAGTCTTGGCCCGCTTGAAGCTGCAGCTGCTTCGTCCTTAGGCTCCTTGAAGTGGCTATGAACCGGCATTTAAAGCGCTCCGAGGTTCCTTAGGCACAATAAAATCCTCGTTGCCGAGGGTCTCCTCCTCCTCCGAGAGTGGGAGATAATTGCTATCCTCTGAATCTCCATATGTGGCCTGTTCATCATGGCTGTCTTGCCCGCCTTCCCGTTCCTCCTATTCGGATCCTACCTCAACAGGGTCTTCATTGTCCAGAGTGTTATCTTCTCCGGTGCTAGTATTGTTTTCTCTTGAGTGACGTGACTTAGGGCGGCACAGGACGCGCCGGTGTTCGGACTATGTACCAGGAGGTTTATCCTCAAGTGGGTCTGCCTTATCATCGTCGAAAGCATCGTTGGGTGTGTCTACCATACACACGTCATACCATGAAGTGGCCAGCCCACGTCTAGTGGATAGTGAGTTCTGGCCTTGCCCCTCATCGTCGTCCATACCATCGATGTCTTCGGAGCCAGGGTCAAGTGTGTTGGTTGGGTCTTCGACAGTGGCTATGAACTGGGTGGCGGGTGGGAAGCAAAATTCTCCATCATCCGCCGCAAGTTCAAACCGAACATAGTTTGGCGGCGAGTCACCTGCCAGGGATAGGTTTTTTAGTGAGTTTAGTACGTCGCCCATGGGCGAGTGCTGGAGGACGTCTGCGGCGCTGAACTTGAAGATCGATAACCGATTGAGTTTGGTATCCTCGGACTCGCACGGTTCGGAACTTGTCACCAGAAACGAGTCCGGGGCTCCGTTGATGCAGATATCATATGAAGTAAAATTTGTGTGCGGCTCCAACGCCGTAGGATCAGCAGCCTCCGTGACGGGGTTAATCTTCCCATCTTCGGATGACTCGATCTGCTCCAGATCTAAGGACGTAGTTGTTGCAAGAGCTATCTCCTGGATGGGGCCCGATGACAGGTTTAAGCCATGCTTATCGGGGCGAAGGGGAGCTGTGGCCGCGGTCTCAAATCCATTGAAGATCAAGTCTCCATGGATGTTCGCGACGTAGATCAAGCTTCCGAATCTGACCTGATGGCCAGGGGCGTAGCTGACGATCTACTCTAGATGGCCGAGTGAGTTGGCCCGCACTACGAAGCCGCTAAATATGAAGATCTGTCCGGGGAGGAAGGTTTCTCCCTGGACAACGTCATTACTGACGATCGAAGGGGCCAACGAACCTTTCGTCGACGCACAGTGGAACTCTCAATGAAAGCACCAATGTCGGTGTCAAAACCGGCGGATCTCGGGTAGGGGTTCCCGAACTGTGCGTCTAGGATCGATGGCAACAGGAGACAGGGGACACGATGTTTACCCAGGTTCGGGCCCTCTCTATGGAGGTAATACCCTACTTCTTGCTTGATTGATCTTGATGAATATGAGTGTTACAAGAGTTGATCTACCACAAGATCGTAATGGCTAAACCCTAGATGTCTAGCCTGTATGACTATGGTAATGTGCATATGCCCATGCGGACTATGCTCTCCGGTTTATATAGACACCGGAGAGATCTAGGGTTACATGGAGTCGGTTACATCAGAGGGAATCTACATAGTCGGTTGCCAAGCTTGCCTTCCACGCCAAGTAGACTCCAATCCGGACACGGGTACAGTCTTCGGTCTTCATGTCTTCACAGCCCATCAGTCCGGCCCAAGGATAACAGGCCGGACGCCCGAGGACCCCTTAGTCCAGGACTCCCTCAATGCTCTTGTTTTGCTGCCGCGTTTATTTGCACTGGTGGCCAATTTTGATGGCCAGTGTATGTAATATGCTGCTTTGTTCCCTATATTTGCACTGGTGGCGAACTTTGATGCCCAGTGGATGTAATATGTGTAATAGCAGTAATAGGCTAGCGTTAATTGCTTGCTTATTTATTCCCTTATTGTCTTGTTTAGTTGTTTGCCTGTAGTCACTGCAGTTCTTTTTCTGTGTTTTTCTAGTGGCCACAATAACCTATTTTTGGAAACTAGGCCAAAATAATCATGGCAACACACGGACTATTATAACCATGGGCCTCCTGCACGCCGTATGACCCATGGGCCTTCTACGGGCTGTAGGATCCATTGGCCTTCTATACGGGCCGTAGGATCCATGGGCCTTTTATGGGCCATACGATCCATGGGCCTTTTATGGGCCGTAGGATCCATGGGCCTTCTACGGGACGTATCATCATTTCGCCAATCATGGGTCGTACTATTCATGGATAATAACGGTCCGTTTATTGGCCGTATTTGATAACTGTATGAAAACAGCCCAACGGGTTTTTTTCGACATGAAAACGGCCCAACGTATTAACGGGCCACAAACGGGCCGACTGTAACCACGGACTGAATTTGGTCCACAAGCAGAAACTGACAGTAAAGGGCCATAAGTAACTAAATGCTGGAAATGAGCCCAAGATTAAATGGGCCCTGAGAAGGCCGAAAGATATCATGGGCTGGAAACGGCCCAACGGAATAATGGATCGTTAATGGGTATAAAGTGATACATTGTTCATTACGGGCCAGTTTTACCACGGGCCGTTAAGGGGCCGAGGGTTACTAAGGGCCTCATATGGGCTGAAAGACGTCATGGGCCATACATGGGCTGGAAGTTAAAACGGGCTGGAATTATATTGGACGGCCCAGATGACGCTACTGGGCCTAATTCAGATAGGCCGTAAACAGGCCCTGGGATAGCGGGCTGTAAATGGGCTATATGCGAACATGCCGTTAACAGGCTTGCCGTGGGCCGGCCTGCCACCTTTTGACCAAGTCAAACAGGCCGGCCTTTTCACATGAATGGGCCTCTGTTGGGCCGTGCCACGTGTCTATGTATCATAGGCGCTTTGGGTCCAATGAGTGGATGACATCTGTCCCAATGGTGAGCTAACACGTGTTTTCTCCAGCCAATGATGATTTTACATGTAGAAAATCCCCATTGGTTGGGGCTGTTAACGGGTTATCGGATCCAAAACCGGACCCGATAGCTTAACAGCGTTCCCTTACGGTGGATGCCACGTGTCGGTCACCCTTGACGAAAGCACTTCTGTGACGCGCGATTTATCGTCATGGAAGTGCACACTTCCGTGATGATAATTTTGGTAATGTCATGGAACACTTCTACAACAACACAGGTATGACTATCTTGATTCTGTCATAAATTTGTCATGGATGTACATGCATGACAGAAAACGTGACCTACTGTGACAAACACGTATCATCACAGAAGTGTATTTTTTGTAGTGAGTGTTAGATGTGAAGGCAGCTTGGGAACTGGCCAGTTCCGGAGCAACGAGCAACTCGTTGAGATGTTGGTACAATTGAAGTGGATGCTGCAGCTGGTGGAGCAGGTGATACTGTGTTTGTAGATTTAGCCGGTGGACTTTGACCTTCTACTGCACTATAAGTACCAGCAGAATCTCGAGGGAAGATCATTTTTCGTTTCACCCGACGAGTAACACCATTCCCTAGTATATTATTTTCCTTGCTCTTTTTTGACTTTGCCATGTCAAGCCATACCCACAACACAAAAGAATAAAATCACTCTTTAGAACTCATTGATGCATGATACAGACAAGCAATACTTTGATGTAAGACAACCGTATGAGGATGGAATATGTAAGAAAAATAGGACAACATGACATATTCACAGCTATGATGTGCAAACTAATCAGGAGGATTTTCAAAAAAAATAGAAGTAATGCAAGCTAGACACCATATGAAAGATGCAACCAATATCACTCTGCCTAGTTAAAAGTGTCTTGTCATAAGTGGCATTTCAAAAAATTAGAAGCAGTACAACGTAGAAATCAATGCAAGATGCAACCACTATCAAACCGCCATATTAAAAGCATCCAATCATGAGTGACTGATGCGGGATACACAACAAAAGTACTTTGATGTACGAACCTGGTATGATTGATAGATGCAGTGTATTCTAGACACAGAAAGGCATGTCATATGCACATGTATAACATATAAACTCAGCAGGTGCAATTTAATCAAAATAGAAGAAATACAGGCTAGACAACATATGCAACATGAAACCAATTATCACACTGTCAACTTAGAGCAAGCACCTGCGATGGTGGAGTACGGGAGATGAACTCATCATGTAGACTTGGGACTTCAACTTCATTAGCAGTAGCGGTGGCAAATCTAGAGAGTCTCTGTTTGCGTCGGTCCGGAGAACCACCAACATCCCCTAACTTACTCTTTTCCTTCCTATTTTCTGATATTGCCTTATGAAGTCAAAACCAAAAGAAGATGAATAAAAATAGCTCTGCATAACAGGTTGATGCATGATACAGACGAACACTACTTTGATGTAAGGCAAGCCAGGATAGGAGGATGGAATATATACAAAAAAGACAACATTGCATACTCAGACATACGATAGGAGGATGGCATATGTATGAAAAACAGTAAGCAGAAGGCATTTCAAAAAAATTAGAAAAAAATGAAAGCTAGGCACCATATGAACATGCAACCAATATCATTCTATCAGGTAAAAAGTGTCTCGTCGTAAGTGCCATTTCAAGAAATTAGAAGCAGTACAAGCTATAAGACAATGCAAGATGCAACCTACATCACACTCCCAAGTTAAATGTGTCTTATGGGTAAGTGATCGTTGCAGGTATAAGTTGTAAGCTACGCATATGCAATTCAACAAAATCAGAAGCAATACAAACTAGAGATCATACGGAACACGCAACCACATATAACAGTTCCAAGTTAGAGCAAGCACCTGTGATGGTGGAGTAGGGGAGATGTGCTCATCATCTACACGTATGTTCTAGAAACAAGAACATGTGTCATATTCACAGGCATTATGTGTAAAGTAAGCAAATGAAATTCAACAAAGTTAGAAGCAATACAAGCTAGACATCATACATCAAATTAGCGTAAGTATTTCCCTCGGTTTTTGAGAACCAAGGTATCAATCCAGTAGGAGGCTACACGCAAGTCCCTCGTACCTACACAAAAACAATAACTCAACGCAACCAACGCGATTAGGGGTTGTCAATCCCTTCACGGTCACTTACGGGAGTGAGATCTGATAGAGATGATAGATAATATTTTTGGTATTTTTGGTATAGAGATGCAAAGTGAAAAGTAAAAGGCAAAGTAAAAAAGCAAAGCAATAATAAAGTGATGGAGATTGATATGATGAGAATAGACCCGGGGGCCATAGGTTTCACTAGTGGCTTATCTCAAGAGCATAAGTATTCTACGGTGGGTGAACAAATTACTGTTGAGCAATTGACAGAATTGAGCATAGTTATGAGAATATCTAGGTATGATCATGTATATAGGCATCACGTCCGAGACAAGTAGACCGACTCCTGCCTGCATCTACTACTATTACTCCACTCATCGACCGCTATCCAGCATGCATATAGAGTATTAAGTAAAAAACAGAGTAACGCCTTAAGCAAGATGACATGATGTAGAGGGATAGTTTCATGCAATATGATAAAAACCCGATCTTGTTATCCTCGATGGCAACAATACAATACGTGCCTTGCTGCCCCTTCTGTCAATGGGAAAGGACAACGCAAGATTGAACCCAAAGCTAAGCACTTCTCCCATTACAAGAAAAACCAATCTAGTAGGGAAAACCAAACTGATAATTCGAAGAGACTTGCAAAGACAACCAATCATACATAAAAGAATTCAGAGAAGATTCAAATATTATTCATAGATAGACTTGATCATAAACCCACAATTCATCGGTCTCAACAAACACACCGCAAAAAGAAGATTACATCGAATAGATCTCCACGAGAGAGGGGGAGAACATTGTATTGAGATCCAAAAAGAGAGAAGAAGCCATCTAGCTAATAACTATGGACCCGAAGGTCTGAGGTAAACTACTCACACTTCATTGGAGAGGCTATGATGATGTAGAAGCCCTCCGTGATGATGGCCCTCTCCGGCGGAGCTCCGAAACAGGCCCCAAGATGGGATCTCATGGGTACAGAAGGTTGCGGCGGTGGAATTAGGTTTTTGGCTCCGTATCTGATCGTTTGGGGGTACGTAGGTATATATAGGAGCAAGGAGTACGTCGGTGGAGCTTCGAGGGGCCCACGAGGCAGGGGGTGCGCCCTAGGGGGGGCGCCCTCCACCCTCGTGACCGCCTTGTGGCTTTCTTGACGGAGGGTCCAAGTCTCCTGGGTCTTATCTAATGAGAAAATCACGTTCCCGAAGGTTTCATTCTGTTTGGACTCCCTTTGATATTCTGTTTCTTCGAAACACTGAAATAGGCAAAAAACAGCAATTCTAGGTTGGGCCTCCGGTTAATAAGTTAGTCCCAAAAATAATATAAAAGTGGAAAATAAAGCCCAATATAGTCCAAAACAGTAGATAATATAGCATAGAGCAATCAAAAATTATAGATACGTTGGAGACGTATCAGGCATCCCCAAGCTTAATTCCTTCTCATCCCCGAGTAGGTAAATGATAAAAAGAAATTTTTTGATGCGGAGTGCTACTTGGCATAATTTCTATGTAAATCTTCTTAATTGTGGTATGAATATTCAGATCCAAAAGATTCAAGACAAAAGTTCATGTTGACATAAAAATAATAATACTTCAAGCATACTAACAAAGCAATCATGTCTTCTCAAAATAACATGGCCAAAGAAAGTCATCCCTACAAAATCATATAGTCTGGCTATGCTCTATCTTCACCACACAAAGTATTTAAATCATGCACAACCCCGATGACAAGCCAAGCAATTGTTTCATACTTTAACATTTTTAGAACTTTTTCGATCTTCACGCAATACATGAGCGTGAGCCATGGATATAACACTATATGTGGAGTAGAATGGTGGTTGTGGAGAAGACAAAAAGAGGGGAAGATAGTCTCACATCAACTAGGCGTATCAACGGGCTATGGAGATGCCCATCAATAGATATCAATGTGAGTGAGTAGGGATTGCCATGCAACGGATGCACTAGAGCTATAAGTATATGAAAGCTCAACAAAATAAACTAAATGGGTGTGCATCCAACTCGCTTGCTCACGAAGACCTAGGGCATTTTGAGGAAGCCCATCATTGGAATATACAAGCCAAGTTCTATAATGAAAAATTCCCACTAGTATATGAAAGTGATAAAATGAGAGACTCTCTATCATGAAGATCATGGTGCTACTTTGAAGCACAAGTGTGGTAAAAGGATAGTAACATTGTCCCTTCTCTCTTTTTCTCTCATTTTTTTTATTTGGGCCTTTTTTTCTATGGCCTCTTTTTTTTCCTTTTTTTTCGTCTGGAGTCTCATCTCGAGTTGTGGGGGAATCATAGTCTCCATGATCCTTTCCTCACTTGGGACAATGCTCTAAAAATGATGATCATCACACTTATTTTTCTTACAACTCAACAATTACAACTCGATACTTAGAACAAAATATGACTCTATGTGAATGCCTCCGGCGGTGTACAGGGATATGCAATGAATCAAAAGTGACATGTATGAAAGAATTATGAACGGTGGCTTTGCCACAAATACGATGTCAACTACATGATCATGCTAGCAATATGACAATGATGGAGCGTGTCATAATAAACGGAACGGTGGAAAGTTGCATGGAAATATATCTCGGAATGGCTATGGAAATGCCATGATAGGTAGGTATGGTGGCTGTTTTGAGGAAGGTATATGGTGGGTGTATGATACCGGCGAAAGGTGCGCGGTATTAGAGAGGCTAGCAACGGTGGAAGGAAGGAAAATGCGTATAATCCATGGACTCAACATTAGTCATAAAGAACTCATATACTCATTGCAAAAATCTAGAAGTTATCAAAGCAAAGTATTACGCGCATGCTCCTAGGGGGATAGATTGGTAGGAAAAGACCATCGCTCGTCCCCGACCGCCACTCATAAGGAAGACAATCAAGAAATAAATCATGCTCCGACTTCATCACATAACGGTTCACCATACATGCATGCTAAGGGAATCACAAACTTTAACACAAGTATTTCTCAAATTCACAACTACTCAACTAGCATGACTCTAATATCACCATCTTCATATCTCAAAACAATTATCAAGCATCAATCTTTTCTTAGTATTCAACACATTCAAAAGAAAGTTTTACAAATCTTGAATACCAAGCATATTATTATTAAGCAAATTACCATGTTATTAAAGACTCTCAAAATAATCTAAGTGAAGCATGAGAGATCAATAGTTTCTATAAAGCAAATCCACCACCGTGCTCTAAAAGATATAAGTGAAGCACTAGAGCAAAACTATAAAGCTCAAAAGATATAAGTGAAGCACATAGAGTATTCTATCAAATTCCAATTTATGTATGGCTCTCTCAAAAGGTGTGTACAGCAAGGATGATTGTGGCACACTATCAAACAAAGACACAAATAATACAAGGTGCTCCAAGCAAAACGCATATCATGTGGTGAATAAAAATATAGCTCCAAGTAAAATTACCGATGGAAATAGACGAAAGAGGGGATGCCCTCCGGGGCATCCCCAAGCTTTGAATTTTTGGTGTCCTTGGATTATCTTGGGGGTGCCATGGTTATCCCCAAGCTTAGGCTCTTTCCACTCCTTGTTCTATGATCCATCAAAAGATTTCACCCAAAACTTGAAAACTTCACAACACAAAACTCAATAGAAATCTCGTGAGCTCCGTTAGCGAAAGAAAACAAAAGACCACTTCAAGGTACTGTAATGAACTCATTCTTTATTTATATTGGTGTTAAACCTACTGTATTCCAACTTCTCTATGGATTATAACTATTTTACTAGCCATAGATTCATCAAAATAAGCAAACAACACAGGAAAAACAGAATCTGCCAAAACAGAACAGTCTGTAGTAATCTGTAACTAACGCAAACTTCTAGAACTCCAAAAAATCTACAAAAAAAGGAAGACCTAGAAAATTTGTTTATTGATCAGCAGCAATTGGAATCAGTATTTTATCACATTCTGGTGATTTTTAACAAATGTTTTCGTGAACAGAAAGTTTCTGGAAATTACAGCAAGATCAAATAACTATCATCCAAGAAGATCCTATAGGTCTAACTTGGCACAAACACTAATTAAAACACAAAACCACATCTAAACAGAAGGTAGATGGATTATTTATTCCTAAACAGAAGAAAAAACAAAAAAACTAAAAATAAAATTGGGTTGCCTCCCAACAAGCGCTATTGTTTAACGCCCCTAGCTAGGCATAAAAGCGAGGATAGATCTAGGTTTTGCCATCTTTGGTAGGCAATTCTTAAATGAGACATCTATCTTCCTAAGAAATTTCTTTTTTTCTAGTAATTATCAAAATTTTAGGCACAAGATCTAAAAATTCATTTGTAGCAAATGGTTCCTTAATGATAGAAAATAAATTGGTATGAATACTTATAGATTTAAGATCCACAGTTTCCTTACTAGATGATTCACCCTTATTCTTAGGAACATAGATAAGCTTAGTATTTTTAGTAGACGGACTTGGAGTGTTCTTAACGTAAGAAAAATCAGTTCCCAAATTGGTAATGATACCCTCAAGTTTATCGATTCTAGTGGAATCTAGATTTATTTTCTCTTTAACCATGGGTTCCTTTTCCTTTATATTTTTCAAAGTCATTCCTACCTTAGATCCATATTAGGTAATTTGATAGTGGATCTTTTTATCTAGATTTTCAATTGATTCAATGGTAGCAACTTTATTTTCAATAATTTCAAGCCTTTGCATAACATGCTCCAAAGTTAACATAGTTCCATTGATCAAAAGAGGTGGCGAGCCAAATAAATCTATCATAGCATTATAAGAATCAAAAGTATGGCTACCCAAGAAATTCCCCCCGGTAATGATATCAAGGATATATCTATACCAAGGACTAGCACCAACATAAAAATTGCGAAGAAGAACTGAAGTAGATTGCTTCCTGGTAGATCTGTTTTGAGCATTGCAAATTCTATACCAAGCGTCTTTCAGATTTTCTCCCTCCCTTTGTTTAAAATTTAAGACTTCATTGTCGGGAGATAACGAAGAAGATATGAGACTAGCCATGAAGACAAGGCAAGCGAGAAAAAGGCAAATGGAAAAGAGAGGGCCAATAAAATGGAAAGGGTGAAGTGGGGGAGAGGAAAATGAGAGGAAAATGGCAACTAATGTAATGCGAGAGATAGGGATTGTGATGGGTACTTGGTATGTTGACTTTTGCGCAGACTCCCCGGCAATGGCGCCAGAAATTCTTCTTGCTACCTCTTGAGCACTGCGTTAGATTTCCCCGAAGAGGAGAGGATGATGCATCAAAGTAGCGTAAGTATTTCCCTCAGTTTTTTAGAACCAAGATATCAATCCAGTAGGAGGCTACACACAAGTCCCTCGTACCTACGCAAAAACAATAACTCAACGCAACCAACGCGATTAGGGGTTGTCAATCCCTTCATGGTCACTTACGGGAGTGAGATCTGATAGAGATGATAGATAATATTTTTGGTATTTTTGGTATAGAGATGCAAAGTGAAAAGTAAAAGGCAAAGTAAAAAAGCAAAGCAATAATAAAGTGATGGAGATTGATATCATGAGAATAGACCCGGGGGCCATAGGTTTCACTAGTGGCTTCTCTCAAGAGCATAAGTATTCTACGGTGGGTGAACAAATTACTGTTGAGCAATTGACAGAATTGAGCATAGTTATGAGAATATCTAGGTATGATCATGTATATAGGCATCACGTCCGAGACAAGTAGACCGACTCCTGCCTGCATCTACTACTATTACTCCACTCATCGACCGCTATCCAGCATGCATATAGAGTATTAAGTAAAAAACAGAGTAACGCCTTAAGCAAGATGACATGATGTAGAGGGATAGTTTCATGCAATATGATAAAAGCCCCATCTTGTTATCCTCGATGGCAGCAATACAATACGTGCCTTGCTTCCCCTTCTGTCACTAGGAAAGGACACCGCAAGATTGAACCCAAAGCTAAGCACTTCTCCCATTGCAAGAAAAACCAATGTAGTAGGCCAAACCAAACTGATAATTCGAAGAGACTTGCAAAGACAACCAATCATACATAAAAGAATTCAGAGAAGATTCAAATATTATTCATAGATAGACTTGATCATAGACCCACAATTCATCGGTCTCAACAAACACACCGCAAAAAGAAGATTACATCGAATAGATCTCCATGAGAGAGGGGGAGAACATTGTATTGAGATCCAAAAAGAGAGAAGAAGCCATCTAGCTAATAACTATGGACCCGAAGGTCTGAGGTAAACTACTCACACTTCATCGGAGAGGCTATGATGATGTAGAATCCCTTCGTGATGATGGCCCTCTCCGGCGGAGCTCCAGAACAGGCCCCAAGATGGGATCTCGTGGGTACAGAAGGTTGCGGTGGTGGAATTAGGTTTTTGGCTCCGTATCTAATCGTTTGAGGGTACGTAGGTGTATATAGGAGGAAGGAGTACGTCGGTGGAGCTTCGAGGGGCCCACGAGGCAGGGGGCGCACCCTGGGGGGCGCCCTCCACCCTTGTGACCGCCTCGTGGATTTCTTGACCGAGGGTCCAAGTCTCCTGGGTCTTATCTGATGAGAAAATCACGTTCCCGAAGGTTTCAGTCCGTTTGGACTCCGTTTGATATTCTGTTTCTCCGAACACTGAAATAGGCAAAAAAAACAGCAATTCTGGGTTGGGCCTCCGGTTAATAGGTTAGTCCCAAAAATAATATAAAAGTGGAAAATAAAGCCCAATATAGTCCAAAACAGTAGATGATATAGCATGGAGCAATAAAAAATTATAGATACGTTGGAGACGTATCAGTGTTGCATCATGTTTATTTTGCTCAGGAATTTGGAAATGGGAATGACAGAACCCCCAACACCCCCCTTAATCCATCTAGCGTTTACTAAAAAAATTCAATGAACCTGAAATGCCCTTCTAAAATGTCCATCATTTTTGCCTTGGGTTAGAACCTCTGCCACAATTGGTTCACATTTTTCTAGGACACATAGGGGTAGGGTCTGTGTGTGTGCGCGCTTATAGCGGTGAGTGCTTGCACGTATATATGAGCGCTTGCGTCTGTACCGTGTTAAAAAAATACATGTCGTGATTATACGGTCACTGGCTCACCCGTTTAACTCCGTATTTTGTTCATGACACAATCAATTGACCAGTCAAACGTTCCACGTGGCGCAACTAGTGTTGCACCATCGGGGCGCGTAACCGTGGGGCCCACCTGTCAGCGCGTATATGAAAGAAAGAAATGGTAGTTTGAGTCTGTACTGTGTTAATAAAATACATTTTAGGGTGATCATACGGTCAATGGCTCACCATACAGCTCCGTAATTTGTTGATGACATGATCAATGGACAAGTCAAACGGTCCACATTCAGCAACACACATTACCATAGGGCCCACCCGTCAGCGTGTATATGTAGGACAGAAATGGTAATAAATTAGTGGTCGGTGGGGATTCGAAGTCGTGAGACCTCTGGTTGGCAGTCGCCGGCAGTGGGGGGGCGCGGTGATTGGGCGGTGGCGTGGCGATCGTCGGAGAAAAAGCTCGGCGCGGGGGGGGGGGGGCTAGAGGGATGGCCGGGGTGGCGGTGGACCGGCGGTGGGGAGTGGTTTTGGGGCGGGCGGGGCGGCGTCGACGCGTGGGCCGGCCGCGGGCGGCGGCGGTCGGTGGTTCGGCCGGTGGTGGCTGGCGGCTCAGGGCGGTGGAGGTTGAAGATAAACTGCAGGCCCTTGATTTCGTATCCAACGGCTGGAAAATCTACTGACCAGATATGAATAAGTCAGTCAACAGACGTGTAGTCTCACCCCGCACGTACACATGTACGCACGCACTCGCACGAACACACGCACGCATGCAGGCGTGCAACACTGACACATACACATAACGAACACACGCACGCATGCAGGCGTGCAACACTGACACGTACACATGCACTCACGAACACACGCACGTACCCACACATGCATGCAACAATAATCGTACACATGCACGCACGCAACACTCACACGCCTGCATGCACACAACACACGATGCAAGACACACGCTCAACCTATACGTGCATGCACCCTTTGTTAAGGAGATGGATTGTTACATGTATTAATCAATCTTATCTGTGATAAGCAGAACATTGATGTTTGGAGCGGTCTTTATGAATCACAACGTATCGAACGGGCTATCAAGGTATATATGAAAATTTTAAAATTCTCTTACATTATATAGTAGGCTTATCTAGATGAAATAGATGACATCACACTCAATGAACAACAATCGATTTATGAAATGCCCGCTACTGACCGCCTTGGCCCACCAAAAGTTCCTCTGACGTGCGCTGCCTGCGTTGGGTCACTGACATGCAGGCCATGTACCCAAAGAGCCCACACGTTAGTGGAAGAATGGTGCGCTGTCGTACGTAAGAGACGAGGGCGCCACTCGATGCACGCCCGGCTGAACATGCCTCCTTGCTGCATTCAAACGCCTCCATGAAACCCGTGTGGAAGCCGAGAAACCCACTCTGGACACACATCTGTTCATGACCAGACCGACATTAAACGCAACACCGGCCGAGCTCCTCCCGTCCATCGTCTATTTAATCTCCTATTTAAACGAGGCCAAACGCCGGCCAAGAATCGCACACCTCCGTTACTCCCCTATCTCCTCCTTCACCATTTTGTCCACTATTACAATGGCTTACGAAGAGTAGTTATCCTGCATCCAAGCTGGCTGGGTGGCCCGCCGAGCCTGCCGGATATGAGCTATGCAGCTCGCTGGTCCACCTCCCTCCCCTCGCCCGATGGAGCCAGTTGCCGCCTAAGCCGGCACGCGGTTCAGCAACTCGTTGCTCCAGGCCAGCTCGACGAGGAGCGCCGCACGTGTGTCGTTGCTGCCGTCCATGCCGCTGCCTCGTACCGCGCCTCCTATGTCTGCGACCGCGTCTCCCGTTTCTGTGGCTGAGACTCCCATGGCGGCGGTCGCGCCATGCAAGCAGAGACATAAGCCGAGTGCGCGGAGAGCGATGAGTCGGTGGCCAGCGCCTTCGCGTTCACCGCCATCATCGAGGAGAATTAGAACACGGGAGACCGCCGCCGCTTGGGTCCCATGAAGTCCACCGCGGAGGCGACGCCGATGTACAAAGCAAGTGTCTTGCCGGATCCTTTTGTTGCGAGGACCTTCGTCGACCCCGCATGGACTCCATGGAAGCGGAGAAGCCCCCTTCCACCATCATCTTGGGCATCATCCAACCATATCAGTTGGGCAGTGGGGAAGAGAGTCGTCCTTTGCGCTGAAGCATATACCTCCGGGGCTCCCGGTAGTCCGATGATCGTGCTGCCGGACATGAGGAACACAAATGGATCGGCGGGTGTCGGGGAAACTGATCCACGAGCACCTATGGGGACCGGCGGACCGAGCCCCTTTCGGTTCAGCGGGGGCGGAGATCGCACGAAGAGCAGATCGAGGCGAAGCACACGAGCAGTTTACCTAGGTTCGGGCCGCACGGATGCGTAAAACCCTACTCCTGCTTTGTGGTTTGTATTGAGTTCTTGCTCGGGAGCGCTGAGTGCTACAGTACATACCAGCAGCTAACGAGACCGAGCGTGAGTGTTCTTCTGTTCGTCCCCCCCTCTACGTTGCGCATGGGCCTCCTTTTATATGCTCAAGGGGTCACCGACAGGTGGCAACGTAGACAAGGGTAAAAATGGAAAGGTGTTGCGGTTGGTACAGCTACCTGTACAGTGTATCATACCTAACCCTGACAGCAGGGGACAAGGGCATTAAATGCCCATCTGCGTCGCCCAAACAGTGCAAAAAGGGACCGTCAGGGACACCACCGTTCGCCACGATGGGTATCTTGTCAGCGCCGCTTGCCACTGCGTACCGCTGGCTGCACGGCCTCCCGCCACGTACGCCTGGAAGGGTCCCAGAGCGACACGTTGGTGGATGTGCTGGAGCGTGGGTATGGAGTGGTAGTTTGCCGCGGCAAACGCCTTGCCGCGGTCGTTGTCTTGTCGCGTCCGGGAGCTTGCCGCTCACCGGTCCTTGCCGGGACGCGTGGCGCGTCGCGGCAAGTTCCTTGAGATGCCTTGGTTGGCCTTCCCGGCAAGCTCCTCTTGCCGGGGTCTTGTGCCTTGAGTGGCCTTCCCGGCAAGCTCCTCTTGCCGGGGCCTTGTCTCCTTGGCTTGAATACTTTGTTCTTGAATGGCTCCAAAGGAACCACGGAGGACCTTGGCGGTCACCCGGCAAGCCTTGCCGCGGGGTGCTGCGACTGCCCATGCACAAGTTCGGGATACTAGGGAACCCCTACTCTAGTACACCGACAGGAGCCCCCGGGCCTAGGCCATACACGGTGCCGAGCGCTGTTGGGCCTGGCCCAAAACAGGGCACGGGCACGCGCGGCCTGGGTTACGCCGTATCTTTCTCCGTATCCACCGCGTCCTCCCCGAACGGCACGCGTTGATTGCGGCATCGTGGGAGAGATTGTGGGTGGTTTTTTTATTAGGAAAGGCGGAACGTCCGCCCCCTCCCTCCTTATAAGCAGGGGAAACAGGGTCAGTTCGCCCATCCGCCAGTTGCTATTCCAACCTCGAAAATCTCCGCCACTCCCCTTCTTCCCAAAGCCGAAAGAGAGCAGCGCTCCACCCCCCATCGCCACCAGCACCACCAACGCCGTCGACCTCCCTCACCACTTTCGCCATGGCTCCGAAAGCCGAGAAGGGGAAGGTCGTGAAGTCGGCCGAGGCGCAGCGGCTCGCGGCGCTGCGAAAGGAGCGGGCAATCTCCCCCCCCCCCCCAAGCTTGCCGCGAGGGAGCTGAGGGAGTACTATTACCTCTTCTGGTCGACGGAGACGCGGGCGCACCCGCGCACGAAGGTACTTCCAGCCGTCGCTTGGAAAATGGCTCCAACTGGATATCCCTTTTTCGCCTTGTTCTTCTATTGCGGGCTCTGCCCGCCTTTCTCTGAATTCTTCTGTGACATTATGAACACCTACGGGTTCCGCCTCCTTGACTTCACCCCCAATGTTGTCCTGACCATGGCAGTTTTCGCACATCTCTGCGAAAACTTTGTCGGAGTCCATCCAAATATAGCCCTTTTTCGCCACTTCTTTATGCCCCGAGTTGAGAAAGGAGAGCCCTTATCCGGCGGAATCGCCTGGATCTCAAAAGCCGGCAATAAGGAAGCTTATCTGGAGGGAGAGCTACGCAGCAAGTGGGAGGAATGGAGAGCAGACTGGTGCTGGATTGTCGAGGAGAACCCGCAGCCGTTTACCGCCTGGCGCCAAACTCCAGCAGTGCGCGACAGCGATTGGAGCAACCTGGCCCCGGAAGACGACAGGCTGAAGATTGCCGTCGCCCGAATCCAACGCCTCAGGCTTGCCGGGCTCACTGTAGGCGCTGTTGGCACAGATTTCCTTCGCCGCCGCATCGCCCCCCTGCAGGAGAGGAGGAGACCCGCCTGGGAGTTCAAGAATGCGGCGGATATCATGAGGCTGCGTTCGGGCCTCAACTTCAACTTCACTGTTCTGGAGCTTAACGCGATGCTCCAGGAGCTGTTCAAGTACGACCCTCAGCATCCCGAAGTGTTCAGGTTGCCGAAGGACGTCGTTCCGCTGTGCAACAACTCCGCGCTCGACCGCATTCGTGCAATGATGCCACTATGCGACTCGCATGGGATTGTTCCAACTTGGCAAGAGCCTGCAGACGACGTCGTGCAGGCGTTCTTCGATGGCTTGGTAGAAATGTCGATCCGCTCCGACGAGCAGAAGGGCCTCACTCGCGCCACCACCGATGAGGAGGAGAAGGCAGCAGAGGCGGCAAGCCTTGCCGAGCGAGAGGGGCTTGCCGGCGAGGAGGAGCTTGCCGGGCATGACGTTGAGTCGAGCGAGCCCGCCGAGGATACGAGCGGCTCACTGGAGATCGACTCCTCTTCCTCCTTATCTTTGGGCAGCTCGCCGCAAGCAGAGCCCTCGGCTACACCAAGAAGGCGTCTCCGCAAGGCCGGGGACGTAGCGGAGCGGCAGACGAGTCGACAGCCGCCGCGCCGCGCGACACGCTCCACCACGGCAAGTTCTGTTGTCGCGGGGGCACCTCACGCTGCTGCGGCAACTGGAGCGGGGTCTTCCCGGACCGCCGCTTCTGCTCCTGCCGCTTCTCATGCCGCGGCGGCAGCTGGAGCGGGGTCGTCTCAGACCACCGTCACTGCTCCCGCCAAGCGGCCAAGGGAACCTACTCCTCCGCCTCCTCGCGCCGGAGGTGGGCCAGGCTTTGACTTCTCCGCGCTCAGCTCCGACGAGGAAGAAGAAGAGTAAGATCCTTGTTGTTCTTGTATTTCTTCAATTCTTGCTGTTTTGTCTTATATCTCATTTGCTTTACTCTGAACTTATTCCTTTTTAGGACTCTGGCCCAGAGAGCGGCAAAGAGAGCCAAGGTCCAGGTGATTATCATCGAGGACGACCCCACCGCGACAGCAGGGGGTGCGTCCGAGACAACCTTGCCGGACCCGGCAACTGTTCTTCAGAGCAGCCCCCAGCGCAGTCCCCAGCGTAAGTATATGGTTTGCTTCCCGCTGTTAGGCGCGCATGGATACTCTTTGTTTGCTGATATCTGACTGTTGGTTTGTGTAGGAGCAGAGCAGCCCCACCAGGAGCGTCCTGAGACCGCCCCTGACATGCCATCTGCTTCGACTACACCGCCAAGGAAGAGTTCTCCGGCAAGGGAGAATCCTCCGACAAGGGAGAGCTCCCCGGCAAGGGGGAGTTCTCTCGCAAGGGAGAAGTCTCCGGCAAGGGCCAGCACCAGCGGCCCCCCGGCGGCGGAGACCACAACTACAGAGCCTGGTACAGGTAAACCTCTTGCTTCAAAACTTCCCTTGGGTTCTTCTTCGTTTGATCTTCTTTTTGGATATTTGCTTGACTTTTCTTCCTTTTTCGGCTGTCAGACCCATATGCTGCAGAGACGATGGAGACCGAGGTTGCTGTCGACGATGCTGCTGTCACCGAAGAAGCGGCCGACGCTGATGATCCCGCCGGCGAAGAGGCCGCCAAGGCTGCCACCGCAGCAGCTGGCGAGGGGTTTGGCGATCGCACTGACGGCCCTGAGACCGCAGAAGCGCCAGGCGCTACGCCGACCGCCGACCCTTCCGCCGCTGCCGCAGCGTCAGGCTCCGAAGAGCCCCAACTAGGCGTCTACTTGAAGGCCGGCGATGGCGTCTTCATCAGCCTCCCCTGGGCGTCAATGTCTAGGGCGCCGGTCGAAGGAGAAAGCTTCGACGGAGAGGTGCTCGCCTCCGCTGGGCTGATGCTGGTTGACGTGCCAAGCAGCAGCAGCGGCGAGCCCGAGGAGGAGCGGCTGCTGCGGAAGCTGTTGTCGCTCTACCGCGCTCGGCAAGCCAAGCTGGAATCCCACGAGGCGCTTGTCGCGAAGGCGGGAGCAGACATTGCGAAGCGCGCGGAGGAGCTCGGAGGTCTCAACCAGGCAGCTCTCCGGTCCCTGGCGGAGGAGCGGGAGCAGCTCGCTGAGGAGCAGAAGGCCTTCCTCCTCGAGAAGGCTGACGTCGAAGAGTAGCAGTGGCTTGCCGTTGAGAAGCTATCTGCACAGGAGGGCGAGCTGGCGCAGCGGAAGATCAACCTCGATAGCCACGAGGAGGAGCTTGCCGCGCGCGAGCGAACATTCGGCGGAGCTCTCAAGCAAGCAGAGGACGCTGCCGCAGCTGCCGAGGCCGCCAAGAAGGAGCTGGAGACGAAGGTGGCGCAGCTAGAGACCGATCTCAAGGCGAGCGGCGAGGAGCTTGCCGCGCTCAAGCGTGAGCAGGAGAAGGACGCCTACAGCCACTCAGAGCTGCAGGCCCGTCTCGCCGAGAAGGGCAAGGAGCTCAGCGCCGCCAAGGACTCCAACGCAGATCTTGAGTTGAGGCTAACCACTTTGACTAAGACGCTGGACGGCGCCAGGGAGCAGGAGGTGGCCTTGAAGGAGGAGATCAAGGCCGACAAGGCGCTGCTGGAGAGTGCTGCTGCCGCCCAGAACACTTTTAGGGAGACTGTGGAGCACTGGACGGAGGGTCTTGTGAATGCTGCCGCAGACATTGACAGGGAGCTGGCGCAGCTGGGGATGGAGGATCTCGGGTATCCCTCCGATGAGAACCTCCAATCCAGCGCCAAGCTCACCTTGTTCTTCAAAGGCGTGGCAACGGCCCTCCAGCGACTCCGGGAGAGGATCCCAAAGCAGCTGGCCGACGAGTCGCGCAAGATCTGCGCGGGAGCTCTTCAAAAGGTGTTGGTGAAGGTGGCCTTCCGCAACCCGGGCCTCAACCTCACCAACGTCCTCAAGACCCTGCCGCTGGATGCTGATCTGGAGGCGCTCAAGGCCCTTGTCGCACCCATTGTGGACAAGGTGAGCGGGATCAAGAGGGTTGAGGGCGATCGTGTAGACTAGGCCGCCCGTTTTCTTCTTTTCTTGTCGCTGCTGGTCATGTTATGAAAACAATCTATTAGAGCCGCGGCAAGCTATCTTGTAATATAACTCTATTTTGGGTAGTGATTGCAATGTTATTTCCTTTACTTGATTCCTTCCTTTGTATGTTTTTGCCCTACGCTTTTAGGGAACTTGCCAGCGCAGGCACCTTAGCTGCGAGCGCTGAGTGCGGGACGTCAGCAGCCTGCTGGCGGTGCCGTTACCGACAAGAAACCTTATCGCAACTAGTCGCAGCTCACTTAAGTTGTTGAGTGGACTTGAAACAAAGTAAGGGCGCAACTCTAGTCGCAGCACACTTAAGTTGTTGAGCGGACTCGAAACAAAGTAAGGGCGCAACTAGCCACGAGCTGGTTCCTCTGCGCACAGGTTTTCCATACAAAGCATGGTCGTTCAAGGAAGATAACTTAAAAATTTTAAAAATCTGATTGCTCAAACTTTGGCAACTTAGCTTTTCTGTTGTTTGCTTTTCGGCAAGGCGAAACTTTTGTTTGCTTTCTGGCAAGGCGAAACTTTCTTGAACGACGCCTGGTCCATACCATTATCTTCTCCTTCCCCCCTCGGCAAACTTGTGGGCGAGGGAACCTTCCTTTCCTTGAGAAAAAAGAAAGAAGAGAAAATAAAGATATGGAGCCTTATGGCTCGTTATTGCTTACCGGGGGTTGGCGTTGCACGAAGTGTCAGATAACTCATGCAAAAAAATAAAAAGCATGAAATTGACAAGATGTGCGGAGCACATGAGCCTTACTTATGCACAGGGTCTGCGCTTGGCTTTGTACAAAGGATTACATGCAACAGCGGCAAGACTTGTACAAAAGATGGTTGCCGAAACAGGGTCCGGCAACCGCGCCTTACGGGTAAAACTTACGAAGATGCTCAATGTTCCAGGAGTTGCTCACCGGAATGCCATCTTCGGTCTCAAGGCGGACAGCGCCAGGCCTAGTGACTCGTTTCACCCGGTAAGGGCCTTCCCACTTCGGCGTCAACTTGTTGGAATTCTTGGCGGACTGAACGCGCCGAAGAACAAGGTCGCCTTCCTCGAGACTTCTGGCGTTAACTTTGCGGCTATGGTAGCGGCGCAAAGCTTGCTGGTAGCGAGCAGCTCGTACAGCAGCCTGAAGACAGTCTTCCTCAAGGAGCAGCGCGTCATCTTGTCGCAGCTGCTCTTGCTCAAGCTCATCATAAGCGAGTACTCGAGGTGACCCGTATAGGAGTTCCGTGGGGAGAACTGCCTCTGCTCCATAGACTAGAGCGAAAGGTGTCTGGCCAGTGGCTCGATTTGGCGTCATCCTGATCGACCAAAGAACCACCGGCAGCTCCTCAATCCAGTTTCTTCCGCACTTGTGCGGCCTGTCGAAAGTCCTGGTCTTGAGCCCACGCAGCACTTCAGCATTTGCCCTCTCCACTTGACCGTTGCTTCTAGGGTGAGCAACAGAAGCGAAGCAGACCTTGGCGCCAAGATCTTGGACGTACTGCATGAAGGTGCGGCTCGTGAATTGCGTACCGTTGTCGCTGATGATCCTGTTAGGGATCCCGAAGCGGCAAACAATCGACCTGAAGAACTTGACTGCTGACTGTGCTGTCACCTTCCTCACTGCTTCCACTTCCGGCCACTTTGTGAACTTGTCGATTGCAACGTACAAGTACTCAAAGCCCCCGACTGCTCTGGGGAAGGGGCCGAGGATGTCGAGCCCCCAGACCGAAAATGGCCAGGATAAAGGGATCGTCTGGAGAGCTTGAGCTGGCTGGTGTATCCGCTTGGAATGGAACTGGCACGCTTCACACTTGGTTACTTGTGCAGTTGCATCCTGGAGGGCTGTCGGTCAAAAGAAACCTTACCGGAATGCTTTGCCGGCAAGTGCTCTTGCGCCAATGTGGTGACCACATATGCCTCCATGTATCTCTGCCAACAGCTTTAGTCCGTCTTCCCGGTGAATACACTTCAATTTCACACCGTTGAGTCTTCTTCTGTACAGTGTGTTGTCGACAAACTGGTACATACTTGACTGTCGGGCTACTCTTTCCGCTTCTTCTTGCTCTTCGGGAAGTTCTCCTGTCTGAAGGAAACGGACAATCTGTTGTGCCCATGCTGGAGCTTGCGGCTCGACAACAAGGACTAAAGGCACATCTGCTGTTGCGGGAACATCCGCTTCTACGGCGAGAACCTGCGGCTCAGCCGGAGCTTGACGTTCCCCGGCAAGCTTGCCGGAGCAAAACTTGTCGGGAGCGTCTGCTTCAACGGAACAAACCCTGGGGCTTGTCGGAGCAGACTGCTCCCCAGCACTCTTGGTGTTGATCTTGGGGACCTTCTTGGCGGCGGCTTCGGGAAGCTCTGCCGGAAAATAGTCACCAGAAATCAACTTCCTCTTCTTGCTCTGTCCAGTTGATGGCGTTACAGACGGTTGAGTCAGCTTGAGCACAAAGATCCCTGGTTCCACAGGTAACTTAAGTGCTGCGCACTTTGACAGGCCATCGGCAATGTCGTTCTGAGCTCTTGGAACATGTTCCATTTGTAGGTCGTCAAAGTGCTCTTCTAGCTTTCTCACTTCATCAACGTAGGCTTCCATCAATGGACTCTGATAACTCTTATTAACTTGGCGGACGACAAGCTGCCAGTCACCCCTGACAATGAGCTTCTTGATCCCAAGGTCTGCCGCGATCCCGAGACCGGCAAGCAAACCTTCATACTCTGCAGTATTGTTTGTTGCTTGCTCCTTGGGAAAGTGCATTTGGACTATGTACTTGAGGTGCTCTCCGGTGGGTGCGACAAGCATCACGCCAGCACCGGCGCCTTGCAGCGAGAAGGCACCATCAAAGTACATCAGCCACTCTTTGCTTACTTCCTTGACGGGGATGCTCGTTTCTGGAATTTCTTCATCTGGTGTTGGCGTCCACTCTGCTATGAATGCTGCCAATGCTCTGCTTTGGATAGTTGAAGTGCTCTCAAACTTGAGGCCAAAGCTTGACAGTTCCAGTGCCCACTCAACAATCCTGCCTGTTGCTTCTGGATTCTGCAGTATCCTCTTCAGCAGAAAACGAGTGACAACTGTGATCTCATGTGCTTGGAACTAATGGCGCAGCTTTCTCGAGGCCATGAGAAGGCCGAAAAGCAATTTCTGCACACCAGAGTACCTTGACCTGGCCCCCTGCAGAAGGGAACTGACAAAGTAAACTGGGCGCTGCACCATTCTCTTTTGTATCTCCTTACGCGCCTGCGCAGATCCATCTTTGTCGGGACCAGAGCTTGTCGGGGAAGCCCCCTGCTTGTCGCTGGATGCGCCTGCCGTGGTTGCTGGCTCATCGTCTGCCTCCCTCTCCGCTACTAACGCAGCACTAACCACTTGATTGGTTGCCGCCAGATACAGCAGCAACTTCTCTTGTGGCTTAGGTGCGACAAGTATTGGAGTGGAGGACAGGTATCTCTTCAAGTCTTGCAGCGCAGCCTCCGCTTTCGGAGTCCATTTCATTGGACCTGCCTTTTTCAATACTAGCAGAGTGGCCCGCTCGATGCGCGGGCTAGGATTTTATGCAGTAAAAACTTGAGAAGCGCGGGCAAAGCTTTTAAAATTTCCAATTTGATTTGAAGTAAATTATAGTCTTATGTGGATATAATGTACAAAGGTTATTATATTTTCCAGAATAAGGTATGCAACATTCAAAGACCTAGAACATTGTTTCCCTTGTCGAAATAAAGGGTATGTGATAGAAGAATATTTACAAAAATGCCTAACATTTGCCTTTGAGAGGATGGGCAAGTAATAAATCCTTAGTCTCCAAAAGTCACCTAATTTTTGTACATATATTTATTCTTTCTCGTAGATTTTGTAATATAAATGTTTGAAAATTTGGGGTGTGCCTAGAAGTGAATGAGACGACTGTGTTGATCATCCAACTACAACAATAATTATTGTTTATTTACACCCTTACTCTTGTATTCATGTTCAGCTTTGCACATTTTGCTTTGACCTCACTGGTCTCCCTATTTTTTGGACATTGGAAGGAATTGATTCATCAAGATGATCACATCTCCATGCAGATGATCTAACTCTTTCTTTTCAGCATGTGGCATATGTATCCACATATGATACGTTCACACCAATGTATATACCATCGTTTTATGGTCTGGCCATAGATATACTGGATGTTGTTGATGTGATTGCGAACACACATATTTTATCCTCAAATAGCCGGGCACAAAAATTAGACACCCATAATAAAAGATGTGTGCAAGCTATAGTGAAAAAAGTTTAAATAACTAACAAAGTAGATATTCGATATTTTTATCGTATGCTGGTCAAGTGCTGGTGGTAAACATGATTTTACCATTTGATGGTTTTGTTGGTATGTGGAATTATCGTTTCATATTTGGGAAAATATTGAGATCAAACTTATTTTTCTGGTGGAAGCCGAACAGGATCACTTCTCCCGCACTCGCACCTTCACACACTCACACGTATCTCTCTCTCTCTCTCTTTTTGAAGCTCACTCACACGTAGCTCTTGAATATTCTGAAACAAAAACGTAGCTCTTGACTAATCCCCTTTTCATGTCCTTCCGTCCCCTCGCTCCACCAAAATTGCTTCCACTCGAGCTCAAGATTCCCAACAACACCTCAATTCCCCTCCTGATTCCTTGCCGTGACCTTGCTCGTCCTCACCTGCACGCACCGCTGCAGCTCGGGTCACTGGTGCGGCCACGGGGTTAGCCTAGTTTGGCTCATTGTACGCCTCCTCGATCTCTCAGGCCGGTCAACAGCGACGGAGGGGCAGTAGGGCTCGATGAGAAGCTGCGCCATGGACTCATGGAGGATGCGAGCTTGCCGATCTTGACTTTGTCGTCGTCGTTAGCGTCCTTGGAGGCGATGTGGGCGTGGATCTCGTCTCCCGGAGCCAGCTTGGATCCACATGATTGTGAGGATGCTGGCGGCGTTGTTTTCCCTTGCATCGTGGTTGTCCCCGAGCAAGGCAGCCCGGTAGGTCGTCTTCATCCTCGACAGTGGCAGCCTGACTTCGGTGACTCATTCTTCCACCTAGAGGTCCCCCCTTCACCCTTTTCCTATCTTTCTCATATATCTTTTTCTTGTTTCTTATCCTGTCTCTGCATGTGTATGGCTAAACCAATATAATGTGCATTAAGGTACAGCTTGTTAGTGAAAAGATGTAAATTTATTTATGCCCCCTCCACCTTTTTCTGTACTTGGGACTTGCATTGGCAGAGGCCCCTCTGCCCTCGTTCAGATTCAACAAATTTAATAAGTAATTAGTTTATTTGTGATTAGCTATAGTTTTAGGATTTCCCAGAGATTGAATTAATTTTAATAGGTGATATGAAAATAGGTGCTATTACATTTTGCATATTAACTATAACGATCTGTGGATACTGTCACTATTGTATTGCACAATAGGATAAGCTTAAAATATCTGATAATATATAGTGTCGACAAATTATAATATTGAGTTATTTCCATTGAATGTTGATGATGCATGTTTTGAATACTTCTGGGAGTAGTAGAATATATCTGTCCTGCCATATCATGTTATAAGCATAGAAAAGTCAGTTTTGCTCCATGTACTTATGGTTATCTAAAAAGGCTAGTAGCATCTATAAGTGTGTGTTTAGTTCCTACCTTCAGAATATTTTTGTGTAGACTATGTCTTGACCACATCATCCTTGTTGTTAGTTCATTTGCTATATAAAAGAAAATAATAGGTGTGATCAAGTCAATAGGATATTACTTGCGAGTGTTTTTTTCTAAGTATTCCCTTTCTCTTATGTTCTCATGAACTCCTTGAGCTTTATGTGGAACACCCGGTCAACAATATCAGACCTTTCTCCTTGCAAAAAAAAGGAAAACCAACAATATAAGATCTTTCTACTTCTGCTTGGCCTACTTCTTGTAGCATAGATAGATTGAATCTCCGGCCAAGTTGCGTTAAATGTGACTGTCACAAATAGGTCTGTGTATCCAAGGCACTGACATATTTACATAGCATCTTGGTAGTTTTCTACTTTGTATCTTGGTCTATCTGTCAAGCTGGATGGCACATGGCAGTAGTATTCTCCTTCATACCTGGTCAACCGTTGTATTTCTATTGGTCTTGCAAGTCAGCATACAATTCCGTTCTTAGGTTTCCTTGATGTCTTTCGATCCAGTCTATTTGTACAACAAAATATATGCAAGGGCAATGAACTGCAATTTAGGCATTTCACACACAAGCAAGTGTTTCGACAGGTTAGTATGTTGTTGTATATGATTCTCATAGTATTCCAACATTGTTATATCCTTTCTCTTCCACTTTGCACCTTATTTTAATGTGTAATGTGTATTTTCTCTCTACCCATCTTCTCCATAGGGGAATAATAATATATACTGCATAGCCATGAATTTTGAATGGTTCTCTGATACTCTTTGGTCTCGTGTCTTTGTACTGAACAATGATATCTCGTCCTTTTCTATTATGTGGTGTATCATTCACAATCAAGGCTGCAACTTCAGTTGCAGATGGCATGTCATGTCGTCTTAATCTCACGTTGTGATAGCCACCTTTTCAAGTTTATTCCTTGCCATTCTGAGTGTTTTAGCTAGTACATGATATGGTTCCCTGTGGCAATTCAACAATGCTGATTTTGCCGTTGTCTTGGTTAAGCCATACTACATGCAAATTTGTTCTCATGTTGTTTTGACAAAGAAATAATTGATAGCTATGGTCATGACCAAATGTAGCATGTTTTTATTTATACACCACTTCAAATTAGTTGCAGATCATATGGAACTGCATAGGCGGACGGGCTTGATAACCATTTGTGGATGGTAAACTGTGTAAGATCAGATATTTGTACATCAAATACACTGGATTATTGAAGATACTTTTGTAAGTCTGGAAAGAATGGAAGACATAGATAACACAATTGTTGCTCAAAGAAGAAGCAATCTATAATATTGTTTCCAGTACACCTTACTATAGTCGTGCATCATGTAAGAGAAGTTTAGCAGTTGAATTCAAAGCAGTAAGTAAAGATAGTGGATGATAATACACATAAAGAAATAAGTTTGTACAATTTTCTTTACGCACGTGGTTCAAAGGTTCTTCTTTTGGCATAGTTGTGCAGTCTGGCACATCTCCATCTATGATCGAATGTTTTCTCATTTTCTTGTCTTGAAGTTTCATTCTCCTCTTCTAACTTGTCATTGTTTATTGACTGGACTCACATCAGTAAGAAATAATTTGAAATATTTTCCCTGGTCCAAGCTTAAACCACTAACCCACGTGTGCCTACTTGAATCACAAATCCAAGCTAAATCTTTTTCTTATAATACCACCTATTAAAGATTCATGGTTAGTAATGGATCAGTTTGTTGTATTGCATATTTGATACTTTTAACCACCTTGGCAGACTTCTAACATTTTTGCTATGTGGCTCACCTTTTATTTCCTTTGGTTCTTCCTGCACAATGGAGAAGATGAGATATTGTAAAGTTGTTGTGTAGTACTGCTCAAGGTTATGAAGATTTATGATTTTGATATTTTTTCTGCTTACAAAATTCCGTCTTTGTTGTAGAAAGGAGATCAACTTCCAAGACCAGTGGATGTTAAGTTCCAATCTTCATTTGAAAACACAAATATGTGAGTACCTTTTATCCCAGTGGTGTAGTTACATGCAAGTCCATAAAAAGAATATGTTTAGTGAAGAATAAGATTGCAATTGAGGATAGCAAGTTCATGTACAATTAAAAATCGCAAGGTGAACTTAGGGTCAGATCCGAACTTAAAGGCTATTGCCTCTGTTCATTGATATAAGATGCTTTATATGGCAAGTCTAGAAAATGTCTTATATTACAGAGGCAGTACTTGATTGTGTTGTCACACCTTAAATTAAGGACGTGGATTGTATTGTTGATTATGTTCTGTTGACAAAGATTGAACTCTAAGAATATGATAAGATTGCAATCAAGGATGCGAAGTTGATCTAGAATAATGGCTAAAAAATCACAACGGGAACTTAGGACATGATTTAAAAGCTATTTCATTGTGTTGTCATACCTTGAATTGAAGATGTAAGTTGTATTGTCATACCCAAAAAGTATTGTTTTTGAGAAAAGAGTAAACTTTATATCAGTTATATTATTGTTTTTGAGAAAAGAGTAAACTTTATATCAGTTCTATATGATCTTTGTAGATGGTACTTGCCGGAGGTGGTCTGCTTGCTCGATGGAGCCGATGGCACAATCAAGGATATTTGGACACTCGCTCGTGAGAGTTAACTTTTTTTAGGGAAATCCATTATGATGGTGTATATTGATTTGCAATAATAGCTACATCATCCGTAAGGATGGGAAGTTAAAATGCTGGAGGTTGCTTGTCATGGATATGAGTCCAACCTATTGTGAGTTTTGTTTTTGGAACCGTGAGATTGATTGTAAGATTGGTGTGAAGAACATGACATGGATGGTAAAATTGATCGTGAGATTAGTGTCTTCATAGGATATGGGGAAAAACAAAAGGGCATGTATGGCTTGGATGTTCAAGAGAAGTAATCAACCTACCTACCTGGTCACGCTGCGTTGTGCGAGTCGGCCACCTCGAACTCGGCGGAGGCGAGATGTGCCTTCTGCTTGGGTCTTTTCTTTCTTTGCATCCCTAAATCATAGGAAGGCAGGAAGCCTAGATTGATACGTGATGGATTTTTTAGAGGCAAAAAGTTAGGGGAGGAAAGGATGCGTGGTGGATTTTTTAAGGAAAAAAGTCACGTGAAGAAAGGACGGTCTGGTCCATTATAATGGCAGTGGTGGGTAAATTTTGAGTTAAATCTAATCTAATGGCTACTAATTTTCTTTATTAAATTAACGGTTAGATGTTTCTAATTTTTGTGGTAATTTCTAGACTAATTTATTTTTTCTGGTTAATCCGTTAAGTACTTTTTATATATAAATAGATTTTAAAAAATGGCAGGGCGCGCTCAGCAGACTTAGAGATAAACCTGCTGAGAGCTGCCACGCAACCGGCAAGTCTTCGTACATCCTTGCCGCGCTTTGGTGCTTCAATCTGCTCAATGGCCTTGATCTTGTCGGGATTGGCTTCAATTCCCCGCTGAGACACGAAGAACCCGAGAAGCTTGCCGGAAGGGACTCCAAACACACACTTCTCGGGGTTGAGCTTGAGGCTGATCTTGCGCAGATTTGCAAAAGTCTCGTCTAAATCTTGAATCAGAGTTGCCTTGTCCTTGCTCTTGACCACTATGTCATCCATGTAGGCTTCCACATTTCTGTGTATTTGTGGCTCAAAAGCGGCATGGACTACCCTTGCGAATGTTGAACCAGCATTCTTTAAACCGAAAGGCATCCGTATGAAACAGTACGTGCCACATGGAGTGATGAATGCGGTCTTCTCCTCATCCTCTTCTGCCATGAAGATCTGATGGTATCCTGAGTATGCATCAAGAAATGAAAGCAAGTCACATCCGGCTGTGGAGTCAACAATCTGGTCAATGTGCGGCAAGGGAAATGGGTCTTTGGGACATGCTTTGTTAACATCGGTAAAGTCGATACAAAGCCTCCATTTCCCGTTTGCCTTGCGCACGACTACATGATTGGCCAACCACGTAGGATGGAGCACTCCTCTGACAAGGCCTGCCGCTTCCAACTTCTTGATCTCTTCTGCGATGAATTCTTGGCGCTCCACTACTTGCTTCCTGATTTTCTGCTTGACGGGCCGCGCATGAGGACAGACGGCAAGGTGGTTCTCAATTACTTTCTTGGGAACACCGGGGATGTCAGACGGTTGCCACGCAAACACATCGAGTTCGCCCGCAGGAAAGCAATGAGCGCGCTTTCCTATTTAGGGTTGAGAGTGGCACTGATGGTGAAGGTACCACCAGTGCCGTCCTCCTTGGCGGACACCTTCTTGGTCTCTGGCGGAGCTGCCATCGTCTTCTTACACTTGCCGGTGGAGCTCGATGGTGCGTCCTCGACGGTAGCGCAGCACTCCGAAGAGGTGCGCTTGCCGGAGTGGGCATCAGAACTCTTGCCGGACTTGGTCTTCTTCTTGGAATGTGCCGGTCTCTTCGAGCTCGCTGTCAGGGACCTGGAGTTTCTGGAGCACAGCGGAGGAGATCAGGTTCAAGTCGGCCCCGCCGTCAACTAGCATCTTAGTGACCTTGAGGTTGCGGATAGTTGGTGAAACCAACATCGGCAAGCACCCGACCGCAGTTGTGCGATCAGGGTGGTCCTCAATATCAAAGATGATAGGCGTGTTGGACCATTTCAGAAACTTGCGTGACTCGACGGGTGGTTCTACCGCATTGACTTCCCGCACCCACTGCTTGAGTTGGCGGTGTGAAGTATGCAGAGAAGCACCGCCGTCAACGCACAAGACCTCTGTGGCTTTCTGGAACTCCTGCTCACTGGTCTCGACATCATCCATGTCTTTGTCGTCGTCGTCATCTTCATCCTTGTCGCGGCCGCGGGGAGGTCTGTCTCCTTGCAGCTGCTTGGCCTTGCCGCGGCGTCCTCCCCGGCCGGGGAGCTTCATGCCGGATCCTCCAGCACCTCCTTGGGCTTTCTCCTTGTCGCGCCGCTCGTATTCGGCCTTTTGCAGCTCGACAAGCTGCTCGACCTTCTTGCAGCTCTGGAGGTCGTGGCCCTTGGTGCGGTGGATTTTGCAGTACTGTTTGTTGGTGCCGTCCTGCTTGTCGGCGACCGCCACAGCCTGGCAGTTGTAGCATGTGGCAACCTCCTTGCCGGAGCTACCAGCTTTGGCTTTCTTGGCGCCGCCTTCGTTGCCGGACTGCTCAACAACTAGCACATCTTTGCCTTTCTTTTTCCTGTTGTTCCGTCGCCGGTTTTTCTTTGCCGGGGCAGCATCCTCGCTGTCAGATCCTCCTGCTCCTGTATTCTCTCCGGGGAGTTTCCTCCCTTCCTCAGCACGTGCACACTTGTCGGCCAGGGTATACAGCTCACTGACGTCTCTGATCTTGCACATCGCCATCTCCTCCCGCATCCTGCGGTTACGCACGTTCTGATGGAACACGCTGATGACCGCGGCAGGGTGGACATCCGGGATGTTGTGTTGTACACGGCTGAATCTCTGGATGTACTTGCGCAGGGGCTCTCCTTCCTTCTGGGCGAGCAGATGAAGGTCACTCTCTTGGCCATGAGGTTTGTGGCCGCCTGTAAAGGCGCCGACAAACTGATGGCATAGGTCTGCCCAGGAAGATATGGAGTTGTCCGGCAAGTGCATGAGCCAGGACCTGACGTTGGGTTTGAGCACCAGCGGGAAGTAGTTGGCAAGGATCTTGTCGTCCCGCCCCCCGGCAGCTTGCACCGTGATGGTGTAGATGCTGAGGAACTCCGACGGATGCGACTTACCGTCGTACTTCTCGGGTACGTCTGGCTTGAAATTCTTCGTGCTGGGCCACTTGACTTGCCGCAGCTCATGGGTAAACGCAGGGCAACCTACCGCGTACGGCAGGTCGCCTGGTTCCCCTGGCGCATGCATGTCGACAGAGGGCCCAACGCGCTGGTCTGATTGACGCCGCGCTTCTCTTCGGCGCTCGATGCGAGTACGAGCGTCTTCTTGCTGTCGTTCGTGAAGAACTTGGCGCTGATCGCGACGAGCTCGCGGATCTGATGACGCGCTGGAGTCGCTGTCGAGGTGGATCCGGCGAGTCGGCGATCTTGGCCTTCGGGACGGAGAGTGCACGGTGGTCGCACCCCCACCGGTCTTGTCGCCATCGCTCGTGCCTGGCTGACTCGCTGCGGCTGCGATGTACTCGACTGCCGTGGAGTGTCGCCGTTGGCAAAGCCGATGAGACTCTGAATGCTGGCCCTCCAGTCGTCGATCTTGTCCGCCGTTGGAGGGTAGTCTAGGAGCAGTTGAGCTCGCGCCAAAGCTTCCGCTGGAGTGGCGGGTAGCGGTGGCGAACGGCGTGAGGAGCGGGATATGCTCGAACTTCTAACTATGTTAGAAGGAGCAGTATCCCATCCAGGCGACCGTGCCTCGCTCGCGCCAGCATGTTGGCGCGCATGCTGGTCTTGAGCATTCCGAGATCCTCCAGCTCGATCTGGATCCAGCAAGCGTATGGTACCGTGAGTACCATGACGCTGCCGGTCTCGCGCCTCCTGAGATGGGCGCGGTGTATGTACGGACGCCGAGGTCTTGGAGTGCGCCTGGTCGTTGTGGGAGCCGGCTACGCCACCGATGGGCAGCGCAGCCTTGTCCTTGGACCTGGCGACACCGTGAGCCCCCTCGTCGACGCCCGTTCTTCCGCCGGCGTCTACCCCATCAGCCGTTTGCTTCGGCGGTGGTGGGTTTGTCGCGGACGGAGCAGCCGCCTCCGAAGCCTTCTTCTTCGGTGGCATGTCGATGAAGTCGATGAAGATCTAGCTCGTGTGAACGCCGGATCAGGTTCACACAACCTCGACGCGCCCCTACCTGGCGCGCCAAAGATGTCGGGGAAACTGATCCACGAGCACCTATGGGGACCGGCGGACCGAGCCCCTTTCGGTTCAGCGGGGGCGGAGATCGCACGAAGAGTAGATCGAGGCGAAGCACACGAGCAGTTTACCCAGGTTCGGGCCGCACGGATGCGTAAAACCCTACTCCTGCTTTGTGGTTTGTATTGAGTTCTTGCTAGGGAGCGCTGAGTGCTACAGTACATACCAGCAGCTAACGAGACCGAGCGTGAGTGTTCTTCTGTTCGTCCCCCCCTCTACGTTGCGCATGGTCCTCCTTTTATATGCTCAAGGGGTCACCGACAGGTGGCAACGTAGACAAGGGTAAAAATGGAAAGGTGTTGCGGTTGGTACAACTACCTGTACAGTGTATCATACCTAACCCTGACGGCAGGGGACAAGGGCATTAAATGCCCATCTGCGTCGCCCAAACAGTGCAAAAAGGGACCGTCAGGGACGCCACCGTTCGCCATGATGGCTATCTTGTCAGCGCCGCTTGCCACTGCGTACCGCTGGCTGCACAGCCTCCCGCCACGTACGCCTGGAAGGGTCCCAGAGCGACACGTTGGTGGATGTGCTGGAGCGTGGGTACGGAGTGGTAGTTTGCCGCGGCAAACGCCTTGCCGCGGTTGTTGTCTTGTCGCGTCCGGGAGCTTGCCGCTCACCGGGCCTTGCCGGGACGCGTGGCGCGTCGTGGCAAGTTCCTTGAGATGCCTTGGTTGGCCTTCCCGGCAAGCTCCTCTTGCGGGGGTCTTGTGCCTTGAGGGGCCTTCCCGGCAAGCTCCTCTTGCCGGGGCCTTGTCTCCTTGGCTTGAATACTTTGTTCTTGAATGGCTCCAAAGGAACCACGGAGGACCTTGGCGGTCACCCGGCAAGCCTTGCCGCGGGGTGCTGCGACTGCCCGTGCACAAGTTCGGGATACTAGGGTACCCCTACTCTAGTACACCGACAGCGGGCGACCATGTAGGCGAGGTATTATATTCCTGTGATGTCCAGAACTAGCACCGCTTAGTTGATTTGAATGTAATGAAATCCGTCATGTTTGTATGAAAATCCGGTATTTTATATGAATTCCGTCATTGTTTATATGAAATATCGCCATGTTTGCATGAATTTCGTCCGGTTGGTTGAGTTGCTGTCAGAATGTGTGCGGCTATAGTTGGATGGCGTAATATGTGGGTCGCCAGTCGGTCTGCGGCCGGCTCAGGCAGCGTGGTGGGACAAAAAAAGCACAACTCGTGCAAGATCGTCTCCAACGTGCGTGCTGGAGGAAGCATGAGCACCCGAGCCCTTCCTCGTTCATCAGTGGCAAAGGCACCGGTGGACAAAAGGGTCGCCAATGTTTTGGCTACCCCGGGCAAGTTCCAGACAGCCCCTCCTAGCAGATTCAAATCCCTCGTTCGCCGTGAAATTTTTCCATGTGTTGTTTTCATGGACTAGCAAGATGCTCGTGCATTGCCCGAAACATCAAGATGCATTTTTTACAAAACACCTGTTGTGATTGACCCATGCAGGAGTAATCCCATGTGTAAAAACTAATGATATCTTGAGAATTTTATCGGAAAAATGGTATCTCGAGAATTTCATCGAAAAAATGATATCTCGAGAAAGATGAGAGATACGGTGAGGAGGACTGGGGTGTGGTGGTGACTGGTGGTCGGATTGGGCGGAGGCATGGGGATGGACGGTGCATTATGTCTAGGTTTGTATCTCTCTCACACACACCCACGTAGGTGGGGGACGTGCACGAAGAGAAGAGGTGCACGCACGGCGCATGTACTCCCGTCTCTTTCCCAACCACACCCGTGCGGGTAGATGGTGGAGCTCATTTCTGTATGAAAAGGCAGCCCACGTGGTAATTTGACACGTGTACTGGTTGTCCACTTGATGGAGATCGTCTACCACGGGTGAACAAACAAATTGCGACTTGAGGCGTTATGTTAAAAAAGAGGCAAACCATGTGGGGCCTACCTTAGAGGCAAGGCTCTATACACTTGAGATGCTCTATACGTATTACTTTTGATGTGCCCCGTCAACTCGCAGAACGAGGAGAAGCTTGCTTACTATGCCGTCTCCCTGCCCACGGGCGCGGTGGCTCGTAGGAGGAAGTGAAGCTTGCTTACTAGTACTACGCCTTACGCCCGCTCCCTCGCCCACGCGCGCGGTGGCTCGTAGGACGAGGAGAAATTTTTACTACTCCCTCTGTTTACTCCTCATCCCTACCTTGGTTAGGGAGATTATCATATTGTTTGGAATATATGTGTTTTAGTAGTAGTAGGAGTAGTACAGTGGTATATAGGAGTAGTACTACTACAACAATTTCCTTGGAATCCGTGGTGCAACAAGCTACCCTAGGCTATGTTACTACTTTCCAGTTTATGGCTCAATTTCAAAATCTCTCCAACCAAGGTAGACGGTGAGTGGTGGAATTAATTTCGTAGTTTGCACAAGCAATGTACACTCGTTTCTTCTCAAGAAGTTATGTTTACCGAGGCATTAATTAGAACGAATGCATGCATGACCACTAAATTTCCATGAACTTCTACATGCATTGGTGAGTTTTCTCTTGACAATGCTTGCATTGGGTGATTTAACGCACCTCGAAATCCAACATGTGATGGTACGACTACTACTAGTAGAATTGAGACTTATAAAACCAATTTTTTTTAGACGAGCCCTATAAACCGTAAAGGAGGGAGTAGTAAGTAGTATACTACCTCCATAGTGGGTACGTACTCCGTAAAATCAGATTTTCCCAAAACTAAGTCGCTCAACCTTTATTTGCTTGTTTCCCTTCTGATACGTCCAAAACGTATCTATAATTTCTGCTTGCTCCATGCCTCTTTTGGGTGATATTGCTATGATATTTATACACTTCCATACAATTTTGATCATATTTGGACTAACCTATTAACTCAGTGCACCCCAGTGCCAGTTTCTGTTTTCTGCTGTTTTTGTATTTCAGGTTTTTCCATTACGAAAACTGTCAGAAAAATTCCGGAAAAAATATATAAAAAATCAGCATTCCGGAACCTTCCAGGACCCCGAAGTGCAGCCGGAGGGGGGCCACCAGGGGCCGAGGCGCCCTGGTGGCGCGCCCCCCCCCTTGGCCGCGCCGGGGGGGCGCCTGGGCCCCCCAGGACCCTTCCGACGCCACCCTTTGGCCTATATTTAAAGCGCGTCTCGAAACCCTTGAGACGGGAGCCCTTTTTCGCGATCTCATCTCTGTTCCGCCACCGCCGCGCTCCCAAGATCGGGAGCGCCAGGAGAACTCTTCCCGGCACCCTGCCGGAGGGGAGGATCATCACCGGGACCTTCTCCACCACCATGGACGCCTCCTGGACGATGCGTGAGTAGTCTCCCTTGGACCATGGGTCCATGACTAGTAGCTATGTGATGTTCTCCTCCCGTTCTTGTGCTTCACTAATTAGTCCTCGTGAGCTGCCCTACATGATCGAGGCACATATGTAATTCTTATGCTGTTGCTATGATGAGTTTGCTGGGATCCGATGGATTGTGAGATTATGTTCAGATTGTGTTTGAGTAATATATTTGATTTACCTCTTTTATATTTGTGTTCGTGAGTAATTCTTGCATGTTCTTCGTTACTGTTTATTGCTTTGGCCGAGTAGTAGATCGTAACTCCAAGAGGGAACGTTATGCTCGATTGTGGGTTCATGCCCCTCGATGACTAGCTTGAGTGACAGAAACATGAGTCTAGGGGATGTGCTGTTGCCACAAGGGGGAAAACAACGGTGCTTGTGCCCGCGGGTGCAAGGACTGTTTACTTTACGCAAAGTATTTTAATGCAGTTGTCTGTTGCTTTGAGTTTACACTTTGGGTGGGGCTCGCAACTTAATACCAGCGAGATGTTCTGGATAGATATCTCAAGGTGGATGATTAGTAGTAGATGCAGATGGATTTCGGTCTACTTACCTTGGCGTACTGCCCATGCTCTGAACCTCAACCAATCTTGCAATATAGTTAGCATTGGTTTGCGCACATAATCCTGTCAATTGCCCAGCTGTAATTTGTTTACCTCGCATAGCTGTTTTATCGTCTTTTGGGAGAGACATCACTAGTGAACGTCATGGCGCCCCGGTCCATATTCACATCATTGATCACATCGCAATTTACTTTCCGTTGCTTTTACTTTCCGCTTTTACTTTCCGCAGCAATATCCATCACCATTACCACTTGCGTTTTGACCCTTTGTAAACTACAAGGCCGTAGGGATTGACAACCTCTCTGTACTCGTTGGGGACAAAGTTATTTGTTTTGTGTGCAGGTCCATGTTGATTGCTAATCCACGGTGCCGTTAGCGATTGACACCTTCTCGTTGAAACTTGGAGTCTCTGGGGATTCGATCCTTGGTATCTTTGCCAAGGGAAAACTACCGCTACGTTGCATCTCAAACCTTACACTTGGGGTAACCAACGAGGGGCGAGAAGCCATCAAGGGTGTTTTCTGGCGCCGTTGCCGGGGACTCCGCTCTTCGAGATAGGGGAGTTGCACGCTTTCCTTTACCTTTGTTTTTTAGTCTTGTTAGTTTGCTTTTCAGTTTTTGCTTTAGTGTCCTTCACCGAAAATCACAAAAATAGTGTCTTGCTTGCCTGCTGCTATGGGTTCCACTGAGAACACCAAGTTGTGTGACTTCACTAGTCACAACAACGATGATTTTATCTGCACGCCTATTACTGCGCCTGCCACTTCAGCATCTTCTTATGAGATTAAACCTGCTTTATTGAACTTGGTCATGAAAGATCAATTCTCCGGTGTTGGAGATGATGCTGCTTTACACTTGAACAATTTTGTTGCGCTCTGTGATATGCAAAAGTACCAAGAACTAGATGGTAATATTGTTAAGCTTAAGCCTTTTCCTTTCTCCTTGAGAGGAGGAGCTAAGATTTGGTTTCAGTCTTTGCCTAGAAATAGCATTGATTCTTGGGATAAGTATAAAGATGCTTTTATTGGGAAGTACTATCCGCCTGCTAAGATTATCCAATTGAGAAGTACTATAATGAATTTTAAACAAATGGATAATGAACACGTTGCCCAAGCTTGGGAACGCATGAAATCTCTTGTCAAGAACTGCCCTACTCACTGTTTGTCTACTTGGATGGTTATCCAAACTTTTTATGCAGGCTTGAACTTTACCTTGCGGAACTTGCTGGATTCGGCCGCGGGAGGAACCTTTATGTCAACTACACTTGGTGCTGCCACAAAACTTCTCGATGAGATGATGACCAACTATTCCCAATGGCACACCGAACGCGCTCCAACAGGTAGGAAGGTAAACTCTGTCGAGGAGATCTCCTCCCTAAATGAAAAAGTTGACTTGATTATGTCTCTACTTTCGAAGCAATCTTCTGTTGATCCTAGTGATGTTCCCTTGAACTCTTTGATTGCTCAAGAACAAGTAGATGTGAACTTTGTCTCTAGAAACAATTTTAACAATGCTTATAGGAGTAATTTTGGTAGCAATCCTAGACCGTTCCCCTCTAACTCTTATGGTAACAACAATGCTTATCCTAGCACCAAGAACTCCACTACTGAACTAGAGACTATGCTCAAAGATTTCATCACCACTCAAAAAGCTTTTAATAAGAGTGTAGAAGGGAAACTAAACAAGCTTGATGACCTTTCTTCAAAGGTAGACAATTTAGCCCATGAGGTAGAACTGCTTAAAATTAGAACCTCTCCTCCTGAGGAGAGGATGGTCACTCCTATGAATGCTATTCAAGTGCAAATTAATGGAAACATTAGGATGTTGGCTAAACTTAAAGAGAGATGGGCTAGAGAAAAGGAGGAAGAGGATAGAATTAAGAGCCTTCCTACCCACCACACTGTTGCTACTATTAAAGTTGTTGAAGATACTCAAACTCTTAGCACCGAACGCACTCCTGGTCCCATTGGACCTATTAATGGTCATGCTATGACCATAGAAACTATCAAACCAGTGAGCCTAAAGGACACCACTACCACTTTACTTGATAGTAGTGACCTTGATTTTGATAATTGCACTCTTACCGAAGTTATTGATTTCCTTCACAAGATGTCTAGAGATCCACACACTAGCACGCTTAACCTTGCCTTCACAGAGCATATCACTAATGCTCTCATCAAAGCTAGGGAGGAGAAACTTAAGTTAGAAGCCTCCATTCCTAGAAAGCTAGAAGATGGTTGGGATCCTACGATTAAAATTAAACTGAATAACTTCTCTTGCAATGCTTTATGTGATGTTGGAGCTAGTACCTCCGTTATGCCCAAAAGGATATATGACATGCTTAATTTGAAACCTTATGATCCTTGTCCTTTTGGTATTCGTTTTGTTGATTCTTCCTTGAGGAAACCTTTGGGGAGGATTGATGATGTGCTTATTGTTGTCAATGATAATTATGTTCCCATTGATTTTATTATTATGGACATTGAGTGTGATCCTTCTTGTCCAATTATTTTGGGACGCCCTTTTCTTCGCACCGTTGGTGCCGTCATTGACATGAAAGAGGGGAATATAAGATTCCAGTTTCCTCTCAAGAAAGGGATGGAACACTTCCCTCGAAAAAAGATTAAGTTACCGTTTGAGTCCGTTACACGGACTAGCTATGCTCTTACTCTTGATAAGACTTGATCTCTATGCATTATGCCTAGCTTAAAGGCATAAAAGAAAGCGCTTTTGGGAGGCAACCCAAATAAATAAATTTTATTTTCTTCTGCTTTTGTTGTGTCTTGATGTTGTTACTACAGTAGCATCATCATTGTATCTTTGCTTTTCAGTTTTGTGCCAAGTATAGCCTCTGATTGCAGGAAAGATCAAGAGTTGTGACGTGCTGTCCAGGAAACAGATTCTGTCCTCGTACAGAAAAATTCGCATAAAATCACCAGATCATCTTTTTGGTCTGAATTTTTTCCACAGCGTGCTCTATATAATTGTCTTTCAGGCGTCTGTTCTGAGTTTTTTGATTGGAGTTGCAGAAGTGCCCCGAAAAAATCATTTACTGCCTGCTGGTCTGTTTTTCACAGATTCTGTACTGTTTTGCCTTTTCTTCGTTTTGCGAGCCTTGCGCTTGTTTATTTTTTGCAAAAACTTTATGGCACTCCATAGAAACAGTGTGCTTTCAAGTTTATCTTTATTTCCAGCAAGGAACAATTATAATATTGTGGGTACTAACCTCGCTAATCAGATTATGATGAGTTTTGTATGAAGGGAGTTTTCAAGTGTGCGAGGGAAGTTGATGAAAAGATTCAGGAGTGTCAAGCGCTCAAGCTTGGGGATGCCCCCGTGCACCCCCAAGAAATATTCAAGAAGACTCAAGCGTCTAAGCTTGGGGATGCCCCCCGTGCATCCCCTTCTCCATCGACATTATCAGTTCGTCTCCCGTTCCACTATATTTTTATCACTTCATGTGCTATGTGCTATGCTTGGAGCGTCTTGCTTTTAGTTTTCCTTTTAGTTTTCTTTAGCTTTCAATAACGAGTCGGAACTCAGCTTTCTTTTTGTGGGAGAGAAACACGCTCCACTTTTACTTAGAACACGACATGGAGTTTTCATGTCTATCTTTGCTGTGTGTGTTCTTTGTCTTTCAGTAGCTACTACCTTGCTCAGCTCTTAGCTTTCATGCTTATCTTTTCAAAGAGCTTTTGTTTAGTTGGTTTCTTGAACTCTCTTTGTTATCTTGTTTACCTTTTTAAGAGGGTTTGCTTCTGTTGCAATGTTGATATGTCTGTGATAAAGATGCTACATGCATGATGTTGCTTGGTAATTCTGGTTGCTTATGGTTAGTTGCAAATAGCTGGAGGGTTTCCAATGTGATATTGGAGTACCAACATGATTTGTTTGAATATGATGTGGTATGGTTAGTGATATCTTCCTTCGAGAATTTATTGTGATTGACTTGGCGTATGCTCATGCATATTCAAGACTATAAAGAAAGTCTGTCAAGCCTTGATGATCTTTTATTTCTGAGTAGTGATATAACTTCCATGCCTGATTCAATGTTGCTTTGTCGCTCTGCATAATTATGACCGTCATTGCTCTCTAAGTTGGTCGCTCCCAGTCTTTTGCTAGCCTTCGCCTGTACTAAGCGGACTGACTGCTTGTGCATCCAAATCCTTTAAACCAGTTTTGCCATATGAGTCCACCATACCTTCCTATACATGGTATTTACCTGCCATTCCTAACGAAGACTTTCGTGTACCATCTCGAAATATTCAAATAAAGTTCCTATTTTGTGCCTCTGTTGTAAGTTTACGAGGAAGTAGTGGTTGATTCATGATCTTTTTGAGTTGGACAAGCTTCACCCCTGGGATTGCATGTATAATGTGCAACCTATAATATGAGAAGGAATTGGCATTGAGTGCGCCCGGCTCATTAAAAATTAGTATAACAAACAAATCTTCCTTCACGCTTTGTTCATGAGAAATCAGAAAACTTTGGCAGTGATAAACCAAGGAGATTAAGAGGGTGTTATGATCCTCATTCGGGAGCCATTCCTCGAAACTTGTCCAGTTCAAGAAGTAATTGGGTTAGCTGCTAGCATTCGTTGACGAAACATGCATACCAAAAAAATTATTACCCCTGTTTTTAAAACCAAGAGCTCTGGTGCATGCTTTGTCTTTGTTTCCGACTACGGGTTTTCAACTTGCCAACAAAAGCCACGGTTCGAGAGTCTCCACCTTCTTCTAAAAGCACCAACTACTGAGAGCATGGTTGTCATTCTGAGTGTAATGTTCATTGTCCCAAAGTAGCATTGTCTTTTGCATGGTTGTGATATCGTTATTCTGAAGTCATTGTATCTAGTCGTCACTTAAACCTTGGAGGTGCCCCTGCATTTATGTTTTGCTTCACTAAAGGGGGCAAGCTAGATATCACTTGATCATATTTACATACCATGTTCATTGCAAATCTATTTGATGCTTCAGTTTCATGTTGAAAAACTTTTAGTTCTTTGAGATTTTCTTGAGGCAACTAAGTTACTATAGAATCATTGTCTCTGTGAGCTCTTGTCGTGAGACTATGAGAAAGTCCTATATGGTTGATAGCATGTCACCACAGAAATTATTCTTGTTGTCATTTACCTACTCGAGGACGAGAAGGAATTAAGCTTGGGGATGTTGATACGTCCAAAACGTATCTATAATTTCTGCTTGCTCCATGCCTCTTTTGGGTGATATTGCTATGATATTTATACACTTCCATACAATTTTGATCATATTTGGACTAACCTATTAACTCAGTGCACCCCAGTGCCAGTTTCTGTTTTCTGCTGTTTTTGTATTTCAGGTTTTTCCATTACGAAAACTGTCAGAAAAATTTCAGAAAAAATATATAAAAAATCAGCATTCCGGAACCTTCCAGGACCCCGAAGTGCAGCTGGAGGGGGGCCACCAGGGGCCGAGGCGCCCTGGTGGCGCGGCCCCCCCTTGGCCGCGCCGGGGGGGCGCCTGGGCCCCCCAGGACCCTTCCGACGCCACCCTTTGGCCTATATTTAAAGCGCGTCTCGAAACCCTCGAGACGGGAGCCCTTTTTCGCGATCTCATCTCTGTTCCGCCGCCGCCGCGCTCCCAAGATCGGGAGCGCCAGGAGAACTCTTCCCGGCACCCTGCCGGAGGGGAGGATCATCACCGGGACCTTCTCCACCACCATGGACGCCTCCCGGACGATGCGTGAGTAGTCTCCCTTGGACCATGGGTCCATGACCAGTAGCTATGTGATGTTCTCCTCCCGTTCTTGTGCTTCACTAATTAGTCCTCGTGAGCTGCCCTACATGATCGAGGCACATATGTAATTCTTATGCTGTTGCTATGATGAGTTTGCTGGGATCCGATGGATTGTGAGATTATGTTCAGATTGTGTTTGAGTAATATATTTGATTTACCTCTTTTATATTTGTGTTCGTGAGTAATTCTTGCATGTTCTCCGTTACTGTTTATTGCTTTGGCCGAGTAGTAGATCGTAACTCCAAGAGGGAACGTTATGCTCGATTGTGGGTTCATGCCCCTCGATGACTAGCTTGAGTGACAGAAACATGAGTCTAGGGGATGTGCTGTTGCCACAAGGGGGAAAACAACGGTGCTTGTGCCCGCGGGTGCAAGGACTGTTTACTTTACGCAAAGTATTTTAATGCAGTTGTCTGTTGCTTTGAGTTTACACTTTGGGTGGGGCTCGCAACTTAATACCAGCGAGATGTTCTGGATAGATATCTCAAGGTGGATGATTAGTAGTAGATGCAGATGGATTTCGGTCTACTTACCTTGGCGTACTGCCCATGCTCTGAACCTCAACCAATCTTGCAATATAGTTAGCATTGGTTTGCGCACATAATCCTGTCAATTGCCCAGCTGTAATTTGTTTACCTCGCATAGCTGTTTTATCGTCTTTTGGGAGAGACATCACTAGTGAACGTCATGGCGCCCCGGTCCATATTCACATCATTGATCACATCGCAATTTACTTTCCGTTGCTTTTACTTTCCGCTTTTACTTTCCGCAGCAATATCCATCACCATTACCACTTGCGTTTTGACCCTTTGTAAACTACAAGGCCGGAGGGATTGACAACCTCTCTGTACTCGTTGGGGACAAAGTTATTTGTTTTGTGTGCAGGTCCACGTTGATTGCTAATCCACGGTGCCGTTAGCGATTGGCACCTTCTCGTTGAAACTTGGAGTCTCTGGGGATTCGATCCTTGGTATCTTTGCCAAGGGAAAACTACCGCTACGCTGCATCTCAAACCTTACACTTGGGGTAACCAACGAGGGGCGAGAATCCATCACCTTCCTGCCTCGTTGCCTCAAACAGACTATGCCAAACTCCCCTGCCTACCGTGCAGGAAAAGACCCGCCCTCGCCTTTTTTTAGTCCGGGTTTGTATCGATGGATCGCGCGAAGCAGGAAAAACCAAGCCATGTCTTGTACTCCTCCATCGACGCTCGCTTTATGTACGTCCTCTTACCGACATGTGGGACATTTAGCAACCGGGTCGACGTGTCATGCACCAAATAAGAGTGCAGAACAACAGGGGGGACGCACCACAGTCATACCGCCCCAGTAGTAGTAATGAGTAATGAGACGTCAAATCACAATGTCCCACCTTCCCAGACGGACGAATCAACCATTATTTCACACTTTGCTTCGCCATCATCTCCTTCAAGAAAACCACGCAGTATTGCTTCTGCCATTGTTCTACCTGAGGGACACATGCATCGCCTTGGTGCATCATGACACGTAGGACCGCATGGCAGGCCATGCTCCCCCGCCCATCGCTCGGTAAAATCACCTCATTTTTACTACTTCCTCCGTATCAGTTTACAGGGGATGCACGTCATTCTAGGTTGAGAATTTAACTGGCTATATATGTGATGAACGGTATATGTTTAGAAACTACATCCGCTTAAGAATCCAATGATATACTTTTTGTGACATAGTAACTCATATTTAGTTAGTTAAATGGATGACCGAGAACTACGTGCACGCCCTATAAACCAAGACGGAGAGGGTAGTACAGTACATATCTTTTTAGATCATTATAGTCAGGATTCACCAAGGAGCAAAACTAAGTGGTAAGCTGCTCCTGTCGTGTTGGCGTAGCAACTCAAGCAGGGTCAGTCCGCACACAAAATGGCGACTCACTTAACAAGACCCCTTTGGCCGACATGTGGCTCATCCACCGTCTTGTTCCACGTGAGATGCACCAAATTACATTTCGGAGCAGCAGCTGGACTTGGAGGCACCCCGATCGTAGCACCGCAGTAGTAGTAAATGAGCGATGAGGGGTCAAATCACAAAGCCCCACCTTTCCCGTGTTAAGCTGGACGGACGAAGCAACCATCATTTCACTCTAGGGCGCAAGAGCATAAGGAAAAGAGAAAACCAATGATGTGTGTGGCAGCTACCTTAGGGCACCCTAGGGTAGGGGCCTCCACTACAAATCCTTCTTTTAAAGCGCCTCCACTACAAATCCGCTTCTCCCTCGTCCTCTTGAAGAAAACTGATGATGCATGCGGTGGTAGGGTTTGTAGGAGTACTACAGCGTGCGGGGCCACGTCGTAGTAAACAGGAGAGGGATTGAGTTTGATTCGACGCCTTAATATGTGTGGGCCGCTTGGTTTTACGGGAAGAGTGATACGTCCATTTTGCAACATGTTTTCTTGCTGTTATTTATAATGTTTTTATCCATAGTAATGCTTTTTGGAGTAATTCTAATGAATTTTCTCTCATAATTTGCAAGGTACACACCAAGAGGGAGAATTCCGGCAGCTGGAAATCTGGACCTGAAAAAGCTACGTCAGGCCACCTATTCTGCACAAATCCAAATGGGCTAACACTTCACGGAGATTTTTTATGGAATATATAAGAAATATTGGAGCCAATAAGTACCAGAGGGGAGCCACCAGGTGGGCACAACTCCCTTGGCGCGCCCTGGTGGGTTGTGGCCTCCTCGGCCCACCTTCGGTGCCCATCTTCTGGTATATAAGTGGTTTTGACCTAGAAAAAATAAGAATAATACTTTCGGGATGGAGTGCCGCCGTCTCGAGGCTGAACTTGGGCAGGAGCACTTTTGCCCTCCGACGGAGTTATTCTGCAGGGGGAGCTTCCCTCCCGGAGGGGGAAATCATCGTTATCATCATCACCAACAACTCTCCCATCTTGGGGAGGGAAATCTCCATCAAAATCTTCACTAGCACCATCTCATCTCAAACCCTAGTTCATCTCTTGTATTCAATCTTGTTACCGGAACTATAGATTGTTGCTCGGGGGTGACTAGTAGTGTTGTTTACATCTTGTAGTTGAGTACTATATGGTTTATTTGGTGGAATATTATATGTTCAGATCCATTATGCATATTAATACACCTCTAATCATGAGCATGTTTGTTGTTTGTGAGTAGATACTTTTGTTCTTGAGGTCACAAGAGAAATCATGTTGCAAGTAATCATGTGAACTTGACATGTGTTCGATATTTTGATAGTATGTATGTTGTGATTCCCTTAGTGGTGTCATGTGAACGTCAACTACATGACACTTCACCATATTTGGGCCTAAGAGAACGCATTGTGGAGTAGCAATTAGATGGTGGGTTGCGAGAGTGACATAATCTTAAACCCCAGTTTATGCGCTTTTTGTAAGGGACCGATTGGATCCAAAAGTTTAATGCTATGGTCATAATTTATTCTTAATACTTTTCTCGTAGTTGCGGATGCTTGCGGGAGGGTTAATCAAAGTAGGAGGTTTGTTCAAGTAAGAACAACACCTAAGCACCAGTTCACCCACATATCAAATTATCAAAGTAGCGAACACCAATCAAACCAACATGATGAAAGTGACTAGATGAAATTCCCGTGTGCCCTCAAGAACGCTTTGCTTATCATAAGAGACCGTTTTGGCGTGTACTTTGCATAAAAAGGATTGGGCTACCTTGCTGCATACTTATCGCTACTTTTGTTACTTGCTCGTTACAAATTATCTTGCTATCAGACTACTCGCTACTTACTGTTTCAGCACTTGCAGACATTACCTTACTAAAAACTACTTGTCATTTCCTTCTGCTCCTCGTTGGGTTCGACACTCTTACTTATCAAAAAAAGCTACAATTGATCCACAATACTTGTGGGTCATCAAGGCTATTTTCTTGCGCCGTTGCCGGGGAGTGAAGCGCCTTTGGTAAGTGGAATTCGGTAAGGAAACATTTATATAGTGCGCTGAAATTTATTGCCACTTGTCACTATGGAAAACAATCCTTTGAGAGGTTTGTTCGGGGTATCTTCACCTCATCTGGAACCACAATTAATTGCCCCTCAACCTACTACAACTACTGAAAATATCGAATATGAAATTCCTTCGGGTATGATAGAACAACTGCTAGCTAATCCATATGCAGGAGATGGAACTGAACATCCTGACTTGCACTTGATACATGTAGAACAAATTTGTGGATTGTTTAAGCTTGCAGGTTTGCCCAGGGATGAAGTTATGAAAAATGTTTTCCCTTTATGTTAGAAAGGAAAAGCATTGGCATGGTATAGGCTATGCGATGATATTGGATCATGGAATTGGAATCGTTTAAAAACTGGAGTTTCACCAATTTTTTTATCCTATGCATCTAGTTCATTGTGATCGGAATTATAAATTATATTATATATAATTTTTGGCCTCGTGAAGGAGAAAGCATTGCTCTAGCTTGGGGGAGGCTTAAGTCAATGTTATATTCATGCCCCAATCATGAGCTCTCAAGAGAAATTATTATTCAGAACTTTTATGCTCGGCTTTCTCGTAATGATCAAACATGTTGGATACTTCTTGTGCTGGTTTTTTTATGAAGAAAACTATTGAATTCCGGTGGGATCTTCTGGAAAGAATTAAACGCAACTCTGAAGATTGGGAACTCGACGAAGGTAAAGAGTCAGGTATAAAGCTTAAGTATGATTGTGTTAAATCTTTTATGGATACCGATGCTTCTCAAAAGTTTAGCACTAAATATGGACTTGACTCTAAGATAGTAGCTTCCTTTTGTTAATAATTTGCTACTCATGTTGAACTCCCTAAAGAGGAATGGCTTAAATATCACCCACCTATTAAAGAGACGGTACCAGTTAAAGAAGAAACTATTCTCTATAATGTTGATCCAGTTGTTCCTACTACTTATATTGAGAAACCCCCTTTTCCTGTTAGGATAAAGGAACATGCTAAAATTACAACTGTGGTTAAAAAAAGCTCTGTCAGAACACCTAAACCAGATGAACAAATTAGAATTGAACCTAATATTGCTATGGTTAAAGATCTCTTAGAAGAAGATGTGGATGGGCAGGTTATTTACTTCTGCAAAGAAGCTGCTAGAATTGCTAAACCTGATGAAAAAGATAAATATAGACCAGTTGTTGGCATGTCTGTCATTTCAGTTAAAATAGGAGATCACTGTTATCAGGGTTTATGTGACATGGGTCCTAGTGTGAGTGCTATTCCTTACAAGTTATATCAAGAGATTAGAGAAGACATAGCACCTACAGAGTTAGAAGACATAGATGTTACTATTAAACTTGCTAATAGAGACACCATATCACCTTGTGGGATTATAAGAGATGTTGACGTCTTATGTGGGACAATAAAATATCTTACTGATTTTCTTGTTCTTGGTACCCCGCAAGATGACTTTTGTCCCATTATCTTTGGTAGACCTTTCTTAAACACAGTTAATGCTAGGATAGATTGCCAGAAACAAACTGTCAGTGTTAGCTTTGGTGATGAGTCTCATGAGTTTAATTTTTCCAAGTTTAGTAGAAACCATCATGAAAAATAATTGCCTAGTAAGAATGAATTAATTGGTCTTGCTTCTATTGATGTGCCACCTACTGATCCTTTAGAACAATACTTGCTAGACAATGTAAATGATTTACATATGTATGAAAGGAATGCAATAGATAATATTTTCTTTGAACAATGTCCTCTACTTAAACACAATTTGCCTATTAAAACAATCAGAGGTCCTCCTCCACCTAAAGGTGATCCTGTGTTTGAATTAAAACAATTGCCAGACAAATTGAAATATGTTTATCTTGATGAAAAGAAGATATATCCTATTATTATTAGTGCTAACCTCTCAGAACATGAAGAAGAAAGATTATTGAAGGTTCTAAGGAAGCACCGAGCTGCTATTGGATATACTCTTGATGATTTAAAGGGCATTAGTCACACTCTATGTCAGCATAAAATTATTATGGAACATGATGCTAAACACGTTGTTGATCACCAATGTCGGTTAAATCCGAAGATGAAAGAGGTGGTAAGAACGGAAATATTAAAACTTCCGGAAGCAGGTATAACCTATCCTATAGCTGATAGTAGATGGGTAAGTCATGTTCATTGTGTCCCAAAGAAAGGAGGTATTACTGTTGTTCCTAATGATAAGAATGAACTTATTCCACAGAGAACTGTTACAGGCTATAGAATGGTAATTGATTTCAGAAAATTAAATAAAGCTACTAGAAAAGATCATTACCCTTTGCCTTTTATTGATCAAATGCTTGAAAGATTATCTAAGCATGCACACTTTTGCTTCCTTGATGGATACTCTGGCTTTTCACAAATACCTGTTTCTCAACCTGATCAAGAAAAGACCACTTTTACTTGTCCTTTTGGAACCTATGCTTATAGACGTATGCCTTTTGGTTTATGTAATGCACCTGCTACCTTTCAAAGATGCACGATGGCTATATTCTCTGACTTTTGTGAAAAGATTGTTGAGGTTTTCATGGATGACTTCTCTGTTTATGGGAAGTCTTTTGATGATTGCTTAAGCAATCTTGATCAATTTTTGCAGAGATGTGAACAAACAAATCTTGTCTTGAATTGGGAGAAGTGCCACTTTATGGTTAATGAAGGCATTGTCTTGGGTCATAAAATTTCTGAAAAAGGTATAGAAGTGGACCAAGCTAGAGTTGATGCAATTTACAAAATGCCATGTCCCAAGGACATCAAAGATATTCGTAGTTTCTTAGGTCATGTTGGTTTCTATAGGAGATTTATCAAAGACTTTTCTAAATTTCAAGGCCTCTTACTAATCTTATTCCTTTTGTCTTTGATGATGATTGTTTAGAAGCCTTTGAAACTCTCAAGAAAGCTTTAACCACTGCACCCATAGTTCAACCACCTGATTGGAACTTGCCTTTTGAAATTATGTGTGATGCTAGTGATTATGTTGTTGGTGCTGTTCTAGGACAAAGAGTTGATAAGAAATTGAATGTTATTCATTATGCTAGTAAAACTCTAGACAGTGCTCAAAGAAATTATGCTACTACTGAAAAAGAATTCCTAGAAGTGGTGTTTGCTTGCGATAAGTTTAGACCTTATATTGTTGATTCTAAAGTAGTTGTTCACACAGACCATGCTGCTATTAAATATCTTATGGAAAAGAAAGATGCTAAACCTAAACTTATTCGTTGGGTTCTCTTGTTACAAGAATTTGATTTGCATATTATTGATAGAAAAGGAGCTGAGAACCCCGTAGCTGATAACTTGTCTATGCTTGAAAATGTGCTTGATGACCCACTTCCTATTGATGATAGTTTTCCTGATGAGCAGCTAGCTGCAATAAATGTTGCTAATGGGACTCCTTGGTATGTTGACTATGCTAATTACATTGTTGCTAAATATTTACCACCTAGCTTTACTTACCAACAAAAGAAAAAATTCTTCTATGATTTAAGACATTACTTTTGGGATGACCCACATCTTTATAAAGAAGGGGTAGATGCTATTTTAGACGTTGTGTACCTGAGCATGAACAGGGACAAATCCTACGGAAATGTCACTCTGAAGCTTATGGAGGGCATCATGTTGGAGATAGAACTGCTCACAAGGTATTGCAGTCTAGATTTTATTGGCGTACTCTCTTCAAGGATGCTCGTAAGTATGTCTCATCTTGTGATGAATGCCAAAGAATAGGTAATATCGGTAAGCATCAAGAAATGACTATGAACAATTCTCTTGTTGTTGAACCATTTGATATTTGGGGATTTGATTACATGGGACCCTTTCCTTCCTCTAATGGGTATACACATATTTTGGTTGCTGTTGATTATGTTACTAAATGGGTAGAAGCTATTCCAACTAGTAGTGTTGATCACAACACCTCTATTAAAATGCTTAAGGAAGTTATTTTCCCAAGGTTTGGAGTCCCTATATATTTAATGACTGATGGTGGTTCACACTTTATTCATGGTGCTTTCCGTAAGATGCTTGCTAGGTATGATGTTAACCTTAGAATTGCATCACCCTACCATCCTCAGTCTAGTGGTCAAGTTGAACTTAGCAATAGAGAAAGAAAATTAATATTGCAAAAGACTGTCAATAGGTCCAGGACAAATTGGTCTAAGAAATTAGATGATGCACTTTGAGCTTATAGAACTGCATATAAAAATCCTATGGGTATGTCTCCTTATAAAATGGTTTATGGAAAAGCTTGTCATTTACCTCTTGAGTTAGAACATAAAGCATATTGGGAAGTTAAAGAACTCAACTATGACTTCAAGATTGTTGGTGAAAAGAGGTTATTTGATATAAGCTCATTAGATGAATGGAGAACCCAAGCTTATGAAAATGCAAAGTTATTCAAAGAAAAAGTTAAAAGATGGAATGAAAAAAGAATTAAAAAACGTGATTTTAAAGTCGGAGAATATGTTCTTTTGTACAACTCTCATTTTAGATTCTTTGCAGGGAAGCTCCTCTCGAAATGGGAAGGCCCATATGTCATCGAGGAGGTTTACCGATCAGGTGCCATCAAAATAAATAATTTCGAAGGCACTAACACGAAAGTTGTCAACGGGCAACGAATAAAGCATTATATTTCAGGTACGCCTATTAATGTTGAAAGTAATATTATCCAAACTTTGACACCGGAAGAACACATAAAATATTCCCTCCGGAACACTCTAGAATCGTCAAGATAAGGAGGTACGTGATAGATTAAGTGAACAAACTCTGAAAAATCTGCAAAAATATTTTTTATCAGTTTTGCAATATTTCAAAATTTTGGAAATAAAGAAACTCCCAGGAAGCGTCCCCTGGTGGGCAGCCCTGGTGGGTTGTGCCCACCTGGGACACCTCCCGTACTCCGTTTTTCTTCCATATGCTTGTCCTGCAAAATAAAAAATCTATATATACTTCCTGAACCTGTTAACCATCGTATCGCGGATAAAATCCTCTGTTCTCTTTTCTTGCTATTTCTGGTCAGATTTATCAAGCTAAGCATCATGTCTTCCTCCTCCTCCAACCACATGGAAGAAGATGCTTGGCTGATGAAGATCGAAACGAAGCTGAAGGAAGCAAAGGGCAAATTACCTTCTTCATCACCACCACCATCTTCTTCACCACAAAAGGAGAACTGAGTGTCGGGTATGGGCACTCCCCTTGGATTCCGCCAAGCTTGGGGGGGGGGTGCCCCGATATCGTATCATCCCACTATCTTTTTACTTTTACTTATCTTAGTTCAATCTTTTGCCTAGATGAATAAAGTTTAGTACGGTCTTTTCTTATTTTAGAAGTTTGCTTAGTAATCTATCATTATAATCATGTGCAAGTTATATAATAAAGTTAGTCTGAGTGTTTACTTTCTTTACTTTCATGTTGCAAATAAAGAAAAGAATTAAGAAAGAAAGAAAAAGAGAAAGTTAGCAAATAAAAGAAAGGAATTAAATCAATAAGATCATATATTAATCCTATGGTAGGTGATAGCACTACATAAGGAAAAGTATAAGTAAGAAAATTTTATTAGAGATTGACAAACATAGCATTAGTCGATGATGCAAATCATGAAAGAATTAATAAGGGAAGGGAAGATTCACATATAAATATACTATCCTAGAAATCTTTTGTGATTGTGAGCCCCCATCAAAATATTATATGCCAAAATTGTTGACGTTGGACAAGGAAGACAATGTAATGGTTTATGTATGTTTATATTCACATAGAAGTCATATTGTCATAGATCCTTTAACATGTGATGCTTGCCCCTATCTTTGGTAGCCAAAAACTCCGCACTAAGTAGAGATACTACTTGTGCATCCAAAAACCCTTAAACCCAATCCTTTTTCAAGTTTCCACCATACCTACCTACGGATTGAACAAGATCCTTCAAGTAAGTTTTCATTGGAGCAAAAAGGCAATAAAAATTGCTTCTAAATATGTAAGATCATTTAGTGTAAGAGAAAATTGAGCGTTGTACGAACTTGGATGACAAAGAATAAAAGCGACAGACTGCATAATAAAGGTTTTCATCTTAAGGGGCAATACAATGTGACGTTCTTTTGCACTAAGGGATTGAGCATGCAAACAAATAAGCGCATGGCAACCTCTGCTTCCCTCTGTGAGGGGCATATCTTTTACTTTTATATGCAAAGAGTCAAAATTTTCCTTCTATTCCATTTTATTTATTCTTTTGGCAAGCATCATGTGGTGAGGAAAGATCTAGGTACATATGTCCAGTTGAATATAGATAGCATTAGTTATTATTGTTGACATCATCCTTGAGGTGAGTAAGTTGGGAGGCGAAACTATAAGCCCCTATCTTTCTATGTCTCTGGTTGAAACGTTTTGCTCATGGGTACAAGGTGAGTGTTAGCAATCAAAAAAGATTATATGATGGTTGAGTATGTGGACTTGCTTAAGAGCTCTGATACGTGACCCTTCCTAAAAAGATGATGAATTGTAGTTGCAAAGTTGACTGAGAACATAGTTTGCTGGTTTCTAATAGAGTTTTTGCTTTATACTTTGATTGTGTGATGAACTATTACTTACTCATGGGAAGTATATGATGCAAGTTCTATGATAAAAGTCCTATGTTTAAATTTGTGGCTGTTATAGTAATCAACATGATTCTTCTATGTCCGTATTTTGTTTTTATCGACACCTCTCTCTCAAAGCATGTGGACATGTTTCTCGATTTTGGTTTTCGCTTGAGGACGAGCGAGGTCTAAGCTTGGGGGAGTTGTTGCATCCATTTTGCATCATGTTTTCTTACTATTACTTATAATGTTTTTATCCATAATAATGCTTTTTGGAGTAATTCTAATGCCTTTTCTCTCATATTTTGCAAGGTACACACCAAGAGGGAGAATTCCGGTAGCTCGAAAACTAGACCTGAAAAAGCTACGCCAGGCCACCTGTTGTGCACAACTCCAAATGGGCTGAAACTTCACGAAGATTTTTTATGGAATATATCAGAAATATTGGAGTCAATAAGCACCAGAGGGGAGCCACCAGGTGGGTACAACTCACCTGGGCGCGCCAGGCCCCCCTAGCGCGCCCTGGTGGGTTGTGGCCTCCTCGGCCCACCTCCGGTGCCCATCTTCTGGTACATAAGTGGTTTTGACCTAGAAAAAAAATAAGAATAATACTTCCGGGACGAAGCACCACCGTCTCAAGGCGGAACTTGGGCAGGAGCACTTTGGCCCTCCGGCGGAGCGATTTTGCCGGGGGAACTTCCCTCCCGGAGGGGGAAATCATCGTCATCATCATCACCAACAACTCTCCCATCTTGGGGAGGGAAATCTCCATCAACATCTTCACCAGCACCATCTCATCTCAAACCCTAGTTCATCTCTTGTATTCAATCTTGTTACCGGAACTAGAGATTGTTGCTCGGGGGTGACTAGTAGTGTTGATTACATCTTGTAGTTGATTACTACATGGTTTATTTGGTGGAAGATTATATGTTTAGATCCATTATGCATATTAATAACCCTCTGATCATGAGCATGTTTGTTGTTTGTGAGTAGTTACTTTTGTTCTTGAGGTCACGGGAGAAATCATGTTGCAAGTAATCATGTGAACTTGATATGTGTTCAATATTTTGATAGTATGTATGCTTTACTAGGGTTCCTCTCTTTCACTCTCTCATGCTCTCCAGATCTAAGCAAGACATAGGTGGCCACACACTCTCTCTCTGCTCATGGCTAGTCACAAATCCGGCCGAACCACCTCGACCGGGGCAGGGGTGTAGGTGCATCGTTCATGCTGTCGTCAGCGGCGAGGGAGGAGACCAACGGCTGCCCACGCATCCCGATTGGCGGCCGTGTCGTTCTCTCCGAGAGAGCACCGACTCGGGAGGGCCTCCGACCCCTTCTTCCTCCCTGCAGTATTGTGGCCAAGATGCGGCCTCCCGACGCCGTCTTTGCCACATGCCGACGACCCTCAGGTATATATTCCTTTGAAACCTACCCTTCTCTACTGCCCCAGCTCCCCACGTGGCTGCGTGTGGATCTGTTTCTACTTCCGTCGGCTGTTCCAAAGCCACCTAGACTTTTACTATTATTAGAGGTAAAGCTAGTTCATACAGTCGAATCTAAGAGTTGGTTCAAACAGGGAAGAAAGTGGGAAAGTTGTAGCATGAATCTAGGACTTGGTTCTAAGAGGAAACGGGGGAAAGTAGTGGATACTGGCTACCCAACCGGTCTCTTGGTTGAAAAGGTGAAGAAAGCATGGTGGATGGCGAAGGGTGGGGGGAAGTGGACCTGTCTCTTGGTTGAAAAAGGAAAGAAAGTGAGGGGTGTTGGGGGACAATGCAAATGAGAATGAGCAGGTCTAGATTTCCTGTGCTCACATAGGAAAATGTCGCCGAGGAGATAAAAAATGGGACAAATGCAGACATGGTGCCTGAGTGTTTGCCGCTCTCGGCAACCACATCTGCCTCACCACTTTATGCCCCTCCTGTCCCTACGCCCATATCGCTACCATTAATGTAAAATCACATGAAGCATTAAGCAATGCCACCTAATGTCACTATAAGTAATGGTCTAGTGTCGTCGATAAATTGAAGCAATGCCACCACCATTTTATGAAGTGCTTCCGTCTTTCTTTATTTCCCATGAATTGTGTTTTTGCAGTTACACTTAAATCTCACACCATTAACATTGCTTCATCCCAGTGGGACTGCACAAATTTGATTGCACATTTACTGACCATGTGCTACTCTCATGACAGTAATACTAATGCTATTGTTCTGCATGTTAATCTAGTGGCAGTGTTGATGTGATGTGATGCTACTTACTTAAGGGCACTTTCATACTGTCAATCTAGTGCCAATTATAACACAATAGATGCTGCTATTAATCATACGCCACTGCAAATATCTGTCACCGTTTAAATAACGGTATTTTGTATTTGCACAAACAGGGATGTCTGTCTCCATATCGGTTCTATCTGCGCAATCAAAAGTACACACCTCAGTTTTAGTACAACTGCACAAAATGAGATGGCTATTCCTAGTTGTCGTCCTCTAACCACCAGTGTTCCAGGTATTCCTACATTGGTTCTAACTAGGTAGAATGACCAACGCAATCTAAAAGAAGCTGATTCATACATTTTACTTCCTGATTGCAGTGCAGGGACGAGCGAAAACAACTGCATCCTAGTCCGGAATGCACTTTCTACCAGTTCATCCATGGACCGAGGACTAGCTGGCACGGCTGCACTGAGGTTTTTGGGACAGGTGCGCGGACAAGAGGCATTGTGGTCTGTTTATTTCTGCAAATAGCGGTGCTTAAATTTAGTGGAATGCACAAGACTTTAAGCTGGTCAGTACACTACATGGTTCAGTTCAGCATTCCAGCTAAGAACACAATTATAATTGGTTATTCTGGAATGAGAGAACCTAACCCTGGATGGTGGCAACAAGAAAAAACCAGAGGGAACTCCAAGAAATTTAAGCCTGCTGGGAGGCCCTTTGCTCAGAGCAGCCTTGCTTGTTTTTTCCTGATTTGTAAACCTTCTCACAACTTTGTATTTTGCTTTGAACTAGTATATGTTTGTTATGTTCTATGAATCATTGAGATGTATAAAATTGCTTAACTTATGCTTTTCAAGTTTTTTATGAAGCCGAGTTTAATGTGAGTGTTCCACATGAACGCTGGACTAGCGTGTGAACGTTTGGAATTTACATTGTGGCCTCAGTTAACTGCATGAACCACTGTAACAAGATACATAGTTGCTTAAATGTAAGACAACAGATTATTGATTGTTACCTGGTCTATAGCCTAGTGTTGAAGCGAGCTGAGCCAATGTACCGTGTTTTGCACAACTGCTTGTGGGGTAGCACCAACAGTGTTTACAAGTACTTATGTATACGTCGGCGCACAGTTCTCGAACGAGTACTCTATTTCATCAAACACACACTCCTCGTATGATAAACCGTGACAACTTATGTCTTACCATGCCATATTCATGAAAAAACTAGTGAGGACGCATATGTTTGGGCAACAATTATAATGGTCTCACATGATTCACAGGCACACAAAAGTAGCAGCAGTTCCCATAGACGGATTCAAACAGAGTACTAGCCCCAGAGGGCTCGATAATAGGCAAGGTTTGGATAATTAGACACAATCCAAACTACTATTAAACACTAGCTGGGGCAACTATTTCATGCCTTGTTCTAATTTGGGCTGGACACAAGACGAAACTTGCCATGAACATCATCGAGGACGTCCGACAGCAGCTCAATCATGTGAACCTTCATGAAGATAACCTTGTGGCCTTGCCACTCATAAACTTGTTTGTGGAGGCAGGCCACGTCATCTTCCCGCGTAAGCTTGACAAGAACAGTATGCCTCACAAACGAAGGAGTAGCTTTGAACTTCTTGTGCTTCAGTACACCCTGGACAACACGCCTGACAACAGTGAGGCTGGAATACATTTCGACATCGGTATAAGTGCAAATGGCTTCCATGATCCAACAACCTAACAACATTGTTTTCCCAGTGCGTATATTCAGGTCATCCGCCTCATAGCGAGTGAGATGTACAACCACACAATCCTTGTCTGCATCAGGGATCTAATTGAAACAGAAACAAATTATGAATTACTTTCCAGTAGAAGAAACACAAGTTATTTAAACCACTATGTATAGCATGGCATCGAAGCTAATAAAATTTTGCATTATTCATCACTGCATACTTAGATGAAAAACCACAATCGAGATCAGCAAAGAAGAAAATCACCTTGGGCAGCTCAGCGACGGGGGGGGGGGGGGGGGGGGTGGACACATCCTCGAAGGGGGAAATTGCTCCTGCAGTGCCACGAGGGCTGTAACCTCAAACGGGGCGTTGACCATCTCAGTAGTGTCCGTGAGCGTATCTGGGGTCGACTCGGTGACTGCCTCCATCTTCTTGGAGCTCTCTGCCTCGTGGGGATCAGCCTCCCGCGTCTGCTCCAATGTCGGCAGATCTTTACCTGGTTCTCCTTGGTCCATCATGAAACTGACGAACACTAGGAGACCACTAAAAGGAAAACACAATCGCAATGACAATGAAACAAAAAAGAGAGTGAGGATTGGTTACTACTTTGCAAAAGTTCTTTTTTTTTCTCTGAACGAAAATATACCAATATCACGGATCCACTTACCTTCCCTTCGTTTGGAGAGAAGAACAGTGGCAGATGCGATTGTTGGCTTTCTTGAAGACGGTGAGGGAGAAGGGGATTCAGCAAAGATTGAAATGATGGTTGCTTCGTTCGTCAAACTTAGACTGCGGGGAGGTGGGGTTTTGTGATACGACGGCTTGTTACTGCCGCGCTGCGACCGGGGTGACTCTCCGCCTGCATTCTGCCTTCTAATTTGGTGTATGGCATTTGGGCCCGTGCGCGGCATGGCCCGCATGTCGGTGAACAAAAGTAAAACAACATTCAATAGAGGGAGATGTTTCAATGACCTAGGAGGAGCCAGAAATGGTAGTGTATCCACTGTACTAGTAGTAATTGTTTTTCTGGGTAGCTGTAGAGAGTGTCCACTATACTAGTAATAATTGTTTCTCTAGGCCCAAGACAAAACAGCCCATCCAGCCTAGTAAATAATAAAATCAATTCAAAAGCCCGTATATTTACTTAATGAGAGGCGCTACCCACACCCAGCACACTGCCCGCCAAAAAACCCCGGGTGCTCTTCTTCCTCCTCACTCCCACCCACCTCACGTCAGCTCGCTCCACTCATACCCCCAAATTCCTCACCTCACTCCTACAGAAACCCCAGCTTCCCTTCTTCCTCACTACTACAGAAAAAGCCCAGCTCTCCTTCTTCTTCACTCGCACTACAACTAGGCTTGTCATTCGTTACTCTGCTCAAATCCGTGAGCGTGACGCGACGCTCTCGAGGAAAATGGAGTCGGCTGACCCAGCGACAAGAAGATGAGGCTCCCGCCAGTGGCGACGCCCGTTGTAGATCCTGCACCCGGTAGCGCGGGGAGAAGCGGCGACCCCGCCCCCACCGAATCCCAGGAACCCATAGAATCTCGGGTGGACCGCATCAGCGATTTCCCGGAAGCCATCCTTGGGGAGATCATCTCGGTTTTCCCCACCAAGGATTGCTGCCGCACACAAGTCCTCTCAATTCGGTGGCACCCTCTATGGCGCATGGCGCACCGTGCCCCTTAATCTCGACTATCGTCAGCTATCTCTCTTCAATGATTTTGAAATCCCCAGAGCCATCATCTGCTCCCACCAGGGCTCCGTTCAAAGCCTCTGCATCCCGTCATGCTACCTGAGCAAGCATACCATGCCCTACACGGTGGACGCCTGGCTGAAATCCCATGAATTCACAAAACTACAACTGCTTGAGTTCTACTATTCCCCTGGAAATCACCTACCAGATACCAAATGCCATGTACCTGTGCCCTCAGCACCGATGTCCATCTCGTGGTTTTCCTCCTCTCTCCACACCTCCACCTTTGTGCTGTGCTACCTACCAGACAATCTGGTACTAAACCTTCGACTCCCATTTCTCAAGAAACTTTCACTTGTGCGGGTTCGTATATCGGAGGCCTCATTGCACAACATCATCCACTGCAGTTGCCCTGCCCTGGAGTGCTTGGTGCTTGTTTTCATAGTTAGAATCGGTTATCTCCAAATAAAGTCGCCTAACCTTGTAAGAATTGGAATTTCTTTTGACGGAAGGTAGCTCATCATCCAAGATGCCCCTTCACTTCAAAGGTTGATCCTTGATTCTAGTTATTCACCGTTGCAAATAACCGTCCTCTCTGCGCCTAAACTGGAGACCTTGGGTGTAATACATGATCTCTGTGCTCATTTCAATATGGTGTTTGGCTCCACAGTTCTTCATGTACTTTATATTATCATCTACACTAGTAACCATAAGTTGCATTTTAAATTTCCGCGCATAAGTAATATATCATCTCGGAGTACACATTTTGTACTAATATTATGTTCTATGCTCAATGAACAGTTTCTCCATGGATAGCCTATCAATGGTGCTGGATTCTGTCAAGATCTTATATATCCAAATGAATAGTTTTGATCTGAACAAGATTATTGGCTTGCTGCAATGCTTTCCATGTTTGGAGAAGTTGTATATAAAGGTGATAATTTCACGCCCATTGGAAGCCCGCATATAGTGTACTAGAATTAACCGTTCAACTGTTGCTCTTTCTACACTCTTTTTTTAGACCTTAACTATTTTCAATCTTCATGTCTATTTAGGCAACCTGATGGGGTAAGAAGTTATAACCAATTGGTGGATTCGTAAGCACCAGGATTTTCTCACTTCTCATGACATTCAATTGAAGACAATAACGCTAGAACGATATGTAGCCAACCATGCAAACACTAGATTTGTCACATTCTTCCCGCTGAATGCGAGGTTACTATTGTCCATCAGGCTTAAGTTTATCGGCAGCATGGTTTTGACAGATGGGTATGTCGAAGAGAAAAAAAGGAGTTTCAGGCGTGCAAAAGAGCTTCTGAACATCCCGGGCTTCTATTTGCAACATATTGTGGTCATAATCCAGTAAATTTTATGACCCATGATGTTTATTCTATGGACCTGACCCATCCATTTGACTGTGACTACCAAAAAAAGTGCTGGAGTTAGATGTTGTTGCCCTTTTCAACCTGGGTTTTGTCTAAACCTGGTGAACAATTAACCCTCGTGCTTTTGTACAGTTTGTAAGCTGGAGTAAGATGTTCTTGCCCTTTTCAACTCGGCTGTGACTGTCATATTTTCTTTGAAACAAGGCAAATGGCTTGCCATTCGTTTAATTTAGAGTGAAATATCGTAACAAATCCCAACCAAGGGAAATAACATCACTCTCGCCGGCTGCTTGAGCTCACTGTGCATTACAGAAGCCAAGTGATTAGCCCCCACCAGCACCCACAAACTTATTTCGAACTAGCACACCAAATGGGCTGTAAATTTTCATATGAAAGGCTGCATGACAGTGACAGATTTGGATTCTGACATTTGGGACCCATGAGGGAATAGCCTATCCAAGGTGGTGTCGACTTACTAGCTAGTCAACAAACGATTCTGCCTACCAACCATTGGATTGACATCCAACATCTGTCGTGTATCTTCTATCTCTTGTCTTCTTCCTCCAGCCACCCAAACCAAACCACCCCATCGGCTCCACCTGCTCCCGCCTCCCATGGCTGGCTGCGCCTCCGCCGCCCTACCATACCCTCCAACGTTGGCCAGTACCTCCCTCTATTCCCCCACACATCCTGCTATTCTCCGGTGACGTCATCCCCAACACGCACCCGCACCCGAACCAGTCAACCCTCGTACTCCCCTCCGCCTATGACTGGACCGGCTCCATGGCTCCTGTTTGTTCTGTTCGAGTCCTCGCCGTTGTCCTCGGCCTTGGTTCGCTCGCCGTGCACGGTGCACCACCCTCTTGCGTTGTCAACGTCGTCAACAACCGAGAGGAACAAGGAGATGACTGTACATGGAGAGGATGACAGTAGGGACCAACCATCGTCATGGCAGTATGCAAGCAAGTGCCTCATTATTACAAGCCCAAAAAATGGTTCCTCCTAATGGTTGGACATCTTGGGCTCAGGCCATTGTCAACGTAGTCAATAGACGAGAGAATTATACAACGAGCGGCTGACACCACGGACCCAACACGTCGCGCAGTTGTTATTTACTTTTTTGAGGAACAAGCAGTTGTTATTTATACTAGTTTTAGCAACGGATCAGGGTAACAACGGGGCTATGCAGGGGCTGTGGCCCGTCTGGCCAGGGTTTTATTTATGTTTACCACATCATGAGCCCAGTTGTGTTTTTTCTTGCTGAAAATGGCTAGCCTAGTTCTATTTTTTAAAAGAAATACCCAAACGAAGCCTACTTGCTTTATGAGCCCTACTGGGCTACAAATCTTTCAAGATGAATAGAGTTTCATTCGGTTTGCCCAGAAATGGGTTGTACATTTTTAAAATACATCAAACCGGGAATTATTTTCGATTTTTTCTTTAGAAGATTTTAAATTCCATTGCTTTTTATGCGTGGACAATTATTTGGATTTTATATTTATATAAATTATTTTTCAAAATAGTTTGAATGTGACTCGATATTTCAAGATTAAAAATAGTTGACCGCACCGAAATAGGCAAAATTTCATATAATTTTTAACCGTGGCCACAATATGGGGTGTAATGCTAACAAAAAGAAGATGGGCTCCAAAAAAATTCTTAAGAATTAGCAAATGGGCTGTAAATTATTAGAAATAATGGCAGATGGGTTGTATGCCGTTTTCCACAGATTTGAGGCTGACTTGTGCGCCTACTACTGGTTGACGCGCATGCTTTCCTAAAAAAGCTTGACGCACAGGCAACGCCGTGTCAACTTATTTAACACACGAGAGCAGTGACTGTTGGATGTCCATCCAACGGCCGTCGTGCTTCTTCAATCTCTGCTCTTCCTACTCTAGCCTCCCAAACAAGCGTCGGCGGGACTACCTGCTCCCTCTTCCCGCGGCCGGCTATGCTGCCGTGCCGGCCTCACCGCCCCATCGTACTCTCATCGCTGGCCTAGCTATCCCTCTACCCACACCTGTTGTTATTCTTCGGCGACGGCAGACAAACCAGTAAACCCTCGTACTCCCCTCTTTGTGGGAAACAACTGCCGAGTCTTCCCTAGCTCTGTGTCGTTCCTTTCCTAGGTCTCGCCGTCGTGCACCACCACGGTGCTCTCAGTGCGGCGCGGTCAACGCAGTCAACGAACGACATCCATCGGAAGTAGACTGTACGTGGAGAGGCTGACAGCTGGATCCACGGCCGCACGCAAGGAAATGCCTCCTAATTACGCGCAAAATAATGATTCCTCCACCTGACAGCTAGGACCCACCGGAAGGGCCTTTGTATTTCACAAAAAAACGTTCCCCCCGCTGACAGGTCAGACCCATCAGCTATATCTTCGCACACAAGGAAGTGCCTCCTTATTACGCACAAAAAATGAATACCCCTTGCGAGCTGGCACCAAACATAGTGGGAGGCTAACTTGTGGGCCTACTAAGTTGACGGGGACGGAGGGCTTTGTCAACTTAGCCAATATGAACGATTCTAGCTCCAGTGACCGTACGATGTCCATCCAACGGCCGTAGTAATTCTTCAACCTCTGGTCTTCTTGCTCCAGCCGCCCAAAGTAGCGTCGGTTGTGCCGCGTGCTCCTGCCTCCCGTGGCCGGCTATGATGTCGTGGAAGCATCACCGCCCCCTACTACTCCCACCGCTGGCTAGGCCCTACGGCGACGGTAGCCTCACACCGAAGCCAAACCAGTGAACCCTCGTACTCCTCTTCGCGTGGGCTTCCACTGCCGCGTCTTCCCCGACTCCGCGTCGTCCCCTTCCTAGGTCTCACCGTCGTCCACCGCCCTGGTGCTCTCGGCACCGCGTGGTCAACGTGGTCAACAAATGACTTCCATCGGAAGAGTACTGTACGTGGAGAGGCTGACAGCTAGGTCAACTGTCACAGCAAGGAAGTGCCTCCTTATTATGTGGAAAATAATGATTCATCCACCTGACAGCAGGGACCCACCAGACAGGCCACCGTATTTCGTGAAAAAAAAACGTTTCCCCTGACTGCTGGGACCCATCAGCTACATCTTCGCATGCAAGGAAGTGCGTCCATATTACGGGCAAAAAAATGATTCGCCCCTTGACTGCTGGGACCCACCAGCTACATCCTCGCACGCAAGGAAGTGCCTAACAGTCAGGACCCACCTGGTCGAAGCGTACGTAGCGTTGTCATTCTAGTCGCGAACATGTACGTACATACTAGTCGATCGGTCTATCTGCAGGCTGCAGCGTTGAACCATGACCGAGTAAGGAAGGGCACGTGTCATAGTAGAGGCGCGCACGTAGCATGTACACGTACGTAGAGCCAGGGTGCAAGAAAGTAAACAGGGCCATGTACGTACATACGAACGGGGTCTCAAACGCCTACTCGCGCATACGTACGGCCAGGGCTCGTCTTCATGGCTGGGTCAGAACGGAGAAACTGCGTTGTCGTCGCGTTCATGGGGAGGCAACAGAATGCGTCGTGTTCATCGGGAGGCAACAGAATACGTCATGTTCATCGGGAGCCAACCGTCTTGGACAGAACAGCCGATGGAAACGAGGCCTGACGTACCGCAAAGCGGAGGAAACGGCCTTGAGTTCGACCGGCCACAGTCGAACCGGGATCCTGTTCATCGGGAGGGGTCTGGCGTACCTCAAAACGGAGGAAATGGACTTCTCTTGGACCTCCTACGGTCGAAACGGGGTCCTGTTGATCGGGAGGGGTGTGGCGTACCACAAAACGGAGGAAACAGACTTGTGTTGGAGCGCTACGTTCAAAACAGGGGTCCTGTTCATCGGGAGGGGTGTGGCGTACCACAAAACGGGACTCCATGGGATATTGTTCATCTCCACCGTTGACTGCCTCCACGAGCTACTGTTCATCCACCGTCGACCTCCTCCAGCCTCCACCTACGACTGTTCATCCACGGGCTCCTGTTCATCCAGCCTCCACCGCGCGCTCCTCCACCGGCTGCTGTTCAACCAGCCCTCTCCACAGGGTCCTATTCAACCACCCCTCCATGGGCTACCGTTCATCCAGCCCTCCACCAGCTACTGTTCAACCAGCCCTCCACGGGGTCCCATTCATCCAGCTCTCCATGGGGTCTCGTTCATCCACCCCCAACCGGCTCGATCGGGGTCCTGTTCGTCCAGCGGCAACGACCTCTACTACCACGGGGTCCTGTTCATCCAACCCCCCGTCGGGAACTGTTCATCCAAACCCCCCAACAACGCTCATTATTCATCCAGAGGCAGCATTGATCGGCTTCAGTTAGCAGCAGTAGCAAAGCAATCACTCGGGTTCAGTTAACAGCAAGGTATCGATCGATCGCTCAGGTTCAATAACACGTAGCCTGCAGTGCAATCGCTCGGGTTCAGTTTAGAGCCCAACACCTTGCTCGGGTTCAGTTAGAGCCCAACGCCTCGCACCCATGCGCGTACATGTATGAGAGAAACATGCATCGCTCGGCCCCCGACCACCCCCCGTAACCGGGAATTCCCCAATATTTTCCTAGCCCTCGCTTCTACCACGGTTCTTTCCGTCATGGACGGCCCAAAGAATGTCATGCAGCTGCGTCTCCGGCCCGCCCAGGACGAAAAGCCTATTTTCTATCATGATTTTTTGTCATAGAAGTAGGAGCCCACCACATCTATGATGATACCGGGTTTTGTCACAATTATCGTCATAGAAGTGTCATAAGCCCAATTTTTTTCGTTCGGCCCAAAATGTCACGGATGTGTCTTTTTTTTGTAGTGAGGGCCGGCTTAAACTATTAAGTTGATCAGGGTCTTCAGTTAATAATGATCAACTTTGCAGCTGTAGCCACCAAGGGTCGGTTGAATCCATATGAATAAACCCGGACTTACCATTATCACAAAAAATCTCATCTAGTCACTCGTGCAAACCGATTAACTTTGAAAAATTATAAACCGGGGTCATCTGCCATTGCATCATAGAATAAACTGTGTATGCATTAGCCCGCAAGGACCAAGTGCTATTGCTTGCAAAGGGCTTGGGACTTATCAATATGTACTGTTCTATAAAGAAACTTTCTGCACCCATTAGCCCCCAAGTGCCAAGTGATATTGCTTGCAAAGGGCTTGGGACTTATCAATATATACTGCTTCATAATTGTGCATACTTGTTTGGACCTTTTCTTTCAGGAAGCATCCAGTCAATTTCAGTCTCAGTTGACTGACTTAAAAACCTGGCTTGAAACACAAGAAGCTGAAACCCGAAAGGCTGACTCCAAGTTCAAGTTTAGCTTGGAAGAAAATGAAAAACTCAAAACTGAGCTTAATACTAAGAAGGCCGCCTGGTCTAAAGAGAAGGCTGCCCTGACCTAAAGGGCTGAAAAAGCTGAGGCCTCATTGGAGGAGGTCACCACAGAACTTACTGGCTTGAAGCATGATATCAATCAGATGACCTTTGCTATTTTTGGTAAGATCTTTTATATTGTAATGACTTTCCACCCTCCATATTATAAACTGTCAGGTGAATTAATCATAATATGCCATGCAGGTCCCAGAAGCATCAATCTTGTGAAGGAAATGCTGATAAAGCTCAAGGCGGTTTAGACATTAATAGAACAACTATACACTGGAGCTCAGCGCATGATAGCCACCATCTCCCCTAGTAATCAAGCACCATCTCTTCTCAGAAACGTCTTAAGCCAACTTTCTGTCCTGCCTGCCAGAATTGAAGAAAACAAACGGTCGGCTGCTTGAGCCGGTGCCATCATGACTTTAAGCCGGGCGAAGGCATGGCAGTCATAATTAGACCCGGCCGAGATAGCCACTTGCTGCCCCAGTTTAAAAGAGGACGGGTATCCTTTTGACAAGAAAGATTTTGCTGCGTGTGTGAAGGAGATGCGTCCCTTGGCGAGCCTGCTTGTTAAAGAAACAGATTTGTCCAAATATCAGGTTGCTTATACCGCAGAGAACCATAAAATGCCCACACCGGCTTCCAAGATTGCGGACCTTATCCCTCCCATTCGTAAGCACACTTTTGCCCCTGAAATCGATCCATCTGAGCTTATCAATGATGAAGCTGAATTTCAAGCCTTGACTGGCATCAATTGGTCATCGCCTAATTTCCAGACGATGGAGGGAGAAGAAGAACTGTCGTGGGATAACCCGGAAGCTTCAAGCCGCCAAGACCAGGAGAACTGATCTGATGGCTGGTTCATAACCTACATCATCAAGCATTGCTTGAAAAAAATACTTATTCATTTGGGATCACGGAGCCATGTAATAGGCTAGTTAAACACTGATCTGTCGTTCCATCGTGCATGTTTTGTCTGCATAACACTGTCGATCCGTCATTTGAAGATCTGCCACTTGTGCTTTATAATATTATCAATTATGCAGGTCAGATTTGTCATTTTTTCCTGCACATAAAAAGATAACAAGTGCCCTGGCGGTTTACCCTAGGGAGGGTCACAGTACCCCATATAAAAACCACTGCTGTCTAAATAGTCCATAATCAGGGCGGGTTTGTCAAAACCTCATATAATCATAATAAAATAAATATCATACCTGTGATATTTGTTCATACTGCCGACTTAGCATACGTCATGTAGTAAGGGTAACAGCCCAAAGACAGAAGCACAACGCCCTGTTCAATTTATTCATACCGCTGGCTTACAACGCCGTATGCAGCAAGGGGTAGCATCCCAAAACTTAGAGCACAACGCTCTAAGCACATAATCACCATACCCTGGTGACTGAAAGTCCACAACCAGGCCGGGTTAATAACACTCCGGATAAAGTCATACATGAACCATAAGGCACCATGGCCCTCATTGATTTTCAACCATGTATTAAAAAATGTTCAAATCAAATATAAACCAGAAAACAAGGATTTCATAGGCCGCCAAGTCCCAAAGTCAAGTGTTGTTCAAGGGCCGCACAGTCACTGAGTTAAACCTTCATTCAAACCTGTAAGCCATGCCTCACATGACCAATCGCCGTTTTAACTTTGACAAATTCAGGGTCTTCATAAGATTGACTGTCAAGAGTACGACGAGTCATTCCAGGATTACCTGGGCGGAGTGGCAGACTTGCAAAGGCAGGATAACCCGGATTTTTTGGTGAATACACCCGGCATTCAAGCCTATTACAAGGGTCATCAGAACTCTGTTCATGAACAAAGAGCCCCCAAGTAATGTTTTATTCTAGGTGTACAAGCCGGATCAGTAGGGTAGTTATAGCTATGGTCAATGAGCAGGAAGGCCCCAAGTATTTTGTAATCATGGCGTACAAGCCGGACCAAGAGGGTAATCATAGCTATGCTCAATAAGCAGGAAGCTCCCAAGTGATCATATGAAATGATAATAAAGACTCATATTCTCAGAAATGAAACGACAGAGGCCCTGAATTCAGGGATGCCAGCTTTATTATATTCACCATAATATATAAATTGACAAAGTATGTACATCACATGAGCCGGTGGCTCAGGTGTAATAAGGCCGAAGATGAGCAATATTCCATGGTCGGCGGGTCTCCTCCTCCAACGTGCGTGAGTCCTTGTGGTCTCGAACATCGACAAGGTAATATGACCCGTTGTTCAGATTTTTGCTGACCACAAAGGGCCCTTCCCAAGGTCGGGATAGCTTGTGCATATCAGTTTGATCCTGGATAAGCTGGAGCACCAAACCGCCTTCTTGAAAGGTCTTGGTTTTAACCCGGCGGCTATGATAACGGCGCAGATCTTGCTGGTAAATCGCTGAACGAGCCGCCGCAAGGTCACACTCCTCATCCAGTCGGTCAATAGCATCCGGGCGTGCTTTTTCATTATCATCTTCAACATAAGCCGCCACACGGGGCGAGTCGTGATGGATGTCATGAGGGAGAACTGCCTCTGCTCCGTAAACCATGAAGAAAGGCGTGTCACCCATAGATCTGTTGGGGGTGGTATTGATACTCCATAACACCGAGGGTAATTCCTCCACCCAACAACCCGGCGTCCTCTGCAAAGGGACCATAAGCCGGGGTTTGATGCCTCTCAAAATCTCTTGATTGGCTCTTTCAGCTTGGCCATTGGACTGGGGGTGAGCCACTGATGATACATCAAGACGAATATGCTCTCGTTGACAAAACCCTTTCATAGCACCTTTGGACAGATTAGTGCCATTATTAGTTATAATGCTAGGGGGAAATCCAAAACGGAAAATCACCTTCTTGATGAACTGAACCAGTGTTGCCGCATCACACTTATTGACCGGCTCTGCCTCAACCCACTTTGTGAATTTGTCAACCGCCACCAAAAGATGGGTCTTTTTATCTTTGGACCGTTTGAAAGGTCCAACCATATCCAGCCCCCAGACTGCAAACAGCCAAGTAATTGGAATCATCCGCAATTCTTGAGCCGGAACATGAGCTCGTGTTGAAAATTTCTGACAGCCATCACATTTACTGACCAAATCTTCTGCATTAGCATAAGCCGCTAGCCAATAAAACCCATGATGGAAAGCATTGGCCACGAGATACTTAGAGCCGGCATGATGACCACAATCTCCTTCATGAATCTCTCACAGGATCTCACGACCTTCTTCGGGAGAGACACAACGTTGAAACGCCCCTGTGACACTGCGATGATGCAACTCTCCATTGACAATAGTCATTGACTTAGACCGCCGGGTTATCTTCCTGGCTAAAGTTTCATCTTCAGGTAACTCGCCCTGAGTCATATAAGTCATCCCATCACTGTGGTTAGTTCCACTTGATAACCTTTGAAATGACCGGCAATAGCATCAACCTCGTGGCGGTAAGCCGCCATGAGTGGATCCTTAGAATCCCAAGTGCCTGAAACTTGCTGAGCCACCAAATCTGAGTCACCAAAACACCTCACCCGGCTTAGATTCATCTCCTTAGCCATCCGAAGACCATGGAGTAAGGCTTCATACTCATCTGCATTGTTATTACCAGGGAACATCAACCTTAAAACATAACAAAATTTCTCACCTCATGGGGAAGTAAAAATAACTCCAGCCCTCGAGCCTTCCAACTTCATGGATCCATCGAAATGAATAGTACAATATGTGCTATCCGGCTTCTCCTCAGGCATCTGTAGCTCTGTCTAATCATTGATAAAATCCACAAGTGCTTGAGACTTGATGGTTGTGCGAGGCGTATACTTCAAACCATGGGGTCCAAGCTCAATGGCCCACTTGGCTACCCGACCTGTGGCTTCTCTGTTTTGAATAATATCCCCTAAGGGAGCAGAACTAACCATAGTGATGGGATCACCAAGGAAATATTGCATGAGCTTTCGACTGGCCATGAATACCCCATATACCAGCTTCTACCAATGCGGATACCTCTGCTTAGATTCAATAAGTACCTAACTGGTATAATAAACCGGCTGTAACACCCCAAAATTTTGACCTTGTTTGATTAATTAAAATTTGGCTTGGAAATTTAATTTTTCATTTTTTTAGGGTTTATCTTTTAACTTCAGAACCACTCTTTTCCTTGATATTATGGAGTTTTTACCCCAAGTGAGAACTTTCCAAAAATATTGTTGGACTTGTATTTCTTCCCAAGACCATTTCTTTTTATCAGTGGAATTATTTCTACAATTATTTTTCCTGAGCTTTATTTCCTTTAAAATGAATTTTCGTAAGCTTTAGAGCCTCTTTTGCACTACAAACCTTTCAAATGCTTCTTTAAAATCCCCACCAAAATTTGGGGATGTCATGTGATGTTCCCGATCACTCTTATGCAAAAATATCTTTTAGTCTTTTGGAGATTTTGAGCCCTACCCCAAGTTTTCAAAACTAGTCCAGTTTGTAATTTTGCACTAGAACCTATTTAAATATTTCTTTAAAACTTCCACCAAAATTAGAGGATGTTAGTAGTAGTGTAAAATTCAACTTTATGCAAAAACCCATTGATGTTCTTTGAAAAATTTGAGCAAATCATCCTCATCTTCATTCTAGTCCAGCTTGGTGATTTGTACTGCAACCGTATTTTTTCTTGCTCTTGTGGCCTTGAGTTTTGTCCTGCTTGTAGTACACTCTACCAAACCCTTAAGTCCAGGAGATTGGACCCATTGGAACATTTTTAGTCCATGCAATAATGACCTTTAGTTTCTGCCCAGATTTGGTTTTCTCAAAAACTAGCACTAACAAGATTCTGTTCTTGCCAAACTAACCTTGCCACCATCACCTACATCTACAAAGACTGTGATCTGGAGTTTTTGGACACCCCAAGAGATGCCTAGATGACCATAGCACTCTGTCGAACACCTTGAGTGCATGAACAGAAATGGCATGAACACTAGTTTGCATTTTGAACCTGCTTGCTTTGCCAAACCTGCATGTCCACTAAGCCCCTAGATAACTCTAACCTAGACCTGTTAATCCCCAGCCCCACCCAAGCCTCCTGGCATGCCTTGGCATTTGGCCGAACGTCTGGCGTGCGTGCTCTGGGCGCGCCCAGAGCGCATGTTTTGCACGCGCGTGCACCCGAGCCACCGCGTTCGCTCACCCCGCACCCCTGACCTTTGCTCGCCTGCAGGGCTACGCCTCATGCTCACCCACTCGCCAGAACCCGCCAAGCCACCCACTGGCGCCCTACAGCGCCACCACCGCAAGCCACCACTGCCACCCCGCCGGCCTCTGCCATGGACGACGCCGCCCGAGCCACTCCAGTGCGCCAGCTGCCCCTGGAACAGCTCAAGCCCATCCACTCGCCCTGCCAGGTCCCGCCAGCCAACGCCACGCACCCCCTGGCTACAGAACGGCGGTTCACCGACGATCTAATCCCCGTCCGCCGCAGAAGCGACTTAGATACGCTATAAATGGTGACCCCGAGCTCGTCCAAACCCTCAGGCCACCTCATGCCATCCCCCTAGTGCTCCCTTAGCCGGCAATCGATGGAGGGATGCCGTCTTCCCCATCTCCGGTCAGCTCGGCCGCCGCCATGTTCCGGTCCCATTCGCCGCGAACAGGGCCTCCCCAGTCCATCCAGTGCCACCATCCTCTTCCCCTCGATCTTGCGGAGCCACCCTACCACTCAAACGCGACCGGGAACCACCGTAGCTCGAGCCCCCAACTGTTCCCGAAGCAGCCGTCCGCCGCGGAGCTCACCGTCGCCGACTCCCTTCGCCCCCGCCAACCTAGCGACCACTGGGAGGACTACCCTGGACTGGCAGATGCATCCCTGTCCTCGAAACCCCGTGGGGAGCCGTCGTTCGTCGACGGCAATAGCCGGAGCCCCGCCACCGCTCGGCCAGAGGAGAAAGAAGGCGCGAGCGACTGGTCAAACCTGACCAGTGGGCCCATGGGACCCACTGTCAGTGACCCAGCGACGGCCCGCGCTGGCTTAAGTGGAAGCGTATTCCACCGAATACGTCTTCGCTAGAGGAAAGCGTAAGCTCCCCGAAACGTTTTCTTTTTCTGGTTTTATTAAAAACAGAATTTTGACTAAACTTTTACTGGCTATAACTTTTTAAATATAAGTCCAATCAAATTGATTCTTTTTCTGTTGTTTCTCAAATTCTGTCTAGTTTATTTTCATGTTTATTTGAAAATTTTCCAAACAACTTTTTTGTACTGTTTTGAAACTATGTGTTAATTTACTTTTTCATAAAATAGGATTTTGAAGAAGAAGGCAACTTTCAAAAGTGCACCCCCACTTGCATACTCTTGAAGGCAAGCATTCTGAACCCTGGCATAATATTGTGTGTGTTATTTGATACGGTTACAACACCACCTTGACACGGAGGATTCACCATTTTATGTGATGATATGATCATACTCATGAGTGCATATTGATGATTCTGTGCTGTTGGCACATTTGTGAAACTGATTTTATCTTTTTACAACTTGAAAGAAACGGACGTTCATCTAAATCTGAAGAGATTGTCTAAAAGAAAAATCTAAATCTGAAGAGAGAGCTAGTTTTTTTGTTGAGCGGAAGGCATAATAAAAGAACATTCATTTAAACGTTGATGATTACTAGGTGTGGCTGAGCCAAGGCCCAACCAAGCCCACAAAGATGACTGAGGCACAAACCATGCTTTAGGCAAAAGAAGTTAGGCATGTCTGGGATCTGCCTAAAAACTACCTAGATTTAGGTAAAAGATGGCGAAACTTGTCAAATCTTACGATCCACCCGTCTAGGTCAGATTTCGTCTATTTAGGAGTGTCTAGGACCGTCTATGTGCTAGTCAGAGGTTGCTGGTTCGAGGCGCGGAGCACTCTTTTTCTTCTTAATTTTTCAAAAAAAATGAGATTCCACCTCACCAATAACAACAGTGGCTTTTTTGTGATAAATAAAAAGATTGAGGTGGTTTTCACAAAACAGGGGCCACATGCCACTTCTCTGCCGTCGAGTCACTGACAGCGGGCCTCGCGCCATTGGCATATCTAGTCAACGGTCCAGACGTACACAATCAAGATTCGCACCGTATTTGCACGCTCGAGCCAAGTTATTGCACGAGTTCGATGTATGTCGCAAGTTCTAGCACCAAAGTGACTGTTTGCGCCAAGTTCTAGCACCACCAATGTAATTGACTCTTCCTTTAAAATGATTTTCATAAGCTTTAGAGCCTCTTTTGCACTACAACCCTTTCAAAAACTTCTTTAAAATCCCCACCAAAATTTGGGGATGTCATGTGATGTTCCCACATCACTTTTATGCAAAAATATCTTTTAGTCTTTTGGAGATATTGAGTCCTACCCCAAGTTTTCAAAACTGGTCTAGTTTGTAATTTTGCACTACAACCTATTTAAATATTTCTTTAAAACTTCCACCAAAATTAGGGGATGTTAGTAGTAGTGTATAATTCAACTTTATGCAAAAACCCACTGATGTTCTTTGAAAAATTTGAGTAAATCATCCTCATCTTCATTCTGGTCCAGCTTGGTGATTTGTACTGTAACCATATTTTTTCTTGCTCTTGTGGCCTTGAGTTTTGTCCTACTTGTAGTACACTCTACCAAACCCTTAAGTCCAGGAGATTGGACCCATTAGAACATTTTTAGTCCATGCAATAATGACCTTTAGTTTCTGCCCCGATTTGGTTTTCTCAAAAACTTGCACTAACAAGATTCTGTTCTTGCCAAACTAACATTGCCACCATCACCTACATCTACAAAGACTGTGATCTGGAGTTTTTGGCCACCCCAAGAGATGCCTAGATGACCATAGCATTCTGTCGAACACCTTGAGTGCATGAACAGAAATGGCATGAACACTAGTTTGCATTTTGAACCTGCTTGCTTTGCCAAACCTGCATGTCCACTAAGCCCCTAGATAACTCTAACCTAGACCTGTTAATCCCCAGCCCCACCCAAGCCTCCTGGCATGCCTTGGAATTTGGCCGAACGCCTGGCGTGCGTGCTCTGGACGCGCCCAGAGCGCATGTTTTGCACGCGCGTGCACCCGAGCCACCGCGTTCGCTCACCCCGCGCCCCTGACCATTCCTCACCTACAGAGCTACGCCTCGTCCTCACCCACTCGCCAGAACCCGCCAAGGCACCCACTGGCGCCCTACAACGCCACCACCGCAAGCCGCCACTGCCACCCCGCCGGCCTCTGCCATGGACGACGCCGCCCGAGCCACTCCAGCGCGCCAGCTGCCCCTGGAACAGCTCAAGCCCATCCAATCGCCCTACTAGGCCCCGCCAGCTAACACCACGCACCCCTGGCTACAGAACGGCGGTTCACGGACGATCTTATCCCCGGCTGCCGCAGAACCGACTTAGATACGCTATAAATGGTGACCCCGAGCTCGTCCAAACCCTCAGGCCACCTCATGCCATCCCCCTAGTGCTCCCTTAGCCGACAATCGATGGAGGGAGGCCGTCTTCCCCATCTCTGGTCAGCTCGGCCGCCGCCACGTTCCGGTCCCGTTCGCCGCGAACAGGGCCTCCCCAGTCCATCCAGTGCCACCATCCTCTTCCCCTCGATCCTGCGGAGCCACCCCACCTCTCAAACACGACCGGGAGCCACCGTAGCTCGAGCCCCCAACTGTTCCCGAAGCAGCCGTCCGCTGCGGAGCTCGCCGCCGGCGACTCCCTTCGCCCCGGCCAACCTAGCGACCACTGGGAGGACCGCCCTGGACTGGCGGATCCATCACTACCCTCGAAACCCCGTGGGGAGCCGCCTTTCGTCGAGGGCGATCGCCAGAGCCCCGCCACCGCTCGGCCAGAGGAGAAAGAAGGCGCGGGCTACTGGTCAAACCTGACCAGTGGGCCCATGGGACCCACTGTCAGTGACCGAGCGATGGCCCGCGCTGGCTTAAGTGGAAGAGTATTCCACCGAATACGTCTTCGCTAGAGGAAAGCGTAAGCTCCCCGAAACGTTTTCTTTTTCTGGTTTTATTAAAACAGAATTTTGACTAAACTTTGACTTGCTATAACTTTTTAAATATAAGTTCAATTGAATTGATTCTTTTTCTATTGTTTCTCAAATTCTGTCTAGTTTATTTTCTTGTTTATTTGAAAATTTTCCAAACAACTTTTTTGTACTGTTTTGAAACTATGTGTTAATTTACTTTTTCATAAAATAGGATTTTGAAGAAGAAGGCAACTTTCAAAAGTGCACCCCCACTTGCATACTCTTGAAGGCAAGCATTCTGAACCCTGGCATAATATTGTGTGTGTTATTTGATACGGTTACAACACCACCTTGACATGGAGTATTCACTATTTTATGTGATGATACGATCATACTCATGAGTGCATATTGATGATTCTGTGTTGTTGGTACTTGAAATGTTTGTGATAGTAGTCACCCTCTTATGCCTTTCGTGCCTATCAGAAGGAATCCGGGAAAGCCTCTGCCTTGGGTAGACACGAGCTTGTCTCCGGTCTTTGTCGAGACGGTTGTGTCCGGTATGGCATAGTGAGGTATGATGAGTGGTGATTTTGTCTGTTGGTTGAAACATATTTGTTATGCTAATCATGCAGGGAATACTTAAACCTCCTGAGTCGGCCGTAGATCGAGTCTTCTTCCAGTAACCTCCATACTTGTTTCGTACTACCACTTGTCCCTGCCATGGGTAGGGTACGGTTCAGTAAGTTGTCAACCCCTTTCTAGCACACAACATACAGAGATGCCATGGTGGAAGTTACCGGCTGCAGCCGGTAGGCATGCCACCTGGTCCGGGGGCATGGGTGTTTCCGGTTGGAGCCGAGGGGGGTATCTCTCCTAGTTTGCGCGCGTTATAAATTTTGTGATCCCATGCTAGTCGAGGTTGTAGCCTCCCCACTTAGAGTTTCGCTTAACGGGTGTCGTGGGTGATTCCAGAGACCGGTAAAGTTAAGCTGGTGTGTGCGAGTCAGGTGTGTTTTCAATTAAATGACCGTAAGCGGAATTAGTCCCGATGTACTAAAGGCATCCGTTACTCGTGGGTAAAGAGTACACCCTCTGCAGAGATTATATCTATTCGAATAGCCGTGTCCATGGTTAAGGACTACAGTCTGGGATGGGTCAAGTGTCGGTGTTAGTGTCGGTCTTCGGAGGAAAAACTGCTAAACCAGAACATTGATTGTCACCTGTGACATATGATGATTATGATTATTATTATTGTGGACTAACCATTTACATTATTTGAATTATTGAGTATCCCTGGGACGGTTCTACCTCCTGGATATTCACCGTGATTACTCTCATATAAGCCCTTTATGTGGTGTCGCTCAGACGCCCGACTGTGGCATGCTTGTTATTTAAATTACTTAAAAGCCCTTTATGTGGTGTCGCACAGACGCCCGACTGTGGCATGCTTGTTATATCTTTTATATATAAGCCATTTATAGGGTGTCGCTCAGACGCCCGACTGAGGCATGCTTTATTTTATTATCCTTTCGAGGCGTCGCTTCAGACACCCGATCGGTGCATTTTATTCCTAATCTCGGGTTGTTTTATTCATGTTCTATATGAATAAATTGCTTGCGTGCATCATAAATTTTATTTCGTGACTGACGTAGTGATCATGGCATATTTCAGAGCATGATTATCATTTGTTATATTATACCCGTGTTCATAATGTTTGCGAGTACATTCAAAGTACTCACTGGCTTGTCCCTGGCTATTGTCTTGGCCAGATTTCTTGCATAGGAGAGGAGCCCTGCGATGACAGCCCCGGAACCTATGCAATGGTGATAGCAGCCTCGCGAAGATAGGAGTTATCCAGGTCAGTTGTTCCTGTGGGAAATGGAGTCCCATAGATGCTGATGAACCACAAACCGCTTCCGCCATCAACCACTAGAAACCATTTGTTGTACTCATAGGCCAGAATGGTCTTGTACTACATACTTTGTATTTTGCTTGGAGTTTCTATATCAAGTTGGTGTCTCATCAGCTAACAGTAATCCTGGGGCTGGTGAGCACAAGGGCCATTTTCTGGGAAATTGATATCCCGAAAATCCGGTCCTGACAACCTTGGTATCAGAGCCAGGCTGACCATTGTCTAATCCTGTCTTAGCCAGGTCGAAAAACCTAGGCTAACCGACCCTCCAGACCTTAACCTAACCCCGGCCAAGCTTCTCGTGTAAGCTAGCCACACAGTGACCCTGACACCTTTTGGCAGTCGGTGCCCAACCTATCAGCCTATTCTGTCGATCACGCGCTAGTAATCGACACCTAAAATGTCTCATTCGCAAGCGTGCGAAGGAAGACTCCGTCCCCTTTTTTCTATAAAAAGGGCACGCTAGCCTCAACCTATCACAGCACAACCTCTACCCCAAACCAAGCAAAAATGCCTGGACCCATTGTCCACAATGAGACCACAGCAACCAACCTTGCAGGTTTTGTGACCGTGCTAGCAAACCTCACTCGCCGTGCCTTTGCATTAGAAGAGCCCCCAGAATATGTTGTGTACCAAGGGCCCATGAGCGGTGAGAGCCGTCAATTTTGGGCCACAGTGCATGTCTATGGTAGGGGTCTATCGCCAGAACGCCCCTACAGGTTCACCGGAAGGACAACTTCCTTTGAACCACAAGCCATCCAACTAGCTGCTCGAGAGGCTATAGTTCAACTCTGGCACTTGTCGCCCAGAGTTAACTGTCGCGCGTTATACAACTACCCCAGCCGTGACGAGTATGGTAGGCCACCCCAGGTTACCAACGGAGATCACGAGACGGATCCTGCATTGTTGCATCTGGTGAGCTATAAGTGCACTAGAGGAACTGTTCGATCAAATCACCCTTGATCTGATCGCAGCTCGTGGGGAGCTGGTTCGCCGAGCCCCGGCAAGAAGAGAAGATGAGCCCGACGCCGATAACCCAGTCATGTTGTTCGGACAACCGATCGAGTCCTTGAGGTCCGCCCCAGCCATCGACCAAGGTGCTTTGGTGTCCCCAGAAGTGCTTTGTTGCCTTTTAGGAACACGCTCCAACGGGATTGTGGCCAACAACCCCCGCGATGGTCATCATTGCTACCCCGACCCTGCAGCCCCTCAACCCCCCCAGCTAACCCCAACGGTGAAGCCCATGGAGAAGCCTCGACGTCCACCAGGCACGCCCGCTTAGATATTAACGAGGTAGACTAGGTCACTCGAGTAGTACCGAGCCATAATATCTCTAAACCCTGTAATCGTGTGATCTTGCATCGCCATAATTAAATGGTGTGTGCTTGTGCGCCCCTATTTTAAATAGTAGCCATGCATAAGTATGTTGGCGTAAGGTTTCATTTTTAATTCCGGGCGTAGCTACCAAAAACCACCCCGACGCCACCCACAGTAATACGTCACTTTTGTGAGATATGTGTATCTGTGGCTTTGACCCCGATCCCAAAGAGCAGAACTGACAAACTAGTTGCCCCTCACCGCGATTAATGACCTAGCCTAGAGGCTATATAAAAGGCCACCCTGTGACCTTGCCAAGTACCCCTCACCTTGTGCACAACTCTCATAGCCATTCCTTTGCCATGCCGAGCCCTAGTATTTATCTGAGAACTCCAGATGCAACCCTAGGTAGTTTTGTTAAAATATTGTGGGACTTTACCTGCAATACCATGAGTTCTATCCATCCACCCCAGTACGAGTTGCTCAAATCGAGGATCACCCCATCCACCTCGAAATACTGGGCAGTGTTGCACATACCTCCCGCAAACACAAACCAAGACCCAACAGAAGTCTCCTTCGTGGGGAAATCTATGCCGTCTCTGCAAATGGCCATGGAAGCTGCTGCGTACGAAGCGCTTGCACGCCTTCGATTTGCGGTACCCTATGCCAGCGAACGAGGGTATTATTACTTCCCGAATCATGCAACACCCGGAGAAGTAGCATCTTTTCCCGGTGGACGAATTGAGAGAGACCCAGTATTAGCCAACCTTGCCCAGTATGTTATCGCTCAAGAGTGTTTGACCCAACGAGTAATGGGTTATCTCCAGAGCCTCGCTGATTTAAATCCTTAGATCGCCATCGGCAGACCACTGAGGCCCGACCAGGAGAGACGCATTCATCGACTGGTCAACCCGCTTCCCCCGATAGAAGAAGAGTGTGCCCTAGTACCAGAGACGTTTTCTCAGGACCCGGTCTATTTACCGTTTTCATTGTAGACGTCACTGCTATGTTTATTGTCCCAGCATTTATTTATGTGTTGCAACTTATGCGTTGTACCCTAAGTTTGTGATATGAGTAAACTTTTTGGTTTCAGCTAATGGGAGTATTATTTTTTTAAAAACAACCCTTAGCAAATCTCGAGGGCGAGATTTTCCTTAAGGGGGGTAGTGTTGTAACACCCCAAAAATTTGACCTTGTTTGATTAATTAAAATTTGGCCTGGAAATTTAATTTTTCATTTTTTTAGGATTTATCTTTTGACTTCAGAACCACTCTTTTCCTTGATATTATGGAGTTTTTACCCCAAGTGAAAACTTTCCAAAAATATTGTTGGACTTGTATTTCTTCCCAAGACCATTTCTTTTTATCAGTGGAATTATTTCTACAATTATTTTTCCTGAGCTTTATTTCCTTTAAGAGTCAATTACATTGGTGGTGCTAGAACTTGGCGCAAACGGTCACTTTGGTGCTAGAACTTGCGACATACATCGAACTGGTGCAATAACTTGGCTCGAGCGTGCAAATACGGTGCGAATCTTGATTGTGTACGTCCGGACCGCTGACTAGATATGCCAATGGCGCGAGGCCCGCTGTCAGTGACTCGACGGCAGAGAAGTGGCGTGTGGCCCCTGTTTTGGGAAAACCACCTCAATCTTTTTATTTATCACAAAAAATCCACTATTGTTATTGGTGAGGTGGAATCTCATTTTTTCTGAAAAAATAAGAAGAAAAAGAGTGCTCCGCGCCACGAACCAGCAACCTCTGACTAGCACATAGACGGTCCTAGACACTCCACCTGTAACGCATTCATGTGTTACATGGATAACTAAGCATAATGTAGTTGAACGAAGGCACTCTCTTTTTACTTTTAGTAAATAACGAAGGCGTTCTTGGAGCTTAAAATTATACACAAGTGATTTAGTAAATGTCTGTATTCATCATTTCATATAATTTAAATATAACCTGCAAGTGTATATTTTTTGTATTTAAACATTTAAACATTTTTATTTAAAATATTTTAAATGTCCGTATTTACTAAACATTTTTATATAGTACATGTGTGTACATTTAAATGTTTTTATTTACTAATCATCGTCTTTATGTATACTATTTATATCCCACAAAAAATATAATATTTATAACACATGAATATTTGAACATTATTTTTATTACATACATTTTACAAATATCTTTAAAAATGTACCTGAGCGGTTTCATGGAATTATAGCATCAATTCCAATAAATAAAAACATCTTAGGATTAGCCACGTGATTATGACGTAACTGCTTCCGGTTGCATTGAGGGGGCTTCTACCGGAAAATGTTCGATTAGCCATTGTGAAGCTATGTGCATTCCTCAATGCAATCTCTTAGAAGGTGATCGATCCAGATATCATACCAAGGTTAAGGAGTGATGTGGCGCAATGTGTTGTCAGTTTCGAGCTGGTTTTCCCACCATCCTTCTTCAATATCATGACGCACGTCCTAATTCATCTAGTCGACGAGATGAATAAAACAAACATGGTTCGATAATCAGAAATGAATAAAACAAACACGGTTCTAAGGAGCCAACTCAACCTCGGAGGGGCTAAGTGTAGAGGCCCGTGTGATCCCACGTGAGCACAAATATTCTAATGGCTCAAAATGAATGGTGTGAATGATATACCGTATCCATCTATTCATGCCTCTGTATCAATCTTAGGCCAGCGTGGGTGAGCTGTGCACATGAGGGCGTACTGGGCTTAAATTTAGGACGGCCCGAGCAACCCAGTGCAAGGAAATTGGCCTAAAACGCCCCTAGTATGAGTGAGGCAGCTGGCCGAAAAACCAGGCAACCTGCCTAACTATGGCCTAAATAGACGAAATCTGACTTAGACGAGTGGATCGTAAGATTTGACAAGTTTCGCCATCTTTTACCTAAATCTAGGTAGTTTTTAGGCAGATCCCAGACATGCCTAACTTCTTTTGCCTAAAGCATGGTTTGTGCCTCAGTCATCTTTGTGGTCTTGGTTGGGCCTTGGCTCAGCCACACCTAGTAATCATCAACGTTTAAATGAACGTTCTTTTATTATGCCTTCCGCTCAACAAAAAAAACTAGCTCCCTCTTCAGATTTAGATTTTTCTTTTAGACAATCTCTTCAGATTTAGATGAACGTCCGTTTCTTTCAAGTTGTAAAAAGATAAAATCAGTTTCACAAATGTGCCACCAAATTGATAAACAAATTGGTTCTTGGTACGGTAATTCAAAGTCATCACTGCCTTTAGTTGGCAAAAGATATATCGATTTTACCGAACTGACTGTCGTAAGCCAAGTATAATTGTCTCCAGATGAATGACACGCAAGGAGGGTTGCGTCTCAAAATTTGATTTCATGTCCCTCAGAACTAGTTAATTATTGTACATTTTGGGGGCGCGCCATAATAACTCAGACCAACCAAAACATACAATAAAATAGAGTTCTGCCTTAATGAAAGATGTCTTAATGAAAGAAGTCTTAATTATTGTACATTTTGGGGGCGCGCCATAATAACTCAGACCAACCAAAACATACAATAAAACAGAGTTCTGCCTTTCTGCCTTAATGAAAGATGTCACACCGTTCTAATTCGTTGTTGTTTCTGTTCTGAAACCTGCATGATTATTGTCAAATACTTAAAAATCAGAAGCGTATGATTGTATAGCTATTTTAGGCTAGATTGTTCTTTTCTTTTGCTGACCAACAATGGCTTTTGTTCTGCTCGAACTCAAACTTGAGTTCTTGTGCTTGAGAAAACTTATGTGATTGTACAACAGTGATAAGTTAGTGCCAAACTTTGCCCATTTGTTTGTTTGGTGCTGGTGACATATATATTTATGTCGTTACCTCCCAAAACTGTAAATCTGATCCTTTTGTGCTTTCGAAGATTCTGTGGGTCGTATGTTGCGCATGAACTCAACTCAGTTTTCCTGTTGTTCAATTTTGCTCGAAGGAGGTCCGTCGTTTGGTTCTTTTTCAAGGAATGAGAAGGATTTCTAGTTCTCAGTTTCCTGTTTAAAACCGCGGGCTTAGTTATGCGAATAAAACTGCAGACTTGCATTGTTAAAACATGTGTTGTGTGTCGGCCATCAAGGCTATCTGTGACATTAAAAAGCTACTGTTGGTTTTTGTGATTATTCACTTCAATTGACATCTCTACCTATGTTTTTAAGGCGTCCTGCCTTGGACGCTTAGGCGACGCTTACGCGATAAGGAGCCCGGGCAGCGCCTTACAAATATGCCCGCCTTAGGCGGTTAGGCGTCCGCCTTAGGTGCTTAGGCGTCGCCTAGGCGCTAGAGCGGGTGGTGCTTGCCTTAGGTCGCCTTACCGCCTTAAAAACATGGATCTCTACCTTGTTTGTGAATATGTGATCATTAGTTTACAATGGTAATCCTGATGAGGTTTTTGCTCCTGTTTAGAACCATGTTTGTTTTATTCATTTATGTCTTCTTGCTCCATGTGTTGGTGATTTTTATAGATTTTGGATCTTTTGGCCCTTGAACAGTGGATATCTCGGCTCATGAAGATTTAAATTGTTGCTTTTTTCAGTCTTCATTAAATTCATATTCTGCTTCCAGATGTATTTTTGGATGGTAAAAGTTTAAGAGATCCTCGAATATTTTTTGCATTCCTCTTTGGCATTGATTTTCGAACTACTTGTGCACTGCTCAAATCATTTTGTATGATTTGTTTTCCTTGGACTCGCAAAACTTGTGTTTTCCACCGGCCGCAACAAACTCATGTACAATGTGATGGATGGGCATCTTGGTTTCCTCTCCCCTTATCTGTTTTTTTAGCTAACTTGTGGAGCGCAACATTCTTTTTTGAGCTAAGTTGAGTTCCTGGTAGTATCAAGTTGACATTTGGTGTGATATTTGAGATTTTCTAGTGTCCTTTTGGATCAGTGACGAAAAGGCTTTTAGTTTGTGAAGTTTCTTCGGTTTTCTGAATCCATGCTCCTCATTTTCCTGTGCAGAGAAAGGAAGGTCAGGTGCAAATGTCAGGAAATGTTGTGAAGGAGGAGGATCATATGGGGGAGTTGATTAAGCATTGGCTTTCACCGATGAAATGGCACACCTGATGCCAGCACTTGCATGCCCCCTGTTTATTTTGTGTCATTGAGTGTTGGTCGCTGGTCTTGTCTCCGCAGTAAAGACTGGTTCTTTTGTTTGTATGTAGTCTTGAGTCTTGACCATGTATGTCTCTTGTGATCCTTGATGCAGGTTGTTGGGCACTAATTTTCACAGGTACTGCCTCCTGGCTTCTCTCCATATTTGTTATCTATTTTTTTTGTGATGACAGATTCTTAGTTGTTTCGTTTCTTTTGTAGCTTTGTTCATGGATGGTTGGCTTAACAAAAGCTCACTTTGATGCCTCCCCTTCGGCACCTCTGGTGGCCGCTTCTTCTTGGACTCCAGCATAGGTGTGCCCACTTGGTTCCTCTCCTTAGATTTCTCTTGTGTTCCCTACGTCCATTGAGCCGAGGTAACAGTTCGACTTGGAAGATAGCTCATGGCCTATTCTTATCTCTGGTCCGATGGTTGCTAAAGTTCAAGTTGATAGATGATCTGGCTTCCTAGTTAATCTCAAATCATGTTTTGTTAGCTTAGGCTTTTGATAGGTTCGCTTATTCGTGTATATGTTGATACGCATCAAGGCTTGTCTGCATTGATGCTTCCAAGCTCAGAAATTATAAACTCAACTCCGTGGTATGTCGTGCAGGGCATGATGTCTTTTTTCCTGCTGTTTAATTTTTTTTGGAGCAGGGCTGTCGTTTGGTTTTTGTTCTAGGAACGAGAAGGATTTCTAGTTGTCAAATTCCTATTTCAAACCACCGGCTTAGTTATGGGAATAAAACTGTAGACTTGCATTGTTAAAACATGTGATGTGTGTCGTCCATCGAGGCTATCTGTGAGATTAAAGCTACCGTTGGTTTTTCTGATTATTCACTTTAATTGACAGAACTACCTTATTTCTGAATATTTGATCACTAGTTTATAATAGTACCTGATGAGGTTTCTGCTGCTGTTTAGAAGCATGTTTGTTTGTTTCATTCATTTCTGTCATCTGGAGCCACATGTGTAAGTGATTTCTATAAATTGTGGATCTTTTGGCCCATGAACAGTCGATATCTTGGCTCATGTAGACTATTTTTGGTTCCACGAAATGTCAGCCTACATTTTACTTGGTTAGATCAACTTGTGGGTTTCTTTTTCATGAGCACGGCACTGGGAAAACACAATTTGGAGTTTTCTCTGAGCACACTATGTTAATTATATCTTGCCGACCAACATGTTAAAAATAGGCCTATCCTTTAACATGCTACTCCCTCTGACCCAGAATAAGTGTCTTGGTTTTAGTTCAATTGTAGGGCACTTATTTTGGATCGGAGGGAGTTTTTCTTTCTTTGATTTAGGTAAGTAAATGATAACCCTACCTAACCCGCAATGCATTCTTTGAGATTTTAAATTTGACGAGTTGCTCCTCTCGATTTCAGGGCACTATTGCTGATGCCTCCTGGAATTCTGGTCACCTTTGTCAATCTCGGCGAGTTTGACAATAGTGGGCTGTGGTGGTCGCCTCTTCCTTTGTATTTGTGAGTCCCTAGACTCCTCCCTCTCTCTCCCTGTGCCCTGAGATGGTCCGTCGACCCGTGGCAATTGTGGTGCCGACCATCTAGCCATGATTTAGGCTTTGGTTCTGTGATCATGTTGTCTGTGGTGTTGGTTCCCCGGCCACCACGAACTTGCGATTGCGATTGCGATGATCTTATCATTGAAATCAGTTGCTTGCTTGTTAGGCCTTTGCTACTGTGTAGGCTGTTTGTTGGGGCTTGATACTTATTTCGAATCACGGCATGGTATTGTATAGGTTACAACACTTGCTCTAGGCTTTCGTAGATGCAAGACAAAATGGTTTTTTGAACATAAATTCATGCAGCTCATCAATCTGATGATCTCTATGCAATGACAATCTATTTGCAGCAGCGACTGCTATGTAAGTTAGTTAGTTGCTTTGTTGATGCAAGTATGGCTTATATGTTTGTTGTTTGCAAACTACGTGGATACTATGCCCGACCTGTTTCATGACCTTGTCGTGTAACATGTGGCCGGGGTTTCGGCATGACGTGTCTGATGTTGCCGGAGCAGCCAATGCTCCCGTTGCTATGCACATGAAGTCGTTTGTGCTTGTTCGGCTGCTTCTTTCTTGTAGAAAATCATAAATCATAAAATGAGATGCTAATTCATGCATGTACCTGTAGGTACTCGATGTTTTTGGACATGTTGTCTTGTGAAGCTCCATTGATGACGGGGAATGGTCCCTGTTATTAAAGGCCTTTCATTTCTTGAAGCCCAGAGTATGGATGGATGGATGGGTGCTGGGAGGTTTTGAAACTTACTTTCTTTGCAAGATGTGTGGCATGACAAAATGAATTTCGAACATGAAAACTACTCCGCAGTCGACACTTGCGTGTGAAGTATCATGCATGAATCGTGAGAAAAATGTGGTCTGCGTAGCAGTGCTATTCGAACATAGATGTGCACTGCTCATCCATGTGATTGTCCCTACCTATTTGATGAAAGTCTATTTGTAGTAGTGGATCTCTGCTCTGTAAGCTTAGTTAGTTTCCTTGTAGCAAGTACGGGTTGTAACCCCAGCCTTTTTATTTTATTCTCTAGTGCAGTTGGGAACCTTTGGTCTTTTTATAGACCGGGCCTGAATGAAAAGATGTCATTTATTTAGGCTGTCTTGGCTCAGGCATTATTGTACATGGCTAAATGGAGGGCTGCTCAATTTCCTTGTTTCTGGTTGCTCGCGATGTCAACCTACTTTCGTTCACTCTGATTTTCATTTCTTATAGCACACTCTGTTTTATTGTATGTTTTGGTTGGTCTGAGTTATTATGGCGCGCCCCCAAAATGTACAATAATTAATTAGTTCTGAGGGACATGAAATCAAATTTTGAGACGCAACCCTCCTTGTTTGTCATTCATCTGGAGACAATTATACTTGGCTTACGACAGTCAGTTCGGTAAAATCGATATATCTTTTGCCAACTAAAGGCAGTGATGACTTTGAATTACCGTACCAAGAACCAATTTGTTTATCAATTTGGTGGCACATTTGTGAAACTGATTTTATCTTTTTACAACTTGAAAGAAACGGACGTTCATCTAAATCTGAAGAGATTGTCTAAAAGAAAAATCTAAATCTGAAGAGAGAGCTAGTTTTTTTGTTGAGCGGAAGGCATAATAAAAGAACATTCATTTAAACATTGATGATTACTAGGTGTGGCTGAGCCAAGGCCCAACCAAGCCCACAAAGATGACTGAGGCACAAACCATGCTTTAGGCAAAAGAAGTTAGGCATGTCTGGGATCTGCCTAAAAACTACCTAGATTTAGGTAAAAGATGGCGAAACTTGTCAAATCTTACGATCCACTCGTCTAGGTCAGATTTCGTCTATTTAGGAGTGTCTAGGACCGTCTATGTGCTAGTCAGAGGTTGCTGGTTCGAGGCGCGGAGCACTCTTTTTCTTCTTAATTTTTCAAAAAAAATGAGATTCCACCTCACCAATAACAACAGTGGCTTTTTTGTGATAAATAAAAAGATTGAGGTGGTTTTCACAAAACAGGGGCCACATGCCACTTCTCTGCCATCGAGTCACTGACAGCGGGCCTCGCGCCATTGGCATATCTAGTCAACGGTCCAGACGTACACAATCAAGATTCGCACTGTATTTGCACGCTCGAGCCAAGTTATTGCACCAGTTCGATGTATGTCGCAAGTTCTAGCACCAAAGTGACCGTTTGCGCCAAGTTCTAGCACCACCAATGTAATTGACTCTTCCTTTAAAATGATTTTCATAAGCTTTAGAGCCTCTTTTGCACTACAACCCTTTCAAAAACTTCTTTAAAATCCCCACCAAAATTTGGGGATGTCATGTGATGTTCCCACATCACTTTTATGCAAAAATATCTTTTAGTCTTTTGGAGATTTTGAGTCCTACCCCAAGTTTTCAAAACTGGTCTAGTTTGTAATTTTGCACTACAACCTATTTAAATATTTCTTTAAAACTTCCACCAAAATTAGGGGATGTTAGTAGTAGTGTATAATTCAACTTTATGCAAAAACCCATTGATGTTCTTTGAAAAATTTGAGTAAATCATCCTCATCTTCATTCTGGTCCAGCTTGGTGATTTGTACTGTAACCATATTTTTTCTTGCTCTTGTGGCCTTGAGTTTTGTCCTACTTGTAGTACACTCTACCAAACCCTTAAGTCCAGGAGATTGGACCCATTAGAACATTTTTAGTCCATGCAATAATGACCTTTAGTTTCTGCCCCGATTTGGTTTTCTCAAAAACTTGCACTAACAAGATTCTGTTCTTGCCAAACTAACATTGCCACCATCACCTACATCTACAAAGACTGTGATCTGGAGTTTTTGGCCACCCCAAGAGATGCCTAGATGACCATAGCATTCTGTCGAACACCTTGAGTGCATGAACAGAAATGGCATGAACACTAGTTTGCATTTTGAACCTGCTTGCTTTGCCAAACCTGCATGTCCACTAAGCCCCTAGATAACTCTAACCTAGACTTGTTAATCCCCAGCCCGACCCAAGCCTCCTGGCATGCCTTGGAATTTGGCCGAACGCCTGGCGTGCGTGCTCTGGACGCGCCCAGAGCGCACGTTTTGCACGCGCGTGCACCCGAGCCACCGCGTTCGCTCACCCCGCGCCCCTGACCATTGCTCACCTGCAGGGCTACGCCTCGTCCTCACCCACTCGCCGGAACCCGCCAAGCCACCCACTGGCGCCCTACAACGCCACCACCGCAAGCCGCCACTGCCACCCCGCCGGCCTCTGCCATGGACGACGCCGCCCGAGCCACTCCAGCGCGCCAGCTGCCCCTGGAACAGCTCAAGCCCATCCAATCGCCCTACTAGGCCCCGCCAGCTAACACCACGCACCCCCTGGCTACAGAACGGCGGTTCACCGACGATCTTATCCCCGGCTGCCGCAGAACCGACTTAGATACGCTATAAATGGTGACCCCGAGCTCGTCCAAACCCTCAGGCCACCTCGTGCCATCCCCCTAGTGCTCCCTTAGCCGGCAATCGATGGAGGGAGGCCATCTTCCCCATCTCTGGTCAGCTCGGCCGCCGCCACGTTCCGGTCCCGTTCGCCGCGAACAGGGCCTCCCCAGTCCATCCAGTGCCACCATCCTCTTCCCCTCGATCCTGCGGAGCCACCCCACCTCTCAAACACGACCGGGAGCCACCGTAGCTCGAGCCCCCAACTGTTCCTGAAGCAGCCGTCCGCTGCGGAGCTCGCCGCCGGCGACTCCCTTCGCCCCGGCCAATCTAGCGACCACTGGGAGGACCGCCCTGGACCGGCGGATCCATCACTACCCTCGAAACCCCGTGGGGAGCCGCCTTTCGTCGAGGGCGATCGCCAGAGCCCCGCCACCGCTCGGCCAGAGGAGAAAGAAGGCGCGGGCTACTGGTCAAACCTGACCAGTGGGCCCATGGGACCCACTGTCAGTGACCGAGCGACGGCCCGCGCTGGCTTAAGTGGAAGAGTATTCCACCGAATACGTCTTCGCTAGAGGAAAGCGTAAGCTCCCCGAAACGTTTTCTTTTTCTGGTTTTATTAAAACAGAATTTTGACTAAACTTTGACTTGCTATAACTTTTTAAATATAAGTCCAATTGAATTGATTCTTTTTCTATTGTTTCTCAAATTCTGTCTAGTTTATTTTCATGTTTATTTGAAAATTTTCCAAAAAAATTTTTTGTACTGTTTTGAAACTATGTGTTAATTTAAATTTTCATAAAATAGGATTTTGAAGAAGAAGGCAACTTTCAAAAATGCACCCCCACTTGCATACTCTTGAAGGCAAGCATTCTGAACCCTAGCATAATATTGTGTGTGTTATTTGATACAGTTACAACACCACCTTGACACGGAGTATTCACCATTTTATGTGATGATATGATCATACTCATGAGTGCATATTGATGATTCTGTGCTGTTGGTACTTGAAATGTTTGTGATAGTAGTCACCCTCTTATGCCTTTCATGCCTATCGGAAGGAATCCGGGAAAGCCTCTGCCTTGGGTAGACACGAGCTTGTCTCTAGTCTTCGTCAAGACGGTTGTGTCCGGTATGGCATAGTGAGGTATGATGAGTGGTGATTCTGTTTGTTGGTTGAAACATATTTGTTATGCTAATCATGCAGGGAATACTTAAACCTTCTGAGTCGGTCGTAGATCGAGTCTTGTTCTAGTAACCCCCATACTTGTTTCGTACTACCACTTGTCCCTGCCATGGGTAGGGTACGGTTCAGTAAGTTGTCAACCCCTTTCTAGCACACACACTGTACAGAGAGGCCATGGTGGAAGATACCGGCTGCAGCCGGTAGGCGTGCCACCTGGTCCGGGGGCATGGGTGTTTCCAGTTGGAGCAGAGGGGGGTAGCTCCCCTAGTTTGCGCGCGTTATAAATTTTGTGATCCCATGCTAGTCGAGGTTGTAGCCTCCCCACTTAGAGTTTCGCTTAACGGGTGTCGTGGGTGATTCCAGACACCGGTAAAGTTAAGATGGTGTGTGCGAGTCAGGTGTGTTTTCAATTAAAAGATCGTAAGCGGAATTAGTCCCGATGGACTAAAGGAATCCGTTACTCGTGGGTAAAGAGTACACCCTCTGCAGAGATTATATCTATTCGAATAGCCGTGTCCATGGTTAAGGACTACAGTCTAGGAGGGGTCAAGTGTCAGTCTTCGGAGGAAAAACTGCTAAACCAGAATATTGATTATGACCTGTGACATGTGATGATTATGATTATTATTATTGTGGACTAACCATTTACATTATTTGAATTATTGAGTATCCCTGGGGCGGTTCTACCTCCTGGATATTCACCGTGATTACTCTCATATAAGCCCTTTATGTGGTGTCGCTCAGACGCCCGACTGTGGCATGCTTGTTATTTAAATTACTTATAAGCCCTTTATGTGGTGTCGCACAGACGCCCGACTGTGGCATGCTTCTTATATCTTTTATATATAAGCCCTTTATGCGGTGTCGCTTAGACGCCCGACTGACGCATGCTTTATATTATTATCCTTTCGAGGCGTCGCTTCAGACACCCGATCGGTGCATTTTATTCCTAATCTCGGGTTGTTTATTCATGTCCTATATGAATAACTTGCTTGCGTGCATCATAAATTTTATTTCGTGACTGACGTAGTGATCATGGCATATTTCAGAGCATGATTATCATTTGTTATATTATACCTGTGTTCATAATGTTTGCGAGTACATTCAAAGTACTCACTGGCTTGTCCCTGGCTATTGTCTTGGCCAGATTTCTTGCGTAGGAGAGGAGCCCTGCGATGACAGCCCCGGAACCTACGTAATGGTGATAGCAGCCTCGCGAAGATAGGAGTTATCCAGGTCAGCTGTTCCTGTGGGAAATGGAGTCCCATAGATGTTGATGAACCACAAACCGCTTCTGCCATCAACCACTAGAAACCATTTGTTGTACTCATAGGCCAGAATGGTCTTGTACTACATACTTTGTATTTTGCTTGGAGTTTCTATATCAAGTTGGTGTCTCATCAGCTAACAGTAATCCTTGGGCTGGTGAGCACAAGGGCCATTTTCTGGGAAATTGATATCCCGAAAATCCGGTCCTGACACCGGCCGCTGAACCGGATGTTCCTTGCCTGCTTCCTTCCGTTCCACCACAATTGCTACACTGATGGCCCTGCTATTAGCAGCCACATATAAAAACAATGGCTCCTTATCAATAGGAGTAGCAAGAACTTGCAGCTCAGCTAACTGTTTCTTCAAGGCATCAAACACTTGATTAGCAGCATCACTCCAGACAAAGTGATATGTCTTCTTCATCATCTTGTATAGAGGGATAGCCTTTTCACCCAACCGGCTTATGAACCGGCTTAAGGCCACAAAATGACCCGCGAGACGCTGAATATCATTAATACACGCCAGTTTAGCTAGCGAAGTGATAGCCTTTATTTTCTCCGGGTTAGCTTCAATACCCCGTTCAGAAACCAGAAAGCCCAAGAGCTTGCCTACTGGTACACCAAAGACACACTTGGCCGGGTTAAGCATCATCTTGTAGATCTGAAGATTGTCAAAGGTATCTTTCAAATCATCTATCAGGGTTTCCTTCTTCCTGTATTTCACCACAATATCATCCACATAAGCATGAACATTGCGCCCAATCTGATCATGAAGGCAATTTTGTGCACACCGCTGGTAAGTCGCCTGGGCACTCTTGAGCCCAAAAGGCATAGACACATAACAGAAGGCTCCAAAGGGAGTGATGAAAGTTGTCTTCTCTTGGTCCTTAACTGCCATCTTGATATGATGATAACAAGAGTAAGCATCCAAAAAGCTCAAACGCTCACAACCCGCAGTAGCATCAATGATCTGATCAATCGAGGGAAGAGCAAAAGGATCAGCCGGACAGGCCTTGTTTAAGTCTGTTAAATCACACACATACGCCAAGTACCTTTTTCTTAAGTACCAGCACCGGGTTAGCCAACCACTCAGGATGAAAAACTTCAACAATAAGCCCAGCCGCCAAGAGCCGGGCCACTTCTTTACCAATGGCCTTGTGCCTCTCTTCATTGAAACGGCGAAGGAATTGCTTGACCGGTTTAAACTTTGGATCAATATTAAAAGTGTGCTCAGCGAGTTCCCTCGGTACACGTGGCTTGTCTGAAGGTTTCCATGCAAAGATGTCCCGGTTCTCACGGATGAACTCGATGAGCGCGCTTTCCTATTTTTGATACAGATTAGCACTGATACTGAACTGCTTGGATGAATCGCCAGGAATAAAGTCAACTAGCTTAGTGTTGATAACCCACAAGTATAGGGTATCGCAACAGTTTTTGAGGGTAAAGTATTTAACCCAAATTTATAGATTCGACACAAGGGGAGCCAAAGAATATTTGAAGGTATTAGCAGATGAGTTGTCAATTCAACCACACCTGGAGATTAATTATCTATAGCAAGTAATCAGTAGCACAATAATATGATAGTTTTGATAGTAGTGACAGCAGCAACGGTAACAGTAACAGTGATAGCAGTAATTTTGTAGCGAGTGTAACAATGATGATAGCAGTAGTACTGCAGCAAGAACAATATAGGATAAATTCGTAGGCATTGGATCGGTGACTCCTTGGATGATATTCATCATGTAACAGTTATAACCTAGGGCGATACGGCTCTAGCTCCAGTTCATCGATATAATCTAGGCATGTATTCCATAGATAGTCATACGTGCTTTATTAAAAGAACCTAAATGACATCTTTTGTCCTACCCTCCCGTGGCAGTGGGTCCATATTGGAAACTAAGGGATATTAAGGCCTCCTTTTAATAGAGAACTGGAACAAAGCATTAACAGACAGTGAATACATGAACTCCTCAAACTACAGTCATCATCGAGAGTGGGCCCGGTTGTTGTCACTCCGGGGTTGTCGGATCATAACCGTAGTAGGTGACTATAACTTGCAAGATCGGATCTAAAACATGGATATAATGATGAATTCATAAACGGTTCAGATCTGAGTTCATGGCACCCAGGCCCAAAGTGACAAGCATTAAGCATAGCAAAGTCATAGCAACATCAATCTAGGAACATAGTGGATACTAGGGATCAAGCCCTAACAAAACTAACTCGATTACATGATGAATCTCATCCAACTCCTCACCGACCAGCGAGCCTACGAAGGAATTACTCACTCCCAGTGGGGAGCATCATGGAATTGGCGATGGAGAAGGGTTGGTGATGACGAAGAACGAAGATCCCCCTCTCCGGAGCCCCGAACGGACTCCAGGTCTGCCCTCCCGAGGAAAAACAGGGCTTGGCGGCGGCTCCGTCTCTTGGATCGCGATAATTCTTTCTCCCTGATTTTTTCTGGAAATATGTGATTTTATAGTATCAGGGGGGTCATCAGCAGGGCCACTAGGTGGGTTCAACCCACCCTGGTGTGCCAGGAGAGGGGGGCGTGCCCTGGTGGGTTGTGCCCAACCAGGGGCCCCTCTCTGGTGGGTCTTGGATCTAGAAATTCTTATTGTTGATATAAAAAATCCTCGCAAAGTTTCTTTCCATTCAGAGAACTTTTATTTCCGCACAAAAACAACACCATGGTAGTTCTGCTGAAAACATCATCAATCCGGGGTTAGTTTCATTCAAAACATGCAAATTAGAGTCCAAAACAAGAGGAAAAGCGTGAGAAAAAAGTAGATACGTTGGAGACGTATCAACTCCCCCAAGCTAAAACCTTTGCTTGTCCTCAAGCAATTCAGTTGATAAACTGAAAGTGAGAAAGAAAAACTTTTACAAACTCTTTTGCTCTTGTTTGCATAAATAAGCTTAAACAGCACCCAGGTTTTCAGCCAGCATTATAACTAACCATGTCGACAATAACTCTTAAATATTATAATGACTCAAATCAATGACATAATCAGCCAGTGAGCAATAATAAAATATCTCAAACAGCAACATGTTGTCAAAACAAGCATGATATAGTATGACAATAGTGGTATCTCGCTAGCCCTTTTCCGAGACCGCAAAACATAAATGCAGAGCACCTCCAAAGTTCAAGCAGCGACTAAACATTGTAATTCATGGTAGAAAAGATCCAGTCATGATGCACCCAACATTAGCTACACACAATGCATAAATCATGACAGCTGTGCTCTACTCAGTTTCTGGCGCTTGTTTTTAGAAGGTGGTGACACAACATAAAAGTAAATGGACAGTCCCTTCACAGAGGGAAGCAGTGATTTGCAGAGGTGCCAAAGCTCAATTTTTAAAACAGAGATAAATGACATTTTGAGACATGCACCCTTCTTATTCACTTCACGACCATCAGTTATCAACATCTTCCATGCTAAGCACGTTAGTGGCAGTTCCCAGGCGATAAAAGTAAAGGTTTTGAGTCCGTTGGGAGTTTTTGTCTGATTATTTAAGAGATGAACTCTTTTTCATGTTTGAAGTTTGGGACTGGGCATCCCTATTACCACCCTTTTCTCATGCGATGGCGAGAGAATAAACACTTAACCTGAGAATAACCCGCTTAGGAGAGAAGATATCGACCACCTCCTTTCGTTCCATGGATGACCCAAGCACACAAAACGGATAATTTTTTTAGAAGTTTTTTAGAGGTGGCACATGCAAATTTACTTAGGATGGCAGGGTAATACCGTATATAGGTGGTATGGTGGACTCATCTGGAATAACTTTGGGTTCAAGGTTTTTGATGTACAAGCAAAATTCCCACTTAGTACAGGCGAAGGCTAGCAATTAAGATTGAGAAGCGGCCAGACAGAGAGAAACAATGATCATAACAATGCATTATGCGTAAGTAACATTGGACACTAGCATGAGTAGGATATAAACACCATGAACATAAATATTATAGAGGCTATGTTGGTTTTGATTCAACTACATGTTGTTGACAGCAGATTTTGGCACGGTCAAGAACTTAATTAATTTGGTATCAAATGGAGAAGTGATCTACATAAAAAAGTTTTGTATTGTCGATATGAACATCTTTTAAGTTTGGGCCATCGCCATCCGATCTCATCTCGAAGGCCAAAGTTGTGTTCGAAATACTGAGATTTTGTATTCAGAACACTATTCGGCTCATTACGCCCCCAAGACTGCCCCGTATGGAAAAAAATAATCTACACGGATTGTCTTCGTCTCATCGAGCGATCAATTTTGATGTAAAAATTGTTCCAATCCGAGTTCATATGCAAAAGTTGGAGTTGTTGGAATGCAGCTCAGTCAGGAGGCAGAAAGTGGCGCGCCCCACCAGACACCGTGTCTGATGGGTAGCGCGAATAATAGCCTGTTTTGCACGAGCGACATGACCCTCAACATGACCTCTGATCAAAAAACGTTCAACATGAAAGTTGTTCGCCTCGTCAAAAAGGTCAAGATTACTTTTGGACTTGTTTTCATCCGAGATCATTTACCAACACAAAAAAGACCCGCAAGGTGCAGCCAGTTTAAACCGAACAGTTTTGGAAAGTTTGGACAAAACCAATCCGAATTTGACTAGGGTTTTGGACGTGAATCCAAGCCTTTTCCTTGCACGGGAAGTCCAGCCACCTCTTATGTACCTTAGGGGGGACGGCCGATTGAACCACAACACACAATCGCAGAAACCCATCTACTTACTTTCATCTCCTATCCTAGTTTTCTGCTTCTCGTTCATCGGTGTTCTTCGCTTCGAGAGCTTTGATCTATGAAGCCCTAGGGGCGGGCGAACCGACCTAGGGCATCCCATTACCTCCATGCGTCCAGACGGGGTCTCTCCCGGCCGTGTGGGGTTTCGGGTCTTCAAAAGAGCTCGCCGAATTGTCTTGCGTATCACGCTTCCGGTGAGCCTCCTTCGGCAATGTGTCCTGCGTATCGCGCTCGATGTCGAGGGTACACGGTGATGTGTTCGTGTGCGAGCACACTTTTTGGCGACCCCGCTGGGGATCAAAGATCAATCATAATCATCCATCATGGTCGATCTTAACAAGCCATCTGAAGTGGATGCCGATAACATCATCAAGCCCAATTTTGAGGAATTATCGGTAGAGCATCGCCAAGCTTTTGAGGAGTACAAGAAGCCGCGTGAAGAGAAGGAGATGTAGGAGTTCCTTGCTAAGTTCAAAAAGGATCGTCAAGGCAACATCACTTCAATTTAAGAAATCAAGTTTCCTCCTCTTCACAATGAGCAGGTAGAACCGGCTGTAAGCAAAATCTTCTCTCCTGAACAGTCACCTGAAATTACTACTCTTATTGCTCAGAATAATGATCTTATTTACCAAGCTATCATAGACAATAATACTTCTCAAGATAATACTCCTCAATCATATAATGGTAGGGGTAGTATGTCTGCTGGTGTGGAAAACTTTAGTCCAACTTTACCTATTTCATCGGCGCCGCCCGTGTCGTTGAATTCTTATCCCAGTCAGACAAACCAACTTGTTGCTACACCCTTTAATGCTACCATGAACGTACCAAATTCAGTGAATCCAACTGCATTGCTAGGTTATGGTTCGGCAAGTCCAAGTGGATTGTTGCCGAACTATGGTACAACATACACACCACCCTCTCTTTCGACTAGCACTGTACCAACTATTAGAAATCATATTCACCATGCGCCACAACCACACGCAACGTCACTCAATACGAGTGATATTTTGGCTAATGTCAGAGAGGAAATGTCTAGGGTGTTCCGAGAGCATTGTGGGATGGAACTACCTAAACCACGAATTTCCAGGAAACCATATCTAGAAAAAATTTATGCCGTGCCATGTCCTCCCGGATATAAAGTTCCAGATTTTGTTAAATTTAGTAGAGAGGGAACAATGACTACATGGGAGCATATTAGTCAATACATGGAACAATTAGGTGAGGCAAGTTCGCGAGAAGAGTGGAAAGTACGTTATTTTCCTTTATGTTTAACTGGTACTGCTTTCTCGTGGTTTTCTGCATTACCACCCGATTCTATTACTACATTGTTTCAATTGGAGCAAAAGTTTCATGATCACTTCTACAACGGTGACAATGAGCTTAAACTATCCCATCTTACATCGGTTAAGCAAAAGCATGATGAATCGGTATCCGATTATGTCAAAAGATTTAGGGACACAAAAAACGATGCTATAGTTTGGTGATAACCGAGAGAGATTTGGCTGATCTTGTGCTGAGTGGACTGAGAACTCACATTAGAGAAAGGCTAGAAGGATACGAGTTTTTAAATATCAACCAAGTCTTGCAAAGGGCTTTGGCTCAAGAAAGCCGAAGCAAAGATCTTAAAGAGGTGCATAGATATAAAACTGATCGTCCCAAGGTGAATATGGTTGAGTATGATAGTGACCACTCGGACGATGAGGGTGATATTTATGTTGTTGAATTTGTTTGGCCATCTAAGGCCAAACCGTTTACTTGCAATGATTTAAATCCAATTCATAAGAATCGTGATGAAGAGATGAAATTTACTTTCAACATTGCTAAGTGTGATAAAATATTTGATGCTTTGTTGCAAGCCAAGATTATTAGAATATCTCATACTTTACCGCCGTTCGAAGAGCTGAAACGGCGTGCTTATTGCAAGTATCATAATTCTTTTTCTCATGCTACTAATGATTGTAATGTTTTTCAACAACAGATATAATCGGCCATTAATGATGGACGATTGAATTTTTCTGAGATGCAAGTTGATAAGCAGCCTTTCCCAATGAACACCATGGATTTGGAGGGGAAGAAGATGTTAATTCAGCCCAACATAGCCGAATCATCTAATAAAAATAATATTTTCATTGGTGAGCCCAGGAAAAATAAGGAGATTGACAAGGTCTTGGGGAGACAAGTTGTGCTTGACAAGCAACCCAGTGGCAAGGAGGTAATCAAGATCACCATCAAGAATCCTACACTCGCGGGGCAACCACAAGTGCAAGAGAACACTCATGTCAAATTTGTTAAGCCCAAGAGTCTAGAGGTTGACAAGGTCTTGGGGAGACAACTTTTGATATGCTGTTATCCAAGTATGCCAATCAAACGGCCGGTTCTATCTCTAACCGGTCATCAAATTTGAAGCGCTCAAGATCACCTCCGAGGGAAGAATTTCAGCATCACGCGAGGCCATATGGGTCATGGGCACCGGGACCATGGATGGCGCCGCCCCCTATGTGCCATACTACATGGGAGGCTTCAATAGAGGATGGGGGCAGCCCCCAATGGCCCCTTATGCTTTTCTTCCGGGTTAGGCAGAACCAAGGAGGCCCATTCATGAGAGGCTTTCTTATCCCACATGAGGCCGTTTGAACAATGGTGTCAATCGGCCAATGCAAGATAATCAAAAAAGGTTCAGTAGGCAGGTGTGGCGTGCCAAATTAACAAGTGCTGAAATTTCATAGCCTAGCAAGCAAAAGGAGAAGAATGCTAGTGGTGAAACTATTATGATAGGCACTAAAGAACTAATAATCAAAGAGCCGATTATTGTTGATAATCCGTCTGATTCTAATGAAGATGTGGTTGCGGTCCAGGAAGGCCCCATTGCTAATGATTATGAAGCTAGCACAAGGAGGGCCAAGTCGAGGGATCCAAAATATACTCAGCCTAAGTGTTGTCCTTCCGGTCTGACCAAGGCACAAAAAAGGAGATTGCAGCGCATAAGGAGTCATGAGAAGGAGGAACAAGAAGTAGAAAAGCTAAGGATAAATTATTCAATGAAAGCCGTCCCATGGTACCCCCAAAACAAGTGTGGAGGCCAAAGCAAAAGGAAAACATAGCAGCTTCTGCATTGATCATAGCAACACCTACACCACCAACGGAGGACGATGCTGCTACTATTACATCGTCCACTTTGCCTACTACTTCATCTTCCCTTGAAGATATTTCGGAGTCAGTGGACATGCTTCCGGAAGGAGATGAAATGCTTGATTATGAGTCTACACCAGTTCATGAAGGTATGGATATTAATATGGTGTATTACTTACCCACTGAATTTCGTGCTATAGATGAAGAAGGGGAAGTAGCTCAACTATATTTTGGTCCTAAAAATGCTATATTCGAGAAGCCAAAAGAACCGGTTGCTAGAATGCTTGTCGATGGTGGTGCTGTGGTGAATCTTATGCCATACTAGATCGTTGATGGCGCCCGTTGTTGTGCCCGTCTATTTTGGCTCTTAGTTGTTAGGAATATAAGAAACTTACATACATTTGTTTAAAGTATTGTGCATTCTTGTAGCTCATGGTTCTCTCTTATTTCTCAAATAACCATGACCATGATGGCATACGTTGCTGCACCAATCATTTGTCCAACAAAATTATAGTGATGACCATGCATCGAAGTTAATTTTCGATGAAGTAATATATGGTCATGATTGCATATTATTATTAATCAATTTGCATAGGCGTAATGTGATTTTAGAAAAGAACTGGGTTAGTTCTTGGATCTTATATTCGTTTAAAGTTGCTTTGAACTTGGTCCTCCAGTGTATATGTTTTATTATTATTAGGACAATTCATGGTACATACATGATTTGCGGTATCCATCCATTTTTTTACACAAAATATAAAATCTTGAAGAATTTAAATACCAATTCAACTAAAAGTGGAAAGTGTAAACTCACGTGCCCAATCATGATTATTCAGCAACTCTACTCCTACTCCTAGATACAAACTATCCACAACGACTTTTGTGCTTCTTATTTTGATCTTGCATTCTATAAAATTATGGTATACTTTGGCGCTTCTAAAAAAATATAGCCTTCCTAAACTGCCATCGACGCATACAAAGCATAATGTCTAGCTGATAGCAGGTAACAGATCTTGATTATTTTTAATATTTTATTAAATCTGTCTTCCAATGTTTCAAATCGTCCCGTCAGCAGGTTTATATATGTATGGTAGTGATCATCTAACTCACTCGAAATTAGAAAAGGTTAAAAAATCATGCTAGCTATGGGCTCACCATTTATCACTGACTTTTTTGTGGCCTTATGCTCCATCTTGCCTTAGGAATACTACAAGGATACATATGGTGCCCTACGACATCCAAAAGATATTAACTAAATGCAACGAAATTTCAATGCTGAAGAAATCGAAGAGTCTCAGAATTTACCATGGGCAATGGAAAAAGATGAGAAAGTTGTACATGAGTAGGCATCTTACCTGATTAACCACTCGATGCAACAAGAGGCTTAGGAAGATCAGTTGGCTGGATCGAGCAACCCCAACATCACCTGCATCACGCGCGTCGGCTGGACCGATCGCCCCCTGCTTCCCTCGCATATGGGGCCTCCCACTGGATGCCCTCGTGTGCTTCGCCTCGGCTTGATCCACACAGACCGCCTGCATCCTCTGCATCCTATGTCACCAGCATCCTCAGAGCGTCTCACATGGATCCCTAGATCTAACGCCCCAAAACGCCCAAATCAGCAAAATTGACGGCAAAAAATGAGAGGGCGTGAGAAGGCATGGAATACGTGCAGTTTTACTGACATAATAAATAAATATGGGTCATCGGCCATACCTGCGCATTTGTTTTCTCCACGAATATCCCCTTTGCCTTATCATTTTTAACTGGCATCTGGATCACTCAAAGTAACGAATTCCATGAACTATGAGTCTGGTTTTTACTATTATAGGAGGTGAGTTACAGATGGGAAGAAACAAAGTTTTATGAAGGTGAAACCTGGTGGTCTGATTAGTACATCATTTGCAGAGGAGTGGACAACACCAGCGGCCATGGCTTGCAGATGAGCGCCCAAACCAATTCCGATGCTTCCGGTGATGGCACCTTCCTGCCGGTTGTGCAGGTATGTGACAGTGATGTATGGTCTTCCCGGTGGGCGGGATGGCAGCAGCGGCCGCATCGCTCCACCTTGAAGGACTGGCTCCGAGCACTCCAGGAAGATAAGAAAAGGAGGTCGGGGGAGATGGGAGGGGCATCGCCGCGCGAACTAAATAAAGGAGAAGACAAGTAGGCCGGTGATTGGCAAGGGTGGCATTAACAGATTTTAGCAACGGCAGCATTACTCCTTGCTCTAACGCCAGCGGGTCTGCTCCAGTCGCCCATGATTCTGCAACCCTGCCCCTTTGATGTCGCTATCGCTTCGCAATGCGATGCAGAAGGCTAGCGCGATGTGGGCAGACGCCGCTGGGAAAAGCTGGAGCAATGCGGCTAAATGGGCTTCTTCCATGAGAAAAGGCTCAATTAACCAGAAAAGGGCGATTTTGTCACGGGAGTAGTAGCCCATAAAACGTTTGGTCCAGTTTAGCGCAAGTTAACTTCATCTTACGGCCAAAAACATTCTTAGGACGCGATCTGACGGTCAAAAATGCTGATGGCCTGAGAGCGCTCCTAGAGTGCTTAGTTGTAATGTATCTAAATTCGGTCTTCAAAAAATTGGGGCTGCGTGATGAAGAGTTAATAAAGACCAACATGGTGCTTAATGGATTTGAAGGCAAAGAGAAAACTGAAGCCAAAGGTGTAATGTATGTGGAGCTTACGGTGGGAAGCAAAACTTTGGCTATCGCATTCTTTGTCGCCGAGGTGCAAGGTAACTACAATGTGATATTAGGCCGTGATTGGGTTCATGCAAACCAATGCGTGCCATCTACTATGCACCAGTTTTTAATTCAATGGGTTGATGATGAAGTAGAAGTCATTCATGCGGATAATTCGGCTTGTGTTGCTTTTGGCCGATGCATCCATGGATTGGCAACATCCCAATGCTACTTGTTTGACAGGGCGCGACTTATCAGAATATGATTTTCTTAGCACGACAAAAAGTGGTTTCGTGCCCGTTTCTTTAAAGCCGGTTGGTGATAATCGGCTCCAAGGTATGATGTATTTAAATGGATCCTAACTCAGAGTGGTTACAAAAGCGTCTTGTAGCATATCGGTCCAATGAGAACGATATGTATGAGTCCATAGAAGAGCTAGATGATATGGATAAATTAGGACAAGGTTTTACATCGGAAGATCCATTAGAAGAGATAGATATAGGAGATGGTTCAATTCCTAAGCCGATATTTGTAAACAAAAATTTAAGTGCCGATCATAAGGCTAAGTTGATCGAGCTATTGAAAGAATATGTTTGTTGCTTTGCATGGGGAAATCATGAGATGCCAGGTTTAAGCCGAGAGCTAGTGGAGCATCGGTTACCTATAAAGGTTGGTTTTAGTGTTGGGGAACGTAGTAATTTCAAAAAATTCCTACGCACTGTCGGTGTACTAAAGTAGGGGTACCTTAGTACCCCGAACTTGTGGACGGGCAGTTGTAGCACCCTGCGGCAAGGCTTGCCAGGGGAGCGCCAAGAGTCTCCACGGCCCCTTTAGGGCCGAGCAAAGACCAAGCATTCAAGCCAAGAAGACAAGGCCCCGGCAAGAGGAGCTTGCCGGGCCAGGAAGACGAGGCCCCGACAAGAGGAGCTTGCCGGGCCAAGGAGGCAAGGCCCCGGCAAGAGGAGCTTGCCAGGACGTCTGAGCCGAAGCACCAAGGCCCCGGCGGGAGGAGCCCGCCGGAAAGGCCGAACCAAGGCACCCCAAGAGAAGCTCACCGCGGCGCACCACGCGCTCCGGCGAGGCCTGATGAGCGGCGAGCTCTCAGGCGCGGCAAGACAACCGCCATGGCAAGCCACTTGCCGCGGCAAGTCACCACCTCAGGCCCGCGCGCCAGCTCACCCGCCCACGCGTCGCTCTGGGGCTCCCCCAAAGGCACGTGGCGGGGCACCGCGCGGCCTGAGGTGCGCGGTGGCATGCAACGCCCATCGTGGCAAACGGTGGCGCACCTAACGGTCCGCCTCGGTGCTGTCCGAGCGACCGTGACGGGCATTTAATGCCCTTGTCCCCTGCCGTCAGAAGTAGGTATGATAGCACTATGCAGCACTGTACGCACAGTCCGTTGCCATTTTTACCCTCGCCTGCGTCGCTACCTGTGGGTAACCCCTTGAGCATATAAAAGGAGGCCCATGCGACGTAGAGGGGGGGGGAGGACACCCAGTAGACATCCATCCACGTCCAGGTCCAAGCTTACTGTAGCTTCTTGCGCTCCAGAGCAAGAACTCGAATCAATCCAGACAAGCAGCAGTAGGGTTTTACGCATCCGTGCGGCCCGAAGCTGGGTAAAATCTTTGTGTGTGTGTGTCGCTCGATCTGCTCTTTGTGCAGCCTCCGCTCCCCGCCGAACCGAAAAGGGGCTCCGGCCCCATAGGTGTTCGAGGAGGCCGATTTCCCCCGACATCTTTGGCGCGCCAGGTAGGGGAACGTCGAGGTTGTGCGAACCTGATGTGGCGACCACATGTAAGCTCAGGTATGGCCAGGTACCTTTCCGCCCCAATCCAGGGAGCGGAGGCATTCCTCCTCACGGACTCGTGTGCGGCCCTCCTCGAGTGCTCGCTCGCACAGAGCTCGAGCGAGAGCGGCTGCTCCTTGAGGAGGACCGCCTTCCGGCCGCTGAGCGAGTATTTTGCTTCCAGCGAACTCTGCGCCGCTCCCGTAGCCACAGAAGTTAGCACCGGAGGATGCGAGAAAGGCGACCTCGTTCTTCGGCGCGCCCCGCCCGCCAAGATTCAAACGAGTCGACGCCGACCGTGGGAGGAATCTTGCCAGCGCGGTTGTCGGAACCCGTTCCGTCGACCATCCTCTCTGCCCAAGTCTTGCCGCAGTTGCATGTAATCCTTGGTGCAGAGACGAGCGCAGATCCCAAGCATAGTTTGTGTGCCTCACACATCTTGTCGATTTCGCGCCATTTTGCTTTGCGCATGTATCATTTGACACGTTGTGCAGCACCTTACTCCGGCGACAAACGGCGAGCCGCGAGGCCCTACGCCCTCGTCCTTTCCCTTACCCCTCTTTTCCCTCAAGGAGTAAAGAGTGATAAGGAGGGGGGAATAACAGGATGGGCTGGGCATCGCCCAAGGAGGCTTCGCCTTGCCGGGCGGCAAGCGACGGAAAAGATAAGTTGCCGGCGCTCGAGCAATTGAGTCTTTAAATTTTAAAGTTATTTTCCTCGAACGACCGAGTTTTGTATGGGAAACCTGTGCGCGGAGGGACTGGCTCGTGGCTGGTTGCGCCCTTATTTCGTTTCGAGTCCGCTCAACGACTTAAGTGTGCTACACCCTGAGTAGCGTCCTTACTTTGTTTCGAGCTCGCTCGGCAGCTTAAGTGTGCTGCGACTGCAGTCGCAACACTTACCTTGCCCTGAGCCTGCTCAACAATCTAAGTGAGTGGCAACCAGCCGCGGCAAGGTTTCTTGCCGGTGGTAGCACCGCCAGCGGGTCGCTGACGTCCCGCACTCGGCACCCGTGGCAAGACGGAGGCCTACGCCGGCAAGTCCCTGAAAGCGTAGGGCGAAAACAAACAAGACGCAAGTCAAGTAGAGGAAATAACAGTGCGATGCATTACCTAAGATAAAATTTATATTACAAAATGACTTGCCGCCGCTCTAATCAACTGCTTCTATGGCATGCTTAGCAGCGACAAGGAAAGAAAAGAAAAAGGCGGGCGGCCTAGTCCACGCGGTCGCCCTCGATCCTCTTGACCCCGGCCGCTTTCTTCACGATAGGGGCGACGAGGGCCTGGATCCCCGCCAGATCAGCGTTCTCCGGCAAAGGCCTGAGTACGTTGGTGAGCCTGATATCGGGGTTGCGGAAGACGATCTTCACCAGCACCTTCTCGAGGGCCCCGGAGATGGCTTCCCGCGTTTCGTCGGCCAGCTCCTTCGGAAGCGACGTCCGGAGGTGCTGAAGCGCCTCCACCATGCCCTTGAAGAAGGAAGTGAGCTTGGCGCTGGGCACGACGTTCTCGTCGGAAAGGGACTCGTGGTCCTCGATCCCCAGCAGCGTCAGCTCCTTGTCGATGGTGGCGGCGATGTCAACGAGGCCCTAGGTCCATCGCTCCACCGTCTCCCTGAAAGTATTCTGGGTGACGGCGGCGCTCCTCAACAGCTCCTCATTATCGGCGACCTCTTTGCGCAAGGCCGCCTCCCGCTCCTTGGCGCTGTCCAACGCTTTGCCCAGGGTCTCCAACTTCAGCTCGAGGTCGGCGTTGGAGTTCTTGGCGGCGTCAAGCTCCTGGATCTTCTCGGCGAAGCGGCCCTGTAGCTCGCCAAGGGTGAGCGCACCTTTCTCGCGCTCCTCGCCTTTCGCCTTGAGGTCGGTGTCGAGCTGCGCCACCCTCGCCTCTAGCTCCTTCTTGGCGGTCTCGGTGGCCGCGGCAGCATCCTGCGCCTTCTTCAGGTCCCCGCCGAGAGCCTGCTCACGCGCGGCAACCTCCTCCTCGTGACTGGCGAGGCTGGCCGTCTGCTGCACCAGTTTGCTTTCTAGCACGGATAACTCCGCGGCGGCAAGCCTCTGCTGCTCTTCGGCCTCCGCCTTCTCGAGGACGAAGGCCGTCCGCGCCTCGCCGAGCAGCCTCCGCTCCTCCGCCAGGGACTGGAGAGCCTCCTGGTTAAGCTTCTGGAGCTCCCCGGCACGCTTCTCCATATCCGCGCCGGCCTTCGCGACGAGAGCCTCTTGCCACTCTAGCCTGTCGGGCGCGGTAGAGCGACATGAGCTTTCGGAGCAGCCGCTCCTCCTCAGGCTCGCCGCTGCTGGAGCTTGGTGCATCAACCACCGTCAGCCCGACGGAGGCGAGCACCTCTCCGTCCAGGGCCTCCCCCTCGACCGGCGCCCTGGAGCTCGACTCCCAGGGAAGCCTGATGAAGATGCCGTCGCCGGCCTTCAGGTAGGCGCCCGCCGGGGGCTCCTTGGGGCCCGACGTGGCGGCAGCGGCGGGATCACCGGATGGCGACGTGCTCGACGCCCCCGCTGCCCCGGGGCCGTCGGCACGGTTGCCGGTCCCCTCCCCATCTGCAGCCGCGCCGGCCTCGGCAGCCTCGGCCTCCCCGCCACCTGCGGGGATATCGGTGCCGTCCGCCTCCTCGGTGACGGCGACGTCGTCGGCATCGCCATGCGCGCCCTCTTCGACGACGACCTCGATCTCCATCGAGTCTGAGGCGGGCGGGTCTGATGGCCGGAGGAAAGAAGAAAGATCAACCGAACGTCCGACAAAGAGGATCGTAAGAGAAAAGGACTAAGGGAAGTTTTCTGCACGGGAAAGGATTACCGGTGGCAGGGTCCGTAGCCGCGTCCTCCGCTGCCGGAGGGTCGCTGGCCGCGTCCCTCACCGGGGAACCCCTCCTTGCCGGAGAAATCTCCCCGGCCGGGGGCTCCTCCCTTGCCGGAGACTTCTCCCTTGGCGGGGTAGTCGACGCGGACGGCGCCTCAGGAGCGCTCTCCAGGTGCGCCTGCTGGGGCTGCTCCGCTCCTACCCAAAAGCAACAACTATGCGTCAACAACGAGAAGAAGAAAAGCTCACACGCGCGCCAAACGGCAGGAGTAAGCCATATACTCACGCTAGAGGCTGCGCTGCGGGCTGCTCTAAGGATCCGCTGCCGGGTCCGGCAAGGTCGTCCCCGGCACGCCCCCGCTTGCCGGGGGAGATTCGTCCTCAAGGACGACCAGCGGGATCCTGGATCTCTTCACCCTTCTCTGGGCCAGAGTCCTGAAATGGAACGGATTCACAGGAGGGCGAACGAGCTGCAAAACAAGACGAAGCGACAAAAAATGCGAGCTCTGCAGGGAACTTACTCTTCCTCCTCCTCTTCGTCGTCAGAGCTAAGCGTGGAATAGTCAAAAACCGGCTTGATCCTGGTGCGAGGGGACAGGGGAGTGGGCTCCCGAGACCGCTTGGCGGGGGAGGTGGACGACCCCGCCCCCGTTGCCGCCACGGCGCGAGGCGCGGCGGGAGCAGAAGCCCCAGCCCGCGAGGACCCCGCTCCCGCTGCCTCGGATGAGCGCGTCACGCGGAGCCGCAATTGCTGGCCCGCCTGCCGCGCCACCTCTCCGGCCTTGCGGAGGCGCCTTCTCGGCTGGGCGGGGGGCTCCGGCTGCGAAGAGCCGCCTGGAAGCTGCGAGGAGGCGACGTCGACCCCCGGCAAGCCGCTCGCGTCCTGGGCCGGCTCGTCCTCGTCGCCGTGCTCGGCTGGTTCCTCCTCGCCGATGAGCTCCATCGGGTCGGCAAGGCTCTCCGCCTCTGCCGCATCCGCCTCGGCCTCGGTGAACCCAGCTTCGCCCGCGGCCGCGGCGGCCGCCGCCTCCTCCATCCTGGAGGCGATGTACGCCAGCTCCTCGGGGGTGGTGGCTCGAGTGAGACCGTCCTTCTCGTTGGGGTCGACTGGCATCTCCACCAGGCCGTCGAAGAAGGCCCGTATGACTCCTTCCGGCGGCTCCTGCCAGGTCGCGTCGATCCCGTGCGAGTCGCACAGCGGCATCATCGCAAGGATGCGGCTGAGCGACGAATTGTTGCACAAGGGAACGACGCCCGGCGGCGGCCTGAACCACTCTGGGTGGTCGGGGTCGTGCTTGAACAACTCCTTCAGCATCGCGTCCAGCTCCAGAACGGTGAAATTATAGTTGAGGCCCCGACACAGCCTCATGATGTCCGCCGCATTCCGGAATTCCCAAGCCGGCTTCCCCCTCTCCTGTAGGGGGGCGATGCGACGGCGAAGGAAATCTGCGCCGACGCCGCCGACGGTGAGTCCGGCAAGCCTGAGGCGCAGGATTCGGGTGATGGCAATCTTCAATTTGGCATCGTCCGGGGATACTTCGCTCCAGTCGCCGCCGCGCACCACCGGAGTTCGGCGCACGGCGGTGAATGGCTGCGGATGGTCCTCGACGATCAGGCACCACTCCGCCCTCCACTCCTCCCACCTACCGCGGAGCTCCCCGTCCAAGTAGGCCTCCTTCTTGCCGGTCCGGGAGACCCAGGCGACCCCACCGGACAGCGGCTCTCCTTTCTCCACCCGAGGAGCAAAGAAGTGCCGGAAGAGGGCCACATTGGGGCGGACTCCGACGAAGTTCTCGCAGAGATGTGCGAAAACCGCCATCTTCAAAACGGCGTTGGGGGTGAAGTCGAGGAGATGGATGTTGTAGGTGTACATGATATCGCAGAAGAACTCTGAATAAGGCGGGCAGAGCCCGCAGTAAAATAACACAACAAAGAAGGGGTACCTGGTCGGGTACTGCTTCTGGGCGGCGGCGGGAAGAACTCGCGTGCGCGGGTGCGCTCGCGTCTTCGTTGACCAGAAGAGGCGAAATTTGTCCCTCAGCACCAGCGCATCTAGCTGAGGGGGGAACGTCGCCGTCTCCTTCCGAAGCGCTTCAAGCCGCAGCGCCTCGGCCGACTTCACGGCCTTCCCCTTCGCCTTGTCGCTCTTCGGGGCCATGGCGGAGGCGGGAGAGGGGTCGTCGGAGTTGGCGGCGCCGAGGGCTTCGAGAGCGGATCGCTGCTTTCTCTGGTAAGAAGGAGCTGGCGGAGATTTTTGAGGAGTAGCAACCGGTGGAATGGCAAGCTGCCCCTGTCTCCTCCGCTTATAAAGGGGGGAGCGGGCGCTTCGCCTCTCTGAATAAAGAAATCATGCGCGACGTGACGCATGCCTGCGGGATTCAGCCCCGCGCACGCCACCCACGTCACGCACACCTCGCACGCCTCGCCCCCACGACACCGTGATAAGCGCGCGCGCCACCTGGGGAAGGCGCGACGGGCACGGAGTTAAGGAGCAACGCGACCCAGGCCATGCGTGCCCGTGCACTATTAGGGCCTGGCCCAACAACGCTCGGCACCGTGTATGGCCCAGGCCCGGGGGCTCCTGTCGGTGTACTAAAGTAGGGGTACCTTAGTACCCCGAACTTGTGCACGGGCAGTTGTAGCACCCTGCGGCAAGGCTTGCCAGGGGAGCGCCAAGAGTCTCCACGGCCCCTTTAGGGCCGGGCGAAGACCAAGCATTCAAGCCAAGAAGACAAGGCCCCGGCAAGAGGAGCTTGCCGGGCCAGGAAGATGAGGCCCCGGCAAGAGGAGCTTGCCGGGACGTCCGAGCCGAAGCACCAAGGCCCCGGCGGGAGGAGCCCGCCGGGAAGGCCGAACCAAGGCACCCCATGAGAAGCTCACCGCGGCGCACCACGCGCTCCGGCGAGGCCTGATGAGCGGCGAGCTCTCAGGCGCGGCAAGACAACCGCCGCGGCAAGCCACTTGCCGCGGCAAGTCACCACCTCAGGCCCGCACGCCAGCTCACCCGCCCACGCGTCGCTCTGGGGCTCCCCCAAAGGCACGTAGCGGGGCACCGCGCGGCCTGAGGTGCGCGGTGGCATGCAACAGCCATCGTGGCAAACGGTGGCGCACCTAACGGTCCGCCTCGGTGCTGTCTGAGCGACCGTGACGGGCATTTAATGCCCTTGTCCCCTGCCGTCAGAAGTAGGTATGATAGCACTGTGCAGCACTATACGCACAGTCCGTTGCCATTTTTACCCTCGCCTGCGTCGCTACCTGTGGGTAACCCCTTGAGCATATAAAAGGAGGCCCATGCGACGTAGAGGGGGGAGGACACCCAGTAGATATCCATCCACGTCCAGCTCCAAGCTTACTGTAGCTTCTTGCGCTCCAGAGCAAGAACTCGAATCAATCCAGACAAGCAGCAGTAGGGTTTTACGCATCCGTGCGGCCCGAAGCTAGGTAAAATCTTTGTGTGTGTGTGTGTCGCCCGATCTGCTCTTTGTGCAGCCTCCGCTCCCCGCCGAACCGAAAAGGGGCTCCGGCCCCATAGGTGTTCGAGGAGGCCGATTTCCCCCGACACACACACGCAAGATCATGGTGATGCATAGCAACGAGAGGGGAGAGTGTTGTCTACGTACCCTCGTAGACCGAAGCGGAAGCGATGACACAACATAGAGGAAGTAGTCGTACGTCTTCCCGATCTGACCGATCCAAGTGCCGTTACTCCGGCACTTCCGAGTTCTTGACACACGTACAGCTCGGTGACGCTCCTCGGGCTCCGATCCAGCAAAGCTCCGGGGAGAGAGTTCCGTCAGCACGACGGCGTGGTGATGATCTTGATGTTCTACCGGCGCAGGGCTTCGCCTAAGCACTGCAACGATATGACCGAGGTGGAATATGGTGGAGGGGGGCACCGCACACGGCTAAGGAACGATCACGTTGATCAATTGTGTGTTCTTGGGTGCCCCCTGCCCCCGTATATAAAGGAGCCAAGGGGAAGGGGGCGGCCGGCCTAGAGGGGGCGCGTCAAGGGGAGTCCTACTCCTACCGGGAGTAGGACTCCCTTCTTTCCTATTCGGAGAAGGAGAAGGAGGGAAGGAGGAGGAAGAGGGGAAGGAAAGGGGGGGCGCCGCCCCCCTTCCCTTGTCCTATTCGGACTAGGAAGGGGAGGGGCGCGCGTCCACCTCCTACCTCCTTCTCTCTTCCACCTCAAGGCCCATGTAGGCCCATTAACTCCCCGGGGGGTCCCGGTAACCCCTCGGTACTCCGGTAAAATGCCGATTTCACCCGGAACAATTACGATGTCCAAATATAGGCTTCCAATATATCGATCTTTATGTCTCGACCATTTCGAGACTCCTCTTCATGTCCGTGATCACATCCGGGACTCCGAACAACCTTCGGTACATCAAAATACATAAACTCATAATATAACCGTCATCGAAACCTTAAGCGTGCGGACCCTACGGTTCGAGAATAATGTAGACATGACCGAGACACGTCTCCGGTCAATAACCAATAGCGGGACCTGGATGCCCATATTGGCTCCTACATATTCTACGAAGATCTTTATCGGTCAGACCGCATAACAACATACATCATTCCCTTTGTCATCGGTATGTTACTTACCCGAGATTCGATCGTCGGTATCCAATACCTAGTTCAATCTCGTTACCGGTAAGTCTCTTTAATCGTTCCGTAATACATCATCTCACAACGAACACATTAGTTGCAATGCTTGCAAGGCTTATGTGATGTGCATTACCGAGAGGGCCCAGAGATACCTCTCCGACAATCGGAGTGACAAATCCTAATCTCGAAATACGCCAACCCAACATGTACCTTTGGAGACACCTGTAGAGCTCCTTTATAATCACCCAGTTACGTTGTGACGTTTGGTAGAACACAAAGTGTTCCTCCGGTAAACGGGAGTTGCATAATCTCATAGTCAAAGGAACATGTATAAGTCATGAAGAAAGCAATAGCAACATACTAAACGATCGGGTGCTAAGCTAATAGAATGGGTCATGTCAATCAGATCATTCAACTAATGATGTGACCTCGTTAATCAAATAACAACTCTTTGTCTATGGTTAGGAAACATAACCATCTTTGATTAACGAGCTAGTCAAGTAGAGGCATACTAGTGACACTCTGTTTGTCTATGTATTCACACATGTATTATGTTTCCGGTTAATACAATTCTAGCATGAATAATAAACATTTATCATGAAACAAGGAAATAAATAATAACTTTATTATTGCCTCTAGGGCATATTTCCTTTCAGTCTCCCACTTGCACTAGAGTCAATTATCTAGATCACATCACCATGTGATTAACATCGATAGTTCACATCATCATGTGAATAATACCCATAGTTCACATCGCCATGTGACCAACACCCAAAGGGTTTACTAGATTCAGCAATCTAGTTCACATCGCTATGTGATTAACACCCAAAGAGTATTAAGGTGTGATCATGTTTTGCTTGTGAGAGAATCTTAGTCAACGGGTCTGCCACATTCAGATCCGCATGTATTTTGCAAATTTCTAAGTCAACAATGCTCTGCATGGAGCTACTCTAGCTAATTGCTCCCACTTTCAATATGTATCCAGATTGAGATTTAGAGTCATCTGGATTAGTGTCAAAAACTTGCATCGACGTAACCCTTTACGACGAACCTTTTTGTCACCTCCATAATCGAGAAACATATCCTTATTCCAGTAAGGTTAATTTTGACCGCTGTCCATTTATCTACTCCTAGATTACTATTGTACTCCCTTGCTTAACACAGTGTAGGGTATACAATAGATCTGGTACACAGCATGGCATACTTTATAGAACCTATGGCTGAGGCATAGGGAATGACTTTCATTCTCTTTCTATCTTCTGCCGTGGTCGGGTTTTGAGTTTTTACTCAACTTCACACCTTGTAACACAGGCAAGAACTCTTTATTTGACTGTTCTATTTTGAACTACTTCAAAATCTTGTCAAGGTATGTACTCATTGAAAAAACTTATCAAGCGTCTTGATCTATCTCTATAGATCTTGATGCTCAATATGTAAGCAGCTTCACCGAGGTTTTTCTTTGAAAAAACTCCTTTCAAACACTCCTTTATGCTTTGCAGAATAATTCTACATTATTTTCGATCAACAATATGTCATTCACATATACTTATCAGAAATGCTGTAGTGCTCCCACTCACTTTCTTGTAAATACAGGCTTCACCGCAAGTCTGTATAAAACTATATGCTTTGATCAACTTATCAAAGCGTATATTCCAACTCCGAGATGCTTGCACCAGTCCATAGATGGATCGCTGGAGCTTGCACATTTTGTTAACACTTTTAGGATCGACAAAACCTTCTGGTTGCATCATATACAACTCTTCTTAAATAAACCCATTAAGGAACGCAATTTTGTTTATCCATTTGCCAGATTTCATAAAATGCGGCAATTGCTAACATGATTCGGACAGACTTAAGCATAGATACGATTGAGAAACTCTCATCATAGTCAACACCTTGAACTTGTCGAAAACCTTTTGCGACAATTCTAGCTTTGTAGATAGTACTACTATCATCGTCTGTCTTCCTCTTGAAGATCCATTTATTTTCTATGGCTTGCCGATCATCGGGCAAATCCATCAAAGTCCATACTTTGTTCTTATACATGGATCATATCTCAGATTTCATGGCCTCAAACCATTTCGCGGAATCTGGGCTCATCATCGCTTCCTCATAGTTCGTAGGTTCGTCATGGTCAAGTAGCATGACCTCCAGAACAGGATTACCGTACCACTCTGGTGCAGATCTCATTCTGGTTTACCTACGAGATTCGGTAGTAACTTGATCTGAAGTTACATGATCATCATCATTAGCTTCCTTACTAATTGGTGTAGTAGTCACAGGAACAGATTTCTGTGATGAACTACTTTCCAATAAGGGAGAAGGTACAATTACCTTATCAAGTTCTACTTTCCTCCCACTCACTTCTTTCGAGAGAAACTCCTTCTCTGGAAAGGATCCATTCTCAGCAACGAATGTCTTGCCTTCGGATCTGTGATAGAAGGTGTACCCAACTGTCTCCTTTGGGTATCCTATGAAGACACATTTCTCCGATTTGGGTTTGAGCTTATCATGATGAAACTTTTTCTTATAAGCATCGCAACCCCAAACTTTAAGAAACGACAACTTTGGTTTCTTGCCAAACCACAGTTCAGATTGTGTCGTCTCAACGGACTTAGATGGTGCCCTTTTTAACGTGAATGCAGCTGTCTTTAATGCATAACCCCAAAACGATAGTGGTAGATCAGTAAGAGACATCATAGATTGCACTATATCCAATAAAGTACGGTTATGACGTTCGTACACACCATTACACTATGGTGTTTCCAGGTGGCATGAATTTGTCAAACTATTTCACATTGTTTTAATTGAAGACCAAACTCGTAACTCAAATATTCGTCTCTGCGATCAGATCGTAGAAACCTTATTTTCTTGTCACGATGATTTTCCACTTCACTCTGAAATTCTTTGAACTGTTCAAATGTTTCAGACTTATGTTTCATCAAGTAGATATACTCATATCTACTTAAATGATCTGTGAAGGTTAGAAAATAATGATACTTGTCGCAAGCTTTAATATTCATCGGACCACATACATCAGTATGTATGATTTCCAACAAATCTGTTGCTCGCTCCATTGTTCCGGAGAACAACGTTTTAGTCATCTTGCCCAAGAGGCATGGTTCGCAAGTATCAAGTGATTCATAATCAAGTGATTCCAAAATCCCATCAGCATGGAGTTTCTTCATGCGCTTTACACCAATATGACCTAAACTGCAGTGCCGCAAATAAGTTGCACTATCATTATTAACTTTGCATCTTTTGGTTTCAATATTATGAATATGTGTATCACTACGATCGAGATCCAACGAACCATTTTCATTGGGTGTGTAACCATATAAGGTTTTATTCATGTAAACAGAACAACAATTGTTCTCCAACTTAAATGAATATCCGTATTGCAATAAACATGATCAAATCATATTCATGCTCAAAGCAAACACCAAATAACACTTATTTAGTTTCATCACTAATCCCGAAAATATAGGGAGTGTGCGATGATGATCATATCAATCTTGGAACACACATCGTCACCTCACCCTTAACTAGTCTCTGTTCATTCTGCAACTCCCAATTCAAGTTACTAATCATAGCAACTGAACTAGTACCAAATACTAAGGGGTTGCTATAAACACTAGTAAAGTACACATCAATAACATGTATATCAAATATACTTTTTTTTACTTTGCCATCCTTTCTTATCCACCAAATACTTGGGGTAGTTCCGCTTCCAGTGACCTATCCCTTTGCAGTAGAAGCACTTAGTTTCAGGCTTAGGATCAGACTTGGGTTTCTTCACTTGAGCAGCAACTTGCTTGCCGTTCTTCTTGAAGTTCCCCATCTTCCTTTTGCCCTTTTCTTGAAACTAGTGGTCTTGTATACCATCAACACTTGATGTTTTTCTTGATTTCTACCTTCGTCGATTTTAGCATCACGAAGAGCTTGGGAATCGTTTCCGTTATCCCTTGCATATTATAGTTCATCACAAAGTTCTATTAACTTGGTGATGGTGACTAGAGAATTCTGTCAATCACTATCTTATCTGGAAGATTAACTCCCACTTGATTCAAGCGATTGTAGTACCCAGACAATCTGAGCACATGCTCACTAGTTGAGCGATTATCCTCCATCTTTTAGCTATAGAACTTGTTGGACATTTCATATCTCTCAACTCGGGTATTTGCTTGAAATATTAACTTCAACTCCTGGAACATCTCATATGGTCCATGACGTTTCAAAACGTCTTTGAATTCCCGATTCTAAGCCGTTAAGCATGGTGCACTAAACTATCAAGTAGTCATCATTTTGAGCTAGCCAAACGTTCATAACGTCTGCATCTGCTCCTGCAATAGGTTTGTCACCTAGCGGTGCATCAATGACATAATTCTTCTGTGCAGCAATGAGGATAAACCTCAGATCATGGATCCAATCCGCATCATTGCTACTAACATTTTTCAACACAATTTTCTCTAGGAACATATCAAAATAAACATATGAAAGCAACAACACGAGCTATTGATCTACAACATAATTTGCAAAATATTACCAGGACTAAGTTCATGATAAATTAAAGTTCAATTAATCATATTACTTAAGAACTCCCACTTAGATAGACATCCCTCTAATCCTCTAAGTGATCACGTGATCTATATCAACTAAACCATGTCCGATCATCACGTGAGATGGAGTAGTTTCAATGGTGAACATCACTATGTTGATCATATCTACTATATGATTCATGCTCGACCTTTCGGTCTCCGTGTTCCGAGGTCATATCTTATATGCATAGCTCATCAAGTATAACCTGAGTATTCCGCGTGTGCAACTGTTTTGCACCCGTTGTATTTGAACGTAGAGCCTATCACACCCGATCATCACGTGGTGTCTCAGCACGAAGAACTTTCGCAACGGTGCATACTCAGGGAGAACACTTCTTGATAATTAGTGAGAGATCATCTTAAAATGCTACCGTCAAACTAAGCAAAATAAGATGCATAAAAGATAAACATCACATGCAATCAAAATATGTGACATGATATGGCCATCATCATCTTGCACCTTTGATCTCCATCTCCAAAGTACTATCATGATCTCTATCGTCACCGGCATGACACCATGATCTCCATCATCTTGATCTATATCAGTGTGTCATCACATGGTCGTCTCGCCAACAATTGCTCTTGCAACTATTGCTATCGCATAGCGATAAAGTAAAGCAATTATTGGGCACTTGGATCTTATGCAATAGAGAGACAACCATAAGGATTTTTCCAGTTGTCGATAACTTCAACAAAACATGATCATCTTATACAACAACTTATATCTCATCACGTCTTGACCATATCACATCACAACATGCCCTGCAAAAACAAGTTAGACGTCCTCTACTTTATTGTTGCAAGTTTTACGTGGCTGCTACTGGGCTTAAGCAAGAACCAATATCACCTACGCATCAAACCACAACGATAGTTTGTCAAATAGACTCCGTTTTAACCTTCACAAGGACCGGGCGTAGCCATACTTGGTTCAACTAAAGTTGGAGAAACTGACACCCGCCAGCCACCTGTGTGCAAAGCACGTCGGTAGAACCAGTCTCGCGTAAGCGTACGCGTAATGTCGGTCCGGGCCGCTTCATCCAACAATACCGCCGAACCAAAGTATGACATGTTGGTAGGCAGTATGACTTGTATCGTCCACAACTCACTTGTGTTCTACTCGTGCATATAACATCAAACCGTAAAAACCTAGGCTCTGATGCCACTGTTGGGGAACGTAGTAATTTCCAAAAAATTCCTACGCACACGCAAGATCATGATGATGCATAGCAACAAGAGGGGAGAGTGTTGTCTACGTACCCTCGTAGACCGAAGCGGAAGCGATGACACAACGTAGAGGAAGTAGTCGTACGTCTTCCCGATCTGACCGATCCAAGTGCCGTTACTCCGGCACTTCCGAGTTCTTGACACACGTACAGCTCGGTGACGCTCCTCGGGCTCCGATCCAGCAAAGCTCCGGGGAGAGAGTTCCGTCAGCACGACGGCGTGGCGATGATCTTGATGTTCTACCGGCGCAGGGCTTCGCCTAAGCACTGCAACGATATGACCGAGGTGGAATATGGTGGAGGGGGGCACCGCACACGGCTAAGGAACGATCACGTTGATCAATTGTGTGTTCTTGGGTGCCCCCTGCCCCCGTAAATAAAGGAGCCAAGGGGAAGGGGGCGGCCGGCCTAGAGGGGGCGCGTCAAGGGGAGTCCTACTCCTACCGGGAGTAGGACTCCCTTCTTTCCTATTCGGAGAAGGAGAAGGAGGGAAGGAGGAGGAAGAGGGGAAGGAAAGGGGGGGCGCCGCCCCCCTTCCCTTGTCCTATTCGGACTAGGAAGGGGAGGGGCGCGCGGCCACCTCCTGCCTCCTTCTCTCTTCCACCTCAAGGCCCATGTAGGCCCATTAACTCCCCGGGGGGTTCCGGTAACCCCTTGGTACTCCGGTAAAATGCCGATTTCACTCAGAACAATTCCGATGTCCAAATATAGGCTTCCAATATATCGATCTTTATGTCTCGACCATTTCGAGACTCTTCGTCATGTCCGTGATCACATCCGGGACTCCGAACAACCTTCGGTACATCAAAATACATAAACTCATAATATAACCGTCATCGAAACCTTAAGCGTGCGGACCCTACGGTTCGAGAATAATGTAGACATGACCGAGACACGTCTCCGGTCAATAACCAATAGCGGGACCTGGATGCCCATATTGGCTCCTACATATTCTACGAAGATCTTTATCGGTCAGACCGCATAACAACATACGTCGTTCCCTTTGTCATCGGTATGTTACTTACCCAAGATTCGATCGTCGGTATCCAATACCTAGTTCAATCTCGTTACTGGCAAGTCTCTTTACTCGTTCCGTAATACATCATCTCACAACTAACACATTAGTTGCAATGCTTGCAAGGCTTATGTGATGTGCATTACCGAGAGGGCCCAGAGATACCTCTCCGACAATCGGAGTGACAAATCCTAATCTCGAAATACGCCAACCCAACATGTACCTTTGGAGACACCTGTAGAGCTCCTTTATAATCACCCAGTTACGTTGTGACGTTTGGTAGCACACAAAGTGTTCCTCCGGTAAACGGGAGTTGCATAATCTCATAGTCAAAGGAACATGTATAAGTCATGAAGAAAGCAATAGCAACATACTAAACGATCGGGTGCTAAGCTAATAGAATGGGTCATGTCAATCAGATCATTCAACTAATGATGTGACCTCGTTAATCAAATAACAACTCTTTGTCCATGGTCAGGAAACTTAACCATCTTTGATTAACGAGCTAGTCAAGTAGAGGCATACTAGTGACACTCTGTTAGTCTATGTATTCACACATGTATTATGTTTCCGGTTAATACAATTCTAGCATGAATAATAAACATTTATCATGAAATGAGGAAATAAATAATAACTTTATTATTGCCTCTAGGGCATATTTCCTTCAGGTATCTCAATACCTAGTTCAATATCATTACCGGCAAGTCTCTTTACTCGTTCCGTAATGCATCAACCCGCAACTAACTCATTAGTCACAATGCTTGCAAGGCTTATAGTGATGTGCATTACCGAGAGGGACCATGTAACACCCACGATGCGGCTATATCTCTCACGTGTCGAGGCACGACTTAGAGGCGTAACCGCATTGTAGGTTTTGTCGCAAGAAGGGTCATCTTCGCACAATCCCATGTAATGAACAAGAATGAGATAAAGAGAGTTGGCTTACAATCGCCACTTCACACAATACATTAATAAATTCATACATCATTCAAAATACACACATAGACTGACTACGGTCAAATCCAAATGAAAAGAAGATAACCCCAAATGCTAGATCCCCGATCGTCCCAACTGGGCACCACTACTGATCATCAAGAAACGAAACATAGTAACGCTTGACATCGGTTGCGTCACCTGCACTGGTATCAACGGCACCTGCAACTGTTTGGAAGTATCTGTGAGTCACGAGGACTCAGCAATCTCACACCCGCGAGATCAAGACTATTTAAGCTTATGGGTAGTGTTGGGGATATTACTACCGGGCGTAAACCGACCCACCTGGGCCGGGTTAGCTTCATCAGCAGTTCCAGGATGTTGAAGCCCAAGATGCTATGTAAAGGCCCAAGGCCGTTATCGGTTTAGTACCTGTAACCGTAAACCGAATTGTATGTAAACTTGTACTGTAAGTCAGGAATAAGGAGAGACCAACCCGGTATGAATATGAACCGGAGATTGGGACTCTGGGGACCGACGGGCGTCACCCGTGTATATAAGGGGACGACCCGATAGCGGTTCAGAGAGAGACAACGACAACTCGAGGCCTAGGTGAAGCGATTTGCTCCCTAGTCATCGAGACTTTATTAATCCCATCACAAACTAGGCGTAGGCTTTTACCTTCATCGAAGGGGCCGAACTAGTATAAACTCCCTGTGTCCTTTGTGTTCGCTTTAACCCCTTCGAGTTAACCCGTTGCGATGGCTCCACGACTAAGTCCTTTTGCTAGGACATCTGCCGTGACAAACCCACGACAGTTGGCGCCCACCGTGGGGCTATCGCATGATGGTTTTGAGTTCTCGGAGGGCTGCTTCGAAGGGCTCAAGGGATACGCCGTGGGCCGGATGACCAAGAGTCGTCGCGGCAAGATCTACATCGACGACGCAGGCTGGGGCCCCGAGGCCGGCTCAATTGAGTACGGGTACCGGGTCCCCTTTGGTGGTATACACGTTTTCATCGGCAAGATTGGTGAACCAGGCCCTGAGCTGGACACCTGCACCGACCTCATCGAGACAGCTCGGCGTGTGCGACCTGCCCCGGTTAAGCCAACAATGAAGCGTGCCTTTGTAGGTGTCATCCATGGAGGAAGCTATGAGGACAGGTCGGCTTACGATGACGAAACCGTTGTTTATTCCGGCGATGAGTCGTCAACCGGGGAAACTAAGTCTCTTTACCAAGTGCAAGAGGGTCGGATTGGGGGCTGTTCCGATGGCGACAGTATTCCGGACCCTTCTGATCTGCCAAGCCGGGTCGGTATATTCATGGCCGGTACCCAGGCAGCGCCTCACTCATCAACGACCGCAGCGATGGTCTCCGGTTCAGCGGCTGCCGGAGCAGGAGGCTCTGTGCGCCCGCCGGCTCAAGTATTATCCGATCTGTTCGATGCATTGGCTGCGCTCATGGCAGAGGCTAACCCGACGGATCAGGATGCTCATAGTGCAGAGATTGCAAAGGTGAGGGAACAGATTCACCAGGCTAAAGTGGATTTGGCAGCTGAAGAGGTCAGGATGGCCACCGAGCGGGCCGCTTTGGACGCGCAAGCTTATAAGCTCATGCTGGATCAGAACGCTTCACAGGAAGTCATGAGGAGAAAATACCGATCTCGCCTGCCGTCGGTCTTTGAAGGAAGGGATCTTTTTAATACTCCTGGAGCGGGGACCAGTAACCAACCAGTGGAAAACCGAGCAGTGGTACCCGGGACAGGCGCACCGGTTCAACCCCGCGTGATAGATCTGCCCCGTCATAACCCGGAGCCGCGGATTGCGGCCACACCTCCGGATCATTACTCCAACCCGCTGGATAATCTTGTGGCTGCGGCAGTACGTCTGGAAGCTATTCCAATCGAGGGGGATTCGTTACAGGCAATAGAGACGCGCCGGGTCAAGGAGCTCCTCAGAACGGCGCTAGTCCAACAGGAGGCATATTCGTACAGCCGTGAGCGGATTCATTCTACTCCACGTCCGACACGGAGCTATAGCAGGCACCTGGAAGAGCAGGCTGAATCCAGCAATACACGGCGTGGTGTACCCCGTGGTAACAATCCGGCCCCGGATGCCCAGGAATTGGTGGACTGGGCCCGTGCACGCAGAGAAGCCGAGTTAGCAGCGCAACATCAGACCCGCCCGCTTACGCCGGTTCGTCCTACCACCTCGGTTGAACCGGGACTTACTTCCAACGCTTTGGGGGTGCCTTGCCTTGTCCCTGCTTTGCGCAATGTGTGCCTCCCTAAAGACTTCAAAGGGCCACGCAAGGTACCGAACTATACAGCGGATCAACCCCCGGAGGCGTGTGTGGAGAGCTATGAGATGGCTATGGAGATGCTTGACGTAGATGAAGCTGCGTGTGCAAAGTATTTCACTATGATGCTTGAGGGAACGGCCCGCACTTGGTTGAAGAGTCTGCCGCCCAATACCATCGGTTCATGGGCCCAATTGCGAGCTCGGTTTATCAATAATTTCAAGGACACGTGCGAACAGCCCATGTCGATAGTAGATTTGACTGCCTGTGTCCAGGCAGAAGGAGAGTCAACCACTCATTGGGTGCGCCGCGTTTCACAAATCTTGCACTCGTCAGACCGCATCAATGCTGACACGGCGGTGGTAACTTTGGAAGGCAATTATCGGTTTGGACCCCTAAAGTTGAAGTTGGGACGAATGAAGCGCCATTGCACCGACATGGGGACTCTCATGGCCGCTTTGGTAAAGTATGCTGATTCTAATAGTACCAAGGATCCCGTGTCTGATGATGAAAAGGCAGGGAAGGGAAAGAAGAATGGCAACTCCAAGGGTCAGCAGTACCACCCAGGGAGCAGCAGCGGAGGCAAGCGTAAAGCGAATGGCAGCATGGATTTTGTGGCTTACACCAACGTGCAGAACCGGGGCCGACAGCGCAGGGGCAGAGGCCGCGGTGGCGGGCCCAGTCCCAACCCGGAGCGCCTGAATAGTTTGTTGAATCAACCCTGCCCAAAGCATGGAACAACGGAGGAACCAGCAAACCATCTGTGGAAGGATTGTTACATCATGCGAGGATTTAAGAATTCCAATGCTTTTCGGTATGATCATAATCCTGGTGGCGGTTCTGGATCCGGGCCAAACCACGGTGGAGGAAACTCCGGTTCAGGGTTTAACTGTAATCCGAACGGGCATGGTAATCCGAACGGACAGGATAATCAGCATAACCAGAATGACCAAGGGGGCTATAGGCAGCAGCAGCAGCAGCAATCGGGTTACCAGAGTAATCCGAAACAGCTAAATAGTGGCCAATATCATGTGTTTACCACTAGCTTGGACAAGCGGGACCAGAAGATCCGGAAAAGGGCAGTTAACAATGTTGAACCGGCCGTGCCCCGGTACTTACGATGGTCGGAACAGCCGATCACATGGAGTAGAGAGGATCACCCTCCTCAGGTGGATAATCCGGGTCAACTGGCTCTGGTGGTGGCGCCTCAGGTGGGAGGTTATAAGTTCACCAAGGTGCTCATGGACGGGGGTAGCAGTATCAATATACTATATTATGAAACCTTTCGGCGTATGGGGCTCGGGAATAAAGATCTACGGCCTTCAAATACGGTTTTCCATGGCGTAGTACCAGGCAAGTCTGCATACCCTGTGGGCAAGATAGCGTTGGAGGTGGCTTTCGGAGATGATCATGTTTCCCGATCAGAAACACTAACATTTGAGGTGGTAAAGATTCAAAGCCCGTACCATGCCTTGTTTGGTCGGCCGGCTTATGCCAAGTTCATGGCACGACCCTGTTAGGTGTATCTGCAGCTCAAGATGCCGGGTCACAAGGGAACCATCACGGTTCACGGAAGCCGCAGGATCGCTTTGGAGTGTGAAGAAGGAGATGCTGCCTATGCGGAGTCGGTTTGTGCTACTGAGGAGCTCAAGTATTACAAAGATAATGTTGATCCGACTGATATGACCCCTTTGAAGAAGCCTACTACAGAGCATGACCCGGCCTTAAAGTTTACATCAGCCGCAGAAACCAAGCTGGTTGACTTCGTAGCTGGTGATCCGTCCAAGCAATTCAGCATCAGTGCCAATCTGGATCCGAAATAGGAAAGCGCGCTCATCGAGTTCATCCGTGAGAATCGGGACATCTTTGCATGGAAGCCCTCAGACATGCCAGGTGTACCGAGGCGACTCGCTGAGCACACCCTTAATGTGGATCCTAAGTATAAACCGGTGAAACAGTACCTCCGTCGGTTCAACGAGGAGAGAAGAGAAGCTATTGGAGAAGAGGTGGCCAGGCTTTTAGCAGCTGGCTTCATCGTGGAAGTTTTCCATCCTGAGTGGCTTGCTAATCCGGTGCTGGTTCTCAAGAAAAACGGCACTTGGCGCATGTGCGTGGACTATACGGATTTGAATAAGGCTTTCCCTACGGACCTTTTTGCTCTCCCCCGTATTGATCAAATCATTGATGCTACGGCGGGTTGCGAGCGTTTGTGTTTTCTGGATGCTTATTCTGGCTATCATCAGATAAAAATGGCAGTTAAAGACCAGGAGAAGACGGCGTTCATTACTCCCTTTGGAGCCTTCTTCTATGTGTCTATGCCTTTTGGGCTCAAGAGTGCCCAGGCGACTTATCAACGGTGTGTGCAAAATTGCCTCCACAAACAGATTGGCCGCAATGTGCATGCATATGTGGATGATATTGTGGTCAAATCAAGGAAGAAGGAGACATTGGTTGCTGATTTGAAGGAGACCTTTGATAACCTCAGGACGTATAAAATGATGCTCAATCCGGCCAAATGCGTCTTTGGCGTACCAGCTGGCAAATTATTGGGTTTTCTGGTGTCCAACAGGGGAATTGAGGCTAATCCGGAAAAAATCACAGCTATCACCTCTCTTGCTAAACCAAAGTGCATTAATGACGTCCAACGTCTTGCAGGCCGAATCGCTGCGCTGAGTCGGTTTATCAGCCGCCTCAGGGAGAAGGCAATTCCTTTGTATCAATTGTTGAAAAAGACGGATCAGTTCGTCTGGAATTCCACCGCGGATCAGGCGTTCGAGGATCTAAAGCGACAGTTGGCCAATCCGCCCGTGCTCGCCGCTCCTATTGAGAAGGAACCATTGCTGTTGTACGTTGCTGCTAATGCGCGCGCGGTCAGTGTGGCTATTGTGGTAGAACGGAAGGAGGCAGGCAAAGGATACCCGGTTCAGCGTCCGGTTTATTATATGAGTGAAGTGCTTATTGAGTCCAAGCAGCGATATCCGCATTGGCAGAAGCTGGTATATGGAGTCTTTATGGCAAGTCGGAAGCCGAAGCAGTATTTCCAAGGGCACCCTATCACGGTGGTCAGTTCTGCTCCTTTGGGGGATATCATCCAAAACCGGGAAGCAACTGGTCGGATTGCCAAGTGGGCTATTGAGCTTGGGCCACACGGTTTAAAATATGTGCCTCGCACGGCAATCAAGTCTCAGGCATTGGTGGATTTCATCAATGATTGGACTGAGTTACAGGTCCCTGAAGAGAAGCCGGATCATACATATTGGACCATTCATTTTGACGGATCACGTCAATTGGAAGGCTCGGGGGCTGGAGTCATATTAACTTCCCCACGAGGTGACAAGTTTTGTTATATTCTCCGTTTAATGTTCCCTTGTACTAACAATGCAGCAGAATATGAGGCCTTACTCCATGGTCTCCGGATAGCTAAGGAGATGAACTTAAGCTGGGTTAAGTGCTTTGGCGACTCTGATCTGGTGGCCGAACAGGTGTCTGGTACATGGTATTCTAAAGATCCACTCTTGGCTGCTTATCGCCGCGAGGTTGATGTGGTTGCAGGTCACTTTAAAGGGTATCAAGTGGACCATGTGGACCAACGAAAGAACGAGGCGACAGACGCTTTAAGCCGACTTGGTTCACAGCATAAACCGGTACCACCTAATGTGTTCCTTCATGTGCTTTACAATCCATTGGTTCAACTACCTGGCGAAGCAGATTTGGCGGTTCCTGACCCAGAGGCTCAATTGGTGGCGGCGTTGCATGTCATCTCGGATTGGACGCTTCCTTATTTGGCGTATATTAACCGAGGCGAGTTGCCAGAGGATGAGACTTTGTCCAGGCAAATTGTGCGGCGGTCTAAGTCCATGGTAATTGAGAACGGTGAGCTACATCATCGCAGTGTGACAGGAGCGTTTCAACGATGCGTGTCTCCTGAGGAAGGTCGTGAAATATTGCGGGAGATCCACGAAGGAGACTGTGTTCACCACGCCGATTCAAAGTCTTTAGTGGCAAAAGCATTCCATCATGGTTTCTATTGGCTGACTGCTCATGCTGATGCGGAGGATCTGGTCAGACGATGTGACGGTTGTCAAAAATTTTCAAGACGCGCTCATGTTCTGGCTCAAGAATTGAGGATGATTCCAATTACTTGGCCGTTTGCAACCTGGGGGCTGGATATGGTCGGGCCTTTCAAAAGGTCCAAGGACAAGAAGACCCACCTTTTGGTGGCGGTTGATAAATTTACAAAGTGGGTAGAGGCAGAGCCTGTTAGCAAGTGTGATGCGGCCACCGTGGTTCAGTTCATCAAGAAAGTGATTTTCCGGTTTGGTTTTCCACACAGTATCATCACAGATAATGGTACCAATTTATCTAAAGGTGCCATGAAAGAGTTCTACGAACGAGAGCACATCCGCCTTGATGTATCATCAGTAGCGCACCCACAGTCCAATGGACAAGCAGAAAGAGCTAATCAGGAGATCTTGAGAGGTATTAAACCCCGGCTTCTGGTTCCTTTGCAGCGGACGCCGGCTTGTTGGGTCGAGGAGTTGCCCTCTGTACTATGGAGCATCAACACTACTCCAAATAGGTCAACTGGATATACGCCGTTCTTCATGGTTTATGGGGCAGAGGCGGTTCTTCCTAGTGATATCTGTCACGATTCACCCCGTGTTGCGGCATATGTTGAAGCGGACAACGAAAGCTCTCGACAGGATGCTTTGGACCGGCTGGATGAAGAGCGAGACATAGCAGCTGCCCGCTCGGCGATTTACCAGCAGGACCTTCGTCGCTACCACAGTCGTCGGATCAGGACCAGAACTTTTCAGGAAGGAGATTTGGTGCTTCGACTTATTCAAGATCAAACCGAGATGCATAAATTATCTCCACCCTGGGAAGGGCCTTTCGTGATTAGCAAGAATCTGCACAACGGATCATACTACCTGATAGATGTTCGAGAGCACAAAGACTCACACAAATCAGGGCAGGAGACAGACAGGCCGTGGAACATAGCTCATCTTCGGCCTTACTATACTTGAGCCATGGGCTCTGCTTATGTACATATCATGACAATGTATATATTACAAACCGGATCCTTAGCTAAAGCGGGGTATCTGTTTCTTTTATATCATGTGCGGTTACACGGAGTTGTTTTCAAATAACATCCGGTTTACCCCCTGCAAGTCTTAACAAGATCATTTTACGCTTCTTGTTCAAACATAGGTCGTATTCGAACCAAAGAGAACACAGCTATCTCTATAAGGTCATTTGGGGGCTCAGTCATGTTTGAACCGATGCAATACCTCTTGGCCAGGCGAAAGCCACCAGAGTCATTTGGGGGCTCGGTCATGTTTGAACCGATGCAATACCTCTTGGCCATGCGAAAGCCACCAGAGTCATTTGGGGGCTCGGTCGTGTCCGAACCGATGCAATACCTCTTGGCCAGGCGAAAGCCACTAGAATCAATTGGGGACACGGTCACCTCTGAACCGGTCACGCCTCTTGGTCGGCCTCCGGGCCTAGAGTCATTTGGGGGCTTGGTCGAACCCGAACCATAGTAATGCCACTTGGCCGGCATAATGCCACCCGTCATTTTGGGGTCCTGGCTGACTGGCACCATCGCTACGCCTTCGGGGGGCTTGGTTGCGTCTGACCATGGTAATTCCATATGACCAAGCTCTATAGAGCTCTTCTTTTGCAAAAGGTTTCTGTTGCTGATTTTGTTCCTTTCCTTTTTTAAGAGTTGATAATTCATCACTTTTCTCTTACACCAACAGTATTTGTGCCGGTTCAACATAGCCAATTTGGCGGACCACGGCCCTCTTTTTCAAAACCTGAGTTATTGGCTCGGTTTGATTCTTTTTTGCTAAAGCATCATTCTTTTTAAGGGTAACACAAGATTACTATTACTAAATCACGGTATACATTGTAAACCGGGATTATATACCCAGGAGCTTGGTTCTCCCATGATGGTTTAAGAGTTATCAACTCCCGCTTCAAGATTGGCTACAAGCGCCTATCTGATACTTATTACATGACAGGTATTTTGTATCACAAACATTGATCATGCTTGCAAGTTTCCCTGCGTATCTATATATATAAAGATTCACAAATCGGATGGCGGTATAACCGCCCTGGTAGATTAAAATTTTGTGATTGCAGGAGATATAAGTTGGCAATAATGATTTTTCAAAGGAGGATATCAGTACTGATGCGCGAAGGCATCTCATGAAGCATAAAGTGCGGTCTATCCTATTACAAGGCAACATGGGGCCCGAATAAGATGATTGTTTCTTGACAAAGTGCCAAAGGGAAATTAGTTCAAACTCCCTTCGGTTCACGCCTGCGTGCCATCCCGGTTTGATGGTTCCGGATCATCTTGCGCCGCTTCAGCATCCTCCTCCCTAGCCAGCGGCTGGAAGTCAACAGTGGTCCAGTCGATCCCCATTAATGCTTGAAAGACAGCTTCCTCATGTATCAGTGAAGACGGTTCAATATCAGGGGCATAGGTGTGCTTACGGATTGGAGGGATTAAGTTCTCCGCTTCAGGGATTGGCGCGGCTATCCGCTTGTTCTGATCATTGTACCGGGCTTGGTAATGGGTCAAGTTTGCCTCCTCTACCAATTGGCAGGCTAAAGGGCGCACTGCCCGGTTTATCTTTCTCAGCTCTTCGTCAAATTCGGAGCCATCTTCTTTCAAGCTAGGCTAACCTTGAGCTGCTTCAACAGGATCAAAATCGGGCACCCATGCTTTGGCCCGGATTAAGGCATTAATAGCTCCGGTTCGAGCAGCAGACTTTTTTAATTCTTCAATCCGAGCAGGAAGCATCGACAGCCTCTTCAGTGTATCTTGGATCAATGTGGGTGCCGGATTGTTGTGTGAAGCAACGGTGATAATCCGCTGTGCGCCCATATACAGTTGCTCGACTAAAGTATAGACGACTTTCAGCTTCATACGCACGTCTGATCCCAAGTGATTGACACGAGTGCCTGTAACACGATCAGCAGATCATAAACCGAGCTGTTCTATAGAAGAATCAAGATTATTGCACAAGTCACAGGAGGCTTACCAAAGATGGCTGCAGTCATTGCGTGCACTTGTCGCTTCACGCCAGTTAATTCATCTGTTATCGGTTTAAGAGCAGCTTCGGCGCTTTCAATCTTCTTGGTTAAAGCGGTTTTTTCGGTAACCCAGTCAGCCCGCTCCTTCTTAAAGCCTTCCTTCAGTTGTTCTATACTGCCTAAAGTGATAGTTAGTTCTTCCTTGGCTTTGGAAGTTTCTGCTTGTTGTGACTTCAAATTTTCTTGAAGATCAGTGATTTGGCTCGCTTGGACCTTCAGTTCAGCCTGCAGTCAGACAGTTATACGGTTTAAACAAAGGAAGTACCAACCACAATACAAGTATTCCGCCTGGCACTTGGGGGCTAATGCCTATTTGATTTTCAGCTGTCAGTTGTTCGTCAAAGTCCCAAGCAAAATACAAGTATTCCGCGTGGCACTTGGGGGCTAATGCCTATTTGACCTCACGATAATTTGGATGCTATGGGACGAAAATTATAAGTGTCGATTCAATTATGCTAAAGTTAAACCGACCCTTGGGGGCTACGGTGGTAAGAAGCAGGAATAAAGGCATGAAAATTACCTCAAATTTGTCTTTCATCATCTTTACAAGATTGGCTTCATAATCACGGCTAGTGTATAGCCGGTTCAAATAGCCAGAGTGAATGTCTTGGGCACTAAGAGCAGAATATGTGGACATATCAACATCCCATTTCCCTTTGTTTAAAGCGGAAAGCTCTTCTTTAGCTGTGTGCTTGGCTAAAGCAATAGGATTGCCCGGTTCAGTGTGGCCCACGCCAGTAATTATAACTTCGTCATCTTTGCGGTCACCGGTTTGAACTGGCACGGTCGGTTGTCGGCAGGCTTTGAAGAATTGATGGTATTCTCGGTAAGAATTGGGATGAAGGGCTGATCCGTAGGCCCGGAGGGGTTAACAGAACTCCCTTCAGGAGCAACAACCTCATCTCTGATTGGTGGGTCATCAGCCAAGTCTTCATGGATGGTCGCTTCCACGTTCGGAACAACATCTGTTTCTGGAGGGGCATTTTCGTCAGCAGTTTTATCTTGGCGAGCTTTTTTGCTCGGCCTCGGTTTAGCCCTGGAAAAAGCAGCAAAGTTAAAAACAGTATATGTTGAAGGCTATAACAATTGACAAATTTGATGGAGGCAAAAAAGTACCCAAGCACGGTTTTGAGCGGAGGCAGCTGAGTACCAGTTGACTCGCCAGAGGATGAGTGCGAGGTGACCTGATAATTAGAGTCAGATGGATTAAGCGGTTGACGAAAGCAGCCCGCTTTAGGACAAGTATTAACAAGTAAATTAGAGACCTCTGAACGACGTCTCCGAACCGGACTGTTTGGTAAACCGGTGGAGGTGACTACCTGGCCGCTGTGTCGAGTTGTATGACGCGCCTCATGCTGATGGGTCTTCATAAGAAAGTTGGGATCCAAGTAAGCAAGAGGATGGGAAAATCTAACTTTACGGTTTGCCTGGCGGATTTTGTGGGAAGGCAGAGGGCTCGAATCAGAAGAAAGGGTAATTACCTCTACATCATCAGCGTGGCTCGCTTCAGCGTCATCCTGACAAGTTGTGTCATCAATAAATTGCATAAACAATAAACCGAGAGAATCAAGTTCAGCTTCAAGATCCGGATTACCCACATCATCGTCAGCAGGATCAGAGGAGGCTGTAGTCTTCCTCTTAGGAGCAGACTTTTTGACAACCCTCGTCTTAGGCCGGATTGGTTTCTCCGGTTTGTCCGCCTTTTCTTGAGGGAGTTTTTTGCTCCAAAACGGATCATCACCCTGCGTCAACAGATATTGGAGTCAGTTCTAAGCACATATAATATCATCAGGTTTAATGAGTGGAAATTTTGGTTTACCGCTGGTGGTTTATTGATGGCGCAGAAGGGAAGAAGACCGGTTTGTGCACAGACGCGTCCCGGTTCATTCAGAATTTTCTTTACAGCTTCGGTGACCTCGTCATCCGTAAGCTGAATGTTTACATGGCGCAACGGATCATCAACGCTGCCTGTATATTCGCACATTAAACCAGAGCGTTGACTGAGTGGAAGTATACTCCAGGATATCCAGCAGCGGGCAAGGTCGACTCCTGTCAAACCATTGGCCATGAAAGCTCTGAGCTTGGACAGTTGAGGAGCGTATTTACTCCTCTCTCTAGCAGTCAACCTCTGAGGAAAGGGGTGAGTGTTGCTGAGCCGTTCTGGCCGGAAACCGGGCAAGATATTTTCGTTTGCTGGGGAAGTGTCTTTACAATAAAACCAGGAGTTGTTCCACTCTTGGGGGTGACTATGCAGTTTGGCGTGAGGATAGGTGACCTCTTTCCTTTTCTGGATCGACACGCCACCCAGTTCCATATTGGAGCCATCAGTAAATTCAGTGCGACGGTTTAAGTGGAAGCAGTCTCGTAACAACTCCACTGTGGGCTCTTCTTGAAAAAATACTTCACAGAGCACTTGGAAGTGGCAGATGTTAGTGACATAATTGGGGCCAATATCTTGCGGATGGAGTTGGAAATTAGCCAAAACGTCACGGTAAAATCTGGAACCGGGCGGGTTAAAGCCGCGGGCTAGGTGATCCGCGAACACGACGACTTCTCCATCTCGAGGTGTAGGGGGGCACTCCTTGCCTGGCACTCTCCAATGAATAGCATTCCTGCTGCTCAAAGCGCCGGTCAGAACCAAATTGTTCAGCTGGGTTTCCGTGACCCGGGAAGGAGCCCAGTTGCATTCATACACTTGCTTAGCCATGGGAAAATCTACAAAGCGGAAATAAATCCGGTTCAAGGTTCTGTTGTGCACAGATTCTTCGTATTGAAACTGTCAGTATTAAACCGGAGGAAATCAATTACAAACCGACATTGGTAAAGCGATGCGGTCCATCAAGGGATCACTAGCGGTTTAATAAGGGGACTAATGGTATATACCGATTTGGTAATCCTCTCCATCTATGTTAAACCGCTAAGTATGGAAAAACCATGGAATTATGGAATTGTTAAAGAGCTAATATGCGGAAACAGGTTTTACACCATCTCAGTATGATATTGGATCTGGGTGATTTCGTAAAAAGGGTAAATATTCATGATTTAAAGTGCCCTGGGTAAAGACAGCAAGGTCAAGTGGCGAATCAGATCTATGATCCAGATACAGTGCAAGGAAAAGATGCTGAAAACTGTTACTCGACGGAGCAGAGGTTGCGGGGTAATCTGAAGGTACATCCTAGTTCAGATTCAAGGTAAGTGAAGAACGCGAAGAACGCGAAGAACTTGAAGAACATAGTAAACCCTAGAGGCAGATCTAAATAGCGAAGGTGGAGATCTTACCGGAGCTCGGAAGGAGGCGGAAGCGCGCCGCGATTCTCTGGTCCAATCAGGTTGATGCAGCGGCCCGAGACGAGGTAGAGGTCAGCGGCAGCGGCGGAGCTTCGAAGCCGGCGGCGCGGAGAAGACGAAGAGGAAAGGGATGAAGGGGGAAAAGAAATGACCCCTCACCCCTATTTATAAGGAAGACACATTTGTCGGGCGCGCGAATCCAGGAGCCGCAGGTCTCGGAAGCAGAGCAGTCGCCTCGATTGTCGCAGGTTTATTAAATAAAGAAAGTATCATTTCACAACGACAGTTGACGTCATCCCGGTTTACAACAACCAGAGAATGTGACGACACAACGGTTCAACAACTACAAGAAGATGCTGAAGATGAAGATTTCTGCTAAGGGTTGACATGAACTCATTCAAATCAACCTGGGGCCTAATGTTGGGGATATTACTACTGGGCGTAAACCGACCCACCTGGGCCGGGTTAGCTTCATCAGCAGTTCCAGGATGTTGAAGCCCAAGATGCTATGTAAAGGCCCAAGGCCGTTATCGGTTTAGTACCTGTAACCGTAAACCGAATTGTATGTAAACTTGTACTGTAAGTCAGGAATAAGGAGAGACCAACCCGGTATGAATATGAACCGGAGATTGGGACTCTGGGGACCGACGGGCGTCACCCGTGTATATAAGGGGACGACCCGATAGCGGTTCAGAGAGAGACAACGACAACTCGAGGCCTAGGTGAAGCGATTTGCTCCCTAGTCATCGAGACTTTATTAATCCCATCACAAACTAGACGTAGGCTTTTACCTTCATCAAAGGGGCCGAACTAGTATAAACTCCCTGTGCCCTTTGTGTTCGCTTTAACCCCTTCGAGTTAACCCGTTGCGATGGCTCCACGACTAAGTCCTTTTGCTAGGACATCTGCCGTGACATACCCACGATAGGTAGGAAAGGGTAGTGAGGTGGAGCTGCAGCAAGCACTAGCATGTATGGTGGCTAACGTACGCAAATAAGAGCGAGAAGAGAAGCAACGCAACGGTTGTGAAGCTAGAAGTGATCAAGAAGTGCTCCAGAAACTACTTACGCACAACCATAACACAAGAACCGTGTTCACTTCTCAGACTCCGGCGAAAAGAGACCATCACGGCTACACACACGGTTGATGTATTTTAATTAAGTCAAGTGTCAAGTTCTCTACAACCGAAAATTAACAAATTCCCATCTGCCACATAACCGTGGGCACGACTTTCGAAAGATTATACCCTGCAGGGGTGTCCCAACTTAGCCCATCACAAGCTCTCACGGTCAACGAAGGATATTCCTTCTCCCGGGAAGACCCGATCAGTCTCCGAATCCCGGTTACAAGACATTTCGACAATGGTAAAACAAGACCAGAAAGACCACCCAATGTGCCGACAATCCCGGTAGGAGGTGCACATATCTCGTTCTCAGGGCAACACCGGATGAGCGCTCCGTACAAGTAAAACCAGCCCTCAAGTTTCCCTGAGGTGGCGCTGCAAAGGACTCTAGTTCGGGCCAACGCTTAGAGAAGCATTGGCCGGGGGGGGGGGGGTTAAAATAAAGATGACCCTCGAGAGCGCGACTCCCAAGGGAAAAATAGGTGGTGGTGAGGCAAATGGTAAAACCAAGGTTGGGCCTTGCAGGAGGAGTTTTATTCAAAGCGAACTGCCGAGGGGTTTGTTGGGGAACGTAGCAGAAATTCAAAATTTTCCTACGCGTCACCAAGATATATCTATGGAGAAACTAGCAACGAGGGGAAGGAGAGTGCATCTACATACCCTTGTAGATCGCTAAGCGGAAGCGTTCAAGTGAACGGGGTTGATGGAGTCGTACTCGTCGTGATTCAGATCACCGATGATCCTAGTGCCGAACGGACGGCACCTCCGCGTTCAACACACGTACAGCCGGGGGACGTCTCCTCCTTCTTGATCCAGCAAGGGGAGAGGAGAAGTTGAGGGAAAACTCCGACAGCACGACGGCATGGTGGTGATGGAGCTCGTGGTTCTCCGGCAGGGCTTCGCCAAGCACTACGGAGGAAGACGAGGTGTTGGAGGAGGGAGAGGGCTGCGCCAGGGGAAGGGTGCGGCTGCCCTCTCTCTTCCTCAATATATATAGGGGTAAGGGAGGAGGGGGAGGCGCCCTAGGGTTCCCTAGGGGAGGGGCGGCGGCCACAGGGGAAACCCTAGATGGGTTTGGGCGCCCCCACCTCCTAGGAAACTTGCCCCCCAAGCCGGGAGGGGTGGCTGCCCTAGGAGTGGCGCCCCCACCTCTCTGGTTACGTGAGATGGGGTTGGGAGGGGCGCTCAGCCCCTTAGTGGGCTGATGTGCCCTCTCCCCTTGGCCCATAAGGCCCCCCAACGCTTGCCGGGGCCTCCGAAACCCCTTTCGGACACGCTGGTCATCACCTGGTACCCCCAGAACAATTCCGGACTCCAATACCCTTCGTCCAATATACCGATCTTCACCTACGGACCATTCCGAAGCTCCTCGTCATGTCCGGGATCTCATCCGGTACTCCGAACAACCTTCGGTAACCACATACTATTTCCCATAACAACTCTAGCGTCACCGAACCTTAAGTGTGTAGACCCTACGGGTTCGGGAACCATGCAGACATGACCGAGACAACTCTCCGGCCAATAACCAACAGCGGGATCTGGATACCCATGTTGGCTCCCACATGTTCCACGATGATCTCACCGGATGAACCACGATGTCGAGGATTCAATCAATCCCGTATTCAATTCCCTTTGTCTAGCGGTATTGCACTTGCCCGAGATTCGATCATCGGTATCTCGATACCTTGTTCAATCTCGTTACCGGCAAGTCTCTTTACTCGTTCCGTAACACATCATCCCGTGATCAACTCCTTGGTCACATTGCGCATATGATGATGTCATACCGAGTGGGCCCAGAGATACCTCTCCGTTACACGGAGTGACAAATCCCAGTCTCGATTCGTGCCAACCCAACAGACATTTTCGGAGATACCCGTAATGCACCTTTATAGCCACCCAGTTACGTTGTGACGTTTGGCACACCCAAAGCATTCCTACGGTATCCGGGAGTTGCACAATCTCATGGTCTAAGGAAATGATACTTGACATTAGAAAAGCTTTAGCATACGAACTACACGATCTTGTGCTAGGCTTAGGATTGGGTCTTGTCCATCACATCATTCTTCTAATGATGTGATCCCGTTATCAATGACATCCAATGTCCATGGTCAGGAAACCGTAACCATCTATTGATCAACGAGCTAGTCAACTAGAGGCTTACTAGGGACATGGTGTTGTCTATGTATCCACACATGTATCTGAGTTTCCTATCAATACAATTCTAGCATGGATAATAAACGATTATCATGAACAAGGAAATATAATAATAATCAATTTATTATTGCCTCTAGGGCATATTTCCAACAGTCTCCCACTTGCACTAGAGTCAATAATCTAGTTCACATCGATATGTGATTAACACTCAAGGTCACATCCCTATGTGACTAACACCCAAGAGTTCTGGGTTTGATCATGTTATGCTTGTGAGAGAGGTTATAGTCAACGGGTCTGAACCTTTCAGATCCGTGTGTGCTTTACAAATATCTATGTCATCTCCTAGATGCAGTTACCACGCTCTATTTGGTGCTATTCCAAATAACTGTTCTACTATACGAATCCAATTTACTACTCAGAATAATCTGGATTAGTGTCAAAGTTTGCATCGGCGTAACCCTTTACGACGAACTCTTTTTCCACCTCCATAATCGAGAAAATTCCTTAGTCCACTAGTTACTAAGGATAACCTTGACCGTTGTCCTGTCATCCATTTCTAGATTACACTTGTACCCCTTGACTGACTCATGGTTTGGCACACTTCAGGTGCGGTACACAACATAGCATATTTTAGAGCCTACGACTAAAGCATAGGGGACGACCTTCGTCCTTTCTCTCTATTCTGCCGTGGTCATGTCTTGAGCCTTGCTCAATACTCACACCTTGTAACACAGCCGAGAACTCCTTCTTTGGTGATCTATTTTGAACTCCTTCAAAATCTTGTCATGGTATGTGTTCGTTTGAAAGTACTATTAAGCGATTTTGATCTATCCTTATAGATCTTGATGCTCAATGTTCAAGTAGCTTAATCCAGGTTTTCCATTGAAAACACTTTTCAAATAACCCTATATGCTTTCCAGAAATTCTACATCATTTCTGATCAACAATATGTCAACAACATATACTCATCAGAAATTCTATAGTGCTCCCACTCACTTCTTTGGAAATACAAGTTTCTCATAAACTTTGTATAAACCCTAATCTTTGATCATCTCATCAAAGCGTACATTCCAACTCCGAGATGCTTACTCCAGTCCTTAGAAGGATTGCTGGAGCTTTGCATACTTGTTAGCATCTTTCAGGATTGACAAAAATCTTCTGGTTGTATCACATACAACCTTTCCTCAAGAAAATCGTCGAGGAAACAATGTTTTGACATCTTATCTGCACAATTTCATAAATAATGCAGTAATCGCTAACATAATTCCAACAGACTCTTAGCATCGCTACGAGTGAGAAAGTCTCATCGCAGTCAACTCCTTGAACTTGTCGGAAAACATCTCAATGACAAGTCGAGCTTTCTTAATGGTGACATTTACCATCATTGTCCGTCTTCCTTTTAAAATCCATCTGTACTCAACAGCCTTACGACCATCGAGCCGTTCTGCCAAAGTCTACACTTTGTTTTCATTCATGGATCCTCTCTCGGATTTTTATGGCCTCGAGCCATTCATCGGAATCCGGGCCCACCATCTCTTCTTCATAGCTCGTAGGTTCATTGTTGTCTAGCAACATGACATCCAAGACATGATTACGTACCACTCTGAAGTAGTACGCATCCTTGTCATCCTACGAGGTTTGGGAGTGACTTGATCCGAAGTCTCATGATCACTATCATAAGCTTCCACTTCAATTGGTGTAGGTGCCATAGGAACGACTCCTTCACCCTGCTACACTCTAGTTGAAGTGACGGTTCAATAACCTCATCAAGTCTCCACCATCCTCCCACTCAATTCTTTCAAGAGAAACTTTTCCTCGAGAAAGGACCCGATTCTAGAAACAATCCCTATTGCTTTCGGATCTGAGACAGGAGGTATACCCAACTGTTTTGGGTGTCCTATGAAGATGCATTTATCCGCTTTGGGTTCGAGCTTATCAGCCTGAAACTTTTTCACATAAGCGTCGTGACCCCAAACTTTTAAGAAACAACAGCTTAGGTTTCTCTAAACCACAGTTCATACGGTGTTGTCTCGACGGATTTGCGTGGTGCCCTATTTAAAGTGAGTGCGGTTGTCTCTAATGCCTAACCCATGAACGATAGTGGTAATTCGATAAGAGACATCATGGTTTGCATCATATCCAATAGGATGCAGTTATGATGTTCGGACACACCATCACACTATGGTGTTCCAGGCGGTACTAGTCGTGAAACAATTTCCACAGTGCCAAACTCGTAACTCAGATATTCATTTCTATGATCATATCATAGACATTTTATCCTCTTATCACAAAGATCTTCACCTTCATTCTGAAATTACTTGAACCATTCAATAATTCAGACTTGTGTTTCATCAAGTAAATATACTTAGTATCTACTCAAATCATCTGTGAAGTAAGAGCATAACGATATCCACTGCGTGCCTCAGCACTCATTGGACTGCACACATCAAAATGTGTTACTTCCAACAAGTTGCTTTCTTGTTCCATTTTACTGAAACCGAAGCTTTCAGTCATCTTGCCCATGTGGTACGATTTGCATGTCTCAAGCGATTCAAAATCAAGTGAGTCCAAACGGTTCATCTGCATGGAGTTTCTTCATGCGTACATACCAACAGACACGGTTCACATGTCTCAATCTTTTCAGAAATGAGTGAGTCCAAAGATCCATCAACATGGAGCTTCTTCATGCGTTTTATACCAATATGACTTACATGGCAGTGCCACAAGTAGGTGGTACTATCATTACTATCTTATATCTTTTGGCATGAACATGTGTATCACTATGATCGAGATTCAATGAACCATTCATTTTAGGTGCAAGACCATTGAAGGAATTATTCAAATAAATAGAGTAACCATTATTCTCCTTAAATGAATAACCGTATTGCGATAGACATAATCCAATCATGTCTACGCTCAACGCAAACACCAAATAACAGTTATTTAGGTTTAACACCAATCTCGATGGTAGAGGGAGCGTGCGATGCTTGATCATATCAACCTTGGAAGCACTTCCAACACATCTCGTCAGCTCACCTTTAGCTAGTCTCCGTTTATTCCGTAGCTTTTATTTCGAGTTACTAACACTTAGCAACCGAACCGGTATCTAATACCCTGATGCTACTAGGAGTACTAGTAAAGTACACATTCACATAATGTATATCCAATATACTTCTATCGACAGCCTTCTCATCTACCAAGTATCTAGGGTAATTCTGCTCTAGTGACTGTTCCCCTTATTACAGAAGCACTCAGTCTCGGGTTTGGGTTCAACCTTGGGTTTCTCCACTAGAGCAGCAGCTGATTTGCCGTTTCATGAAGTATCCCTTCTTGCCCTTGCCCTTCTTGAAACTAGTGGTTTCACTAACCATCAACACTTGATGCTCCTTCTTGATTTCTACTTTCGTGGTGTCAAACATCACGAATATTTCAAGGATCATCATATCTAACCCTGATATGTTATAGTTCATTACGAAGCTCTAGCAGCTTGGTGGCAATGACTTTGGAGAAACATTACTATCTTATCTGGAAGATCAACTCCCACTCGATTCAAGTGATTGTTGTACTCAGACAATCTGAGCACAAGCTCAACGATTGAGCTTTTCTCCCTTAGTTTGCAGGCCAAGAAAATCGTCGGAGGTCTTATACCTCTTGACGTGGGCACGAGCCTGAAATCCCAATTTCAGCCCTCGAAACATCTCATATGTTCCGCGACATTTCAAAAATGTCTTTAGTGCCTCAATTCTAAACCATTTATCATTACCGAACTATCATGTAGTCATCAAAACGTGTATGTCAGATGTTCGCAACATCCACAGACCACGTTCGAGGTCCAGCACACCGAGCGGTGCATTAAGGACATAAGCCTTCTATTGTCCGCATAATTGCTACTATCAACTTTCAACTATATTTTCTCTAGGAACATATTTAAAACAGTAGAACTAAAGCGCGAGCTTACGACATAATTTGCAAAGATCTTTTGACTATGTTCAGGATAATTAAGTTCATCTTATGAACTCCCACTCAGATAGACATCCCTCTAGTTATCTAAGTGATTACATGATCCGAGTCAACTAGGCCGTGTCCGATCATCACGTGAGACGGACTAGTCAACATCGGTGAACATCTTCATGTTGATCGTATCTGTCATACGACTCATGCTCGACCTTTCGGTCTTCTGTGTTCCGAGGCCATGTCTGTACATGCTAGGCTCGTCAAGTCAACCTAAGTGTTTCGCGTGTGTAAATCTATCTTACACCCGTTGTATGTGAACGTAAGAATCTATCACACCCGATCATCACGTGGTGCTTCGAAACGACGAACTTTCGCAACGGTGCACAGTTAGGGGGAACACTTTATTGAAATTTTAATGAGGGATCATCTTATTTACTACCGTTGTTCTAAGCAAATAAGATGCAAAAACATGATAAACATCACATGCAATCAAATAGTGACATGATATGGCCATCATCACTTTGCTCCTTTTGATCTCCATCTTCGGGGCTCCATGATCATCGTCGTCACCGGCATGACACCATGATCTCCATCATCATGATCTCCATCATCGTGTCTTCATGAAGTTGTCACGTCAACTATTACTTCTACTACTATGGCTAATGCTTTAGCAATAAAGTAAAGTAATTACATGACGTTTATGTTGACACGCAGGTCATAAATAGATTAAGACAACTCCTATGGCTCGTGTCGGTTGTCATACTCATCGACATGCAAGTCGTGATTCCTATTACAAGAACATGATCATCTCATACATCACATATATCATACATCACATCCTTTGGCCATATCACATCACAAGGCATACCCTGCAAAAACAAGTTAGACGTCCTCTAATTGTTGTTTGCATGTTTTACGTGGCTGCTATGGGTTTCTAGCAAGAACGTTTCTTACCTACGCAAAACCACAACGTGATATGTCAATTGCTATTTACCCTTCATAAGGACCCTTTTCATCGAATCCGATCCGACTAAAGTGGGAGAGACTGGCACCCGCTAGCCACCTTATGCAACTAGTGCATGTCAGTCGGTGGAACCTGTCTCACGTAAGTGTACGTGTAAGGTCGGTCCGGGCCGCTTCATCCCACAATGCCGCAGAATCAAGATTGACTAGTAACGGTAAGCATATTGAACAAAATCAACGTCCACAACTACTTTGTGTTCTACTCGTGCAAAGAATCTACGCAATAGACCTAGCTCATGATGCCACTGTTGGGGAACGTAGCAGAAATTCAAAATTTTCCTACGCGTCACCAAGATCTATCTATGGAGAAACTAGCAACGAGGGGAAGGAGAGTGCATCTACATACCCTTGTAGATTGCTAAGCGGAAGCGTTCAAGTGAACGGGGTTGATGGAGTCGTACTCGTCGTGATTCAGATCATCGATGATCCTAGTGCCGAACGGACGGCACCTCCGCGTTCAACACACGTACAGCCCGGGGACGTCTCCTCCTTCTTGATCCAGCAAGGGGAGAGGAGAAGTTGAGGGAAAACTCCGACAGCACGACGGCATGGTGGTGATGGAGCTCGTGGTTCTCCGGCAGGGCTTCGCCAAGCACTACGGAGGAAGACGAGGTGTTGGAGGAGGGAGAGGGCTGCGCCAGGGGAAGGGTGCGGCTGCCCTCTCTCTTCCTCAATATATATAGGGGTAAGGGAGGAGGGGGAGGCGCCCTAGGGTTCCCTAGGGGAGGGGTGGCGGCCACAGGGGAAACCCTAGATGGGTTTGGGCGCCCCCACCTCCTAGGAAACTTGCCCCCAAGCCGGGAGGGGTGGCTGCCCTAGGAGTGGCGCCCCCACCTCTCTGGTTACGTGAGATGGGGTTGGGAGGGGCGCTCAGCCCCTTAGTGGGCTGATGTGCCCTCTCCCCTTGGCCCATAAGGCCCCCCAACGCTTGCCGGGGCCTCCGAAACCCCTTTCGGACACGCTGGTCATCACCTGGTACCCCCAGAACAATTCCGGACTCCAATACCCTTCGTCCAATATACCGATCTTCACCTCCGGACCATTCCGGAGCTCCTCGTCATGTCCGGGATCTCATCCGGGACTCCCAACAACCTTCGGTAACCACATACTATTTCCCATAACAACTCTAGCGTCACCGAACCTTAAGTGTGTAGACCCTACGGGTTCGGGAACCATGCAGACATGACCGAGACAACTCTCTGGCCAATAACCAACAGCGGGATCTGGATACCCATGTTGGCTCCCACATGTTCCACGATGATCTCATCGGATGAACCACGATGTCGAGGATTCAATCAATCCCGTATTCAATTCCCTTTGTCTAGCGGTATTGCACTTGCCCGAGATTCGATCATCGGTATCTCGATACCTTGTTCAATCTCGTTACCGGCAAGTCTCTTTACTCGTTCCGTAACACATCATCCCGTGATCAAATCCTTGGTCACATTGCGCATATGATGATGTCCTACCGAGTGGGCCCAGAGATACCTCTCCGTTACACGGAGTGACAAATCCCAGTCTCGATTCGTGCCAACCCAACAGATACTTTCGGAGATACCCGTAGTGCACCTTTATAGCCACCCAGTTACGTTGTGATGTTTGGCACACCCAAAGCATTCCTACGGTATCCGGGAGTTGCACAATCTCATGGTCTAAGGAAATGATACTTGACATTAGAAAAGCTTTAGCATACGAACTACACGATCTTGTGCTAGGCTTAGGATTGGGTCTTGTCCATCACATCATTCTTCTAATGATGTGATCCCGTTATCAATGACATCCAATGTCCATGGTCAGGAAACCGTAACCATCTATTGATCAACGAGCTAGTCAACTAGAGGCTTACTAGGGACATGGTGTTGTCTATGTATCCACACATGTATCTGAGTTTCCTATCAATACAATTCTAGCATGGATAATAAACGATTATCATGAACAAGGAAATATAATAATAATCAATTTATTATTGCCTCTAGGGCATATTTCCAACAGGGTTCCCATAACACCCAAACGCGTAAGGAACACAAAATCAAGGAACATAACACCGGTATGACGGAAACTAAGGCGACAAGAGTGGAACAAAACACCAGGCATAAGGCCGAGCCTTCCACCCTTTACCAAGTATATAGGTGCATTAATTGAAATAAGAGATATTGTGATATCCCAACATATCCATGTTCCAACATGGAACAATCTTCATCTTCACCTGCAACTAGCAACGCTATAAGAGGGGCTGAGCAAAACAGTAACATAGCCAAACAACGGTTTGCTAGGAGGGTGGGTTAGAGGCTTGACATGGCAATATCGGAGGCATGATACAAGAAGTGGTAGGTAGCGCGACATAGTTATAGAGCAAACAACTAGCAAGCAAAGATACAAGTGATTTCGAGGGTATGGTCATCTTGCCTGAAATCCCGCTAGGAAGAAGATCGAATCCATGAAGAAGACAAACGGACGTGGTCGAACGAATCCTCACAACTCCGGAACGAAATCGAAGCTAACGAGAGAAGCAAACTGGAAAGAAGCAAAAAACATAGTAAACAACCATCACATAAACATGGCATGATGTACAATCAAGTATGATGCATGTCCGGTTTAAAAGCATGGCAAAGCATGGCAAAGTGCACAAACAATACTACAAATTAAGTGGAGCTCAATATGCAACGAGTTGCATATTGACAAAACACCACATTCGATTATTTAGTTCTCTCCCGTTTATGTACCCAACAATATTAAATGTTATTAAACATGGCAAGGGGTGAAGCATAAGTAAACTAACTATTTAAGGCAAGTTTAAATGAGCCAGAACAAAAATCAACAATTCCGGAAAATTCTCATAAGTAATATTCGAATTTGGTACTGTTCTGCCCTAAAACATATTTTAATGTTGTTAAATAGTAAAACAAAGTGCACCAAGTTAAACTATGCATTTTCTACCCTATTTACATATAAAGTTTACTAAATTAGGAGCTACGGTTAATTAGTTATGAAATAAATCATTTTAACATGGCATTTAGCAAAATAAATGCAAACAACATTTTTTAACATTTCAAACATGGATGAAATTAGCAAATTATGAAACTAGACAGAATTCTAAGAATTTTACATATTTGGAGTTTTTACATATGATGCATAGATCATGAGTTATTATATGCATGAAGTTCGGGGTCCAAATTGTAAATCTGTTATCTCAGGATAAATGCTAAAATCGCTGGACAAGTAAAAAAATGACGGGCTGAATAGCTGGGCACTGGGCTGGGCTCTCAACGTGGGGGCAAGGCCAAGTCGGTGGGGAGAAACGCTGGCTGGGCCAGATCGGCAGCTGGCCCGTGAGGCAAAACGAGCGAGTGCCTCTCGCTCCTTTGGTCAACGGGACGAGCAGAGGAGGACGAGGCAGGGGCGCACGGGACCTGGCGAGCTGGTCAACGCGGCTGGACGAAGCGAGCGAGGAGGCAGGGGCTCGTCCTCGTGAAGCAGGACGACAGCAGCGGACTTGGCGCGTTCTCCGACGAGGGCGACGCAGCTTGAGGCGGGGAAGACCCAGAACGGGATGAAGCCGGCGGATCCGAGGTGGAGGTGCGGCTGACCTGGCGGATTAGCGCGGTGGAGCTTGGGCGCGGCGGCGTGAATGGAGAGGCGGCAGCAACGAGGCACGACGGTGCAGGCGCGGGAAGGCGAGGTTCTCATCATGGTCCGACGGCACGGGACGGTGGTCATGGTCTGGTGCTCCTGCAGGGGAACACGGGGAAGAGAGGGACAATAGAGCAGAGAGAGAAGAAGAACGGTAGGAAGGAGAGGGGCGACGAGCAGTTCCTGCTGGGGCTCTGGCGAGGTTGTGCTCGTGGTCGCCGGCGCTGCACGAAGATGGGGGAGCTCGGTCCAGCTCGGGTTCCTCCAGATCTGGACCTCAAACGAAGCTGCGGCTGTGCCGGGGACTAGCCACAATAGGTAGTAACATGAAACAATTTCTTATATAACACTATCTTAAATTTCATTTTCTTATCTGACACTAAAAACTTTTTCTTCCCTATCCAACAAGGAATGTAAAATTTATTCCCTTTATGACACTTTTGTCCATTTTAAGACTAAATGACACCTAAAAAGACACTGTTGCCCCTCATGTGATATGTATGTGTGCGAGGCAGTAGCTCACACACAACATCAGTATGGGCACACACGCAGCGGCATCACATACACACGCATCAGCACATACACATGCAGCGGCAGCACACACACACATAAGAACGCAACACACATGCACGCAGCACACAACACACATGCACGCACGCATCAGCACACATGCACACAGCTGCACGCACACACAAACACGCAGTCACGCAACAACACACACCGAGCAACATGTGCATCAGCACACACGCGCGTGCGCGCACACACACACACACAAACACGCAGGCACGCAGCAGCACATATGCACACGCACACACATGCAGCATCAGTAGAACACACGTGCGCACTCTCACACACACAGCAGAATGCACGCGCGCACACAAACATACGCACATGAGGGGCAAAGGGGTCTTTTCAGGTGTTATTTAGGCTCAAAATAGACCAAAGTGTCATAAAAAGCATAAAATTTAGCCTCGTTGTTAGATAAGGAAGAAATAGTTTGTCAATGTCAAATAGGGCATAAAATTTATACATGGTGTTAAATAAGGAATTCTCTCTAGTAACATAGAGTAGTAATGGGCATGTTATTACTCTATGTTACTACCTCTATAGTGGAAAGTAACATATGTGTGGTAACATGCAACACTTCATTTATTATGCTATAGACTCATCTTGCCTTGATATGTGTGATGTTACAGTAACTAGCTAAGTTACTAGAACTACCTCTCTCTTCATTAACTCATTGCCACATAGACAAATTTGCTGAGTTGGACTTGAAGTTATTGCTGAAGTTACTCCCATTGTGGCTAGTCTCAGGTGGAGGCGCGAGCATCCGCGGAAAGGAAGGTGGTCGGGGAGGATTTGGATCGAGGAGAAGTGGTTGGCTGGTGGATTTTTGGATCGGGAGCGATCCCAAGGAAGAGGGTGGCGGCGGCCGACTGGGTAGGGGGAGGATTTGACGGATGGGACGGCATCTAGGTTAGGTGTCTATATATATACAAAATTGGTGATGATTTGGATCCTCCGATCATGATCGGGCGGTCCGGAATAAATGGGTTAGGGAGTCCAAATAAGAAAACGGAGATGTTTTATAGATGTTTGGGGATGATCCGGATCCAATGGTGACGACTGCCCGGGTCGGGTTCGGGACAGCTTTCGGACGCGCGCGAGAGGTTTGAGCATTGTACAGAGAGACTCCGGTTTAGGCAAGAGGGAATACAAAGAACAAGGTTGGTCTCGGAACGGTCAACAAAAGCAAGGGGGGACACGTCAACTACGAGCGGATGCAAGTTTTAAAAACAATGACGACAAGCAGTGTCGATGAAATACGGATGATGCTATGATGAAATGCAACAAACAAATAAATACACACGACGATAACTAAAAACAAGGAAGGCGTCTGGAGCATTGGTCTTGGGGCATCACAACCCAGAGATACCTCTCCGATACTCGGAGTGACAAATCCTAATCTCGATCTATGCCAACTCAACAAACACCATCGGAGACACCTGTAGAGCATATTTATAATCACCCAGTTACGTTGTGATGTTTGATAGCAGACTAATTGTTCCTCCGGTATTCGGGACTTGCATATCTAATAGTCATAGGAACATGTATAAGTTATGAAGAAAGCAATAGCAACAAACTAAACGACCATCGTGCTAAGCTAACGTATGGGTGAAGTCAATCACTGTTGGAAATATGCCCTACAGGCAATAATAAAAGATTATTATATTACCGTGTTCATGATAATTGTCTATTGTTCATGCTATAATTGTATTGTCCGGAAATCGTAATACATGTGTGAATACATAGACCACAATGTGTCCCTAGTGAGCCTCTAGTTGACTAGCTCGTTGATCAACAGATAGTCATGGTTTCCTGGCTATGGACATGGGGATGTCATTCATAACGGGATCACATCATTAGGAGAATGATGTGATGGACAGGACCCAAACCTAAGCATAGCATAAAGATCGTGTAGTTCATTTGCTAGAAGCTTTTGCAATGCCAAGTATCATTTCCTTAGACCATGAGGTTGTGCAACTCCCGGATACCGTATGAGTGCTTTGGGTGTGCCAAACGTCACAACGTAACTAGGTGGCTATAAAGGTACACTACGGGTATATCCAAAAGTGTCTGTTGGGTTGGCACGAACCGAGACTGGGATTTGTCACTCCGTGTGATGGAGAGGTATCTCTTGGGCCCACTCGATAATGCATCATCATAATGAGCTCAATGTGACCAAGGGGTTGGCCACAAGATCATGCATTACGGTACGAGTAAAGTGACTTGCCGGTAACGAGATTGAACAAGGTATTGGGATACCGACGATCGAGTCTCGGGCAAGTAACGTACTGATTGACAAAGGGAACTGAATACGGGATTGATAAGTCCTCGACATCGTGGTTCATCCAATGAGATCATCGAGGAGCATGTGGGAGCCATCATGGGTATCCAGATCCCGCTGTTGGTTATTGACCGGAGATGTGTCTCGGTCATGTCTGCATGTCTCCCGAACCCATAGGGTCTACACACTTAAGGTTCGGTGACGCTAGGGTTGTAAAGATATTTATATGCAGTAATCCGAAAGTTGTTCGGAGTCCCGGATGAGATCCCGGACGTCACGAGGAGTTCCGAAATGGTCCGGAGGTAAAGAATTATATATAGGAAGTGCAGTTTCGGCCATCGGGAAAGTTTCGGGGGTCACCGGTATTGTACCGGGACCACCGGATGGGTCCCGAGGGTCCGCCGGGTGGGGCCACCCATCTCGGAGGGCCCCATGGGCTGAAGTGGGAGGGGGAACCAGCCCTTAGTGGGCTGGTGCGCCCCCCTAGGCTCACCCCCTGCGCCTAGGGTTGGAACCCTAGGGTGGGGGGGGCGCCCCACTTGCCTTGGGGGGCACTCCACCCCCCCTTGGCCGCCGCCCCCCTTGGAGATTGGATCTCCCAAGGGATGGCACCCCCCCAGGGGCCTATGTAAAGGGGGGAGGGAGGGGGCAGCCGCACCCAACAGCCCTGCGCCTCCCTCTCCCCTGCTACACCTCTCCCTCTCGCGCAGACGCTCGGTGTAGCCCTGCTGCACGTGATAACTGCATCCACCACCACGCCGTCGTGCTGCTGGATCTTCATCAACCTCTCATTTCCCCTTGCTGGATCAAGAAGCAGGAGACGTTATCCGCTCCGTACGTGTGTTGAACGCGGAGGTGCCGTCCGTTCAGCGCTTGGTCATCGGTGATTTGGATCACGGCGAGTACGACTCCATCATCCACGTTCTAGTGAACGCTTCCGCTCGCGATCTACAAAGGTATGTAGATGCAATCTGAATACTCGTTGCTAGATGAACTCATAGATGGATCTTGGTGAAACCGTAGGAAATTTTTTGTTTTCTGCAACGTTCCCCATCGGTGGCATCATGAGCTAGGTCTATGCGTAGTTCTCTTTGCACGAGTAGAACACAATTGTTGTGGGCGTGGATGTTGTCAACTTTCTTGCCATTACTAGTCTTATTTTGCTTCAGCGGTATTGTGGGATGAAGTGGCCCGGACCAACCTTACACGTACGCTTACGTGAGACCGGTTCCACCGACTGACATGCACTAGTTGCATAAGGTGGCTGGCGGGTGTCTGTCTCTCCCACTTTAGTTGGAGCGGATTCGACGAAAAGGGTCCTTATGAAGGGTAAATAGAAGTTGACAAATCACGTTGTGGCTTTTACGTAGGTAAGAAAACGTTCTTGCTAGAATCCTATTTTAGCCACGTAAAACTTGCAACAACAATTAGAGGACGTCTAACTTGTTTTTGCAGCAAGTGCTTTGTGATATGATATGGCCAAAGTTGTGATGAATGATGAATGATATATATGTGATGTATGAGATCATGTTCATGTAATAGGAATCACGACTTGCATGTCGATGAGTATGACAACCGGCAGGAGCCATAGGAGTTGTCATTATTCTTTTATGACCTGCGTGTCAATGGAAACGCCATGTAAATTACTTTACTTTATTGCTAAACGTGTTAGCCATAGCAGTAGAAGTAATAGTTGGCGAGCAACTTCATGGAGACACGATGATGGAGATCATGATGATGGAGATCATGGTGTCATGCCGGTGACAAGATGATCATGGAGCCCCAAGATGGAGATCAAAGGAGCTATATGATATTGGCCATATCATGTCACTATTATTATTTGATTGCATGTGATGTTTATCATGTTTTGCATCTTGTTTACTTAGAACGACGGTAGTAAATAAGATGATCCCTCATAATAAATTTCAAGAAAGTGTTCCCCCTAACTGTGCGCCGTTGCGACAGTTCGTTGTTTCGAAGCACCACGTGATGATCGGGTGTGATAGATTCCAACGTTCACATACAAAGGGTGTAAGACAGATTTACACACGCAAAACACTTAGGTTATCTTGACGAGCCTAGCATGTACAGACATGGCCTCAGAACACGGAGGACCGAAAGGTCGAGCATGAGTCGTATAGAAGATACGATCAACATGGAGATGTTCACCGATGTTGACTAGTCCGTCTCACGTGATGATCGGACATGGCCTAGTTGCATCGGATCATGTTTCACCTATATGACTAGAGGGATGTCTAATCTAAGTGGGAGTTCATTAATAATTTGATTAGATGAACTTAATTATCATAACTTAGTCTAAAATCTTTACAATGTGTCTTGTAGATCAAATGGCCCACGCTAATGTTGCCCTCAACTTCAACGCGTTCCTAGAGAAAACCAAGCTGAAAGATGATGGCAGCAACTATACGGACTGGGTACGGAACCTGAGGATCATCCTCATAGCTGCCAAGAAAGATTATGTCCTAGAAGCACCGCTAGGTGAAGCACCATTCCCAGAGAACCAAGAAGTTATGAATGCCTATCAGTCTCGTGCTGATGATTACTCCCTCGTTCAGTGCGGCATGCTTTACAGCTTAGAACCAGGGCTCCAAAAGCGTTTTGAGCAACACGGAGCATATGAGATGTTCGAGGAGCTGAAAATGGTTTTCCAAGCTCATGCCCGGGTCGAGAGATATGAAGTCTCCGACAAGTTCTTTAGTTGTAAGATGGAGGAAAATAGCTCTGTCAGTGAACACATACTCAAGATGTCCGGGTTGCACAACCGCTTGACTCAGCTGGGAGTTAATCTCCCGGATGACGCGGTCATTGACAGAATCCTTCAGCCGCTTCCACCAAGCTACAAGAGCTTTGTGATGAACTTCAATATGCAGGGGATGGAAAAGACCATTCCCGAGGTATATTCAATGCTGAAATCAGCGGAGGTGGAGATCAAAAAGGAACATCAAGTGTTGATGGTCAATAAAACCACCAAGTTCAAGAAAGGCAAGGGCAAGAAGAACTTCAAGAAAGACGGCAAGGATGTTGCCGCGCCCGGTAAGCAAGTTGCCGGGAAGAAGTCAAAGTATGGACCCAAGCCTGAGACTCAGTGCTTTTATTGCAAAGGGAAGGGTCACTGGAAGCGGAACTGCCCCAAATACTTAGCGGACAATAAGGCCGGCAACACTAAAGGTATATGTGATATACATGTAACTGATGTGTACCTTACCAGTGCTCGTAGTAGCTCCTGGGTATTTGATACCGGTGCTGTTGCTCATATTTGTAACTCAAAGCAGGAGCTGCGGAATAAGAGGAGACTGGCAAAGGACGAGGTGACGATGCGCGTCGGGAATGGTTCCAAGGTCGATGTGATCGCCGTCGGCACGCTACCTCTACATTTACCTACGGGATTAGTTTTAAACCTCAATAATTGTTATTTAGTGCCAAGTTTGAGCATGAACATTGTATCTGGATCTCGTTTAATGCGAGATGGCTACTCATTTAAATCCGAGAATAATGGTTGTTCCATTTATATGAGTGATATGTTTTACGGTCATGCTCCGATGGTTAATGGTTTATTCTTAATAAATCTCGTACGTGATGATACACATATTCATAGTGTGAATACCAAAAGAGTTAAAGTTGATAACGATAGTCCCACATACTTGTGGCACTGCCGCCTTGGTCACATTGGTGTTAAGCGCATGAAGAAGCTCCATGCTGATGGACTTTTAGAGTCTCTTGATTATGAATCATTTGACACATGTGAACCATGCCTCATGGGCAAAATGACAAAGACTCCATTCTCCGGGACAATGGAGCGAGCAACCAACTTATTGGAAATCATACATACTGATGTGTGCGGTCCAATGAGTGTTGAGGCTCGCAGAGGATATCATTATGATCTCACTCTCACTCATGACTTGAGTAGATATGGGTATGTCTACTTGATGAAACACAAGTCTGAGACCTTTGAAAAGTTCAAGGAATTTCAGAATGAGGTAGAGAATCAACGTGACCGAGAAATAAAGTTCTTACGATCAGATCGTGGAGGAGAATATTTAAGTCACGAATTTGGCACACACTTAAGGAAATGTGGAATCGTTTCACAACTCACGCCGCATGGAACACCTCAACGTAACGGTGTGTCCGAACGTCGTAATCGCACTCTATTGGATATGGTGCGATCTATGATGTCTCTTACTGATTTACCGCTATCATTTTGGGGATACGCTCTAGAGACAGCCGCATTCACTTTAAATAGGGCACCGTCTAAATCCGTTGAGATGACACCATATGAATTATGGTTTGGGAAGAAACCTAAGTTGTCGTTTCTAAAAGTTTGGGGATGCGATGCTTATGTCAAGAAACTTCAACCTGAAAAGCTCGAACCCAAGTCGGAAAAATGCGTCTTCATAGGATACCCCAAGGAAACCATTGGGTATACCTTCTACCTCAGATCCGAAGGCAAGATCTTTGTTGCCAGGTATGGATCCTTTCTAGAGAAAGAGTTTATCTCGAAAGAAGTAAGTGGGAGGAAAGTGGAGCTTGATGAAGTACTGCCTCTTGAAACGGAGAGTAGCGCAGCTCAGGAAAATGTTCCTGTGATGCCTGCACCAATAAGAGAGGAGGTTAATGATGATAATCAAGATACTTCGGATCAAGCTCCTACTGAACTTCGTAGGTCCACAAGGACACGTTCCGCACCAGAGTGGTACGGCAACCCTGTTCTGGAAATCATGTTGTTAGACAACGGTGAACCTTCGAACTATGAAGAAGCAATGGTGGGCCCAGATTCCAACAAATTGCTAGAGGCAATGCAATCCGAGATAGGATCCATGTAAGAAAACAAAGTATGGACTTTGACGGACTTGCCCGATGATCGGCGAGTGATAGAAAATAAATGGATCTTTAAGAAGAAGACAGACGCGGATGGTAATGTTACCATCTATAAAGCTCGACTTGTCGCTAAGGGTTATCGGCAAGTTCAAGGGGTTGACTACGACGAGACTTTCTCTCCCGTAGCGAAGCTGAAGTCCGTCCGAATCATGTTAGCAATTGCCGCATACTATGATTATGAGATATGGCAAATGGACGTCAAAACGGCATTCCTTAACGGCTATCTTAAGGAAGAACTGTATATGATGCAGCTAGAAGGTTTTGTCGACCCTAAGAATGCTAACAAGGTATGCAAGCTCCAGTGATCCATTTATGGGCTGGTGCAAGCATCTCGGAGTTGGAATATTCGTTTTGATGAGATGATCAAGGTGTTTGGGTTTATGCAGACTTATGGAGAAGCCTGCGTTTACAAGAAAGTGAGTGGGAGCTCTGTAGCATTTCTCATATTATATGTAGATGACATACTTTTGATGGGAAATGATATAGAACTTTTGGACAGCGTTAGGCCTACTTGAATAAGAGTTTTTCAGTGAAGGACCTTGGAGAAGCTGCTTATATATTAGGCATCAAGATCTATAGAGATAGATCAAGACGCCTCATCGGTCTTTCACAAAGTACGTACCTTGACAAGATATTGAAGAAGTTCAATATGGATCAGTCCAAGAAGGGGTTCTTGCCTGTATTGCAAGGTGTGCGATTGAGCGCGGCTCAATGCCTGACCATGGCAGAAGATATAGAAGAGATGAGTGTCATCCCCTATGCCTCAGCCATAGGATCTATTATGTATGCCATGCTGTGTACCAGACCTGATGTAAACCTTGCCGTGAGTTTGGTAGGTAGGTACCAAAGTAATCCCGGCAAGGAACACTGGACAACGGTCAAAAACATCCTGAAGTACCTAAAGAGGACCAAGGATATGTTTCTCGTTTATGGAGGTGCCGAAGAGCTCGTCGTAAAGGGTTGCGTCGACGCTAGCTTCGACACAGATCTGGATGACTCTAAGTCACAAACTGGATACGTGTATATTTTGAATGGTGGGGCAGTAAGCTGGTGCAGCAAGCAAAGCGTCGTGGCGGGATCTACATGTGAAGCGGAATATATGGCAGCCTCGGAGGCAGCACAAGAAGCAATCTGGATGAAGGAGTTCATTACCGACCTCGGAGTCATACCCAATGCGTCGGACCCGATGACTCTCTTCTATGACAACACTGGAGCTATTGTCCTTGCGAAGGAGCCCAGGTTTCACAGGAAGACCAGGCATATCAAGCGTCGCTTCAACTCCATTCGTGAAAGTGTTCAAAATGGAGACATAGAGATTTGTAAAGTACATACGGACTTGAATGTGGCAGGTCCGTTGACTAAACCTCTCCCTAGAGCAAAACATGATCAACACCAAAATTCCATGGGTGTTCGATTCATCACAATGTAACTAGATTATTGTCTCTAGTGCAAGTGGGAGACTGTTGGAAATATGCCCTAGAGGCAATAATAAAAGATTATTATATTTCCGTGTTCATGATAATTGTCTATTGTTCATGCTATAATTGTATTGTCCGGAAATCGTAATACATGTGTGAATACATAGACCACAATGTGTCCCTAGTGAGCCTCTAGTTGACTAGCTCGTTGATCAACAGATAGTCATGGTTTCCTGGCTATGGACATGGGGATGTCATTGATAACGGGATCACATCATTAGGAGAATGATGTGATGGACAAGACCCAAACCTAAGCATAGCATAAAGATTGTGTAGTTCATTTGCTAGAAGCTTTTGCAATGTCAAGTATCATTTCCTTAGACCATGAGGTTGTGCAACTCCCGGATACCGTATGAGTGCTTTGGGTGTGCCAAATGTCACAACGTAACTGGGTGGCTATAAAGGTACACTACGGGTATCTCCGAAAGTGTTTGTTGGGTTGGCACGAACCGAGACTGGGATTTGTCACTCCGTGTGACGGAGAGGTATCTCTTGGGCCCACTCGGTAACGCATCATCATAACGAGCTCAATGTGACCAAGGGGTTGGCCACGGGATCATGCATTATGGTACGAGTAAAGTGACTTGCCGGTAACGAGATTGAACAAGGTATTGGGATACCGACGATCGAGTCTCGGGCAAGTAACATACCGATTGACAAAGGGAATTGAATACGGGATTGATAAGTCCTCGACATCGTGGTTCATCCAATGAGATCATCGAGGAGCATGTGGGAGCCATCATGGGTATCCAGATCCCGCTGTTGGTTATTGACCGGAGATGTGTCTCGGTCATGTCTGCATGTCTCCCGAACCCGTAGGGTCTACACACTTAAGGTTCGGTGACGCTAGGGTTGTAAAGATATTTATATGCAGTAATCCGAAAGTTTTTTGGAGTCCCGAATGAGACCCCGGACGTCACGAGGAGTTCCAGAATGGTCCGGAGGTAAAGAATTATATATAGGAAGTGCAGTTTCGGCCATCGGGAAAGTTTTGGGGGTCACCGGTATTGTACCGGGACCACCGGATGGGTCCCGGGGGTCCACCGGGTGGGGCCACCCATACCGGAGGGCCCCATGGGCTGAAGTGGGAGGGGAACCAGCCCTTAGTGGGCTGGTGCGCCCCCCTAGGCTCACCCCCTGCGCCTAGGGTTGGAACCCTAGGGTGGGGGGGCGCCCACTTGCCTTGGGGGGCACTCCACCCCCCTTGGCCGCCGCCCCCCTTGGAGATTGGATCTCCCAAGGGCCGGCGCCCCCCAGGGGCCTATATAAAGGGGGGAGGGAGGGGGCAGCCGCACCCAACAATCCTGCGCCTCCCTCTCCCCTGCTACACCTCTCCCTCTCGCGCAGACACTCGGCGTAGCCCTGCTGCACGTGACAACTGCATCCACCACCACGTCGTCGTGCTGCTGGATCTTCATCAACCTCTCCTTTCCCCTTGCTGGATCAAGAAGGAGGAGATGTTATCCGCTCCGTACATGTGTTGAACGCGGAGGTGCCGTCCGTTCAGCGCTTGGTCATCGGTGATTTGGATCACGGCGAGTACGACTCCATCATCCACGTTCTAGTGAACGCTTCCGCTCGCGATCTACAAAGTTATGTAGATGCAATCTGAATATTCGTTGCTAGATGAACTCATAGATGGACCTTGGTGAAACCGTAGGAAAATTTTTGTTTTCCGCAACGTTCCCCAACAATCACATCATTCTCTAATGATGGATCCCGTTTATCCAATGACAACTCTTTGTCCATGGCTAGGAAACTTAACCATCTTTGATTAACGAGCTAGTCAAGTAGAGGCATACTAGTGACACTCTGTTTGTCCATGTATTCACACATGTACTAAGTTTCCGGTTAATACGATTCTAGCATGAATAATAAAAATTTATAATGATATAAGGAAATATAAATAACAACTTTATTATTACCTCTAGGGCATATTTCCCTCAGTCTCCCACTTGCACTAGAGTCAATAATCTAGATTACATTGTAATGATTCTAACACCCATGGAGTCTTGGTGTTGATCATGTTTTGCTCGTGAAAGAGGCTTAGTCAACAGGTCTGTAACATTCAGATCCGTATGTATCTTGCCAATCTCTATGTCTCCCTCCTTGACTTGATCGCTGATGGAATTGAAGCGTCTCTTGATGTGCTTGGTTCTCTTGTGAAATCTGGATTCCTTTGCCAAGGCAATTCCACCAGTATTTTCACAAAAGATTTTTATTGGACCCGATGCACTAGGTACGACACCTAGATCGGATATTAACTCCTTCATCCAGACTCCTTCATTCGCTGCTTCTGAAGCAGCTATGTATTCCTCTTCACACGTAGATCCCGCCACGATGCTCTGCTTGGAACTGCACCAACTGACAGCTCCACCATTCAATAAAAATACGTATCCGGTTTGTGACTTAGAGTCATCCGGATAAGTGTCAAAGCTTGCATCGACATAACCATTTACGACGAGCTCTTTGTCACCTCCATAAACGAGAAACATATCCTTAGTCCTTTTCAGGTATTTCAGGATATTCTTGACCGCTGTCCAGTGATCCACTCCTGGATTACTTTGGTACCTCCCTGCTAAACTAATAGCAAGGCACACATCAGGCCTGGTACACAACAATGCATACATGATAGAACCTATGGCTGAAGCATAGGGAATGACTTTATTTTCTCTCTATCTTCTGCAGTGGTCAAGCATTGAGTCTGACTCAACTTCACACCTTGTAACACAGGCAAGAACCTTTTCTTTGCTTGATCCATTTTGAACTTCCTCAAAACTTTGTCAAGGTATGTGCTTTGTGAAAGTCCAATTAAGCGTCTTGATCTATCTCTATAGATCTTGATGCCCAATATATAAGCAGCTTCATCGAGGTCTTTCATTGAAAAATTCTTATTCAAGTATCCTTTTATGCTATTCAGAAATTCAGTATCATTTCCAATCAATAATATGTCATCCACATATAATATCAGAAATGCTATAGAGCTCCCACTCACTTTCTTGTAAATACAGGCTTCTCCAAAAGTCTGTATAAATACATACGCTTTAATCACACTATCAAAGCATATATTCCAACTCCGAGAGGGTTGCACCAGTCCATAAATGGATCGCTGGAGCTTGCACACTTTGTTAGCACCTTTTGGATCGACAAAACCTTCTGGTTGCATCATATACAACTCTTCTTTAAGATATCCATTAAGAAATACAATTTTGACATCCATTTGCCAAATTTCATAATCATAAAATGCGGCAATTGCTAACATGATTCGGACGGACTTAAGCATCGCTACGGGTGAGAAGGTCTCATCGTAGTCAACTCCTTGAACTTGTCAAAAACCTATCACAACAAGTCGAGCTTTGTAGATAGTAACATTACCGTCAGCGTCAGTCTTTTTCTTGAAGATCCATTTATTCTCTATGGCTTGCCGATCATCGAGCAAGTCAACCAATGTCCATACTTTGCTCTCATACATTGATCCCATCTCAGATTTCATGGCCTCAAGCCATTTTGCGGAATCTGGGCTCATCAATGCTTCTTCATAGTTCGTAGGTTCGTGATGGTCAAGTAACATGACTTCCAGAACAGGATTACCGTAGCACTCTGGTGCGGATCTTACTCTGGTTGACCTACGAGGTTCTGTAGTAACTTAATCAGAAGTTTTATGATCATCATCATTAGCTTCCTCACTTACTAATGTAGGAATCACTGAAACTAATTTCTGTGACGAACTACTTTCAAATAAGGGAGAAGGTACTGTTACCTCATCAAGTTCTACTTTCCTCCCACTCACTTCTTTCGAGAGAAACTCCTTCTCTAGAAAGGAACCATTCTTAGCAACAAATATCTTGCCTTTAGATATGTGATAGAAGATGTACACAACAGTCTCCTTTGGGTATCCTGTGAAGACACATTTCTCCGATTTGGGTTCGAGCTTATCAGGTTGAAGCTTTTTCAATAAGCATCGCAACCCCAAATTTAAGAAACGGCAACTTGGGTTTCTTGCCAAACCATAGTTCATAAGGTGTCGTCTCAACGGATTTAGATGGTGCCCTATTTAACGTGAATGCAACCGTCCTTAAAGCATAACCCCACAACGATAGCGGTAAATCAGTGAGAGACATCATTGATCGCACCATATCTAGTAAAGTACGATTACGACGTTCGGACACACCATTACGCTGTGGTGTTCCAGGTGGCGTGAGTTGCGAAACTATTCTGCATTTTTTCAAATGAAGACCAAACTCGTAACTCAAATATTCTCCTCCATGATCAGATCGTAGAAACTGTATTTTCTTGTTACGATGATTTTCCACTTCACTCTGAAATTCTTTGAACTTTTCAAATGTTTCAGACTTATGTTTCATCAAGTAGATAAACCCATATCTGCTCAAATCATCTGTGAAGGTAAGAAAATAATGATACCCGCCGCGAGCATCAAGACTCATTGGACCGCATACATCAGTATGTATTATTTCCAACAAGTCCGTTGCTCGCTCCATTGTTCCGGAGAACGGAGTCTTAGTCATCTTGTCCATGAGGCATGTTTCGCAACCATCAAGTGATTCATAATCAAGTGATTCCAAAAGTCCATATGCATGGAGTTTCTTCATGCGCTTTACACCAATATGACCTAAACGGCAGTGCCACAAATAAGTTGCAGTATCATTATTAAACTAATATCTTTTGGCTTCAATACTATGAACATGTGTATCACTAATATCAAAATTTAGTAAAAACAGACCACTCATCAAGGGTGCCTGACCATAAAAGATATTACTCATATAAATAGAACAACCATTATTCTCTGATTTAAATGAATAACCATCTCGGATCAAACAAGATCCAGATATAATGTTCATTATCAACGCTGGCACCAAATAACAATTATTTAGGTCTAAATCTAATCCCGAAGGTAGATGTAGAGGTAGCGTGCTGACGGTGATCACATTGACTTTGGAACCATTTCCAACGCGCAACGTCACCTCGTCCTTAGCCAATCTACGCTTAATCCGTAGCCCCTGTTTCGAGTTGCAAATATTAGCAACAGAACCAGTATCAAATATCCAGGCGCTACTGCGAGCATTAGTAAGGTACACATCAATAACATGTATATCAAATATACCTTTCACTTTGCCATCCTTCTTCTCCACCAAATACTTGGGGCAGTTCCGCTTCTAGTGACCAGTCCCTTTGCAGTAGAAGCACTCAGTCTTAGGCTTAGGTCCAGACTTGGGCTTCTTCACTTGAGCAGCAACTTGCTTGTTCTTCTTCTTGAAGTTCCCCTTCTTCCCTTTACCCTTTTTCTTGAAACTGGTGATCTTGTTGACCATCAATACTTGATGCTCCTTCTTGATTTCTACCTCCGCAGCCTTTAGCATTGTAAAGAGCTCGGGAATTGTCTTATCCATCCCTTGCATATTATAGTTCATCACGAAGCTTTTGTAGCTTTGTCCTAGTGATTGAAGAACTCTGTCAATGACACTATCATCAGGAGGATCAACTCTCAGTTGAGTCAAGTGGTTGTGGTACCCAGACATTCTGAGTATATGTTCGCTGATAGAATTATTCTCCTCCATTTTGCAGCTGTAGAACTTATTGGAGACTTCATATCTCTCAATCCGGGCATTTGCTTGAAATATTAACTTCAACTCCTGGAACATCTCATATGCTCCATGACGTTTAAAATGTCGTTGAAGTCCCGGTTCTAAGCCGTAAAGCATGGCACACTGAACTATTGAGTCATCATCAGCTTTGCTCTGCCAGGCGTTCATAACATCTGGCGTTGCTCCTGCAGTGGGTTTGTCACCTAGCGGTGCTTCTAGCACGTAATTCTTCTGTGCAGCAATGAGGATAATCCTCAAGTTACGGACCCAGTCCTGTAATTGCTAGCATCATCTTTCAACTTAGCTTTCTGTAGGAACGCATTAAAATTCAACGGAACAACATCATGGGCCATCTATCTACAACAACATAGACATGCGAAATACTATCAGGTACTATGTTCATGATAAATTAAAGTTCAATTAATCATATTACTTAAGAACTCCCACTTAGATAGACATCCCTCTAATCATCTAAGTGATCACATGATCCATATCAACTAAACCATGTCCGATCATCACGTGAGATGGAGTAGTTTTCAATGGTGAACATCACTATGTTGATCATATCTACTATATGATTCACGCTCGACCTTTCGGTCTCAGTGTTCCGAGGCCATATCTTCATATGCTAGGCTCGTCAAGTTTAACCCGAGTATTCTGCACATGCAAAACTGGCTTGCACCCGTTGTATGTGAACGTAGAGCTTATCATACCAGATCATCACGTGGTGTCTCGGCACGACTATCGGCGTTCTGGGAACGGGGGTCCCCAAACTTGCCTGCCTGCGGCCTGCGGCGTGGCTCAAAGGGGGCCCCAGCACGGCCAATCTTCATCAACACAAGACTCAAGACCCTCGCGAGGGGCCAAGCCTCGCGGGGCGGACAACGCGGAGCTTCCTCAGGCGTGGCCTCATCAGGATGGCTCAAGAGGAGGCGGAGAGATCAAGGCAGGGTACCTCACGAGGTGCCCATGATGCAAGCCATGACGACCAAGGGTGCCAGGCGGGCGCCAGCCCGCGTAGTGTCTCCCTTTCCTCTTTGGTGCAAAGGGGGCAAGCGCAGGCGAGAGGATCAAGCAAATGCATCAATTTCGGTGCAACGAGACCAAGACCAGTCCAACGGTGGGAAGGAGGTCATCGTGGAGCCCAAAACGGCGTCACCACAGGGCCTTTGGCAGGAGAGGACCAACTTTAGTCAGGATAAGTGTACCAGATATTCCCCTTCAAATTGGCCAATTGTTGGCGCCCTTCCCGCTCAATATTTGGGAAGAGGCCCAGGGCCTTTGCCTATAAATAGGACTAGCCACCCCAAGGATAGAGGCATCAAAAAACTGGCATCGAGCATCTAGAACCTAGCGATCGAGAAATCAGCTAGCGAGATACAGGCAACAGAGAGAGAGAGAGAGAGAGAGAGAGAGAGAGAGAGAGAGAGAGAGAGAGAGAGAGAGAAGGGCGGCTGAACTCCTCCTAGCAGTTCATCGTCCTAGCCAAGAGCAGACCCTTGCGAGGCTATTCTTCCTTGTATTGTTTATCATCATCAGCCCAAGAGGCAATCCACCCACCACAAACTAGAGTAGGGTATTACACCACAATGGTGGCCCGAACTAGTATAAACCCTCTGTCTCTTGTGATGTTCTTTCAGTAGTTTAGATCCTTGCGAGACGGAGAGGTAGAGGGCGTAATCTCCACGCGCACCCCAGAGTTCGAACCTCAAGGGTCTGCCGGAACCCGAAATCCGACATTTGGCGCGCCAGGTAGGGGTGCGCCGGAATTTGTCTTCCACCGCCCCGTTCTCCTCCGACCGTCGCGTCCATATCCGACGCTCGTCGGGCCCGCGCCGAGCGCCGGGCCGCCATCGCTTCCCGCGTCGCCCAGACGGCTCCCGTCGGTGGGCGTCCTCGTCGTTCCCCGTCGCCCGCCATCAACGCCGCCACCGGCCCGGCGGGGAACGAGCAGCAAGCGTCGTCTCAGCATCCATCCGTGCGGCAAGACGGCCGCACCGCTACTCCATCGCTCACACCAGCTGGTTCTTCGTCCCGCGTGCTCCGTGCGCCCTTGGAGGCTCGAGCTGCGCTCATCACGGCGAACGAGCTCCTGCGCTACCGTCCCGTCGACGACGTCTATGAAGAGTGGCTCAACCACGTCGCCGAGCTCGTCCGCGCCGCAGGGGACTCTCCTGCGCCGTCCGCTCCACTGCGCCGCACCCCGCCCCGCGCGGGCAATGAAGCTCAGGGGGCGTACCAGCCGCCTCCTCTCCAAGAAGACGCCATGGCTCCGAGGCGCGCGGCCCCTGGCCTGAACCCTCTCCGTCAGGCGCCGGCACGACAGGAGCAGAGCTGCCAAGAAGTCCCACGCCCGCAAGAAGCTGCCCAGGCGCTCCCTGCTCCTGCTCCCGCGCGTCAGGACCCCGCGCTGCTCCCAGCTGCAGCGCACGGGGACCCGCAAGGCTAAGCTCCCCACCAGCCAAAGCCTCCCGTGGCCACAGCAGGCTGTCGCGCCTACACCACCGAGCTGCGCAGCGTCGCATGGCCCGGCAAGTTCAAGCCAGACCTACCTCCTCGCTACGACGACACGACCGATCCCACAGAGTTCCTCCAGCTCTATGAGCTGGGCATCGAAGCTGCCAGGGGAGATGAGTAGGTCATGGTGAACTGGTTCCCCATGGCGCTGAAGGAAGGAGCTCGCACCTGGCTCCTGAACCTGGCCCCAGGCACGATCTCTTCCTGGGACCAGATGCGCACCCGCTTCATCGCCAACTTCCAAGGCACTCGCGACCGGCCGCCCGCCGTGAGCGACATGCGCCGCATCAAGCAACAACCCGGAGAGACCCTGCAAAAGTACATCCAGCGCTTTAACAGTGCGCGCCTCAAGATCCCCAAGGTGTCCGAGGAAGCCATCATCCCAGCCTTCTCCGATGGCGTGCGCGACGTCAAGATGAAGGAGGAGCTGGCGACCAAGTGTGCCAGGGCTGAGGAAGGACGTTTCTCCCTCCTCGAGCTGCCTATCGCAGACCCAGAAGAGAAGAAGCCCAAGGCCAAGAACGTGAAGCGCAAGGGGGCTGCCGTGCTCGCAGCAGAACCAGACACCAAGCGGGGCAAAGATCTGCCTGAACCCTCCAGGGGCAGCCGGTACTGTGTGTACCACGACCTCCACACCCACAACACCAATGAATGCCAAGAGCTCCGCGCCGTGCGAGAAGGAAGGATCGGCCGTCGTCCTGACCGTGCTGACCGGGGCTACGGCCGAGGAGGAGGAAGAAACACAGGACTCTGGGAAGACCACGGCCCGCGCCAGGGGTGGCGCGATCAACCTCGCGAGGATCGCTGGCGAGACCTACCTCGCGAGGGGGACTGGAGGGATCAGCCTCGTGAGGATCGCCCACAGGGCAACGTAGGCCTCCCTCCACTGCCGCCTCAGCCAAGGAGGAACGAGGACCGCCATCAAGACGAGAGGGCTGGGGGCTTCCAGGAGCCACGCGCGATCGCCTGCATCCTGGGCGGAGCTCAAGCCCCAGCCTCCCAACGCATCTTCAAGCAGTTTGCCCGCGAAGTGAATGCAGTCCTTCCCAAGCTCGAAGCAACACGCTCTCTCAGGTGGTAGGCGTGCGCCATCACGTTCAGCTCAGCGGATCAACTCAAGTGTGCGGCCACAGCCGGAGTCCTCCTGATGCTTTGCTCCCCAGTCATCAGCAACGTACTGGTCACCAGGACCCTCATCGATGGTGGGGCAGGGCTCAACGTCCTGTCCGTGGAAACATTCAACAATCTCCAAGTGCCCTATGACCAGCTTCAGCCAACCAAGCCTTTCTCCGGAGTCACCGACGGTTCCACGATCCCGATCGAGCAGGTCCGCCTCCCTATCACCTTCGGGGCACGCAACAACTACCGCACCGAGCTCATCGACTTCGACGTCGCCCACATCCTCCTGCCGTACAACGCCATCCTCGGGTACCCAGCGCTGGCCAAGTTTATGGCTGTAACTCATCATGGCTACAACGTCCTCAAGATGCCAGGAAGTGGCGGAGTCATCACGGTGCCCTGTGAAGAGAAGGATGCAGTGTGTTCCCTGGAGCGAGCCTTTCAGGCCACGTCACTAGAAGACCCGGATCGCGGAAGCAGGAGGCTTCCCAAGACCACCCCCAAGAAGAAGAAGGCATCGTTCGGACCGGCCCCTCAGGAGGCGGGCCCCTCAGGGCCCGTGTCTGCCCAAGGGGAACCTCCTTCCATCGCATAGGAAAGCACGCCCGGCGCGCTCCTCAGGCAGGGCTCGGGGGCTCTCCCCTGGATGGCCACCGACCTAGCCAAGGTCGCGAGGGAGGCGCTTGGGCACCACGTGGAGGCGTGCTTCGAAGCACGTTTCCCTCAAGAAGGAGCGAGGCAAGGAAGGACAGACCAGCAGGAGTTCGTCAACAAAGCCGTTCAAGAACTACAGGAATCAAGAGTCATGAGAGGCTGCCGCCGCCTACCGACTGTGGCTCCCCATCCAGGCGAGGATGGTGGGCTGTGCGTCTGCATCGACGTACCAGGGCTTAACCAAGTCGCCACGATGGAGCGCATCTGGCCCTCGCAAGTGGGGCACTGCGGAGGTCCGCCCCACAGCTACGTTCGCATGCCTTACGGCTTGCCGAGCGCGGCTGCTACGTACCAGCGCCTCATGAGGGGCATCATGGAGGCTCAAGAAGACAGGCGTTCCGCAGCCTTGGCGGAGATGGAGATGATTCGCGAGGAGCCACCAGTGCCTCCAGAGCCCCCCGAGGCCCCTGGGCTCGGGGGCTCGTGAGGATCGGCTTTCGCAGCCCACCGAGTCTGCTGCACCAACACCACTTCGTCCTCGACATCTTCAGGTGACATCCTTCAAGTTTCATTTCCAGCTGGGAGCGCCCTCCCAGGGCTGCATCATTCCCAGGCCGCGTGGGTCCATCCCTGCGGCGTGTATCCCTTTTATTTCTTGTCGTTAGCTTACTTTGTTGGGGGCGCCCCTCAGGCTGCATCATCCCCAAGCCGCTCGGGCCAGGCCCAGCGGCGTGTATCTCTCTTGCGTTTATCTCCGGTTATGCATTCGCCCATCATGCTTGATTACTTGATGCCTGTCCACGACACCTCTTCTTCTCCATGTCGACCACTTTCACGTTAAAGGGGGGGGTACCTGAGCATCGCGACTGAGGGCTCTTACTGGCTCTCCAACCCTCACCCTCTGGCCTTGTCCACGGCATCACGACCTGGCATACCAGTGACGGCTGAGACAAGCTCGAGGGCCGGGACCCGAGGACGTAGAGTGCCGGCATCTTACCAAATTTGCAGGAACACATCACAAGATAAGGCCTAGTGCTAGGCGCAACCCGCCTAGAGGTAGGGCCCCGTGAGTCCCGCGCTGGCTCACGGGCGCCCAGGTACACCTCACCTGCGCCAACCAGCAAGCCTCTGAGCAACTAACGGCCGACTGATAATTGTCATGGCAACCCCTTCTTCCTTCTATGACGAGTTTGCAGGATCCCCTGAGGGAATTGCGCCAGCCGAGGCCCTCACGGAGTTCCCTTCACCCTCGTCCGCGCGAACCGCTTGCACGTTAAAGGGGGGGCACCTGAGCATCGCGACTCAGGGCTCCTACCGGCACTCCAGCCCTCACCCTCTGGCCTTGTCCACGACATCGCGACCTGGCATACCAGCGACGGCTGAGACTAGCTCGAGGGCCGGGACCCGAGGACGTAGAGCAGAAAGGGGAGCAACGGCGAGGGAGAAGGGGCACGCGAGGACCTCGCCAAGCGACTCCGCTCCCGCTGACGCGCGGACCCGACGATACACCAGGAATAATCCCCGATTCTCGAGATAAGTCACCACCCGAAAGCACCGGCTACCGTGGCACTACCCCCGCACCTAACGCAATTCCGTACTAGCAACATTGCTCCCCTTTCTCATCGAGCGACGGCTGCTTGGGCGCCAAAGGGGACCTCCTGAGCATCGCGACTCAGGGGCTCTTACCGGACCCCGGGTCGCTCACCTCCTGGCCTTGACCACGGCATCGCGACCTGGCATACCAGCGACGGCTGACGCCGCCTTGGGACTGGGACCTGTCGACACAGAGCACCAAGCCCTCGCGAGGTTCGAAAGGGAGAACTAAACTAAGACGGAATCAGCAACTCACACAGTTCCATAGCAAGAGTTATATATTAACAAAAAGGATCACAGGCACCTTACAAGCCCCCATTGGGCGCAGTGTGATTCCTCGCAGGGAATGGATCCTAAGGGATGCTAACTACACGCGCCCCTGCAAAAGATACCATCATCAACAGTGGGCCGTCAGGCGCCGGCGCCAACCCCATCCAGATCAGAGTCAGCGACGGCCAAGTGAGCCCGCCCTGCTCCGAGAGCGGCGCCGGCTCGTGGGCTCGTAGCTGTCGTCGCTCGTCTCCGGAGTCGCGAAGATCTCGCTGGAGTCGCTGGATCCTTCGGCGCCTCCATCGCTTGTGGAGCCGCCAAGGGAGCGGTTGGCGGGCCTAGCCCTCACCATGGCAAGGTCCTGGCCGCCTCTCCCGGGGCAACACTCCAGTCGGCGCCCGTTCGCGTCGAAGACCTTGAAGAACATCACCGAAGCGCCATCATACTCTAGGTGGATCGTGAGGGCGCCCCTTGCTTTGCAACCCCGGGCGATCTCGCCCCAGCCTCGAGTCATGAAGACTTCGCCCGAGGCAACAACTGCGACATCTGCCTCGGTCGCGGGAGTGCCGCAGTCGGCGTGCTGCAGCCATAGCTCCAGGAGTCTTCCCTGCGGGATGACGGAAGCGAAGAAGGGAGGAAAGCGAATCCAAGATCGAGGGGGCATGGTGGCGTGGAGCACGAACTCGCAGGAGGAGCCCTCGGCGTGGACTCCAGGAGGAACGACCCACACCTTCATGACCCGTCGGCGCCGGCGGCGGCGCTGGCCGCGGGGATCGGCGTCGACCCCTTCAAGGACCTCGACGTGGGCATACAAGGGAAGCGGGAACCCCGGCGGAGGCCGCTCGCACCAGGGCCTCGACATCACCTGACGGTCCTCCTCGTCCCGGCCGCGAAGGGCAGGACGTTTCTTCGGCGGGAGAGGGTCTGGTTCTTCCCGGGGAGCCTTTCCCTTCTCCGCTGCAGAGAACCGGCGAATCGGAGCCATCGCAGCAAGGCGGAGCAAGAATCGGGAAGAAGGAGAAGCAAGATGAGATGGACTGGCAGGGCACGCGCAGTTCCGTACTTATAGCCGACGAAGGCCAACCGTCGGCCTCCACGATCACAGGTAATCATGACACGATTTGCATGCAGGGACTTGTCCAATCCGCGCGGTCACCGAGGCGTCATGGGGAAGCGGAGACGCCCACGTCCAATCAACCGCCATGCGGCGCCCAAGGCCGCCGGCTGTTAGGGCCCGCGGCGCTTCGCCCTTGCCCTTTCGCCTCTCAACACGGCCAAGTCCGGGCGCGCCTTGGGCCCGGGGGCTGCTGTCGGCGTTCTGGGAACGGGGGTCCCCAGACTTGCCTACCTGCGGCCTGCGGCGTGGCTCAAAGGGGGGCCCAACACGACCCATCTTCATCAACACAAGACTCAAGACCCTCGCGAGGGGCCAAGCCTCGCGGGGCGGACGACGCGGAGCTTCCTCAGGCGCGGCCTCATCAGGCTGGCTCACGAGGAGGCAGAGAGATCAAGGCAGGGTACCTCACGAGGTGCCCATGACGCAAGCCATGACGACCAAGGGTGCCAGGCAGGCGCCAGCCGGCGCAGTGTCTCCCTTTCCTCTTTGGTGCAAAGGGGGCAAGCGCAGGTGAGAGGATCAAGCAAAGGCATCCATTTCGGTGCAACGAGACCAAGACCAGTCCAACGGTGGGAAGGAGGTCATCGTGGAGCCCAGAACGGCGTCACCACAGGGCCTTTGGCAGGCGAGGACCAACTTTAGTCAGGATAAGTGTACCAGATGTTCCCCTTCAAACTGGCCAATTGTTGGCGCCCTTCCCGCTCAATATTTGGGAAGAGGCCCAGGGCCTTTGCCTATAAATAGGACTAGCCACCCCAGGGTAGAGGCATCAAAAAACTGGCATCGAGCATCTAGAACCTAGCGATCGAGAAATCAGCTAGCGAGATACAGGCAACAGAGAGAGAGAGAGAGAGAGAGAGAGAGAGAGAGAGAGAGAGAGAGAGAGAGAGAAGGGCGGCTGAACTCCTCCTAGCAGTTCATCGTCCTAGCCAAGAGCAGACCCTCGCGAGGCTGTTCTTCCTTGTATTGTTTATCATCATCAGCCCAAGAGGCAATCCACCCACCACAAACTAGAGTAGGGTATTACACCACAATGCTGGCCCGAACTAGTATAAACCCTGTGTCTCTTGTGCTGTTCTTTCAGTAGTTTAGATCCTTGCGAGACGGAGAGGTAGAGGGCGTAATATCCGCGTGCACCCCAGAGTTCGAACCTCAAGGGTCTTCCGGAACCCGAAATCCGACAACGACGAACTGAGCAACAATGCATACTCAGGGAGAACACTTATACCTTGAAATTTAGTGAGAGATCATCTTATAATGCTACCGTCGAACTAAGAAAAATAGGATGCATAAAGGATAAACATCATATGCAATCAATATAAGTGATATGATATGGCCATCATCATCTTGTGCCTTTGATCTCCATCTCCAAAGCACCGTCATGATCACCATCGTCACTGGCTTGACACCTTGATCTCCATCGAAGCATGGTTGTCGTCTCGCCAACTATTGCTTCTACGACTATCGCTACCGCTTAGTGATAAAGTAAAGCAATTACATATCGGTTGCATTTCATACAATAAAACGACAACCATATGACTCCTGCCAGTTGGTGATAACTCTGTTACAAAACATGATCATATCATACAATAAAATTAGCATCATGTCTTGACCATATCACATCAAAACATGCCCTGGAAAAACAAGTTAGACGTCCTTTACTATGTTGTTGCAAGTTTTACATGGCTGCTATGGGCTGACCAAGAACCATTCCTACCTACGCATCAAAACCACAACAATTTTTCGTCAAGTGTGCTGTTTTAACCTTCAACAAGGACCGGGCATAGTCACACTCGATTCAACTAAAGTTGGAGAAACTGACACCCACTAGCCACCTGTGTGCGAAGCACGTCGGTAGAACCAGTCTCGCGTAAGCGTACGCGAAATGTCAGTCTGAGCCGCTTCATCCAACAATACTGCCGAATCAAAGTATGACATGCTGGTAAGCAGTATGACTATTATCGCCCACAACTCTATGTGTTCTACTCGTGCATATAACATCTACGCATAGACCTGGCTCGGATGCCACTGTTGGGGAATGAAGTAATTTCAACAGTTTTCCTACGCACACGCAAGATCTATTATGGTGATGCATAGCAATGGGAGGGGAGAGTGTAGTCCACGTACCCTCGTAGACCGTAAGCGGAAGCGTTATGACAACGCATTTGATGTAGTCGCACGTCTTCACGATCCGCCCGATCCTAGCTAGTACCGAAAGTACGGCACCTCCGCGATCTGCACACGTTCGGCTCGGTGACGTCCCACGAACTCTCGATCTAGCTGAGTGTCGAGGGAGAGCATCGTGAGCATGACAGCATGATGACGACGATGATGAAGTTACCGACGCAGGGCTTTGCCTAAGCACTACAATGATATGACCGAGGTGGAATCTGTGGAGGGGGCACCGCACATGGCTAAGATAACTATCAACTTGTGTGTCTTTGGGGTGCCCCCCTCCACCGTATATAAAGGAGTGGAGGAGGAGGAGGGCCGTCCCTTTATGGCGCGCCCAAGGGGAGTCCTACTCCCACCGGGAGTAGGATTCCCCCCTTCCCTAGTTGGATTAGGAGAGGAAGGAAGGGGGAGGGAGGGGGAAGGAGAGGGAGGGCCGCCCCCCACCCAATTCGGATTGGGCTTGAGGGGGCATGCCCCCTCCTAGGCTCCCTTCTCCTCTCTCCCACTATGGCCCAATAATGCCCATATACTTCCTAGTGGGTTCCGGTAACCTCCTGGTACTCCGGTAAATGCGCAAACTAACCCGGAACCATTCTGATGTCCAAACACAGTCATCCAATATATCGATCTTTACTTCTCGGCCATTTCGAGACTCCTCATCATGTCCGTGATCATATCCGGGAATTCGAACAACCTTCGGTACATCAGGACACATAAACTCATAATACCGATCGTCACCGAACGTTAAGCGTGCGGACCCTATGGGTTCGAGAACTATGTAGACATGGCCGAGAGTCATCTCCGGTCAATAACCAATAGCGGAACCTGGATGCTCATATTGGTTCCTACATATTCTACAAATATCTTTATCGGTCAAACCGCACAACAACATACGTAGTTCCCTTTGTCATCGGTATGTTACTTGCCCGAGATTCGATCGTCGGTATCTCAATACCTAGTTCAATCTCGTTATCGGCAAGTCTCTTTACTCGTTCTGTAATGCATCATCCTGCAACTAACTCATTAGTCACAATGCTTGCAAGGCTTATAGTGATGTGCATTACCGAGAGGGCCCAGAGATACGTCTCCGATACTCGGAGTGACAAATCCTAATCTCGATCTATGCCAACTCAACAAACACCATCGGAGACACCTGTAGAGCATATTTACAATCACCCAGTTATGTTGTGATGTTTGATAGCACACTAAGTGTTCCCCCGTTATTCGGGAGTTGCATAATCTCATAGTCATAGGAACATGTATAAGTTATGAAGAAAGCAATATCAATAAACTAAACGATCATCGTGCTAAGCTAACAGATGGGTCAAGTCGATCACATCATTCCCTAATGATGTGATCCTGTTTATCAAATGACAACTCATTGTCCATTGCTAGGAAACTTAACCATCTTTGATTAACGAGCTAGTCAAGTAGAGGCATACGAGTGACACTCTGTTTGTCTGTGTATTCACACATGTACTAAGTTTCCGGTAAATATAATTCTATCACGAATAAGAAACATTTATCATGCTAAAAGGAAATATAAATAACAACTTCATTATTGCCTCTAGGGCATATTTCGTTCAACTAGTACATGAGTGTCGTGTTTAAATTTGGACTTATTCCGGGTTCGTTTGGCATTTTTATGCATTAATTGAGTTTCTGGGCATTTAATGTGCATAATTCAAATTTGAACTACAAGCACATGCTCCAGTGCACCAAAGTTTGTTAAAAAATCACATGTGTGTCTTTGGGCGACTTTATAGGTCCCATGCAAGAAATGGGAATGAAATTCAAACATCAGGGCGTCGTGGCTCGGCCGGAAAGATTGAGAAACTTGGTTTTTTAATTCCTGTAAATTCAAAACGCGCCTGAAAATCATGAAACTTGGCATGGTGTTATGACATGGCACCAACATGCTGCGGTACATCTTTTGGCCGAATTGGGACAGGCTTTGGTTTAAGCTTCTTGCAAACCGGAGCTTTCCTCAAGAAGGCTCGTGGTTCCGAAAGGGAATGTGTCACCTCCGTGTGCGAAACGACATACGTACACTGCCTTCTCCGGCCTTAATTTTTAACTTAGGCAGATTAGACCAAATAGAAGTGTCGTGTTAAAATTTTGAATTATTCCCGGTTCGTTTGGCCTTTTTATACATTAATTGAGTTTTTGGGCATTTAATGTGCATAATTCAAATTTGAACCACAAGCACATGCTCCAGTGCACCAAAGTTTGTTGAAAAATCACATGTGTGTCCTTGGGTGAATTTCTAGGTCCCATGCAAGAAATGGGAATGAAATTCAAACATATGGGCGACGTGGCTCGGCCGAAAAGATTGAGAAACTTGGTTTTTTAATTCCTGTAAATCCAAAGCATGCCTGAAAATCATGAAACTTGGCATGGTGTCATGACATGGCACCAACATGCTACGGTAATTTTTTTCCGAATTGGGACAAGCTTTGGTGTAAGCTTCTTGCAAACCGGAGCTTCCCTCAAGAAGGCTCGTGGTTTCGAGAGGGAACGTGTCACCTCCGTGTGCAAAATGACATACGTACACTGCCTTCTCCCACCTTAATTATTTTACATAGGCACATTAGACCAAATAAAAGTATCGTGCTAAATTTCAGAATTATCTAGGGTTCGTTTGGCCTTTTTATACATTAATTGAGTTTCTGGGCATTTAATGTGCATAATTCAAATTTGAACTACAAGCACATGCTCCAGTGCACCAAAGTTGGATGAAAAATCACATGTGTGTCCTTGGGTGAATTTCTAGGTCCCATGCAAGAAATGGGTATGAAATTCATACTTCTAGGCGTCATGGCTCGACCGGAAAGATTGAGAAACTTGGTTTTTTAATTCCTGTAAATCCAAAACATGCCTAAAAATCATGAAACTTGGCATGGTGTGATGACATGGCATCAACATGCTGCGGTAAAGTTTTCGGTCGAATTGGGACAAGCTTTGGTGTAAGCTTCTTGCAAACCAGAGCTTCCCTCAAGAAGGCTCGTGGTTCCGAGAGGGAATGTGTCACCTCCGTTTGCGAAACGACATATGTACACTGCCTTCTCCCACCTTAATTTTCTTACACAGGCAGATTAGACCAAATAGAAGTATCGTGCTAAATTTTGGGATTATTCCGGGTTCATTTGGCCTTTTTTATACATTAATTGAGTTTTTGGGCATTTAATGTGCTTAATTCAAATTTGAACTACAAGCACATGCTCCAGTGCACCAAAGTTGGTTGAAAAATCACATGTGTGTCCTGGGGTGAATTACTAGGTCCCATGCAAGAAATGGGAATGAAATTCAAACATCTCGGCATCGTGGCTCGCCCGGAAAGATTGAGAAACTTGGTTTTTTAATTCCTGTAAATCTAAAGCATGCCTGAAAATCATGAAACTTGGTATGGTGCCATGACATGGCACCAACATGCTATGGTAATTTTTCTGTGTAATTTGCGAAGGCGCACACATTAACAATCAACAAAGTCATTTTTGGAACAAGTGTTGTCACGTTACAAATAAAAAAACACAAGTATTATTGAAACCGTGGGCATTCTACTTACCAATTACGTGCCACCATGCGTCCCCTTTTTTTATTGGCTAGGAGGTGTCGTGCGGGGTAGCTATTTGAGTACGGGAGGCGTGTAATCAGACCCCTGCATGTGCTCATCGGGAGGAGAGCCCTTTGACCTCTACCCGTCACGCACCTCCCTCCCAACGTTTCCATTAATGGCGCCCAAGCCCCTGTTCTACGGCGTGGCTATATGTCTCACTGGACTAAGATTTAAGAGAGAAAAATGAAAATCTGAAAAGAAAGTTTTGCACGGATCTTGATGTAAGATCTGACGGACCTATATAGCATCAACTGTGACTTATAACAAGCATGATGAATATAAGGACGATGACAATGGATAATAATTGTCTTACATATTTAGGAACATAATTAAAAAAGCCACATGCGGCAACACCCGAAATACACAAGGGAAAAAGAAGATGGAAGACAACGATCTGGCTCGCCGATCTCTACTTTATTGATGCGTTGCTACAACCCGCGGGAACTAGTCTCTGCGGCGAGCGGCGATGAGCTCTTTCTTGTCCTCAAGATGCTGCTTGAGAGCATCCACAGATTCCTCCACCAACCTTCTGCGCTCGGTGCGCAGCATGGCATTCTCGTCCATAAGTTTCTCGACGATGACGCTTGTCCTCTTCAACAAGGAAGTGGTCTCCTCCTACTACTCCGCACTTCTGACGATCTTCACCCTTAGCAGGTCGTGCTCGGCCAGGAGCTTCACATTGCTCTCATTTAGTTGTTGGATGACGCCGGTGTTGGGGAACGTAGTAATTTCAAAAAAATTCCTACGCACACGCAAGATCATGGTCATGCATGGCAACGAGAAGGGATAGTGTTGTCTACGTACCCTCGTAGACCGAAGCAAAAGAGTTGACGCAACATAGAGGAAGTAGTCGTACGTCTTCCCGATCCAACCGATCCAAGCACCGTTACTCCGGCACCTCCGAGTTCTTGGCACACGTTCAGCTCGATGATGATCCCCGGGCTCCGATCCAGCAAAGCGTGGGGGAGGAGTTCCGTCAGCACGACGGCGTGGTGACGATCTTTATGTTCTACCATCGCAGGGCTTCGCCTAAGCACCACTACAATATGACCGAGGTGGAATATGGTGGAGGGGGGCACCGCACACGGCTAAGGAACGATCACGAAGATCAACTTGTGTGTTCTAGGGTGCCCCCCTGCCCCCGTATATAAAGGAGCCAAGGGGAGGGGGCGTCCGGCCAAGGAGGGCGCGCCAAGGGGGAGTCCTACTCCCACCGGGAGTAGGACTCCCTTCTTTCCTAGTTGGAGAAGGAGAAGGGGGAAGGAGGAGGAAGAGGGAAAGGAAAGGGGGGGGGGGGCGCCGCCCGCCTCTCCTTGTCCTATTCGGACTAGGGAGGGGAGGGGCGCGCGGCCCACCTCTTGCCTCCTTTCCTCTTCTCCCTTAGGGCCCATGTAGGCCCAATAACCCTCGGGGGGGTTCTGGTAACCCCCCGGTACTCCGGTAAAATCCCGATTTCACCCGGAACGATTCCGATATCCAAATATAGGCTTCCAATATATCGATCTTTATGTCTCGACCATTTCGAGACTCCTCGTCATGTCCATGATCACATCCGGGATTCCGAACAACCTTCGGTACATCAAAATACATAAACTCATAATGAAACTATCATCGTAACGTTAAGCATGCGAACCCTACGGTTCGAGAACAATGTAGACATGACCGAGACACATCTCCGGTCAATAACCATTAGCGGAACCTGGATGCTCATATTGGCTCCTACATATTCTATGAAGATCTTTATCGGTCAGACCGCATAACAACATACGTTGTGCCCTTTGTCATCGGTATGTTACTTGCCCGAGATTCGATCGTCGGTATCTCAATACCTAGTTCAATCTCGTCACCGGCAAGTCTCTTTACTCGTTCCGTAATACATCATCTCACAACTAACTCATTAGTTGCAATGCTTGCAAGGCTTATGTGATGTGCATTACTGAGAGGGCCCAGAGATACCTCTCCGACAATCGGAGTGACAAATACTAATCTCGAAATATGCCAACCCAACATGTACCATTGGAGACACCTGTAGAGCACCTTTATAATCACCCAGTTACGTTGTGACGTTTGGTAGCACACAAAGTGTTCCTCCGGCAAACGGGAGTTGCATAATCTCATAGTCATAGGAACATGTATAAGTCATGAAGAAATAGCAACATACTAAACGATCGGGTGCTAAGCTAATGGAATGGGTCATGTCAATCAGATCATTCACCTAATGATGTGATCCCGTTAATCAAATAACAACTCTTTGTCCATGGTTAGGAAACATAACCATCTTTGATTAACGAGCTAGTCAAGTAGAGGCATACTAGTGACACTCTGTTTGTCTATGTATTCATACATGTATTATGTTTCCAGTTAATACAATTCTAGCATGAATAATAAACATTTATCATGATATAAGGAAATAAATAATAACTTTATTATTGCCTCTAGGGCATATTTCCTTCAGTCTCCCACTTGCACTAGAGTCAATAATCTAGATTACACAGTAATGATTCTAACACCCATGGAGCCTTGGTGCTGATCATGTTTTGCTCGTGGAAGAGGCTTAGTCAACGGGTCTGCTACATTCAGATCCGTATGTATCTTGCAAATCTCTATGTCTCCCACCTGGACTAGATCCCGGATGGAATTGAAGCATCTCTTGATGTGCTTGGTTCTCTTGTGAAATCTGGATTCCTTTGCCAAGGCAATTGCACCAGTATTGTCACAAAAGATTTTTATTGGACCCGATGCACTAGGTATGACACCTAGATCGGATATGAACTCCTTCATCCAGACTCCTTCGTTTGCTGCTTCCGAAGCAGCTATGTACTCCGTTCACATGTAGATCCCGCCACGACGCTTTGTTTAGAACTGCACCAACTGACAGCTCCACCATTTAATGTAAACACGTATCCGGTTTGCTATTTAGAATCGTCGGAATCAGTGTCAAATCTTGCATCAACGTAACCGTTTACGATAAGCTCTTTGTCACCTCCATATACGAGAAACATATCCTTAGTCCTTTTCAGGTATTTCAGGATGTTCTTGACCGCTGTCCAGTGATCCACTCCTGGATTACTTTGGTACCTCCATACTAGACTTATAGCAAGACACACATCAGGTCTGGTACACAACATTGCATACATGATAGAGCCTATGGCTGAAGCATAGGGAACATCTTTCATCTTCTCTCTATCTTCTGCAGTGGTCGGGCATTGAGTCTTAATCAACTTCACACCTTGTAACACAGGCAAGAATCCTTTCTTAGCCGGATCCATTTTGAACTTCTTCAAAACTTTGTCAAGGTAAGTGCTTTGTGAAAGTCCAATTAAGCGTTTTGATCTATCTCTATAGATCTTAATGCCCAATATGTAAGCAGCTTCACCGAGGTCTTTCATTGAAAAACTCTTATTCAAGTATCCCTTTATGCTATTGTTGGAGTATTGGGCCACGGGTAGGCTAACCCGAGACCCAGAACCTTTCAAGACATCGGGGCCGGCTTCACACCTCAAAGGATACCAAGACGAAGGGACGACTCTGGGAGTCGGCTACAACATCGCCGACCACCCACTCATGGCCGAATCTCGGAGACGGCTACGACATAAGCCGACTCCCAGTTGGCGACTCCAGGAAAGCCGACTATGGGGAGTCGGCCCGCGACTTCACCACCCTCCGCCTTCCAGAAGAAGGACGGGACCGGGGATGGCCGGAGTACGGCCCTCCCCTACCCTGATTACCAAGGGCAGGTATGGCTACAGTACGACGTACCGGAGGAGATCTCCGTCCGGCACGGCACTATGGCCATACCGGCCCTGACGTCCGCCCCAGCGGCGGAACCCTGTTCCCACGATCGGCCCGCTGGTATGGCCTGTAGACGGCGGGTCCCGCTAGTCAGCGGGGGAGACGAAAGACGGCGAGAGCCCCAAAGACGGACCTCGTGGGAGTCGGCCTCCGAGAGTCGGCCCATCCCTTCCACGGGTCCCACACGCCATTAACCAGATAAGACGGGGAGTGGCCACAGTGATCGCCCGCCGGACGACGGCACTGTTGCCACGACCCCATGACCAAACCAACGTCATCAGAGACGCGGCTACAGTGACCAGGTCAGTCGGGAGGGCCCACCAGCGGCGGGCCCCAGGAGTCGGCGGAGAAGGCGGCCACTTGAGAGACAGACAACTGGGACCCGCGCTCAGTCAGATTACCATTGTACCCCCGGGGGGTAGGCCTATATAAACCCCCCGGGACACCCATGCAAAGGGTTCGAACCTTTAGATCCCAGACCAGAAGCATAGAGGGGAGGAGCTAGCCTTGCCTTCCCCTACCTCAAGAACACAACTCGAGGAGCAACTTTGTACACTTCATTACCATAGTGAGCATGCGGAGACCCCGCAGAGCAGCAGTAGGGGTATTATCTCCTCGGAGAGCCCCGAAGCTGGGTAAGATCCGTCGGCGTGCGTGTCTACGCCTCATCCTGCTTCCAGTCACCGGCGACGTTCTACTCGCCCCCACCATGATAAGCCATCCTTTGGCATATGTCGCATCCAACCCCCGACATTTGGTGCCCACCGTGGGGCCAGGTGCACCGTCGTCCGGAGATCTGTTCTGGACGGGAACCCTTTTTCTCCCCGGCGAGCGTAGCCAGCCCGGCACGCTAGAAGGAGTCTGCATCGACGCCCTGCACGGTGCTGAGACCATCTGCGCGGCCAGCTGCCTCGCCGATCTTGTCGGCGAGGTTCGCCTCTCCGACAAGCCTGCATCCGACGCAGGCACCGGCGGCCCCGAGGGCCTTCTCAAGGGCCTCCTCGACGAGCTCCACGTTACCGGCGAGCCTGCCGCTGACCTCGAGTCCGTAGGCTCCACCGACCCGATGCTGGTCGATTCTGACACCGCGCCGGTCGACGCCTTTCCCACCAACGTGGTGATCTACGACGAACCGCTCCCTCGCACGGACAGCGATGGAAGCACCGTCACTGAGGTGCTCGTCATCGGCCATGGCGAGCACTCCGACGGGAGAGCTCACGACCCGCTTGACGCGGCACTGCAAGACCTGGATGCGCCCATTCCAGAGGACGCGGACACCGAGACACTGGAGGCACGCCGCCTCTAGCTCGTCGAAGGCGCGAAGAAGCTGGCAAGCATGAGACGCTTGTCAGAGGCCTACCAGCGTGAGATGGATCGCGCTGTGGGCGGCACGCCGACCCTGACCGGGCCAAGCCGCCTAGGCGCGGTCCGCCAGCGCGGCGCGGACATCGCCAGCATGTTCGGGGCCAATCGCCCTATATACGCTACGCCCGCAGAAAACATTCGAGCCGCCCAAGCGGCAGCAGACGAGCTGGACAAACTCGAAGGCGAAGAACGCCGACTGATGACGGAGCGAGTCTAGAAACTCCTCGACGCGGCTGGCACGCAGAACACGGTCGGCTGCCGCACCGAGGGACCACAGCAGCAGAACGGCGACCTGCCGCCCTGCCGAGATCAAGGTGCGACATCTCGGACGCCGACTGGCGGCGCCCGCGGAAGAAAAGACAAGGAGCCGGCTGCAAGCCGCAGTCGGACTCATATCACCATCGAGCGCAGCCAAGACGGCCGCCCGAAAGCAGTAGAGCGGCGGGACGACTATGTGCCTCCGCTACCCCGCAGAGAAAGGCGAGTTTCTCCACCGCCCGTTGAACATTCGACTCTCGGAGGTCGCCTAGGCCGCCGAGAGGGAGTCGGAGAGAACGATGCCCGCCTCCGGATCGACCGACTCCATCGATCTTTGGTGCTGGAAGAAGAAGATGAGCTGGGGCCGCCGTGTTTCGGTCCCCGCATCCGAGATGAGCCCTTTCCCAAAGGGTTCACTCTCCCCAGAGATACCCCCAAGTACACCGGCTCCGTGAAGCCGGAGGATTGGCTAGTCGACTACGCCACCGCCGTCGACATAGCAAGCGGCAACAAGCGTGTCGCCGTCAAATACGTTCCGCTCATGCTCCAGGGCACGACCCGGACATGGCTGAACAGCCTGAGGCCCCGCAGCATCAACAGTTGGGTCGACTTCACTGAGGCTTTCGCCCGCAACTTCACGAGCACGTACAAGCGGCCTCCCAAGCCTCGCCAGCTCTCCTTGTGCGTGCAAGGCCCCGACGAATCTACTCGCGACTACCTCACGCATTGGTCCAAGCTCCGAAACTCCTGCGAGGGCGTGCACGAGGTGCAGGCCATCGAGTACTTCACCGCCGGGTGCAGAGAAGGCACCCTCCTCAAACACAAGCTTCTCTGCGACGAGCCGGAGACCCTGGATGAGCTGCTGATCATAGCAGACAAGTACGCCACGGCCGACTCTTCTATGAAGACGGAGATCCAAGTCGGCACAACTGGCAAAGTCGCCCCTCAGGCTCCAAGAACCCCGGCGGCAGCAGCAGAACGATCTCAAGCGCAAGGCCCCGCAGCCGGCTTCCAATAGCCGGCAGGTCGCGACGATCGACGATCAGCAACCAGAAGGGCAGCCCCCACCCAAGCGGCAGAAGGGCGGCAAGTCCAATTGGCTGCCGGCTTTCTCCTACGAGAAGACTCTGGATGGTCCCTGCAAGTTTCACAGCGGCGCGAAGCCATCAAACCACACCACCAGAAAGTGCCACTAGTTGACTAGGATTGCCAAGGGAGACGGCCTGGTGCCACCTCCACCTGCTGGACATCCGCCTCCGCCTCCACCCCCGCAGCCGGCTGCCAGGCCAGTCGGCGCAGTGCAAGACGAGTACCCCGAAGAGCATGGGGCTTACGTGGTGTTCACCAGCGTGGCAGACGACAAGCGCAGCAAGCGGCTGCAGTGGCAAGAGGTGAACGCGGTGGCGTCGGACGCCCCAGAGTTCATGCACTGGTCCGAGAAACCTATCAGTTGGAGCAGAGTCGATCACCCAGAGGTGATGCCAAATCCAGGTTCCTACGCCTTGGTTCTGGAGGCCACATTTGCCACTGATAGGCGGGCAGCTCGCTTCTCGCGAGTTCTGATAGATGGAGGCAGCAGTATCAACATCCTGTACAAGGATACAATGGAGAAGTTAGGAATCAAGCAAAGACAACTCCAGAGCAGCCGGACTGTATTCCATGGGATCGTCCCTGGCCTTTCCTGCTCCCCAATCAGCAAGATTTTGATAGATGTCCTTTTCGGAGATAAGGATCACTTCCGCCGAGAGCCAGTCTGGTTTGAGGTGGTGGACCTCCAGAGCCCATACCATGCACTGCTTGGCCGACCTGCTTTGGCCAAATTCATGGCGGTCCCCCACTACGCCTACCTCAAGATGAAGATGCCGAGTTCCAAGGGAATCCTGACTGTAGCCGGCGACTACAGGAAGTCGTCCGCTTGTGCGGCCGAGAGTAGTCGGCTGGCCGAGTCCCTGGTTATTGCAGCAGAGAAGCGGCTTCTTGACCGAGTTGTGGCGATGGCCGGCAAGCAGCCTGAGTTGTCGCCCAACCCCAAGGAGTCGGAAGCTGAGGGCTCGTTCAAGCCGGCGAAGGAAACAAAGAAGATACCTTTGGACCCAGAGCACCCGGAGAGGTACGCTGTCGTAGGTGCGAACCTCGACAGCAAATAGGAAGGCGAGCTCGTCGATTTCCTCCGTGAGAATCGGGACATCTTTGCATGGTCCCCCAAAGACATGGCAGGTGTACCGACGGAATTCGCCGAGCACAAGTTACATGTTCGGTCAGACGTGAAGCCTGTCAAGCAGCCTTTACGCCGCCTGTCAGAAGAGAAAAGAAGAGTCATCGGAGAAGAGATAGCCCGGCTCCTTGCAGCCGGCTTTATCATGGAAGTGTTCTTTCCGGAGTGGCTGGCAAACCCAGTTTTAGTGCTGAAGAAGAACAAGCAGTGGCGAATGTGCATTGACTACACAAGCCTGAACAAAGCCTGCCCCAAGGACCCGTTTGCTCTGCCGAGGATCGATCAGGTGATAGACTCCACAGCCGGATGCGAGCTGTTGAGCTTCTTAGACGCCTATTCAGGGTATCACCAGATCAAGCTGAACCCGGCAGATAGGCTGAAGACCGCCTTCATCACGCCGTTCTGAGCCTTCTGCTACATGACCATGATGTTCGGTTTGAGGAATGCCGGCGCCACCTTTCAGCGTTGCATGCAGAAGTGTCTCCTCAAGCAACTCGGCAGAAATGCCCACGTCTACGTGGATGACGTGGTGGTGAAGACGGAGAAGCACGGAACCTTACTGGAAGACCTCAAAGAGACCTTTGAGAACCTGCGCCGATTCCAGATCAAGCTTAACCCCGAGAAGTGCGTCTTCGGAGTACCAGCCGGCCAGCTACTCGGCTTCCTGGTCTCTGAACGTGGCATAGAGTGCAACCCCGTGAAGATCAAGGCCATCGAGAGGATGGAGGTGCCTAGCCGACTGCTGGACGTGCAGAAATTCACTGGCTGTTTGGCATCCATCAGCCGCTTTATCAGTCGGCTAGGCGAGAAAGCTCTCCCCTTGTACCAACTCATGAAGAAGACCAATTTTTTCGAGTGGAACCACAAGGCGGACTAGGCCTTTCTGCAACTGAAGAAGATGTTGGTTACTCCCCCTGTGTTGGCGGCTCCAACTCCCAAAGAGCCCATGCTCCTGTACATCGCCGCCACTAGTCGAGTAGTCAGCACAGTCATCGTAGTTGAGCGCAAGGAGGAAGGCAAGGCACTGCCGGTCCAGAGACCAGTATATTACCTGAGTGAAGTACTGTCCACCTCCAAGCAAAACTACCCCCACTATCAGAAGATGTGCTACGGCGTGCACTTTGCCGCCAAGCAGCTCAAGCCCTACTTCCAAGAGCATCCAATTACCGTGGTCTGCACAGCCCCATTGGCCGAGATCATTGGAAGCCGAGATGCGTCTGGCCGAGTGGCCAAATAGGCCATAGAGTTGGCGCCCTACACGATCTACTATCAGCCCCGCACCGCCATCAAGTCGCAAGCACTGGCCGACTTCCTCGTCGACTGGGCCGAGACCCAGTACCTGCCACCAGCGCGTGACTCCACCCATTGGCGGATGCATTTTGACGGCTCCAAGATGCGCACCGGCTTGGGGGCCGGCGTCGTCCTCACTTCTCCCAAGGGCGACATGCTCAAGTATGCACTGCAGATTCATTTCGCCGCCTCCAACAACGTCGCCGAGTACGAGGCGCTCGTTCACGGGCTCCGGCTTGCCAAAGAGCTTGGCATCCGCCGGATCCTGTGTTACGGTGACTCCGACTTGGTGATACAGCAGTCGTCTGGCGACTGGGACGCCAAGGATGCAAACATGGCAAGCTACCGTTTTCTCGTGCAGCAACTCAGTGGATATTTCGAGGGGTGCGAGTTCCTCCACGTGCCAAGAAACGACAATAACCAAGCAAATACCTTGGCACGAATCGGCTCCACCCACCAAGCAATACCTTCAGGCGTCGCTCTCCAGCGCCTCCTCAAGCCATCCATCAAGACCTCACCAGAGTCAGATTCCATTTTTGTGCCGACTCCCCCTGAAGAAGCCGGATCCGGCTCGAAAGCCCAAGCAGACGGCACAAGACCCCCTGCAGACAATCTCAAGAATGCCGCAGTCGTAGCCGGCCCGGGGACTGCGACTGCAAGAGAAAAGACTCCAAAACTCGGCCCGGGGACTGCACCAGTCGGCCCGGGGACTTCATTGATCCAGCAAGCGGCCGTGGACTCCAGCCCGCCGACTCCCAGCCCAGCCGCTCGTGTCCAAGTCGCAATTCTGACAGTTGAAGAGATAGCAGCACCCTCATGGGCCCAACCCATCCTCCAATTCCTGGTGAACAAGGAGCTGCCGTCTGACGAAACCCTAGCCCGGCAGATACAACGCCGAGCAGCAGCATACACCATAATCAACAGAGAGCTGGTCAGGCATAGCGTCACCGGTGTTTATCAGCGCTGCGTCGAGTCGGATCAAGGCCAAGCAATTCTCAGAGATATCCACCAAGGCGAGTGCGGCCACCATGCGGCCTCGAGGGCACTCGTCGCCAAAGCTTTCCGACACGGTTTCTTCTGGCCGACTGCCCTAGAAGAGGCCAAGGAGTTGGTCCAGAAATGCAAGGGGTGCCAGAAGTTCTGCTCCATGCCACTCCAGCCGGCTTCAGCGCTCAAGACTATCCCCATCGCCTGGCACTTTGCAGTATGGGGCCTGGACATGGTGGGACCCTTCAAAACGGCACGAGGCGGCCTAACTCATCTACTTGTCGCGGTGGACAAGTTCACCAAGTGGATAGAGGTGAAGCCCATCAAGAAGTTGAATGGTCCGACTGTCGTGACTTTCATCTCAGACATCACAATTCGGTATGGCATACCACACAGCGTCATCACCAACAACGGCACCAACTTTGCCAAAGGCGCCTTGGCCCGTTTCTGCGTGACGCAAGGCATCCGACTGGACCTAGCATCCGTAGCCCATCCGCAGTCAAACGGCCAGGTGGAGCGGGCGAATGGCCTGATCCTGTCTGGCATCAAGCCTCGGTTGATCGAACCGTTGGAGCGTTCGGCTGGCTGTTGGCTTGACGAGTTGCCGGTCGTCCTCTGGAGTCTGCGTACGACTCCGAACAAGTCAACCGGCTTCACGCCCTTCTTCCTCGTCTACGGTGCCGAAGCCGTCATCCCGACGGATATAGAGTTCGACTCCCCACGAGTTACGATGTACATCGCGGAGGAAGCAGAAGAAGCACGATAAGACGGCGTCGATCTGCTGGAAGAGGGCCAGCTGTTGGCACTCAGCCGGTCCAGCATCTACCAGCAGAGCCTACGTCGCTACTACAACAGGAAGGTCAGGCGGAGATCCTTCCAAGAGGGCGACCTTGTGCTCCGGCTGATCCAGCGAACAGCCGGCGAGCACAAGTTGTCGGCTCCTTGGGAAGGCCCCTTCATCATCAGCAAGGTGCTGGGAAACGACTCCTACTACCTGATCGACGCTCAGAAGCCCCAAGCACGCAAGAGGGACGACTCTGGCAAAGAGACGGAGCGACCGTGGAACGCGAATCTTCTTCGAAGATTTTACAGCTGATGCAGTATGTATCACGCCACCCTTTTGTATTTTAAGTATCGAGACTCTGGGGCCCCCGAGATGGACTCGGGGACTGCCCCCTTTTGTTATCTGTATGATAAGAATTATGCTTCCAAGCACGCCACTCTTTATGCCGCTCGGCCCCGGGCTCGACCAGTCGGCCCGGGGACTTGCCTTCTCGCGCTATGAAAATGCTTCCTGCGGTCAGACAAGTAGTGCGCGGCGCCTAAGCCGACTCCCTCTAAAGCTACAGCTCGCAGAGCGACTGTCTGGTGGACCAGGGTAAGGTAGAATAGGCGCCCACACGAAAAAAGGCTAAGGACTCAAAGCATAAAAGCATAGCCTGAGCCGGCTTTCAACAAAGCATTTCAAACAAGAATAAGCATTTCAAACAAGAATAAGCATTTGGAACTCGCCAATAGAGTTCCAACCCGCCTGCTCAGCAGCCGGCTCGGAACTCGGGGACTAAACCCAGTGGGTGCGCTGGCGCGCCCCCACAGAGAAGAGCAAGAAAAAACAAAGTCAGAAGAAACATACCCGGACGGCCGCTCGCGACGCTAGGTGCGCCTTTGTGCAGTGCTGGATGGCGTCGCCTTCGGCTCGCAGCTTTGCCTGGACGTCTAGGAGCGCCTGGTTCAGCGGGCCAGTGCCGCCTCCTCGCACCCACCCAACGGGCGCGGAGCTCATCACCTCGACGTCTGGCGCGGCCGAGCTGGCCGCCCCGGTCTCCAGAGGGTGCGGCGCCGAAGTCGCCTTCTCTAGACGGCGACGTGTTGGCAGGGCGACTTGGAGAAGCAAGTTCGCCGTGGCTTCGTCCGTAGTCGGCGGTACCGGCGGGTCCGCCGGCTGTTTATCTTTTGCGCCCCCCGATGGCGGCGGGGGCGGTGGTGGCGGCACCACCGTGTCTCGCCTGGGGATCTCGTCGCCCTCCCTCTCCGCAATGGCGTACTCCCCGCCGACTTCCCCAGACCACTCCGTATGAACCGGAGGCGGCGCCGAGTTCAAAGGAATGACGAGCAGCGCCGATTGGCGGCGCGCGGCTTCTTCGGCCCGCTCCTTGGCCGCGGCAGCGGCTTCGGCTCCCTCCAAACCCTGCTGGGTGGAGGCGGCCGCCTTCTCAGCCTCCGCCTTCTCCCGGTGGGCGGCTTCGTCCTCGTCGCGCTTCTCCCGCGCATTCCGCTCCGTCGCCTCTCGGAGGTCGGCAGCGGGGTCAACACGCCGAGTTGTGGCGGACGACTCCACCGACCCCCTGATGGAGGCGGCAGCGACCTTCCCGAGGGTGAGAGGAGCTCTGAAACAAGGAAGACATGTAAAAACTCGGACTAAACCCACCAGAAGATAAAAACAAGACAGAGAAGCAGGGGCATTTACCCAAAAGATAGCGGCGGCTTCTTCGGTTCCTTACGAAAGCGTTGGGCCTTCGCGATCGCCTCTTCCCGCCTAGTTGCGGCGGCCGCCCCCTTGAGTTTCTTCTCCCGGACTCCGAGAGAACTCGGCCCGGCCCGACGCTTCCTCGCGCCGTCTTGCCTCGGTTAATGGCGCGGGGTATCTTCTCCTTCTTCGCCGACGGGCCAGTCGGCGAAGGTAGCCGAGGGCCTCAGGCCGCCTTCATCTCCTTCGCCGCATCCTTCGGCGTCGGCCTCCAGCGCCGCCGCCCCCAAGTCGGGGTCGTCGACGTCGCTCTCCGCCCGGTCAGGGGCGAACTGACGGGGCGGCCCCGTGACGCCAGACGAGGGTTGGAGGAGAGGGTTCTGGTTGAGAAGATAAGAGAAATAAAAAGCAGAAGCCGGAGTCGGCTGTAAAAAAGAAGAAGAAGAGCAACTTACCACCGGCAGGGGGTTGGCGCGCGAGTATGGCTCCATGCCAAACTGCCAGTCCCCCGAGAGGCCGCAGTTCGCGATTTAGTTCACCGTGTCCGCTACTTCCGAGTGGGGCAAGTCTTTGGTGCACGTCCGACTGGGGTCCCGGTGGCCGCTCATCTGACAGATCAGATGAGGCCGGCTTTGGAGCGGGAGGACTCGGCGCGCCATGAAGGCGGCCAGCAAGTCGGCCCCAGTCAGGCCGGCCGACTGCGTCAGCACCCGAAGTTGTTGCACGGCGGCGCCTCCAGCTGGAGTCAGCGTCTTGGCGCGGTAGGACCAGCTGGGCTGCCTCCCAGCCGGCGCACCGGCTTCGGAGGCCGGCAGGTTGACCCAGTCGCCGTCTGCGGAGACGTTCTTTACATAGAAGTAAGAACGCTGCCACATCTTCACCGACTTGATCAGCTGGATGGCGGGGAAAGGGTTGTCAGCAGTCGACCTCCGCAGCGCGATGAAGGCGCCGAATTGAGCTGGCACGCCGGCGACGTGTGTGCCGAGGACTCCCCCCACAGCTTGATGGTGGGGAGGACGCCGAGGAATCCCTCGCACAACGAAGCAAAGGCCACCAGCAGCACCACCGTGTTCGGAGTAAGGTGGTGCGGCTGGAGGCCGTGGAACTCCAGGAACGAGTGGAAGAATCCACTCGCCGGTAGCCCCAGGCCGCACGTCAGGTGGGAGCGGAACACGAGGCGCTCGCCCTCTGCCGGCGCCGGCGTCACCTCATTCGGCGGCGGAGCGCGGGCCTGCACGAGGTGCGCGCCAGGGAGGCGACGCGTCTTGCGAAGAAACTCGATGATGTCGTCATCAACCTCGGAGCCGTCCCACACGCCGGAGCGGACGGCGGTGGGAGCGGCAGCAGAGGAAGAGCTCATCGCCAGGAGCAGGGCGTGGTCCGGCGCGGCGGCAGTGATAAGAAGAAGGAGTGAGAGAAAGCAGAGGAGAGCGGGCGCGCGTGCTTCGCCGCCCCGCTCCCTCTGCCTACTTATAGGCCTGCGGCTGAGGAGCCGAGGGGGCGTCGTGGGATTAACTGCGCCCACGCCCCCACGACCCCCACGATTTACCACGCGAAATTACCGCGCACATTTACTGTGCCAGAAGCCCAACCGCCCGCACGGCCGCAGCCGATCCGCTCGAGGGCCGAGGCGCGGTAGTGGTGGGCCCCGCCTGCGGGCCTGTCCCGTCACGCGCGTGGGCTGGCAGGCTTGCCCGGCCACGTGGCTCCCTTGGACGGGTCCGCGGCAGGCGGCGGCCGTGTAGCTTCTCAAGCACGCCGTTTGCGTCCCGCCACGATCTTCAAACTACCTAAAGAAGAGCGAGGCGACTTGAGGGCGAGTCCGACTTCTGAAAGACGACTCGTCGAAGACGGCCAAAGCAGAATCACCTCCCGATGATCGGCACGAAGGAAGATGACAGGCGAGCTACAGCATCAACCCCTCGAAGGAAGAAACTATTGAGGCTCCTCGGCGCATTCCTCGGCGCCTCACCAGCTTCGGGGACTACTGTCGAAGTATTGGGCCACGGGTAGGCTAACCCGAGACCTAGAACCTTTCAAGACATCGGGGCCGGCTTCGCCCCTCAAAGGATCCCAAGACGAAGGGCCGACTCTGGGAGTCGGCTACAGCATCGCCGACCACCGACTCATGGCCGAATCTCGGAGACGGCTATGACATAAGCCGACTCCCAGTTGGCGACTCCAGGAAAGCCGACTATGGGGAGTCGGCCCGCGACTTCACCATCCTCCACCTTCCAGAAGAAGGACGAGACAGGGGATGGCCGGAGTACGGACCTCCCCTACCCTGATTACCAAGGGCAGGTATGGCTACAGTACGACGTACCGGAGGAGATCTCCGTCCGGCGCGGCACTGTGGCCATACCGGCCCTGACGTCCGCCCCAGCGGCGGAACCCTGTTCCCACGATCGGCCCGCCGGTACGGCCTGGAGTCGGCGGGTCCCGCTAGTCAGCGGGGGAGACGAAAGATGGCGAGAGCCCGGAAGACGGACCTCGTGGGAGTCGGCCTCCGAGAGTCGGCCCATCCCTCCCACGCGTCCCACACGCCATTAACCAGATAAGACGGGGAGTGGCCACAGTGATCGCCCGCCGAACGACGGCACTGTTGCCACGACCCCATGACCAAACCAACGTCATCAGAGACGCGGCTACAGTGACCAGGTCAGTCGGCGGGGCCCACCAGCGGCGGGCCCCAGGAGTCGGCGGAGAAGGCGGCCACTTGAGAGACAGACAGCTGGGACCCGCGCTCAGTCAGATTACCATTGTACCCCCGGGGGGTAGGCCTATATAAACCCCCCGGGACACCCATGCAAAGGGTTCGAACCTTTAGATCCCAGACTAGAAGCATAGAGGGGAGGAGCTAGCCTTGCCTTCCCCTACCTCAAGAACACAGCTCGAGGAGCAACTTTGTACACTTCATTACCATAGTGAGCATGCGGAGAGCCCCTAAGCTGGGTAAGATCCGTCGGCGTTGGTGTCTACGCCTCATCCCGCTTCCAGGCACCAGCGACGTTATACTCGCCCCCACCAGGATAAGCCATCCTTTGGCATATGTCGCACCCAACCCCCGACAGCTATCCAGAAATTCTATATCATTTCCGATCAGTAATATGTCATCCACATATAATATCAGAAATGCTACAGAGCTCCCACTCACTTTCTTGTAAATACAGGCTTCTCGAAAAGTCTGTACAAACCCAAATGCTTTGATCACACTATCAAAGCGTTTATTCCAATTCCGAGAGGCTTGCACCAGTCCATAAATGGATCGCTGGAGCTTGCACACTTTGTTAGATCCTTTTGGATTGACAAAACCTTCTGGTTGCATCATATACAACTCTCCTTCCAGAAATCCATTCAGGAATGCAGTCTTGACATCCATCTGCCAAATTTCATAATCATAAAATGCGGCAATTGCTAACATGATTCGGACAGACTTAAGCATCGCTACAGGTGAGAAGGTCTCATCGTAGTCAATCCCTTCAACTTGTCGAAAACCTTTTGCGACAAGTCGAGCTTTGTAGATAGTAACATTACCGTCAGCGTCAGTCTTCTTCTTGAAGATCCATTTATTCTCAATTGTTTGCCGATCATCGGGCAAGTCAACCAAATTCCACACTTTGTTCTCATACATGGATCCCATCTCAGATTTCATGGCTTCAAGCCATTTTGCGGTATCTGGGCTCACCATCGCTTCTTCATAGTTTGTAGGTTCATCATGATCTAGTAGCATGACTTCCAGAACAGGATTACCGTACCACTCTGGTGCGGATCTTACTCTGGTTGATCTACGAGGTTCAGTAGTAACTTGTTCTGAAGCTTCATGATCATTATCATTAGCTTGCTCACTAATTGGTGTAGGTGTCACAGAAACCGGTTTCTGTGATGTACTACTTTCCAATAAGGGAGCAAGTATAGTTACCTCATCAAGTTCTACTTTCCTCCCACTCACTTCTTTAGAGATAAACTCCTTCTCTAGAAAGGATCCATTCTTAGCGACAAATGTCTTGCCTTCGGATCTGTGATAGAAGGTGTACCCTACAGTTTCCTTTGGGTATCCTATGAATACACATTTCTCCGATTTGGGTTCGAGCTTATCAGGTTGAAGTTTTTTCACATAAGCATTGCAGCCCCAAATTTTTAGAAACGACAACTATGGTTTCTTGCCAAACCACAGTTCATAAGGCGTTGTCTCAACGGATTTCGATGGTGCCCTATTTAGCGTGAATGCAGCCGTCTCTAAAGCATAACCCCAAAACGATAGCGGTAAATCTGTAAGAGACATCATAGATCGCACCATATCAAGTAAAGTATGATTACGACTTTCGGACACACCATTACGTTGTGGTGTTCCGGGTGGCGTGAGTTGCGAAACTATTCCGCATTGTTTCAAATGTAGACCAAACTCGTAACTCAAATATTCTCCTCCACGATCAGATCGTAGAAACTTTATTTTCTTGTTACGATGATTTTCAACTTCACTCTGAAATCCTTTGAACTTTTCAAATGTTTCAGACTTATGCTTCATTAAGTAGTATACCCATATCTGCTCAAATCATCTGTGAAGGTGAGAAAATAACGATATCCGCCACGAGCCTCAACATTCATCGGACCACATACATCTGTATGTATGATTTACAACAAATCTATTGCTCTCTCCATAGTACCGGAGAACGGCGTTTTAGTCATCTTGCCCATGAGGCACGGTTCGCAAGTACCAAGTGATTCATAATCAAGTGGTTCCAAAAGTCCATCAGTATGGAGTTTCTTCATGCGTTTTACACCGATATGACCTAAACGGCAGTGCCACAAATAAGTTGCACTACCATTATTAACTCTGCATCTTTTGGCTTCAACATTATGAATATGTGTATCACTACTATCGAGATTCATTAAAAATAGACCACTCTTCAAGGGTGCATGACCATAAAAGATATTACTCATATAAATAGAACAACCATTATTCTCTGATTTAAATGAATAACCGTCTCGCATCAAACAAGATCCAGATATAATGTTCATGCTCAACGCTGGCACCAAATAACAATTATTTAGGTCTAATACTAATCCCGAAGGTAGATGTAGAGGTAGCGTGCCGACCGCGATCACATCGACTTTGGAACCATTTCCCACGTGCATCGTCACCTCGTCCTTCGCCAGTGTTTGCTTAATCCATAGTCCTTGTTTCGAGTTGCAAATATTAGCAACAGAACCAGTATCAAATACCCAGGTGCTACTGCGAGCTCTAGTAAGGTACACATCAATAACATGTATATCACATATACCTTAGTTCACCTTGCCATCCTTCTTATCCGCCAAATACTTGGGGCAGTTCCGTTTCCAGTGTCCAGTCTGCTTGCAGTAGAAGCACTCGGTTTCAGGCTTAGGTCCAGACTTGGGTTTCTTCTCCTGAGCAGCAACTTGCTTGCTGTTCTTCTTGAAGTTCCCCTTCTTTTTCCCATTGCCCTTTTTCTTGAAACTAGTGGTCTTATTGACCATCAAAACTTGATGCTCCTTCTTGATTTCTACCTCCGCAGCTTTTAGCATTGCGAAGAGATCGTGAATTGTTTTGTCCATCCCTTGCATGTTGTAGTTCATGACGAAGCTCTTGTAGCTAGGTGGAAGAGATTGGAGAATTCTGTCAATGACGCAATCATCTGGAAGATTAACTCCCAATTGAATCAAGTGATTATTATACCCAGACATTTTGAGTATATGCTCACTGACAGAACTATTCTCCTCCATTTTGCAGCTATAGAACTTATTGGAGACTTCATATCTCTCAATTCGGGCATTTGCTTGAAATATTAACTCCAACTCCTGGAACATATCATATGCTCCATGACGTTCAAAACGTCGTTGAAGACCCGATTCTAAGCCGTAAATCATGGCACATAGAACTATCGAGTAGTCATCAGCTTTGCTTTGCCATACGTTCTTAACGTCGTCAGTTGCATCAGCAGCAGGCCTGGCACCTAGCGGTGCTTCCAGGACGTAACTCTTTTGTGCAGCAATGAGGATAATCCTCAAGTTATGGACCCAGTCCGTGTAATTGCTACCATCATCTTTCAACTTTGCTTTCTCAAGGAACGCATTAAAATTCAACGGAACAACAGCACAGGCCATCTATCTACAATCAAACATAACAAGCAAGATACTATCAGGTACTAAGTTCATGATAAATTTAAGTTCAATTAATCATATTACTTAAGAACTCCCACTTAGAAAGACATCCCTCTAATCTTCCAAGTGATCACGTGATCCAAATCAACTAAACCATAACCGATCATCACGTGAAATGGAGTAGTTTTCAATGGTGAACATCGCTATGTTGATCATATCTACTATATGATTCACGCTCGACCTTTCGGTCTTAGTGTTTTGAGGCCATATCTGCATATGCTAGGCTCGTCAAGTTTAACCTGAGTATTCCGCGTGTGCAAAACTGGCTTGCACCCATTGTAGATGGACGTAGAGCTTATCACACCCGATCATCACGTGGTGTCTGGGCACGACGAACTTTAGCAACGGTGCATACTCAGGGAGAACACTTTTATCTTGAAATTTAGTGAGAGATCATCTTATAATGCTATCGTCAATCAAAGCAAGATAAGATGCATAAAAGATAAACATCACATGCAATCAATATAAGTGATATGATATGGCCATCATCATCTTGTGCTTGTGATCTCCATCTCCAAAGCATCGTCATGATCACCATTGTCACTGACGCGACACCTTGATCTCCATCGTAGCATCGTTGTCGTCTCGCCAATCTTATGCTTCTACGACTATGGCTACTGCTTAGTGATAAAGTAAAGCATTACAGGGCGATTGCATTGCATACAATAAAGCGACAACCATATGGCTCCTGCCAGTTGCCGATAAATCGGTTACAAAACATGATCATCTCATACAATAAAATTTAGCATCATGCCTTGACCATATCACATCACAACATGCCCTGCAAAAACAAGTTAGACGTCTTCTACTTTGTTTGTTGCAAGTTTTACGTGGCTGCTACGGGCTTAAGCAAGAACCAATCTTACCTATGCATCAAAACCACAACGATAGTTTGTCAAGTTGGTGCTGTTTTAACCTTCGCAAGGACCGGGCGTAGCCACACTCGGTTCAACTAAAGTTGGAGAAACTGACACCCGCCAGCCACCTGTGTGCAAAGCACGGCGGTAGAACCAGTCTCGCGTAAGTGTACGCGTAATGTTGGTCCGGGCCGCTTCATCCAACAATACCGCCGAACCAAAGTATGACATGGTGGTAAGCAGTATGACTTATATCACCCACAACTCACTAGTGTTCTACTCGTGCATATAACATCAACACATAAAACCTAGGCTCGGATGCCACTGTTGGGGAACGTGGTAATTTCAAAAAAATTCCTACGCACACGCAAGATCATGGTGATGCATAGCAACGAGAAGGGAGATTGTTGTCTATGTACCCTCATAGACTGAAGCGGAAGCATTGACGCAATGTAGAGGAAGTAGTCGTACGTCTTCCCGATCCAAGCAATCTAAGTACCGTTAGTCCGGCACCTCCGAGTTCTTGGCACACGTTCAGCTCGATGAGGATCCCCGGGCTCCGATCCAACAAAGCGTCGGGGAGGAGTTCCATCAGCACGACGGCGTGGTGACGATCTTGATGTTCTACTGTCGCAGGGCTTCGCCTAAGCACCGCTACAATATGACCGAGGTGGAATATGGTGGAGGGGGGCACCGCACACGGCTAAGGAACGATCACGAAGATCAACTTGTGTGCTCTAGGGTGCCCCCTGCCCCCGTATATAAAGGAGCCAAGGGGAGGGGCGGCCGGCCAAGGAGGGCGCGCCAAGGGGGAGTCCTACTCCCACCGGGAGTAGGACTCCCTTCTTTCCTAGTTGGAGAAGGAGAAGGGGAAGGAGGAGGAAGAGGGAAAGGAAAGGGGGGCGCCGCCCCCCTCTCCTTGTCCTATTCGGACTAGGGAGGGGAGGGGCGTGCGGCACACCTCTTGCCTCCTTTCCTCTTCTCCCTTAGGGCCCATGTAGGCCCAATAACCCCTGGGGGGGTTCCGGTAACCCCCCGGTACTCCGGTAAAATCCCAATTTCACCCGGAACGATTCCGATATCCAAATATAGGCTTCCAATATATCGATCTTTATGTCTCGACCATTTCGAGACTCCTCGTCATGTCCATGATCACTTCCGGGACTCCGAACAACCTTTGGTACATCAAAATACATAAACTCATAATGAAACTATCATCGTAACGTTAAGCGTGCGGACCCTATGGTTCGAGAACAATGTAGACATGACCGAGACACATCTCCGGTCAATAACCAATAGCGGAACCTGGATGCTCATATTGGCTCCTACATATTCTACGAAGATCTTTATCGGTCAGACCGCATAACAACATACGTTGTTCCCTTTGTCATCGGTATGTTACTTGCCCGAGATTCAAACGTCGGTATCTCAATACCTAGTTCAATCTCGTTACCGGCAAGTCTCTTTACTCGTTCCATAATACCTCATCTGACAACTAACTCATTAGTTGCAATGCTTGCAAGGCTTATGTGATGTGCATTACCGAGAGGGCCCAGAGATACCTCTCCGACAATCGGAGTGACAAATCCTAATCTCGAAATACGCCACCCCAACATGTACCTTTGGAGACACCTGTAGAGCACCTTTATAATCACCTAGTTACGTTGTGACGTTTGGTAGCACACAAAGTGTTCCTCCGGCAAACGGGAGTTGCATAATCTCATAGTCATAGGAACATGTATAAGTCATGAAGAAAGCAATAGCAACATACTAAACGATCGGGTGCTAAGCTAATGGAATGGGTCATGTCAATCAGATCATTCACCTAATGATGTGACCCCGTTAATCAAATAACAACTCTTTGTCCATGGTTAGGAAACATAACCATCTTTGACTAACAAGCTAGTCAAGTAGAGGCATACTAGTGACACTCTGTTTGTCTATGTATTCACACATGTATTATGTTTCCGGTTAATACAATTCTAGCATGAATAATAAACATTTATCATGATATAAGGAAATAAATAATAACTTTATTATTGCCTCTAGGGCATATTTCCTTCAGTCGGTAGCCTGTTCAAAGAGGCTTTCATGTCAGCCTGCAACCTCGCCCAGCCAGAGATCTGATCCATCTGGCTATGGACGATCGCATGCATGCGCCTGTAAGAGTCCTCACCTGCCCACGCGACATTTTCCCGGGCCGCCACGGCGCAGGAGGACATCTCTGCTGCATTCGCGGCGTGGCGGGACATCTCTTCTGCTTCTGCGGCGCGGTCGGACCAGTCTGCTGCATCAATGGCGTGGTAGGACATCTCTCGTTCTTCCGCTTCCATGCTCGCATCTCCCTGGTGGCAATCTCTCGATCCAGAAATCACACTGGCCATGGTAGACACAAGGGAACACTGATGAATGACTTGTTTGTTTTTGTGGATGAAGAGTTGAGGAGGAATGTGCAGTCATCTTGGAGTAGTACTATTTATAACGGAGTACTAATACGCTCCTAAGTGGTAAACTGTTTAGCTTTTGATCAGTGTGAACAAGTTTGCAATTTGGAATGTGATGGGACGGAAGCTCAAAATTTATTGACGGTTATAAGTGCGGCACTATTCCTGGAAGACGTAATGTGGGCACGCCTTCTCGTCAACGTACGTGGCGTTTGCACCATAGGGTGCACCGCAATAGGAAATGTCAGCACACGTCTTGTTCCAACAACCGTGCGCGCTCATTATTACCATCGCGCACGCTTCTTTTAATTAGAATGTGTGTGCCTGTCTAGCGCGCACACGTTGATCTATCTAACTGTTTCAGTTTTTTGTGACTAATCGCAAACAGTTCATCCGTGTGAAGTGTATGCCATCAATCGCAAACACTTTGATCTGGCTGACCCGTTTCTATTCTGTTGCCCAATCGCAAATAGTTAATCCTTCTGAAGCATATGCCCTCAATCGCACACACCTTTATCTAGCTTACCGTTTCTATTGTTCCCCCTCATCAAAAACAGTTCATCCGAGTGAACCGCATGCTGTATATCGCACACGCCTTCATCTGGCTGCCCGTTTCTTTTGTTCCGCCTCATCGCAAACAGTTCATTGAACTAAACCATATGCCCTGCATCGCACACGCAACTAAAATCTGAACCGTGTTCAATGGCTCCTCCATCGCAAACGTTTTGCACCTTTTTTTATGGTTCTTTTACACCATCGTTTGTGATTATTGCATCGCATACAATTTCGTCAAAGGGTCTCTAATCGTCGTGTCGCGTTAGCAGCATCCTGCAGTAGTGTAGGTGCAGATGGTTTGGGGGCTTGAGCTTGAGCTGAAGGCTTGGGGGCAGACTTGGTGTCGGTGTCAAAACCGGCAGATCTCGGGTAGGTGGTCCCGAACTGTGCGTCAAGGCCGGATGGTAACAGGAGACGAGGGACACGATGTTTTTACCCAGGTTCGGGCCCTCTCGATGGAGGTAACACCCTACTCCTGCTTGATTAATATTGATGATATGGGTAGTACAAGAGTAGATCTACCACGAGATCAAGGAGGCTAAACCCTAGAAGCTAGCCTATGGTATGATTGTTGTGTATGGAGTTGATTGTCCTACGGACTACAACCCTCCGGTTTATATAGACACCGGATAGGGTTATAGGGTTACACAGAGTCGGTTACAATGGTAGGAGATCTTGAATATCCGCATCGCCAAGCTTGCCTTCCACGCCAAGGAAAGTCCCATCCGGACATGGGACGAAGTCTTCAATCTTGTATCTTCATAGTCCAGGAGTCCGGCGAAGGTATAGTCCGGCTACCCGAACACCCCCTAATCCAGGACTCCCTCAGTAGCCCCCGAACCAGGCTTTAATGGCGATGAGTCCGGCGCGCAGATTGTCTTCGGCATTGCAAGGCGGGTTCTTCCCCAAATTCTGTGTACCTGTATGAATAATGTCCGATTTTTGTAATGTAGCGCTCCTCGGCTTCCACGCCCAATAATGGCTGTCTTCCACGTGTCGAACGAATGCAAAAAGCCGGGGTGTTTTTTACATCCACACCCCTAGCCGTACAAACAAGCCGCCTATTTAACGGGATTGGGATTCAGATCTAAACCACATCTTCTCCTCTCCGCGAGTTATCATCAGAGCGCTCCCAGCAAAGGTCCATTCCAACATGGCCAGCCGTCGCAGCTCCTCCCCTCGCCCCTCCGGTCCTAAACCCGGGGACTGGGAGAGTTGCACCATCCCGCATAGCGAGTTAGCGTCGCTTCAGGCCAAGGGATTTCTCCCTCAGGCATACATGGTCCCGGTCCGAGCCGGTCTCGCCACCTACAATGGCGGAAAACAAGAGGAGAGCACCCCCAATCCCTCTAAAGGAGAGCGGGTGTGCCTCGTCCCTTATCTAATAAGGGGACTAGGATTTCCAATTCATCCATTTCTCCGCGGGCTCCTGGAGTTCAACGGCCTCCAGCTGCACAATCTCACGTCCGCCTCCGTATTACATATTGCGGGTTTCGTCACCCTTTGCGAGCTATTTTTAGGCGTCGAGGCTCATTTCGCGCTGTGGAAGAAGATATTCTGCCTGGTACCCCGTTCTCAAGAGGGGTCTATATATCAAGTGGGCGGAGCCGAAGTATGGCGCATCGCCGGGACCGGATACCTATCCGGAACCCCAAAGAAGGCGTCCGAGGACTGGCCTTCGGAATGGTTTTACATAGATGACGTCCCGCTGCCGGACCCTATCCGGGTCGGTCTCCCTGAGTTCAACAGTGCTCCATTGAAGAAACGCTTGAGCTGGCGTCCGCGGAGCTCTCAGAGAGAAAGCGACAGAGACGTCCTTTACCTGATGGGCCAGATAAGACTATTGGCTCATTCCGGACTAACCATGATTGGAGTCATGGCCGCATGCATTATGCGGGGGGTGCAGCCGCTTCAATATAGAGGCCACCCCATGTGGGATTTCAACGGGGAGGATGAAGCCACGCGTTATGGTCGTAAGGGGCCGGCCTCGGCCGCCGCCCTAGTAAAGATCTTGTCCTCTTTGTACAAGGGAGAAAAGGAAGAATTCCTCCGCGTCAACCCGCGGGCCAAATTCACTATGTACGAACCTCCAAGTTGGGTAAGTGAACAATTGCACTCGCCCGTTTGTTTCATACTCTCACGGTTAGATATATAGTCTGACGACTTCAATGCAGGAACTGCGGCAGGAAGTAAAGGATATAAACAGCCGCCCTCCATAGCCCGAGGACCTAGAACGGTCCCTCGATCCGGACTCCGAAGAGGATCCGAACATATCGGTGGAGCTCATCAACGGGGTGTTCCATCAGCTAAGCAAGGACAATACCTTAGTAACCATTACGGCTGATTACCCCGGGTTAATCCCGGCCTCCCAGGTGACAGAAATCGGAGTTTTTATTCCCTTGAGAGAGATTCCATTCTCACGTATTCCGGCGTTTCTAACGACAACCGTGTTTTGCAGGGGAGATTTCCGAGGCGGGAGGCCGAACCTGCGGCGGCTAGCCAACGAGGGGCCGCAGGGCCCCGTGGGGCAAAAAGGAATGTAGTCCGGACTGAGATACCGGCGCGAAGGTATAGTGCACCCTCTGTTTCCCTGGTGTCATTCTGTCAGGGCATGTTAACATTCGTGCTATCTTCAGGACAAAGAGACCTCGCCGGACTATATCCAGAGAGGTTGCCAGTCGCGCCTCCACCAGCCAGGCTCCAACGTGTGGCCAGGAAGCGGAGGCGAGCACCAGGCGTGCACCGGACGCTCCTCCGACAGAGGATGCGGATAGGTTGTCTGCCATAAATTCTGAAGTGGAGAGTGCCATGAACCACAGGCGTCGCCGGACAGTTCTACGCGACGCTTGTTTCTCCCAAGAGGCTTTAGATGCCTTTAATTCGGGAGATGCATACCTCTGTGCCGCTCAAAATGGTTTAGCCAGAGCCATGGAGCAGTATGTGAAAGACATACGGGTAAGAAAATTTTGGTCAAATATATATATACCAGTAGCCCCCGAGACTTGAAACAGTTAAAGTAAGTGATTTAAGGATCATTTAATATGCAGGTTCTTACAGAGAAGAATACCGTACTGTCCCAGGAGCTTGAAAAGTGCAAGGCCCAACTAGAGGCTGCACTAGCCGCAGCAGGGGAGCCCAAAGGGACCCCCTTAGGTAAGATACACTTCGAAAGATTAGTATTGTGCGATTTTGGTGCAAATCTGACAAATCATATTGCATATGGCGCCGGACTCGATCCGGAAAAGCAACAACTCTTATGCCGGCTAAAGGCCGGTGAGAGTATGTTGACAAAGGTGAGGCGAGAGAAGAATGACCTTCAGGATGCCAACACCAAGCTGGACGTTGAACTTAAAGACGTTCATAGCCAGCTGTCGGACTCCACGAAGGAGAATCAGCAGCTTTGACGCGACATATTTAGTAAGTGCTTGAACGAACTTTGAAAAAAGAGTTCGGCGAGGAAGTCGACTAATAGAGTAATGTCTGTAGGTATGCTCACAGGTCGTCTTGTAGAGGAGATGCCCGGTTCTACGGGTGACCTTCTTCCCGAACTCCTGCAACTGCACGAGCGAATTCGACAGGCGATGCGAGGTGTTGCCCAGGCCTTATGGCCTGCCCACTCCATGCCCGAGGGCCTTGGAGAGCTTGCAGAGAAGCTGAAGGGAGCTCGGCGGCACTTTCGGATGTGGAAGATATCGGCCTGCCGACAAGGCGCTAGGGAGGCCTGGGCCATGGTGAAGACCCGTTTTACGAAGTCTGACCCAAACCACATGGCCGAGATCGGACCAGTGGGGCCTGACGGGAAGGAGATCCCTGTAAGCTTAGTATACGGTCAAGTAGAGTTGGCCGCGAAGTATTCCCAGCAGGACTGTAAATTAGACAGCCTGTTAGATGGTATAGAAGAGGAATACAATCAGTCAGAATGACTGTAATTTTGAATTGACATGTGTAATGCCTTCTAGCTGGATTGTAGATCGTTTGTCGTTGCCGACCTTTTCGCTTCAACCTCGGGACCTGACGGTCCGGAGTGTGTCCGAATACCATAGCGATTATATAAGAACCGGGGTATGCGTGGAGACCAGGCGTAGGGGTCATTAGTGCTTTATCAGACAAGTGCCCAACTAGTTATGTTATATTACATGGTTAGTAAGAAACATCTTCCAGAGAGAATAGTTCCGTTAGGGGTTCCTTTCCCTGGGGAGGCATGCCCTAAAGTGCATGTCCAGACTGCGTGAAAAGACGCAGAAAAAGCATCTGGGGGCGCATAAAATTAGCAAAAAGATCATCTTTTATTTCACCGACCGAATATTCCCTTAAGAACGCTAGCTTTCGGCTTCACCCAGTCTGAGGTACACATCCGGCTGACCCGGCAGTAACAATCGCAGAGGTGCTCCCTTTACCGCCTAGCCGAACAATCGTGAACGTAGGGGTAAGCACAGGAGCCAGGCAACCCAGCTTGGCCAAAACTTAAGTCATATCGATGCATATAATGGTGAAGGAAAAGGTACAAGCGGAAGTTTGACACATGTGTTGGGCCTGAAGCCCGTATAAATAAGCTTCTGTTAAAGAAGCCCCCAGGTTTAATGAGCGCGAGTCGCGCGTCATTTTGATGAGCCTTTAAGGGCTATGAAAGAATAAGAGGAGAAGGAGAGAAATATAAGACAGAAAAATGTAAAAAATGGACAGAGGAAGGAGACGAACACGGAGTCCGGCGCTAGGCATAGAATCTTCGACGACGGGTGGCGTTCCATGGGTTCGGCTCGAGTCGGTTATCCGACGCATCTCGCAGGCGGTACGCTCCACCAGTCAGGACTTGATCGATTATGAATGGACCTTCCCACTTGGGCTTGAGTTTGTCCTTTTTCTTATCCGGCACGCGTAGAACTAGTTCGCCAACATTGTAATTTTTGGCCCGTACTTCTCTGCTTTGATATCTTCGAGCCTGCTGTTGATAGAATGCGGAACGGGCTTTTGCCACGTCACGCTCCTCCTCCAAGGCGTCCAAGTTGTCTTGCCGATCGAGCTCGGCTTCTCTTTCTTCGTACATGCGCACTCTAGGTGAGTCATGAATTATGTCGTAGGGCAGAACTGCCTCTGCGCCGTACACCATAAAGAATGGTGTGTATCCGGTGGTACGATTCGGCGTGGTCCGCAGCCCCCAGAGTACGGAGTCGAGCTCCTCTACCCAGTGCGTGTTAGATTCCTTGAGGGACCGCACTAATCCGGGTTTAATGCCGCTCATGATAAGACCATTTGCACGTTCGACCTGGTCGTTAGTTTGTGGGTGATAGACAAAAGCATATGATGCCCATGTTTTTGCACCAGAGCTTTACCTCGTCGGCTGTAAAGTTTGTACCGTTATCAGTAATGATGCTATGGGGGACGCTGTAATGGTGTACGACCCCGGATATGAAGTCTATCACAGGTCCGGATTCGGCCATTTTAACAGGCTTGGCTTCTATCCATTTGGTGAACTTGTCCACCATGACCAGTAAGTATTTTTTCTTATGGGTCCCACCTCTAAGTGGTCCGACCATGTCAAGCCCCCAGACCGCAAAGGGCCAGGTGATGGGGATAGTTTGGAGTGCGGTGGGTGGCATATGGCTTTGGTTGGCAAAAAGTTGGCAACCAACGCATCGTTGGACTAGGTCCTGAGCGTCTGCCCGGGCCGTCAGCCAATAAAAGCCTGTACGGAAAGCCTTGCTAACAAGGGACCGAGCAGCAGAGTGATGACCACCGAGTCCGGCGTGAATTTCAGCCAGAAGGTTCCGCCCTTCCTCTTCAGAGATGCACCTTTGAAGGACTCCGGTAGTGATTTTCTTATAAAGCTCTTCCTCGTGGACTTTGTAGGCTTTAGATCGCCGCACTATGCAGCGGGCCTCGTTTTGGTCCTCTGGGAGTTCCTGCCTAGTAAGGTAGACTAGGAATGGTTCTTTCCACGGGGCGATAACCGCCATTATTACGTGGGCTGAAGGTGCAATTTCATTGGCAGAACCTCCAATTATGTCAGGTTGTTCGGTGTCGAGTGGTGCGGCTGAGTCCGGGCTGTTAATTGCGGGTTCCCCCTCCCATGCTACGGATGGCTTGAACAATCTTTCCAGAAAGATGTTGGGGGGACTGCATCGCGCTTTGCTCCGATGCGTGCCAGGACGTCAGCTGCTTGATTGTTTTCTCGAGCTATATGGTGAAACTCCAGCCCTTCGAACCGGGCTGACATTTTTAGGACGGCATTGTGGTAAGCTGCCATTTTTGGATCCTTGGCATCGAAGTCGCCATTTATTTGGGATATTGCGAGGTTTGAATCCCCGCGTACCTCTAGGCGTTGAATGCCCATGGATACTACCATCCGGAGACCATGTAGAAGGGCCTCATATTCGGCTGCATTGTTGGAATCCGTGTACCTAATTTGGAGGACATATTGGACTGTGTCTCCTGTGGGGGACGTCAAAACAACGCCAGCCCCCAGTCCGACCAACATTTTGGAGCCGTCGAAATGCATGATCCAGTTTGAGTATGTGCCGTACTCTTTAGGGAGTTCGGCCTCCGTCCATTCTGCGACGAAGTCGGCCAACACTTGCGATTTGATAGCTCGCCGTGGCTTATAGGTTATATCAAACGGGAGGAGCTCAATGGCCCATTTTGCGATCCGACCCGTTGCATCGCGGTTGTTGATAATGTCATTGAGTTGTACTTTCGAGGCTACTGTAATCAAACACTCTTGAAAGTAGTGTCGTAGCTTCCGGGATGCCATGAATACCGTGTATGCAATCTTCTGATAATGCGGGTACCGTGATTTGCATGGAGTGAGGAAAGTGGACACGTAGTAGACCAGCCTTTGAAGGGAGAATTTGTGTCCGTTCGCTTCCCGCTCGACGACGAGCACTGCGCTGACAACTTGATGGGTTGCCGCGATGTACAATAGCATTGGCTCGCCGGTGTTTGGCGCGGCCAGGACTGGGTTTGTTGCCAATATGGCTTTTATTTCATCGAGTCCGGCCATGGCGGCATCCGTCCACTCGAAGTGTTCGGTGCGCCGAAGGAGGCGATAAAGGGGCAGTGCCTTTTCTCCCAAGCGGGAGATGAACCAGCTTAGAGCCGCCACGCAAACGGTCAATTTCTGTATTTGTTTGAGGTCCTTTGGGACATCCAATTGTGACAAAGCTCGGATCTTGGCTGGATTTGCTTCAATTCCTCTACCGGATACAATGAAGCCCAAGAGCTTTCCGGCTGGAACGCCGAAAACACATTTCTCTGGGTTGAGCTTGATGTCGTATTTTCGAAGGTTATCGAATGTAAGCCTCAAGTCGTCTACTAGAGATTCGACATGTCTTGATTTGACGACCACATCATCTACATACGCCTCCACTGTTTTGCCGATCTGATTTGCCAGACATGTCTGGATCATGCGCTGATATGTTGCGCCGGCGTTTTTCAGCCCGAAGGGCATTGTGTTGAAGCAGAATGGGCCGTATGGTGTGATGAATGCTGTTGCGGCTTGATCTGATTCTGTCATCTTGATTTGATGGTAACCGGAGTATGAGTCGAGGAAACACAACGAATCGTGTCCTGCGGTGGCATCGATAATTTGATCGATACGGGGGCGGGGGAAAGGATCCTTTGGGTAGGCCTTGTTAAGGTCTTTAAAATCGACACACAGGCGCCAGGATTTGTCCTTCTTTGGTACCATCACCAGGTTTGCCAGCCAGTCCAGATTTTTTATGTCTCTAATGAATCCGGCCTCCAATAACTTGGCTAGCTCCTCTCCCATAGCATGTCTCTTCGGTTCGGAAAAACAACGAAGGGCTTGTTTGACAAGTTTGAATCCTTTCAGGATATTTAAGCTGTGTTCGGCCAGCCTGCGTGGGATTCCTGGCATGTCTGAAGGGTGCCAGGTGAAAATGTCCCAGTTCTCTTGCAGGAACTCTCGCAGTGCGGCGTCTACATCAGGGTTCAGTCGTGCCCTGATGGAAGCTGTTTTATTGGGGTCCGTTGGATGGACCTGGAATTTTACTATTTCGTCCGCTGGCTTGAAGGATGTGGACTTGGATCTCTTGTCGAGTATCACATCATCCCTATTAACCGTGGAGCGCAGCACAGTCAGTTCCTCAACCGCTAAGGCTTCGGATAGTGCCTCAAGGGCCAATGCGGCCGTCTTGTTTTCGGCGCGGAGTGCTATGTCCGGATCACTAGCGAGAGTGATAATTCCGTTCGGCCCGGGCATCTTGAGCTTCATGTACCCGTAATGGGGTATTGCTTGGAAGATTGTAAATGCCTCCCGCCCTAGTATAGCGTGGTATCCGCTATTGAACGGGGCCACCTGGAACATGACCTCTTCGGACCTGTAATTATCCGGCGTGCCGAACACCACATCTAGTGTGATTTTTCCTGTGCAGCGCGCTTCCCAACTGGGGATTATTCCTCTAAAGGTTGTGCTGCTTCGCTCGATGCCGTTCTAGTCTATTTCCATTTTTTGGAGGGTTTCCTCGTAAATGAGGTTCAATCCGCTGCCTCCATCCATGAGTACCTTGGTGAGCGAAAGCCGTCCACTATTGGGCTGAGGACCAGTGCGGCTGGTGCTCGGGCTGTTCGGAATTTAGGTACGTCGCTTACATTGAAGGTAATAGTTGTGTCGCTCCATGGGTTTATCGTTGCTACTTGATAGACTTCGGCAAGGCTGCGGAGTGTTCTTTTTCGCATATTGTTTGATGCAAAAGTCTCGAAGACTGTGAGAATGGTACTGGTGTCCTCGGGGTGGCTTTCTGCGGCCTCCGAAGTTAAGAGGTCCTCGCCAATTTTGGCCACTTGCCGGAGTATCCAACATGCTCTAAGGCTGTGAGTTGGTGTGGCGTCCTCTATACTGTGGATTTTACAGGGTCCATAAAGCCATCTTTCCAGTACGGTTCCATGCCCTGTAGAGGGTTTTGGCTTTTTGATATTTAACCCGGGTGTCTTACTATGATGCACCCTCTTAGTTCAGACGGGATTGCTATTCAAGGCCGGATTATCCCAAAATTTTATTTCGGTCTTCCAGGCCCTTTCCATCGCACAGTACTTTTGTACTATGGACGCCAAGTCAGCGAATCGTGTAATATCACGACGACCTATGGCGTTAAGTATTCCCTCGTCCGTGCAATTACTGCGAAAGATTGAAATTGCGTCTCCCTCGCGGCAATCCTTTATCCTGTTCATAACCAGGAGGAATCTGGCCCAGTAATGATGTACTGTTTCCTCGGGCTTTTGCCTGATTTGGAAAGATCGCTTATGTTCGGGCGGGCGGGGGGTGTTGAATCTGAAACCTCACCCAATCTAAGATTCGGAGGCCGAAGAGCTTCCGAAATCTGAAGTTCGGAGTCTTGGATGTTGTCCAATGAATCTAGCCCATTGCTTGATTCTAAGCTCAGGTCTTGAGTTGTATCCTCCCCTCCGCGGGTATCCGGCTTGGAGGGGTCGGGAATTCGGACGTAGCTAGTCCTTAAAATAGATGAGGGGTCGCCGTACTGCGCCTCTACCTCGGCAACGTGGTGGGTGACTTGGGGAGAGTTAATTTCTCTTAGATCGGGTTTAAGCCCAACCTGGTCGTAATCCGTAGCAACCCCCAGGGCGGCGATGCGATCCAAGAGATCGTTTATGGAAGAGAGCTCCATCGGATCTAGCTGCTCGACAAGCTCTGAGCTGACGTGAAGGTTGCTTTCAATGACCCGAGAGGTCACCACCGGCGCAACGGCCGAACAGGCGGTCATGAGAAAACCACCTAGCCGGAGGGTTTGGCCGATAGCCAAGGCTCCCTTAGTATAGGCGCCGTCTTTAAAGATGGGAAGAGGCATCCTTCCTGATTGCGACGGCACAGAGGGACTCTCAATGAAAGCACCAATATCGGTGTCAAAACCGGCAGATCTCGGGTAGGGGGTCCCGAACTATGCGTCAAGGCCGGATGGTAACAGGAGACGAGGGACACGATGTTTTTACCCAGGTTCGGGCCCTCTCGATGGAGATAATACCCTACTCCTGCTTGATTAATATTGATGATATGGGTAGTACAAGAGTAGATCTACCACGAGATCAAGGAGGCTAAACCCTAGAAGCTAGTCTATGGTATGATTGTTGTGTATGGAGTTGATTGTCCTACGGACTACAACCCTCCGGTTTATATAGACATCGGATAGGGTTAGGGTTACACAGAGTCGGTTACAATGGTAGGAGATCTTAAATATCCGCATCGCCAAGCTTGCCTTCCACGCCAAGGAAAGTCCCATCCGGACACGGGACGAAGTCTTCAATCTTGTATCTTCATAGTCCAGGAGTCCGGTGAAGGTATAGTCCGGCTACCCGAACACCCCCTAATCCAGGACTCCCCCACTTGGGCTTAGATGGAGCAGCCCCAGTCCTTATTGCATCCCCCATAAGCTTTTGAGTCTTTGCAGGAGGTGCAACAGGCTCTCCTCCTCCTCCTCCTCCTCCTCTTCTTCTTCTTCATTAGAAGAATGCTTTTCAAACTCAGCCATTGCATCTATAAGTTTGCGCCATCTTCCTCTTTTCCTTTCTTTCTTCTCTTTTCCAGCACCACTTGCTGGATGTGCTTGCTCTTGAGCAATAGAGGATTGCCTAGCTTTTGACATTGGAGCTCTCCTAGGTGGAGCTTTCTTGGGCATTCCAGGCTTGGTTGCAGTAGCAGCATACACTTTCTTGAGCACTTTCTTCTTGGAGGTCACCTCCTCCTTAATGACAAAGTCCTCATCCTCAGATTCAGAAGTTCTCTTCTTTGTCCTAGTGTCTTCCTTGGGCAAGTTGCTGGGAGTGCCTCTGCTTCCCTCATCATAACTACTTGAGGGACTAGTGCCCTCACTGAGATTTACCTGCTCTTCAGACTTGTTCTGGCTATCACTGCCATCAGACCGGTGAACTGCGAGCCATTGTCAGTGATGATGCGGTTGGGGACCCCGAAACGGCTCACGAGGCCCTTGATGAACTTGACCGCAGAACCAGCTGGGATGGTGCGGACGACCTCCACTTCTGCCCACTTGGTGAACTTGTCGATGGCGACGTAGAGGTAGCGGTAGCCCCCTGGCGCTCGAGGAAATGGGCCCAAGATATCCAGCCCCCAGATCGCGAATGACCATGTGAGTGGTATAGTTTGGAGGCCCTGAGCTGGCTGATGGATCTGCTTGGCGTGGAAATGGCAAGCTTCAGAAGACTTCACCAGCTCGGCTGCGTCGTTGAGCGTTGTGGGCTAGTAGAATCCGCTGCGGAATGCCTTGCCGACGAGGGTCCGTGATGACGAGTGGTGCCCGCAGTCCCCACCGTGTATGTCAGATAGCAACTCCTTCCCCTGGTCTCTGGAAATGCAATGTAGTGAAACATCATTTGGTCGCTTCCTGTGCAACTCACCGTCACGGACGCAATATGTTGTGGCCTGCTGGGCCATGCGCTCCTTGTCCACCTCCTTCTCTAGCAGCGTCCCATGCATCAGGTATTCCTTGAATTCCTTGGTCCAGCATTCCTCCTGGGGCTCGAACGCCAAGAGCAGGCGTGCTCCCGAAGTCGGGCCACAAGCTGGGGCTCCTGTGGCAGGTAGCTGCGGGAGCTCCTCTGGAGGCTGAGCTATCCTTGAAAGTGGCGGCGCTGCTGACGGCTTGAAGAGCCGCTCCTCGAAGACGCCGGGCTCTTGGGGCTGCCGCTTGGACGCCCTCTTGGCGATGTCGTCAGCTTCCTTGTTGGTGCCGCAGGGCACGTGCTGTAACTCCAGGCCCAGGAACTGCTTCTCCATCTTGCGTACTTCTGCGAGGTATGCCTCCATGTGCTCGTCCTTTGGTCGTATACTTTGTTGGAGAAGTTGACGAGAAGGTGCGAGTCGCCCTTGACAGTGAGACGCTTCACCCCAAGGGCTGCCGCAGCTCTCAGGCCGGCTATCAGGCCCTCGTATTCTGCGATGTTGTTGGAGACCTTCTCGCCCTGCTGGAAGCAAAGTTGTACTGCGTAGTAGAGCTTGTCTTGAGTGGGCGAGACGAGTACTGCTCCAGCCCCCGTGCCCTAGTGTGTGAAGGCACCATCAAAATACATGACCCAACCATCGGGCGCCTCACTTCCCGTCAAGGTGGACCGATCCTCGCCTATCTCCAGCGTTGGGGCATCCGTCCATTCCGGCATGAAATCAGCATGTGCAGCTCCCTTGATGACTCTCGTAGTGGTGAACTCCAACTGGAATGCCTGCAGCTCGATGTTCCACTCAGCGACCCTTCCAGCAGAGTTGGAGCTCCTGAGCACTCTCTCCGATGGGTAGCCGGAGACAACTGTGATGGGGTGGCACTGGAAGTAGTGTCGCAACTTTCGCGAGGCCACCAAGAGCGCGAGAAGGAGCTTTTGGGGCATGGGGTACCGCGCCATTGCGTCCCACAGCACCGTGCTGACAAAATACACCAGACGAGGGCTGGTGCATTGGTGGGTCTCGTGTCTTGCGAAAGCTGGGATATCTCCCGAGGCGATGGGACCTCCGGCGCCTAATCGCCGGCCTGGATCTCGGTGGCGTCGTCCTGCCAAGCTTGGTTCCCCGTTGATGTTGCTGCAGCTCTTGTTGCGCCTTCTTGATCTTGCGTCACCTCGGCTGTAGCTTGGTACGGCACTCCCTTGGCTTGGTGCTCTTCCCGAACCGCCAACAGTGCCGCGCTGGCGGAGTACGGGGTGGCGGCAAGATAGAGTACTAGAGGCTCGAGAGGTCGTGGCGCCACCATCACCGGAGGGCTGGTCAGGTATCTCTTGAGGTCTTGAAAAGCTCGGTCGGCCTTCGGGGTTCACTCGAATGGGCCTTTCTTATTCAACAGCTTGAAGAAGGGTAAGGAACGCTCTCCCAGCTTGGAGGTGAAGCGTCCCAATGCAGTCACCCAACCAGCCAGCTTCTGCATTTCCTTGAGGGTCTGCGGTGGGCTCATGTCCTCAATGTCCTTGATATTCTCTGGGTTTGCCTCGATCCCTCTGTGGGACACGAGAAATCCCAGCAGCTTGCCGGAAGGGACACCGAACACACACTTCTCCGGGTTAAGTCACAAGTTCACCTGGCGCAGGCTCGCGAAGGTCTCCTCCAGATCTTGGATCAAGGTCCTTGCCTCCCGAGACTTTACCACAATGTCGTCGACGTAGGCATCCGCGTTCCTACCGAGCTGCCGCCCTAAGGCGATGTGCATCAACCGCTAAAAGGTCGCGCCCACGTTGCGCAGTCCGAAAGGCATGCAGGTGTAGCAGTATACCCCACATGGGGTGAGGAAGGCTGTCTTCTCTACATCTTCTACCGCCATTTTGATTTGGTGATACCCTGAGAACGCATCCAGGAAGCACAGCAGGTCGCACTCAGCGGTGGAGTCGACGATCTGGTTGATGCGTTGGAGAGGGAACGGATCTTGAGGGCATGCCTTGTTGACGTTGGTGAAGTCGACGCACATTCGCTCCTTCCCACCTTTCTTCGGTACTACGACGGGGTTCGCCAGCCATTCGGGGTATCGAACCTCACGAATGGCTCCCGCTGCCTCCAACTTGCGGGTCTCCTAGACGATGAAGGCATGCTTCTCCGTGGATTGCTGTCTCGCCCGTTGCTTGACAGGGAGCACATTGGGGCATACCCTTAAGTGATGCTGAATCACCTCTCTCGGGACCCGCACTAGCTGGTTGGGCTCCCATGAGAATATATCCTTGTTTGCGTGCAAGAATTTCACCAATGCTTCCTCTTGGCTCGGGTCGAGGCCTGCGCCTATGGTAAAAGTGGCCACTGAGGACCCGTCCTTGTCGACCGGCACCTGCTTGGTTTCCGCCTTGTCTTGGGTGAGCAACTGCTTCTTCTTGGTTGGTGCGGCCTCCTTGGCTTCGGGGGTACTGGCGCCGACGGGCTGCGCCGCCGCAGCGGTCTTGACGGCAAGTTTGAGCGCTGCCACGGCCTCCTTGGTGTGCCCCTTGACACAGAGGACACCCTTGCTTCCAAGCATCTTCATGAGGTTGTATGATGGGTGGGTTGCCGCCATGAACTGGGCCAGAGCCGGGTACCCGAGGATGGCGTTGTACGGGAGGCTGATGCGGGCGATGTCGAGGTCGACCAGCTCAGTGCGGTAGTTTTCACGCGTGCCGAAGGTGACGGGGAGGTGGATTTGCCGCAGGGGGTGGGCGGCGCCGCCGCCAACTCCTGAGAAGGGCTTGCTAAGGCTGAGCCGCTCGAGCGGTACATGAAGAAGGCTGAAAGCCTCCACAGAGAGCACGTTGAGGCTGGCGCCGCCGTCGATGAGGGTCTTGGTGACGGCGATGTTGCATATGGTGGGCGTGCAGAGCATTAGGAGCACACCCGAGCCGATAGTGGTGGCAGGGTGGTCTTCTGAGTTGAAGGTGAGGTCAGCCTCGGGCCCAGCCCAGCCCGGGGGAGCCCCCGAGCGCTTGGAAGCGGCGGCGGTCTGGCAAAGGAACGGCTTGAGATGACAATCTGAATGTGGTGCTTGAGAGCTTCCCAGCAGGGCCGCGACCGCGTGGTGCACCGGTGCTGCATAGCACGTAGCGGAGAGGTCGCGCAGCTCCTCCCAAGACGCCACCGTGGATCTGGGGAGGTTGAGCAACCAGGCACGCGGCGCGCTGGTGAGGGCCATGGGAAACCAATTGGCAATGACCTTGTCGTCGCCTCCAGCCTCGAGGACGGCCTCCTCGTATGCTAGCAGGAAAGCTGTTGGGTCCGCCGTGCCGTCGTAGTGCGGCGGCATCTCCGGCTTGAACTTGGGTGGCCGTGCACCTGCCGCAGGGCGGGGGCCAGGGCACGGAGCCCCCTGGCCCCGTTGTCAGCGCCTGTCGTCGGAGCCGGTAGCGAGGCGCCTGCCATGAGGGCGGAGCGCGGTGGTGGCGGAGCGTAGATCGGCAAAAAGGAAACCACGGCGCACCCCTACCTGGCATGCCAAATGTCAGATCACGGGTTGTGGCAAAACCCTCAAGGTTCGAACACTGGGGTGCGCGCGAAGATTTCCTCCCTACCGATCTGTGTCCTAACTAGCTAAGATCTCAAGAATGAGCTCGACGAAGTCACAACACAAGGGACACAAGATTTATACTGGTTCGGGCCACCGTTGTGGTGTAATACCCTACTCCAGTGTGATGGTGGTGGATTGCCTCTTGGGCTGATGATGAACAGTACAAAGGGTAAAAACAGCCTCCTGAGGTTGAGGTGTTCTTGTGCTTGGCGAACTTGTGTGGGTGAGGATTCTATTAGCTCAGGCTTGCTTGCCTTCTACTGTGTTGGCTAGTCCTATTTATAGAGGCCCTGGCCCTCTCCCCAAATATTGAGCGGGAAGGGAGCCAACAACGACCAATTTGAAAGGGGACAGCTAGTACAACTTATCCTGACAAAAGTAGTCTTCGCCTATGAAAGGCTCTGGTGGTGACGCCGTATTGGGCTCCATGTTGACCTCCATCTTGCCGTCCTACTGGTCTTGGCCTCGTTGCACTGATATGGAAACCTTTACTTGATGCCTCGGTACTCTACGCCTGCGCTTGCCCCTTTGGCACCAAAGAGAAAATGAGGACGCTGCGCGTGCTGGCTACCGCCTGGTCTCGATCGTCATGGCTTACGTCATGAGGACATCGCGAGGTTTGCCTTGCCTTGATCTCTCCGCCCCTCGTGACCTGCCTGGTGAGGCCACTCCTGAGGAGGTCTTTTGCCGCTCGTCTCATGAGGCTTGGACCCTCGCGAGGGTTTTGAATACCTTGCTGATGAAGACGGGCCGTACAGGCCTGCTAGCTCAGCCACGCCATGGGCCACAGGCAGGCAAGTTTGGGGACCCCCGTTCCCAGAATGCCGACAAATCCTTTTGGTGGATAGATCAATCTCATACGTGGGAGGAACAATGGCAAAGATCTTTGTGCAAGAATCTGAATAATAGAACACACAAAGAGGTCAAGTCCGTACCCTAACTTGGCGACAAACTTGCTACGGTGGCAACTTCGGTGAGAATCCTGTTGACGGCAGTGGAGACCAGAGGCAGTGGGTCACTGGCGACGAAGGCGACGATCCGGAGACCAACGGGGTGGCAAAGCTGGGAGGCGCGGTCGAGTGTTTGGAGGAATTTCCAAATTTTCAACCCACGGTATATTACCCAGTCACTGTCCGTGTGACCGAGTGGAACGACTCGGTGGCACCGCGATGCAAAACTGCTAGCAGTTGTTGCAACTCCGTGTGACCGAATTGTTCAAATCGGTTGCACTGATATGAAAACCTAGACCAACTTAATGGATTCGGTGAGACCGAGTAGCAGTAAGTTGGTCTGACCGAGATACATTAAGAGGTTTTGCAAGTTAAGCCCTTGACGGATCGGTGGCTCCAAGAGCTCCTCATCCAAAGGGTCCGAATTCGACTTGTTAGAACTTTGTGATGTAGCATGAATAGAGTTTGAGATGATAAAAGTATAGATAGCTAGAGGGACAACTTAGGCATTCTTGTCCATCCATTTGGCAAGAAGAAGAAAAGCAAACAATCAAAGCAACAAATGGATGTCCTCGAATGGAGAAAATTATGCAACCAACATGCTCACACAATAAGAAGGCGAATAAAACATGTGGAAAAGCATGCACGATCACTCTAGCATCTATCAAGCAATTGGTGATGACTAGGTCATCTATATATGAGTATATTGATTGAGGAGTCAAATGAGAACATTTGATCGTAGGTCATACTCATCGTTTAAGCACAAGTGGGGTTACCACTTTTACATAAAGCATTATTGTGTTCACACCATTAGAGTTGCTTTAGCTCAATTCTTAGAGCAAACCTCCCCTAGATGTTGTCAGATTACGGGTGATACGTCCATTTTGCATCATGCTTTTATATCGATATTTATTGCATTATGGGCTGTTATTACACTTTATGTCACTATACTTATGCCTATTCTCTCTTATTTTACAAGGTTTACATAATGAGGGAGAATGCCGGCAGCTAGAATTCTGGGCTGGAAAAGGAGCAAATATTAGAGACCTATTCTACACAACTCCAAAAGTCCTAAAACTCCACGGAAGTCATTTTTGGAAATAATAAAAAAATATTAAGTGGAAGAAGTTCACCAGAGGGGGACCCACCTGGCCACGAGGGTGGGGGCGCCCCCTACCCCCCAGGGCGCGCCCCCTACCTCGTGGGCCCCCTGTTGGCTCTCCGATGGCCATCTTCTGCTATATGAGGTCTTTCGTCGAGGAAAAAATCAGAGGCAACCTTTCGGGACGAAACTCCGCCGCCACGAGGCGGAACCTTGGCGGAACCAATCTAGGGCTCCGGCAGAGCTGTTCTGCCGGGGACACTTCCTTCCGGGAGGGGGAAATCATCGCCATCGTCATCACCAACGCTCCTCTCATCAGGAGAGGGCAATCTCCATCAACATCTTCACCAGCACCATCTCCTCTCAAAACCCTAGTTCATCTCTTGTATCCGATTCTTGTCTCCAAGTCCGGGATTGGTACTAGTAGGTTGCTAGTAGTGTTGATTACTCCTTGTAGTTGATGCTAGTTTGTTTATTTGGTGGAAGATCATATGTTCAGATCCTTCATGCATATTAATACCCCTCTGATTATGAACATGAATATCCTTTGTGAGTAGTTACGTTTGTTCCTGAGGACATGGGAGAAGTCTTGCTATTAGTAGTCATGTGAATTTGGTATTTGTTCGATATTTTGATGAGATGTATGTTGTCTAGCCTCTAGTGGTGTTATGTGAACGTCTACTAAATAACACTTCACCATTATTTGGGCCTAGAGGAGGGTATTGTGAAGTAATAAGTAGATGATGGGTTGCTAGAGTGACAGAAGTTTAAACCCTAGTTTATGCGTTGCTTCCACTACAAAACAAAATACACTTCCGTGATGATACGTGTTTGTCACAGTAGGTCGCGTTTTTTGTCATGCATGTACATCCATGACAAATTTATGACAGAATCAAGATAGTCATGCCTGTGCTGTCGTAGAAGTGTTCCATGACATTACCAAAATTATCATCACGGAAGTGTCCACTTCCATGACGATAAATCACGCGTCACAGAAGTGCTTTCGTGAAGGGTGACCGACATGTGGCATCCACCGTAACGGAACACCGTTAAGCTATCTGGTCGGGTTTTCGATCCGATAACCCGTTAACAGCCCCGGCCAATGGGAAATTTCCACGTGTAAAATTCTTATTGGCCGGACGAAACACGTGTCAGCTCGTTAGTGGGTCAGATAGGCGCCTATGATACGTCGACACATGGCACGGCCCAACAGAGGCCCACTCCTGTGTAAAGGCCGGCCCGTTTGACTTGGTCAAAAGCTGGCGGGCCGACCCATGGAAAGCCTGTTAACGGCCTGTTCGAATATAGCCCATTTATAGCCCGCTAACCCAAGGCCCGTTACGCCCTATCCGAATTAGGCCCAGTAGCGTCATCTGGGCCATCCAATATGATTCCAGCCCGTTTCCACTTCTGGCCCATGTATGGCCCATGACGTCTTTCGGCCCATATGAGGCCCTATGTAACTCTTGGCCTACTAACGGCCCGTGGTGAAACTGGCCCGTAAGAACAGTGTATCACTTTACACCCATTAACGGCCCGTGGTGAAATTGTCCCATGATGAACAGTGTATCACTTTATACCCGTTAACGGCCCGTTGGGCCGTTTCCAGCCCATGTTATCTTTCGGCCTTCTCAGAGCCCATTTATTCTTGGGCTCATTTCTAGCATTCGTTTACTTACGACCCGTTACTGTCATTTTCTGCTTGTGGGCCAAATTCAGCTCGTGGTTACAGTCGGCCCGTTTGTGGTCCGTTAATACGTTGGGCCGTTTTCATAGCGTCATCAAATACGGCCTATTAACGATGGCCTATTATGGTCGGCCCATGAACGGACGATTCCAGCTCTAGCCCGTTTACGGCCATAATGCGGCCTGTTATTGGCCCATGTTTAGCCATCGATCATACTGCCCGTATAAGGCCCATTGATGATACGGCCCGTAGAAGGCCCATTGTTTCTACGACCCATAGAAGGCCCATTGTTTCTACGGCCAGTAGAAGTTCCACTGTTTCTACGGCCCGTAGGAGGCCTAGTGTCACTACAGTAAATATTAGCCCATGGTTGTTGTGGCCTAGTTTTACAAAATAGGTTAATGCAGCAACTAGCAAACCGCGGAAAAAGAACTGCAATGACTAGAAGCAAACAAATAAACAAGACAACAAGAAAATAAATAAGCAAGCAACTTACGCTAGGATATCACGGCTATCACACATATTACATCCACTGGGCATCAAAGTTCACCACCAGTGCAAATAAATGCGCTGACAAAAGAATATACAAAACTGAGAGCACTTCAGAAGGCACTAGGCCTGGCCAGGTCGGCCCCCCCCCAAACAGCTCAAGAAGCTGAGTAGACCTCAGTTGTGTCTACGATAGATGCATCAACACTAGATTTAAGGCATGATGGTGCGCACGACAGTCCTCTAACATCTTCATTGCATCTTTGACTTCAAGTCGGAGCTGAGCTGAAGCAAGCCTTTCCGCTTTAAGTTGAGACTGAAGAAGTCGAACTGATTGAGGCAGCGACTGCACAGAGGTTGTCTCACACCTGCTGGTGAGTAGCTTCAACTCCCTGTCTTCATCAAGACAGGACCTTGGGGTCATCTCGCTGTCCTCAAGATGGTTTGGCTCACTATCTTCCCTAAAGTTCTGCCTTGCGTAAGAGATACGAGTCTGAAAGAGAAACAAGGAGACACGTAACAGGTTTCACAATTATATAAGCAAATAAATGGATCTGTTCTGCATAAGGAACATGTTTTTCCAATCAGATGTAAACAGCAAAGCAAACAGTAGTGGAGGAAATGATGCCTATCCTAATCTATACTAGAACAAAGTTTGAAGGCTTGAGAAGGATGAACTTACATTACATGTTAACACGGGCTGGACAAAGCCCTTCTCCATGTTGATGGAAGGATAATTCAATAAATTCCCCAAAGAAAATTCTTTATAAGCGTTGCCATTATTCTACATTTTGCAAAGAGTAAATATAGATCAAATAATATTGGAAGAAACAGAGGATAATGAAGCTCAGGTGCAGACTGATGATACATAATCAAATAGCATATAATTAAGTACAGCGTTACAAGGCAAAAGGGAGAGAGGCACTAACAAGAGCAATGCAGAGCCCATTATTGTTTTGAGATCGTATGATCCTTTGAGCAAGGAGATTCACCTGAAATTAGTTTTCATACAAGAGAGAAGGTAAGGCACAAGCATAAATTTAGGAGTTCAAATTTTGAATTGATATCATAGACAGTACTTGACGCTGGGCTCCCAACAGTTCTAATAGGGGTTTGGCCACTGGAGTAGGGGTAAAGTGTGGTATAGTTGGGCCTTTGTTTTCTGTGGCTACTGATCTATCTAATTTAACAGGTATCACTACCTTTTCCAAATACCTAGTTTGTACTCCTTGAGGATCTGCACTCACCCTCTTCCTTTTGGACATCTATTACAAAAGAACAACAATTGACTGGAAAAACATAGTGTGACGACACATGGAATAGGTACAGAAAATGGATAGGTATGTCATATACTCATATATGATGCTTAAACTAAGCAGAGGGTGTAACAAAGTAGAAGTAATGCAAGAGGTCAGAAGCAAAATATGTGCGACCAATATAACTTTGCAAAATTAGAGCAAGCACCTTGATGGGTGAATAAGATAGGCCATCCTCCACCATGCCAAGTTTGTTAGGTAGTGGATCGTTCCGCAATATTCCTCTCGTGCGCCCATTCTCATATTCATTGATAATGTTCAATATCTGACATGCATGAAAACATAAAAACAAGTGAGATTTTCTTTGTAATGCAGAAGTGATTCTAATCCAATACTGCCTCCCTGTAAACCCCTTTGTGCTATCTCTGCAATTCTTTTAAAAGATGCCATGCATGCTGTAATTTGTTGTGTGCATTAATATAATGTGGCCTACTACTCAAAATATGAGAGCTCCAGAAGTGATGACACTTCGCAGATGATAGCTTCAACATATAATAAAGAAGAACAAGTCAACCTGACCTGACAGATTCAAAATATACTAAGGGAGAACAACTCGACCTGACCAGTCGACCGCAAGAGAAGAGTATCATCTTAAAGAAGAGCAGAAGAGCAAGCATATTGAAGATATTACAAGTCTTTTAATACAATGTCGGCTGGCCACCCATGATGAACCAGAGCACACAAAGAAATACTATTCTTTCCAGTCTCTCCATATGTGGCTCACATGCATTTCGAAACTAAAGTAGGAACATTTAGCTAACCAATTAAACATCTCTCAGTTTTACTAATATCAGCAATAATATCAGATATGAATTTGTACAACTAAGCTTGTTTAGCTCGATGGGTGGAGCAGTGCTATTACGACACGAACCACGTAGGCTGATTGTGGTCATCATAAAATGGGGAAAACATAAGCATGATGAGTACAGTGTTGACCGTGGCAGTGGGATGGCAGATCTGAAGCTGCAAACCGCGCGAAGGGTAGTTAGCAACCGATGTTTGCTTTGAAATAACAACTAAGATTTGGTATGGACAAGAAAGTAGGGTCAACAAGTGACAAAGAAATGCAATTATGTTGTCTCTCTATACGTCGTGACATGCATTTGTAAACTCAAGTGGGACCTTTTATCTAACCAATTAAATGTGTCGGTTAACTAATATCAGTAGCATATCACAATCATATTTGAACAACTAAGCTTTCAAATTCTGAGTGTTGTGTTGTTTAGCTTGAAGGGCGGAGTAATGCTAGTACGTCAGAAAGCACCTACGCAGATCATAGTAGAGTAGATAAAAGGGGAAAACCCTAAGCATCAAGAGAAAAATCAGGAAAGTGGAACTAGCTGGACCAGTGGGTGGCGCACATGCTTTTCGAAACGAATATAGGAACATTAGGTGACCAATTAAACGTTCTCTGTTTTAGTGATATGAGCATCATATCAGATTCGTATTTCAACACGTAAGCTTTGGGTTGAGGTCTTGAGGAGCAGTGCTAGCATGACACGAAGCACCTACGATGATGGTAGTGAATATAAAGGGGGAAACCATAAGCTTTACGAGTATAGTGCCCGTGCCATGGCGGATCTGAAGGTGCAAACCGGACAAAGCTACTTCGCAACCAATGTTTGCTTTCAACTAGCCACTATGATTTGGTATGGACAAGAAAAGTACAGTAAACAAATTACAATCTATTTTCCGGGTGAGATCAATAACTTAAGCACATATGGAAGAGTACCGGCTCTCTTGCGACGCCGTGTAGGCCTATGCTGATACGTTGAGGGTGTTGCGGGTGCGATGGCTGTCGGCGGCGGGGAAGAAGACTTTAGACGGCAGACGGCTGGGTCGGGGGATATATCCTGTTGCCGTGGACGAGGCGGTCTTAGGACCGGCAACGGCAAGGTGGACGACGGCGCCGATGAAGCGAGAGGAGGCGATGAAAGGATCTTGGTCCAGCGCCGTGGATGAGAGACGTCCATCTCTTGCAGTGGACGACGGGGTAGGGTTAGCGGCTCCGGCAAGGTGGAGGATGGGGTGGCGGACGAAGGAGGCTGGCCGCAGTGCGGAGGTTGTCGTGCCGCAGACGGTGTATGAATGGGGAAATGGAGGGGAGGGGGATCTCAAACTTTGGGACGCGCTTCTCTGAAATGGGGGAAAGTTACAAACTTATCCCCCGTTTAAAATTTTGGACATCGCGTCGGTTGGGGATAGGACGGTAATCTCGCATCTCCCAAATATTTGCCGGTAACTATTTCGGGCGAGGAGAGGGTGTTTTGCCGCCCACGGTGGGCGCCCACGATGTATGAACGGGGCTGACAGGTAGGGCGGTTGTGTCACGTCTGATGGAAGTTACACATCTGTCCCTATTTAAAATATAAGCCTACATCGATTTCGGACGAGGAGAGTTTGTTTTGCCGCCCACCGTGTATGAATGGGGAAATGGAGGAAGAGACACATGTCTTTTGGACGAGCTTGAATCAAATGTGTTTTGCCACCCACGTTTGGTGCCCACCGTGTCTGAATGGGCTCAGAGGCCGTCGTGTCACGTCTGATTGAAGTTACTAGTCTACCCCTATCGACAGAAGTGTAAATCCTGTCGATAAGGATGTCAAGTGTCAGGGGTAGACAGTAATTTCCATCTCGCAAACACTTGCTTCGGGCAGCCCACAAATTGTAGTGGGTATTTAGCCGCTTCGTTCAAAACTTGGGAGAATTAGCATTCACGTTTGCCCTGGGACCTAGCAAACTAAACTCAAATCCAATTTGTATTCGATGACGAATATCCACAGATAATTATATGTTATGTTATTTATTTCTTCAAAACCACAACAAAGATTTATTCCACCTTTATATATGATTATGATTTAGAAATGTCGTGATCTTCAAATTCCTGTAGGTTGGATACACTCTGAGTCAAACAGTTATTTCACCCAATACAATATGCTCACACGAAAAATAGTTCACCTTATGTCAATCATACAAGTACTGAGGGTTACCTCGCCTAAAACATAGGGGGTCTTGCAACATAATCCATTCAGAGACATGACACAACAAGCAAGTACAATAATCTAATCAAAATTTCAACTGGTATCTAAAGAAGAACCGGGATTATCTTGGGCTTCAGATAGCAGAAACAGCAGGACCTCCTCCGTCTTCAAATGCAACATTCTTACTTCCTCCAATTCTTGGGTTGCTTGCATAATGCGTGCCGCTAATTCCGTAATTTCCAGCCTCAAGATAAAGATTACCTCATTCATGGCAGCCACACCATCTCTTTCTGCCTCTAGTAGAGCCTCAAGCACTATAATATCTGTGCTCAGACTGCTCTCTGGCGGTGTTGCCTCTGAACTACTACCATCTGGTAACATGGATGGCGCACTACTTCCACAAATAGATTCTGGGGTTGTACATTGTTTCCTAGTGTGAACGGCATCCTAAAAGGTTTCCGCTGGACATTAGTAAGAGATAGTTATCATATGATCCAGGCAGTAAGCTTACATGGTAAACGACGGACGAATTATTGCCGGGCATGGCAAACTATATTTAAATGGTTCGAAGCAGCATCAGCCAAAAAGAAATTAAAATGGTAAGATGAAACTAGGGATGTAAGTGGCAAATAAACGAAATCCGCCAGTCCCATCTAGTTAATTTTTGCTACCTCCCTAGTTCATTTTCCTCAAAAAAACAAAAACTCTTTTGAACTATCATACCACTAGTGGATTTTAATCGGGATTAAACCGGACCCAGTTGACATCCCTAGTTGAAAGGGAGTGTACAACCGCTATATTAAGTTGCCAAGGCATCTAAGCAGTTGAAATAATCTGAGAAAGCACTTAAGAGTGTGGCCTCATATAAACTACGAAAACAGTCTTGTGATGAAGTTGAGAGGAAAAGTTAAGGACTCAAATGAAATAGGCATGCATTTTTTTACGATAGTACAACAGGCACTGCTGACATATTGGCCAACTCAGGTATAGCGTAACAACAAATAAGCATTCGAATCAAGCAATACAGCAAAGCAGACAACTGAACTATTTGTAATTCGGTAGGATTACACGTTGAGGGCACAAGCCAAGAAAGCAGCCCACTCGCATTAGATTTCACATGTACTAAAACACACTGGCTTACCATATGTTGTTGTGAAGCCTAGCTGCTGTTGCAATGTTCTTTGAAGATATCGTCAGCATCTCGTGGTTGCAAATCTAGTTGTTGTAGTTTATTCTGTACCATCTATTTAGGTAAAATTAATTTTAATCACATGCACTCGTCCGAATTGATCATCAATGGTTCATCTAAACTAATGAAAGAAGGGTGTGTGCATACACGACAATACTCCCTCCGATTCTTTTTACTTTGTGTATAACTTTTTCTCAGTTTTCTCGTATTAGTCTGCGCGTTGCCGATTCCTAGCACTGGTTTCCTTTTGTGCCCCGCCCCATCCGCCTCTGCCCTAATTAATTGGCAAATTAGTCCAGAAAAATTAAACCAGTGCCCTCCTTGGTATGCGGGTCAAGAGTTATGCGCAGAGTAAATAGAATCGGAGGGAGTATATCTGCTTCCCTCTATTTTTATGCTTGTTCAAGGTGCCAGCCCCAAAAGAACAAATATTTTGCTTGATGGGGTTGGCAGCTCCATAATTAATAGAAGCATCAAATTAGTCATGCAACTTGGGAAGATCAAGAACACACAAACAAGTAATGAACAGAGGCTTGGAGCAGTGATGTAATAGCTAGCATCAGAAAATGTAGGGTAAAACGAACAAAAAGCAGCGGAACCACATGCTAGTTTGCTGATGTGTAATTAAGCTTAGAGAACATTAAGCAGTCTGATGGAACCAATAGGTGGCATCAGAACAAAACTAAAGCATATTAACTATATGTGCACTGGTATGTAATTTAGCACATGTAACATGTTCACTGCCAGAAGTATGGCCCTACAGGTGCAAGCAGAATAACGCGTCTCATGAAAAACTAAATGATGACCTGAAGAAATTCAAAGGTGTGTTGCTTATGCTAGGAAAGTGAACGTAGGCGCCGGCCGTTGGATAATAGTACCTGATTCTCGGCGGCGTATGGGTATCCTTGTCATACTTGATAGCTAAGGATCGTCGATGGTGCTCGTGTTGCGGTTGAGTTTGGGCCGGCTGTCGCCATTGCTGAAGCGGCTCCGGTGCTACGGTTGCGGTGCCTGTCGACATACAAGAAAGCTCATCTGTGGTAAGTGACCAGTTGCACGATAAAGAGAAAAACCGAAGGAGTACAAATCGAAATAACCTGATGAGGCTGCGGCGTCGGTAAAGCAGGGCCGGTGGAGTTGAATATGGCGTCCATGGAGCGGGTCCGGTGCAGTGGACGAAGGCTTCGGCGGGCGCGTTGTACAGTGCTTTCGGTGAGGCAGATCTGTTGCGGTGGACGAGGGCTTGTATGAAGGGCCAGCGAAGGGGCGGACGAGGGAGTCAGTGAAGGGCCTACGCTGTGGTGGATGAGGGCGCCGGTTAAGCAGATCCAGTGCGGCGGACCATGATGGCGGTCAAGGAGATCTGGAGCAGTGGACAAGCCAGTCGCTGAAGTGGCTCCGGTGAAGTGGTGAGTTGGCAGTTGGGGGTTCCAAGGTGCGGAAGGTAGATCCGGCGGGGTGTGAGGTCCACCGCTGCGGCGGAGGACTAGATTCGGCGGCTTGCCGTGGTTGGGTGTCTGGGAGGGGAAGGGGAGGGGCTCTGGGGAAGAATGTTGGGGGCAAAGAGGGGAAAACAATGGAGTTACCAAAGCAGCCCTTTTCCGTTCATGTGGCAGGGGTAAAACAGGAATATCGCAGGGCTAAACTTTCGGGCGCGTGATATTTCGATGTGAGCGGGAAGTTTGAAAGCTTTTGGTGCCTAAAATTATAAGTATTCTGCTCTCGTACGGCCGACTATGATATCATGGCCGACAATTTGTTTGTTTTGCACGCAACAGAATGTGCAAGTTTTGAAAATCAATGTCTCCAACTCGAAACTTAGATTGTCCATTCAATTCAAATATGGATCATTGAGCTACTACAAGCAAATACCATCATACGGTCAAATTCAAATGAAATTCCAAATGTGTTTATCCTAAATATGATGACAAAAGCAAAAATGTGTATGTGTATGAATAAAGTGGATGATTATAAAGTTTGAACATGCCCGTATGTGTATATCTCTAGGTTTGATATATGAATTTGAAATCACGAAATCCCGGCTTAAAAATGTACCTCCGTTTAAATGAATTACAAAAGCTAATGATGGAGTCGAATTCCAAAATTCCAATCTTAGGTTTGTAATTCTGGTACATCAAGGTATATCACGCATGTTCAAAAGTATCGTTATCTCATAGTACAAACTGTGAAACAAATTGATCAACCATGAGTGCACAATATCTCAATTACGCTAAAGTCCCTCAAATATAGACACCTCACTCTTTATCTGAAGTCAACCCCCCCACCACCACCACACACACACACACACAGAGAGAGAGAGAGAAGTCGTTCTCTCCCCCAAACACCAACACACGAGCACATTAACACCCCTCTCTCTTGTAAAGTCCGGACCCCAACATAGTCTCTATCACTTTGTCTCTCGGGCATGCACACATCTCTTCCCTCACTATCTAGGTCTCCCGCTATCTCTCTTACCCAAGCACACGCACTATGTAGAGTGTATATTTCCCATACACACAAAACGTCACCCCAAACGTCTATCTCCCTAGTTATGTGGTTCTCGCGCACTCACCTCACACACCACCCCCACTGCAAACAAGCACACTTTGTCTCCTTGTGCACCACTCTCCTCTTTCTATCTCTCCCACATGCGGACCTGCCCCAGCTCTTTCCCTGTATACATATATGTCATGACTCTTTGCATAGCTCCCTAATGTATAATCGTTCTCGATTTCGCACATTGTTCTCTACACCATCTATTCTAGATCTCTCATGAAGTCCCTATCACACACACGATGACTTGCTTCCCTTGCATCTCCGTTCATAGGCCAATTTTGGACAACATCAACATTGTCTCCCTATCTATACGCCATTTATGGACACAAACGACCCCTCTCGCCCCCTCTCTTCCTCTCTCTCTCCATCGCTAGCTCTCTCTTTCTCTCGCTCTCACACCCCTCTCCCACACACACACTCGATGTCTCTTCCAAATAGTCTGCTCCCCCGCCCGCACCCGTGCTATCTCGCTACTACACATGTCACACCATTTCCCCTTCCCTTATACTAGGTTTACATCATCAGTGGTCTCTCTACTCCACATACATTATCTGCCTCTCACACACAAACGCGTGCGCAAACACACACAGACACGCACAAACACCCATTTACCTGGATCCTCATCTCTCCTCATGTCCGCATGTGTATCTCACACACTCACTCTCTAATTATGTATATGTGTCTCCAGATTACACAACACAAAGCCCCATGTACATGTCTCTCTATATCCTCCACACACATAGACACAAAGAATCTATTATCATTGCCTCAGTCTCTAACATATCTCTCTCTCTCTCTCTCTCTCTCTCTCTCTCTCTCTCTCTCTCTCTCTCTCTCTCTCTCTCTCTCTCTCAAACACGCTCAACAAGGGTTTCCCCGTGAATAACTTACCGTCTATTCATGAACAGTTGTGGTAGTACAGCGAACACGAGACGTGAAAAAGAATAAATCTACACGTGCTTAGACCACCTAGTATGACTACTAGGACTAGAGCAAGCCAAAAAGAGCGCCGCCGTTACCTCCTCCTTGTCGGCAACGGGAAAATCTTCATTTTACACAGTCGAGAAGTCATTGTGCTAAGGCCCCACATGCCGAGGCGTTGAATAGAATGTAGATGCTAGTTTACGGAAGCAAGTATCGATAATACGTTTGTATCTCCATACTTATATTTCTTCTCTTATAAAAAACCGAGTTGGTGATGATTTTACGTCTGCCATCTTGCAATATAGACCGTCCGATCTATATCTGACGGATGGAAATTAAACTAAAATATACCCGCACCCCTCTCCACATTTGCATACAAGGCCTTCCCTCGTTCATCCTTATGTCCAACAAACCTCATTGTTGAGCAATTAATAAAGGAAGCCTCTGGAACAAACTGTCCTGGTGGCCGCTGCCGGCGTCGTCAATCCCCATGCCTCTGCTCAGTCCGACCACCAACCACCACCACACCCCACTCCTCTTCACCTTATCTCATATTTCTCGAGATATCATTAGTTTTTACACATGGAATTACTCCCGCAAGGGTCATTCACAACAAGTGTTTTATAAAAAAATGCATCTTGATGTTCCGTGCAATGCACGGATCTTGCTAGTACTCCTACACAAGACTAAGTTGGTGATGCTGGTGTGTCTGCCATCTGTCGTTTTTGACCATTAGATCTAAATCTAACGATTGTGAGGTAAGTTGTTGCCTTTTCTCACCAACATCCCACTTGTCTACCAATTTGCAGAAAAACCCATAATTAGTATCTTAAAACCAACCACATCCCTCCCTGACCTCACCAAAACAGCCCAAGGAATATATTCTAATTGAAACATAATATATCTCTAGTGACATATGTATATCAAAATTAGAGTGTTTTGTACCAAGTTTGTGAATAAGTATTATTCTAATTATGATTCATTGCAACGGACATGAACATTGGTAGTATTTCCAACCATGCATTTCTTTTCCTAGTATTCCATAGTTTCGAGTTTTCCATCAAGATATTAGTCACTCATGGTTGAAATTTCTTTCAATCATGTACACATATGCACTATGTAACTAGCCTTGCTTATTGGCTTCCAAAGGTTAACTTACACACCTACTTACAATATGTAGAGTATTTAACAAAAAACTACCACTTTCAACCAGCCCTAGGAGGAATCTATTGTACAAAAAATAGCAAAAACATACCCAAAATTTCTTAATCCATGCCAAAAACTACCTAGTACTCCTACCGATTAGGTTCGTTTAAACCCATTTATGACAGGGTTGGCCCACATGTCCGTGCTGACGAGGCAGCTTAAACCAACACATTTTGTTTGACCGTTGACACAAGGGACCCACATCTGACCTTCTATCCTGTTATTCCCCCTCAAATCATTATTTTTCCTGAACATTACTTCAAACAGTACTGATGCGTGTTCGTCGGTGGCGCCGGTGATGAGCGAGTTGTCCGCCGCTCCGCCGGACGGTCCGGATGCCGCGCTGGCCTCCGCACGGGTTGGCAGGCTGGCCCGAGCGTGACTCACGAGCGAGAAAGCCGCCACGCTGCCGTGCCAATCTAGCTAGCAAACCTTGCAGACAAGCAGCTAGACGGAGCTATCTTGGCTAGCTAGCGGCCGTGAGCGCCGGACGGAGCTGGCATCCGGGCTGCCGCAACATGGGCTCCGCACCGCCGGCGGTTTTGACCTCGCCTTCTGCCGGCGGCGGTAGCTGCATCCCATGGCCGAGGATGACTAGGTGGACAGGCCGGAGGTAGGAGGTCACTCGAGGATTTTTGTTGGTAAGAGCATGTACAATGGTTGATAAGGTAGTCTTATCTTAAGTCTGCCACGGATGCAAGTGGTAGTAGTTTCTTGGCATTTTAGTGGTTTCTTGCATTATTAGAGCAAGTACAATAGAGCTGAGTCAGCGTGCTATAAGAAATGAACTACTACTACTACATGTTGGCTATAAGATGGGCTGTAGATGACATGGGACTGGCTTATAGCCAGCAGCTGGCTATACTATTAACCATGCTCTTAGGGGTTTCTTATAAGGAACAATGTACCACTACAAAAAAATACACTTCCGTGATGATACGTGTTTGTCACAGTAGGTCACTTTTTTTGTCATGCATGTACATCCATGACAAATTTATGACAGAATCAAGATAGTCATACCTGTGCTGTCGTAGAAGTGTTCCATGACATTACCAAAATTATCATCACGGAAGTGTCCACTTCCATGACAATAAATCGCGCGTCACAGAAGTGCTTTCGTCAAGGGTGACCGACACGTGGCATCCACCGTAACGGAACGTCGTTAAGCTATCGGGTCGGGTTTTGGATTCGGTAACCCGTTAACAGCCCCGACCAATGGGGATTTTCCACATGTAAAATCATCATTGGCTCGAGGAGACACATGTCAACTCATCCAATGGGCGAGACGCGCCTATGATATGTTGACACGTGGACCGGCCCATCAAGTTTAAATGGGCCGGCCCAACTGAAGGCCCACAAGATTTTGCGGACCATAATGGGCCAGCCCAGTTAAAGGCCCACGAGGTTTTGCGGACCATAATGGGCTAGCCCAGCTAAAGGCCCACAAGATTTTGCGGGCCATAATGGGTTGGCCCAGGTAAAGGCCCATAAGACTTTTGTGTGCCGTAATGGGCCGGCCCAGGTAAAGGCCCCAAGATTCTTGCGGATCATAATGGGCCGGCCCAGCTAAAGGCCAATGAGATTTTGCCGACATTAATGGGCCGGCCCAGCTGTAGGCCCACAAGATTTTGAGGACCCTAGTAGGTCGGCCCATTAACTGCCTGCCATGTTTTGGGCCAAATGCCGGCCCATATTTGATCCGGTCCATTAATGGCCTGCCATGCTCCGGGCCTAATAGTGGCCCATATGAGATCCGGCCCGTTAAAGGCCTACCACATTCTGGGCCAAATTACGGCCCAGATCAAGTCTGGCCCTTTAAGAGGCTTTGGGCTCAAATATGGCCCATATCAGATTCGGCCCGTCAACTGGACACTATGCTTTTGGGCCCACTTGCTAAAGGCCCACTTAGTAATTCGGCCTGATATTAGTTTTGGCCTGTTAAGGGCCTGTTTAACATGTCGGCCCTATATTTATTTCAGCCTGTTAAAAGCCCGTCATATAGTTGGGCCTAACTACGGCCCGGTTTGCATCCGGCCTGCTCGCAGCCGATATCTGATTGGGCCAAACAAGGACCGAGACAATTTTTTGGCCTGTTAAAACCCCGTGATTTGATTCGGACAATCATGGGCCGGGGTTCATTTCGGGCTGCTGCCGGCTCGTGAGCTAATCAGCACGTTTCAGGCCCAACCTACATCGTGATTGCATGACGACCCGATTATGTATCGTGATATATATATACAGTAAAATAACTGCAGCATCGTGAATAAGAAAAAACCTAGACTATACAAAAAAGAAATTACGGCATATTACATCCACTGGGCATCAAAATTCGCCACTATGATAATAAAGCACAAGCAGACAGTAGATTACATACACTGGGCATCAAAGATCGCCACCAGTGCAAATAAACATGCCGACAAAATAATATACAAAACCGACAACACTTCTATAGAGGTCAATAAAGGTTAGCCCTGCTGGGGAGCTGCAGGGCAAGCAGCTGAGCAAGATGATGAGACTGCGCTTGTTCAACACTTGTATCTTCCTCACTCTGAAAGATAAACAAGCAGACATGTGACAGGTTTTGCACATAAAAGTATCAGTGCTGACAATTCATCACATTTCTTACTGACGAATAAAGTGACACAGTTTAAATTTGCATTAACACAATATGGTATTGTTCAGGTCAAGACATGGCAGGAAATGACATTGTGAAGGAGTTGGCAGCTTCACGACACCACTGGATTACAGATCAAGAACTCATAAGTATCAATGGTTAGTGTGCTGTCAATTTATACCATTTCAGATTGGCATACAAAGAGACGGTTTAAATAATAGTAGAATGATATGACATTGTTCATAGTTAAGACATTGCAGAATATGACATTGTGCTATAGTGGGTAGGTTCACCACACCACTGGATTACAGATGAAGAACAGAAGCATACATGCAGTGCAAAAGAAGATCACTTGCTCTGTATAGTTTAATTTACATGGTATGAAGAAGGAACTTGGTTGTACAACTGAAAACTTAAATTGAGAAAGGACGAACTTTTGTTTATGAACTACATATAATAAACTTTAAACAAGCAATTTGATGCAAACACCAAAATAAACAGCTGTTGCAGTCATGCCTAACCAAATATATACAACAAAGTTTGAAGGCTTGAGATGGACAAACTTACATTATTGGTGAAGACAGGCTCTATAAAAGCCTTGTCCATGCTGATGGGGGGGGGGGGCAATTCAAGAATTTTACCACAGAATCTTCTTCACAAGCATTGCCTTTATTCTACATTTTGTTAAGAGTAAATATAGATGTGATAATATACGAAAAAATGGAGAATATTTAAGATAAGATGAAGAGTGATGCTACATAACCAAGTAGCTATAAGTGTAAGTGCAGCGATACAGGCAAAAGGTACAGCCAAGAGCAATGCACAGCTAAACTTCTTCAGTACCAACCTTATGGTAAGAGTAAATATAGATCTGGTATGTAGAAAATGGAGGGCAAAGGAAAATAAGCTGCAGAGTGATGGTACATGAACAACTAACTGTCATTACAAGTACACTGATAAAGGACAACATGTACTTACAAGAGCAATGCAGAGCTAAAAAAATTACCATTCATACACTAATGTAACCATTCATACAGATCAAATAATTTGGAGCGAACAATTGATAAGCAAGCTATCATGCATACTGCTGTCACATAATGAACCAGGTATGTATGCAAGTATAGTGATACAGGACAACAGGTACTAACAAGATCAAAGCAGCGGGCATCATATTTGCGATATCCTGTCGTTCTTGTCAAACCAGAATTCTTCTTCGAGCAGATTTCCTGCAAAAAAAGATCTGTAAGGCACATGCGGAAAAGTAGAAGTTCAAATTGTCATGTGATTTCATAGACAGTACCTCATCCTGGGAACGAGACCAGTGCATAACAAGGTTTTTCCATTCATTGTCTTCTAAATTTAGCACAGGAGACTTCACCAGAAATTCGTTTATAGACTTGCCATCAAAGTGTGATTTCCTCAGGTAACACCGATACTGCTGCAATGCTTCCTTGAAAAGCACAAGCAAGCTTTGCTCGTCATGACTATCCAGATTGACCCTCACCTAGTTACAACAATGTAATGTAAATCATTGATGTGTTCAATCAGCAGAAAACAGGAAAATAATAACCATGAATAATAGCACTTACACGTAAGTTGGACAGGAAGATGTGAAAATGGTGTTTGTCTTCACAATAATCTTCCCATGATGGGAATATATGCACGTAGTCCCTAACAACATTGAAAGCATTGTCTTTTAAACTGGGAATAAATGGAATAGGGTTCCAATCTGCAGTAATTGGCCGTCTCTGCAGTTGGGATAGGTCTTCGGCCGGTGGACTTGCTGTACTTTTTGCTGAAGTGGGATTTTTCTGTGGTACAGCTGGTGCTATGGCAAATGAAATCGGTATACCTTTTGTTGGAGTGCAGGTCCTGTGTGGTGGGGCTAGTGCTGTGGCCAGTGAAGTATGGGTACAGTCTGCTGGAGTCGGTCCTACGTTTTGTTCACTGGTTGTACAGCCAATATAAGTGGGGTGCTGTCTGATTTCTCTGGCACCACCATGTTTTTCAAGGACTTTGCTGGTGCTCCTTCAGGTTCGGCAATCACCCTATTCCTTTTTGATGTCTGATGCACCAGAACAGCATTTGAGTGAAAAAACATGGTACGATGACAGATGGAATATGTATTGATAATGGATGGGCATGGCATCTCGACATATATGATGAGTAAACTAAGCATATGGTGGTGCAACAAAGTAGAAGAAATGCAAGACAACATATGCAAGATACGCGCAATCAATAAAACCTTGCCAAATTAGAACAGGCACCTTGATGGGTGAACAGGACAGGCCATCTGCCTTTGACTCCTCGAGGTTAGAATAGTCATTAGGATGATATTCTGAACAAGAATCAACAGGTGGGGAGCGTATGAGTTTCATTGCTTCCAGAATGGCACTCAATGCCTTGGTGACAATTTTGTAAGTCATTGCAGTGTTCCACAATATTCTTATGATGCGCGGATTCTGATATTCACTATAATTGCGTATGATATCTGAGAACCATGAAAACATAAATAGTTGTGAGATTATCTTTGTAATGCAGATGATATTATAATATAGGGGCACCCCTGTAAACTCTTGTGTGCTATCACTTGATTATGATGAGAGAGCTCATGTGTGCTGTAAAATATGGTGCGTGCATTTATATAATCTGGCACAAGTACACAAAAAAATAGGCTCCAGAAGTAAGGATAGCTGGCAGATGATAGGTTCATAATATATTGTATAGAGAGTTTATTGCCAAACCATGATAACAAGAGCACACAACAACTAGGCAGATCATAGTGTACATAACAGGGGTACACCATGACCAGGATATATAAATCGGGAAAGTGGAACCGGCTGGAAATTACGGTGTTGTATTGCCGCTAGTAATTGAAAGCCTATCGATCACGTACAGGCCAGCTCTATCAGCTGTTGACTGCAGATGTCCCTGCTCCCCTTCTTGACAAGGAACATACTGTGCTTCCCATACAGAACACCGCACGGGCCGCCGGCCGAACCACCGGCCCCACCGCCTATGTTCCTCCGCCACTCCCATCCCCACCCCCACCCCCACCCGCGTCGAGTTTTCTTTGTTCGACGAGGCCCCACCACCGCCCCCAAAACCACCGTCCCCACCCGAGCCCCTTCGATCGCACCGGCGAACTCCAGCGAGCTCTGAAAAATCGTCTGACCCAATTTTGAAATTTAGTCTACTCTGATTTAACTAGTGTGGAATATAAAAGGGGAAAACCATGAGCATTGCGAGTATGGTGTTGAGCGTGCCATGGCGGATCTGAAGGTGCAAACCGGACAAAGGCAACTTTGGAACCAAGACAAGAAATCACAGTAAAGCAGTGGCGATCTATTTTCTTGCTGCGATAAATAAGTTGAGCAGATACGAAAGAGTACCGCCTCTGGTGCGGCGCCGTGTACGCATCTACAGAGAATTTGACGGTGTTGCAGTAGCGATGGCTGTCGGCGGCGTGGAAGCAGATATAGGAGGGTAGACGGTGGCGGCGGGGCGCGGTGGACGAGACGGTCGTAGGAGCGGCGCTGGCAAGGTGGACGAGGCGGGGATGAAGCGAGAGGACGATATGCAAGGATCCCGGTCTGAAGCCGTGGATGAGAGAGGTCAATCTCTCGTAATGGACGGCGGCGGCGGGGTATCAGCTCCGGCATGGTGGAGGAGGACGGCGGTGGATGGGGTGACGGACGACGGCGGACGGAGGAGGGTGGGGTGGAGAGGGTGTTTTGGCGCCCACGGAGTACGAATGGGGAAAAGGGAGGTAGAGGGAAGGGGGGAACCATGTATTCAGGGCGAGCTTGTCTCAAATGCGAGGAAATTTACAAACTTAGCCCCTGTTTCAAATTTCTACTACATCACAGCAACACTAGTCGGTTGGGGATAGGACGGTAATCTCGCATACACAGAATATTTGCCGACGAGAGTTTGTTTTTGGCGCCCACCGTGTATGAATATGAATCGGGGAGGGAGTCGATTTTGGCCGAGGACACACTGTGTTTTGGCGCCCACAGTGTATGAATCCGGGTGAGAGGCGGTTACGTCACGTTTGGGTGAAATTACAAACCTACCCCTATCGAAACCTATAGAAATCCGGCATATAGGCTTTGCGTGGCAGGGATAGGCAGTAGTGATTTCCATCTCGCAGATTTTGGTTTCGGGCGGTTACTGCGACTTTCCCCGCTTCGTTCAAATTTTGCAGAGTGCACGTTTACCGTGCCAACTCAATTCGAATCCCGTTTGTATTCTATTTTTTTCCGGGCGGGATCCATTTTCAATTGGAATTACATTCTATATACATCATTTTTTATATATAGTTTCATAGGCACAACAAAGAATTATGCTCCTTTATATGTATAATATGATTTACAAATACAACGATCTCGGAATCGTAAGGTTGAATTCGAAAAAATTTAACCTAATTATGTTCTACTAAATTGTATGGATCAGTAATATCTACATATTAAATAACATAGATGTGCATGAATTCATATGAGTATGCATGTTTGATAGATCAATTTTGGTTCGAGTATGGATTACATGTATCATCATCTCGAATTCAAATATTTGAATCCCTTTTTCGTTCACTCCTTTCACGCCCATCTCTCTCGCATGCATGCTCCTTCAGGTAGCTATCACTCTCTTTTCTCCAGCTCACCCGCACGCTCACTTCATGTTGCTCCTATCCTCGCAAACATGGTCTCTCGAGGTCTCCCTTGAGAAGTGTCACACTCTCCATATCATTATACATTACACGGTTTTCATTATCTCTCACGTCTCTACTGTTCTCTGGTATCACTCGGTACCTAAGCGCAGTATCCACTCGTCTTTCACTTTGTCTTTCTCTCTATGGGATTCTCTCTCACACCCTATATGTCTCTACATATGACTCATACCACTAAAATTACTCTCTCTATCTCTTCTGTAGACACAACATTTGTTGCGATCTCCTTTTCGTCTCCATCCCAGACTGACATTATTCATTTGTTTACCGATCAGACAACCCCGACTACCGTCTCCTCTCTCTCTCTCACAGACACACACACACACAACTCCTGCTTCCACTCCCCTTCCCGACTACCGTCTCTCTCACACACACAAAACTCTCGCTTTCGCACCCCGACTCGTATTTCTCTCACAAACATTTATCGACTAGCTAGCCTCTAGATAGGTTTATACACCCGCACACTCGTGCTTCCACCATCGCATACATGTCTCTCTCCCGCTCCTTGTATCTATGTAGATTTTTCTTCCCTTCTTGAGACACGCCCTCTCGATCGTGCACACACACACTATCGCCTCATTTTAAGCTGATACCTATCGCACACACACTCCTTGTGTCTTTGTCACACATGCACTCTGTCCTCCTCCACTCGCCCTCTCTCTCACACACACATGGGCTTTTTGCAACAACTAGCAAGATGCCCATGCGCTGCACGGAACATCAAGATGCATTTGTATGAGTAGTTTATCTTGTGGGGGAAAAGGATGAACGAGGGAAGGCCTTATTTGCAAATGTGGAGAGGGGTGTGGGTATCTTTTTGCAAAATTGCCATAGTTTCCTTCCTATCCGTCAGATATAGATCGGACGGCCTATATTGCAGGATGGCAGGCACACGATCATCACCGACAATGCTTATTATAAGAGTAGGGATAAAAAGTAGAGTTGGTGATGATGGTGGGCCTGCCATCCTGCAATGTAGGTCGTCTGATTTATATCTGACGGATAGGAAGGAAAATATGGCAATTTACCCGCACTCTTCACCACATTTGTAGATAAGGCCTTCCCTCGTTCATACTTTTCTCCCACAAGATCGTGATGTTCCGTGGAACACACGGGCATCTTGCTAGTAAGAGTAGAAATTAGACATATACCACTTCTCGAATCTTGAAACCAACAACATTCCTCCCTTATCTCATCAAAACTGCCAAAGGAATATATTTTGAGTGAAACATAACATATTTTTAGTGATATACGTATTTCAAAGCTAGACTTTTTTTTCTATCAAATCGGTGAATATGTATTAATCCAGTGGCGGAGACAGGCCTGGGGCAGCTAGGGCTATAGCCCCAGGCCTAGAAACAACTTCCTTTGTAATTTCTTCATGCAAAGCATAAAAAATAATAGAAGTTTATCACTCAACATAGCACAGCCCCAGGCGTAATCTGCATCTAGCTCCGCCACTGTATTAATCTACTTTGATTGTGTGGCAACACATTGGCACATTGCTAGTAGTTATTATAATTTTTTGGACACCAGACAAATGGTGGAGTACATATACGAAGAGAAGAGGCGCATGCACGCAGTCGGCCTCTCGTTGTCTCGCACACATGAGTGTTACGTAAAGGCGACGTTAACAAATAAACTCTAAAACCCTAGGGGCACGATTGCTGCATTCGCGGGTACCGGGTACGTGGTGGAGCACCTTTGTAGGAATAGTCAGCTCGTGTGATAATTTGATCCGTAGGAGTTGATGGTCGGGACCACAGGTGAACGACTTGGAGCGCGGTGGCTCACCAGTTGCCACAGATCGAGTAGCCATGTATAAAATATCATTTTTTAGCGGGGTTAAGAGTTCCGATTTTCAATGGCGCGTTATAAGTAGTAAGTAGTTTTTAGAACGGTTGGTATGGAGTGAAAATGGAATTCATAGTACTACGTACCTCCTTGGCGTATGGTTGTATGGTTTATTTTTTTCGATAGAGGTTGTATGGCTTTATGTTGCGAGATGTTGAACCTGGTAGTTCTAGGGCAAATACTATGGTTTAGATTTAGATGCTGGTTTTCTTAATGAAAATCGGAAGGGGAAACCCTTCTTCGATTAAAAAAACTACTACCTCCATTCTGGTTTACGAGTCCCCATCGTACTTTATGTCAAAGTTTGTCCACGAACTTTACTTGTAAAATGTGAATGGAAAACGAGATTTTGTTATACCCAAACCAAAAAGGACTGGAGGGAGTGATTGCTCTGACACGGACGCGACCTCTCATAGCGCAGGCATTGAACCAGCGCGCCGGGCAAGAGGGCCGCACTCGCTGCAGGCCGGGCTGAGCACGCCTCCTCGCCGCGTGGAACCAGCTTAAGACTGCCCCGCCTGCCTTCATTGAATCCACGCGTGTGCCGGCAACACGTCCTTCCGCGAGCTGGCAGGCATTTTAGAACACAAAAAATGACTAAAATATAATTAATTTACGCATGGTCTTGACTTGTTGTGCTCGCACTGGTAGCAGGAACTAGTAGAGGATTTTCTTTATTTATAACTCTCCTCACATTTTTTTTGGCTTTGAAGTGAAACATGGTTGTGGACATTATGTATGAATGTGCAGATATCTGTGAACATGAGTTTGGTGTGGAAGTTGAACTTGGAATGTCGGGCTTGCGCGTGAACTATACCATGTCCAATGCTTCGTCTGTTATTGTTTGGAAAGTAATTGCTGTTATTACATGACCCGAAAAAAAAACATTTTGTGCCACATCAGTGGATGCACGGACATTACAACAGGCATGCTGACTGGATAAACATTTGAACCTAGCTATTATGAAGGAAATTTTGTATTGACAACAGTTTTAGATAGCAGGAGACGCCTAGCCTGCTCTGCCTCTGCTAGCTTATTTCTGGCTTCTTCCATATCTTCTTTGGCTTGGGTGAAGAGAGCATCTGATTGCTCTTTTCGCTTCTTCAGGAACTCAGCTACATTCTCAAGGGCTGCTGCACGCTTTCTTTCAGCCTTTACTAATGCCACATGGACACGAACAGCTGACGACTCCACCTGGCTTGTGTGTAATCCAGCATCATCTGGGAATTTGCACCTTGTGTCTAATCCAGCATCATTAGGGAACTGGCACCTTGTGTGTAATCCAGCCTCATTTTGGAAACATGATCTCGAGGTTGACCATACTTCCCTCCTGACATGAAGTTACTTCTTTTTTAGATCAATACTTAGAGCAACCTAGATCCATTTAGTAGAATCCAGATAAACAGAACTCGGAGAAGTGAATTCAAAAGGAAAAAATAAATAAAAACAGACTACAAGGTGAGAACACCCACTTCCTACATTAAGATAAAAACAAAAGCATTAGGACGATTAAGACTCTTCTTATTACACATCGAAGAACACCACGCTTAAGAGAAACATAAACTACGACATATACACATCGAAGAACACGAGGCTACACGAAACTAATTGAAAGGGTGTTACTTACCAAAGCTCATTTTACAGGTTCGGTCCAGCTCCTCTTTAACTTGCCACGCTCCTTGAAGATGTCCCGAATATCCCGTGTTTGGTCTTCATTGCTCCTCTACATGTTCGCACTCGTGGTTTTAAAATCTCAACATGGCAAGAAAAATATACTACTAGTAATACTCGCGCATCTTGTGGGCAACATTAAAGCACTCGTCTGCCATGTTAGAGCATCTCCAACAAGATAAACTACTCATACAAATGCATCTTGATGCGTGCAACGCATGGGCATTTTGCTAGTTCTAAATACCTTTCCATCATTTGCCACACTACTGGTTGCACATGAAAAACCTACCCAAGCAAAGCGCGATACAGGAGCGACGCACAATTATAAGCTGATATTCTGTTGGACAATGGAGGCTATAACCAATTACTCTTACGGGAACAATAGCACCCAGGAAATTTGAAGGGTAGGTATGAACAAAATTTGAACTGCACATGTACTGCTAAGTGATTCAATACACACATTACCAATCAAGGAGGAGAACGATGGTCGCGGCGGCCTCTGTGAGTCATGGTCGGCAACGGGAGTCAGTTCATTGTCCACGACGGTGGTACTTCTGCGCTTGGCGTCGGCTTCCGGGAAGCAGATCCGAGACCGTGGAAGATGATGCCGGGGAAGAGGCTCCGTGTACGACAACGACGGTGGACCAGCTCCAGTGCGGCATACGAGGTCGTCGATGAGGCAGATGTGCTGTGGTGGACGAGTGCGTTGATGTAAAGGGGAGGAGCACGAAGGCTGCGGTGCCGTGGAGAAGTCTATTTTGCGGTGGGGATAGAAATTGGGGAGTATTCAGGTGTACTACTCTGGGTGCCGGGGTGGGGTTGGCTGGGTAGGGTGAGCCTGAAGTTACGAAAACATCCCCCTACCAAGCGGCATCCGTAGGCCTGTTCCGAAGGCTCTGATGGTAACTTCCCACTGCTCGAATCAGGGCCGCGGGAGATTTTCCCGCCGACCTCAAAATTTTGTGACACTAGACTCCCCGTGTGGCGTGTTGAGTGATTCGGCTAAGCAACTAGCGAGTAGTAGTAGTAAAATCTGCATATTAGGTTTGACCGAAGTCAAACTTCCTAAAGTTTGACCAAGTTTATAGAAAAATATAAACATTTACTATAACAAATATGTATGATGTGAAAGTACATTCAATAATGAATCTAATGGTATTTATTTGTTATTTTATATGTTAATTTTTTTGTTATAAGCTTTCTGATAGTTTACAAAACTTGACTTTGACCAATGCTAATACGCGGACTTAAATAAAAACGGAGGGAGTACACATTTGTTTTCTTAGTTTGTAGTGAACTAATCATTTGTTGAAATTGTGAAATAAATATATTAGGCTATTGACTTCGAATGTAATGGTCTATACAATTCAATAGTTACAATCATTGTCGAATCCCAAGATGTATACAAGGTCTATAGTACTTCACAACATGCTCAAACTCACATAATCCCAGTCAAATGAGAATCTAAATGCATTTCATAGTTAGTACTTTGTAGGATGCAACAAGAACAACCATAACTCTACATCAGCCATTATAGAAGCAACATTTTGACATATCCCAATGTGTGAATGAAATGTGCACAGAGAGCTTTTGAAGATGGAGCAGATAGGGTGGGAAAGATTGTATGTATGTGGATGAGAGAGTAGGAATCAAACCTAACGAGATAGAGAGAGAGAGAGAGAGAAAGAGAGAGGAAGAAGTTAGGTCTGTGAGAAAGATGCATACATGTAATATACATGAGATGCGTGTGCATCTGGATTCTGTATACGTGGAAGGAGAAGAGACAACATGTTTGATGAGAGAGTAGGAAAAACATGGACGAGAGGGGAAGGAGCTCGTCGGTTGAGGGAGTGACAATTTTGTGCGGGGGAGAGAGGGATTGGTAATTTTGTGCAAGAGAGAGAGAGGGCGGGGGGAGGAGTCAGTCAGCCGTCGTCACATCACCCTGCTTCCAAATGACCCCGCATTCTCTAGCGCGGTGTGGTCGCCGTCTTCGATCTGCTTGTTGCCCTCTTTGAAGATTGAGGTGTTGTGCATGTTGAGGTGCAAAGAAGCACAAGCGAGAGTGGTCGCCGTATAACCTTGGATGGGGATGAATTGTGTGCTCGCGGGAGTGTGTGTGTGTGTGTGTGTGTGTGTGTGTTGTGCTGCGTGTGTCTCTGTGTGTGTGTGTATCAGATATTGATAGAAAACAAACCTAAGGAGAGAAATGGGTATTCATGAAGAGATTGTGCGGGCCTTGAGGTGGGTAGGGGCCGGGTGAGGGTGTCAAAATGTGCGCGTTGATGCATGTGTTGCATGCAACCGTGCGAGGGACGGACGAATCGAGAGAGATGGTTGTTGTGTTATGGATGCTCCTCTCTCTGTCTCTCTCTCTCTCACTCACACACACACACACAGTAGTAAACTAGAAGACCGTTCTCTCATGTATACACAACGTATCGGCATCTGTCTATGTCTCACTCATGCATGATCATTTGCACATTCACACCTGTCTATGTCTGTATCACACACACACCGTCTCCACATTGCCCTTCCGCCATAACACACATATGGACACATACACACATTCTCTCTCAGTCATACACACAAAATCAGTATTTAAAAAAAACTAGGGCGCACCTAAAACGTCCAAATCCAAAAAAACACGAACTACAGCTAAATTCAAATATATGGAAATATTGCAGCCTCAAGAACTTTCACAGGAAAATAGTTGAGTAATACTCGAGGATTGTTTTCACACACACAAAAAGGTTTGGTGGATGTCCTTCGAGCGCGTCACGGTGATGCACCGTTTGATCGACCGCGCGGCCGCGGTTCACGCGCTTGCACAGGATTCCGTATCGTGGTTGTGGTACTAACTAATAAAAGCGCTGCCTAAGTCTAATGTTTACGTGTACTAGTACGGTTTTCTTTTAAGTTTGACCAACCTTATATTTAAAACTAAAGTAAGCTCCCACACGCGCACTCATCAATATGCCGTCGCCCGCCTGCTCCGGCCCACAATTTCTCGCCCATCACCGCTGTGTCGCCGCCATCCTTGTGCCATGAAGCCGAAGGCTCGCCCACTCACGTCGTTTGCAGTCCCTCCTCGTGATGCCGCCGCGCTGCCAAGCACACGAGCAGCTGGTGGATCCGCGTCTATGCACGTAGCATACGAAGAGGAGGACGAGCGTGTGCTCTAGCACGCCGGCGAGGAGGAACTAGCGTGTCATTGTCGTCTCCGCCCGCGCGGAGGAGGCGCGCATGGTGGCTGTCGCGGCGGAAGCCGATCGCGCACGCGTCGTGCCCGCAAACCGGGTGCGGACGCGGAATCTACCTTCGAGACCTTGAATGACACATGGATCCTGCAATCTGAAGGAGCAATTTGGGTCAGTCGACTCATGTGAGCCGTTTGATGCAACATGGATGGCTAGAAGGGCTTCTTCCACCTCTTCTGTCGTCTTCTTCCTTCGCTCCATCGAACTTCTTTCACAAATCGACTGACCCAAATTATACTACTAGTACGAACGTATTAAGTACAGTAGGAACACGAAGATACGAGCAGTAGTTCCAACTGCAAGAAGAACAGTAGTAAGACGTAGTACTAGTACTACTGTACGTACTAAAGAGTTCAAATAACGAGAAAGAACATAAACATAGTACTGCTGGGGCCTCAGCACAACACACCCTTGAAAATAAACTAATAAGCAACTAGTCCGTCCGCTTGACACTGGAGTAGAACTAGCATGAGTGACGGCACTGCCACCTACTTGGAGTCCGAGTCCACGTCCTCGATTTCGTCCTCGTCCCTCTTCCTCTTCCTCTTCGCCGATGCTTCTTTGCTTGAATCGGACACTGAGCTCTGCTTCTTCATCCAACCCTTGTAGATATTTAAACAAAGGTAGGCATCGATTGTTGCGTACAGGATGTGATCTTCATCTAATGTCTTTGACTCCCATGCATGATGAAACTCGTGATGAGGTTTCTTCAGTTTAGCGTACGAAGGATCAATCATGGCTGCTGCCAGGGTCAGCATTGAAGGTTGAGAGGAGGACACCAGGCTTTCCTTCTGGAGATCGAAGTGCTGGCCTACAATGAGACCTATCCGACGCAGGACGTCACTGTCGTTCTTAAAGCCTACAGTAACGAATTTCACTCTTTTTTCATTGAGGAAGTTCTTAAAATCCTGGCACTCAACATCGGCATGGCATATGTGGTAGACCAAGCAAACGTTATGTACGCAAACCTGGATCACGGCGGGCTTCTTCCTCTCTTCGTCCTTTAGATCCTTCTCTCATCCCAGGACTGTGGTGTACTCAACATCTAGGCCAGCGACCCACTTATCCGTTGAACTGTTGAACATGCATAGGAAGCGAACAAGCCATGCTTTCACCGTCTCGGATCCACGTGTGTAGATGACGATGAACTGATCGCCGGTGATGGCTCTAACCTGGTACTCAGCGGCGACCATGGAGATTTGGGAGGCCATGGATTTTGGAGGAGGGTTAGGAGAAGTTGAACTGTTGTACCCCGCAAAAAGATTTGGGAGCGAACTAATGTTAAATGTCGGGACCCTGATTCTAAGTCACACCAATCTAGCATGTAACACCTCATATCACTTTGCGGCCTCACGCACGGTATTCCCACGGGTGTCGCCTTACCATGGGTTGGGACCGTTTGCGCCTTTTGGCTCACGTATATGATAGTGTCGCTAGCATCCATATGACAGAGAACCCAGGCCGACATGACTAGTCGTGAACCCAAAGTGGCACTAACTTACAGGGACAGGCTTACATGAAACAACATCAAGCATGTCGGTCAGCAGCGTGTGAATCCGGGCTGTAGCAACTGGGCTAACAGGACTCTGGTAAACCGGGCTGTAGCAGGCTAGGCAGGACTCCGGATGTCACCGCATGACATTTCCCTGAAGGGACAGACACAGGAACGAAGTGAATCACATGCCGGCCAGTCTAAGTGTTCCTGAGCAGTAGTGCTGGGCTAGCAGGACTCTGGTAAACCGGGTTGTAGCGGACTACCATGGCTCGATGGAAGCACTAGACTACATTTCCCCATAAGAGAGGCTACCAAGGATAGACAACTAGGTTGTCGGATCCCACACATAGCAATACACGTTACACGTACGCATAACATGCAAGTATGTGTTGTACAACATGGCATCACAACATAACGCAAACTCATATAGATAAAGGCCCAGAAGGGCCACATAGCATTAATACAAACAGGGGTCTCATGACCCATCATTCAGAGCATACAAGCAACAAGCGGAAGCATTACATGTCTGAGTACAGACAACTACAAATGAAAAAGGCTGAAGAGCCTGACTATCTACAACATCCGATCAAGATCGTAGCTGGGGTACAAGCTACTTGTCGAAGTCCACGTAAACTAGTAAGACCGAAGTCTCCGCTGCAAAAACATAAATAAAGCAACATGAGTACAAAGGTACTCAGCAAGACTTACATCAGTTCCTATCATACATGCATTCGTATCAAGAAGGTAATGTGGAGTTTAGTTGCAGCAAGCCAGCTTTAACTCAGTGGCTATCCTATACTACGACTGCTGGTATCTCTTTTGAGGTGGCGCACACGAGTCCACTAATCACCACATCAATACTCTACTATGGATTCATTCCCGTCTCCCTACAAGAAGGCCATCCATAGCACTCACACTTGTCTTGAGCATTTTAGAGTATCCACTTCAAGTTGTCTATGTACCACGTAAGTCCTCCAAGTTTCCATATCCGAGGAAAACGGCCATTCAAATAGATAATGTTAACCCTGCAGGGGTGTACTTCTTGACACACGCTCTCGCCACTTATCGCCCTATACACGTCATGTACCTCGGCAACCTTCAAGCGGAAGCCGGGCGAGGGTGTCGGCCACGACCTGACTAACCACACAAGTCTCTCGTCCAGGTTTATCGCCTATTCGAGTTCCATCCGCAAGGAGTTCCGGCCAAAGTCTCCAGTACGGCCCCAAACGATGTGTGCAGGGTTCCCAAGCACACCATCCGGGTGCCACTTGGTACACCGTGCCACGGTGCCTAGTCTGTCCCAAGCCCGTCCCGTCGGACACCACCTGGTAGACAACTAGCACTACCTACAAACGCCAGAAACTAGTTGCACTCCGAGACAGAGATCAAGTGGATTAATAAGCCGAGAGGGGCCGGTTAACCGGAACCCAATGTGTGGTAGTAACTGGACTTGGATAACATACACAGAACTCAGTGCTTAGGGACGGTTCCAATGAGACAACCCACCATGTACTCCTACATGGCCTCTCATCGCTACCTTTACCAAAACGTGTTCACCCACTTAGCCTTTATCGGTAGGACATGTTCACCACTCCGATTCATTCTCGATGAATCAGACCTGATACAACTCTAAGCATAGCTGGCATAAAGAAAACAAGCATGGATGAGTAGGCACATCAAGGCTCAAGCAACTCCTACTCATGCTAGGTCAATGCAGAGGAATGGGTTCAACTACCGCAGTAGAAAAGTAGCAGTTGAATCGTTGTTGTCCTAAGGCAGTATAAGGAGCAGGATCGAGAGAGTGGGATTTATCGAAATGCCCAAGGGGGGGTTGCTTGCCTGATAGAACAACGAAGGGGCACTGCTCCTCTAACATGTACTCGGGAACACCATCCGGAGTGGAACCTATCGAGAAGAAATGGTGCCGGCGATCAATACACAAACAAATGCAACAATATGATGCATGAACATGACATGTGCAAATGCTAGTGTTTGGGCTAATTCAAGATGCTACCAAGTTGGTTGAAGCCCATTTGAATCAAAGATTCAAATGCAATTCAAAATGAAGCATTTAAAATGCCCATATTATGTTTTCACTTATACAGCATGTATAAGTTGGATTTTCATTCATGGAACTTGCATAAATGGATTCCTTACATTTTTCTGATAATTTTTCGTATATAAATTATTTCATTCTGAGCTACGGTTGAATTTCTATGAATTTTAGAAGTTTATATCATTTCTGGAATTTCCTGGATTATAAAAACGCTAGAAAACATTTACTGCGTCAACATGACGACAACACTGCGTCAGCAGGTCAACTGGGTTGACCCAGGTCAAACCTGATGTGCGGGGTCCACACGTCAGTGACATAGGGACTAATCCCGGTCAAACCTAGCGCTGACTGGGGTTTGACCAATGGTAGGGCCCGCTGTCAGGAGCTTTAGTTAGGCTAATCACAGCAATTAGACTAATCTAATCCGTCCACGTCACCGGATTAACTCCGGCGATAAGCGGAGCATGGCAGTGATGCCCGTCCGGCCGTTTCCGGCGGCTAGAGCTTGCGCGGGTGGGTGCGTTGGAGCGCTGCTATTGCGGCGCTTCGATCGGTGGCAGTGGCTGGTGCTCGGGTGGGCTGTGGCATCGACGGCGGCGAGCGAGGCGGCGATCGGAGTTCGGCCGGGTGCGGGGACACAGCTGCAGCACTCGAGAGAGCGAGTTGGGTGCGGGTTGGGTTCCTGGCGAGGTCTGGAGCACGTCCATGTGCATAGGAGCGAGAACACAGCCTCTGGCCACGGAGGCGAGGAGCTCAGGCGGCGGCGCGAATCGGTCGCCGGCGGAATGGTGGCCATGGCGAGAAAAGGAGCATGGGAGCAAGGGGAGAGGAGGCAGGGGCTCACGGCGAGTAGGTTGGAGCAGATGGCGAGCTCGGGGGAGGTCGGACGGCGTCAAATCGTCGGCGGTTGTCGTCGTATCCCGCGGAAGAAGACGAAGGCGAGGACGACGGCAAGTTGCTCCCGGCGTCACGTGTCTTGGCGATGAGGAAGAGGGCGTCGCGGCGGAGCCGTTGGATGGTAAGGAGAGGGGTAGGGTAGACGGTGGCCACGGTGATCGTCGTCGGTGGCGACGACCGCGTTCGGGTGTGCGTGAGAGATCGAGACAGAGGAGGGGGAGGAGCACGGGGAGAGTGAGAGAGAGACCAGCGAGGTGCGTGGCGATGCGAGGGAGGTCCAGGCAGGCAGGGAGAGAGGAGGTGGCCGCAGAGCGTGCACGCGCGCTGAACACACGCCCTCCTGCCTACTGGTAGGAGGTTGAAGACGGTGTGACGGCTGGGCTGGGCCAGCTACAGTGCTGGGCCGGCTGGGGGTGCCAGGTAAGCCAGGTAAGTTTTCCCTTTTTTTGTTTTCTTTTCTATTTCTAAGATTTGTTTTTGACTTAAGTAAATACTAGCACAATTATAAAAATGTTGAGATTCCTTGTGACCACTAGTTATATTATACCAGAGGCCCTCACCAATTTCCAACATTTTTGCAGCCTTTAAAATATTTATATTATTTTAAATAGCTCCAATTCAAATACATATGGGTTCATTCAAAAATCCAAAATGTTTAGCAAAAATGTTCATCGCCTCTGGTTGTTGTTTGCAACATTTTCCAAAGACCATGAACATTTTTGAAGAGCATTTTGGGTTAATTGAAATTCCATCTTTAATTTGAATCTATTTGAATTTTCTTTGGTGCTAGGGTTTGAAACATTCCCCATTTCAAATTCATTTGAAACTTAAACATGATGCACAAAGCAAGCCTAGATCATACCAGAACTAGGGACGTCACATGAAAGGACGGGGCGACTGGGAGCAAACTGTTGTAAGGTAGAAGACGGGGACGAGTAGGGCGTGCGAACGGCGTGGGGTTGCTGGCTTGCCCGGTGGATAAACGGCTGCAAGCCCCCAAAGAGTTCTCGAGAACTATGCGGGACCCACTAGATGTCATGTCTACTAGACCCATATCGTAGGCCTGACGGTATAGCTTCTACCTGTTCACACGCCATGCCGGCGCGTGGATGTAACTTCACTTAATTCCTTCAAACGTCGTGCCTCCCACGACCTTCACCTCCCTCGCGCGGTCGTGCCCTTGGAGACTTCGACCGGCTATAAATGAGCAATTTTTTTCGCCTTTTTTTAGACAAGAATTTTTTTTGCCTACTCCGCATGCATGATATCCCTCTGGTCCTTTTTACTCCCGTCAACCGTTTGCAAAGTGTTTGACCAAATTTATACTTTTTTTTGAACACCACCTTATATTAATTAACCAGCCACACCAGTACACTCATTCGATACAATATTACCAAAACACTTAGGCGCGGTGCATTAACTTCTTCCTCATTTCTTGTTTCTTGACATATCAACCAATAGGAGATGTGGGTGTGCATGCTTTTAATGACTTGAGACTACCAAACACGACATGAAGTGGTTAGTTCATTGCATGCAATGCTATTAGTTAGCAAATAAACATTAAGATCTCTCGTTTTCCCCTCCTCCTTGGTCACAGTGCACAATCTAAGATGACTTGCTCACCTAGATGGAGGGAGTACTGATTATAATGAGTATAAGAACTACGTTTTATAATGAGTGTAAAAAATATTGATTTGACATTGTGAATGTTGACACATTGTGGAATAGTTTTTGAAGTCTGCAAAAGTACTCAACTAGTGATGTCGTTCTCCACAAAAAAATGTGTTTACCAATGCATGCATGAGCACTAGTTACTCTAACCCCCCCTCTCTTCTTTAATTCTTTGCCACATCAGCATGTTTGCTATTCCCGTGTGCTAAGATACCACCATTATGGCCAGCCTTTATCATCGCATGCAATAATTTAGTGCACCTTGAAATATGAACATGTGTGGGGCGTGTTTGTTTTTAATGACTTGAGACTATACCTAGCCAGGCATGAAAGATGACTTATTATGCACCGTTCCCCATACCTGCAGGAAGCCCGTTCGTCTCCAAATCTTTTCCTCTCCATGTGTGGAAATAATATGCCTGCCAAACTCTCCTTCTCCCTCCGGCGGTCCCACCACTCCACACCGTGTGAAAAAATCTGCATGCATGACTCTCCTCCCCCCACGCTCGTCCAATCCGTTGTGACCAGCAATATTTCCACCCCTTCGCTCCCCCGTAATTTACTCCAACAAATATGCACATGTAGCTGTTACTTAACTACAGGTGCATTCGGTCACTGACGTATGGGCCCAACATGGGTCTGGCCCACATGTCAGTGACGCAACTGGACCTGCAGTTAAGTCAGTGCAGCTCAGTCCATATCTTACGTAGGTGTGCCATTGCTCGCTATAAATACTGCGCCTCCCACGACATCGCTATCTCCTCCCCCTCACGTTCATGTTCATCGCTATCTCCTCCCCCTCCCTCTCACGTCGACCACCATGGCATCGCCCCTCCCAAGCCCTAGGAGCCCCTCGCAGCACCGCGCGGATGGTCACGGGTCGCCGTTCCGTTCCTCGCCACCACTAGTCGAGGAGGATGCGTCGGTGTTCCGCTCCTCGCCGCTACGCGACGCGTCGCCGTTCCGTTCCTCGCCGCCACTAGTCGAGGAGGGCGCGTCGGCGTTCCGCTCCTCGCCGCGACGCGTCGAGGTGGACGCGTCGGCGTTCCCAATCTCGCCAGCATGCGCGCCGGAGGACGCGTCGGCTCCCCGCTACGAGGAGAACTCCGCGCCGCCCGCCGAGCCCCCCCAGCCTTGAGGAGCTTTGGAAAGAAATGGATGTCGCCTTATGGGAGGGTTTGCCTCCAGCAGAGCGCGCCAAAATAGAGGCGGAGAAGAAGGCCGAGGAAGAGAAGCGCACCGCGGAACAAGCTGCCTGGGAGGCCTATGTCGCGTCCGAGAGAGTCAGGCAATTGGCTCTTTGGCAGAAGGCTCGTGCGAGGGCTGTGAGGGTGGCGGAGGACGCCCGTGCCGACGCCCTGAGTGCAGTCGGGCCCAAGCGCCTCATCTACGCTTGGCGGTACGTGGACCGGGTGCACGCTTCCAGCGAGGAGGAGTACCTGTTGGCGCCATATCACCAAACCGGTGAGATCGCGCTCGCCCGCCGGCAAGCCGCCAATCAGCACCTCGCGAGTTGCGAGGCTGAGGAAGAGGCGTTGTGTCGGCGCGCTGGGAAACGGCCGCACACCAGAGCACTCGTGGCGCGCCGCAAGCGCTCCTGCGAGCGCTGTGGCTTTTAGGAGGAGTATAATTTTTGTTTCGTAAGGCAATCTCATTAGTTTTGGGACGCAAATGATAAATCCTGAACGTTCAGGAATTTTTAGCGTCCTTAATTAAGCATGTAAAAGGGAAAGTTTGGAAACCTTGTGTATTCGTACGCATTTTGCAAGTACGTGCATATAGCACAAACTTTACTATATACTATCACACTACACGTCTCTCTCGATATATGCTTGCAGACTGTGCTACTCCCTCCGTCCAGGTCAATAAGTCATCTTCGGTTGTGCACCGTGACCAAGAAGGAGGGAATACTTATACACCTAGACGGAGGGAGTACTACTATTACTTATGTACGTGCAAATGCATGTTTTAACATTACGATGCGGTTTTTGTAAAAGTGGAAAAACAACACTGGTCAAGCTTGCGAAACGATTCAATGCAAAACAGATGCAAAAATGCTCGTTTGATTGTTTACTTTTAGCTTCCTTCTCTTTGGTTATTTCTATGTCATACTTTGTACGGAGTATCTCACTGGTTGGAAAGGCATGCAAATTCCCAAACCGCTTCCTACACCCTGTATCGAATTTTTTGCCTAACAGGTTGTGTCGTGCAATTGGAATTCCAACTTGAGTACTACTACTAGTAGGAGTACCAGGGGCCAGTTCTTTTAGGCTTCTAGATTAGTAATCCCATAACTACTACCTCCGTCCTGGTTTATTGGTCCCCATTGTAATCTGTGTCAAATTTTTGGTCAAAATTTAGCACAAATTACAATGGTGAGGAAAAACCAATTAAATCTTTGGTCAAAATTTAGCACAAATTACAATGGTGAGGAATAAACCAGGACAGAATAGTAGTTTAGAAGCCCAAATAAATGAGTGAGGCGCCTTATTGTTACTCTCCACTGTGACTAGTCTTGTGGGAAAAGCTGGGGAAGCCGCTGTGGGAGTCCTGGATTAGGGGGTGTCCGGATGGCCGGACTATACCTTCAGCCGGACTCCTGGACTATGAAGATACAAGATTGAAGACTTCGTCCCGTGTCCGGATGGGACTTTCCTTGGCGTGGAAGGCAAGCTTGGCGATGCGGATATTCAGATCTCCTACCATTGTAACCGACTTTGTGTAACCCTAACCCTCTCCAGTGTCTATATAAACCGGAGGGTTTTAGTCCGTAGGACAGAACCTCAACATACAACAATCATACCATAGGCTAGCTTCTAGGGTTTAGCCTCCTTGATCTCATGGTAGATCTACTCTTGTACTACCCATATCATCAATATTAATCAAGCAGGACGTAGGGTTTTACCTCCATCAAGAGGGCCCAAACCTGGGTAAAACATTGTGTCCCTCGTCTCGTGTTACCATCCGCCTAGACGCACAGTTCGGGACCCCCTACCCGAGATCCGCCGGTTTTGACACCGACATTGGTGCTTTCATTGAGAGTTCCTCTATGTCGTCGCTTTTAGGCCCGATGGCTTCTCTGATCATCAACGATGATGCGGTCCAGGGTGAGACTTTTCTCCCCGAACAGATCTTCGTCTTCGGCGGCTTCGCACTGCGGGCCAATTCGCTTGGCCACCTGGAGCAGATCGAAAGCTATGCCCCTGGCCATCAGGTCAGGTTTGGAAGTTTAAACTACATGGCCGACATCAGCGGGGACTTGATCTTCGATGGATTCGAGCCACAGCCAAGCGCGCCGCACTGTCTCGATGGGCAATGATCTAGCTCTGCCGCCGAACAGTTCCCTGGAGGCCGCACACGCACCGGTTCTGACCCTCAATTCGGAGCCTACTGCACCGATCGAGGACGAGCGGTTGGACGCCACCTCGGGGGCTGCGATCTCAAAGGCGATCGAGCCGAACTCTAGCCCTGCACTCCACAAAGCCCGTGACTCCGAGCGGCCGGACTCCTCTCCGGACTCCGAGCCCTCTGCGCCCCTACCGATCGAATCCGATTGGGCGCCGATCATGGAGTTCACCACTGCAGACATCTTTCAGCACTCACCCTTCGGCGACATTCTGAAGTCACTAAAGTCTCTCTCTTTATCAGGAGAGCCCTGGCCGGACTACGGTCACCAAGGTTGGGATACGGACGATGAAGAAATTCTAAGCCCACCCGCCACCCACTTCGTAGCCACTGTCGACGACTTAACCGACATGCTCGACTTCGACTCCGAAGACATCGACGGTATGGACGACAATGCAGGAGATGACCAAGAACCAGCACCTGTAGGGCGCTGGAAGGCCACCTCATCATATGACATATACATGGTGGACGCTCCAAAAGAGGGAGATGGCAATGGAACAGCGGAGGATGACCCCTCCAAGAAACAGACCAGGCGCCGGCGTCAGCGGCGCCGCTCTAAATCCCGCCAAAGCAAAAACGGTGATTCCGGCATGGGAGATAATAGTAATCCGGATAACGCCGAAGAACACCCCCTCCAGCAAGATTCAGCACAGGAGGATGGAGAAGCCAGCCCTCATGAGAGAGCGGCAGAAAGAGAGGTCGAGGATGATAATTACATGCCTCCCTCCGAAGACGAGGCAAGCCTCGACGACGACGAATTTATCGTGCCAGAGGATCTCGCCGAACAAGAGCATTTTAAACGCAGGCTTATAGCCACGACAAGCAGCCTCAAGAAAAAGCAGCAACAACTTAGAGTTGATCAAGATTTGCTAGCTGACAGATGGACTGAAGTCCTTGCAGCCGAAGAGTATGAACTCGAACGCCCCTCCAAGAGTTACCCAAAGCGCAGGCTGCTACCCCGATTAGAGGAGGAAGCACCTACATCACCAGCGCATGACATGGCTGACCGTCCACCTCGTGGCTGGGATAGAGAGTCCTCTAGGCCCTCCACTCAAGCTATGCCCCGGCGCCGCTCAAAGCATACTAAGGCACGGGAAAATGCGTCAGACCTGCGAGACATGCTGGAGGACAAGGCAAGACAAACAAGATCGATCTACGGATCGCGCGGGCGCCCCACGGCACATGACGGTAATCGTCACTCCGGACACAATAAATCCGGCCGGGCCGAACACAACAGACAAAGCTCCTTTGAGCTGTGTCGTGATATAGCCCAGTACAGAGGCGCCGCACACCCACTATGCTTCACAAATGAAGTAATGGATCATAAAATCCCTGAGGGCTTCAAACCCGTAAACATCGAATCATACGATGGCACAACAGATCCTGCGGTATGGATCGAGGATTATCTCCTTCATATCCACATGGCCCGCGGTGATGATCTACACGCCATCAAATACCTCCCACTCAAACTTAAGGGACCGGCCCGGCATTGGCTTAACAGCTTGCCAGCAGACTCAATCGGTTCTTGGGAGGACCTGGAAGCCGCATTCCTTGACAACTTCCAGGGCACTTATGTGCGACCACCGGACGCTGATGACTTAAGCCACATAATTCAGCAGCCAGAGGAATCGGCTAGACAATTTTGGACACGGTTCCTAACAAAGAAAAACCAGATAGTCGATTGTCTGGACGCAGAGGCCCTAGCGGCCTTCAAGCATAATATCCGCGACGAGTGGCTTGCCCGGCACCTGGGACAGGAAAAGCCGAAATCTATGGTAGCCCTCACGACACTCATGACCCGCTTTTGCGCGGGAGAAGATAGCTGGCTAGCTCGTAGCAACAACTTAACCAAGAGCCTTGGTAATTCGGATACCAAGGACAAAAGTGGCAGGTCGCGCCGGAACAAGCAAAAACGCCGCGTTAACAGCGACAGCAACGAGGATACGACAGTCAATGCCGGATTCCGAGGCTACAAATCCGGTCAGCGGAAAAAGCCATTCAAAAGAAATACTCAGGGCCCGTCCAGTTTGGACCGAATACTCGACCGCTTGTGCCAGATACATGGAACCCCCGAAAAGCCAACCAATCACACCAACAGGGATTGTTGGGTGTTCAACCAGGCAGGCAAGTTAAATGCCAAAAACAGAGACAAGGGGCTGCATAGCGACGACGAGGAGGAGCCCAGGCCGCCGAACAACAGTGGACAGAAGGGTTTTCCCCCACAACTGCGGACGGTGAACATGATATACACAACCCACATTCCCAAGAGGGAGCGGAAGCGTGCGCTACGGGACATATACGCGATGGAGCCAGTCGCCCCAAAGTTCAACCCATGGTCCTCCTACCCGATCACTTTTGATCGAAGGGATCATCCCACTAGCATCCGCCATGGCGGGTTCGCTGCATTGGTTCTAGACCCAATTATTGACGGATTTAATCTCACAAGAGTCCTTATGGACGGCGGCAGCAGCCTGAACCTGCTTTACCAGGATACAGTGCGGAAAATGGGCATAAATCCCTCAAGGATTAAGCCCACCAAAACGACCTTTAAAGGCGCCATACCAGGTGTAGAGGCCAACTGCACAGGCTCGGTCACACTTGAAGTGGTCTTCGGATCTCCGGATAATTTCCGAAGCGAGGAGTTAATCTTCGACATAGTCCCGTTCCGCAGCGGCTATCACGCACTGCTCGGGCGAACCGCTTTTGCAAAGTTCAATGCGGTACCGCACTATGCATATCTCAAGCTCAAGATGCCAGGCCCTCGAGGAGTAATCACGGTCAATGGAAACACCGAAAGCTCCCTCCGAACGGAAGAGCACACGGCAGCGCTAGCAGCAGAAGTACAAAGCAGCCTCCCCAGGCAATTCTCCAGTCCGGCCCTCAAAAGACCGGACACTGTCAAGCGTGCCCGGAGTAACCTACAACAAGACTGCCTGGCACGTTCCGAGCTGGCGTAGCAATGCAGCCCCAGCCCTAGCCCTCGCGATATAGCGAAACCAGTGCTTCGCGCACATAACTACGCTCTTGAAATACCATGGGCATAGTGGGAGGGGCACTATCACGGCATGCCCAAAATACGGCTTTAACCGTACTAGGGGCTGCCGAAGTTTTTATTTATTTTCCTTTTACTTTCAGGACTCCATACTTTGGATGACCTGTTCGGCAAACCAACTGCGGCACAAACGATGCAAAATCCAGGAAAGCAGACAAGCCATGCTGCATTATGGAACTCCCAGGTGGTCTCTATTACGAGCAGTATACCTGTTTTGCATACAATTTCGCGGCCTGCCCCTGGACAGGACATGTTAAATAGTAAAATATTTTGCTTATCGCACTATTTGTATCGTTCTGCTTGGATAGCAGCCTTTTATAAACAATGCATAGCCTTTTGTCTATTTTTTGCATTACTTATTTTTATATATATGTTTATTAATGACATGTTGCACCCGTACACTTTGGTGCGACAAATACGCCAGGGGCTTCAGTACCCCTTCATATGGTGTAAGAAGTCCGAACACTTTCACAAGTGCGGCACCCCGAACTTATAGCACTATATGCATCGGCTCCGAATCATGATTTGGGTCAATAGTTGGGTTTGCCCGGCTCCTATGTTTTGGTGCCTTACGTTCCGCTATATCGGCTAAGGTAGCACTAGGAGAACTACTGCGATTGTGCCCTAGTTGAGCTGGGCTGAGCACCTCAGTAGAGAAAGCTAAAACTGACTATCATGATGAGGCGAGAGACCGGTCGTTGTTCGAGAGGTTTTTAGAGTCCTTAAAGACTTATGCCGCTTCAAGCGAGGAACCGGATTTGTCCGGCCAAGGCGTGGATAGCGCCCCGAACTCGGTCTTTCGAATACTAGGGGCTTCGCCGAAATTTAAAATTATAGAGTTCTATGGCTAAGTGAGAGTGTTCAAGCATTATAGTCCGATTGCCTTGTTCGTTGTGCTGATCGCCTCCCTCGAAGGACCCAATTATGGGAAAAAGAGCGCTCAGGTTTATCCCGAACACCCCAGCACTAGTGGCATGGGGGCAGAAGCCGACGACTGGCCATCTCTCAATTTTTGATAAACGGCCGCACAGAAAGTAATATTTTAAATCAAAAGCATTGCTTAGCGCATATGAACAAGTTTTCAGCGCACAGGACAAATACGAGCGAGTTCATTCAAAAATTACATCCATGGTACATTCATCCGCCATAAGGCGGGCACCCGCCAGAACATCCTTATAATAGTTCTCGGGCTTGCGATGCTCCTTCCGCGGCGGCGGCCCGTCCCTCACAAGCTTCTCACCGTCTAGCTTACCCCAGTGCACCTTTGCACGGGCAAGGGCCCTACGGGCACCTTCGATCCAGACGGAGCGCTTGATGACCTCGAGCCTTGGACAGGCCTCCACCAGCCGCCGCACCAGTCCGAAGTAGCTCCCAGGCAGGGCCTCTCCAGGCCACAGCCGAACTATGAAGCCCTTCATGGCCTGTTCGGCCGCCTTGTGGAGCTCGACCAGCTGCTTCAGCTGGTCGCTCAAGGGCACATGGTGTCCGGCCTCAGCGTACTCTTCGGCTCGGTAGAATGCGGCGGCATCGGATACGCTGCGGGGAAGATCTGCGAATGCCCCTGGAGAGCTCCGGATTCGGGTAAGTAACAAGTAATTTACTTTTATATGTCTACTTTGCATAGAGAATGCCTTACCTGCCGCTATCTTTTTCACCGCATCCAATTCCTGGAGGGCCTTCTGGGCTTCGGCCTTGGCAGACTTGGCAGTTTCAAGGGTCGCAACAAGCTCGGACGCTCGCGTCTTCGAGTCCAGCTCCAAACTCTCATGTTTTTTCATGAGAGCCTGAAGCTCTTGCTGCACCTCGCCGACCTGCGCCCCAAATTTCTCCCGCTCTGTGCGCTCAGTGGCCGCTTTCTTCTCGGCCTCGGACAGCGCCTGCTTGAGGGTCGCCACCTCAGTTGTGGCCCCTACAATAAGCAGTATCAATCGTGTCATTTTTTGCAATTGCATCTTTTTATATGTTTTTTATAAGGTATCTGTTACCTTCTTTCTCCTCAAGCTGCCGCTTGGCAAGGCCGAGCTCTTGCTTGGTCCGCTCGAGGCCCTGCTTCAGGGCACCCGCCTCCACAGTCAGTGCGGTGGTGGCTAGCAGCGAAGCCTGCATACGCATATTAACTCCTTTTTTGTTAGACTCCTGCGATATTTCATAGATCCTATATTCGCCTCTTCTTTCCGAACGCTAAACAGAGCATCAGGGGCTACTGTCTATGCGGTAATATTTTTACATATTTTTACTTACCTCGAAGCCTGTCAGAAGGCTAGCGCAAGCTTCAGTCAGTCCGCTCTTGGCGGACTGAACCTTCTGGATCACCGTACGCATGATAGTACGGTGCTCCTCGTCGATGGAGGCGCACTTAAGCACGCCCAGTAGATTGTCCGGCGCCTCCGGTTGGACGGAGGCCGCTGGCTCGGTAGGCTTGCTCCTCTTAGAAGGAGGTCGCCTACCGCATTACGGAATTGTTGAGGATTCCGGTGCGGTGTCCGGCACAAAGCCGGACTTGGAGCCCTGGGGGGTCTTGTCCCCTTTACTCCCGGAGTCCGGGAGGTCGCCTCGCGGCTCCTCCAGGACCACCTCCTCTTGGCGCAGGACTTGTTGCGACGCCACTTCGGCGTCGTCCGCAGCACAGGGGGAGGCAGCGGGCGGAACTGAATTCATGTCCGATGAATCCAGGGAGCCGCTCGACGACTCGTCAAGCCCGTCCTTGGGCGGGCTGCAATGATTATGTTCGACGTTAGGGAAAGCTATGCAACAAAGGAATATCATGAGTTACTCTCGTATCCGAATACTTACGATTTCGCCGGACGCTTGGCCCTGTCTGGCCACTCCTCTTCGTCCTCGTCGGTGTCGGGGGAGTAGTCCGGTGGAGGGGTCTTCCTCTTCTTGGACCCTTCGGCCTCCCCTGTTGGGGCGGCCTTCCTCTTCTTTCCTCCCCCCGCTGGAGGGGGAGAGGTTTCTTCTTCCTCCTCCTCGTCTTCACGGGAGGAGAGCGTCTCGGATCCGTCGGACGACAAATCCGACACCACCATATGCCGGGAACTCTTTCGAGTCCCCGTGGCCTTCTTCTTGGCCTTCTTCTCCGGCACCACATAAGTGCCGGAACCAGCAGCTTCACTAGGAGAGCAGGGGCTGGGCCTTCGGGCAAGGGAGCCGGACAGTTAATCGGTCCGGACTTCATCTGCCAAGCCTGTCAAAGGTGAGGGAGTTTAGATCCCGCATAGAGTCAAACTATGAGAAAACTAACATCATGTAAAAGATGAAAATAGCTTACCTCGCTAGCGTGACGCTACGAGCTGTATCCGCGGTCCTCGGAAGCGGATGCGGGAGCCTCGGCGCCTTTGGTTAGCACCCTCCAGATGTCTTCATACGTCGTGTCGAAGAGCCTGTTAAGGGTTTGGTGCTGCGACGGGTCAAACTCCCATAGATTAAAGTCCCGTTGTTGACACGGGAGGATCCGGCGGACGAGCATAACCTGGACTACGTTAACAAGCTTGAGCTGCTTGTTCACCAGGGACTGGATGCATGTCTGCAGTCCAGTCACCTCTCTTTCATCGCCCCACGGCAGGACCATCTCTTTCCAGGACGTGAGCCGCGTGGGGGGTCCGGATCGGAACTCAGGGGCTGCGGTCCATTCCGGATCGCGCGGCTCGGTGATGTAAAACCACCCGGATTGCCACCCCTTCAGGTTCTCCACGAAGGAGCCCTCGAGCCATAGGACGTTGGCCATCTTGCTCGCCATGGCGCCTCCACACTCTGCCTGGTTGCCGCGCACCACCTTTGGCTTGACGTTGAAGGTCTTGAGCCAGAAGCCGAAATGGGGGCAGATGCAGAGGAAAGCCTCGCACACGACGATAAACGCCGAGATGTTGAGGATGAAGTTCGGGGCCAGATCGTGGAAATCCAGGCCATAGTAGAACATGAGCCCGCGGACAAATGGGTGGAGAGGAAAACCCAATCTGCGGAGGAAGTGGGGAAGAAATACTACCCTCTCATGGGGCCTTGGGGTGGGGAGGAGCTGCCCCTCCTCAGGAAGCCGGTGCGCGATGTCTTTGGAAAAGTATCTGGCCTTCGTCAGCTTTTTGACATGGCCCTCCGTGACGGAGGAGACCATCCACTTGCCTCCCGCTCCGGACATTGCTGGAGAAGGTTGAGGTGGGAAGTGCGGACTTGGGCGCTGGAGCTCGGGTGCGCGGAAGATGGATAGGCAAAGGAGGCATAGGTAAAAAGGTGGATCCTTATCCCCTTATATGGGCTGATGCGGCTATATGTCCCCACCAGCCTAGTAAAACTCGCTTGCCTCCCAAGCACCATGATAAATGGCGCGGTTGGGTTACCCACGTCCGTATTAATGAGAATCCCGTAAACGGGGGACACGATCTCTGCTTTGACAAGACGTGCCAAGGAAAACCGCCTCGCAAAACACGCTGAGGTGTGGAAGTAAAAAACGATTCGAGTAAAGGACTTGGCCGCAGTGTGATATCACGCTGCGGAATACGTCAGCAGATTAGATTTGTGTTAATATTATTCTCTCTATGGCAATATGTGGAAACTTGTTTTGCAGAGCCGGACACTATCCTTGGTGTTTAAAATCTTCTATGAAGGACTTGGAGGAGGAACCCGCCTTGCAATGCCGAAGACAATCTATGCGCCTGACTCGTCGTCATTGAAGCCTGGTTCAGGGGCTACTGAGGGAGTCCTACATTAGGGGGTGTCCGGATGGCCGAACTATACCTTCAGCCGGACTCCTGGACTATGAAGATACAAGATTGAAGACTTCGTCCCGTGTCCGGATGGGACTTTCCTTGGCGTGGAAGGCAAGCTTGGCGATGCAGATATTCAGATCTCCTACCATTGTAACCGACTTTGTGTAACCCTAAACCTCTCCGATGTCTATATAAACCGGAGGGTTTTAGTCCGTAGGACAGAACCTCAACATACAACAATCATACCATAGGCTAGCTTCTAGGGTTTAGCCTCCTTGATCTCGTGGTAGATCTACTCTTGTACTACCCATATCATCAATATTAATCAAGCAGGACGTAGGGTTTTACCTCCATCAAGAGGGCCCGAACCTGGGTAAAACATTGTGTCCCTCGTCTCCTGTTACCATCCGCCTAGATGCACAGTTCGGGACCCCCTACCCGAGATCCGCCGGTTTTGACACCGACAGCCGCCAAAAGAACTGGCCCTAGGAGTAGTAGCTAGGGATCGAGTGTGCGAGATGAACCGGAGAAAGTAAATGCAGAGAGATGAAATGCAAAAAAGACGGAGGGATGTGATGGTTGCTTGTCCGTTTATTTTACCAGGCCACTTATTACTGGGAGTGGTTGGGTTTTGTGATATGACGGATTTACTGTCGCGCCACGAGCTGGGTGAGAGGTGAGACTCCCGTGTAGGGCTGCCCTCTACACGTACTACTACTCCCTCCATCCATTTTTACAGGGCCTAACTTGTCAATCTTTCGTACCAAGGCATGTCCGCAAAAAGAAGAACTGATTTTGGGACTAGTATCTGGATCCCGTGTAATCTTGCATGCAGCCTCCTTTGAATGCCTAGCCGCTGGCCTCCCTTCCTTTAATCCCTCGCATGCAAATTACTCTCCTCCCTTTTCTACATGCATGCCCAACCATAATTCCTCAAATCATACATGCCTTGGCTGAAATATAGAGCTTGCTCCTCCTTTGAAAATATGGTGGTGCTATCCATGCATGCACAATAATGCGACGACCAGAGCATTTTCACGATGAAGGGACCACGCACGACTTGGCAAGGTTGCTTCTTCATGGACCCTTCGTGGGTGGAGCCCTCCATGTACTCGCACAACCGTTACCCTCCGTGGGTTGAAGTCTCCATCAACGTGGATGTACGATAGCACCACCTATCGGAACCACGCCAAAAACATCCGTGTCTCCAATTGCGTTTGAATCCTCCAAACCCTTCCCTTTACATTCTTGCAAGTTGCATGCTTTACTTTCCGACGCTGTCAGGACCCCGATCCTAAGCCACATCGATCTAGCGTGTAACACATCATATCACTTTGCGGCCTCACGCACGGTACTCCCACGGGTGCCACCTTACCTGGCCCGGGACCGTTTGCGCCTTTTGGCTCACGTATATGATAGTGTCGCTAGCATCCATATGACAGAGAACCCGGGCTGACATGGCTAGTCGTGAACCCAAAGCGGCGCTAGCCTATGAGGACAGGCATACATGAATCACATCGAACATGTCGGTCATCAACGTATCTATTCGGGCTGTAGCACTGGGCTAACAGGACTCCGGTAACCCGGGCTGTAGCAGGCTAGGCAGGACTCCGAATATCAGCGTGTGACATTTCCCCGATGGGACAGACATAGGAACGACGTGAAACACATGCCGGCCAGTCAAGTGTCCAAGCAGTAGTGCTGGGCTAGCAGGACTCCGGTGAACCGGGCTGTAGCGGACTACTATCGCTCAGAAGCACAAGACTTACATTTCCCCATATGAAAGGCTGCCAAGGATAAACAACTAGATAGTCGGATCCCACTCATACCAAGCATTTCAATCATACACACAATATGACCGATATGAGTAAATACAACATGGCATCACAACAGTACTCTACGACTCAAGTACTTTATTTAGAAGGCTCCGAGGAGCCATACATATCATCCATACAGATAGGGGTCACATGACCCAACACTCAAGTCATACAAACATACAAGCACATGCGGAAGCAAAGTAGTCTGAGTACAGACACTAGAAAGAAAGAAGGCTTGACGAAGCCTGTCTATCTACAACGACCCTTCACAAGTCTTGGATCACCACCTGGGTGATAAGTCACTCGTCAACGTCGAGGTCTACATAGAACCCATCGGAGGGGTTGGTGTAGTCGTCTGAAAAACATGATTAAAGCAACATGAGTACGGAGGTACTCAGCAAGTCTTACAACAGGAACCTACTATACATGCACATTCTCAAGAAGGTAGTGGGGTTATTGCAGCAAGCCAGCTTTGACTCTTGGCTAAGCTATCCTACGATAGTCACCACTTGTAAATCATTTGTCGCACACGAGTCCACTAACACCAACACAATACTCCACCGTGGATCCTCTCTCGCCATCCCACGAGAGGGCCATCCGCGGTACTCACACTTATCCTGAGGTTTTTAGTAGTATCCATTTAACTTGTCTATGAACTGATATAAGCGAACCAGAAGTCCATTACCGCGGACACGGCTATTCGAATAGATTATTTATAACCCTGCAGGGGTGTACTTCTTCACACATGTTTCCACCACTTGGCGTCTGCACACGACATGTGCTCGGCAGACTTCAAGCGAAAGCCGACGTGGATGTAGACCACGACCTACCTAAACACTCAAGTCTCTAGTCCAGGTTTATCGCCTATTCGGGTTCCATCCGCAGGGAGTCCGGCCGAGGTTTCCACTAACGGCCCCGAACGATGTGAACAGGGTTCCGAGACACCAAACGGGCACCCGGTTGACCCGGCCACGTGCCTACCGCAACACAGCCCACCCCGATGGTCAGCACCGCGTGCGGCCCCCAGCATACTACAAACACCAGAAACTACTTGCAACTCCTGGACAGAGAATAGGGGTGATTAAGAAGTCGAGCGGGGTCATATTTCAGGGCCCAATGTGTGGTAGTAGCTGAATCATGGATCACAAACACAGATCTCAGTTCTTAGGGACGGCCTCAATGAAACAACCCACCATGTACTCCTACATGGCCTTTCATCAATTCCTTTACCAAATCATGTTCAACACTTCCACACTTTCGACAACGACCCAACCTTTCACTCCGGATCATCATTCCGATGAACCAGACCTGACACAACTCTAAGCATAGCAAGCATAGCATGGTAGGAACACACATACACATGTATTGGCTCAATCAACTCCTACACATGCTAGTGGGTTTCATCTAGTTACTGTGGCAACGACAGGTCATGCAAAGGAAGTGGGTTCAACTACCGCGGCACACAGCAGTTTGAAACGCGTTGTCTTAATGCAGTAAACGAGAGCAGAAGCGAGAACATGGGTTTGTATCGGAATGATCAATGGTTTGCTTGCCTGATGGAGTGGTGGTGGGATACTGCCCTTCAGTTGGATACTCGGAGATATCCTCGGAGGCAGAACCTACCACGATGAACACGTTGCAACACAATCAATACATGACGATATGCAACAATATGATGCATGCAATGACATGGCAATATGAAAGTGTCCTGGTCTCGTGCAAGTTAAACCAGAAGGAAATGACCCCATTTGAACCAAAGATTCAAATGGTAGTGCATTTATAAGATCATATTAGTGCAATATCTTATAATGCATAAGCAGTGGGTTTAACTTGTTTTAACATGCATGAAACCAGTTCCATTGAATAGATTGGATTTTTCTGATAATTTTTCATATATAACACTTTGCATTTGGAGTTATAGATAATTTTCTATGAATTTTTGAAGTTTGAACTATTTTCTGGATTTTCTGTATAAAAAATAAATCCAGTAAAATAGATTACTGCGTCAGCATGAGGTCATGCTGACCTCAGCAAGTCAACAGCCGGTCCAGGTCAACTGACCAGTGGGCCCAGGGGGTTAGTGATTAATTAAACCTGTTTAATTAGTTTTAAACTAATCCAGTGATTAACAGAAAAAGGGCCCCACCTGTCATTGACTCATCAGAGTCAACCAGGGCCCACAAGTCAACGGTTAGGGTCAACTCGTCGGCGTCTAGCCGCCGGCGAGGTCAGACGCGGCGGAGCAAAGTGTTTTTGCTCGTTTTGGTCACCAAACAAGGCGCGGAGACCATCTACGGGTAGCTGAGATCCTTCCGCGGCGTTCGGTGGCAACAGCTGGGCTCAGGGTGGCCGGAAACATCGCCGGCGACGACTTTGGCGGTCGCCGGAGTCGGGTGAAAGTGCGCCCGAGGCTACGGGGCACGGCGAGGTGCGTAGAGTGAGGCATTGGCCTCCTGGTGATGCAGCGAAGTGGGTGGACACAGTGGCGTGGCCGGAGTTAGGCCGGGAGCACGTCGGCGACGAGCTCCGCGGCGGTGCGTGCGGGTGAGCTTCATGCGCTCGCTGTGGCGCACGAGGAAGAGAAAGGAAAGGATGGGGAGGTGGCCAAGCTCACAGAGATCTCGTAGAGCCAAGCAGCGCGGTCGGAGACGAGCTGGTGCGGCGGCGACGGCAAAAGGGATCTCCGGCGGTGGCGGAGTCGGGCGAGGTCGGTGCAGCGGCTTCAGGGCAAGCGAGCGCTCGGGGCTCGGCCTGCTCGACGGAGTCGACGGCGGCGAAGCTCTTGGGCAAGGTCTCGTGGCGCGAGGAGGGCGGTGGCTATGGCTACGACGGCGGAGCGGCGACGGGTGCTGCGGCCATGGCGCTGGAGAGCGAGAGAGAGAGCCAGGGGGAGAATGGACGTGTCCAGGGCGTCGGGGGCACGACGTGGAGCTCGTCCAGCGCGTCGGGCGGCGAGGGAGGTGAAGCAGGGAGGCAGGGCGCTGCGTGGCGAGCTCCTGCTCCGGCGTCGAGCACCTGCCTGCCTGGCTGGCGAGGCGAAGCAGCTCGCTGGCGCGGCTGGTGGGCTGGGCCGGCCAGGTGGGCCGCCAGGTAAGTTAGTTGTATTTTTTTGTTTTTGTCTTTCCTTTTCTATTTCTTCTGCAACTTTGTGGAGTTATTTAAAATACCTAGACCACTCCAAAAATTCTCAAACTGCACATGCTTGCTATTTAAAATATAGACAACATGAAACATTTCTGTTTGAGAATATTTGAACACTTAAAATATTTTTATAAATTCTAAATGCCCAAATTCAAATACTTATGTGTTAATTCAATAACCTTCTGTTGACCTAGAAAAATGTGCACTATTTTTGCCAGGGGGTTTAATCCAAGACAAAGAGGGTGAACATTTTAGAAGGGCATTTCAGGTTCATTGAAAAAGATTTTAGTAAACCCTAGTTATTTCCAGGGGGGGGAGTGTGTGTTGGGGGTTCTGGCATTTCCCGTTTCAGAATTAATAGAATTTAAACATGATGCACACTCTAATGCATGGCCTAGCTAGGGATGTGACAACTCACCCCCACTCAAAAGAATCTCGTCCCGAGATTTAGGTTCCTCCGGAAAGAAGGCGGGGTACTCAAGTCGAAGACGATCCTCCCTTTCCCATGTAGCCTCTTGCTCGGAATGGTGTGACCATTGAACCTTGAGAAACTTGATATTGTGGCGTCGAGTGGTACGCTCGGCTTGATCAAGGATACGAACGGGGTATTCTCGATAGGTGAGGTTTTCTTGGAGATCAAGCGTTTCGTGGTCTACTCCACGGATAGGATCCGCGAAGCAACGCCTGAGTTGAGAAACGTGGAAGACATCATGAACTCTGGAGAGATGCGGAGGTAGTTCCAATTGGTAGGCAACTTCTCCTCGTTTGGCAATAATGCGAAAAGGTCCAATGTAACGAGGAGCCAATTTGCCTTTGATGCCGAATCGATGGGTTCCCTTTAAAGGTGTAACCCGAAGGTAAGCCATCTCACCGACTTCATAAGCCATGGGCTTATGCTTACGGTCATACTGACTCTTTTGACGGGATTGAGCGGTTTTCAACTTCTCACGAATAATGCGAACCTGCTCTTCTGCATCCTGGATCATGTCCGGGCCAAAGAGTTGTCTCTCGCCGGTTTCTGACCAGTTAAGAGGCGTTCGACATTTTCGTCCATAAAGAACTTCGAAAGGAGCTTTGCCCAAGCTAGCTTGATAACTATTGTTATAAGCGAACTCGGCGAATGGAAGGCACTTCTCCCAATTCATACCGAAAGAGATGACAGAAGCTCGGAGCATATCCTCCAGAATTTGATTGACTCGTTCTACTTGACCACTTGACTGAGGATGGAAGGCGGTGCTAAAGGAGAGACGAGTCCCCATAGCATTTTGGAAACTTTCCCAAAATCGAGAGGTGAAAAGACTTCCACGGTCCGAATTAATTTCCAATGGAACACCATGAAGAGACACAATTCGAGAGATGTATAAGTCAGCTAGCTGGCTAGCGGTTATACTCTCGCGAACGGGTAAAAAGTGGGCTACTTTGGAGAGACGATCGACAACGACGAAGATAGCATTATTCCCTCTTTTGGTTCTGGGAAACCCGGTAATGAAATCCATACCGATTTTATCCCATTTCCATTCAGGAATCTCCAAAGGCTGAAGGGTGCCAGCAGGCCGTTGATGCTCTGCCTTAACACGACGACAGACGTCGCAAGTTGCAATGTATTGAGCGATTTCTCTCTTCATCCTAGTCCACCAAAACCTCTGGCGTAGGTCTTGATACATCTTGGTACTACCGGGATGAATGGTGAGAGGGGATTCATGAGCTTCCTTAAGGATCAATTGTCGTAATTGTTGTTTCTTGGGAACCACCAAGCGGTTCTCGAAGAAGACAACACCTCGTTCATCCATGGAAAAACATTTAGCAACTCCGCTAGCGATGTTCTCCTTAATCCGAGATATGCCCTTATCGCGCTTCTGGGCAGCTATGATTTGATCCGTAAGGTTAGGTTTCGCCACCAGGGTGGAAAGGAATCCTCGAGGAGCAATATGAAGGTTAAGCTTACGAAATTCCTCGTGGAGAAGTGGTTGACCTTGTTGTAACATCAAGTTGTTACAATAAGATTTACGACTTAGCGCATCAGCCATGACATTGGCTTTGCCTGGGGTGTAAGTTATTCCTAAGTCGTAATCCGAGATCAACTCGACCCAACGTCTTTGCCTGAGATTCAAATCCGGTTGGGTGAAGATATATTTCAAACTTTGGTGATCAGTGTAAATTTCGCAACGATTACCCAGAAGGTAGTGTCGCCAGGTTTTGAGTGCATGGACTACTGCTGCAAGCTCTAGATCATGAGTAGGATAATTATCCTCATGTGGACGCAACTGTCGAGATGCGTAGGCAATCACATGACGATTTTGCATGAGTATGCAACCTAGTCCTTGTCACGAGGCGTCGCAATAGATAACAAAGTCCTTAGAGAAATCTGGTGGTATCAGTACGGGAGCAGACGTCAGGCGTCTTTTTAGTTCCTGAAAGCTGAACTCGCACTGTGGGGTCCACTCGAACTTTTTATCTTTCTTGAGGAGTTCAGTTAGAGGCTTAGCAACCTTGGAGAAATTCTCGACGAAGCGGCGGCAATAGCTCGCTAAATCAAGAAAACTCCGAACTTGCTTGACCGTTTCAGGTGGAGTCCAGTCAAGGACAGCTTGAACTCGCTCGGGATTGACAGCAATGCCCTTACCAGAGATTACATGGCCCAGATAGGTCACTTCTGGCAACCAGAATTCGCACTTGGAGAATTTGGCATAAAGGCGATGCTCTCGAAGTTTCATCAATACTAGCCTTAGATGTTCGGCATGTTCTTCCTCATTCTTGGAGTAGATGAGTATATCATCGAGGTATACCACGACGAATTTATCCAAGTACTCCATGAAGATCGAGTTCATTAACCGAGAGAAGGTGGCTGGAGCATTGGTTAAACCGAAGGACATGACGGTGTACTCGTATTGGCCGTAACGAGTAACAAAAGCCGTTTTGGGAATGTCCCCGTTCTTGATTTTGATTTGATGGTAGCCCAACCTCAAATCCATCTTGGAAAAGACTGAGGATCCAGCGAGCTGGTCATACAGGTCGTTGATCCTGGGGAGCGGATACTTGTTCTTGATAGTGACCAAATTGACAGGTCGGTAATCTACAACCATCCGATCCGTTCCATCCTTCTTCTTGACGAAGAGGACGGGGCAAGCCCATGGAGATGAACTAGGACGGATGAAACCTTTTTGCAAGGACTCATCGAGTTGTTTCTTAAGCTCAGCTAGTTCTAGGGGTGCCATCTTATAAGGTCTCCTAGAGATTGGAACGGTTCCTGGAACAAGGTCTATTACGAACTCGACATCTCTGTCAGGTGGAACACCTGGCAATTCTTCTGGAAAGACATCCGGGAAGTCACGGACTACCGGAATATCTTCGAGGTCTGGAAGGGGATTGGCATTTAGAGAGTAGAGCTGACGCTCCGATACTCGGGTCAAAACATTGACTGTCTTGCCCGATGGATGGTTAAGTTGGACAGTTCTAGTTGAGCAGTCAATCTTGGCGTAATGAGCTGACATCCAGTCCATACCCAAGATGATGTTAATGTCTGAGGACTTGAGAGCTATTAGTGACGCAAGGAAGACCAATCTGTCAACAAGAATTTCATTTCCATGGCTGATTCTAGAGGTTTGCCATCTAGAGCCGGGAGTTTGAATTTCCATGGAGGTGGGCATGTCACTAAAAGTAGTGTTGTGCAGACGAGCGTAGCTCTCAGAAATAAATGAATGAGATGCTCCAGTATCAAAGAGAACAGTTGCCGGATGGCAATTAACAAGAAGCGTACCGAGAACGACGTTGGGGTCCTCCTGGGTCTCTTCAGCTGAGACATAGTTGACATGGCCACGAGCAGTGGTGGCTGGCTTGGCGACAAGCACTTTTGCTGTTGACTTACCACGGCCAACAGACTTTCCGAACTGGCTGGGGTTGTTCTGGGGACACTCACGGATGTAGTGGCCCGGCTCACCACACTTGAAACAGGTAGTCATATTGGGGCGTGGAGCAGTATTGGCAGTGGGGCCACCAAAAGTCTTGGGCGGCACATACTGTTGATTGGGACGAGGCGCCTCAAAGGATGGCCTCGGGGTATACCTGGTTGGCATAGCAGAATTTGGAATCCAGACCCGGCGCTTCTGAGATCCAGAGCCGGATGAAGATCCATAGTCACGGGAGTGTTTGCGTGAAGCTTCAAAATCATTCTGCCCTGTCTCGGCACTGATGGCCTTATTGACTAGCTTTGGAAAAGAAATGCATTCATGCAGACGAAGGTCACGGCGGAGTTCAGGGCTAAGTCCCTTGCGGAACCTTGCCTGCTTCTTGGCATCGGTGGATACCTCTTCGGGAGCATAGCGTGCAAGCTTCCCAAACTCGCGACTGTATGCATCCACAGTCAGCTTCCCCTGGGTGAAGTTACAGAACTCCTCCCTCTTGCGATCCATGAGGCCTTCCGGGATATGATGCTCACGGAAAGCGGCACTGAAATCAGCCCAAGTGGTGAGTTGGCCGACCGGACGCATAGCTTCATAATTCTCCCACCAAAGGCTGGCGGGGCCTTCGAGGTGATAGGCAGCAAAGGTGACTTTATCATCTTCAGCCACGTTGGCAGAACGTAGCTTGTGGGCGATGCTGCGGAGCCAGTCATCCGCATCGAGAGGTTTGCTGGAATGATTAAACTTTGGCGGGTACAGCTTGACAAAGTCATTGATGGACACTGGATTGACCCTTTGCTGACGTGCAGTGTTTTGTTCAATCCGCTCCAGCAAACGGTTGGTGTCGCGCCTGTTGCGCTCTGCCTCCAGCATCACTTCGGCCAGAGAAGGTGGTTGAGGCAGACTTTCCTCTCTAGGTGCACTAGCTTCTCCCTGCTCCGAAGCAGCAGGGTTGCTGCGGGTGTTGACCATCCTGGGAAAACAAAACAGCGATTTAAACCAGGATGGCAAAATCTGGCCAAGGAAGTGCGGAATGTAATGGATAATAAGGAATGCAGAGATGATCATCCGTATGACATGGTAATATAGAAACTGCCATATATGTACCAACGGTCATACACGTCATACATAGTTTAGTACAAGCTCAAGCTGAGGTACAACTAAGACGAAAGACGTTACATCTCATCGGAGGCATTCCAAGCTCCTATACATTATTTTTCTACACCTCCGGAATTGATACACACTAAGTTATATTCCACAATCACGCAGGACGGTGGACATACAACTGTTACAATACTAGCGAGACTACTACTAGCTCAGGCGGTTCCGTAGAAGTCCTCATAGAAGTCACCACCCAGACCTGGAAGCGGAACATGGTCATCTGGGAACAGACGGTCCTGCGGTGCTTGTGGACCATAGGGACTTGGGTGCGGCCTCGGTCCAACAGATGGCGGCAGAAGAGGCCCACGAGGAGGGGTGATGCCTCCCACCTCACGCCATTCCATGAAGTCTGGCAGATTAGCCCGCACAAGGTACAAGTCTCTCGTGTCCATGTATCCGGCTTGCACAGCAGGTGCAAACCTCGTCAAGGTGGCCCAATGATCAGCACGAGCATTAAAGAGCTCCATACGCAAGGCCCGGTTTTCACGGTCCTTATCTTCCAACATCTCAGTAGTGGTGCAAAGAAGTGAGTCCTCATGGGATGCATCACTGTACATTCCCTGAAGGTAACCATGCGCCCCAGGGAGGGATGCTGGCATGTAGCGAAATTCAGTGTTGCTCAACAAAGCAGTTCTAGCTTGCATAATGGTCATCATCGAGTAGGCTGCATCTTGAACGGACATCCCAATAGTGATCCCGAGTCCATAAGAACAGTGGAGTGGTTCCGTGGCTCCGGGATAAGATGGATATATCCTGACCGTGCACAGATATTGGCTCTGGTTAAAATCTCTAAACTGCTCTTCGACGGTGTATTCAGGGTACCATCGATACCCTTCCTCAACCATCACTCGAACCAACATGGCGGTATGACCACATACACCGATGCAACGGGTCAGACGAACCACTTGGTTTTGGGGACGGGTAGCCATCTGAAAGCACAAATTAGTGCAAAGGCATTAGAATTTCTGGATGAAATTGGACAGCATAACAGCTGTAAATGCTCAGAAAAGGAATTGAGACATCCACAACAGTTTGCGAAACCACTCAACAACAACATATCAAGGTTCTGGTTCAAATGGTAACATACTAAACTTTAGTAGAACTGAACTGGGTTGTATCCAACAATCCTATAAGTTACTACGGATTTAGTAACACGTGAACCTGATAGAGAGAAGAGAGCCTAGTCCTTAACCCACGTAGAATGAGAAGAGAATGACTCAGAATAGAGGGCATAAGGTAAAGGAGTAAAAGAGCGGAAGATGGATAGGCAAAGGAGGCATAGGTAAAAAGGTGGATCCTTATCCCCTTATATGGGCTGATGCGGCTATATGTCCCCACCAGCCTAGTAAAACTCGCTTGCCTCCCAAGCACCATGATAAATGGCGCGGTTGGGTTACCCACGTCCGTATTAATGAGAATCCCGTAAACGGGGGACACGATCTCTGCTTTGACAAGACGTGCCAAGGAAAACCGCCTCGCAAAACACGCTGAGGTGTGGAAGTAAAAAACGATTCGAGTAAAGGACTTGGCCGCAGTGTGATATCACGCTGCGGAATACGTCAGCAGATTAGATTTGTGTTAATATTATTCTCTCTATGGCAATATGTGGAAACTTGTTTTGCAGAGCCGGACACTATCCTTGGTGTTTAAAATCTTCTATGAAGGACTTGGAGGAGGAACCCGCCTTGCAATGCCGAAGACAATCTATGCGCCTGACTCGTCGTCATTGAAGCCTGGTTCAGGGGCTACTGAGGGAGTCCTACATTAGGGGGTGTCCGGATGGCCGAACTATACCTTCAGCCGGACTCCTGGACTATGAAGATACAAGATTGAAGACTTCGTCCCGTGTCCGGATGGGACTTTCCTTGGCGTGGAAGGCAAGCTTGGCGATGCAGATATTCAGATCTCCTACCATTGTAACCGACTTTGTGTAACCCTAAACCTCTCCGATGTCTATATAAACCGGAGGGTTTTAGTCCGTAGGACAGAACCTCAACATACAACAATCATACCATAGGCTAGCTTCTAGGGTTTAGCCTCCTTGATCTCGTGGTAGATCTACTCTTGTACTACCCATATCATCAATATTAATCAAGCAGGACGTAGGGTTTTACCTCCATCAAGAGGGCCCGAACCTGGGTAAAACATTGTGTCCCTCGTCTCCTGTTACCATCCGCCTAGATGCACAGTTCGGGACCCCCTACCCGAGATCCGCCGGTTTTGACACCGACAGCCGCCAAAAGAACTGGCCCTAGGAGTAGTAGCTAGGGATCGAGTGTGCGAGATGAACCGGAGAAAGTAAATGCAGAGAGATGAAATGCAAAAAAGACGGAGGGATGTGATGGTTGCTTGTCCGTTTATTTTACCAGGCCACTTATTACTGGGAGTGGTTGGGTTTTGTGATATGACGGATTTACTGTCGCGCCACGAGCTGGGTGAGAGGTGAGACTCCCGTGCAGGGCTGCCCTCTACACGTACTACTACTCCCTCCATCCATTTTTACAGGGCCTAACTTGTCAATCTTTCGTACCAAGGCATGTCCGCAAAAAGAAGAACTGATTTTGGGACTAGTATCTGGATCCCGTGTAATCTTGCATGCAGCCTCCTTTGAATGCCTAGCCGCTGGCCTCCCTTCCTTTAATCCCTCGCATGCAAATTACTCTCCTCCCTTTTCTACATGCATGCCCAACCATAATTCCTCAAATCATACATGCCTTGGCTGAAATATAGAGCTTGCTCCTCCTTTGAAAATATGGTGGTGCTATCCATGCATGCACAATAATGCGACGACCAGAGCATTTTCACGATGAAGGGACCACGCACGACTTGGCAAGGTTGCTTCTTCATGGACCCTTCGTGGGTGGAGCCCTCCATGTACTCGCACAACCGTTACCCTCCGTGGGTTGAAGTCTCCATCAACGTGGATGTACGATAGCACCACCTATCGGAACCACGCCAAAAACATCCGTGTCTCCAATTGCGTTTGAATCCTCCAAACCCTTCCCTTTACATTCTTGCAAGTTGCATGCTTTACTTTCCGACGCTGTCAGGACCCCGATCCTAAGCCACATCGATCCAGCGTGTAACACATCATATCACTTTGCGGCCTCACGCACGGTACTCCCACGGGTGCCACCTTACCTGGCCCGGGACCGTTTGCGCCTTTTGGCTCACGTATATGATAGTGTCGCTAGCATCCATATGACAGAGAACCCGGGCTGACATGGCTAGTCGTGAACCCAAAGCGGCGCTAGCCTATGAGGACAGGCATACATGAATCACATCGAACATGTCGGTCATCAACGTATCTATTCGGGCTGTAGCACTGGGCTAACAGGACTCCGGTAACCCGGGCTGTAGCAGGCTAGGCAGGACTCCGAATATCAGCGCGTGACATTTCCCCGATGGGACAGACATAGGAACGACGTGAAACACATGCCGGCCAGTCAAGTGTCCAAGCAGTAGTGCTGGGCTAGCAGGACTCCGGTGAACCGGGCTGTAGCGGACTACTATCGCTCAGAAGCACAAGACTTACATTTCCCCATATGAAAGGCTGCCAAGGATAAACAACTAGATAGTCGGATCCCACTCATACCAAGCATTTCAATCATACACACAATATGCCCGATATGAGTAAATACAACATGGCATCACAACAGTACTCTACGACTCAAGTACTTTATTTAGAAGGCTCCGAGGAGCCATACATATCATCCATACAGATAGGGGTCACATGACCCAACACTCAAGTCATACAAACATACAAGCACATGCGGAAGCAAAGTAGTCTGAGTACAGACACTAGAAAGAAAGAAGGCTTGACGAAGCCTGTCTATCTACAACGACCCTTCACAAGTCTTGGATCACCACCTGGGTGATAAGTCACTCGTCAACGTCGAGGTCTACATAGAACCCATCGGAGGGGTTGGTGTAGTCGTCTGAAAAACATGATTAAAGCAACATGAGTACGGAGGTACTCAGCAAGTCTTACAACAGGAACCTACTATACATGCACATTCTCAAGAAGGTAGTGGGGTTATTGCAGCAAGCCAGCTTTGACTCTTGGCTAAGCTATCCTACGATAGTCACCACTTGTAAATCATTTGTCGCACACGAGTCCACTAACACCAACACAATACTCCACCGTGGATCCTCTCTCGCCATCCCACGAGAGGGCCATCCGCGGTACTCACACTTATCCTGAGGTTTTTAGTAGTATCCATTTAACTTGTCTATGAACTGATATAAGCGAACCAGAAGTCCATTACCGCGGACACGGCTATTCGAATAGATTATTTATAACCCTGCAGGGGTGTACTTCTTCACACATGTTTCCACCACTTAGCGTCTGCACACGACATGTGCTCGGCAGACTTCAAGCGAAAGCCGACGTGGATGTAGACCACGACCTACCTAAACACTCAAGTCTCTAGTCCAGGTTTATCGCCTATTCGGGTTCCATCCGCAGGGAGTCCGGCTAAGGTTTCCACTAACGGCCCCGAACGATGTGAACAGGGTTCCGAGACACCAAACGGGCGCCCGGTTGACCCGGCCACGTGCCTACCGCAACACAGCCCACCCCGATGGTCAGCACCGCGTGCGGCCCCCAGCATACTACAAACACCAGAAACTACTTGCAACTCCTGGACAGAGAATAGGGGTGATTAAGAAGTCGAGCGGGGTCATATTTCAGGGCCCAATGTGTGGTAGTAGCTGAATCATGGATCACAAACACAGATCTCAGTTCTTAGGGACGGCCTCAATGAAACAACCCACCATGTACTCCTACATGGCCTTTCATCAATTCCTTTACCAAATCGTGTTCAACACTTCCACACTTTCGACAACGACCCAACCTTTCACTCCGGATCATCATTCCGATGAACCAGACCTGACACAACTCTAAGCATAGCAAGCATAGCATGGTAGGAACACACATACACATGTATTGGCTCAATCAACTCCTACACATGCTAGTGGGTTTCATCTAGTTACTGTGGCAACGACAGGTCATGCAAAGGAAGTGGGTTCAACTACCGCGGCACACAGCAGTTTGAAACGCGTTGTCTTAATGCCGTAAACGAGAGCAGAAGCGAGAACATGGGTTTGTATCGGAATGATCAATGGTTTGCTTGCCTGATGGAGTGGTGGTGGGATACTGCCCTTCAGTTGGATACTCGGAGATATCCTCGGAGGCAGAACCTACCACGATGAACACGTTGCAACACAATCAATACATGACGATATGCAACAATATGATGCATGCAATGACATGGCAATATGAATGTGTCCTGGTCTCGTGCAAGTTAAACCAGAAGGAAATGACCCCATTTGAACCAAAGATTCAAATGGTAGTGCATTTATAAGATCATATTAGTGCAATATCTTATAATGCCTAAGCAGTGGGTTTAACTTGTTTTAACATGCATGAAACCAGTTCCATTGAATAGATTGGATTTTTCTGATAATTTTTCATATATAACACTTTGCATTTGGAGTTATAGATAATTTTCTATGAATTTTTGAAGTTTGAACTATTTTCTGGATTTTCTGTATAAAAAATAAATCCAGTAAAATAGATTACTGCGTCAGCATGAGGTCATGCTGACCTCAGCAAGTCAACAGCCGGTCCAGGTCAACTGACCAGTGGGCCCAGGGGGTTAGTGATTAATTAAACCTGTTTAATTAGTTTTAAACTAATCCAGTGATTAACAGAAAAAGGGCCCCACCTGTCATTGACTCATCAGAGTCAACCAGGGCCCACAAGTCAACGGTTAGGGTCAACTCGTCGGCGTCTAGCCGCCGGCGAGGTCAGACGCGGCGGAGCAAAGTGTTTTTGCTCGTTTTGGTCACCAAACAAGGCGCGGAGACCATCTACGGGTAGCTGAGATCCTTCCGCGGCGTTCGGTGGCAACAGCTGGGCTCAGGGTGGCCGGAAACATCGCCGGCGACGACTTTGGCGGTCGCCGGAGTCGGGTGAAAGTGCGCCCGAGGCTACGGGGCACGGCGAGGTGCGTAGAGTGAGGCGTTGGCCTCCTGGTGATGCAGTGAAGTGGGTGGACACAGTGGCGTGGCCGGAGTTAGGCCGGGAGCACGTCGGCGACGAGCTCCGCGGCGGTGCGTGCGGGTGAGCTTCATGCGCTCGCTGTGGCGCACGAGGAAGAGAAAGGAAAGGATGGGGAGGTGGCCAAGCTCACAGAGATCTTGTAGAGCCAAGCAGCGCGGTCGGAGACGAGCTGGTGCGGCGGCGACGGCAAAAGGGATCTCCGGCGGTGGCGGAGTCGGGCGAGGTCGGTGCAGCGGCTTCAGGGCAAGCGAGCGCTCGGGGCTCGGCCTGCTCGACGGAGTCGACGGCGGCGAAGCTCTTGGGCAAGGTCTCGTGGCGCGAGGAGGGCGGTGGCTATGGCTACGACGGCGGAGCGGCGACGGGTGCTGCGGCCATGGCGCTGGAGAGCGAGAGAGAGAGCCAGGGGGAGAATGGACGTGTCCAGGGCGTCGGGGGCACGACGTGGAGCTCGTCCAGCGCGTCGGGCGGCGAGGGAGGTGAAGCAGGGAGGCAGGGCGCTGCGTGGCGAGCTCCTGCTCCGGCGTCGAGCACCTGCCTGCCTGGCTGGCGAGGCGAAGCAGCTCGCTGGCGCGGCTGGTGGGCTGGGCCGGCCAGGTGGGCCGCCAGGTAAGTTAGTTGTATTTTTTTGTTTTTGTCTTTCCTTTTCTATTTCTTCTGCAACTTTGTGGAGTTATTTAAAATACCTAGACCACTCCAAAAATTCTCAAACTGCACATGCTTGCTATTTAAAATATAGACAACATGAAACATTTCTGTTTGAGAATATTTGAACACTTAAAATATTTTTATAAATTCTAAATGCCCAAATTCAAATACTTATGTGTTAATTCAATAACCTTCTGTTGACCTAGAAAAATGTGCACTATTTTTGCCAGGGGGTTTAATCCAAGACAAAGAGGGTGAACATTTTAGAAGGGCATTTCAGGTTCATTGAAAAAGATTTTAGTAAACCCTAGTTATTTCCAGGGGGGGGGGAGTGTGTGTTGGGGGTTCTGGCATTTCCCATTTCAGAATTAATAGAATTTAAACATGATGCACACTCTAATGCATGGCCTAGCTAGGGATGTGACAGCTGCTCATATACTCTTTTGCATGCTTGCTTGAATTGTGTGAAGATTGCTTGACTTGTGTTGAGATAGCTAAAATCTGCCAAGAACTAAAATTGGGAAAAGGATAGATTTTTATTTAGTCAAGTAGTCTAATCACCCCCCCTCTAGACATACTTCGGATCCTACAAGTGGTATCAGAGCTTTGGTCTCCATTTGCTTTGATTTCCATAGCTTTTGGTGATCATAGCCTTGGTTTCACAACCTAGGAGAGTATGGCGTCTAGCGAGGGAAATTACCACCGTAGAGTTCCTTACTTTGATGGTACTAATTTTGCTAGTTGGAAGCATAAGATGAAAATGCATATTCTTGGACATAACCTCGCCGTTTGGGCTATTGTGTGTGTTGGCTTGCAAGGTGACTTCTTTGATGGGAAAGAACCAAACCGTGAAGCTACCGCGGAAGAGTTGAAGATGCTGCAATACAACGCTCAAGCTTGTGATATTCTCTTCAACGGATTGTGCCCCGAAGAATTCAACAAAATTAGCCGTCTTGAGAATGCAAAGGAAATTTGGGATACTTTGATTGATATGCACGAAGGTACCGACTCCGTCAAGGAATCCAAATTGGATGTGCTTCAAAGTCAACTTGACAAGTTCAAAATGAAGGATGGTGAAGGTGTTGCTGAAATGTACTCTAGGCTTGCTCCTATCACAAATGAGATTGCCGGCTTACGGAGTGAAGTGATGACCGATAGATTCATCATCAAGAAGATCCTAAGAGCCTTGGATGGAAAATATGATACCATGTGCACATTGATCCAAATGATGCCCAATTACAAAGATCTCAAGCCAACGGAAGTCATTGGAAGAATTGTTGCTCATGAGATGTCACTCAAGGATAAAGAGGAACTTCACAACAAATCAAGTGGTGCTTACAAAGCCTCATGTGAAGCCCCCACATCATCAAGTCAGAAGCAAACCTTCAATGAAGAATTGAGCTTAATGGTGAAGAACTTCAACAAGTTCTACAAGAGTAGAGGTAAAGATAGAAGCTCCAAATCAAGGTCCTACAATGACAAAAGATCTTCTAGTCGAGAGCGAAACTGCTACAATTGTGGAAGACCCAGACACTATTCCAATGAGTGTATGGCTCCCTACAAAAGAAGAGAAGACTCTCCCAAAAGAAGAAGTAGAAGAGAAGAATCACCATCAAGAGAAAGAAGGAGTAGAGATGATCGTTATGAACGAAGACACTCACGGAGAAGCAAGGATTCGGAAAGAAAAGAAAAGTCATCAAGGAGCTACACAAAACAAAGACATCAAGCTCATGTTGGTGAATGGGTATCCGGCTCCGACTCCGACAACCACTCCGAGAGAAGTTATCACTCCGATTCCGAATATACTCAAGATGAAGGTGTTGCCGATCTAGCACTTGTGTCAACCAACTCCTACGACATATTTGACTCACCAAATGAAGGAGTTGGAACATGCTTCATGGCTAAAGGCCCAAAGGTATCACATCCCAAGTATGTTGATTTCAATAGTGATGAAGATGACTTATTAGGTGATGATGATTTACTTGTTGACAACTCTAGTGATGAATACTATGATGAAACGTCAATTAATCATGCTAATCAAGATAAAACGAATGACAATTATAAGGAGAAGATTGAGTCTCTAACTAAAGAACTAAACACTCTTAAGTTAGCTCATGAAACTATCTTAGGAGATCATCGAGAACTTTTAAGGACACATGAGAAATTACGCTTTAAAAAGCTCAACCTTGAGCAAGAGCATGAGTTCTTAAAAGCAATCAATGATGATCTTCGTAAGAAAAGTTCTTCTTACATTGCCAAGCGTTTACTCTTATCCACTTACATGCCTCAAGTCAAGTCTAGTAACAAGAACAAGAAAGATTCTTCCTCTAGTAGTAACAATGATCATGTTAAATCCAATATTGTTGCTTCTAGTAGTTCTCTTTATTCCACTAATGATTCTCTTAGCCAAGTTACACTTGAGCAAGAAAATAGCCTATTGAAGGGAATTATAGAGAAAGGAGTCTACAAGAGCCTTGCCGGAAGTAAGCAATTCGAGGAAATTGTACGCAAGCAAGGAAGGCACCGGAAGAATCAAGGTGTTGGATTTGAACAAAAGTTCAATGCCAATGGAGTTGAGTGGGAAGAAGATCAATACTCCAAGACAAAGTTTGTTCCTCAACAAGAGAAGTATGATCCCACTTCTTTCAAAGGGACACAAGCTCAAGATGATCTTCCACCACAAGACTACAAGCAAAAGGGCAAGGACAAGCTTCAAGAGGAAATTGATGCATTTGAAGAAGCTTCTAAGACCTTAGTCAAGTGGATTCCCAAGACTACATCAAGTTCCACTTCATCAAGTACAACTACAACTCCAAGGATTCCCATCAAGATGGTGTGGATCCAAAAGAAGAAGAACTAGAGAGTTCTTGAGGGTGACTCCGCCAACATACTTCACTCTTATCATTTTGGCAAGAACAAGTGCGATCAACTTCCACATCTTGCACCAGTTCAAGGAGTCACAAACCCTCTTGTTGGTAAGACAAGGGACAAGGTAACCTAAAAGCTTTCATAGACATCATCTTGTGTGTGCATCACTCTATGTCTATGGATATCCTTGTTTGTTCCTTGTGGGACTAACCCATGTAGGTATTGAAAGTGCAATTCACTCCAATGGATGGCTCCAAATGATCTACATCAACATTGAGCATCCACATCTCAACATCTACATGAAGTCATCATTGACAAAACCCAAGGTTAGTTCATCCCTCTTAGGGGGGATATCACATCTAGGGGGAGCTTTACTCTAAGACTTGAGCTAAAGCAACTCTAATGATGTGAACACAACAATGCTTTATGTAAAAGTGGTAACCCCACTTGTGCTTAAACGATGAGTATGACCTATGATCAAATGTTCTCATTTGACTCCTAAGTCAATATACTCATATAGATGACCTAGTCATCGCCAATTGCTTGATAGATGCTAAGAATTGGTTGTGCATGCTTTGCCACATATTTCAATTGCCATTTTATTGTGTGAGCATGTTGGTTCCATATTTTACTCATTCGAGGACATCCACTTGTTGTTTTGATTGATTGGTCTTCTTTTCTTTTGCCAAGTGGATGGACAAGAATGCCTAAGAACCTTCTCTAGCTATCTATGCTTTTCTCGTCTCAAACTCTATTCATGCTACATCACAAAATTTGATCAAGTCAGATTCAAACCACTCTGTGTGAGGAGCACTCGGAGTCCCCGATTTGTCATAGACTTAAACTTCCAAAACTTCTTTGTGCCTTTCAATCTGACCGATTCCTCCATTTCGGTCATACCGAGATCACTAAGTCGATCTAGGTTTTCACCTCGGTGCAACCGATTTGAACTTTTCAGTCACACCGAGTTGCTATAACAGTCAACAGTTATGCATCTCAGTGCGACCGAGTTGTTCCACTCGGTCACATCGACAGGGTCGGGCTATATATACTCACGGGCAAAATTTTGGAAATTTCTCCAAAACCTCTTCGCCCGCGCGTAGCTCGCTCTGCCTCCTGGGTCTCCGGATCGTCCTCCTCGTCGCCAGCCGCCTCCTGTCGCTGGTCTCCGCCGCCGTCAATGGATTTCGTCTCCGCCGTTGCCGCCGTAGCGAGTCCGCCGCCGAACTAGGGTATGGACTCGATCACAGTGCTATCCCCGTCCGATTCCTAGCACATTGCGTTCTTTATGATTCTTGCTACGATTGAAACACTCCTATCCAGTCAAAACAATCCCTAGAATAGATGCGATTCGAAAATTTAGGTTTAGGTTTCCGCGGAAATCATCTCGGACCCACCGGGTTGCGGAACTCGGTTCCACCGATTCGGCCACGGCCATTGCACATGTGGTTCTCGGTCTGACCGAGAATTACAAGTGAGACCGAGTTCAGGACTTTATGAAACCCTAGCAGTCTCGGTGCCACCGAACTGTTACTCGGTCTGACCGAGTTCACTAGTTTTGGTTCCAAAAGCTGCTTCGGTATCACCGAGTTTGCAAATCGGTTGATCCGAAATGCTTTGTGGAAAACTAAAATTAAGTTTTTGACTCATTCTTTTGCAAAAATCTCTGCATTTTGTGATGCTCATCCACTCTATCTCTTCTATAACCTATTCACAGGGTCAGCAGTCAGAGTTTGCAACATGTCTGATCAGAGTGACAGCCAGAACAAGTCTGAGGAGCAGGTTCATATGAGTGAGGGCACCAGTCCCTCTAGCAGTTCTGATGAGGGTAGCAAGAGCACCCCAAGAAACTTTCCCAAGGCAGCCACTAGAGCTAGCAAGAAAGAACCTCTGAATCAGAGCATGAGGACTATGTGGCAGAAGAGGAGGCCACATCTAAGAAGAAGGTGCTCAAGAAAGAGTATGGGTCAGCTGCAGCCATCAAACCTGGTATGCACAAAAAGGCACCTGCAGGAAGAGTTCCTACCTCTAAGCCTAGGAAGGCTGCAACTGAAGAGACCATAAAGTTCACCATGGAATCTGAAGAGGAAGCAAGTGGCCAAGATAAGAAGAAGAAGAGAGTCAGAACCACTACTGCCAGAGTTCTTGGCAAACCCTCCATGAGGAGAGACTCTGAGGGAGAAGAAGAGGAAGAAGAGGTTGCTGCACCAGCACCCAAGGCTCAGAAGCTTATGGGTGATGCCATAAGATCAGGGGCTGCTTCATCCAAGCCCAAGGAAGCACCCAAAGCTGCCTCCAAGCCCAAGAGTGCACCTAAGAGGAACACCAGGAATATGTCTGCTGCTGAAAAGAACAAGGCCCCAGTGCCTGAAGCTGCTGAAGAAGAAGAAGAAGGACAAGTTCTCAGGAAGCTCAAGCCCAAGATCCCAGACCACAATGATGCTCATCCTGTGGTTGAGGACATGAAAATCAGGAGAGATTCAGGGCTGAAGAAGTGGAGAGAAGCAGATCCATATGCTTCAAGAAGAAGAACTGCTGTGGATTACAGGTTTCACACCAAGGAACAACAAGATTTCTATGTGATAGTGCTGCTTGATAAGAAGCCCATAGTGTGTGACATGAGATGGGTTGATTGGGAATACATCAAGGAAAATGAAGAACACTATCCTGGAGTTCTTGACAGCTTCAAGGCTTGTGGAGTTGCAGACTTTGTTGGGCAGAAGCTCACAAAGTGGAATGAGGAGCTCATCATGCAGTTCTACTCCACATCACACTTCTATCCAGATGGCAGGATAGTGTGGATGTCAGAAGGAACCAGATATCAGTCTACAGTTGCTGAATGGGCACAGCTAATCAATGCCCCAGAAGAGCAGGAAGATGACTTGGACATCTATGCCAAGAATAAGATGGATCACAATTCCATGTCCAATATGTACAAGGAAATCCCAAACAAAGCACTTGACACTTTCAAGTTTGGCTCAGTGCATTTCCTTCTGTCAGGGCTGCCCACCATCAACTGGATTTTGAGGCACACTCTCTTGCCCAAGTCAGGTGATCACAAGATGATCCGAGGCCATGCAATAAACATGCTCCACATATTTGATGTGCCACAAAAATTCAAGGTGATGAGCCTCATGGTAGAGACCATTAAGAGGACAGCAGCTGATCAGAAGAGGAGCTGTGGATATGCCCCACAAATTCAAGAGTTAATTAACTCAAAGATGGGCACATGCACATATCTGTTGGACAAGGAACACATGCCCATCCATCCAGACTTTAAAGACAATCAAGTTGTGATGAATGAGAATAAACCATCATCTGCACATGCTCAAGAAAAGAAGGAGAAGGCAAAGATGGAGAAAGCTGCCAAGATGCCAACACAAGAGGAGGCATCGGAGTACTTCTTGAAGAACAAGCAGGAGCAGCTCAGTTACCTGATAGCATCCACTCTGAGAATTGATAAAGGACTGGCCACCCTGACTCGAAACTAAAAGAGCCTAGAAAGAATCATGGAACAAAAGTTCTATGACCTGGATGTAAAAGTAACAGAGATTCAGTCTGCAGTGGAACCGTTACAGGATGATATGCAGGAGAGGAAGGGCAAGACCACAACTGATGCATTTGCCAGAGTGCCTAGAGCTCAGAGATCGTCTGCAGTGCCAGTTCCTGACACCAGAGCCACCACTTCTGCACCAGCTACAGCCTCAATTCCACCAACTCCAGCTCCTACCCCAGCAGCTCCAACCACTTCTACTGAAGCCTTCGTCCTTGGCGTCATCCGGACTCCACCAACTGAAGACCAAGCCTGAGAGTCATTTAGTACTATGCATTTTCTATGAACTTTTTGGTAACTTGTTGCCAAAGGGGGAGAAAAATGTATAGATCATAGGCTTCGAGAGAGAGAGAGTTTGCATTTGTTCTCTCTTGTCTTCTTGGTTGAAACTTTATTGCTTTTGAGTGCTTGAGATACTATGCCTTAATCTGTGAGACATCGATGATCATGTGTTTGATCATAAGCTACACTTAATGCTTGTTGGATATCACTATCAGTTTATCCTTATTTTGATCATTCACTTTGCTTGGTGATGAGTGCATGTATTTAATTCTTATCATTTTGAGCGCTCCGCCAAGATGTATGTGACATGGAAGAGTAACCCTGATCCTAACTCATTGTGCATTTGCAGTCCAAAGCAAATTTTAAATATGCACAAGTTTAGGGGGAGCTCTTGCTTATCACATACTTCTCAAAGCGACGATATATTTCACTCTTATTATCATTTGTCAAAGCTTTGATCTATATGTTGTCATCAATTACCAAAAAGGGGGAGATTGAAAGTGCAACTATCCCTGGGTGGTTGTCGGCGTTCTGGGAACAGGGGTCCCCAGACTTCCCTGCCTGCGGCCTGCGGCGTGGCTTAAAGGGGGGCCCAGCACGGCCCATCTTCATCAACACAAGACCCAAGACCCTCGCGAGGGGCCAAGCCTCGCGGGGCGGACGACACGGAGCTTCCTCAGGCGCGGTCTCATCAGGCTGGCTCACGAGGAGGCGGAGAGATCAAGGCAGGGTACCTCACGAGGTGCCCATGACGCAAGCCATGACAACCAAGGGTGCTAGGCGGGTGCCAGCCCGCACAGTGTCTCCCTTTCCTCTTTGGTGCGAAAGGGGCAAGCGTAGGTGAGAGGATCAAGCAAAGGCATCCATTTCGGTGCAACGAGACCAAGACCAGTCCAACGGTGGGAAGGAGGTCACCGTGGAGCCCAGCACGGCGCCACCACAGGGCCTTTGGCAGGCGAGGACCAACTTTAGTTAGGATAAGTGTACCAGATGTTCCCCTTCAAAATGGCCAATTGTTGGCGCCCTTCCCGCTCAGTATTTGGGAAGAGGCCCAGGGCCTTTGCCTATAAATAGGACTAGCCACCCCCAGGGTAGAGGCATCGAGAAATCAGTAGAGAGGCATAGACGCAAGTAAGAGAGAAGGGCGGCTGAACTCCTTGCGAGGCTGTTCATCCCCCCCAGCCAAGAACAGACCCTCGCGAGGCTGTTCTTCCTTGTATTGTTCATCATCATCAGCCCAAGAGGCAATCCACCCACCACAAACTAGAGTAGGGTATTACACCACAATGGTGGCCCGAACTAGTATAAACCCTGTGTCTCTCGTGCTATTCTTTCAGTAGTTTAGATCCTTGCGAGACGGAGAGGTAGAAGGCGTAATCTCCGCGCGCACCCCAGAGTTCGAACCTCAAGGGTCTGCCGGAACCCGAAATCCGACAGTGGTTTTGGTAATTCCTAACAACATATAGCTCATTGAGCTAACATTATTCCAAGATGAATATTTCAGGAAAAGCTCAATGGATGGCATGGCATGGATGAGGAAAGTGGATCCCTCAAAATTATAAGGACAAAGGATTGGCTCAAGCTTCAAGATCAAGACTCTACATTTTATATTTTAGTGATCCAAGATCACATTGAGTCTATAGGAAAAGCCAATACTATCAAGGAGGGATGAGGTGTTGCTTAATGAGCCTCCTTCTTCATGTGCTTAGTGATATGCTCCAAAACCCTCAACTTTCTTCCCACATCCACACTTGACCTAAACCAAAAGTCAAACTCAGCCCCACCGATTCTTTCTATCCGGCGCCACCGAGTTTCACATGTCATAGCCACTGCCACAAACCCTAGCAATTCGGTTTCACCGGTAGGGATCTCGGTCTCACCGAGATGGGATTGCAATTTCTCTGTTTCCCTTCGTAACGTTTCGGTCTAATCGAAGTGAGCGATCGGTCCCACCGAGATTGCAATGTAAACTCTTTGTTTCCCTTTCGTAACATTCCAGTCTCACCGAGAAGAGCGAATCGGTCCCACCGAGTTTACCTGACCAACTCTCTGGTTAGCTTATTACCAAAATCGGTCTCACCGAGTTTGTGTAATCGGTCACACCTAGATTACGTTATGCCCAAACCCTAACCACAATGGTCCTACCAAGTTGCATCTCAGTCCCACCGAAAATCCTAACGGTCACTAGGTTTGTTGATTCGGTCCGACCGAGTTTAACGATTCGGTCCCACCGAGTTTGGCAGATTGTGTGTAACGGTTAGATTTTGTGTGGAGGCTATATATACCCCTCTACCCACTCTTCATTCGTGGAGAGAGCCATCATAACACATCTACACTTCCAACTCACATGTTCTGAGAGAGAACCACCTACCCTTGTGTTGAGCTCAAGATATTCCATTCCTACCATATGAATCTTGATCTCTAGCCTTCCCCAAGTTGCTTTCCACTCAAATCTTCTTTCCACCAAATCCAAATCCTGTGAGAGAGAGTTGAGTGTTGGGGAGACTATCATTTGAAGCACAAGAGCAAGGTGTTCATCATCAACACACCATTTGTTACTTCTTGGAGAGTGGTGTCTCCTAGATTGGCTAGGTGTCACTTGGGAGCCTCCGACAAGATTGTGGAGTTGAACCAAGGAGTTTGTAAGGGCAAGGAGATCGCCTACTTCGTGAAGATCTACCGCTAGTGAGGCAAGTCCTTCGTGGGCGACGACCATGATGGAATATACAAGGTTGCTTCTTCGTGGACCCTTCGTGGGTGGAGCCCTCCGTGGACTCGCGCAACCGTTACCCTCCGTGGGTTGAAGTCTCCATCAACGTGGATGTACGATAGCACCACCTATCGGAGCCACGCCAAAAACATCCGTGTCTCCAATTGCGTTTGAATCCTCCAAACCCTTCCCTTTACATTCTTGCAAGTTGCATGGTTTACTTTCCGCTGCTCATATACTCTTTTGCATGCTTGCTTGAATTGTGTGAAGATTGCTTGACTTGTGTTGAGATAGCTAAAATCTGCCAAGAACTAAAATTTGGAAAAGGATAGATTTTTATTTAGTCAAGTAGTCTAATCACCACCCTCTAGACATACTTCCGATCCTACAGAGTGGCTGTAGGGGACGTTGCGGCCGCCGAATGTAGCGCAAGAGTAGCCCACAAAGCAGTAGATGGTGCTCCTCCCTAGTCTCTATTCTTATCTCTATCTCTACTACTCTTCTTTGTTTTTTATAATATACTGGTTGTAGTTGTCAAATCGAATAGTGCTGCGCCGTCCACCGTGCCGTCCACCGAAGAGTGAAATGCATTGATCGAGGAGTTGTTTATTTTGACAAAGGATGTGGGGGTCATCTCATGTGTAACGGGTATCGATAGGTTTCTTCGGATATTATTTCATCTCTAGAGCTCACAAACATCCGGGTGAAATAGATAAAAAGGTATCTTTTGCAAACAAAAGCGTTCAACTGTTCAACCTGCATCCAAAACTTGTGAAGAAATAACACTTATTGTGCTTTGCAAGAAATGATCATTAAGAATTAGTTTTTGAGTATCGATTGTTATACATGTTGGCTACAGATGACATGGCACTTTCTTATAGTCAACAGTTGGCTATACTATTAAGTAATATTAACCATGCCCATATACACCTAGACGGAGGGATTAAATCAGGATGACTTGCAAGCGGGCAGAGGAGATGTAAGAAATGGTTCATCGTAAGTCTTTCACCAGTACTCTACTAAAAATTCATACATGGAAGATTCTAGACTAAACCATAAACGGATACACTTTTATTCATGCGCGATACTCCAATAGATGAAGATCCTGCACGGAAGTCTCCACATGCTTAGACAGTGGATTACATTGAGCAAAGACTAATGATCAACATTTAACTTGATAATGCGTATGTCCAGGTGAACCTCCTTGGAGTCCCCGTGCACCGCATGGGCGGGTAAAGGATGCCATGGGTTTTCCAAGTCCACATTGGCTGGATAGTCCCAGCTCCCCAGAGTCCAAGTCAGTTTGATGAGGCTGGTGTCACCGCCCACGCGACGCCGAGGGGTAGTAACACTGACCACACACCCGTACATTGGCCTCGTGTCAGTGTCAGCGTCAGCGGCGTCGCCCCTGACGCACATTACAGAGACGGTGCGGCGGCCTGCGCGGGCCTCGCCGGTGCCCACGATCAAGAGGAAGACGTTGCCGTCCTCCTCCGAGACTAGCAGCGGCGGTGATCCTCCAGCGACTCCGGCATGGTGAACGGGTAGCACGTCTCGTACTTGATGTTCTCCGCCAAGAGCCAGCAGTGACCGCTGCACGCATGCGTGAGGTGATGCACCATGACCGCCGGCGAGCCACAAAACGGCATCGGGCACTCATAGCAGTGGACGACGGGCCTATTATCAGGTTTTTGGATTGTTGGGAATATGAGCAAGTTATTATGATATTTAATCCAAATAAATAGGAAATAGATCATGACAACATTGACAGAGATTAAACTAATCATGCGAACAAGCATAGCAGATGAACAGATCACATACTAGAAACATGAATTCTACCACGATCTCGAACAGGAAGGATAGAATCACATACGGTGCAGCGGGAGCAGCACCGCCGGCGTTGACGTTCTCGCCCATGTCGTCGAGGATGAGGTTTCCGAGGTCGGGGAAGAAGTCGTCGTTCACCAAGTCGTCGCTGCCAGCAGTCGCGCGAGTGCGCTCCCCAAAAACCTAATCGCCACTCTCCCGTACAGGATCACGGGAGGCGGGGTTCCGGAGGCCTGCCGTCCCTTCTCCCGGTGCACACCAAAAGGAGGGATGGAGAAGACTTGCTTGGCGGCGCAATGATCTGGAACGGTGGTGAGAAACTATATAGTGCGGGTCGGGTAGGTCGTGGGAGTATAGCTTTGTCCTCGGCTCGGCTCAATCCCGCAACCCGCGGCGCGTCGTGACGAGGCGTGGCGTGGCGAGGCGAGCGAGGAGGAGGAGCGCGCGTGTAGGTCTCCTCTTCTCATGCTCATACAAGTGGTAGAAGAGCTCACCTTATAAAGGCCTACTAGCAAAATTCCAACATTGACCAGGCCGTCCATGAAACGGGAGTGGCTGTTGGGGACGTTGCGCCAGTTGAATATATGAGCAAGTTACTACGAGATTTAATCCGAATAAGCACAAAATAAATCATGACGGCTATAATAGAGATGAAACTAATAATGTGGACTAGCATAGTAGTAGGATACAGAGTAGAAACATGAATTCTACCACGATTTCGAACAGGAAGGACAGAAACACATACGGTGCAAAGGGAGCAGCACCGTTGGCGTTGAGGTTGTCGCCCATGTCCAAACACCACGTAGACACGGTTTTTGAGCACGGTTCGTAGTCGTTCCACGCTCGGGCATTGAAGTTTGTAACTATTTTAGATTAGAATATACTACTCCTTCGGTGCTAGTAGTAGAGCAGAGTGCTACTCTACTACTCTACTTAAGCAAGTTAGCACTATAGGGAGTACCAGTACTGTGATCACTCAAGCAAGTTGTCTGGCATCGACATGACCCTACCCTGCTGGTATGTGTCTCGTAAGTCAAGCGGCGTGCTGTAGTCATCATCAGCTTCCACTTCCCGCAGCACATATTCGCTTCTCCATCTTTGTCCGCACATAATCTCGTCCAATCTTCCATCCCCGCTAAGGCGCCTCCCCCCTCGTCCGAAACCCAAGCACTAACAATGGCAGAACTGAGCAGCGTCCGCCGAAAGAGTGGCTGGAATTCGCTCCCCACAGAGGTAATCAAGCTCATTGTTTCGCGTGTGGACAATCTCAGTACCATGCCGCTCGCCGCGTGCTCGTCGGGGCTGTACCGTTTACTCAAAGCCCTCAGGCCGGAGCTTTTTAAGCCAGCTCCTTGCTTGCTGATGCCGCCTGATCTTCAGAAACGACATGTCACGCAGCATAACGATCGTAGGGTGGCGAGCATCAACCCCCTTGACTGCGATCTGATCCCCGTCAGCCTCAACTACATTAACGGTATGTACTGGGTCGGCATGAACACATCTTGGATGGTGCTCGTCGACGGTCGCGGCAGCTGGATGCTCGTGGAGGTCTACACCCGGCGATTGATCCCCCTTCCTTCGATTAACACTGCACTGCTTTGGCACCGCGGCCCGGAATACTCGGAATCTTATAGTAGCCAACATGATACCAAGTTTGATTTGCTCAAGGTTGTAATCTGCCAAGTGCCCACAAGATCTGCGAATTATAAAGACTTCAGGCTAATTGCGTTCTTCAACCGCGGTCTCGCCTATCTGACAGGTCACTGCGGTAAGTGGATAAATCTGCACGTCCATCGCAGGATCATACATCCTCCATGGTTCTCTGATGCCATTGAACACAAGGGCTTCATTTACGCTGTCGACTCCTTCTATGGCTGGACGAATTGCTGGCCTACTCTAGTCATCGCTACAAACGGCTGTTACAACAGTATGTTACTTTCCTATGATATCATGATGGCTTGTTTATCTTACTGTCAACATTTGCTAAAAAAATATTCATGCTCATAACATGTTGTTCTTAAGATTAACTAAACCAAGAGCCCTTTTTTATTTGACTCCAACTTTATATGATGTTGTAGGCCGCTTGGTATCCCTACCCTTCCTAATCCCAGAACCTTTCAAAGAAAAGCGGCATGGCAGTTGCAGGTGGTTCCTGGCTCGATCAGACAACGACGAAAGATTGATGATCGTTCACACGTGCCGGACGTGTTGTTTCGCGGAATACAATCACAGTCACTACAAGGTCTTTGAGCAGGATCCCATCTTCTCTGGGCCTTCAGGAATTTTTGACTGGAGGTTGGTAAGTAGCCTTGATACACGCTCTTTGTTTGTCGGACTAAATTATCCGATTAACCAGGAGATAACCGACGGCAAGGATCATGATGGCAGCGCGGTTTCGTTCATCAGGCAAAACGATGTGTACACAGCGTACCATGCGTCTCTGCATGCACCATACCCTGATATGTGCCGCCATGCTCTGCAGCCCAAAGTAGGAGAGAGGGTCGCAAGTATCAGACTTCGACCTGCTGGCTGGAGTTTCCCCCGTCAGGCACCCATCTGGTTCAAGCCGTCAGCCAATCTCCACAGCTTAATAAATAGTAACGTCTAACTGAGCCAGTTAGTTAGATGCGTACACTTGGTGTAGTAGGAACTTTATTTAATTTGATGCATACACTTGTTCTTTTTTGGTAGCCCTTTTGTAATGATGGCTGATGTTTGGTTTGGAAGAGAGAGTTGCGTCTTCACTCTTCTGGCCTGCTTACTGCTTCTGTTGCACCCCCAGCCCTGGTTGCTGTTGCTGCTGTTTTCAATGTACAATCAGTAGTATATTTCATCTGTTGGTTGAATAAATGTGTTGTTAGAACGACAAACACAATATTTTGGAAGTCGTTGCACGGTTCGATCCTTTAGTGCCCCGTACCGTACGTAGCGCATACTATTTATCGTACGGAACACATTTTTTTAGAAACCTAGAACACATTTTCCACTTGTTGATAACATGCAGCCCACTGATGAAGGCCCAATAGAGAAGCCCATAATTAATTGGAAGGGAGGCTCTCACATGAATCCGGCCCAGGTACATGCTCATGGTCCCCTAGACATAAATAAGTAAATAAATAAATAAAGCTAAATGCTCATGCACCAGTTCTTCGGGAAAATAGCTAGCCCAGTATTTCTTTTTGAAGAATACCCAAGCTAGGCCTATTTGTTTTCTCCAAATTACTGGGCTGCAAATCTTTCAAGACGAGGAGGGATGCATTCCGGCCTGGCTTAAGAGTATGGTCAATGTCTGTTAAAAGTAATATCAAAAGGGGTTGAAAATTCCAAAAAAAAATATAGCAAATGGGATATAAGTTTCTTTTTTTGTTTTTGTTCGTCACTGATATCTTATACGTTAAGTATCTATTATATACTTAAAACAAGAGTAAAACAAGCCATCACGTTCGTCCACATATGCTAATCTATTTTGCACCATTTGATTAGAATAACAATGGCTGAGATTTAAAGGTTCTTACGTAACATCTAAAAATATATGTACCAACAATATCGAACTTTCATGTTGTCACATTAGATGCATATAGTAGCATAACGTAGAGAAAAAAATTAGGGATAACGTAGGCGAACTGGAAGGCATGCATTGTTCTAAGACCATTATTGCAATAGGAAAGACTAGCGTATATGCCCGTGCGTTGCAAGGGGAGAGATATTTCTTTGCCAGAAGCAGTGTGAGAGATAATTGATGTGTCCACAAAACCGATCACCATAACGGTGTGATAGAGAGAGGAGTTGTGGTCTTCTCGCGGGTCATGTTTGTCCTGCGAGATCTTGATAGTGGTGGGTTAGTCGGCGTGGCGACAACAATCCAACTCGTGCCTTTTTTCCTCCGGGTCTGCCTCTGTTTCGGGGTTTTGTCTGCCTACTCATTTGGTAGTTATGCGGCGACCTTCAGGGCACGGTTGTTTCGACCACTCTCTCTTCCGATGGCATAACTGGATGGATTGTTAATTCTAGCGCATAAATCCTGTTTCATTAGCATATTTAGCGCATAACCAGACATCAATGTCCCTTCTATTCTCTTTGATTATTTTAGCGCTCACGTGCCCATAATTTTTTTATTCGCGCCAAACCAAAATATTCTCCTTTGTTGGCCTAAGAAAAAAAAATTGCTCCCTCGAACAACCCAGTTAGAGAGTGCGCCTGAGGCCTAATACTGGCCGTGCGACGGAGAAATTTTTTTCTTGTACCAACTGCGTGGGGGCTACTATATGACGTTAGTTGCGTAAAATAGCGCGTGAGACGCATATCAGTTCGCGTATGGACAAGCACACTGGTAGGCTCCAAGACGACCTGTGTTTGTAAGGCGCGAAGAAATCCAAAAAATGATGAGTTGAAAAATCGAAATCATGCCCTCAAAGATGTGACACATGTTGCTAGCCACTCGAAGAAAGAGTCCTAGCAACCAATGGCCAGCTCATACATTTAAGATCATACTCTAATGTTAAATTGAAAAGAATATTTGTTTTTTTACTTTAAAAAAAATATAAATTGCTGAATATTCTTGGAAACATGAATAATTTTGAAAATCCCAAACATTTCTTTCAAATTCTTTACATTTTCAGAAATACACAAAAATTGAAACATTCGAGATTCACAATTTTATTTGAAAACATGAAACTTTTATAATAACTTGAACATTTTTTAATTTATGATTTTTAAAAAAGGAAACATATTTTGAACGTTTAGAACAATTTTTGCAAATGTGTTTCTTTAAACCCGGACATTATCATGAATTTGGGAACATTTCACTAAAAGAATAATATTTTTGTATTCGAACATTTTTTAAATGCAAATTTTTTAAAAAATCTCGAACAACTTTGGAAAACAAAAAGAAAAAAATGGAACAATTTGTTTTTCAATCTGAACCAATTTCGGAATGGAATTAAATATTTAATTTTCAGGACATTTTCCAGAATGGAATATATTTTAAAAGTTTGAACATTTTCGAAACATTCAATTTTTCTGATACTATGAACTTTTTTGAAAATTTTGAATTTACAAAAAAGGGCGAAATAAAATTAAATTTGAAAAGAAAAAGGACAAAAGAAATAGGAAAGAAAATAGAAAGAAATGGAAAAGAAAAATAGCAACATAACACAACACCAAAAAACAAATGCTTCAGCCCATCTTGGGCGCACTGTGCGAATTTGCGACTATTTTCAAATGAGAATAAAGATTTAATGTTCTAATTTTTTTTTAAAACGGAATATATTTAAAATTTTGAACAGTGTTTTAAAACTGGATTTTTTATGATATTGTGAACTTTTATGAAAAATTGAATTTACTAAAAAAGGGAGAAAGAAAAGTAAACGTGAAAGGAAAAATGACAAAAGAAATAGGAAAGAAAAAGAGAAAGAAATGGAAAAGGACAAAATGAATCATAGCACACACAAAAAACGGTTCAGCCCCAGCTTGGGCGCCCTGTGCGAATTTGCGTCTATTTGACGCTCGTTGCGATAAATAGTGTTTCCCCACCTGCGTGTGCTTGAAAATTACTGGGCTGACTTTTGCTAGGCCACACTGTGGGCAGCCCATGTACGAAATTCAGGTGTTTTTCCTTTTCTAATAGATGAAAGACAAAAATTTAGTACCACCTCGAATAGAAGAAAATCTTTTCGACGGTGAACGGATGAAAAAATTGAAGAAACGCACCTTACTTTATTAGTAGGTATAGACATGTCGTGATTTGGATGTGATGAAACAAGGATAGAAAGTCATGCATCACCACGTAGGCACACGCATGTACAAGAATAAACTATCCTTTAAAACACGTAACTTTTAGTACAACTATTGTCACGTCGAAACGGACTGGACACTGGACACGTGTTTAAGGCAAGGAAATATATGCGTCTTTCCGTCCAAGAGTTAGAGGCAAGCACGACTCCAACATGTAAATACATTAGGAAACGGAATCTCACTTCACGTGGACACAATTCCAAACTACTGACAAGTGCGCGCATGCAAATAAGATTTATGGAGTAGGATACAACATACAGAATTCCACAACCATGGAAAACCAAACACATCTAGCCAGCCAAACCAGGCACACACCCAAGAAAGTAGAAGACAGCCCAAACTACGGGACCAAAACACAATCACAGAAATCAAAGTCAGCCAATACTATGCGTGATAAAGATCGAAGCTAGGAAAAACCAAAGTTTCACGTCCAATTTGGTGCCGATGCCGGATGAAGTCATGCCCAACCTTTTGAGTTGCTTCTCACCTGCATCATCAAGCCAGGTAACTATTTTTTAGTGAACTAACTTATTCTGGATTAAATCATCAATTGTACTTTCTTAAACAGCAACTATGTTTCTGTTGCTTTTGAAGCTAATACACAATTCTACAACTTTTGAGCTTATGAGGTTTGACATGATCTTGGTTGATGAACATGTTTATTCTTTACATATTTAACTGAGAATTATTCTATCTAACTATATTTTGATTGTTCTAACAGGGCATACAATGCATGCTACAGTCTGGAAGAATCTCTAGGCATTTATAAAGCATTTTTAGTCAGAGATCTACATATGCAACTTAGCAATTTTAACCCATAAAATATAGCCTGGTGAGCAATGCAATTGAAAATATTTTTCACATGTAAGATGTCAAATAAGGTGAAAGAAACATCAAAACTTTATCTAGATTACTGTTTTGAATTTCTATCCAAGGACATGCTACGAGACGGGGAAAGATAATTCCTACGAGAACGGAAAAAGATAAACAATGCCCAGGTATTGAAACCAACTTACAACTAATTATTCTTTCTGACGGTTACCACAATTAATCTCCAAATTTACATTCCAGATTATTTATATATATAGCTATCATTATTGTGACCTTCCTAATGGTTTTCAATGGTAAGTCCAGTAATATACATGCTCTTCCGCTTTTCATGAAAAAAAACTAATGTTGGAGAGATTCACTGTTGACTTAACAGTTTTTTTATCTAAAGTCAACAGATGCCACAAGAATGTTTAGACATACCCGAGAATCAGGAACTTCTTAACAGGTATGAGACACTATCTTTTTGTTATTTGTCGACGAATTGTGACTCATGTAAACTCACTAATGTAAATAATAGTTATTCTTAACTCAAACCATAAATGTAGGCACTCAGCAGAATAAATTGTACCTAAAATGATCGAAATAAATAAAAGTACTCAAGGATGCTAGAAAAAAATGTTTTACTGGAGCAGAGCATTACAAGAACTTACTACGACGAATCAAGAAAACCTACTAAATCAGGTAATCCATCCGAGTTCTTTTGAGATATGATATCATCAGTCTTCGAAGAAAACCTGACCCTTGAGACCTGCAATGACATTTGAATATTTGATTCATATCAATTATAATGAAGTAACATTTGACTTGTTTATGTCACTTAGTTTTATCACAATGCTAGCATTGAGTTGTAGTTTTATCACAATGCTAACATTGAATTTCTGGGTAAATTTTCTGATTTTGTGTTCATAGCTACAGGCCGACAATAGATCGCCTGCAAGAAAATATTAAATTATCATACATGCCATGTGATGATTATCACAAAACAATGGAATTACGGATAGAAACTGGATAATAGTAAATGAAGATGGGCGTCAAGAAGAAAATATCAACGTCACGTGAGCTCCGCATGATAAAGAAGGATACCAAGATCTATTTCAATATCTGATGGCTCAAGGGATAAATGAACAGAGACAAATGTGCAACAAGGAAAGGAAAAAGATGTACGAGAGAACAAAAAACAGTTCAACCAAAAATAACTACTAGGGGTCGAAGATGAAGATTCAGATGTCCATTATGGCCAAAGAAAACCTAATGTTAATGCATCCATTAGACAACACACTTATCCACAAATAAGGTGATTAGTAGCTTATCCTGTGAAAGTCGGACTATATGTATTTCCCCAAATAAAGAGCCTAAGAATACTAGACATTGGTCAAGATAAGGATGATACTTATTGGATAGTAAGGGCCCGAATGTTAGCACTATTCAATGCATGTCAAATTGCAATTATTCGGAAAAAACTTCTTCAATATATGTTTCTGGCAATAGCACTTCTATATCATACAACATTTTCAGTTCATGAGAAGCATAAGAAAACCTCCAATGTTATTAGCATGGCCTGCAAATGATCAACCATTGTTTGTTTAACAACATATATATGAACTAAGCTTCTTATACTACATGCAAGTCTTCTCGCTTTGTCTATTACTAATACATACAAGTAATATTTTCTCAGATATGACAACAACAAATCAAAATAATATACTTTTTAGTCCAAATTGGGAAAATACACCTGTGAAGAGTCAGTTTCTATGAAGGAAGAAAAAAAATATAGTCCGGCAAATCGCTTCTACTAGCGGACACACTTCTCATCTTACTAAGTATTTCTCTCCCAATCTCTTTTTTTTTGCGGGGGCTCCCGATCTACTTCTACACATCTACCTCCGCTAACCAATACCTGACCATAGCTGGAAGGAGAACCTCTATATTGTGCCGCAGATCCAGCACGTGTACATCAACCTCCCCTTCGGCAACCAAATTTTGGGCTGAAAGCTGCCCTCCCATTGATGGCCCTCCTCCATCGAGCTGAGACCCAGCCACACAAGTTTGCCTCTGCTGCGTGCCCCATTCTAGGTCGCCACGATTAGGGCTCGCGTTTAGTACCTGAGGACGAGAAATTACAAAAACAGTAGCGAGAAGTGACATCAGAGAAGTTCAGGAATTAGATTCCTGGAGTACATTAGCTAGATCTTACTTCGCTGGCTGCTAAACAGAACCGGTGGCGCATGTGGGTGAGGAGGACTAAAGGGGATCGACTGAGAGGAGAGGAAGATAGTTTTTATTTTTAACTAAAGCAACAGTTCTATGTAGAGGATGACATGTGCGCATACCTGGCCAAACGGGCCGGCCCGGCACGGCACGGCCCGTCTCGGCACGACTAATAATCGGGCCGTGCCGTGCCGGCCCACGGGCGGGAGCTAGCAGCCCAGGCACGGCACGTAGGCTACATGGGCCGGCACGCGGCACGCCCAGGCACGCCGGCCCGTTGGAGGACGCTGGCCCGTCTGGCGTGATTTTTTTTCTTTTTCTTCGTAATACCTCTGAAAACAGCAAAAAAATAGTCCAAAAAAATGTAGAAAAATGCAAAATCTGGTAGACTATTATGTGAGATAAATCTAGAGTTTTTTTAACACATGTACATCATTAAAACTCCCATATGAAAGAATACAAGAATACAAGACATACTCTATAATTACAAAAGGATAAAAAATACGAAGACTACACTATAACACTACTACTACTTAGATTCAAGCACTAATAAAATACGCATGCACTATGAAAATATTAAACATATTAGGGTATTTGGTATTTATATAGGACATATATATTTATATTTTTCAAAAAAACATAAACGGGCCGTGCCGTGCCGGCCCACGTGCCTCGCCTCCAGGCCCAGGCACGGCCCATGGCGTGCCACGTGCCGGGCCTGGCCCGTTTAGCACGGGCCGTGCCGTGCCTGGGTCGTGCCGGGCCTGCATGCTACCGGGCCGGCCCAGTTAGCACGGCCCGTTTGGCCAGCTATTGATGTGCGTGTGGTTTGAGAAAAAAAATGATGTGGACTTTTCCTGGGTCGCTAGGTGGGCTGGAGCATCACAACGATGGCTTAATAGATGGAGTAAGTGAAGTAGGGCTTAGAATTTTCTAAGACAGTAGCTCAGCATAAGCCAGTAAATTGGAGATGACCCCCTGGCTTATCTGCTCCAGTGAACGACACATTCAAAATAGTTAGTAAACAAAATTAGAAAAAACAAAAAAATCAGGCTTTCCGTATAAGCCATGTATACTTTTAGAAAACAAATAGGCTAAAAAAACCATGTGCGTGTATGTGGAGGTTAGTGCACATGCAATTATAATATTCTTTAAAAAAATGAAGCCAAATCATTTACATGGATGAAGCCAAAATATCATAGACAACCGTAAAAAGCCAAAAACGTATTTCACCAATCATATTTATTTGTAACCTTTCAAAATGATAATCTCTTTTGGTTGAATTCAAACACATGAGCCAACATATATAAAAATTTTGCGCGGTTGCCCAAGTGTACTTGATAATTTTGTTTTATTTTTTATGTAAAAGTTATTTGAAAAATAAAATTAAAGGAGTCACAAATTTTTTATTTTTTCTAATTTTTCTGTAACAGTTATTTGAAAACTTGGTGAAATATAAAATAAAAGGATAGAGGAAAAAGGAGACTATAATAGAATAATTCAAAAATCAGAGTTCTACATGTTAGGCCGTGGGCCACTGGCCGTTGATCTTTTATTACTGTCACACACCAAATATTTGCAATGACAAAATCTATTTAATAGAACTTCTTACCAAACTACAATTGTTTACAACTAAACTGAAGTGAATGGTATTTCACGCTAGGACCAATAAGTTCAATACCATGTAATTTTGGTATGTTTTTTTTATTCTTTGAAATGTATATCTAATAACATGCTAAGAACTAATGTATAATAAAAATAAGTTAGCACTACACAAAAAAAATACACTATAAATCTCGCGGCGCAAATGTGTATGACATTATAAATGTAAGACAAATGATGACTTCCAAATTGGCATTCAACAAAGTAGCAAATTAGTCCAATATAGTATTTTAAAATTCAATATAAAACTGAAAAAATTGGCATTCAACAAACAATTCAAGCTTTAATATAATACAAAATTTATGTCTACTAACATAACAATATCTTACATACATAATTTACCATACATAAGGAAGCTAGCCGCGCAAATGCGGGTCACACCGCTAGTTTCATTGGATTTAACATGACATGGTACTAATTTATTTTTAAATTTGTTTTACTATGGCTATTAATTTTTGGATTAAGAATATTTCGTTCCCCAGCAAAAATTTGCGAATTTTCAACATTTCCCACATATTTAGTTAATTTTTTGACCCTGGTACTGACCAGAAAATGGCCAGCAATTCTAAAAATGAAAAACGGGCTGCAATAAATTCCATATGAATTAAAAATTGAGTAAAAAATATAAAAATAATAGCAAATGGGCTGTACACGCCACGGATTTCGAGGCTGACTTGTTTACGCAAGGCATTGTCAGTGAACACACGATTCTAGCAGCAGTTAGTGTTGGATGTCCATCCAACGGCCGACGTGCTTCTTTAATCTCTGATCTTCCCGCTCCAGCCGCCTAAACTAGCGCCGGCGGGACTGCCTGCTCCCTCCTCTTGTGGCCCGTTGTGATGCCGCGCAGGCTTCCCCGGCCCACCCTACTCCCTCCGCTGTCCTGGCCGCACGCAATCAACTGCCTCCTTATTACGCGAAAAAAATGATTCCTCCCACTGAAACTGGGGCGCACCGGTTGGGAGGCTGACCTGTGGGCCTACTAAATTGACGCGTACGCAGGGCTTGTCAACTTAGTCAACAAACGATTCTAGCAGCAGTAACCGTTGGATTTGAATCGAACGGTCCTGCTGTTTCTTCAATCGCTGCTCTTCTTGCACCAGCCGCCCAAACCAACGCCGAGGGGACCGCCTGCTCCTGCCTCTAGTGGCCGGCTGTGCTGCCGATGAGGCCTCATCGCCCCCTACTACTCCCACCGCTAGCCAGGCCCTGCGGCGACGTCAGCCTCACACCGCAGCCAAACCAGTGAACCCTCGTACTCCCTCCGCGTGGGCATCCATTGCCGCGTCTTCCCCGGCTCCGCATCGTCCCCTTCCTAGGCCTCGCCGTCGTTAACCAGCTTGGTGCTCTCGGCATGGCGTGGTCAACGACATTCCATCGAAAGAGTACTGTACGTGGAGAGGCTGACAGCTGGGTCCACGGCCACAGTCCAGTTTTTTTGTGATTTGCCAAGTAAGTCGCTTTGTCACGCCTGTTGGGCTGCAAATCTTTCAAGACGAGGAGGAGAGCTTTCATTCGGCTGGCCGAGAAAATGGCCCATCAGTAATGAGAAATGGGTTGTACATTTTTAAAACACATCAAACCGGCAATTAGTTTCAAATATCTTTTTTTCATTTCGAGATTTGAAATTACATTAATTTTTATGCGTGGAGAATTTGTTGGATTTTATATTGATATACATTTATTTTTAAAATCAGTTTGAATGTGAGTCAAAAATTCCGGGATTAAAAACAGTTTGGACCGCACCGAAATATGCAAAATTTCATATGATTTTTTAACCGTGGCCACAATATGGGCTGTAATTCTAACAAAAAGAATATGGGCTCCAAAAAAACCTTAATAATTAGCAAATGGGTTGTAAATTATTAGAAATAATGGCAGATGGGCTGTATGCTGTTTCCCACAGATTTGAGGCTTTCCTAAAAAAAGGTTGACGCACAAGAAGTGACTGTTGGATGGCCATCCAACGGCCGTCGTGCTTCTACAATCTCTGCTCTTCCTGCTCCAGCCGCTCAAACCGGCGCCAGCGGGACTGCCTGCTCCCTCCTCAACATGGCCGGCTCTGCTGCCGCGCAGGCCTCACCGCCCCACTGTACTCCCATCGCTGGCCTAGCCATCCCTCTACTCACCCACACCTGTTGTTATTCTCCGGCGACGGCGAGGCCTCGTACAGTCGTACTCCCCTCCGCGTGGGGAACAACTGCCGAGTCTTCCCTGCCTCCGTGTCGTTCCCTTCCTCGGCCTCGCCGTCGTCCACCGCCCTGGTGCTCTCGGCGCGGCCTGATCAACGTGGTCAACGACCGACATGCATGTGATGGCCTGGCTTATTAGGGATGATAGACTACTCATATAAATAAGGAATTCCTTCTTTTCCGGGAGCCCATTCGGACAGAACTCCAAAGTTAAGCGTGCTCAGCTTGGAGTAGTGTCAGGATGGGTGACCGACCGGGAAGTTGCTCCCGGGTGCGCACGAGTGAGGACAAAGTGCGCAGAAAAGACTAGTATTGATCTGTGGGGCCAGTCTAGATCCCGCCAGGAGTAACAACCATCGACGGGTGTGTCCAGGGCGTTACAAGTTGGTATCAGAGCCGACCCTCGCGGTTACACGGATGGTTGCGGACAGGTGCGTGTTCATGTTGATCATGACGTTTGTGACCCGTCGTACTCCCCTCCGCGTGGGGAACAACTGCCGAGTCTTCCCTGCCTCCATGTCGTTCCCTTCCTAGGCCTCGCCGTCGTCCACCGCCCTGGTGCTCTCGGCGCGGCCTGATCAACATGGTCAACGACCGACATGCATCTGAAGTGGACTTTACGTGAAGAGGCCGACAGCTGGGTCCACGACCGCATGCAAGGAAATGCCTCCTTATTACGCGCAAAATAATGATTCCTCCACCTGACATCAGGAACCCACCGAAAGGGCCTCTGTATTTCGCGAAAAAAACGTTACCGCCGCTGACAGCTCGGATCCACCAGCTATATCTTTGCACGCAAGGAAGTGCCTCCTTATTACGCACAAAAAAATGAATACCCCCTGCTAGCTGGGACCCACCTTGGTGGGAGGCTGACTTGTGGGCCTACTAAGTTGACCGGGACGGAGGGCTTTGTCAACTTAGTCAATATGCACGATTCTAGCTCCAGTGACCGTACGATGTCCATCCAACGGCCGTAGTGCTTCTTCAACCTCTGGTCTTCTTGCTCCAGCCGCCCAAACCAGCACCGATCGTGTCACGTGCTCCTGCCTCCCGTGGTCGGCTACGATGCGGCGGAGGCCTCACCGCCCCCTACTACTCCCACCGCTGGCCAGGCCATCCCTCTACTCACCCACACCCCCTGTTATTCTGCGGCGACGCCAGCCTCACACCGCAGTGAACCAGTGAACCCTCGTACTACTCTATGCATGGGCATCCACTGCCGCGTCTTCCCCGGCTCCGCGTCGTCCCCTTCCTAGGCCTCGCCGTCGTCCACCGCCCTGGTGCTCTCGGCGCGGCGTGGTCAACATGGTCAAGGAACGGCTTCCATCGGACATGGACTGTACGTGGAGAGGCTGACAGCTGGGTCCACGGCCGCAGCAAGGAAGTGCCTCCTTATTACGTGCAAAATAATTATTCCTCCACCTGATAGCGGGGACCCATCGGACGGGCCACTAGTATTTTGTGAAAAAAATTGTTTCCCCCTAACTGCTGGGACCCACCGGACGGGCCACCGTATTTCGCGAAAAAAACGTTCCCCCCGCTGTCAGCTCGGACCCACCGGAAGTGCCTCCTTATTACACAAAAAAATGAATACTCCCCCGGCTAGCTGGGACCCACCTTGGTGGGAGGCTGACTTGTGGGCCTACTAAGTTGATGGGGACGAAGGGATTTGTCAACTTAGTCAATATGAACGATTCTAGCTCCAGTGACCGTACGATGTCCATCCAATGGCCGTAGTGCTTCTTCAACCTCTGGTCTTCTTGCTCCAGCCGCCCAAAGCAGCGCCGGTCGTGCCGCATGCTCCTGCCTCTCGTGGGCGGCTGTGCTGTCACGGAGGCCTCACCGCCCCCTACTATTACCACCACCGGCCAGGCCCTGCGGCGACGGCAGCCTCACACCGCAGCCGAACCAGTGAACCCTCGTACTCATCTCCGCGCGCGCGCGGGCTTCCACTGCCGCGTCTTCCCCGGCTCCCCGTCGTCCCCTTCCTAGGCCTCGCCGTCGTCGATCGCCATGGTGCTCTCGGTGCGGCGTGGTCAACGTGGTCAAGGAATGACTTCCATCGGACATGGACTGTACGTGGAGAGGCTGACAGCTGGGTCCACGGCCGCAGCAAGGAAGTGCCTCCTTGTTAGGTACAAAATAAATTATTCCTCCACCTGACAGCGGGGACCCACCGGACGGGCCACCGTATTTCGCCCCCGTGTCTACTGGGACCCACCAGCTACATCTTCGCAGGAAAGGAAGTGCCTGACAGTCGGGACCCACCTGGTCGAAGCGTACGTAGCGTTGTCATTCTGGTCGCGAACGTGTACGTACATACTGGTCGATGTAGAGGCGTGCACGTGTCGTAGTAGAGGCACGCACATGTCGTAGTAGAGGCGTGCACGTGGCATGTACATATACGTATAGCGGCCAGGGTGCAAGAAAGAAAATACGGCCACGTATGTGTGCATACGGGCGGGGTCTCGAACGCCTACTCGCGCATACGTACGGCGAGGGCTCGTTGACATGGCTGGGTCGGAATGGAGAAACAACGTCGTCGTCGTGTTCATGGGGAGGCAATGGAATGCGTAATGTTCATCGGGAGGCAACGCGGCTGGGTCGGAACGAAATGCGTGGTCGTGTTCATCGGGAGGGCTTGGACGGAAGAGGCGATGGAAACGAGGCCTGGCATACCGCACAACGGAGGAAACGGACCTCCGACGGTCGAAACAGGGGTCCTGTTGATCGGGAGGGGTGTGGCGTACCGCACAACGGAGGAAACGGACCTCCTACGGTCGAAATGGGGGTCCTGTTGATCGGGAGGGGTGTGGTGTACCACAAAACGGAGGAAACGGACCTCCTACGGTCGAAACGGGGGTCCTGTTGATCGGGAGGGGTGTGGCGTACCGCAAAACGGAGGAAACGGACTTGTGTTGGAGCGCTACGGTCGAAACGGGGGTCCCGTTCATCGGGAGGGGTGTGGCGTACCGCAAAACGGGACTCCACGGGATACTGTTCATCTCCACCGTCGACCCCCTCCAGCCTCCACGAGCTACTGTTCATCCACCGTCGACCTCCTCAAGCCTCCACCTGCGACTGTTCATCCACGGGCTCCTGTTCATCCAGCCTCCACCGCGCGCTACTCCACCGGCTACTGTTGAACCACCCCTCTCCACGGGCTCCTGTTCAACCACCCCTCCACGGGCTACTGTTCATCCTGCCCTCCACCGTCTACTATTCATCCAGCCCTCCACGGGGTGGTCCTGTTCATCCAGCCCTCCACGGGGTCCTGTTCATCGAGCCCCAACTGACTCGATCGATCGGGGTCCTGTTCATCCAGAGGCAACACCACAGGGTCCTGTTCATCCACCCCCACCGGGAACTGTTCATCCAACCCCCCGGCAACGCTCACTGTTCATCCAGAGGCAGCATCGATCGGCTTCAGTTAGCAGAAGTAGCCAAGGAATCGCTCGATCGGGTTCAGTTAACAGCCATCGATCGATCGCTCGGGTTCAGTAACGCGTAGCCTGCAGTGCAATCGCTCGGGTTCAGTCAGAGCCCAACGCCTCGCTCGGGTTCAGTTAGAGCCAACGCCTCGCACACACGCGCGTACGTGTACGAGAGAAACGCGCATCGCTCGGCCCCCGACCTCCCACCGTAACCGGGAACTCCCCGAAATTTTCCTCCCCCTCGCTTCTACCACGGTTTTTTCCGTCATGGACGGCCCAAAGAATGTCATGCAGCTGCGTCTCCGGCCCGCCAAGGACAAAAAGCCTATTTTCTGTCATGATTTTTTGTCATAGAAGTAGGAGCCCAGCACATCTATGATGATACCGGGTTTTGTCACAATTATCGTCATAGAAGTGTCATATGTATGACAGAAAAAAAATTCGGCCCAAAATGTCACGGATGTGTCTTTTTTTGTAGTGTACGTACTACTAGCGACAAAAGGAGATTCTAGGTTGCATTGTACTCCAACGAGTACTACTAGTGGTCGCGGGAGTGTATACCTCGTTTTGTGGGTTCGATCCCGGCCGAAGGCACGGCGACCTTTAAAAAAAATAGTATACTACTACACTTCACTGCGAGCCAAAATTTTATACGGGTAGTTTGAGTTTTGAAGTCAAACGGATGTGCGGCCCCACAATCTGGGTGCACTGGACAGCCTAGCCACGTAAACGGGTTTTCCTTCCCAGCATCCCTTGGCTCGCGTGCTCGCCCTAGCCGCACCTCGCTTGCAGCTTCCAGCTAGTAGCATATTTAAACTAGCGCCTCCCAATTAAGCCCGACGAGCCGAAAAAGCCTGGCGAGGCATCGGGAACTGTGCAATATGGCTCTGTACGTAAAGTGCTCTACTACTACTCTGTAGCTTGTGGCGTTGCATGCATGGACTTCACTCCATTATCGGCTCTACTATAAAATAAATTCCTCTTGACGTGTTTTTTTTAAACGGAGGCAAAAGCTTTGCTTCATCTCATTCATAAAGAAGGAACTACTAACAAAGTTCGACGAGATCCATTACACCTCCACAAATGGAAGCGAAAAGCCTAGTCTCGCTGTATCAAATAACTCAAATGTTCTGCCGCCGCAGTAACCGTCGCTGATAAACAGGCTGCTAGTGTGTGCGTGAGAGGAGCGGCTGAGTAGGCTAGCTACGTGAGAGCAGTGGCTGAATAGAGCACCGAGAGTACCCACTAGGCCACTACGCAGGTTTACTTCCCCTGCATTGATAGTACAGCAATGGTTCTAGAGAACAGTAGTACCCTCCACTTCCAACTGTAGCTCCTTGGCCCTGAGATTCAAGAGTTCAAAACTGGTGTAATATACAAGACTAGACTAGAAGTACAATACTCCCTCCTTTCCAGTTTATAGGGCTCATCTCAAAATTTTAGTTTTTCCATTTTATAAGGCTCAATTTGGTTGTTTCCCATCACATGTTCAGATTCCAAGGTGCATTAAATCATTGCATGCAAGTATTATGTCACGTCCCTAGTTCTGGTATGATCTAGGCTTGCTTTGTGCATCATGTTTAAGTTTCAAATGAATTTGAAATGGGGAATGTTTCAAACCCTAGCACAAAGCAAATTCAAATAGATTCAAATTAAAATTGGAATTTCAATTAACCCAAAATGCTTTTCAAAAATGTTCATGGTCTTTGGAAAATGTTGCAAACAACAACCAGAGGTGATGCACATTTTTGCTAAACATTTTGGATTTTTGAATGAACCCATATGTATTTGAATTGGAGCTGTTTAAAATAATATAAATATTTTAAAGGCTCCAAAAATGTTGGAAATTGGTGAGGGCCTCTGGTATATTACAACTAGTGGTCACAAGGAATCTCAACATTTTTGTAATTGTGCTAGTATTTATTTTAAGTCAAAAACAAATGTCAGAAAAATAGAAAACAGAAAACAACAGAAGGGAAATACTTACTTGGGCCACTTGCTGGCCTGGCACTATGCAGCCAACCGGCCCAGCTGCGCGGCCCAGCTGGCCCAGCTCACCTCCTCCTCTGTCTTCTTCCTCGCGCCTACTGGCACTGTGCGTGTCGCGCGCACGCTCGCCCGCGACCACGTCTCCCGCCACCTCCTGCTTCCCCCTCTCGTCACCCTGGACGCCAGACGACGCCACGCACCGCCCCGCACCTCTCTCTCTATCTCCCGTGGCCCCGCTCCTCTCCCTCGCTCTCTCTCACCGGCGTTGCCGTCGCCACCACTCACCATTGCCGTAGCCACCGCCTCCCCCTCGCCTCTCCAACACGCGCAGGAGCTCCGCCTCCTCGCTCTGAAGCTCTCTGCCGAGCCACGCAAGCCGGAGCGCCTGTAGGATCAGAAGTATGTCTAGAGGGGGGGTGATTAGACTACTTGACCAAATAAAAACTTAAGCTTTTCCCAATTTTAGTTCTTGGCAGATTTTAGCAACTTTAGAACAAGTCAAGCAATCATCACACAATTCAGGCAAGCATGCAAAGAGTATATAGGCAGCAGAAAGTAAAGCATGAAACTTGCAAGAATGTAAAGGGAAGGGTTTGGAGAATTCAAACGCAATTGGAGACACAGATGTTTTTCCCGTGGTTCGGATAGGTGGTGTTATCCTACATCCACGTTGATGGAGACTTCAACCCACGAAGGGTAACGGTTGCGCGAGTCCACGGAGGGCTCCACCCACGAAGGGTCCACGAAGAAGCAACCTTGTCTATCCCACCATGGCCATCGCCCACGAAGGACTTGCCTCACTAGCGGTAGATCTTCACGAAGTAGGCGATCTCCTTGCCCTTACAAACTCCTTGGTTCAACTCCACAATCTTGTCGGAGGCTCCCAAGTGACACCTAGCCAATCTAGGAGACACCACTCTCCAAGAAGTAACAAATGGTGTGTTGATGATGAACTCCTTGCTCTTGTGCTTCAAATGATAGTCTCCCGAACACTCAACTCTCTCTCTCTCTCACAGGATTTGGATTTGGTGGAAAGAAGATTTGAGTGGAAAGCAACTTGGTGAAGGCTAGAGATCAAGATTCATGTGGTAGGAATGGAATATCTTGGCCTTAACACAAGGGTAGGTGGTTCTCTCTCAGAACATATGAGTTGGAAGTGTAGATGTGTTTTGATGGCTCTCTCCACGAATGAAGAGGAGGTGGAGGGGTATATATAGCCTCCACACAAAATCCAACCGTTACACACAATTTACCAATCTCGGTGGGACCGAATCAACAAACTCGGTCGGACGGAAATAGTAAACCTAGTGACAGTTAGAGATTTTCGGTGGGACTGACATGCAACTCGGTAGGACCGATATGGTTAGGGTTTGGGCATAACGTAATCTCGATGAGACCGATTACACAAACTCGATGAGACAGATTTGGTAATTAGCTAACCAGAGAGTTGGTCAGGTAAACTCCGTGGGACCGATTTGCTCTTTCGGTGAGACCGAAAAGTTACAAAAGGGAAACAGAGAGTTTACATTGCAATCTCGGTGGGACCGATCCGCTCTTTCGGTGTGACCGAAAAGTTACGAAAAGGAAACAGAGAGATTGCAATCCCATCTCGGTGAGACCGAGATCCCTATCGGTAGAACCGATTTGCTAGGGTTTGGCAGTGGCTTATGACATGTGAAACTCGGTGGCACCGGATAGAAAGAATCGGTAGGACCGAGTTTGGCTTAGGGTTTAGGTCATGGGAAAGTAGCTGAGGATTTTGGAGCATATCATTAAGCACATGAAGCAAAAGGCTCATTAAGCAACACCTCATCCCTCCTTGATAGTATTGGCTTTTCCTATGGACTCAATGTGATCTTGGATCACTAAAATGTAAAATGAAGAGTCTTGAGCTTTTGAGTTTGAGCCAATCCTTTCTCCTTAGCATTTTGAGGGTTCCACTTTCACCATCCATGCCATGCCAATCATTGAGCTTTCCTGAAATAATTGTCTTGGAATAGCATTAGCTCAGTGAGCTATATGTTGTTATGAATTACCAAAACCACCTAGGGATAGTTGCACTTTCAGCGCCCCGTGGAGCCGTTGCCGTCGCCTTCTTCACCTCCGGCCGCCGTGGATCTCCGTCGCCGCTCGCCGCCGTCAGCGCGTCCCCGAGCCCGCTGAGCTGCTCTTCCGGTCCACTGTGAGCCTCGCGTCGGTTCCCCCTTCTCCCTGCCTTCCCGCGCACCGCAGCGCTGCGCCCGCTCGAGGCCGAACTCCGACCGCCGCCACGAGCCCTGCTCTGGCGAGCTCCGCCGTCCCCGCGACCTCCCCTATGCCCAGGTGGATGCGGTCGAGCGCGGGCTGCCGATTGGTAGTCCCCGCGCGCTTTTCCACCGCCTGTAGCGCATTCCGGCGAAGCACTGCCACGCGGTTTGGTCGCCGCCGGCCAACTCTAGCGGGGGCTGACGTGGCGGCTTAATTAGTGCTTAACCCCCCTTCTACTTACCCCCCTAAGACTGACCAATGGGCCCCAGGGCTTAGTCAAAGCTAATCAACCCAGGTTTGACTCGGGGTTAACCCCAGTGTCACTGATGTGTGGCCTCCACACGTCAGGTTTGACCTGAACAGCCCTGCTGACGCCTCTGTGACGTCACGCTGACGCAGTAATTGATTTTCTGGATTTTAAATAATTCAGAGAATTTCTGAAAATATTTAAAACTTCTAAAATTCCTAGAAATTAAACCGTATCTCAGAATGAAATAATTTATATATGAAAAATCATCAGAAAAATGCAAGAAATCCATTTATGCCAGTTTCATGCATGAAAAACCAACTTATACTTGCTGTATAAGTGAAAACGTAATAATGGCATGTTATATACTTAATTTGGGGTTTGCATATGAACCCTTGGTTCATATGGACTTCAACCAAATTGATGCTAGATGCATTAGGGCAAATAATAGCATCTTTGAAATGTAATCTTCATGCATCATATTGGTTCATATGGTTGTTTATTGATTGCCGGCACCGTCCCTTCTCGATAGGTCCTACTCCGGAAGGTGTCCCGAGTACCTGTCTGAGGAGCAGTGCTTCTTCGTGGATCTATCAGGCAAGCAACCCCCCTTGAGCATTTCGATAAACCCCACTCTCTTGCTCTTGCTCCTTATACCGCATTAGGACAACAACGATTCAACTGCTACTTTTCTGCTGCCGTAGTTGAACCCATTCCTCTGCATGACCTGTCATTGCCACAGTAACTAGTTGAAACCCACTAGTATGGGTAGGAGTTGCTTGAGCCTTGATGTGCCTACTCATCCATGCTTGTTTTCTTTATGCCAGCTATGCTTAGAGTTGTGTCAGGTCTGATTCATCGGGAATGAATCGGAGTGGTGAACATGTCCTACCGATAAAGGCTAAGTGTGTGAACACGTTTTGGTAAAGGTAGCGATGAGAGGCCATGTAGGAGTACATGGTGGGTTGTCTCATTGGAACCGTCCCTAAGCACTGAGTTCTGTGTATGTTATCCAAGTCCAGTTACTACCACACATTGGGTTCCGGTCATCCGGCCCCTCTCGGCTTATTAATCCACTTGATCTCTGTCCAGGAGTTGCAACTAGTTTCTGGCGCTTGTAGGTAGTGCTATTGGTCTACCAAGTGGTGTCCGACGGGACGGGCTTGGGACAGACTAGGCACCGTGGCACGGTGTACCAAGTGGCACCCGGATGGTGGGCTTGGGAACCCTGCACACATCGTTTGGGGCCGTACTGGAGACTTCGGCCGGAACTCCTTGCGGATGGAACTCGAATAGGCGATAAACCTGGACAGAGACTTGTGCGGTTAGTCAGGTCGTGGCCGACACCCTCGCCCGGCTTCCGCTTGAAGGTTGCCGAGGTACATGACGTGTACAGGGCGATAAGTGGCGAGAGCGTGTGTGAAGAAGTACACCCCTACAGGGTCAACATTATCTATTTGAATAGCCGTTTTCCTCGGATATGGAAACTTGGAGGACTTATGTAGTTCATAGACAAGTGAAAGTGGATACCCTAAAATGCGCAAGATAAGCGTGAGTGCTATGGATGGCGTTCTCGTAGGAAGACGGGAGCGGGTCCATAGTTGTGTATTGATATGATGAATATGTGGACTCGTGTGCGCCACCTCAAAAGAGTTACTTGCAGTCGTAGTTCAGGATAGCCACCGAGTCAAAGTTGGCTTGCTGCAGTCAATCCACCCCTTTATTGATGCCGATGCATATGTAGATAGTTCTGATGTAAGTCTTGCTGGGTAAATTTGTACTCACGTTTGCCTATTTTATGTTTTTGTAGAGATACACCAGTCTCGCTAGTAGTTCCGCGTGGACTTCGACGTTAGCTTGTTACCTCAGCTACGATCTTGTGCCCTCGGCAGGATCTGATAGATAGTCAGGCTTCTTAGCCTTTTTCATTTATAGATGTCTGTACCCAGACATGTTAAGCTTCAGCATGTGCTTTGACTTGTATGCTCTGAATGTTGGGTCATGAGACCCATGTTTGTAATATCTCGCTCCTCGGAGCCTAATGAATAAATACTTGAGTCGTAGAGTTATGTTGTGATGCCATGTTGTATTTGCACATATTGAGCATATTGTGTGTATGATTGAAATGCTTGATATGTGTGGGATCCGACAACCTAGTTGTTTATCCTTGGTAGCCTATCTTATGGGGAAATGTAGTCTTGTGCTTCCATGAGCCATAGTAGTCCGCTACAGCCCGGTTCACTGGAGTCCTGCTAGCCCAGCACTACTGCTCAGGACACTTGACTGGTCGGCATGTGTTTCACTTTGTTCCTGTGTCTGTCCCTTTGGGGAAATGTCACGCGGTGACATCCGGAGTCCTGCCTAGCCTACTACAGCCCGGGTTCCCAGAGTCCTGTTAGCCCAGTGCTGCAGCCCGGATTCACACGCTGCTGACCGACATGCTCGATGTGATTCATGTATGCCTGTTCCCATGAGTTAGTGCCACTTTGGGTTCACGACTAGTCATGTCGGCCCGGGTTCTCTGCCGTATGGATGCTAGCGACACTATCATATACGTGAGCCAAAAGGCGCAAACGGTCCCGGGCCAGGTAAGGTGGCACCCGTGGGAATACCGTGCGTGAGGCCGCAAAGTGATATGATGTGTTACATGCTAGATCAATGTGGCTTAGGATCGGGGTCCCGACATATTAAGAGAAAATTGACCAATGAATGTAATTTATGAATGCATGCATTGCAATTAATGCATTAGTAAACATACTTTTTTGAGGAAAACAAGAGCATTAATTGGGTGCTTTTTTGAGGAGTAGTTGAGAAAAGTAGTACTAGTACTGCTACAGTATGGAGTACGTACTCCTCTGTCACATAATGTATGACGTTTTTTGACACTAGTTGGCGTGTACAAAAAATCGCAAAAACATACCCAAAATTTCTTAATCCATGCCAAAAACTACTACCTAGTGCCAAAAATTTCTTACTAGTGCTATTATTTACAGTATAATGCAATCCCATAACGTTCCATAATGCTAGTACTAGTACTCCATGGTACCAAAAACTACTACCTAGTGCGAAAAATTTCTTACTAGTGCTATTATTTACTAGTGCTATTATCTATAGTAGTAAATAATAGCCTCACCCTTTCGCTAAGGAACGATCTACAGTTGGAAGGGACGAGGCCCTGCGGTTACTATGCTCTTATCTCCTCCTCGCCAGTTCCCCTCCCCCCGAAGAGAAGGCAGTTCGTCGCTGCTCCCATGGATTCGCCAGGCGGTTCTCCTCCTCGTCGGGGCTGGGAGACCTTGGACGATGATTCTCTGGGAGAAATCGCACGCCGCTCCGACATCCTCACCGCCGCAAGACTCGGTGCTTCCTGCACCAACTTTTTCAAGACGCTGCTTAAACAGGCTTGGGAAAAGGCCATGCTTGTTGGTCTTCCATGCGTCCTCGAGGAGAAGGTTCTTCTATGGGACAATTCTTCGAACAGTCCACCGCTCCCTGGCCATGGTTGCACGTTGACTCCGCTAGAGTTGACGACGTTGAGAGGTAGTCAGATTTTGTCGGATGAGCAGGTCAGTAATGGAGTTTGATCATGTAGTACTTAGTTATTCCATTGCCATCCCGTAATTTCTCCGCTGCCCACCGTCTTATATATAGGTCTGGGTCGGTGCCAACGAAGATTGGCTTGCATACCTCCGGCCGGATACCACCATGATTTTGCACAACATCCACAGCAGTGCGAACGTTACAGTAGACCCCTTCTCCACCATTGGGATCGGCCTTCCGGACTGGCTGGGCAAGAATACGTATGATGATGCCTACATGAGATTGAAGAAGATAGCAATTGCGGACCCGCCGACAAAGCGACGCGGCTACGACGATTACTATCTCATCGCGGTGTTCGACATAAGGATTTCCATCAATGCAGGAGGCAGTAACGGCAGAGGCTGGCGCATGTTGGCGGCGACAGATTTGTATCCCTACACGTTCGAAGACGCCGTGCTCCATCTAGGCCACATCTTCGCGATGACAAGCCAGGGGAGTTGTTTCATCTGGTTGACATCCTACGGTACGGAAGATTACAAACGGAATGCACAAACCATCATTTGCATCCCTAACGGTACTCCATTAATTTGCAGGGACCAGTCATCCCCCGATCAAAATAAGATCGCCGATCCTGGATGTGCATTTGCATTCGGGATTCGGTCTAACCTGGAACCTTGTAGCTGACTTTGGCATATTGGGATCAACTATCTTAGCAGTCGTTACCCATGGTACCACTGATGTGCAACATGGTCACATAATCTACCATGATCGGACCGTCACCATATACCCAGGTATTCCATTTTTAACCCTCTCGCCTTCTCTTTCATTGTTGTACTAGTAGTATACTTTGTAGTACTAGTAGGAGTACTTTTTACCTTGTAGGACGCGTATGTACATTATTATGCATGGACCTTGACTATGTACATCACCATGTGTCCAGATCTGGGATGTCGCGTGTACCAGATGAACGGCGCCGAGTTCGACCCCCGTGATGCTACGTGGGTACCGAGGAACACTCTTGGAGAGTACTCGCTTTTCATCAGGGACAGCTACCCCATTGTGAAGCGGATGCCACCTTCCGTGCACGACACAAAGGCCCACCGTTCATGAAGCATGGTTGTGTCTTCAGTGCGCACCGCCGGATGAACGACATGCTGGGACACGCTATCCCTGATTTATGCCGCTTCAGCTTGGATGAGTCTCCATCGTGTGGAACCGGACTAGAAAGCTGCGACAATGATTCCCGTTGCCCACCGCCATGGATCGTGCCATCCATGCAGAACACCTGGGACTGGAACCTGGAGGAGGACATGTAGCCCATCCATAACGTGTAAGTGGAGTACGGTAATTGTGAACGGTAGTGCTGTGAATATATGTAGACTAGTCGTGCACAAATTTATCACATGAGTTGGAGATGAACTTGTGTGGCATACTGGCATTTGTCCTTTAGAATTTATTACTAGTAAATGTGTTATGTGTACGTGCAACTTGTGTGGTTGTTGCACGGGCTCCAACACGCTCTTTGAGAAAAAAAGGTGGCACAGCTTTGGATATACGTGATGTGGCGGCATCATACAGTAGCATCGTTCGCTATAGTTGTACTAGTACACTCCTACTAGGACGACAACTCCTATAAAACCTTGCTCTTGGCTCTTTGCCTCTTCGGGAGGTTCAATAGTTCGTACTCGTGTGAACCTTGCACTTGGCTCTTCGCCTCTTCGGAAGGTCCAAAAATGATGATACTACAGTACAATATGCTTCTGGCAATCTGACACCAATTGAACTGATGCACGTCCACCGCGAGGGCGAGGGCGAGGGAGAGGGAGAGGGAGAGGGAGAGGGAGAGGGCGCTGTAGTCAAAACCCTCTCCTCGTCCTGCGAACCACCGCGTGCGTGGGCGAGGGAGAGGCGTAGTAAGCAAGCTTCTCCTCGTTCGGCGAGTTGACGGGGCACATCAAAGCAGTACTAGTACTAGTAGTAGTAGTCCATACTGCGTCCTTTCCGATTAATATGGCTTAATTTGAAACGAGAAAAATACACTGGCAGTCGACGTATGTAACAGTACGCTCTTTACGGTCACTATATATAGTTTTGCGGCGATTATGCGATCACTAGCTCATCGTAGAGCATCGTATTGCACCCTACTGACCGGCCACATAGTCGACGTGGCACTTTGTTGACTGGTTAAATTGTCACCTGGTTTCTGGGTCCCACCTGTCAGTTGGCAGAGCAAAGAAATCAGTTAAACAAAACTTTACGCAGGCGCGACACGAGTCCAACCCTTGCGCGCGAACCTCCCTGGCTGTGTATATGAGTGCATGCACGTGTCCTCCCTCGTTCTTCCAACAAAGAGTGTACTACATGATGTACATCTACACTTCCAATGCATTTAGCCTTTAATCTACTAAATCGATATTGATTGACTAATGCACCAACTTGTGCTGTAGGTATAGGCTACATGTCTATCCTTAATTACAGCATGCAACGGCCTTCATTTAATCTTCTTATCTCAATGGTCGCATGCACACATAAGTCTGCTACTTATGGGCGTTAATTATGCCCTGGTCAATGTGTAAATCTCTAAATGTACAGTCTTTCACGGACATAGGGAGTAGGTTGAGCACTTTAGCATGAGCGTGTGTGTTGCGTCGTATGCTGTGTGCCGCATGGGTGCGTGAGTGTTGCGTGCGTCCATGTGTACGTGTGAGTGTTGCATGTTGCATGCATGCATGCATGCATGGGGCTTACTCCCTCCCATTGACATGTTCATATTTCAAGCTTCCTCTGTTTGCTCCATATGGTGATACTCCCTCTGTTCCCAAATATAGTACAAAGTCGAGTCATCTATTTTGGAACAGAGGGAGTAGTACGGAGTAAAAGCCTCCCTCTGTTCTCAAATACGGAGTATTTGTCTTTCTACAGATTTCAACAAGTGACTAGGTACGGAGCAAAATGAGTGAAGTGAGCGTAGAGGCATAGGGATAATGTACAAAGGAAGTCCTCGCGATCCATTTATTCCCCATCTCGGTCAGAGAGAACTATTCAACTAGTCTTCGCAGTGAAGTGACAATACACGCTGCAGCAGATGGGACACGTAATTAATAAGCTGAACCAGTGTGTTGGTGTTACTAAATCAGCCTTACCCAGTACTGCCATCATGTTTGCCAGTAGAGCACGCTTCCGCAAATACGCCTACGCACCTCTGTCCTCCATTAACTGACATATGGGCCATGTTGTGGTAGGCCCACATGTCATCGGTGTAACTATTTACACTCCGAAGGACGGTATATCCTGGTAGTAGTACTAGTAGAAATGAGATTGAATGCACTTTCTTCCCCGTCTTCCACTCTTCTTCCTCCTCTCTTCTTCTTCCCCCTCTCTTACCCATCGTCGGCCGCACACCATTTACCCCCGCTCACTACTCGCCCGCCCGCGCCATCTTCCTTGGTAGCTCGCGCGTACCATATCCCCCCGCTCACTGCTCGGCCACACGAGGAGAAGCTTCTTCGCTCGCCCACCCGAATCCACTTCCCCGCTGGCTCGCAGGCACCGAAAACCCCAATGGCAGAACCGACTGACACGCAGAGCCGCAATTGGAATTCCCTCCCCGATGTTCTCTTGGAGCAGATCTGTAGTCATATGGACCTACTCAGCACCGTCCGTCTAGCCGCATGCTCGGTGTCTTTGTACCGTCTACTCGTCTGCAACCGGCCGGATCTTTTCAAGACACCCTGCTTGCTGATGCCTGATCCTCGTAGGTGGCCCAAACACCGACTTGGTGATCCTACGGAGGTTGCCGTGGTGCCCCTCAACATGCTACCACTACCCGTCCACCTGCCCTTCATGCGCGGCCACTACTGGGCGGGCATGAAGGCCAACTGGGTCGTCCTCATCCACCAATCTGGTAGTCCATGGCGTCTCGTGGATATCTACACCCAGCGAGAGACCACCCTTCCATCTTTGGATACCGCCGCCATCGAGCCTCGCGGCCTGCTGGACACTCCTACCTACTACGCACGAGACGCGTCAAGCTTTTGGCTCGACCTCTGTTTGTAGAAAGTTGTAATCTGCGAAGTGCCCACACCATCAGAAGACTACATGGATTACAAGCTCATTGCCTTGTTCAACAAGGGATTAGTCTATCTGGAATCCGGTCGCCATACATGGTTATGGCTAATCATCAATCTTGTTGAGGAAACATTTCTGTCTGATGCTATAGTGCACGATGACATCGTTTACGCGGTCGACGCACAGATTGGCTACCTATACTGGTGGAATCTATCGTCGTGTAATTGTTCTATCTCATCTCAACTTTACCTTATGAATACGACTGCATGTTCATTTGTTACAAATTTAGAATGCATAGCATGTCTATAACCACATCATTGCTATATGTTCCTCTCATTTCCTAGATTTTTATGACCACACATGTTATTGTTAGAGTTGATATGAGAACAATTGGCATCTAATGATTGTTAGAATACATATTATGAGCATAACATCATGATTGCTATATGTTACTCTCATTTACAAGATTTTTATAACAACGCATGTTATTGCTTAGACTTGATATGAGAACAGTAGTAGTAAGTGCTATGGTAGAATATGAGTAGGCACTGTCATAGCTGTTTTCCTCTCATTGTTACATGATGTTTGAACCATGACATATTGCTAGAATATGAAAGCCATTGGCTTATTTTTTTTAACTTGGGGTATGATTATGACCACGGCATTGCAATTCTCTGTCTATGATATGTGTCACGATTATAATAATCTTAATTCCACACATACTCTGAACATGATTGTTTATTTTTGTCCTTTTGCTCTCCAATTTGAATTGTTGCAGCAGACGCAAATGCGCTGGCCTTCATGATTCCAGGACCTGGAATCATACCAGCCGATGGGTGGTGGTTTATCGCTCGTTCAGCTGACGGCGGTCATTTGATGCTCATGCGCACGTACCAAATTGACCAAACCATTACATCAAACCACATGCAGTACAATGCGTGGGGCGTTCGTGACATTGATGGCTATGGCTGCTTCGTGTTCGAGAAAGATCCCAGCTCCGTTGGGCCATGCGTATTCAACTGGAGGCGGGTTTACAGCCTCGGCAACCACTCCTTGTTCTTCGGGCTCAATTATCCGATCATCCAACCAATCATCGATCATATCACCGGCGATAATTATTGTGCTATGCAACTTCCATTCGCCAGTGGGGGCTGTGTTTACACATCATACCATGGGTTTCATGAATCACCATATCCAGAGATTCGTCAACACAGCTTGTTGCCAGATAATCTTCAGTGTGTGAAAGGCATCAAGCTTCCATGCAAGATGGCTTTTGCAAACCCGACATGCGGCGATGTGGTTCATGCCAACAGCAAATATGCACAACTTGATTCGTGTTGCTATCCAGACTGAGCCATGTATTCTGCTGCTGTAGCACGACCCTCTTTTGTTGGATATTATGTATTGTTGTTAGTTTGAAGCACTCTCTGGTTTGAAGGATAGATACTGTTGGCGATATAACTATTTGAGTAAGCCGGCCAGGAGGGGCTGGGTTACGCAAAGAAGACTCATCATGAAGGAAGCCCAAGACCCAGCATGAGGATGGCGGCTCATAGGGTTTAAAGCCCACGGGCGGCTTAAGGCCCATAGTGACAAACCGCCATAATGGCATGACTTGTAACATAAGGTAGAGGTAACTAGTCACCGAGCCGGACACTGTTTATGAGCCAGCCGGGACTCTGTAGGCCGCAGGGCATCAACCCGTGTATATAAGGGGACGACCTGCCGGCGGCTTAGGGCAAGAAACAACCAATCGAGAGACGGGCATAGCGTATCTCGCTCCCTGGTCATCGAAACCTCAAGCAATACCAACCCAACTAGACGTAGGCCTTCCTTCACCGCAAGGGGCTGAACTAGTATAAACCTCGGGTGTCCTTTGTCCCGATTAACCCCTTTAAGCTTCCTAGTTGCGATGGATCCACGATTAAGTCCTTGCAAGAGGACATCTGCAGTGACAATTCCACGACAGTTGGCGCCCACCATGGGGCCAGCGCACGGAGGATTTGAGTTCTTGAAGGGCAGCTTCGAAGGGCTCAAAGGATACGCAGTCGGCCGGATGACCAAGAGTCGTCGCGGCAAGATCTACATCGACGATGAAGGCTGGGGCCCCGACGCTGGCTCAATTGAGTACGGGTACCGGGTCCCCTTTGGCGGAATCCACGTCTTCATCGGACGGATTCGTGAGCCGGGCCCTGAGCCGGACAACTGCACCGACCTCGTCGAGATGGCTCAGCGTGCGAGACCCGCCTGAACTCAACCCGTCTGAAGCGTGCCTTCGTGGATTGCATCCACGGAGGTGAACTTTCTGAAGGATCTAAGGATGATGGTGAGACGACCGTCCTCTCTGACGGTGATTCGTCCGCTGGCTCAACAAATTCGCTGTATCAAGTTCAAGATGGTGTGCTTGGGGGCTGTTCCGATGGCAGCACTATTCCGGACCCCTCTGAGTCGCCAAACTGGGCAGGAGTATTCATGGCTGGTACTCAACCCGACCAAAACTCTACGGCATCAGCAGCGATAACGTCCGGGCTAGGAGCAACAGGGACAAGTGGTCCTGTGCGCTCACCGGCTGAGGTGCTGATGGATCTTATGGATAAGCTTACGACCCTATTGACCGCTACAGTCATCCCTGCGAATCAAGATGAGCATGAGGCAGAGGTGGCACGGGTTCGTGAAGAGATTGCTCGGGCCAAGGAGGCCTTAGCAGCTAAGGATACTAGATTGGCCACGGAGCGGGCGGCCTTGGATGCACGGGCACAACAACTTCAGGCAGAGGCTTTCCAACTCAAAATGAGTTTAAACACATCTAACGAGGTAATGAGGAGGAGACATCAGAAAACTCAGTCCCGTTTGCCTCCAATTTATGATCCTCAGAATCTTTTCGGTACACCCGGAGCTGGCCCAAGTAACCCGCCAGGTGCAAATCAGCTTATGACGTCCGGAGCGGGTGGCCCGGTTCAGCCTCAGGCGACAGCGCCTCTTCATGGGAATATGCCACCGCCCCGTTATGTGCCAATACCGCCGGGTCACTTCTCCAACCCTATGGAGAACTTAATCGCAGCATTAGCATGTTTGGCGGCTCTCCCAATGGACGGTGATGATCCAACAGCGGTGGAGACCCGGAGGATCAGAGAACTCATCCAGATGGCTTTGGCCCAGCAAGAGACTTATTATTACAGCCGGGACAGGATCCATTCAACTCCTCCGCCCTGGTTAGCTCCACCTCGTCCAAACCGGAGCCCGAGTTACAGCAGACATATGGAGTCAGAGGCCTTGTCAAGCAACGCTCAGCGCCGAAACCAGCCTGGCGGGTATAACCCGGTGCAAGATCGGATACGTCAGGAGGACGAGCGGGCAGCTCAGCTAGAGGCTCAGCTGGATCCTTGAGGCGGGAGTAGCCACTAGAACCGGCGGTGTTCCTTGTCTGGTACCGGCTCTGTGTAATGTACGTCTGCCCAAGGACTTCAAAGGACCTCGAAAGGTGCCGAATTATACGGCCGATTTATAGCCTGGTACATGGATTGAAAGTTACGAGATGGCCATGGAGCTGTTGGAAGCTGCTGATGCAGCAATGGCTAAGTATTTCACCATGATGTTGGATGGAACAACCCGGTCTTGGTTAAAGGGCTTACCACCCAATTACATTGGTTCATGGGCAGAGCTAAAAGCCCGGTTCATCCAGAACTTCAAAACACTTGCAAGCAATCTATGTCGATTGTGGACTTGACAAATTGTAAGCAAGAGGAGGGTGAATCCACAACACATTGGGTACGCCGGGCCAAGGAGATTATACATTCATCTGACAAGATGGATGCCGGCTCTGCAGTCCTCATGTTAGAGAAGAATTGCCGCTTTGAGCCGCTGAGACAGAAGCTGGGGCGCCTTAAGCGTGATTGTAATGATATGGGTATGCTGATGACGGCTTTAGTCAAGTATGCCGATTCTGATAGTACCAAGGACCCCGCGTCTGATGAGGAAAAGACAGGGAAGGGAAAGAAGAACGGCAATGGAAAGGGTCAGCAGCATAACCCGATGAATGAAGGAGGCAATAAGCGTAAGGCAGAGGGTAACCCGGAGTTCGTAGCCAACGCCAACGCGCAGGGTAACAACCAGAGACGTAAGGGAAAACCGCCACCTCGATCTGGCGGGTCAGGTCCATCCCTTGAGCAGCTACTCAATGAGCCCTGCCCGAGACACAACACCCGGGAACGACCCGCTACTCACTTGTGGAAAGATTGTGTGATTATGAAGGCTTTCAAGAACTCCAATACGTTTGACGACAATCATGGTCCGGGTGGCGGCTCGGGAGCCGGTGTTTTTCATGGCCCGAGTGGCGTCTCAAATTCCGGTTTTCAGGGAAATCAAGGCGGTTATAATCAGCAGCAGTCTGGTCAAGGAGGACAGCAGCAACAGCAGTCGGGTTATCAGAGCCATCCGAAGCAGCTGAATAGTGGGCAGTATCACGTGTTCACCACTAGCTTGTGCAAACGTGATCAGAAAATCCATAAGAGGGCTATGAATTCTGTTGAGCCGGCAGTCCCTCGTTACTTAAGGTGGTCAGAACAACCCATTGTCTGGAGTAGGGAGGATCACCCTCCCCGGGTTGATAATCCGGGTCAACTAGCCTTGGTGTTGGCACCGCAGGTCGGTGGATATAAATTCACTAAGGTGCTCATGGACGGAGGTAGCAGCATCAACATCCTCTATTATGAGACCTTTCGGCGCATGCGTTTAACTGACAAAAACTTAAAGACATCCAACACCATTTTCCATGGAGTGGTGCCTGGTAAGTCGGCATATCCCGTTGGTAAGATTGAGCTGGAGGTGGCCTTTGGAGACGAGCATGATTATAGGGCTGAGAAGTTAACCTTTGAGGTGGTCAAAATTAAGAGTCCGTATCACGCTTTGTTCAGGCGGCCGGCTTATGCCAAGTTCATGGCGCGGCCGTGTTATGTTTACTTGCAGCTCAAGATGCCGAGTTACAAGGGCACCATCACTGTGCATGGAAGTCGAAAGGTGGCCCTGGAGTGCGAAGAAGGCGACGCGGCTTATGCCGAGTCTGTCTGCACAGCGGAGGAACTCAAATTTTATCAAGATAACGCTGAGCCGGCGGATATGACTTCCCTCAAGAAGCTAACCACAAAGCATGACCCGGCAACGAAATTTAAGTCAGCTTCTAAGACCAAGCTTGTTGATTTTACTCCAGGTGATTCATCTAAGCAGTTCAGCATCAGTGCCAATTTGGATCCTAAATAGGAAAGCGCGCTCATCGAGTTCATCCATGAGAACCGGGACATCTTTGCATGGAAACCTTCTGACATGCCGGGTGTACCGAGAGGACTTGCTGAGCACACTCTTAATATTGATCCAAAGTATAAGCCGGTCAGACAGTTTCTTCGGCGATTCAATGAAGAAAGACGGAAAGCTATTGGAGAGGATATCGCACGGCTCTTAGCGGCCGGATTCATTGTTGAAGTTTTTCACCCGGAGTGGTTGGCTAACCCGATGCTCATACTCAAGAAGAACGGCACCTGGCGGATGTGTGTGGATTACACGAACTTAAATAAGGCTTGTTCGGCTGATACTTTCGATCTCCCCCGTATTGATCAAATCATTGATGCTACGGCGGGTTGTGCGCGTTTGAGCTTTTTGGATGCTTACTCTGGTTATCATCAGATCAAGATGGCAGTTAAGGACCAGAAGAAGACGGCCTTCATCACTCCGTTTGGAGCCTTCTGCTATGTATCTATGCCTTTTGGGCTCAAGAGTGCCTAGGCGACTTATCAGCGGTGTGTACAGAATTGTCTCCACAATCAGATGATTTGACCAAAGATGGTGAACCGGTTGATCAAAAGGTATATCGTTCTATGATTGGTTCATTGTTACATCTATGTGCCTCTCGTCCCGACATTATGCTAAGTGTGTGCATGTGCGCACGATATCAAGCTGCTCGTAAAGAATGTCATCTTAAGGCCGTGAAAAGGATAGTGAGATACTTAATCCATACACCAAATTTTGGCATTTGGTATCCTAAGAGGTCCTCTTTCGATCTTGTTGGGTATTCCGACTCGGATTATGCCGGAGACAAGGTTGATAGAAAGTCCACTTCGGGTACATGTCAATTTCTTGGTAGATCTCTCGTGTCTTGGTCCTCCAAGAAACAAAACTTGGTATCCTTATCCACCGCCGAAGCGGAATACATTGCCGCTGGTTCATGTTGTGCTCAATTACTTTGGATGACCCAAACTCTTCAAGATTATGGGGTCTATGTGAAACATGTTCCATTGCTTTGTGACAATGAAAGTGCTATCAAAATTGGTCATAATCCTGTGCAACATTCTCGAACTAAGCATATTGAAGTTCGTCATCATTTCATTCGAGACCATGTTGCAAAGGGTGACATTGATCTTAAGCATGTTCGCACCGATAAGCAATTAGCAGATATATTCACTAAACCGCTTGATGAGAAAGTGTTTTGCAGGTTGAGAGGAGAATTGAACATCATTGATGCTTCAAACTTGGAGTAGAAACTCCATTGGATACATGCAAGACATGATCTTATGTCTAATCCTTGATATATCTCTTATGATGACTATCTTATGTCTTGGATATATTTGCACCTTGCATGTTATCTAACCCATGTAGGTACTTGGATGAATCTAATTCTATGAGATTGCAACTCTCTCACATCTTGAGCAATCTCTACATCAACAAGTCTCTACACAACGGTGGTTGACAAGGAAGCACGAAACCACTCAAACATATCCTTTGACTAATTCTATGATTGAGCCTCATGATTGTCATTTTTGGATATAAAAGTGCTTTTCCTTGCAAGAACTAACCCATGTAGGTAGATGAACTCAAACTCCAAGTGGTGCTCCCAACTCTTGATGAGCTACATCAACCTCGAGCACCCACACAAGTTCAACTACATGAGCAAGATCCACACCACCATCCAAGGTATGTCATTCCATCTTAGAGAAGCTTTACTCCAAGACATGAGTCAAAGAAACTCAACAAGATGAGAATACGTCAATATGCTTAAACGAAAAACCATAACCCCATTTTGAGCTTAAACGATGAGTATGACCTATGATCAAGTGTTCTCACTTGACTCCTAAGTCAATATACTCTAACATAGGTGACTATGTCACCGCCCAATTCTAGATGAAGTTCTCTTGTGTTCTTTTCTCTGTTATTGCATTTGTCCCTTGCATGTTTTAAAAAAAACTTCATCTAGAACTTTTCATTTTCGTTCTTTTTTGCTGCTCTGCATATTTCTGTATCAAATTCCTTGCAAATCTTTCAGTTAATTCATTGCACATCTTTGTGAGATCTTATTTGACTAGTGAGCTGAGGTGACAACTATTTTCTCTGAAGTAAACTCGGTTCCACCGAACTAAACTTTTCGGATCAATCGAATACATTCGGTACCACCGAAATGTGACGCTCGGTGCCACCGATTTCGCAACAGGAAAACAGCTTGCCACTTATTCCATATTACTTCTGAGCCAGCTCCACTCGATGAATCTTATCCTCTACAAGCATCACAGTTTTATCCATTGCTTTATGCTGAATCTCAAGGACCAAACCTTTTCGACAGATTCCAGAAGAGCCTTCTTGGAAATTGATGTCAAAGGGGGAGAGAGAGATCACATCAAAGCTTATCACCTACAAGGGAGAAAGTATTAAGGAGGAGAAAGAGATCTCCAGGGGGAGAGAATACTCAAGGATCCCAGATGCTTGATGTTTAAGAGGAGAGATACCACATGTCTTTTTGGGGGGAAGACATGTTCATATGTGCTTCTTTGCACTAAGCTCTATTCATTTGATATCTTTCAGCTCTGATTTTCTGTTCCCTATCTTCTCCCAATATCCCATGTCAGATTCAGGGGGAGCAAGACACCTAAGGGGAACGAAATCATTCAAATTCATTGCATATCTTTACTCTTGGGGACATGTCAAATTCAATGTGGTACTTTGTACTCACTCTCTACATGTCATCCTAGTCTTGGTATTCTTATGGTTTCTTCTGTTTGCTCTGGCTAGTGGATGTATCTGTGTTATCTAACCTTGTTTGTGCAGGTTCATTCCATCCTAAGTCAACTCAGGACTACAAGGTAAGTATATGCATCAGAATCATGAGTATGAGGAATTCTTGCTTTTGTACAAACTGTTTGCAAGAAGGACTCATGAGCATGAAGGTATTTCACTTAATAATCTTTTGCTCTGATGCATATGGCCAAGATACATGTAACACATTGCCTACTCTATCATGGTTATGCTCTCACATGGTTCTATATTTTATACTCACATGATTGCATACATGTAGGGGGAGCTTATGTTTGTTACATGTCCTTCCAAAGCTTTACGTGCTATTCTTTGTATCTTTGTCTAAAGCTTTGATGTATGTTGCCATCAATTACCAAAAAGGGGAGATTGAAAGCACAAGTGCTCCTCAGGTGGTTTTGGTAATTAATGTCAACATATCTCTTGTTGGACTAACACTTTTATCTAGTATATTTCAGATAAGTTCAACAATGGAGTGGCATGGACTAAAGGTTGTGGGAACTCCTTCAAGATGCTAATGACAAAGGATTGGCTAAAGCTTCAAGCTCAAGACTCTTCATTTTACACTTTTAGTGATCTAAGATCACATTGAGTCTATAGGAAAAGCCAATACTATCAAGAAGGGATGAGGTGTTGCTTAATGAGCCTCTTGCTTCATGTGCTTTGTGATATGCTCTAAAATCCTCAACTACTTTCCCACTTCCACATATGACCTAAACCCTAAGCCAAATTCGGTCATACCGATTCTTTCTATCTGGCGCCATCGAGTTTCATATGTCATAAGCCACTTGTCACAGCCCTAGAATTGCTAGTGGTTAGTTGCAGCTGTGAGCATCCATGCATCATGTTAAATTCAATTAATTTGAAATGGGGATGACCAAGCCCTAGCACTAAAACAATTCAAATAGGCTCAACTTCAAAATATTTTCAAAGAACCCAAACTGGGTTGCAAAAATGTTCATGATTAATGGAAAAAGGTGAAAACCATATCCAGAGATGATGAATATTTTTCCATGACCATTTGGGCTCTGATTTAAATCATATCCTATTTGAATTTGGGCACTTTAATACTATAAAATATTTAAATTGCTCAAATAAACATAAACTAAAATGTTTACTGTTGAATATATTATAAACAGTATCCATGTTTAGTTCTATGATTTTTGGAAATGCTCTGGCATTTTTAATAAAGCCCTAAAGACTACAGAATAATAGAAACAGGAACTAAATAAGAAAAGCAGAGAGAGAGAGAGATAGTACCTGGCTAACTCACCTGCTCGGCCCAGCACTGCAGCTGACTGGCCCAGCTGGCGGCCCAGCCCGCCACCGCCTCCCTCCCCGTCGTCTTCCTCCTCGGACAGTAGGACAGGGCGCGTGGACGGCGCGCGCAGCCACACGCCGGCCACCTCCTCCCTGCCTGGCTGCCTCCTCCTCCCCTGGACGTTCCCCCCGCAACGCCACGCGCCCCCCTGGAACCGTTCACTCTCTCCCGATCTCTCCCTCCCCTCTCTGCTCTCCTCCCGAGCGGAGCCCGTCGCCGCCGACGATGATTACCGCAGCCACCATGCTCCTCTCGCCTCCCCGTGTAGTCCACAAGCTCCGCCATCATCCTCCGCTCCGCCCCACCCTAGCCCCGAGCGCTGGGACGGCCTACATCGCCGGCTGCATCATCCTCTTCCTCGCCGGTCGCCGGAGATCCTCCTCGCCGCCCCGACCGCTCCGGTGCCTCCCCGGGCTCGCTGACCCTCCCATTCGACTCGCTGTGAGCTCCTCCACCAATCCCCCTCCTTCCCGCACTCGTTCCCGCACTCTAGCCACCCTTTCGCCGGGGCCGTGAGCTCCTCGCCGCCGGCGATGACGCAGACGAGGCCAGAGTCACCATAGCTAACTCCCGAGCACGGCAACGTGCTCCACACTTCACCAGGAGCCTAACACACACACTAGCTTCCCCTCCCGTGCACTACAACGCCAAACCCCGCAATCACCGAACTCCGGCGCCGCCACGAGCTCGACTCCGGCAAGTTCGTTCCACCCCAGCCCCTCCCCCTTGGCTCTCTGGATGCGCAAGAGCGCGGCCTACCTCCTGGTGCCCTCAGCGCGCCAACCCGACGCCTCTAGCGCAAGTCCGGCGAGCCTCCGCCGTTGTTTTGGTCCCCGCCGGCCAACTCCGGCGACAGCTGACGTGGCGATGTCATTAGCCTCTAATGACGCCTTAACTAACACTCTAGTGACACTGCCATGTGGGCCCCGGCGCAAATAAAATTAATTAGTTTAATTTCTGTTTAGATTAGTGTTAATCTTGCGGGTCCCACGTGTCAACTTTGACTTGGTCAAGTCAACGTTGACTGGTCCCACATGTCATCCACCCAGACCAGCCCTGTTACACTGTCTCGTGGGTCCCAGCCGTCTGGTTTGACCCTGGTCAATCCTGTTGACCTGCTGACGTCACTGTTGACCCTGCTGACGCAATAACTCATATTCTGGATTTATTCTTATTCAGGAAATTCCAGAAAATCCTATAAACTTTGAAAAATCATAGAAAATAATCTATAGCTCAGAATGAAATAATTTATATATGAAAAATTATCAGAAAAATTCAAGGAATCCATCTGTACCATTTTCATGCATGTTTGAACAACTTAAAGTTGCTGGTTAAGGCAATTTGCATAAATGGCATTTAAACTCTCACATATGGAGTTTGAATTTGAACCTAAGGTTCAAACCCACTCCATTTAACATGTTGCTAGTTGCATTAGCTCAACCACAACATATTGCCATGTCATGATCATGCATCATATTGTGCATTGCATTGATTGTGTTTCCTCCTCAGTTGCCGGTGGTTGTTCCCCCTCGGTAGACGTATGTTCCGACGATGAGATCGTTGACACTGATGAAGACTCAATGTTATCTTCAGAAGTGCCAGGCGAGCAAAACCACCTTGTTCATTCCGATACAATCCCACTCTCTCGCTCCTGCTCTCTTTTACTGCATTAGGACAACAACGATTCAACTGTTACATGCTGCGGTAGCTGAACCCCTTTATCCTCTGCATGACCTGTCATTCCACAGTAAATAGATGAAACCCACTAGTATGAGTAGGAGTTGTTTGAGCCCTGTTGTGCCTACTCATTCATGCTTGTTTGTCATGCCTGCTACTGCTTAGAGTTGAGTCGGGTCTGATTCATCGGGAATGAATTGGAATAGTGATGAACATGTCCTACTGTGTGAGAGCTAAGTGTGTGAACATGATTTGGTAAAGGTAGCGGTGAGAGGCCATGTAGGAGTACATGGTGGGTTGTCTCATTGCAGCCATCCTCAGGAACTGAGTTCTATGTTTGTGATCCATGAACAGTTACTACCACACATTGGGATCCTTAATTGACTCTCTCGGCTTCTTGATCACCCTTGTCCTCTGTCCAGGAGTTGCAAGTAGTTTCTGGTGTTTGTAGTATGCTGGGGGCCGCACGCAGTGCTGACCGTAGGGGTGGGCTGTGTTGCGGTAGGCACGTGGCACGGTGTACCGGGCGCCCGTTTGGTGTTCCGGGAACCCTGTACACATCGTTTGGGGCTGTGAGCGAAACTCCGGCCGGATCTCCTCATGGATGGAACCCGAATAGGCGATAAACCTGGACTAGAGACTTGAGTGTTTAGGTAGGCTGTGGCCGACACCCTCGCCCGGCTTCCGCTTGAAGGTTGCCGAGGTACATGACGTGTACAGGGCGGTAAGTGGCGAGAGCGTGTGTGAAGAAGTACACCCCTGCAGGGTTAACATCGTCTATTCGAATAGCCGGATTCCTCGGATATGGAAACTTGGACCCCTTGCATAGTTCATAGACAAGTGAAAATGGATACTCTAAAATGCGCAAGATAAGCGTGAGTGCTATGGATGGCGTTCTCGTAGGGAGACGGGAGTGGATCCATAGTGGTGTATTGATATGGTGAATATGTGGACTCGTGTGCGCCACCTCAAAGGAGTTACTTGCAGTCGTAGTTCAGGATAGCCACCGGGTCAAAGCTGGCTTGCTGCAGTTAAACTCCACCACCCCCTTTTGATACTGATGCATATGTAGCTAGTTCTGATGTAAGTCTTGCTGAGTACAATTGTACTCACGTTTGCCTATTTTATGTTTTTGCAGAGAGACTTCAGTCTCGCTAGTAGTACCGCTTGGACTTCGACGTTAGCTTGTTACCTCAGCTACGATCTTGTGCCCTCGGCAGGATCTGGTAGATAGTCAGGCTTCTCAGCCTTTTTCATTTGTAGATGTCTGTACTCAGACATGTTAAGCTTCCGCATGTGCTTGTTGCTTGTATGCTCTGTATGTTGGGTCATGAGACCCATGTTTGTAATATCTCGCTCCTCGGAGCCTAATGAATAAATACTTTGAGTCGTAGAGTTATGTGGTGATGCCATGTTGTATCTACTCATATCGGGCATATTGTGTGTATGATTGAAATGCTTGGTATGGGTGGGATCCGACTATCTAGTTGTTTATCCTTGGCAGCCTATCATATGGGGAAATGTAGTCTAGTGCTTCTGAGCGATAGTAGTCCGCTACAGCCCGGTTCACCGGAGTCCTGCTAGCCCAGCACTACTGCTCGGAACACTTGACTGGCCGGCATGTGTTTCACGTCGTTCCTGTGTCTGTCCCCTCGGGGAAATGTCACGCGGTGACATCCGGAGTCCTGCCTAGCCTGCTACAGCCCGGGTTACCGGAGTCCTGTTAGCCCAGTGCTACAGCCCGGATTCACACGTTGATGACCGACATGCTCGATGTGATTCATGTATGCCTGTCCTCATAGGTTAGCGCCGCTTTGGGTTCACGACTAGCCATGTCGGCCCGGGTTCTTTGTCATATGGATGCTAGCGACACTATCATATACGTGAGCCAAAAGGCGCAGACGGTCCCGGGCCAGGTAAGGTGGCACCCGTGGGAATACCGTGCGTGAGGCCGCAAAGTGATATGATGTGTTACATGCTAGATCGGTGTGACCTAGAATCGGGGTCCTGACAGCATTGGTATCAGAGCCTGACTGCCTGTAGGATTACCAAGCCAAACTGGTCGAAGTTGTGTCTAGAAATTCTTTAGTTATATAAGGGAATTGATTGTGGAAGGGAACGTAAGGCTCTTTTTACTTCTTTACCTTATGCCCTTCTGTCTGAGTCAACCTCTTCTTTTCTACGGGGATTAAGAACTAGGCTTCTCTTCTATCTCTCAGGATGACGTGTTACTAAACCGTAGTTGCCTAGGATTGTTGAGTTCAAGCCTCAGTTCAGTTCCTACTACCTCCATATGTTCATAGCTGGCCTCAGAACCTTGATATTGTGATGTTGAGTGGCTATGCCACCATTTTTGCAGGATGTCTCAAATATTTTTGAGCATTTACAGCCGTTATGCTGTCCGAGTCATTCCAGGTTTCTAAATAGTCTGAAGCATTTGCAAATCCTTTCTTTCCGTTCCTGATGTCCTTTGGGCCAGAATAAGCACACTAATCGGTCTGTTGAGGTACTCCGTTGCCTCGACATGTATGTTGGAGCTATTTATATGACCCTAGGTGTTTTAGGGAGTCATCTAGTAATCTAGCAATGCTATGTGTTCCCGGTGTGATGATTCTGGCCACCATTCTCGAAAGCATCCCGTGATGCCATTTAGTAGTAGGGATTCTACTCCTGGGTTTCTGAACCCGAGATTCACCCTACTTACCTCATGTCGATAGTGTTTGCTAGTTCCTTTAGGATATTAGTAACCTTTGCGATAGTCCTCGAGGTTCGTGGTACTTCCTTCTTCCAAATACTACGAACCATCCTCGGCAGAAATTCGTTTTGAATCAAAAGATCACAACCAGGGTGCTCTTGAGGAGTACTCCACTCATATTGTGATCCTGCCAGTTCTACCTTCTGCATGGGTTATCCGGAAGAAATTGTTGAACTCGTTTGACATACTAACCCATGAATCCACAACTCAGAAAGTTATATGTTCCTTGAGTTGACCCTCCTCAGCTGTATTCCGACCCTAGTCTATCAATTCATAGTCAGGAATAGTTGTGCATTCGTGTTCATCGATGCCTACTATTCTTGTGGTCCGTCAAGCCATTCTTATTCCGGAATGACTAGGAGAAACAAACTCCAGTACCTCATCCATATCTCGGATTGGGTCAAAGCAATTGTATCCCGCAGATCAAAATGCCAATCCAGCTTCTGCTCTGCTCTACCTTGGAGTGTTACCATCTTTATGTCAAGAGTGTCATGAGAATTGCACCACCTCTTATGAATTTATGTTGATGATATCATATTTGGTTCTACTAACCCTCTCTTTAGTGAAAAGTTTGGAAAGCTTATGTCAAAGAAGTTTGAGATGTCTATGATGAGTGAACTCAAATTCTTTCTCGGTTTGCAAATCAAGCAAACTAAGAAAGTCACATTTATCTCTCAAATGAAGTACACCAAAGACCTATTAAAGAAGTTCAATATGCAAGAATGCAAAGGTATGTCTACACCCATGCCTACTAGTGGACATAATGATTTGACCAAAGATGGTGAACCGGTTGATCAAAAGGTATATCGTTCTATGATTGGTTCATTGTTATATCTATGTGCCTCTCGTCCCGACATTATGCTAAGTGTGTGCATGTGCGCACGATATCAAGCTGCTCCTAAAGAATGTCATCTTAAGGCTGTGAAAAGGATAGTGAGATACTTAATCCATACACCAAATTTTGGCATTTGGTATCCTAAGAGGTCCTCTTTCGATCTTGTTGGGTATTCCGACTCGGATTATGCCGGAGACAAGGTTGATAGAAAGTCCACTTCGGGTACATGTCAATTTCTTGGTAGATCTCTCGTGTCTTGGTCCTCCAAGAAACAAAACTTGGTATCCTTATCCACCGCCGAAGCGGAATACATTGCCGCTGGTTCATGTTGTGCTCAATTACTTTGGATGACCCAAACTCTTCAAGATTATGGGGTCTATGTGAAACATGTTCCATTGCTTTGTTACAATGAAAGTGCTATCAAAATTGGTCATAATCCTGTGCAACATTCTCGAACTAAGCATATTGAAGTTCGTCATCATTTCATTTGAGACCATGTTGCAAAGGGTGACATTGATCTTAAGCATTTTCGCACCGATAAGCAATTAGCAGATATATTCACTAAACCGCTTGATCAGAAAGTGTTTTGCAGGTTGAGAGGAGAATTGAACATCATTGATGCTTCAAACTTGGAGTAGAAACTCCATTGGATACATGCAAGACATGAGCTTATGTCTAATCCTTGATATATCTCTTATGATGACTATCTTATGTCTTGGATATATTTGCACCTTGCATGTTATCTAACCCATGTAGGTACTTGGATGAATCTAATTCTATGAGATTGCAACTCTCTCACATCTTGAGCAATCTCTACATCACCAAGTCTCTACACAACGGTGGTTGACAAGGAAGCACGAAACCACTCAAACATATCCTTTGACTAATTCTATGATTGAGCCTCATGATTGTCATTTTTGGATATAAAAGTGCTTTTCCTTGCAAGAACTAACCCATGTAGGTAGATGAACTCAAACTCCAAGTGGTGCTCCCAACTCTTGATGAGCTACATCAACCTCGAGCACTCACACAAGTTCAACTACATGAGCAAGATCCACACCACCATCCAAGGTATGTCATTCCATCTTAGAGAAGCTTTACTCCAAGACATGAGTCAAAGCAACTCAACAAGATGAGAATACATCAAGATGCTTAAACGAAAATGGTAACCCCATTTTGAGCTTAAACGATGAGTATGACCTATGATCAAGTGTTCTCACTTGACTCCTAAGTCAATATACTCTAACATAGGTGACTATGTCACCGCCCAATTCTAGATGAAGTTCTCTTGTGTTCTTTTCTCTGTTATTGCATTTGTCCCTTGCATGTTTTAAAAAAAACTTCATCTAGAACTTTTCATTTTCTTTCTTTTTTGCTGCTCTGCATATTTCTGCATCAAATTCCTTGCAAATCTTTCAGTTAATTCATTGCACATCTTTGTGAGATCTTATTTGACTAGTGAGCTGAGGTGACAACTATTTTCTCTGAAGTAAACTCGGTTCCATCGAACTAAACTTTTCGGATCAATCGAATACATTCGGTACCACCGAAATGTGACGCTCGGTGCCACCGATTTCGCAACAGGAAAACAGCTTGCCACTTATTCCATATTACTTCTGACCCAGCTCCACTCGATGAATCTTATCCTCTACAAGCATCACAGTTTTATCCATTGCTTTATGCTGAATCTCAAGGACCAAACCTTTTCGACAGATTCCAGAAGAGCCTTCTTGGAAATTGATGTCAAAGGGGGAGAGAGAGATCACATCAAAGCTTATCACCTACAAGGGAGAAAGTATTAAGGAGGAGAAAGAGATCTCCAGGGGGAGAGAATACTCAAGGATCCCAGATGCTTGATGTTTAAGAGGAGAGATACCACATGTCTTTTTGGGGGGAAGACATGTTCATATGTGCTTCTTTGCACTAAGCTCTATTCATTTGATATCTTTTAGCTCTGATTTTCTGTTCCCTATCTTCTCCCAATATCCCATGTCAGATTCAGGGGGAGCAAGACACCTAAGGGGAAAGAAATCATTCAAATTCATTGCATATCTTTACTCTTGGGGACATGTCAAATTCAATGTGGTACTTTGTACTCACTCTCTACATGTCATCCCAGTCTTGGTATTCTTGTGGTTTCTTCTGTTTGCTCTGGCTAGTGGATGTATTTGTGTTATCTAACCTTGTTTGTGCAGGTTCATTCCATCCTAAGTCAACTCAGGACTACAAGGTAAGTATATGCATCAGAATCATGAGTATGAGGAATTCTTGCTTTTGTACAAACTGTTTGCAAGAAGGACTCATGAGCATGAAGGTATTTCACTTAATAATCTTTTGCTCTGATGCATATGGCCAAGATACATGTAACACATTGCCTACTCTGTCATGGTTATGCTCTCACATGGTTCTATATTTTATACTCACATGATTGCATACATGTAGGGGGAGCTTATGTTTGTTACATGTCCTTCCAAAGCTTTACTTGCTATTCTTCGTATCTTTATCTAAAGCTTTGATGTATGTTGCCATCAATTAACAAAAAGGGGGAGATTGAAAGCACAAGTGCTCCTCAGGTGGTTTTGGTAATTAATGTCAACATATCTCTTGTTGGACTAACACTTTTATCTAGTATATTTCAGATAAGTTCAACAATGGAGTGGCATGGACTAAAGGTTGTGGGAACTCCTTCAAGATGCTAAGGACAAAGGATTGGCTAAAGCTTCAAGCTCAAGACTCTTCATTTTACACTTTTAGTGATCCAAGATCACATTGAGTCTATAGGAAAAGCCAATACTATCAAGAAGGGATGAGGTGTTGCTTAATGGGCCTCTTGCTTCATGTGCTTTGTGATATGCTCCAAAATCCTCAATTACTTTCCCACTTCCACATATGACCTAAACCCTAAGCCAAATTCGGTCATACCGATTCTTTCTATCCGGCGCCACCGAGTTTCATATGTCATAAGCCACTGCCAAAACCCTAGCAGATCGGTTTCACCGATAGCGATCTCGGTCTCACCGAGATGGGATTGCAATCTCACTGTGTATGTCCATTGTCAAAATCGGTCTCACCGAGTTTAGGCAATCGGTACTACCAAGATTACAATGCAAACTCTCTGGGTAACTCTTTACCAAAATCGGTCCAACCGAGTTTAGTAATCGGTCCCACTGAGTTTGCCTGACCAACTCTCTGGTTAGCTAATTACCAAATCGGTCTCACCGAGTTTGTGTAATCGGTCTCACCGAGATTACGTTATGCCCAAACCCTAACCACATCGGTCCTACCAAGATGCATGTCAGTCCCACCGAAAATCTCTAACGGTCACTAGGTTTACCTTTTCGGTCCGACCGAGTTTGTTGATTCGGTCCCACCGAGATTGGTAGATTGTGTGTAACGGTTGGATTTTAAGTGGAGGCTATATATACCCCTCCACCTCCTCTTCATTCATGGAGAGAGCCATCAGAACACACCTACACTTCGAACTCATATGTTCTGAGAGAGAACCACCTACTCATGTGTTGAGACCAAGATATTCCATTCCTACCATATGAATCTTGATCTCTAGCCTTTCCCAAGTTTCTTTCCACTCAAATCTTCTTTCCACCAAATCCAAATCCTGTGAGAGAGAGTTGAGTGTTGGGGAGACTATCATTTGAAGCACAAGAGCAAGGAGTTCATCATCAACACACCGTTTGTTACTTCTTGGAGAGTGGTGTCTCCTAGATTGGCTAGGTGTCACTTGGGAGCCTCCGACAAGATTGTGGAGTTGAACCAAGGAGTTTGTAAGGGCAAGGAGATCGCCTACTTCGTGAAGATCTACCGCTAGTGAGGCAAGTCCTTCGTGGGCGATGGCCATGGTGGGATAGACAAGGTTGCTTCTTCGTGGACCCTTCGTGGGTGGAGCCCTCCGTGGACTCGCGCAACCGTTACCCTTCGTGGGTTGAAGTCTCCATCAACGTGGATGTAGGATAGCACCACCTATCTAAACCACGGGAAAAACATCCGTGTCTCCAATAGCGTTTGAATTATCCAAACCCTTCCCTTTACATTCTTGCAAGTTGCATGCTTTACTTTCCGCTGCCTATATACTCTTTGCATGCTTGCTTGATATGTATTGTGTGTGCTAAAATTGTGCCTAAAACTTCACATAAACCAAAAAGGCTTAAAAATTGCAACTTTAGTACTAAGTGTCTAATCACCCCCCCTCTGGACACACCCACTTCTAGATCCTACAGACATTCGTCATGACTCACCCCGTGTGGCAGCTTATGTTGAGGCAGACAGCGAAAAAGCTCGTCAAGATGCACTTGACCTGTTGGATGAAGAGCGAGACTTGGCAATAGCCCACTCGGTGATTTATCAGCAAGACCTGCGCCGCTACCACCGCCGTCGGGTTAGGTCCAGAACCTTTCAAGAAGGAAACTTAGTGCTCCAACTCATCCAGGATCAATCTAACATGCACAAGCTATCCCCTCCTTGGGAAGGACCCTTTGTGGTCAGCAAGAATCTGAACAACGGGTCATACTACCTTATCGATGTTCGAGAGCACAAAGACTCACATAAGTCAGAGGAGGAGACCCGTCGGCCGTGGAATATCGCTCATCTTAGGCCTTACTATACCTGAGCCACCGGCTCTAATGTGTATATATTTAGACTATGTATATATTACATAAAGCAATAAAGCAGGACCTCTATCCTTTTTTCCACCCCAAAAGTGTTATGTGTCTTCTTTGTCACGTGGTGGAGATAACTAAAAGGGAGCGGGTCACATTTGAATCCGGCTTTTCCTTTGGTCCGGCTTATGATCATATCTGAATCTGGCCATGATCACTTGGGGGCTTCCTGTTCAAACATAGGTCGTATTCGAACCAAAGAGAACATAGCTGTCGATACCCATTTGATCAGCATACTGCCAAGCCCACATGGGGGCATCTTGATCATATTTGAATCATAGCTTAACCCCTTTGGGTCTAACGTGGATCGTATTCAAATCAGGGTCATTAAACAACTCTTATGGTCACTTGGGGGCTTCCTGTTCAAACATAGGTCGTATTCGAACCAAAGAGAACATAACTGTCAATACCCACTTGATCGGCATCGCCACATCCACTGGGGGCTATATGATCGTATCCGAATCATAGCTTAACCCCTTTGGAATGGTTCATTGATCGTATTCGAATCAGAGTCCTTTTAATCTTGTTTATTATTCATCATATTTTATAAGTGTCAATATTTGGTTATATTGAGATCCTCTTCAAAGTACAATAGAGTGATTACAATCCTCCGGGTTAATATTGGTTACTTTGGGTTACTAAGTACCAGGTGAACCTTTATATATCAATTTTCAGGAGTTAAATTTACCCTCAGGGGTTGGGTTATATAAGCCGGAGAGATAACCGCAAGCATCATAGGTATGTCATTATGATTATGTCTACTAAGTCTAATCGTAAGTTGTTTTTCCTAAAATCGTTTGGTGTATACTCTGGGTTATCAAAACATTATATGACCCCCAATGCGGTAAGTCGCCAAGGGATTTCTGTTTGTCTTATGTGCAGGGCGATACAGGTAAATCTCTATAAAGGCATAACAGATTAATATAAACTACGAGTGCATAGTTATGGCGGCTTATGCAAGTATCAAGCGCCATAAGCATGCGCGAAGGCATAACAAAAATCGAGTTTTTCTACTCCATTACAAGACTCCCCGAGTCTGAATAGTGAGGCATTGTTTTGGCAAAGACATAAACATATAACACCCAATGTCTTCACTCTCCTGGTTGGCTTGACGATTCCGGGTTATCATTCTCCGCCTCTCCGTCGGTTGCCCTGTCCTGGAAGGTTGATGAGGCCCAGTCAATGCCACTCAAGGCTTCAAACTCAGCTTCATCATCGATTAAACCAGTTGGGTTGACGTCAGGGGCAAAAGTGTGCTTACGAGTTGGAGGAATCAGGCTGACTTCATGGTAATGAGGTGTTGGAATCCTCCGGTTCTCACTATCGTAACCCGGCTGATACTTGGTCAGATCAGTGTCATTCCCAATAAGAGTAGCCACAGGGCGTATGTCTTTCACACAGGCGGTAAAGTCTGCTTCATTAAATAAGGTGCCATCTTCCTTCAGACTCGGGTATCCAAGAGCGATGTCGGCCGACTCTAGTTCTGGAATCCAGGCTTTAGCCCGGCTCAACGCGGCTATGGCCCCGGCTCTTGCGGATGCCCACCTTAGCCTTTGAACCCGCTGAGGGAGCATAGCAAGCCATTTCAGCACATCTTGAAGGAGATAAGGAACGTCATTAGATAAAGCCATAACGGCCAAAGCATGTTGTGACCCGGTGTAGAGTTGTTCCACCAGAGTATACACTGCCTTCAGCTTGATCGACATATTCTGCTTGAGGTTGGTGCTCCTGGGGCCTATATTGTTAAAAACATAAGGTGAGCCGGAGGTAAGAATTAAGGTGTTCATCAAAGAAAGGTTTGCAGTATTTAAGTTTTTATATGTATCGTCACTTACCAAAGATGGCTGAGACCATTTGAGATATCTGGTGCTTTAAGCCGGACAGCTCGGTGTTTACTTCCGCAAGTGATGCTTCTGCTGTCTCCGCTCGGGTCACCAGTAAGGTTTTTTCATCAGCCTAGATTTTCTTATCCGCCTCAAAATTCTTCTTCAACTTCTCTTGTTCAGAGACACTGAATTCAAACTTGGAGTTGGCCTTTTAAATTTCAAGGTCCTGGGCTGACAGGCGGCTCTTCAGGTCAGCAATCTCCGACTCAAATTGACTTATGGTGGCCTGCATTGATACCGGATAATAGTCAAGATTATGGTAAATAATATTAAGTCCCAAGCACTTTGCAAGCAAAGGTACTTGGCACTTGTGGGCTAATGTATACCGAAGCTTTTTAAATCATTAAGCCGGTCCTGGATATTAAGTCCCAAGCACTTTGCATGCAACGATACTTGGCACTTGGGGGCTAATGTGTATCGCAAGTTAAAGGTATTGTGTTACAGCCGGTTTAAATATTTTCTCTTTAAGCCAGGCAAGCAGCTCTAGTCTACAGCATATTTACTCATAAGCAATAGACTTGGGGGCTGGTACAGTAAGTGTGCTTGAAAGTAAGGAAGCATAAGTCATACCTCAGATTTTTGCTGTATTTGCTTCACCATGTCAATTTCCAGGTCACGACTGCTCTGCACCTGGTTGATATAGCCCGAGACAATCTCTCCAATACTCAAATGAGTATAGTTGGTGATATCCATCTTGGCCTTACGGCATTCTAGAAACTCCTCTTTAGCAGAACATTTGGCAAGGACTGTGGGCCGGGCCGGCTCAACGAACTGAGTCTTGAGAATTTCCACTTCTGGGCCAGTTGTCTTGTCCGGGCTAGGCGCTTCCGGGTTAACAGAACCATCAATAATATCTTTAGCAGGCGGATCAGAAGTGGGTGTTGCAATATCTTGAGCCGATTCAGGCAGCGGCTGATGTGTGGAAGAGCCGGGGGCAGCTGTGCCCTGCTCCGGTTCAGTCACTACAGGGTCTTGGGCCGGCTTATCTTTCTTTGTTTTCTTCCTGGGCTTAACTTGCACGCTATGGACAAAACAGAAGAATGAGTACAGAAACATGAGGAAGGAAAAACATAAGGTAAAAAAATTAATATTACCCAGGGGCAGTATTAAAAGCCGGCATATTTGACTGCATGGACTCGCCGGATGAAGGAGAGGTATCCTGGTAATTGGAGTCAGATGAATTGAGAGGTTGACGGATTAGACCCGCCAAAGGTAAAAAAGGGTAGAAGTCGGAGATAACCTCAGTCCAACGTTTCCGGGTTGTGTCAGGCAAGCCGGAGGAGAGCTCTGCATCCTTGCTAGTCCGGGTTTGCCTCCGCCTTTCAAATTGCTGTTGCTTCAAAAGAAAGTTAGGATCTTGGTAAGCCAAAGGGTGTGAAAATCTTACTTTCCGGGTTACTCTTCGAATTTTCTGACGCGGCCGAAGCTCGGAGTCGGAGGAGATTATAGTTACCTCTTCCTCGACGGGTTGGCTGTTGCCCGTGTCTTCCTGAAAGGGGGATAATGTTAGTAAGATAATGATAAAGGAGTAAGGGAAGTTGAAAAGTTACCTTCCTCATTGTCATCAGAATCATCCAGTTGGAACATCTCAGAAGCACTTGGCTTCCTTTTCCTTGAAGTGGTAGGCTTGGCGGTTCTTCTTTCGGCTCTGTTGGCCGCCCTGGCTTGCTTGGCCGCCTCATGATCATACTGGACTTTCCAAAAGTTGTCATTTGCCTGTAAAGGATTGTAGAGTGTTATGAGTAAGAATTAAGTATAACATAGTAAAAAGTAATCATTGAGGCTAATGGCTTACTGTAGGGGCCGGGTTCTTCTTGCAGAAGGGCAGTAAGCCGAAGGCGTTACTGGTCACTGTACCCTCCTTCAACAAGGACTGAGTTGTAGCCTCCACTACGTCATCTGGTAAGTCGTCAGGACTATGACGCTGAGGATCATCTTTCTCGCCTGAGTAACTACACATTAAGCCGGGGTGGCGGCTTAACGGAATCATTCTCCAAGCAACCCAGATTCGGACCAGGTCGATGCCATCTAAGCCGTTCCCCAAAAGAGCTTTGATTTTCTTGATAATGGGGGTGAGTGGCAGACATTCAATAGCAGTCAACTTGTCCGGCAACGGGTGAGTGCACTCAAGGCGCAAGGCACGAAAGCCGGGCAGTGGATTTTCGCCAGCCGGAGAAGTATCCTGGCAGTAGAACCATGTCTGGTTCCAATCTTTGGGGTGACTCGGCAGTTCAGCGTAAGGGAACAGGCAGTCTCTCCGCCTCTGAATTGATGTGACACCGAGTTCCAGACTGGGCCCGTTGGCACGTTCATTCTGCCGGTTCAAATAGAATAGTTCCTTGAACAAAAGCATGCTAGGCTCTTCTCCAAGGTAAACCTCACAGAAGACTTGGAAGTTTCATATGTTTGACACGAAATTGGGTCCGATATCTTGGGGCCTTAGATCAAAGAAATTCAGAACATCCCTAAAGAATTTTGAACCGGGAGGAGCAAATCCCTGGCTCATGTGATCAGTAAAAATGATCACCTCCCCTTCCTTGGGTTGAGGTTTCTCTTCAGACGGGTCAGGAGCACGATAAGACATAACATCCTTCTTGGGCAGATGGCCAGACTTCACAAAATCAGACAATTTGCTCTCTGTGACAATGGACGGGACCCAGTTACAGGTCACCGGAGGTTTGGGAGCTTTGGGTGCCATTGCGTAAATCGAAGCCTACAACAAGATAAAAGAATTTTTCCGGTTTAATTATAACCCGGAGGAAAGCACTATTGGTTTATTCAAGATGGCGGCTTAAGAAGGGGCCTAATGACATATAGGTGACTATGCGATAGTGTTTAAATCGCTGTAGGTATCAAAGGCAATTAAAATTTTCTTAAGTCGCCAGAAGCAAGCGGTGCTGACAGCCGGTATTATCTTAAACCGGTCACATGAACTACTATGGTTGAAATAGAGTCAACAGACGCAGTTTTTTGGCTAAGTGTGGAACAAACAGGTTTCACAAGTTGCAATCATTATTTTGGATCAAAGGATGCTCTGGAAAGGAAAATATTTGTAGACCTAAAACAGTACAGAGCAGTTCATATACTCGCAGAGGGCTTCCAAAACAAGGGAAATGAGATCTGTTCTCATACAGGATAAGCACAAACATTTTCTGCAGCAGTTCTATGTTGTTTTTATAATCTAAACAAGGCATTGGAGGTGAGAACTGATGGGGGTTTGCGTCGGGCGGCAATGAACGCCGACGAACTCAAGACAGTTTCAATGCAGATCTGAGAAAGGGGAAAAGAGGAACTCACAGATGCGGAAGAGCTGCGGAGGGTCGCCGTCGTTTTCTGGTCAGAATCCGGGTGATGCAGCGGCCTGAGTTGGTGAAGATGAGGGGTTTGACGGCGGCGGCGGCGGAGCTTGAGCAGCAAAGAAGGAGGTGCGAGGAGGAAGACGACTGAAGGAAATGAAAAAGACCTAGGTCGCATCTATTTATAAGGAGGGGCCGACCAAGACGGTGCGAGAAACGAGGAGACGGAATACCATTTTCCAACGACCCTGACGCCTCGATTTTTGGGATGGTCAGTCAAGGTAAAGATCCGTTGAAGATATGATGAAATAAAATAAGGATTTAATTAAAAGATGATGTCATGGTGGGTTAAACCGAATCCAGAAGATGACGTCACAACGAGTTATGACCTTTTCACGGACAGAAGACAGAAGGATTGATTCTTAAGGTATTTTAAGATTGATATGAACCGGTCCAAATCAATCTGGGGCCTAATGTTGGGGATATAACTATTTGAGTAAGCCGGCCAGGAGGGGCCGGGTTACGCAAAGAAGACTCATCGTGAAGGAAGCCCAAGACCCAGCATGAGGATGGAGGCTCATAGGGTTTAAAGCCCACGAGCGGCTTAAGGCCCATAGTGACAAACCGCCGTAATGGCATGACTTGTAACATAAGGTAGAGGTAACCAGTCACCAAGCCGGACACTCTTTATGAGACGGCCGAGACTCTGTAGGCCGCAGGGCGTCAAACCGTGTATATAAGGGGACGACCCGCCGACGGCTTAGGGCAAGAAACAACCAATCGAGAACCGGGCATAGCGTATCTCGCTCCCTGGTCATCGAAACCTCAAGCAATACCAACCCAACTAGACGTAGGCCTTTCTTCACCGCAAGGGGCTGAACTAGTATAAACCTCGCGTGTCCTTTGTCCCGATTAACCCCTTTAAGCTTCCTAGTTGCGATGGCTCCACGATTAAGTCCTTGCAAGAGGACATCTGCTGTGACAATTCCACGACAGATACCTTCCTCGGATCAAGTGCATCCTAACTCACCTGCGTAGGATGTACTGATAATGATGATGGAGATGCTATGCAGAAGCCATATATATATCAGTTAGGCTTCAAGTGCGTACTTGTTAGTTAAACCTATGTATAAATTGTGACACTAAATACGACTAGTAAGTAGTACAGTAGCAGTACTAGTATACGTCGGTCCAATTATTCATCATGTCCACACATTGAATTGACGTGACAACACGCTGCGCGTGAGGTGACACAAGACTCCCGGCGGCGTGTTCGGGTATTCTGGACTTCAGATTTGGAGTATCACTTATCTGTCGAAATCTTTCATCATTCACTTAAAACAGTCGATTGATCATACATTGAATACCATATAACTGGAATTACCGATGCAAGTCGAAGAAGGATTGTCCCGTGCTGCCGGCTGGCGTCAAGTTCGATCCCACGGATCGGGAGCTGATCGAGCACCTTGAGGGCAAAGTGAGTGCTGACAGCGCGGGATTTCAGTCTCCCATCGATTTGTTCATACCAACCATCGACAGCGAGCACGACATATGTTACACCCAACCTGAGAAACTTCCAGGTAAGACACCGATCGGCCGTCTACTTGCACAAACATATTCCTTTGTTTATAGCTCTATTTTTCTTTTTTAGACGCAGACCTGGTGAAGCAATTACAATTTGATAGTTAATAAAAAGTGAAACAAGTGACTGCAACATGCCAAAGATGTTATGAAAATGCCAACTAGGTACACTAAAACCTGTATTCCACAATACTGCAGGTATCACACTGAGTGGCCTAAGGAAGCATTTCTTCCAGCGCAATTCCAGGACGTTCAAAAGGGGCGCATGGACGCGTCGCAAGATACAGTCGGAGTGCGGCATGCACGCGATGTGGCACAAGACCGGCAATACATTGCCGGTGATGGTCAACGGCCGGCAGACGGGCAGCAAAAAAGGTTCTGGTGCTGCACACCAACAAGAACTTCGACCAGTAGAGGACCAACTGGATGATGCACCAGTACCACCTCGGGGACCTGGAGCAAGAGAAGGAGTGGGAGCTGGTCCTCTACAAGATTTTCTACCAGACGAACACTAGGGCCAGGAGTAAAAAGATTATAAGTTAGTTTGGTATTGGTAGTTGTACTACCTTGTCGTTTGCAAGTTGGTAATGTTGTTAACGATCTTTTGGTATGAACTTGCATTTGCTTCCAACCATCATGCCGAGGGTCGACGTGGATATAAAGCTGAATCATTTGTTTCGAAACGAATTTTCAGGCACCTAATTTGTCGGTGTACTAAAGTAGGGGTACCTTAGTACCCCGAACTTCTGCACGGACAGTTGTAGCACCCGGCGGCAAGGCTAGCCAGGGGAGCGCCAAGACCCTCCATGGCCCCTTTAGGGCCGAGCGAAGACCAAGTAGACAAAGCCCCGGCAAGAGGAGCTTGCCGGGCCAAGCAGATGAAGCCCCGGCGAGAGGAGCTTGCCGGGCCAAGGAGGCAAGGCCCCGGCAAGAGGAGCTTGCCGGGACGACCGAGCCGAAGCACCAAGGCCCCAGCAGGAGGAGCCCGCCGGGAGGGCCGAACCAAGGCACCCCCAGAGAGAAGCTCGCCGCGGCGCACCACGCGCTCCGGCAAGGCCTGACGAGCGGCAGGCTCTCAGGCATGGCAAGACAGCCACCGCGGCAAGCCATTTGCCGCGGCAAGTCGCCACCTCAGGTCCGCGCTCTAGCTTACCCGCCCACGCGTCGCTCTGGGGCTCCCCCAAATGCACGTGGCGGGGCACCGCGCGGCCTGAGGTGCGCAGTGGCATGCAACGGCCATCGTGGCAAACGGTGGCGCACCTAACGGTCCGCCTCGGTGCTGTCCGAGCGACCGTGACGGGCATTTAATGCCCTTGTCCCCTACCGTCAGAAGTAGGTATGATAGCACTGTGCAGCACTGTGCGCACAGTCTGTCGCCATTTTTGCCCTCGCCTGCGTCGCTACCTGTGGGTAACCCCTTGAGCATATAAAAGGAGGCCCATGCGACGTAGAAGAGGGGGGACACCCAGTAGACATCCATCCACGTCCAGCTCCAAGCTTACTGTAGCTTCTTGCGCTCCAGAGCAAGAACCCGAATCAATCCAGACAAGCAGCAGTAGGGTTTTACGCATCCGTGCGGCCCGAAGCTGGGTAAAATCTTTGTGTGTGTGTCGCCTCGATCTGCTCTTTGTGCAGCCTCCGCTCCTCGCCGAACCGAAAAGGGGCTCCGGCCCCATAGGTGTTCGAGGAGGCCGATTTCCCCCGACATCCTTGGCGCGCCAGGTAGGGGGCGTCGAGGTTGTGCGAACCTGATCCGGCGTCCGCACGAGCTAGACCACCGTCGTCTTCATCGACATGCCGCCGAAGAAGAAGGCTCCGGAGGTGACCGGCCTGTCTGCGTCGAATCCATCGCCCCTGGAGCAAGCGGGCGGTGGGGAAGACGCCGGCGGAGGAACAGGCGTCGCCAAACCAGTTTTTGGTCCCGCGGCGTCCGAACTTGCCCCGCGCCCTTCCCAGGAGGCGCGGAACCAGCAGCGTCCTGGTACCCACAGTGCCATGCGCTCGCTAGACCCAGATCGAGTTGCGGGGTCTCAAGGCGCTCAGGGCCAGCATGCGAACCAGCGTGCCGGAACAAGTGTGGCGCGGCTGCCTGGACCGGGTGCTGCTCCTTCTAACGTGGTTAGAAGTTTGAGCACATCCCGTTCCACGCGCCGTTCGCCGCCTCTGCCCGCCACCCCAGCAGAAGCTCTCGCACGGGCTCAGCTACTCCTAGACTACCCTCCGACGGCGGACAGGCTTGACGGTTGGAGGGCCACGATCCATAGCCTCATCGGTTTCGCCAACGGCGACACGCCGCGGCAGCCCAGCGCGTCGCAGCCACGGCCAGCCGCCCAGGCGAAGACCGATGGTGCCAAGACCGCCGGGGGTGCGACCACCGTGCACTCCCCGCACCAGAGGCAACGGTCGCCGACTCGCCGGGCCAACCACGACAACGACTCCACTGCGTCGTCGAACCCACGAACTTGTCGCGACCAACGCCAAATCCTTCACGAGCGGAAGGAAGAAGACGCTCGAACCCGTATCGAGCGCAGAAGAGAAGCGCGGCGTCAATCGTACCAGCGCGCTGAGCCCTCTGGCGACATGCACGCACCGGGGGAACCAGGCGACCTGCCGTATTCGGTAGGGTGCCCTGCGTTTACCCGCGAGCTGCGGCAAGTCCAGTGGCCCAGCACCAAGAACTTCAAGCCCGACGTGCCAGAGAAGTATGATGGCAAGTCGCATCCATCGGAGTTCTTCAGCATCTACACCATTGCGGTGCAGGCTGCCGGGGGACGAGATGACAAGATCCTTGCCAACTACTTCCCTCTGGTACTCAAGCCAAACGTCAGATCCTGGCTCATGCACTTGCCGGATGGCTCCATATCCTCCTGGACAGATCTATGCCATCAGTTTGTCGGCGCCTTCACGGGCGGCCACAAACCCCATGGCCAGGCGAGCGACCTTCATCTGCTCGTTCAGAAGGAAGGGGAGTCTCTGCGCAAGTTCATCCAGAGGTTCAGCCGCGTGCACTACAACATCCCAGACGTCCATCCCGCCGCGGTGATCAGCGCGTTCCATCAGAACGTGCGTAACCGCAGGATGCGGGAGGAGATGGCGATGTGCAAAATCAAGGATGTCAGCGAGCTTTATGCCCTGGCCGACAAATGTGCGCGCGCCGAAGAGGGGAGGAAACTCCCCGGAGAAAGTGTCGGAGATGGAGAATCCGACAGTGAAGGTACCGCCCCGGCAAGGAAAGGCCGGCGGCGGAACGGCAAAAAGAAGAAGAACCAAGAGGTACTGGTTGTCGAGAAGTCCGGCAGCGAGGGCACCGCCAAGAAAGCCTAGGCTGGTGGCTCCGGCAAGGAGGTTGCCGGATGCGCCAACTGCCAGGCAGTGGCGGTTGCCGACAAGCGGGACGGTACCGACAAGAAGTACTGCAAGATCCACCGCACCAGGGGCCATGACCTCCAGAGCTGCAAGCAAGTCGAGCGGCTCGTCGAGCTGCAGAAGGCCGAGTACGAGCGGCGCGACAGGGAGAAGGCCCAAGCTGGCGGCAGCGGATCTGGCACGAAGCGTCCCGGCCAAGGGGAGCGTCGCGGCAAGGACAAGCAGCGGCAAGCGGATAGGCCTCCCCGAGGCCGCGACAAAGACGACGACGATGACGATGACGACATGGAAGACCCCGAAACCAGCGAACAGGAGTTTCAGAAAGCCACCGAGGTCTTGTGTGTGGATGGCGGTGCTTCCCTGCACGCTTCCCGCCACCAGCTTAAACAGTGGGTGCGGGAAGTCAACGCAGTGGAACCGCCCGTCGAGTCACGCAGGCCTCTGAAATGGTCCAGCACGCCTATCATCTTCGATATTGAGGACCACCCTGATCGCACAACCGCAGTCGGGTGCCTGCCGATGTTGGTTTCCCCAACAGTCCGCAACCTCAAGGTCACTAAGATGCTAGTTGACGGCGGGGCCGGCTTGAATCTGATCTCCTCTGCTGTTCTCCGGAGGCTCCAAGTTCCCGACAGCGAGCTCGAAGAAACCGGCACATTCCAAGGAATCAACCCGGGAAGGAGCAAGCCGAAGGGAAAGATCACGCTGCCGGTAACTTTCGGTAGCGAGCTGAATTTCAGGACTGAGAAGGTCACCTTTGACGTCGCCGACTTCCCGTTGCCTTACAATGGGATCCTCGGCCGACCAGCGCTCGCCAAGTTCATGGCGGCCTCTCATTATGCGTACAACATGCTCAAGAAGCCTGGCCCGATAAGCGTCATTTCTGTCCCGGGGGACAAGAAGGATGCCCTTATCTGCGCCGACCAGATATACCGGGATGCGACAGCCGCAACGGTCCATGACCCACTTGCCGCTGGAGCTCCCGGGGGAAAGAAGAAGACCAAGTCCGGCGAGTGCTCTGGTGCCCACTCCGGCAAGCGTGCCTCTTCGGAGTGCTGTGCTGCCGTCGAGGACGTGCCATCGAGCTCCACCGGCAAGAAGACCAAACCCGGCGAACGCTCTGGTGCCCACTCCGGCAAGCGCGCCTCTTCGGAGTGTTGCGCTGCCGTCGAGGACGCGCCATCGAGCCCCGCCGGCAAGCACAAGAAGACAACGGCTGCTCCACCAGCGACCAAGAAGGTGCCCGCCAAGGAGGACGGCACTGGTGGTACCTTCACCATCAGTGCCACTCTCGACCCCAAATAGGAAAGCGCGCTCGTCACTTTCCTGCGGGCGAATGTCGATGTGTTTGCCTGGCAACCATCTGACATCCCCGGCGTTCCCAGGAAAGTGATTGAGCACCACCTTGCCGTCTGTCCTCATGCGCGGCCCGTCAAGCAAAAAGTCAGGAAGCAGGCGGTGGAGCGCCAAGAGTTCATCGCGGATGAGATCAGGAAGTTGGAAGCGGCAGGCCTCGTCAGAGGCGTGCTCCATCCGACGTGGTTGGCCAATCCTGTCGTCGTGCGCAAAGCAAATGGGAAATGGAGGCTTTGCATCGACTTCACCGATGTTAATAAGGCTTGCCCCAAAGATCCGTTTCCCTTGCCGCGCATTGACTAGATTGTTGACTCCACGGCCGGATGTGATCTGCTTTCGTTCCTTGACGCCTACTCCGGGTACCACCAGATTTTCATGGACGAAGAAATTTCAGAAACAAGCATCCCCGGCAAAGAAGCAAGCAAGGAGTGGCTGATGTACTTTGATGGTGCCTTCTCGCTGGAAGGCGCAGGTGCTGGCGTGCTGCTCATCGCGCCCACCGGAGAGCACCTCAAGTACGTCGTCCAAATGCACTTTCCCAAGGAGCAGGCAACCAACAACACGGCAGAGTACGAAGGTTTGCTCGCCGGTCTCAGGATTGCGGCGGAACTTGGGATCAAGAAGCTTATTGTCAGGGGTGACTCGCAGCTCGTCGTCCGCCAAGTGAACAAGGATTACCAGAGCCCGTTGATGGAGGCTTACGTTGATGAAGTGAGGAAGCTAGAAGAGCGCTTTGACGGCCTGCAAATGGAACACGTTCCAAGGGCAGAGAATGACATTGCCGACGGCCTGTCAAAGTGCGCCGCACTAAAGCTACCTGTGGAACCAGGGACTTTTGTGCTCAAGCTGACTCAGCCATCCGTGACGCCGTCCACCGGGCCGAGCAAGAAGAGGAAGTCGGTCTCTGGCGACTATCTTCCGGCAGAGCTCCCCGGAGCCGCCGCCAAGAGAGTCCCCAGGGTCGGCGCCAAGAGTGCTGAAGAGCCGCCTGCTCCGGCAAGCCCCAGGGTTTGTTCCGACGAAGCAGGCGCTCCCGGCAAGCTCTGCCCCAGCAAGCTTGCCGGGGAACGTCAAGCTCCGGCTGAGCCCCAAATCCTCGCCGTGGAAGCTGGTGTTCCCGCAGCCGCAGACATGCCTTTAGTCCTCGTCGTCGAGCCACAGGCTCCGACGTGGGCGCAGCAGATTGTCCGATTCCTCCAGACAGGAGAGCTTCCCGAAGAACAAGAAGCAGCAGAAAGAGTAGCCCGGCAGTCCAGCATGTATCAGTTCATCGACAGCATGCTGTACAGAAGAGGACGCAATGGGGTGAAATTGAAGTGCATCAACCGGGAAGACGGACAAAAGCTGTTGGCGGAGGTACATGGAGGCATATGTGGACACCACATTGGCGCCAGAGCACTTGCCGGCAAAGCATTCCGACAAGGTTTCTTCTGGCCGACCGCCCTCCAGGATGCAACTGCACAAGTAACCAAGTGTGAAGCGTGCCAGTTCCATTCTAAGCAGATACATCAACCAGCTCAAGCTCTCCAGACGATCCCTTTATCCTGGCCCTTCTCGGTCTAGGGGCTCGATATCCTCGGCCCCTTCCCCCGATCCGTCGGGGGCTTTGAGTACTTGTACGTTGCAATCGACAAGTTCACAAAGTGGCCGGAAGTGGAACCAGTGAGGAAGGTGACGGCCCAGTCCGCGATCAAATTCTTCAGGTCGATTGTTTGCCGCTTCGGGATCCCCAACAAGATCATCACCGACAACGGTACGCAGTTCACAAGCCACGCCTTCATGCAGTATACCCAAGACCTCGGCACCAAGGTCTGCTTCGCTTCTGTTGCTCACCCCAGGAGCAACGGTCAAGCAGAAAGGGCCAACGCCGAGGTGCTGCGCGGGCTCAAGACCAGAAGTTTTGACAAGCTGCTCAAGCGCGGACGGAACTGGATCAAGGAGCTGCCAGTGGTTCTTTGGTCGATCAGAACGACGCCAAATCGAGCCACTGGACAGACACCATTTGCTCTAGTCTATGGAGCAGAAGCAGTTACCCCCACGGAACTCGTATACGGGTCACCTCGAGTGCTCGCTTATGATGAGCTTGAGCAAGAGCGGTCGCGTGAAGATGACGCACTGCTCCTCGAGGAAGATCGTCTCCAGGCTGCTGTGTGATCCGCTCGCTACTAGCAAGCTCTGCGCCGCTACCATAGCCGCAGAGTTAAAGCCAGGAGCTTCGAGGAAGGCGACCTTGTTCTTCGGCGCGTTCAGTCGGCCAAGAATCACAACAAGTTGACGCCGAAGTGGGAAGGCCCTTACCGGGTGAGACGAGTCACGAGGCCCGGCGCCGTCCGCCTCGAGACCGAAGATGGCACTCCGGTGAGCAATTCCTGGAACATTGAGCATCTTCGCAAGTTTCACCCGTAAGGCGCGGTTGTCGGACCCTGTCCGGCAACCAACTCTTTGTACAAGTCTTGCCGCAGCTGCATGTAATCCTTTGTACAAAGCCAGGCGCAGACCCTGGCAGCAGATAATGAAGCGCTGGCGCCCCAAGTTTTAGCATGCATGCTGAGTCGAGTCTCGTCCTTGGTTAGGGTTGGTAGTGCCTAACAGTCGCTAACCCCTAACTTAGAGGTCGAGTCCGTGTCTCTTTCCCGTATATTCCCTTTGGCTCGCCGGAGTTCTTCATCCGTGCCGGGCCGCTCAAGGACGAAGAAGGGAGAAGGACAAGCCAGCACCTACGCCCCGGCAAGCAGGAGTCATCAAGGGCTACAAGTGCAAGAGAGCTCCCGCGGCAAGGCAGAGTTGCCGGGGGCTGCAACCTCAGATAAGTCTTTACGTCTCTCTTCATGCATTCTCTTATGGACTGTGGAATACGAAAACCTCGCTTCCCCTCAAAGCTACCGTGCTCTCTTAAACGACAAACCCCGGAGCGCGTTCCCGGGGCCCGTTTCTGATAGAAGTTGCGGCGGCAAAGAGAGGAAGCGAGGGGCCAGAACCCGCCTTCTGCCTGCCTCCGCCCAGAGCGCGAGGAGAGTCCAGGGGTGCGGGAAGACGGCAGGGCCTGTTGCCTGGCGGAGAACCGTCTATCTTAACGATGCAAAGGGGTTCGCTCCTTGCCGCGGGTTGTACCCGCGAGACAAATAGTCCGGCCAACATCCCCTTTTCATTAAAAAACATTCCACTCAGGTACGGTTCAGAGAGAATGAAAAACATGAAAGATGGGATTACAAGATTTAAACGCAACTAAAGCCCGAGGGCTTACAAGATAAAAAGAGATAAGGTGCCCGTAATCCTTTTCTTGTCTCTCTCCCCAGGAGGTAGGGCAAGGAGGCGAGAAGGGCAAAAGGGGCGCCTAGACAAGCTACGGGTGGCAGAAGACACCAAGAGAAGATCCGGGGCTCCGCCTGGGGGCTCCGGACGCTGGATGGAGGCGGCGGCGCCGGAGGTGGAGCTCGAAGATGAGGCAGCGGGACGTCAACACGCTATCGAGGGCATCTAGCCCTCGTACTCCGAGTTGACGGCCTTGCCGCCAGCCTCTTCCCCTTCCGCAGCCTCGCCACTCCGGCCGCCCGAGAAGACCAGGCCCCGACAAGAGGAGCTTGCCGGGCCGGAGAGAAGACTCCGGTGGTCGTCGCCGCGAGCGAGGGTGATGACGGTGTCTGAGGCGCATCTGGAACACGAGGCACCGGGACACCAGCACGTTGTTGAAGCCGGCTCGTACTCTGACTTCACGGCCTTGCCGCCCGCCCTCTTCCTCTTCAGCAGCCTCCCTATGCCAGCCGCCCAAGGAGACGACCCCGGAGAGTTCACAGAGCCAGCGACGCGGACGATGGGGTCGCCGGCGCCACACGGAGCTGTGACCGACGCCCAGTCGGACCCGTCATCCCGGCGACTGCTCCCCTCGTCGTCGCTGTCGCTCCCCTCCTCGTCACTCTCTCTTGAGGAGGAGCCTTCGCTATCGGAGGACTATCCACGCAGCACCGGGCCCGGGTGCCGAAGTCCCTGAAGGCCTTGACAGAGAGGAGGTCATCCCCCATCAGCTTAAAATGGAGGATGAACCCCTCCGTCAAGCTATGGATCCGGGCGAATGACTTCCACCCTCGGCCAAGATACACCGCGTCGGGGCCTCGGGGTTCGACGTGGACTCGCGTACCACTGATCCCGTAGCCCCTCATGCGCAGGTTTAGCGTCTCAGGCTGCTCCACCTCCAACACGCTCGCGAATGGAGCGGGAAGGCGGAGGCGGCGGCGAGGCGCCCGGCGCAGCCTGATGATGAACTCGCAGGGGTCGTCCCCAAGATGGACCGCCGTAGGGAGAGGAGCCGCAGGCGGGGGTGAGGCCGGCGCGCCGCCCCGCCTGCCTTGAACGCCTCGGCTCCGTCCACGACCTCGTCCACGACCTCGCCCCCTCCCCCTTCCCCGAACGGCTGGCTCCGCCACCACGGGTGCGAGGGGAGGAGGGGCGCGCTGCCTAGCGGCGACTCTCGCCGCCATCGACGAAGAACCAGGATCTCCTCTTTCCGTAACCATCGGAGAGAGGGGGCCAGGAATCAGGAAGCAGAAGAGATGGAGGAGTGCGGATTTCCGTTGCCCCCGTCCGCTCCTTATAAAGGAGCGGAGTGGGGGCTCGGCCGCCCCGCTCCACCAATCAAAGCGGAGGAAGGGCAGGCGACTGGGGCCGACCCACTGCCTCGACCCGCGTCGGCCCGGATTCCCTGCCTCCACCGCCGCGACCCCAAGTGCATGAAGTCCACGTGGCGGGCGCGCAGGGCCGAGGCGACGGGTAAGGCGACCGCTCCCCACCCCGTGATCGTGGGGAGCGGGAGCCCCAAAAGCCGCGCCTCGACCCCGTTTGGTCATCAAACCGCGCCTCCACGTCTCCCTCCACTTAAAGGGGAGAGCGGGCACTTCGCCTTTCCGAATAAAGAAATCGTGCGCGATGTGACGCATGCCTGCGTGGCTCAGCTCCGCGCATGCCCCCCACGTCACGCACGCCTCGCACGCCTCGCCCCCACGACGCCGCGATAAGCACGCACCACTCGGGGAAGGCGCAACGGGCACGGAGTTAAGGAGCAACGCGACCCAGGCCACGTGTGCCCGTGCACTGTTAGGGCCTGGCCCAACAACGCTCGGCACCGTGTATGGCCCAGGCCCGGGGCCTCCTGTCGGTGTACTAAAGTAGGGGTACCTAAGTACCCCGAACTTGTGCACGGACAGTTGTAGCACCCGGCGGCAAGGCTAGCCAGGGGAGCGCCAAGAGCCTCCACGGCCCCTTTAGGGCCGAGCGAAGACCAAGTAGACAAAGCCCCGGCAAGAGGAGCCTGCCGGGCCAAGCAGATGAAGCCCCGGCGAGAGGAGCTTGCCGGGCCAAGGAGGCCAGGCCCTGGCAAGAGGAGCTTCCCGGGACGACCGAGCCGAAGCACCAAGGCCCCGGCAGGAGGAGCCCGCCGGGAGGGCCGAACCAAGGCACCCCCAGAGAGAAGCTCGCCGCGGCGCACCACGCGCTCCGGCAAGGCCTGACGAGCGGCAGGCTCTCAGGCACGGCAAGACAGCCACCGCGGCAAGCCATTTGTCGCGGCAAGTCGCCACCTCAGGTCCGCGCTCCAGCTCACCCGCCCACGCGTCGCTCTGGGGCTCCCCCAAAGGCACGTGGCGGGGCACCGCGCGGCCTGAGGTGCGCAGTGGCATGCAACGGCCATCATGGAAAATGGTGGCGCACCTAATGGTCCGCCTCGGTGCTGTCCGAGCGACCGTGACGGGCATTTAATGCCCTTGTCCCCTACCGTCAGAAGTAGGTATGATAGCACTGTGCAGCACTGTGCGCATAGTCTGTTGCCATTTTTGCCCTCGCCTGCGTCGCTACCTGTGGGTAACCCCTTGAGCATATAAAAGGAGGCCCATGCAACGTAGAAGAGGGGGGACACCCAGTAGACATCCATCCACGTCCAGCTCCAAGCTTACTATAGCTTCTTGCGCTCCAGAGCAAGAACCCGAATCAATCCAGACAAGCAGCAGTAGGGTTTTACGCATTCGTGCGGCCCGAAGCTGGGTAAAATCTTTGTGTGTGTGTGTCGCCTCGATCTGCTCTTTGTGCAGCCTCCGCTCCCCGCCGAACCGAAAAGGGGCTCCGGCCCCATAGGTGTTCGAGGAGGCCGATTTCCCCCGACATAATTTTTATTTGATGGGTAGCATAAGCACTTCCCAGTTCTCCAATTTTTTCGAAACAAGTTCATGCACTTATTATCACGATAAAAAAAAAATATCCGTGTTGCATCCCAGTTATCAGTCTGTACTTGCAGAATTCTCTCGTTTATTGAGCACGTATATTTTCTTTCAGGTCGAGCAAGTTTCAACTGGGCTGTAGATTGCCCAGGGTTGTTTTGTTTTTGAAAGGCCCAGCCCATGATGACAACGGGGCACAAAGATCCAGCAGTATCTACTGGCCTCTGGCCCGCCAGCGTTAGTTATATTTTGTCTTACAACATCCGCATGCAGTTTTTTTACTGAATCAAACACACAGCCCAGTTCTATTTTCCTCTTGAAACGCATGTCCTACATCCGTTTTCTAAGCTCTACCTATAGTTTTACTAGTTCATATACACGTATCATTATACTGAAAACACATAAAATTCCCTTTTCATATTTACATCCTTATTTTTGTTGTTTTTTCCCACCCAGCGCTGATTTTTTTACCAACATCGTTTCCCCTTAAACCAACTAAATTGTCCCACATCTTATTTTCTTACAAAAACAAAACGATTTTTTTTGGCAAATCAATAAGTTCTTAAAAAAATGTTTATCATTTTGGGATTACAACAGTTCGGACTCCACCGAAGTATGCAAAATAAGGTTGGACTTTTTGACCATGGTCCTGGGCAGAAAATGGGTTGTAATAAATTACTTAAGAATTAGCAAATGGGCTGCAAATTATAAAAAACAGCAAATGGGCTTTATGTTGTCTGCCATAGATTTGGAGGCTGACTTGTGGGCCTACTAAGTTCATGCGTACACAAGGTTTCTCAAAAAAGAAACTTAGTCGACAATCGACTCTACGAGCGTCAGACAGTTAGATGTCAATCTAACGGCAATCGTGCTTCTTCAGACTCTGATCCTCCTGCCCCAGCCGCCCAAACCAGCGCCGTCGGAACCGCCTGCTCCCGCCTCCCGTGGCCGACAGTGCTGCTGGGAAGGCCTCACGGCCCCATCATACTCGCATCCCTGGCCTGTCTATCCCTCTACTCACCCACACCTCCTATTATTTTTCGGCGATGGCAGCCGAACTAGTCAACCCTCGTACTCTCCACCGCGTGGGCAGCCACTGCCGTGTCCTCCCCGGCTCCGTGTCGTTCCCTTCGTAGGCCTCGCCATCGTCCACCGCCCTGGTGCTCTCGGCGTGGCGTGGTCAACGATGTCCATCCAACGGCCGTAGTGCTTCTTCAACCTCTAGTCTTCTTGCCCCAACCGCCCAAAGCAGCGCTGGTCGTGCCGCATGTTCCTGCCTCCCGTGTCCGGCTGTGCTGCCGCGGAGGCCTCACCGTCCCCATACTACTCCCACCGCTGGCCGGGCCATCCCAACACTCACCCACTCCCCCTGTTAGTCTACGGTGACGACAGCCTCACACCGCAACCGAACCAGTGAACCCTCGTACTCCTCTCCACGTGGGCATCCACTGCCGTGTCTTCCCCTTCCTAGGCCTCGCCGTCGTCCATCGCCTTGGTGCCCTCGGCACGGCGTGGTCAACGACATTCCATCGGAAGAGTACTGTACGTGGAGAGGCTGATAGCTGGGTCCACGGCCACAGCCCATTTTTTTTGTGATTTGCCAAGTAAGTCGCTTTGTCAGGCCTGTTGGGCTGCAAATCTTTCAAGACGAGGAGAGCTTTCATTCGGCTAGCCGAGAAAATGGCCCATCAGTAATGAGAAATGGGTTGTACATTTTTAAAACACATCAAACCGACAATTAGTTTCAAATATCTTTTTTTCATTTCGAGATTTGAAATTACATTAATTTTTATGCATGGAGAATTTGTTGGATTTTATATTGATATACATTTATTTTTAAAATCAGTTTGAATGTGAGTCGAAATTTCGGGGACCGCACCGAAATATGCAAAATTTCGTATAATTTTTTAACCGTGGCCACAATATGGGTTGTAATGCTAACAAAAAGAATATGGGCTCCAAAAAAACCTTAATAATTAGCAAATGGGCTGTAAATTATTAGAAATAATGGCAGATGGGTTGTATGTTGTTTTCCACAGATTTGAGGCTTTCCTAAAAAAAGGTTGACGCACAAGCAGTGACTGTTGGATGGCCATCCAACGGCTGTCGTGCTTCTTCAATCTATGCTCTTCCTGGTCCAGCCGCTTAAACAGGCGCCGGCGGGACTGCCAGCTCCCTCCTCCCCGCGGCTGGTTCTGCTGCTGCGCAGGCCTCACCGCCCCACCGTACTCCCGTCGCTGGCCTAGCCATCCCCCTAGTCACCCACACCTGCTGTTATTCTCCGGCGGTGGCAGATGGACCAGTAAACCCTCGTACAGTCGTACTCCCCTCCGCGTGGGAAACAACTGCCGAGTCTTCCCTGCCTTCGTGTCGTTTCCTTCCTAGGCCTCGCCGTCGTCCACCGCCCTGGTGCTCTCGGCGCGGCCTGGTCAACATGGTCAACGACCGACATGCATCTGAAGTGGACTTTACGTGGAGAGGCCGATAGCTGGGTCCACGGCCGCACGCAAGGAAATGCCTCCTTATTACGCGCAAAGTAATGATTCCTCCACCTAACATCAGGGACCCACCGAAAGGGCCTCTGTATTTCGCCAAAAAAATGTTACCACCGCTGACAGCTCGGACCCACCAGCTATATCTTCGCACGCAAGGAAGTGCCTCCTTATTACGCACAAAAAAATGAATACCCCTATTAGCTGGGACCTAGTATAGTGGCAGGCTTACTTGTGGGCCTACTAAGTTGACGGGGACGGAGGGCTTTGTCAACTTAGTCAATATGCACGATTCTAGCTCCAGTGACCGTACGATGTCCATCCAACGGCCGTAGTGCTTCTTCAACCTCTGGTCTTCTCGCTCCAGCCGCCCAAACCAGCACCGGTCGTTCCTCGTGCTCCTGCCTCCAGTGGCCAGCTGCGATGCGGCAAAGTCCTCACCGCCCCCTACTACTCCCACCGCTGGCCAGGCCATCCCTCTACTCACCCACACCCCCTGTTATTCTGCGGCGACGGCAGCCTCACACCGCAGCCAAACCAGTGAACCCTCGTACTCCTCTCTGCGCGGGCTTCCACTGCTGCGTCTTCCCCGGCTCCGCGTCGTCCCCTTTCTAGGCCTCGCCATCGTCCAGACCACCACCCTGGTGCTCTCGGTGCGGCGTGGTCAACATGGTCAACGACCGACTTCCATCAGAAGAGTACTGTATGTGGAGAGGCTGACAGCTGGGTCCAGGCGGCCGCAAGGAAGTGCCTCCTTATTACGCGCAAAATAATTATTCCTCCACCTTACAGCAGGGACCCACCGGACGGGCCACCTTATTTTGCGAAAAAAATGTTTCCCCCCTGACTGCTCGGACCCACCGGACGGGCCAGCGTATTTCGCGAAAATAACGTTCCCCCCGCTGTCAGCTCGGACCCATCGGAAGTGCCTCCTTATTACGCACAAAAAAATGAATACTCCCCCTGCTAGCTGGGACCCACCATGGTGGGAGGCTGACTTGTGGGCCTACTAAGTTGATTGGGACGGGGGCCTTTGTCAACTTTAGTCAATATGAACGATTCTAGCTCCAGTGACTACGATGTCCATCCAACGGCCGTAGTGCTTCTTCAACCTCTGGTCTTCTTGCTCCAGCCGCCCAAAGCAGCGCCGGTCGTGCCGCATGCTCCTGCCTCCCGTGGCCGACTGTGCTGCCGCGGAGGCCTCACCGCCCCCCAGCGTGAGGAATTGGCCGTGAGGGCTTTGAGGATTCTGGCCGTGAGGGCATAGAAGGTGAAGCACTTGGGTTACGCGCAGGCTTCTTTGCCATAGATTTCTTCGGCTTGACAGTGTCCTCAGCAGCAGCTGCAGAGTCCTCATTGAATTTTCTCACTGCTTCTTTTGCTTGTTTGGCCAACTTGGCCTGGCGCTTGGCCCATTCCTCAGGAAAGTCCTCACCGCGCTTGACGCTGGTGTGATCCACTTCTTGACCAGGTGCCAATGGAGGTCTTGAGCATGGAGAGGTAACAGCGGATTTCTTCATGTATTTGGGAGTAACATATCTGTACTCCCTCCACTCTCTAGCCCATCTCCTCTCTATCTTCTGAATGCGCACCTTGCGCTGATTTTTATCTTCCTCAGGAGGTGTGCTGTACCCAGCATAGATGTCATCAGGGATTTCAAACACTGTGTTGACCTCAGGCTTCTTTCCTCCTTTCTGTGGCTTCTTACCGTCAGCCATTTTCTTCAATTGAGGAATTTGAACAATTGAATTCTCTGAAGAAGTATGCAACTTTTCTTCGAGGAACGCTGCAAATGAGTTAAGTTGATGAGAACCTAGTGATTCAGCAGCGGACATGAGTACCTATGAACAGAGTATAGTTGCGAGAAATTTGGAGAGGTCATATGCGTTCTCAGAAGGTTTTATAAAAAGAACAAGTTTGAGGAATTTTGACCAGATGGGTCTTGAATAATTTCACTAAGCGTTCTTTGTCTTAGGTTCCATAGTTGTATAGATCAAAAATCCACACAATTGAGGAATCTTGAAGAAAAATATAGCTTAGAGAAAATGAATCAAGAACAGATGACTAGTGAGGTGTTTAGTGTGTGAAGATTTGAAGAAAAACACCTTTGATGATTTTGTAGAAATCATTTGAATCAAAGAGGGCAGTAAAATTAACTTTTAATTACCCTGAACAAAGAACACGATGAACTATGAGGTGTACCCTAACTCGACGGAGGAAGACGGCTACGGCGGCGGCGGAGTGAAGATTTCCGCAGTCGGCTCGAGTATGACGACGACGAGTTCAAGGCAGTGAAGCTCTTCCTCACCGGCAACGATGAAGTAGCGGCGGCGCTAGGGTTTGAGAAGCTTGAGCGAGAGAGAGGTCGAGCGGAGTAAAGGAAGTGAGGAAGGGGAGGGGGTATTTATAGCCACGGTGAAAAAACTGTTCGTCCGAAGAATTTGGATGAACGTGCCCCTGACCCTTCTCATTCGCTTGACATGTGTCACCCATGTACCAAGAAGTGGAGATCCTGTTAGATCGTGGGTCTATAGGTAGGTATTTCATGGGATGCGGAACGGTTTAAGCGGCAAAGCCGAAATTTTTGATAATATAAGTTAAAAGTTCCGTTCCCAAATTCTTCAGCTGACAAGAATGCAGTGAAGATTTTGAACGAGTTTCAAATAGAACGCACATAAAGAATTTGTGAATAGATTGGGTTGAGTTTAGCATAGAGGGGGAAGGGTTCGGTCACATTCACTTAGCAGAAAAACCAACTTGAAGAATTAGCCATAAGTGAATGTTGTAGAGGACATAAACTCATATATATATATATATATATATATATATATATATATATATATATATATATATATATATATATATATATATATATATAGACACACACACACATACATACGTATACATATATATATATATCCAATGAAGAAAAACGACGAAAACAGTGAAGACAGTTGCAAAGTTGAAGAAAATGAACAACTGAGGAATTTCAATAACCAAAAAAAACTCAAATTGAAGATTTTCAACTTTGGTGGTGGCGTGACCCACCGTATAAGAATGATGATTTCAGACACCGCGTACAATTGTCGTAGGGTTCTGAGAATCAAATTCTTCGTTAATTTCTTCACACTTAGAGTGTTATTCCTCATTGATTGAAGAAAAACGTTTCTTCATGTGTTGCACATCTTAAGTCATCAATTTTGCATAAGTGTTAGGATGAGTGTACTTTTCAAAGAACATTCGAAGATTCTAAGATATTTAGCTCACACCGCAACTTGCTAAATCTCTTCTCATCCAAGGGCTTTGTGAAGATATCGGCTAGCTGTTCTTCAGTCTTCACATGCTCAATAGAAATGTCGCCCTTCAACACATGATCACGAAGAAAATGATGACGAATCTGAATGTGCTTTGTCTTCAAGTGCTAAACTGGGTTGTGAGCAATCTTGATGGCACTCTCATTGTCACAGAGGAGAGGCACATTCTTCACGTTGATGCCGTAATCCTTGAGAGTTTCCTTCATCCACAGCAATTGAGCACAGCAAGAACCAGCAGCAATGTACTCAGCTTCAGCAGTAGACAATGATACGCAATTCTGTTTCTTCGAGGACCAACAGACCAAAGATTGTTCGAGGAAATGACATGAGCAGATGTTGACTTGTGGTCCACACGATCACCAGCATAGTCAGAGTCAGAATATCCAATGAGATCAAAAGCCGAGCCCTTGGGGTACCATAATCCAAGTGTTGGTGTGTGAGCTAGATATAGAAGAATATGTTTCACAGCCTTATGGTGTGATTCCTTCGGTGTAGCTTGAAATCGAGCACACATGCAAACACTAAGCATTATATCCGGCCTAGATGCACATAAGTACAATAAAGAACCAATCATGGAGGTATACCTTATGATCGAAGTCAATACCATTTTCATCAGTGCATAGATGGCCATTTGTGGGCATAGGAATTTTGACGCCTTTGCAATCTTGCATGCTGAATTTCCTCAGTACATCCTTGAGGTGTTTCTCCTGAGATATGAATATGCCATTGTGTTTTGACGAATTTGGAGACCTAAGAAGAATTTCAACTCTCCCATCATAGACATTTGATATTCTTCACTCATCATATAGGCAAATTCATCACTATAACGTTGGTCAGTACAACCAAAGATAATATCATCAACATATATTTGGCACACAAACAGTTCACCATCATATGTCTTAGTGAAAAGAGTAGGGTCGAGTGAACCGGGTTTGAAGCCTTTCTTCATGAGGAACTCCTTCAAAGTATCATACCACGCCCGAGGGGCCTGCTTGAGGCCATAGAGGGCCTTGTTGAGTCTCAAGACTTTGTCAGGATTCTTTGGATCTTCAAAACCTGGGGGTTGAGCAACATAAACTTCTTCCTCAAGATTACCATTGAGGAATGCACTTTTCACATCCATTTGATATAAAGTGATATCATGATGGTTAGCATAAGCAAGTAATATGTGAATAGCCTCAAGTCTAGCAACAGGTGCAAAAGTTTCATCGAAATCAATTCCTTCAACCTGTGTGTAGCCTTGAGCTACAAGTCGTGCCTTATTCCTCACCACAAGGCCATTTTCATCTCGCTTGTTGAGGTAGATCCACTTTGTGCCAATGATGTTGTGCTTGCGAGGATCTAGATGTTTGACCAGTTCCCAGACGTTGTTGAGCTCGAACTGATGTAATTCTTCTTGCATAGCCTGAATCCACTCAGGCTCCAGAAATGCTTCATCTACCTTAGTGGGCTCTGTGATAGAGACAAAAGCATAGTGCCCACAAAAGTTAGATATATGTGAAGCTTTTGAGCGTGTGAGAGGACCTGGTGCTTCAATGTCATCGATGATCTTTTCAACTTGCACTTCTTTTGCAACGCGAGGATGAGTTGGTTGTTGTCGAGGAATTTGATCAACATTTTCTTCAGGTGCATTAGCTCGACGTTCTTCATGTTCTGGAATGAATTCTTCAGCAGATTCTTCGGTAGGAATGACATCCTCAGTAGCCTTGAACTTGATAGTTTCCTCAGGTGTTGGTTCATCTATCATAGAAGGTAGGTGCTCTCTTTGCGAGCCATTAGTTTCATCGAACCGCACATCTACAGTTTCAACAACCTTGTGAAGAACGTTGTTGAAGACTCTGTAGGTGTGCGAGTCCTTTCCGTAACCAAGCATGAAACCTTCATGTGCTTTCGGTGCAAATTTAGAGTTGTGATGAGGATCTCTAATCCAGCATTTAGCACCGAAGACTTTGAAATAACTCACATTGGGTTTCTTGTCAGTGAGGAGTTCATAGGCAGTCTTCTTGAAGAATTTGTGAAGATATACTCTGTTGATGATATGGCACGCAGTATCAATTGCATCAATCCAGAAACGACGAGGTGTTTTGTATTCATCAAGCATAGTGCAAGCCATCTCAGCAAGAGTCCAGTTCTTGCCCTCCACGACGCCATTCTGCTGAGGAGTATAAGGAGTAGATAACTCATGAGTAATACCAAGTTCATCAAGATAGTCATCAAGACCAGAATTCTTGAACTCGGTTCCATTATCACTTCTGATGTGCTTGATCTTCACACCAAAGTTGGTGGAAGCCCTCGAGGAAAATCGTTTGAAGACTTCCTGCACTTCATGTTTGTAAGTAACAATGTGTGCCCATGTGTATCGAGAGTAATCATCAACAATAACAAAGCCATATTGAGATGCATCATTTGAAACTGCAGAATAGTGGTTAGGACCGTAGAGATCCATGTGAAGCAATTCAAATGGTCGAGTAGTGGTCATGATAGTCTTCACGGGATGCTTAGCCTTTGTCATCTTCCCAGCTTCATAGGCTCCGCATAAGTGATCCTTGAGGAATTTGACATTCTGAATGCCAATGACATGCTTCTTCTTCGCAAGCGTGTGCAAATTCCTCATGCCTGCATGACCAAGTCATCGATGTCATAGCCACCCTTCTGAAGCTTTTGCAAGTAGGCACACGGCTGGTTGCGGTCCTGCAGAGAAATCAACAATATACAAGTCTCCTCTCCTAAAGCCTTCGAAGACTTTGGAGTTGTCAGCTTCCATAACCACAACACAACGATACTTGCCAAAGAAAACAACCATATCAAGATCACAAAGCATTGAGACAGACATGAGGTTGTATCCTAAGGACTCGACAAGCATGACTTTGTCCATGTGTCAATCCTTTGTGATCGCAACCTTACCTAGACCCAATACCAGACTTTTCCCTTTGTCAGCGAAGATGATATGCTTCAGATGCGATGGTGATAAGGGAGCATCCATCAATAGATTCTTGTCACTAGTCATGTGATTTGTACATCCACTATCAAGGACCCACTCAGTGGCTTTGGGTTGATCATCCTACAGATGAATTAGTGCAGCTTACTAACTTCATATACTTCATCAGTGAAGAATATGACATCATAATTCATCAGATCAATTTCATCAAGTAGTAGAACAGATAAAGCAATATGAGGACGTGAGAAATGAGAGTTCATTTCTTCATCATTAGGCTGCGTCCTTTCAGGCACTCTCAGGTCTCCAGCAAATTCTTCAGACGTTTGAGCACATCTGGAGGCCTGACCCTGCATAAGAGATTAGTTCTTTTTCTTCACCACCCACATCTGAAGGGGTGGCAAAGAGTTCATCACTCCGCGAGCTCCATACGAGAAAGGCGGCATAGAAGCAAATCCATTTCGTTTCACATAAGAGGAGCTAGGGTAAGCATATGAATAAACAGAGAAATTCTTCGATGACTTATGAACATAATGGTTAGAAGAATAATGCACATATTCATAGCCCTTAGCTCTTCCCTGTGAAACAGAGTTGTTAGCACGATGATATTCATATGAGGACTTTGATCCTTTTGAGGAATATGATACACGTGAGGAATTTGGTCCGTATGAGGACTTGGATCCATATGAAGAATTTGGTCCATATGAAGAATTTGGTCTGGGGTTCCTATTCTTCACAGGTGGTGTCATGAGGACATTCACCTAAAGACTTTCAAGGCACCTTTTGGGAACCCAGATTTTCTTCATAAGGGAATCGTTCTTGCAGTTAGTGCCAACATATCTAGCAAATACTTCACCATTCTGATTTTTGAACAGTTTATAGTTGGAGTCAAATGACTCATCAGAAGAATGAGAAGATTCACATGTAAATCCAGATAAATTGGATGGATCAATTGGAGGTCCCTTTGCAGCAACCCATGAGGTTTTGGGGTACTGCTCAGGCTTCCAATATGTACCATCAGCATTGAGTTTCCTCTCAAAGGCAATACCTTCTTTCCTAGGGTTCCTATTGAGGATCTGCTTTTTAAGCACATCACAAAGAGTCTGATGCCCTTTGAGGCTTTTGTACATGCTTGTCATGTACAATTCCTTCAGCCCTGCATCGTCAGTGATACTAGCAATGTCCTTAGATGAGGAATTAGTGCTAGCAGAGGCAGGTGAAGAATTTGTAACATTAGAAGCATTTGAACATTCAGGTGAAGAATTAGCAAATTCATGTTCAATGCACTTCAAACATGGAGGAACAAATTCTTCCTGAGCAACGCTGATTTGTTGAGCAAGTAATGGATCGCACTCCTTCTAAAGATCTTCATAACTCACTCTTAGCTTCTCAAGATCTTGATTTCTTTGAAGAAATTCGTTAGAAAGCTTCTCATGATCATATAAGAGAGTGTTATGATGACCCTGAAGGTTGTCAAACTTAGACTGAAGTCTCTGAAGATTTTCAGTCAAGATTTTAGTGCGGTCCATTTCTTCACCCAACATATCATCACTTTTGTCTAGCATGTTTTGAACCTTTTCCAAGGCCTTTTGTTGTTTAGTGGCAATGCAAACAAGCTTGATATAGCTAGGTCCAAAATCATCATCAAATTCATCATCACTAGACTCGGATGAGGAACATTCGGTTACCTTGGCACCGTTTTCCATGAGGCATGGTGCAGAAGATGATGGTTCTGGTACGAAAGTCATCATTTTGAGATATTCCTTGAAATCTTCAAACCAGGGATCATGACAAGTTCGATGACCTTCATAGACATCAGAGATTCGGTCCCAGATAAGCTTCGCATTGCAAAGATGCATAATACGCCTGAATTCATCTCTGGATAGGCAGGAACAGATGATATCCTTTGCCATGATGTCAAGTCGAGTGTATTTGCGAATATCATCAGCGTCCGCCATCTTGCATAGATCGGTAAGACCAATCTCAGTGACGGTCCATAGCTCGTTGTTCATTGCCATAAGGTGCTTCCTCATCATGGCCTTCCACTTGGGAAAATCATGACCGTCAAAAGATGGGGCATGTCACTTTCTTCATACCTGCGATCGACATAACTAAAACTCTAGGCGGTTAAACCAAAATCACACAGAAAAAGGGAGTACCTTGCTATGATACCAATTGAAAGTGCGTTATATAGACTAGAGGGGGGGTGAATAGGCGATTTTTATGAATTATTCACTGAGGAATTTGCCGGTGAGGAAATTCCTTCGCGAAGAACTACTTGCAGTGGAATAAGTACTCAAAAGTAAACACAACGGAATACAAGCATAGTCATCATGATGAAATGAAGACAAGCACAGATTATAGAAAGCGTAAACACAGGATAACACAGGATGAAGACAAATAGACTGAGGAAATTGAACTGAGGAAATTGAGAAAGTCTTCAGACAAAGTCTTCAAACACAGATATGAACAAGCGCACAACACAGTTATGAGGAAATGAAAGAGTTGAGGAAATAGAACCAGTTGGCTTGGTGAAGACAATGATTTGGTAGACCAGTTCCAACTACTGTCTCAGTTGTACATCTGGTTGGAGCGGCTAGGTATTTAAACCTGAGGACACATAGTCCTCACCATATTCTCCTTGAACTAAGGTCACACAGACCTCGTCCAATCACTTGTGGTAAGTCTTCAGGTGACTTCCGAACCTTCACAAACTCGGTCACTCGGCGATGCACAATTCCTCTTGGATGCTCTAGACCATGACGCCTAACCATCTGGAAGAAGAACATTCTTCAAATGTAACAAGCGTCAGATCCACGTAGGATCAATCTCTTCACTGATGCTCAATCACTTTGGGTTTGTAGGTGTTTGGGTTTGGGTTTTTCCTCACTCGATGATTTTCGCTCAAAGTCCTCAGAGGATGGGATGCTCTCAAATGACAAGTGTCAGTTTCTCTCGGAGCAGCCAACCAGCTAGTGGTTGTAGGGGGTGTCTATTTATAGCCTAGGGAGCAGCCCGACATGATAATACATAAATGCCCTTCAATGTTATGACCGTTAGGTGGATAAGATATTTTGGGACAGCTGGCGCGTAGCACAACAACGGTCGGAAATTTGAGGTTCAAATTCCTCAGGGCTATCATGTTCCTCACTGTGTAGGCAATCCGCACTGGCGAATTCCTAACTCCTCAGTCAGAACAAATTCCTCAGTGACCAAAAGAACTTCGTCTCTGTCACTGAAGAAATTGACTGAACTGTATGAGATTTCCAATGGCTTCACTTGAAGGGATTGGTAGGTATAGGATTTTGAGTTGAGCATCACCTGGAAACTTTTCCTTAGTATTTCCTCGACTCCCTTTAACAGTACGGTGTTTCCTATGACTCAAAAAAGAGAAAATGGAACTACGAAAACAAAAGTCTCCATGTTTCATGTTACTCGAATGAATGCCAAGTCTTTAAGATCACACCAATTTCTTCACTTTCAAAGTCTTCAGAAATTCAAAGTCTTCAGTCGAATAACTTCATTTTTAGGGGTCGACTTTCTCTGTAAATATCAAAGCTCCTCGTAGACTTATAGACCTGTGTACACTCATAAACACATTAGTCCCTTAACCTATAAGTCTTCAATACACATAAATCACTAAGGGGCACTAGATGCACTTACAATAGTTGTGCTAGTTGAGTAATTGTGGAATTGAAAAATACATGTGCTGGAGTTTGTGATTCCCGTAGCATGCATGTATGGTGAACCGTTATGTAACGAAGTCGGAGCATGAAGTATTTGTTGATTGTCTTACTTTGTGTGGCGGTCGGGATCGCGTGATGGTTAACTCCTACCAACCCTTCCCCTAGGAGAATGCGTAGTAGTACTTTACTTCGAGGGCTAATAAATTTTTTCAATAAGTATATGAGTTCTTTATGACTAATGTGAGTCCATGGATTATATGCACACTTACCTTTCCGCAATTTTCTAGCCTCTTTGGTACCGCGTATTGCCCTTTCTCACCTTGAGAGTTGGTGCAAACTTCGCCGGTGCATCCAAACCCCGTGTTATGATACGCTCTTTCACACATAAACCTCCTTATATCTTCCTCAAAACAGCCACCATACCTACCTATCATGGCATTTCCATAGCCATTCCGAGATATATTGCCATGCAACTTTCCACCGTTTCATTTATCATGACATACTCCATCATTGTCATATTGCTTTGCATGATCATGTAGTTGACATTGTATTTGTGGCAAAGCCACCATTCATAATTCTTTCATACATGTCACTCTTGATTCATTGCATATCCCAGTACACCACCGGAGGCATTCATATAGAGTCATATTTTGTTCTAAGTATTGAGTTGTAATTCATGAGTTGTAAGTGTGGTGATCATCATTATTAGAGCATTGTCCCAAGTGAGGAAAGGATGATGGAGACTATGATTCCCCCACAAGTCGGGATGAGACTCCGGACTAAATAAAAAAAGAGGCCATAAAAAATAGAAAAGGCCCAAATAAAAAAATGAGAGAAAAATGAGAGAAGGGACAATGTTACTATCCTTTTACCACACTTATGCTTCAAAGTAGCACCGTGATATTCATGATAGAGAGTCTCTCATTTTGTCACTTTCATATACTAGTGGAAAATTTCATTATAGAACTTGTCTTGTATATTCCAATGATGGGCTTCCTCAAATGCCCGAGGTCTTCGTGAGCAAGCAAGTTGGATGCACACCCACTTAGTTTCTTTTTTAGCTTTCATACACTTATAGCTCTAGTGCATCCGTTGCATGGCAATCCCTACTCCTCGCATTAACATCAATTGATGGGCATCTCCATAGCCCGTTGATTAGCCTCGTTGATGAGAGGCTTTCTCCTTTTTGTGTCTTCCCACATAACCCCTACCATTATACCTTATTCCACCATAGTGCTATATCCATGGCTTGCGCTCATGTATTGCGTAAGAGTTGAAAATGCTGAAGCGCGTTAAAAGTATGAACCAATTGCTTGGCTAAAACCGGGGTCGTACATGATATGCATTTTTTGTGTGGGGAAGATGGAGCATAGCCAGACTATATGATTTTGTAGGGATAACTTGCTTTGGCTATGTTGTTTTGATAAGACATAATTGCTTAGTTAGTATGCTTGAAGTATTATTGTTTTTATGTCAACATTAAACTTTTATCTTGACTCATATCAAATCTGAACATTCATGCCACAATGAGAAGAATTATATTGAAATTATGCTAAGTAGCACTCCGCATCAAAAAAATTGTTTTTATCATTTACCTACTCGAGGACGAGCAGGAATTAAGCTTGGGGATGCTTGATACGTCTCCAAAGTATCTATAATTTTTTATTGCTCCATGCTATATTATCTTATGTTTTGGACATTATTGGGCTTTATTATTCACTTTTATATTATTTTTGGGACTAACCTATTAACCGGAGGCCCAGCCCAGAATTGCTGTTTTTTTTGCCTATTTCGGAGTTTCGCAGAAAAAGAATATCAAACGGAGTCCAAACGGAATGAAACCTTCGGGAACGTGATTTTTGGAACGAACAAGATCCAGGAGACATGGACCCTACGTCAAGAAATAAAGGAGGAGGCAACGAGGTAGGGGGCGCGCCTACCCCCCTAGGGCGCGCCCTCCACCCTCGTGGGCCCCCTGTTGTTCCACCGACGTACTCCTTCCTCCTATATATACCTACGTACCCCCAAACGATCATATACGGAGCTAAAAACCTAATTCCACCGCCGCAACCTTCTGTACCCACGAGATCCCATCTTGGGGCCTATTCCGGAGCTCCGCCGGAGGGGGCATCGATCACGGAGGGCTTCTACATCAACACCATAGCCCCTCCGATGAAGTGTGAGTAGTTTACCTTAGACCTTCGGGTCCATAGTTATTAGCTAGATGGCTTCTTCTCTCTTTTTGGATCTCAATACAATGTTCTCCCCCTCTCTCATGGAGATCTATTCGATGTAATCTTCTTTTGCGGTGTGTTTGTCGAGACCGATGAATTGTGGGTTTATGATCAAGTTTATCTATGAACAATATTTGAATCTTCTGAATTCTTTTATGTATGATTGGTTATCTTTGCAAGTCTCTTCGAACTATTAGTTTGGTTTGGCCTACTAGATTGATCTTTCTTGCAATGGGAGAAGTGCTTAGCTTTGGGTTCAATCTTGCGGTTGCTCAACAGTAATTTCTTCACCCACCGTAAATACTTATGTTCTTGAGAGAAGCCACTAGTGAAACTTATGGCCCCCGGGTCTATCTTCATCATATTAATCTTCCAACACTTAGTTATTTCTGTTGCTTTTTTACTTTTCATTTTATTTTACTTTGCATCTTTATCATAAAAATACCAAAAATATTATCCTATGATATCTATCAGATCTCATTCTTGTAAGTGATCGTGTAGGGATTGACAACCCCTTATCGCTTTGGTTGTGAGGATTTATTTGTTTTTTGTAGGTGTAAGGGACTCGCGCGTAGCCTCCTACTGGATTGATACCTTGGTTCTCAAAAACTGAGGGAAATACTTATGCTACTTTGCTCCATCACCCTTTCCTCTTCAAGGGAAAACCAACGCAGTGCTCAAGAGGTAGCAGTGCGTTGGCGTGCCCCCACAAAGAAGAAAGCAAGAAAAACTTACAAACACGACGCGCTCCAGCTCCTGCGTCTACTCACCTCGGCCTGGCGGAAGGCCTAGATCCGGTCCGTCCACCCTCGCAGGCGTCAGGTATCGGCGGCCATCGCCGGCTCCTCCAGGGTCAGAGGCCCGAAGAAGACCTCGCTGGACTCGCTCCGCGTCGGCTGTGACCCAGCGGCCCGGTGACCCCCCGACCTGAGCGCCGAGACGTGCTCCCCGTTGTCCTCGCCACCTGCGGTCGGCGCCTTCTCCGGCGCCCTCACCAGCACCATCGCCGGTTCTGTGGCCGGAGCGGCCTGCGGCTCCACCACCAACGGCGCCTTGCTCGTCGGCGCCTAGGGCGTCCCATCCGACGCCATCCGTGGCGCCTCCTTCGAGACGGCGTTTCCACCGCCTCCCCCGCCTGCTCGACCATGTCGGTCCGTGGCGGGGTGTCGTCCCCGATGACCACAACCTCCCGATCAAGTTTCATCACATCCGCGCGTCCGCCTTCGTCGCGCCTCCCCTCCAGCGATGGCACGAACACTGTCGCCGTCGCCGCCGCCACCGTCCCTGCCGGCATCTCTGGCCACGCCGGCTCCTCGCCTGCCCGCGCCCACGCCGCCTCGAGCTGCGCCTCGGCCCAATTCTTGTCCTGCCAGGCCAGGCCTTCGGCGTCGGCCGGGTCCAGGCCGAGATCCGGGTCCGCCCGCTCCTCCTCACCGTCCCTGTCGACGGTGCCGGACCGGCTCCTCCAGAATGCGGCACCCTCGTTAGCTGCCGCGTCCGCCGCCGCCAGCGCCAGCGAGATCGGCGACTTGAAACCCAAGACAAAATAAATACGAGCCATGCAGAGTCGCTCGGCCACTCGGTTCAAGCGAAAAAGGAACTCACCCCGGCACCACCGGAACGACAGGCCTCACTGCCCTCTCCTGCGGAGCGGCAAGCCTCCTCTTGGCGGGCGGCTTCGCGCCCCCGGCCAGGTTCGCTGCGCGCTTCATGGCCGGGGCCCGCGGCGTGACATTGTCCTTCCCATGCGGCTGGCTCGCCGTGGGCACCCCCGGGGACGACCCGACTCCGTCCGCACCACCGCCTCCTCCGCCTGGCGCCGCTGCGACGGCAACTCGCGTCAGCCTCACAGGACCGTCCTGCGACTGGTGACTCAAAAAGCGGAAGCAAGACTTACCCGCTCGGCGCCCTGCGCCCGCGTCGGCGGTCGCCTCCTCCCCTCCGCCGTGGGTCTCAGGCTCCTCCGAGGCGACGCGCACCACCTGCACTCGCGCCCGGTCGTAAGGATGCCGGATGGCCTTCAGAACCACCTCCCGCGTCGCGTCGGGGTGAATAAGAAGATGAGTAGCAGCAAAGTATGGAGATCAAGGACTCACCATCAGTGTCGGGTTCGCGTGGCTGCACGGGGGTTTCCTGAACTCCCAGTCGTCCCGCAGGTTGGCCTTGGAGATGTCATTGACCCGGCGCGCGACCTGGTCCGCCCCCAGCCGCAAGTTCGCCATGCGGTTGGGGTCCTGAAGGCCGGTCATCCGACTGATGAGGTGGCTGCGCTGCTGTAGCGGCAACACTCTATGGACGATGAAGGTGGTGATGAGGTCGGTGCCGGTGAGCTCCTGCCGCTCCTTCATCACCGACACCCGCTCGCACTAGTTGAGCACCTCCTACGACGGGTGCTTGGGGTAGTACCCCCAGTTCTACTTCTCCCTCGGCGGCGAGTTGACGAGGGGCGGCAAGTTGATACGGTCCGCGCTGAGGTTGCGTACGTAGAAGAAAGAATTCTGCCACTTCTTTGCAGAATCCTCCAGCGGCATCTTCGAGCAGTCAGCACCCGGCCGCATGGAGATGACGGTGGCCCCACACTCAGACATCTCTCCGGCCCTCGGCCCCTGCTGCTTCAAAGAGAAGAAGCGCACCTAGAGGTCGATTGAAGGCTCGACCCCAGGTACCCCTCGCAGAGGGTGACGAAGCCCAACAGTTGCACGATGGCGCCGTCGCCAAGATGATGGGGCTGGAGCCCGAAGAACTCTAGGAAGTCGCGGAAGAAGCCGCTCGCAGGAAGCCTGAACCCGCGCTTGAAGCGCGGGAAGAAGACCACGCGCTTCATGCCCTCGGGCCGCGGCTCCCGCTCTCCCCGCGGCAGGCGCGCGGCGACCTCCGTCTCCCCTGGCAGGCGCCTGGTGGTGCGGAGATAGGCGATATCCTCGAGGGTGATGGTCGGTCCCATCCACGAGCCCGACAGCAGTGCCATCGACGAAGACGTAGGAAGAAGAAGAAGAAGAAGACGGCGACAAAGCTCTGCTCAAAGCAACGGGCGTCGCAGCGCGCGGAGGTCGCAAGAAGCAGAGAGAGGAAGAAGGCAGGGGTGCGTGAGTGAGAATGATTTCCGCCGCCCCCTCCTCGCCCCAATTTATAAGCGACGGTTTGAAACATGGGGGAGTGGGATCATTTGCGCCCGCCTCTCCCACTTCCCCGCAATAATTGTGCACGTACGTGCTTAATAACTGCCTCGAGGATGGCAACTAACCCGCGGATGCCGCAATAAATCCGCGCGCGTGGGACGAGGGCGCCCGACCGCGGGCCCCAGCGCGTCGCCCTGTTCCGTCACGCGCGTGGCCTGTCAGGACCCTCCGGCTCCCACATGCCACGTGGCGCCCGCGCGAAATCCAAAAGATTACCCCAAGATTCGACGGACTCCTCGGTTTCCCGCCTCTGACGAGGCGCCACGATCGGGCTTACGGAAGCCAGCACACAGCGGGTGTTGCCGGACCCGACGGCCATAAAATTTGCCTCCTCAGGAAAGAGGAAACTGCGAAGGCCTTCCCATCCGAAGACGGCGGACCATCACAGCTTCGGGGACTACTGTCAGGGGGATGAACCCCAGGCAGGCAACGGAACCCGGATCCTTTTCAGAAACAACGGGGCCAGCAATGCCCCTCAAGACGGCCCACGCTTGGTCGGGCCGCTCCACCCGGCCAAGCCCCTCGACCCGGCCAAGTTCACCAACCCGGCCGAACTCCTCAACTCGTCCCCAACGACCAGCTCCGAACAGCCGAACCCGGCGCACCAAGACTTCCCCAACAAACCAGCTCCACCCTTGGCGTGTTCTCCAACCCAGCCACGGGTCAGCTCCCGTCCCATCCCAGCCATATAATGGGACGAATCTCCACCTACCGATGATGGAGGCAACAGTACCCCACCCATGCCTCAAGTCAGCCGGGGTGTGGCAACAGTGCCCCGCCTACCCGCTGACCAGGGCCAGCATGGCAACAGTGTAACCATCGTCACCAATGACGCCAGCAAGCGGCAACCTGACGGAGCGCCACTGTAGCGGACTCAACCCGGCCACTCCCTGACAATCGACAAGACGACCAACAGTGCCCCCGTACCCAGCGGGCCTCGCACCCGGAGAACCCGGCGAGCCCTGGCCCCCGGCGGGTCCGAGTGCCAGCTTCATAGACAATGAGAACCCGGTCCCACGTGAAGGAAATATGCCCTAGAGGCAATAATAAAGTTGTTATTTATATTTCCTTATTTCATGATAAATATTTATTATTCATGCTAGAATTGTATTAACCAGAAACTTAGTACATGTGTGAATACATAGACAAACATAGTGTCACTAGTATGCCTCTACTTGACTAGCTCGTTGAATCAAAGATGGTTAAGTTTCCTAGCCATAGACATGAGTTGTCATTTGATTAATGAGATCACATCACTAGAGAATGATGTGATTGACTTGACCCATTCCGTTAGCTTAGCACTTGATCATTTAGTTTGTTGCTATTGCTTTCTTCATGACTTATACATGTTCCTGTGACTATGAGATTATGCAACTCCCGAATACTGGAGGAACACCTTGTGTGCTATCAAACGTCACAACGTAACTGGGTGATTATAAATATGCTCTACAGGTGTCTCCGATTGTGTTTGTTGGGTTGGCATAGATCGAGATTAAGATTTGTCACTCCGAGTATCGGGGAGGTTTCTCTCGGCCCTCTCGGTAATGCACATCACTATAAGCCTTGCATGCATTGTAACTAATGAGTTAGTTGCAGGATGATGCATTACGGAACGAGTAAAGAGACTTGGCGATCAAATCTCGGGCAAGTAACATACCGATGACAAAGGGAACAACGTATGTTGTTATGCGGTTTGACCGATGAAGATCTTCGTAGAATATGTGGGAACCAATATGAGCATCCAGGTTCCGCTATTGGTTATTGTCCGGTGACGTGTCTCGGTCATGTCTACATAGTTCTCGAACCTGTAGGGTCCGCACGCTTAAAGTTCTGTGACGATCGGTATTATGAGTTTATGTGATTTGGTGTACCGAAGGTAGTTCGGAGTCCCGGATGAGACCGTGGATATGACGAGGTGTCTCGAAATGGTCGAGACATAAAGATCGATATATTGGACGACAATATTCGGACATCGAAAAGGTTCCGAGTGATTCGGGTATTTTTCGGGGTACCGGGGAGTTACGGGAATACGAGGAAGAAGTAATGGGCCTCATGGGCCAAGTGGTGGAAGAGAGGAAGCAGGGCGCGCGGCCCCCCTAGCCCAAACCGAACTGGACTAGGGGGCCAGCCCCCCTTTCCTCCTTTTCCTCCTTCTCCTTCCTTCTCCCTCTCCCCCTTCCTTTCCCCTCCTAGTAGGAGTAGGAAAGAGGGGAGTCCTACTCCTACTAGGAGGAGGACTCCTCTTCCTGGCGCGCCATAGAGGGCCGGCCGGCCTCCCCCTTGCTCCTTTATATATGGGGGCAGGGGGACACCTCTAGAAAAAACAAGTTGATCTGTTGATCTCTCCCAGCCGTGTGCGGTGCCCCCTCCATCATATTCCACCTCGGTCATATCGTAGCTGTGCTTAGGTGAAGCCCTGCGTCGGTAGCAACATCATCACCGTCATCACGCCGTCGTGCTGACGGAACTCTCCCGTGAAGCTCTGCTGGATCGGAGTTCGCGGGACGTCACCGAGCTGAACGTGTGCTGAACTCGGAGGTGCCATGCGTTCAGTACTTGGATCGGTCGGATCATGAAGACGTACGACTACATCAACCGCGTTGTGCTAACGCTTCCGCTTTCGGTCTACGATGGTACGTGGAAAACACTCTCCCCTCTTGTTGCTATGCATCACCATGATATTTTGTGTGCATAGTATTTTTTTTGAAATTACTACGTTCCCAACAGTGGTATCAGAGCCAGGTTTATGCGTAGATGTAATATGCATGAGTAGAACACAAGTGAGTTGTGGGTGATACAAGTCATACTTCTTACCAGCATGTCATACTTTGGTTCGGCGGTATTGTTGGATGAAGCAGCCAGGACCGACATTACGCGTACGCTTATGCAAGACTGGTTCTACCGACGTGCTTTGCACACAGGTGGCTGGCGGGTGTCAGTTTCTCCAACTTTAGTTGAACCGAGTGTGGCTACGCCCGGTCCTTGAGAAGTTTAAAACATCACTAACTTGACGAAATATCATTGTGGTTTGGATGCGTAGGTAAGAACGGTTCTTGCTCAGCCTGTAGTAGCCACGAAAAACTTGCAGCAACAAAGTAGAGGACGTCTAACTTGTTTTTGCAGGGCATGTTGTGTTGTGATATGGTCAAGGCATGATGCTATATTTATTACATGAAGATGATCATGTTTTGTAACGGAGTTATCGGCAACTGGCAGAAGCCTTATGGTTGTCTCTTTATTGCATAAGATGCAAGCGCCAAATAATTGCTTTACTTTATTGCTATGCGATAGCAATAGTTGCAAGAGCAATAGTTAGCGAGACAACCATGTGATGACACGTTGATAGAGATCAAGATGATGGAGATCATGGTGTCATGCCGGTGACAATAGAGATCATGACGGTACTTTGGAGATGCAGATCAAAAGCACAAGATGATGATGGCCATATCATGTCACATATTTTGATTGCATATGATGTTTATCTTTTATACATCTTATTTTGCTTAGTTCGACGGTAGTTTTATAAGATGATCCCTTACTAAATTTCAAGGTATAAGTGTTCTCCCTGAGTATGCACGTTGCCAAAGTTCGTCGTGCTGAGACACCACGTGATGATCGGGTGTGATAAGCTCAACGTTCATCTACAACGGGTGTAAGACAGTTTTGAACACGCAGAATTCTCGGGTTAAACTTGACGAGCCTAGCATATGCAGATATGGCCTCGGAACACTGGAGACCGAAAGGTCGAGCGTGAATCATATACTGGTATGATCAACATAGTGATGTTCGCCAACCATTGAAAACTACTCCATCTCACGTGATGATCGGACATGGTTTAGTTGATTTGGATCACGTGATCACTTAGATGATTAGAGGGATGTCTATCTAAGTGGTATTTCTTAAGTAATATGATTAATTGAACTTTTATTTATCATGAACTTAGTCCTGATAGTATTTTGCAAATAATGTTGTTGATCAATAGCTCGCGTTGTTGCTTCCCTATGTTTTATATGTGTTCCTAGAGAAAACTAAGTTGAAAGATGATAGTAGCAATGATGCGGACTGGGTCCGTGATCTGAGGTTTATCCTCATTGCTGCACAGAAGAATTATGTCCTTGATGCACCGCTAGGTGACAGACCTATTGCAGGAGCAGATGCAGACGTTATGAACGTTTGGCTAGCTCAATATGATGACTACTTGATAGTTTAGTGCACCATGCTTAACGGCTTAGAATAGGGACTTCAAAGACGTTTCGAACGTCATGGACCATATGAGATGTTCCAGGATTTGTAGTTAATATTTCAAGCAAATACCCGAGTTGAGAGATATGAAGTCTCCAAGAAGTTCTATAGCTGGAAGATGGAGGAGAATAGCTGAAGCAATGAGCATGTGCTCAGATTGTCTGGGTACGTACTACAATCGCTTGAATTAAGTGGGAGTTAATCTTCCAGATAAGATAGTGATTGACAGAATTCTCTAGTCACCATCACCAAGTTAGTAGAACTTCGTGATGAACTATAGTATGCAAGGGATGACGAAAATGATTCCCGAGCTTTTCATGATGATGAAATCAATGAAGGTAGAAATCAAGAAAGAGCATCAAGTGTTGATGATTAACAAGACCACTAGTTTCAAGAAAAGGGCAAAGGTAAAGAAAGGGAACTTCATGTAGAATGGAAAGCAAGTTGTCACTTTCGTGAAGAAGCCCAAAGCTAGACTAAAGCCTGAAAATGAGTGCTTCTATTGCAAAGGAAATGGTCACTGGAAGCGGAAATGACCTGAATATTTGGTGGATAAGAAGGATGGCAAAGTGAACAAGAATATATTTGATATACAGGTTATTGATGTGTACCTTACTAGAGTTTACAGTAGCCCCTGGGTATTTGATACGTGTTCAGTTGCTAAAAATTAGTAACTCAAAATAGGAGTTATAGAATAAACAGAGACTAGTTGAGGGTGAAGTGACGATGTGTGTTGGAAGTGGTTCCAAGAATGATATGATCATCATCGCACACTCCCTATACTTTCGGGATTAGTGTTGAACCTAAATAAATGTTATTTGGTGTTTGCGTTGAGCAAAGAATATGATTTGATCATGTTTATTGCAATATGGTTATTCATTTAAAGTTAGAGAATAATTGTTATTCTGTTTACATGAATAAAACCTTCTATGGTCATACACCCAATGAAAATGGTTTGTTAGATCTCGATCGTAGTGATACACATATTCATAATATTGAAGCCAAAAGATGCAAAGTTAATAATGATAGTGCAACTTATTTGTGGCACTGTTGTTTAGGTCATATTGGTGTAAAGCGCATGAAGAAAATCCATGCTGATGGGCTTTTGAAATCACTTGATTACGAATCAGTTGATGCTTGCGAACCATGCCTCATGGGCAAGATGACTAAGACTCCATTCTCCGAAACAAAGGAGCGAGCAACAGACTTGTTGGAATAATACATACTGATGTATGCAGTCCGATGAGTGTTCAGGCTCGCGGCGGGAATCGTTATGTTCTGACCTTTACAGATGATTTGAGCAGATATGGGTATATCTACTTGATGAAACATAAGTCTGAAACATTTGAAAAGTTCATATAATTTCAGAGTGAAGTGGAAAATCATCATAACAAGAAAATAAAGTTTCTACGATCTGATCGTGGAGGAGAATATTTGAGTTACGAGTTTGGTCTTCATTTGAAACAATGCGGAACAGTTTCGCAACTCATGCCACCTGGAACACCACATCATAATGGTGTGTCCGAACGTCATAACCGTACTTTATTGGATATAATGCAATCTATGACGTCACCACAATCGTTTTGGGGTTATGCATTAGAGACAGCTGCATTCACGTTAAATAGGGCACCATCTAAATCCGTTGAGACGGCACCATATGAACTGTGGTTTTGCAAGAAACCAAAGTTGTCATTTCTTAAAGTTTGGGGTTGTGATGCTTATGTGAAAAAGTTTCATCCTGATAAGCTCAAACGCAAACCAGACAAATGTGTCTTCATAGGATACCCAAAGGAGACAATTGGGTACACCTTCTATCACAGATCCAAAGGCAACACATTCGTTGCTAAGAATGGATCCTTTCTAGAGAAGGAGTTTCTCTTGAAAGAAGTGAGTGGGAGGAAAGTAGAACTTGATAAGGTAATTGTACCTTCTCCCGAATTGGAAAGTAGTTCATCACTGAAATCAGTTCCAGTGATGCTTACACCAATTAGTGAGGAAGTTAATGATGATGATCATGAAGCTTCAGATCAAGTTACCACCGAACCTCGTAGGTCAACCAGAGTACGTTCCGCACTAGAGTGGTACGGTAATCCTATTCTGGAGCTCATGTTACTTGTGAAGGAAATATGCCCTAGAGGCAATAATAAAGTTATTATTTATTTCCTTATATCATGATAAAGGTTTATTATTCATGCTAGAATTGTATTAAACGGAAACATAATACATGTGTGAATACATAGACAAACAGAGTGTCACTAGTATGCCTCTACTAGACTAGCTCGTTAATCAAAGATGGTTATGTTTCCTAACCATGAACAAAGAGTTGTTATTTGATTAACGAGGTCACATCATTAGTTGAATGATCTGATTGACATGACCCATTATATTAGCTTAGCACCCGATCGTTTAGTATGTTGCTATTGCTTTATCCATGACTTATACATGTTCCTATGACTATGAGATTATGCAACTCCCGTTTGCCAAAGGAACACTTTGGGTACTACCAAATGTCACAACGTAACTGGGTGATTATAAAGGAGTACTACAGGTGTCTCCAATGGTAGATGTTGGGTTGGCGTATTTCGAGATTAGGATTTGTCACTCCGATTGTCGGAGAGGTATCTCTGGGCCCTCTCGGTAATGCACATCACTTAAGCCTTGCAAGCATTGCAACTAATGAGTTAGTTGCGGGATGATGTATTACGGAACGAGTAAAGAGACTTGCCGGTAACGAGATTGAACTAAGTATTGGATACTGACGATCGAATCTCGGACAAGTAACATACCGATGACAAAGGGAACGACGTATGTTGTTATGCGGTCTGACCGATAAAGATATTCGTAGAATATGTAGGAGCCAATATGGGCATCCATCTCCCGCTATTGGTTATTGACCGGAAACGTGTCTCGGTCATGTCTACATTGTTCTCGAACCGTAGGGTCCGCACGCTTAACGTTATGATGACAGTTATTATGAGTTTATGCATTTTGATGTACCGAAGGTTGTTCGGAGTCCCGGATGTGATCACGGACATGACGAGGAGTCTCGAAATGGTCGAGACATAAAGATTGATATATTGGAAGCCTATGTTTGGACATCGGAAGTATTCCAGGTGAAATCAGGATTTTACCGGAATACCGGGTGGGTTACCGGAACCCCCCGGGAGCTAAATGGGCCATAGTGGGCCTTAGTGGAAAGGAGAAAGGGGCTGGCCGCGCGCCTACCCCCTTCCCTACTCCTATTAGGACTAGGAGAAGGTGGTCGGCCCCCTCTCTCTCTTTCCCCCCTAGAGGAATCCTATTCCAACTAGGATTGGGGGGGGGGGGGAATCCTACTCCCGGAGGGAGTAGGACTCTCCTGGCGCGCCAGGCTTGGCCGGCCAGCCCCTCCCCCTTGGCTCCTTTATATACGGGGGCAGGGGAGCACCCTAGAATACACAAGTTGATCTACGGATCGTTCCTTAGCCGTGTGCGGTGCCCCCTTCCACCAAATTCCACCTCGGTCATATCGTTGCAGTGCTTAGGCGAAGCCCTGCACCGGTAACACATCAAGATCGTCACCACGCCGTCGTGCTGACGGAACTCTTCCCCGACGCTTTGCTGGATCGGAGCCCGGGGATCGTCATCGAGCTGAACGTGTGCCAAGAACTCGGAGGTGCCGGAGTAACGGTGCTGTGATCGGTCGAATCGCGAGGAGAACGTACGACTACTTCCTCTATGTTGCGTCAATGCTTCCGCTTCGGTCTACGAGGGTACGTAGACAACACTCTCCCCCTCGTTGCTATGCATCACCATGATCTTGCGTGTGCGTAGGAATTTTTTTGAAATTACTACGTTCCCCAACAGTGGCATCCGAGCCTAGGTTTTTATGGTTTGATGTTATTTGCACGAGTAGAACACAAGTGAGTTGTGGACGATACAAGTCATACTGCCTACTAGCATGTCATACTTTGGTTCAGCGGTATTGTTGGCCGAGACGATCCGGACCAACCTTACGCGTACACTTACGCGAGACCGGTTCCCTCGACGTGCTTTGCACATAGATGGCTTGCGGAAGACTGTCTCTCCAACTTTAGTTGAACCGAGTGTGGCTACGCCCGGTCCTTGAGAAGGTTAAAACGGAGTCTATTTGACAAACTATCGTTGTGGTTTTGATGCGTAGGTAAGATGAGTTCTTGCTTAAGCCCGTAGCAGCCACGTAAAACTTGCAACAACAAAGTAGAGGACGTCTAACTTGTTTTTGCAGGGCATGTTGTGATGTGATATGGTCAATACGTGATGCTAAATTTTATTGTATGAGATGATCATGTTTTGTAACCGAGTTATCGGCAACTGGCAGGAGCCATATGGTTGTCGCTTTATTGTATGCAATGCAATCGCGATGTAATGCTTTACTTTATTACTAAGCGGTAGTGATAGTCGTGGAAGCATAAGATTGGCGAGACAACAACGATGCTACGATGGAGATCAAGGTGTCGCACCGGTGACGATGGTGATCATGACGGTGCTTCGGAGATGGAGATCACAAGCACAAGATGATGATGACCATATCATATCACTTATATTGATTGCATGTGATGTTTATCTTTTTATGCATCTTATCTTGCTTTGATTGACGGTAGCATTATAAGATGATCTCTCACTAAATTATCAAGAAGTGTTCTCCCTGAGTATGCACCGTTGCAAAAGTTCTTCGTGCTGAGACATCACGTGATGATCGGGTGTGATAGGCTCTACGTTCAAATACAACGGGTGCAAAACAGTTGCACACGCGGAATACTCAGGTTATACTTGACGAGCTATGCATATAAGATATGACCTCGGAACACAGAGACTGAAAGGTCGAGCATGAATCATATAGTAGATATGATCAACATAACGATGTTCACCATTGAAAACTACTCCATATCACGTGATGATCGGTTATGGTTTAGTTGATTTGGATCACGTGATCACTTAGAGGATTAGAGGGATGTCTATCTAAGTGGGAGTTCTTAATTAATTTGATTAACTGAACTTAAACTAATCATGAAATTAGTATCTGATAGTATCTTGCTTGTCTATGTTGATTGTAGATAGATGGCTCGTGCTGTTGTTCCGTTAAATTTTAATGCGTTCCTTGAGAAAGCAAAGTTGAAAGATGATGGTAGCAATTACTCGGACTGGGTCCGTAACTTGAGGATTATCCTCATTGCTGCACAGAAGAATTACGTCCTGGAAGCACCGCTAGGTGCCAGGCCTGCTGCTAGAGCAACACCAGAAGTTATGAACGTCTGGCAGAGCAAAGCTGATGACTACTCGATAGTTCAGTGTGCCATGCTTTACGGCTTAGAACCGGGACTTCAACGACGTTTTGAACGTCATGGAGCATATGAGATGTTCCAAGAGTTGAAGTTAATATTTCAAGCAAATGCCCGGATTGAGAGATATGAAGTCTCCAATAAGTTCTATAGCTGCAAAATGGAGGAGAACAGTTCTGTCAGTGAGCATATACTCAAAATGTCTGGGTATAATAATCACTTGATTCAATTGGGAGTTACTCTTCCAGATGATTGCGTCATTGACAGAATTCTCCAATCACTGCCACCAAGCTACAAGAGCTTCGTGATGAACTATAATATGCAAGGAATGACCAAGACTATTCCCGAGCTCTTCGCAATGCTAAAAGCTGCGGAGGTAGAAATCAAAAAGGAGCATCAAGTGTTGATGGTTAACAAAACCACTAGTTTCAAGAAAAAGGGCAAAGGGAAGAAAAAGGGGAACTTCAAAAAGAACGGCAAGCGAGTTGCTGCTCAAGAGAAGAAACCCAAGTCTAGACCTAAGCCTGAAACTGAGTGCTTCTACTGCAAGCAGACTGGTCACTGGAAGCGGAACTGCCCCAAGTATTTGGCGGATAAGAAGGATGGCAAGGTGAACAAAGGTATATGTGATATACATGTTATTGATGTGTACCTTACTAATGTTCGCAGTAGCACCTGGGTATTTGATACTGGTTCTGTTGCTAATATTTGCAACTCAAAACAGGGACTACAGAATAAGCGGACACTAGCAAAGGACGAGGTGACGATGCGCGTGGGAAATGGTTCCAAAGTCGATGTAATCGCAGTCAGCACGCTACCTCTACATCTACCTTCGGGATTAGTATTAGACCTAAATAATTGCTATTTGGTGCCAGCGTTGAGCATGAACATTATATCTGGATCTTGTTTGATGCGAGACAGTTATTCATTTAAATCAGAGAATAATGGTTGTTCTATTTATATGAATAATATCTTTTATGGTCATGCACCCTTGAAGAGTGGTCTATTTTTGATGAATCTCGATAGTAGTGATACACATATTCATAATGTTGAAGCCAAAAGATGCAGAGTTGATAATGATAGTGCAACTTATTTGTGGCACTGCCGTTTAGGTCATATCGGTATAAAGCGCATGAAGAAACTCCATACTGATGGACTTTTGGAGTCACTTGATTATGAATCACTTGGCACTTGCGAACCGTGCCTCATGGGCAAGATGACTAAAACACCGTTCTCCGGAACTATGGAGAGAGCAACAAATTTGTTGGAAATCATACATACGGATGTATGTGGTCCGATGAATGTTGAGGCTCGTGGCAGATATCGTTATTTTATCACCTTCACAGATGATTTGAGAAGATATGGGTATATCTACTTAATGAAACACAAGTCTGAAACGTTTGAAAAGTTCAAAGAATTTCAGAGTGAAGTTGAAAATCATCATAACAAGAAAATAAAGTTTCTACGATCTGATCATGGAGGAGAATATTTGAGTTACGAGTTTGGTGTACATTTGAAGAATTGTGGAATAGTTTCGCAACTCACGCCACCCGGAACACCACAGCGTAATGGTGTGTCCGAACGTCGTAATCGTACTTTACTAGATATGGTGCGATCTATGATGTCTTTTACTGATTTACCGCTATCGTTTTGGGGATACGCTCTAGAGACAGCCGCATTCACATTAAATAGGGCACCATCTAAATCCGTTGAGACGACACCTTATGAACTATGGTTTGGCAAGAAACCAAAGTTGTCGTTTCTTAAAGTTTGGGGCTGCGATGCTTATGTGAAAAAGCTTCAACCTGATAAGCTCGAACCCAAATCGGAGAAATGTGTCTTCATAGGATATCCAAAGGAAACTGTTGGATACACCTTCTATCACAGATCCGAAGGCAAGACTTTTGTTGCTAAGTTCGGAAACTTTCTAGAGAAAGAGTTTCTTTCGAAAGAAGTGAGTGGGAGGAAAGTAGAACTTGACGAGGTAACTGTACCTACTCCTTTATTGAGAAGTAGTACATCACAGAAAACTGTTTCTGCGACACCTACACCAATAAATGAGGAAGCTAATGATGATGATCATGAAACTTTAGATCAAGATACTACTGAACCTCGTAGATCATCCAGAGTGAGATCCGCACCAGAGTGGTACGGTAATCATATTCTGGAAGTCATGTTACTAGACCATGATGAACCTACGAACTATGAAGAAGGAATGGTGAGCCCAGATTCCGCAAAGTGGCTTGAAGCCATGAAATCTGAGATGGGATCCATGTACGAGAACAAAGTATGGACTTTGGTTGACTTGCCTGATGATCGGCAAGCAATTGAGAACAAATGGATCTTTAAGAAGAAGACTGACGCTGATGGTAATGTTACTGTCTACAAAGCTCGACTTGTCGCAAAAGGTTTTCGACAAGTTCAAGGGATTGACTACGATGAGACTTTCTCACCCGTAGCGATGCTTTAGTCTGTCCGAATCATGTTAGCAATTGCCACATTTTATGATTATGAAATTTGGTAGATGGATGTCAAAACTGCATTCCTGAATGGATTTCTGGAAGAAGAGTTGTATATGATGCAACCGGAAGGTTTTGTTGATCCAAAGGGGGCTAACAAAGTGTGCAAGCTCCAGCGATCCATTTATGGACTGGTGCAAGCCTCTCGGAGTTGGAATAAACGTTTTGATAGTGTGATCAAAGCATTTGGTTTTATACAGACTTTCGGTGAAGCCTGTATTTACAAGAAAGTGAGTGGGAGCTCTGTAGCATTTCTAATATTATATGTGGATGACATATTACTGATTGGAAATGATATAGAATTTCTGGATAGCATAAAGGGATACTTGAATAAAAGTTTTTCAATGAAAGACCTCGGAGAAGCTGCTTACATATTAGGCATAAAGATCTATAGAGATAGATCAAGACGCTTAATTGGACTTTCACAAAGCACATACCTTGACAAGATTTTGAAGAAATTCAAAATGGATCAAGCAAAGAAAGGGTTCTTGCCTATGTTACAAGGTGTGAGATTGAGTAAGACTCAAAGCCCGACCACTGCAGAAGATAGAGAGAAAATGAAAGATGTTCCCTATGCTTCAGCCATAGGCTCTATCATGTATGCAATACTGTGTACCAGACCTGATGTGTGCCTTGCTATAAGTTTAGCAGGGAGGTACCAAAGTAATCCAGGAGTGGATCACTGGACAGCGGTCAATAACATCCTGAAATACCTGAAAAAGGACTAAGGATATGTTTCTCATATATGGAGGTGACAAAGAGCTCACCGTAAGAGGTTACGTTGATGCAAGCTTTGACACTGATCCGGACGATTCTAAATCGCAAACCGGATACGTGTTTACATTAAACGGTGGAGCTGTCAGTTGGTACAGTTCTAAACAAAGCGTCGTAGCGGGATCTACATGTGAAGCGGAGTACATAGCTGCTTCGGAAGCAGCAAACGAAGGAGTCTGGATGAAGGAGTTCATATCCGATCTAGGTGTCATACCTAGTGCATCGGGTCCAATGAAAATCTTTTGTGACAATACTGGTGCAATTGCCTTGGCAAAGGAATCCAGATTTCACAAAAGGACCAAACACATCAAGAGACGCTTCAACTCCATCCGGGATCTAGTCCAGGTGGGAGACATAGAGATTTGCAAGATACATACGGATCTGAATGTTGCAGACCCGTTGACTAAGCCTCTTCCACGAGCAAAACATGATCAGCACCAAAACTCCATTGGTGTTAGGATCATAACAGTGTAATCTAGATTATTGACTCTAGTGCAAGTGGGAGACTGAAGGAAATATGCCCTAGAGGCAATAATAAAGTTATTATTTATTTCCTTATATCATGATAAAGGTTTATTATTCATGCTAGAATTGTATTAACCGGAAACATAATACATGTGTGAATACATAGACAAACAGAGTGTCACTAGTATGCCTCTACTAGACTAGCTCGTTAATCAAAGATGGTTATGTTTCCTAACCATGAACAAAGAGTTGTTATTTGATTAACGAGGTCACATCATTAGTTGAATGATCTGATTGACATGACCCATTATATTAGCTTAGCACCCGATCGTTTAGTATGTTGCTATTGCTTTATCCATGACTTATACATGTTCCTATGACTATGAGATTATGCAACTCCCGTTTGCCAGAGGAACACTTTGGGTACTACCAAACGTCACAACATAACTGGGTGGTTATAAAGGAGTACTACAGGTGTCTCCAATGGTAGATGTTGGGTTGGCGTATTTCGAGATTAGGATTTGTCACTCCGATTGTCGGAGAGGTATCTCTGGGCCCTCTCGGTAATGCACATCACTTAAGCCTTGCAAGCATTGCAACTAATGAGTTAGTTGCGGGATGATGTATTACGGAACGAGTAAAGAGACTTGCCGGTAACGAGATTGAACTAAGTATTGGATACTGACGATCGAATCTCGGACAAGTAACATACCGATGACAAAGGGAACGACGTATGTTGTTATGCGGTCTGACCGATAAAGATCTTCGTAGAATATGTAGGAGCCAATATGGGCATCCAGGTCCCGCTATTGGTTATTGACCGGAAACGTGTCTCGGTCATGTCTACATTGTTCTCGAACCGTAGGGTCCGCACGCTTAACGTTACGATGACAGTTAATATGAGTTTATGCATTTTGATGTACCGAAGGTTGTTCGGAGTCCCAGATGTGATCACGGACATGACGAGGAGTCTCGAAATGGTCGAGACATAAAGATTGATATATTGGAAGCCTATGTTTGGACATCGGAAGTGTTCCAGGTGAAATCAGGATTTTACCGGAATACCGGGTGGGTTACCGGAACCCCCCGGGAGCTAAATGGGCCATAGTGGGCCTTAGTGGAAAGGAGAAAGGGGCTGCCCTAGGGCTGGCCGCGCGCCTCCCCCCTTCCCTAGTCCTATTAGGACTAGGAGAAGGTGGCCGGCCCCCTCTCTCTCTTTCCCCCCTTGAGGAATCCTATTCCAACTAGGATTGGGGGGGGGGAATCCTACTCCCGGAGGGAGTAGGACTCTCCTGGCGCGCCAGGCTTGGCCGGCCAGCCCCTCCCCCTTGGCTCCTTTATATACGGGGGCAGGGGAGCACCCTAGAAGACACAAGTTGATCTACGGATCGTTCCTTAGCCGTGTGCGGTGCCCCCTTCCACCAAATTCCACCTCGGTCATATCGTTGCAGTGCTTAGGCGAAGCCCTGCGCCGGTAACACATCAAGATCGTCACCATGCCGTCGTGCTGACAGAACTCTTCCCTGACGCTTTGCTGGATCGGAGCCCGGGGATCGTCATCGAGCTGAACGTGTGCCAAGAACTCGGAGGTGCCGGAGTAACGGTGCTGTGATCGGTCGAATCGCGAGGAGAACGTACGACTACTTCCTCTATGTTGCGTCAACGCTTCCACTTCGGTCTACGAGGGTACGTAGACAACACTCTCCCCCTCGTTGCTATGCATCACCATGATCTTGCGTGTGCGTAGGATTTTTTTTGAAATTACTACGTTCCCCAACAACTTGACCATGACAAACCTACAAACTATGAGAAAGAGATGATGAGCCCAGATTCCGCAAAATGGCTTGAGTCCATGAAATCTGAGATAGGATCCATGTATGTGTTGGGGAATGTAGTAATTTCAAAAAAATTCCTACGCACACGCAAGATCATGGTGATGCATAGCAACGAGAGGGGAGAGTGTTGTCCACGTACCCTCGTAGACCGAAAGCGGAAGCGTTAGCACAACGCGGTTGATGTAGTCGTACATCTTCACGATCCGACCGATCAAGTAACGAACGCACGGCACCTCCGAGTTCAGCACAAGTTCAGCCCGACGACGTCCCTCGAACTCCGATCCAGCCGAGTTTTGAGGGAGAGTTTCGTCAGCATGACGGCGAGGTGACAATGATGATGTTCTACCGACGCAGGGCTTCGCCTAAGCACCACTACAGTATTATCGAGGTGGACTATGGTGGAGGGGGGCACCGCACACAGCTAAAAGATCAAATGATCAATTGTTGTGTCTCTAGGGTGCCCCCTGCCTCCATATATAAAGGAGCAAGGGGGGAGGTGCGGCCGGCCAGGAGGAGGCGCACCAGGAGGAGTCCTACTCCCACCGGGAGTAGGACTCCCTCCCTTCCTTGTTGGAATAGGAGAAGGGGGAAAGAAGTGGAGGAGAAGAAGGAAGGGGGGGCGCCGCCCCCCTCTCCTTGTCCTATCCGGACTAGGGGGGAGGGGCACGCGCCCTTGCCCTGGCCGCCTCTCCTCTTCTCCACTAAGGCCCACTCTGGCCCATTAACCCCCCCGGGGGGTTGCGGTAACCCCTTGGTACTCCGGTAAAATCCCGATTTCACCCGGAACACTTCCGATATCCAAATATAGGCTTCCAATATATCAATCTTCATGTCTCGACCATTTCGAGACTCCACGTCATGTCCGTGATCACATCCGGGTCTCCGAACAACCTTCGGTACATCAAAACTCATAAACTCATAATATAACTGTCATTGAAACTTTAAGCGTGCGGACCCTACGGGTTCGAGAACTATGTAGACATGACCGAGACACGTCTCCGGCCAATAACCAATAGCGGAACCTGGATGCTCATATTGGCTCCCACATATTCTACGAAGATCTTTATCGGTCAGACTGCATAACAAAATACGTTGTTCCCTTTGTCATCGATATGTTACTTGTCCGAGATTCGATCATCGGTATCTCAATACCTAGTTCAGTCTCGTTACCGGCAAGTCTCTTTACTCGTTCTGTAATACATCATTGTCACATCCCTAGTTCTGGTATGCTCAAGGCTAGCTAGTCATGTGTGCATCATGTTTAAATTTCTTTTAAATTTGAAATTGGGGATTTGTAAAACCCTCAGAAATCATTTCTGGAAATGACCCAGATAAAAAGTGCTCCAAAAAGGTCCAAGAAAATGTTCATGTTACTCTCTAAAAATATTGGACAGAGGTAAAAATCAAACCAATATTTTTAGAAGCTCTTAAATATTTATGTTGGGCATTTGGAATTAATGCAATAATTATTTGTATTGGATATATAAATGATATATATGTTTTATATATCAAAAAATTGTGCCATTTGTTGAGGAGCTCTGGAATAATGCCATTAGTCCCTACAAAAAATGGCACAAGAAAATAAATTGATTTAGTACCTTTACTAAATCAAAACAAATGTCAGAAAATAGAAAAGAAAACCAAATTTGCAAACTTACCCGTGCTTACCTGCGGCCCAGCTCCTGTGCGGCCCAGCTGGGCCAGCCCACCCGCGCCATCGTCCTCCTGGCGCCAGTCGGCCAGGCGTGTGGCCGGCGCGCGCGCACGGCCGTGCCGCCACGCCACCAGCCTGCCTGGCTCCCCTCCCCCGACGCCTGGACGTCCCGCGCGTCGCCACGCGACGCCACCGCTCTCTCACTCTCCCTGGCTTTCTCTCCTCTCTCCCTCGCTCTCTCTCCCGCGAACGCCGAGCACCCCCGTCGCCGCAGCTCACCGCCGACGCGCTCCCCGCCGTCCCCTCGCCCTCTCTCCGAGTCCGGGTGCTCCGCCTCGTCGCCCGCATCGTCCTCGACGAGCCAAGCGACCAGGGACGCACTGCATCGCCGCCACCATCATCGTCTTCGTCACCGACTGCCCGAGATCGCCGACGACGTTCCGGCCGCACCAGTGCTTCCCCGAGCTCGTTGACGCCTCCGCTGGATCCGCTGTGAGCTCTACTCCGTTCCCCCCTCCCCGTGCTCGTTTGCCCCGTCCAGCTAGCTCAACCACCGCGCCCGCGAGCTCCACGCCGCCGGCCATGGCGCCACGGTGGCCAGAGCCCGAGCCAGCCACTTCCACGCGCGTCACCGTGTTCCTGGTGACGCCAGGAGGCCGTAGAGGCCCTCCGCTTCCCCTGCCATGCACCGCAGCGCTAATCCCGCTCGCGCCCGACTCCGGCCGCCGCCCTGAGCTCCGCTCCGGCGAGCTCCGGCCGCCCCCGCCTCTCCCATCTGCTCCAATCGGTGCGGACGAGCGCGGGCTTCGCTCCCGTGGTCTCCGCCATCCGAATGGTCGCCGGAACGGCGATCCCGAGCCTCTCCGCCGCGCTCGGCCTCGCCGGCGGCTAAACGCCGGCGGGGTTGACCGGGTCTAACCCCCCTGTTGACCCAGCTTTGACCCGTGTGGGTCAATGACACGTGGGCCCCGCCCCTGACTTAATTAGTTTAGGCTAATTACCCCTGCTGACACTGCCAGTGGGCCCCAGCGCCACTAATCCTTTAATTAAGATTAACTAACCCCTGTTTTAACCCCCTGTCACTGACGTGTGGACCCCACACGTCGGGTCTGACCCAGTCAGCGCAGTTGACTTGCTGACGCAAGCATGACGCAGTGCTGACGCAATTATTTATTTTCTGGATTTAATTTTAAACAGGAAATTCCAGAAATTATTATAAACTTCAAAAATTCATATCAATTCAACCGTAGCTCGGATGGAAATGATTTATATATGAAAAATTATCAGAAAAATGCAATCTATCCATCTGTACCAGTTTCATGCATGAAAAAATAACTTATACCTGCTGAATAGGTGAAATCATATAAATGGCATTTATAAGAGCTTAATTAGGAGTTGCATTTGAACCTTTGGTTCAAATGGACTTCATTCAGTTTGAATGCTAGTTGCATTAGGTCAAACAGCATCACATCTTCATGCCATGTTCATGCATCATATTGTTGCATATGCTTGTGTATTGATTGTTGGCACCGTTCCTTCTCGATAGGTCCTGCTCCGGAGACCGTTCCAGAGTACCTGTCAGAGGAGCAGTGCCCCCCCTGTTGATCTACCAGGCAAGCAAACCCCCCTTGTTCATTCCGATATGGTCCCACTCTCGCTCCTGCTCTCTTTTTATTGCATTAGGACAACAACGAATCAACTGCTACTTTGTGCTGCGGTAGTTGAACCCATTCCTCTGCATGACCTGTCATTGCCACAGTAATTAGATGAAACCCACTAGCATGAGTAGGAGTTGATTGAGCCATGTTGTGCTTCTACCATGCCATGCCTGCTATTGCTTAGAGTTGTGTCAGGTCTGATTCATTGGGAATGGATTGGAGTGATATGATATGTTCTGATGCTGAGAATCAAGTGTGTGAACACGTTTTGGTAAAGGTAGCGGTGAGAGGCCATGTAGGAGTACATGGTGGGTTGTCTCATTGGAGCCGTCCTTAAGCACTAAGTTCTGTGTATGTTGTCCAATGACTAGCTACTACCACACATTGGGTTCCGGTAACTCGGCCCCTCTCGACTTATTAACCAACTTGATCTCTGCCCAGGAGTCGCAAATAGTTTCTGGTGTTTGTAGGTAGTGCTATTTTTCTACCGAGCGGCACCCGGCAGGGTGGGCTCGGGACAGACTAGGCACAGGTGGCACGGTGTACCAAGTGGCACCCGGTTGGTGGGCTTGGGAACCCTGCTCACATCGTTTGGGGCCGTGAGCGACACCCCGGCCGGATCTCCTTGCGGATGGAACCCGAATAGGCGATAAACCTGGACTAGAGTCTTGTGTGGTTAGTCAGGTCGTGGCCGACTCCCTCGCCCGGCTTCCGCTTGAAGGTTGCCGAGGTACATGACGTGTACAGGGCGGTAAGTGGCGAGAGCGTGTGTGAAGAAGTACACCCCTGCAGGGTTATCATGATCTATTCGAATAGCCGCGTCCTCGGTTATGGACTTCTTGGATGCTTACGTGGTACATAGACAACTTGAAGTGGATACTCTAAAATGCTCAAGATAAGTGTGAGTGCTATGGATGGCCTTCTCGTAGTGAGACGGGGATGAATCCATAGCAGTGTATTGATGTGGTGATTAGTGGACTCGTGTGCGCCTTTTCAAAAGAATTACCAACAGTCGTAGAACAGGATAGCCACAGAGTCAAAGCTGGCTTGCTGCAACTAAACCCCACATTACCTCCTTGATACTAATGCATGTATGATAGGATCTGATGTAAGTCTTGCTGAGTACCTTTGTACTCACGTTTGCTTTATTTATGTTTTGCAGATGAGACATCTGTCTCACTAGTAGTTCCGCTTGGACTTCGATAGGTAGCTTGTACCTCAGCTACGATCTTGATCGGAGGTTGTAGATAGTCAGGCTTCTCAGCCTTTTATTTTGTAGTTGTCTATACTCAGACATGTAATGCTTCCGCTTGTTGCTTGTATGTTCTGAATGATGGGTCATGTGACCCCTGTTTGTATTTAATGCTATGTGGCTCTTCTGGGCCTTTATCTATATGAGTTTGCGTTATGTTGTGATGCCATGTTGTACAGCACATACTTGCATGTTATGCGTACGTGTAACGTGTATTGCTATGTGCGGGATCCGACCATCTAGTTGTTTATCCTTGGCAGCCTTTCATATGGGGAAATGTAAGTCTAGTGCTTCCGAGCGATAGTAGTCCGCTACAGCCCGGTTCACCGGAGTCCTGCTAGCCCAGCACTACTGCTCGGAACACTTGACTGGCCGGCATGTGTTTCACGTCGTTCCTGTGTCTGTCCCTTCGGGGAAATGTCACGCGGTGTTATCCGGAGTCCTGCCTAGCCTGCTACAGCCCGGGTTACCGGAGTCCTGTTAGCCCAGTGCTACAGCCCGGATAAATACGTTGATGACCGACATGCTCGATGTGATTCATGTATGCCTGTCCTCATAGGTTGGCGCCGCCTTGGGTTCACGTCTAGCCATGTCGGCCCGGGTTCTCTGTCATATGGATGCTAGCGACACTATCATATACGTGAGCCAAAAGGCGCAAACGGTCCCGGGCCAGGTAAGGTGGCACCCGTGGGAATACCGTGCGTGAGGCCGCAAAGTAATATGAGGTGTTACATGCTAGATCGGTGTGACTTAGGATCGGGGTCCCGACAGCGTTGGTATCAGAGCCTAACTGCCTGTAGGATTTCCAAGCCATCCAAGTCGAAGTTGAGTCTAGTAATTCTTTAGTTATATAAGGGAATTGATTGTGGAAGGGAACGTAAGGCTCTTTTTACTCCTTATATCTCATGCCCTTCTGATCTGAGTCATCCTATCTTTCCAACGGGGTTAAGGAACTAGGCTTCCTCTTCTATCTATCAGGATCACGTGTTACTACTCCGTAGTCTCTTAGGATTGGTTGATGAGAGTCATATCCCAGTTCAAGTACCTCCGGTGTAGTCTGTTTAGTAATATTTCAGAACCTTGTGTGATGATGCTGATTATGGTGCTACCCCGTCTTTTTGCAGAATGTCTCATATTGAGCATTTTACTGCCGTTATGCTGCCGGAATTATCCTAGGAGTTCGAGAGATACTAAATTCTTGTGCTACCTTCTGCATCCTATAGTTGATGCTGAATCCATCCTTGTTTTCCTTGGTTTCGTTCTTCAGGATGTCATCAGTTAAACGAAGTTCTGTTGCTCGTAGCCAGAACCACGGAGGTGGTAGGGATGAGGATCCTCCCGATCAGTCTTCGTTGGCAAAGTTCATGTTAGAGGTTGAGATGAACAAGCGTGAGACCAACCGCTTGTTGGCACGTATCGAGGAGAACACCGCACATCAATGCAAAGGGTCTGCAACCATTCATGACTTCATTCGCTTGCACCCACCCACTTTTCATCATTCTATTGAGCCACTCGATGCAGATGACTGGCTCCGTAGTATCACTCACAAGCTCCGTTCCGCGAACGTGGCTGAAGGAGACAAGGTCATCTATGCTGCATACCACCTGGAAGGTCCTGCTAGTCTTTGGTGGCAGAACTATGAGGCTATGCTTCCAGTTGGTCAGATACCTACCTGGAGAGAATTCACTGAGGCTTTTCGCGAGCATCACATTCCTGAAGCCCTCATCGATCGCAAGAGAGAAGAGTTCTGTAGTTTCACCCAGGGTAAGATGGCTGTTGATGCTTACAGTAGAGAGTTTGAGAATCTCGCCCGCTTTGCCACAGAAGAAGTGTCCACAGACGCCAAGAAGCAAGCTAGGTTCCGGAAGGGTCTCAACCCCAAGTTGCGTTGTGATCTCCATTTGCACCAATGCAATACATTCCAGGCTCTTGTGAACAAGGCCATTAACGCGGAGACAGCTCAGCTCACCTACGAGGAGTCTCGCAAGCACACCCGTGATTTGGTTTCTTCCTCCGGTTCTAGTTCTCAGAAGCGCCGGATTTGGATTCCGAACTCCGCTCTTCCACCCGGTTATTCACCGAGGCCATCTTATGTGGCGCCTCACCCAGTTTAGTTACATGCTCCACCCAGACCTATTGGCAGACCGCTTGTCAATGCGGGTCCACGTCCAACCTCAGGGACTTGCTTCACATGTGGAGAGCCAGGACACTATGCACGTGACTGATCTCAAGCCAGTTATGCTCCACCCCAGCCCGAGAAGTTTGTTGGCTGTGATAAGCCAACACGCAAGATGATCAGTGTCAAGACAGCTCCTACTGAACGTGGACGTGTGCATCACGTCTCGGCTGAAGGCGCTTATGATGATCCAAATGTCGTTCTTGGTACACTCCTGGTCAATTGCCATCCAGCTTCGGTTCTTTTCGATACCGGAGCATCCCACTCCTTCATTTCGGAAAGCTATGCCAGCTTGCACAACATATCATTTTGTGATATGCCCTCTCCTTTAGTCATTCAAACTCCTGGATCCAAATGGCAAACTTCTAGTGTAAGCCATGGTAATGAAATCCTTGTTGACAGACTTGTATTCCTTGCATCACTTATAGCCCTCAAGTCTTCAGATATTAACATCATCTTGGGTATGGACTGGATGAAAGCTCATTATGCCAAGATTGATTGTTACACCAGGTCTGTTCAGCTCACACACCCATCTGGCAATATAGTAACTGTCTCCACTAGAGTTGCAAAGCGCCAACTCTATTCTCTTAATGCCAGCCCTCTTCCAGACCTTGAAGATATCCCGGTAGTCCGTGACTTTCCGGATGTCTTTCCAGAAGAATTGCCAGGTGTTCCACCTGACAGAGATGTAGAATTTGTCATAGATCTTCTTCCAAGAACCGCTCCAATTTCTAGGAGACCTTACAAGATGGCACCCTTAGAGCTAGCCGAGCTTAAGAAACAACTCGATGAGTCCTTGCAAAAGGGTTTCATCCGTCCTAGTTCTTCTCCCTGGGCTTGCCCCGTCCTTTTCGTCAAGAAGAAGGATGGTACGGACCGGATGGTTGTAGATTATCGTCCCGTTAATTTGGTCACGATAAAGAACAAGTATCCGCTTCCCAGGATCAACGACCTGTATGATCAGCTCGCTGGATCCTCAGTCTTTTCCAAGATGGATTTGAGGTTAGGCTACCATCAAATCAAGATCAGAAACGGGGACATTCCTAAGACGGCTTTTGTCACTCGTTATGGCCAGTACGAGTACACCGTCATGTCCTTTGGTCTAACTAATGCTCCAGCTACCTTCTCCCGCTTGATGAACTCGATCTTCATGGAGTACTTAGATAAGTTCGTCGTGGTCTACCTCGATGATATTCTTATTTACTCGAAGAACGAGGAAGAGCATGCCGAACATCTTAGACTTGTGTTAGAGAAACTCAGAGAGCACCGCCTTTATGCCAAGTTCTCCAAGTGCGAATTTTGGTTGCCAGAAGTGACCTACCTAGGCCACGTGATCTCTGGTAAGGGCATTGCTGTCAATCCTGAGAGAGTTCAGGCCGTTCTTGATTGGACTCCACCTGAAACAGTTAAACAAGTTAGGAGTTTCCTTGGTCTAGCCAGTTATTGTCGCCGCTTCATTGAAAACTTCTCCAAAGTGGCCAAACCCCTCACGGAACTTCTCAAGAAAGATAAAAAGTTTGAGTGGACCCCACAGTGTGAGTATAGTTTTCAGGAACTGAAAAGACGCCTGACCTCTGCTCCCATACTTGTGCCACCGGATTTCACTAAGGACTTTGTTATCTACTGCGACGCCTCACGACAAGGACTAGGTTGCATTCTTATGCAAGATCGTCATGTGATTGCCTATGCATCTCGACAGTTGCATCCACATGAGGAGAATTATCCTACACATGATCTAGAGCTTGCAGCCGTAGTCTATGCACTTAAGACATGGCGACATTACCTTCTTGGTAAACGTTGCGAGATATACACCGACCACCAGAGTCTCAAGTATATCTTCACCCAACCAGACTTGAACCTTAGGCAAAGACGTTGGTTGGAGTTGATCTCAGATTACGACTTAGGGATTACCTACACCCCAGGCAAGGGCAATGTCATGGTTGATGCGCTAAGTCGTAAGTCCTATTGCAACAATCTTATGTTGCAGCAGGGCCAACCACTTCTCCATGAGGAATTCTGTAAGCTTAATCTTCACATTGCTCCTCACAGATTCCTTTCTACCTTGGTGGCGAAACCTACTCTTGTGGATCATATCATAGAAGTCCAGAAGCATGATACGGGAATCTCCCGAATCAAGAAAAATATCTCCAAGGGAGTAGCTGGTTGTTTCTCTATGGATGAACGAGGTGTTGTTTACTTTGGGAACCGCTTGGTGGTTCCCAAGAGTCAGCAGATGCAGCAGTTGGTCCTTAAGGAGGCGCATGAATCCCCTCTCACGATTCATCCCGGTAGTACTAAGATGTATCAGGACCTACGCCAGAGGTTCTGGTGGACTAGGATGAAGAGAGAAATCGCCGACTTCGTTGCTAATTGTGACGTTTGTCGTCGCGTTAAGGCAGAGCATCAAAGGCCTGCTGGCACCCTTCAGCCTTTAGCTATTCCTGAATGGAAATGGGATAAGGTTGGTATGGACTTCATCACCGGCTTTCCCAGGACCAAGAAAGGGAATAATGCTATCTTCGTAGTCATTGATCGTCTTTCCAAAGTGGCTCACTTCCTACCTGTTCGAGAGAGTATCACCGCTAGTCAGCTCGCTGACTTATATATTTCTCGAATAGTTTCACTTCATGGTGTTCCACTAGAGATCAATTCAGACCGTGGTAGTCTTTTCACTTCTCATTTCTGGGAGAGTTTCCAAACTGCCATGGGCACCCATCTTTCCTTCAGTACCGCTTTCCACCCTCAATCAAGTGGTCAGGTGGAAAGGGTCAACCAAATTCTCGAAGACATGCTTAGAGCCTGCGTTATCTCATTCGGTATGGATTGGGAGAAGTGCCTTCCTTTCGCCGAGTTTGCTTATAACAATAGCTACCAATCCAGTCTCAAGAAAGCTCCTTTTGAGATTCTGTATGGCCGAAGATGTCGAACACCTTTGAACTGGTCAGAAACCGGGGAAAGACAATTCTTTGGACCGGACATGATCCAGGAGGCAGAAGAGCAAGTTCGCATCATTCGTGAGAATTTGAAAACAGCCCAGTCTCGTCAAAAGAGCCAGTATGACCGTCATCATAAGGAAGTGGCTTATGAAGTTGGCGATAAGGCTTATCTTCGGGTTACTCCTTTGAAGGGTACCCATCGTTTCGGTATCAAGGGCAAGTTGGCTCCTCGTTACATTGGTCCTTTTCGCATTCTCGCTAAACGAGGAGAGGTTGCCTACCAGTTGGAACTACCCTCACATCTTTCTCGAGTTCATGATGTCTTCCACGTCTCTCAACTCAGGCGTTGCTTCTCGGATCCCATCCGCGGAGTGGACCACAAAACGCTTGATCTCCAAGATAACCTCACATATCGAGAGTACCCTGTTCGCATTCTTGATCAAGCAGAGCGTGTTACTCGACGTCAGAACATCAAGTTTCTCAAAGTTCAGTGGTCTCATCATTCTGAGAGAGAAGCTACTTGGGAGCGAGAAGATCGTCTTCGACTGGAATACCCCGCCTTCTTTCCGTCGACCCCTGAATCTCGGGACGAGATTCTCTTGAGTGGGGGCGAGTTGTCACATCCCTAGTTCTGGTATGCTCAAGGCTAGCTAGTCATGTGTGCATCATGTTTAAATTTCTTTTAAATTTGAAATTGGGGATTTGTAAAACCCTCAGAAATCATTTCTGGAAATGACCCAGATAAAAAGTGCTCCAAAAAGGTCCAAGAAAATGTTCATGTTACTCTCTAAAAATATTGGACAGAGGTAAAAATCAAACCAATATTTTTAGAAGCTCTTAAATATTTATGTTGGGCATTTGGAATTAATGCAATAATTATTTGTATTGGATATATAAATGATATATATGTTTTATATATCAAAAAATTGTGCCATTTGTTGAGGAGCTCTGGAATAATGCCATTAGTCCCTACAAAAAATGGCACAAGAAAATAAATTGATTTAGTACCTTTACTAAATCAAAACAAATGTCAGAAAATAGAAAAGAAAACCAAATTTGCAAACTTACCCGTGCTTACCTGCGGCCCAGCTCCTGTGCGGCCCAGCTGGGCCAGCCCACCCGCGCCATCGTCCTCCTGGCGCCAGTCGGCCAGGCGTGTGGCCGGCACGCGCGCACGGCCGTGCCGCCACGCCACCAGCCTGCCTGGCTCCCCTCCCCCGACGCCTGGACGTCCCGCGCGTCGCCACGCGACGCCACCGCTCTCTCACTCTCCCTGGCTTTCTCTCCTCTCTCCCTCGCTCTCTCTCCCGCGAACGCCGAGCACCCCCGTCGCCGCAGCTCACCGCCGACGCGCTCCCCGCCGTCCCCTCGCCCTCTCTCCGAGTCCGGGTGCTCCGCCTCGTCGCCCGCATCGTCCTCGACGAGCCAAGCGACCAGGGACGCACTGCATCGCCGCCACCATCATCGTCTTCGTCACCGACTGCCCGAGATCGCCGACGACGTTCCGGCCGCACCAGTGCTTCCCCGAGCTCGTTGACGCCTCCGCTGGATCCGCTGTGAGCTCTACTCCGTTTCCCCCTCCCCGTGCTCGTTTGCCCCGTCCAGCTAGCTCAACCACCGCGCCCGCGAGCTCCACGCCGCCGGCCATGGCGCCACGGTGGCCAGAGCCCGAGCCAGCCACTTCCACGCGCGTCACCGTGTTCCTGGTGACGCCAGGAGGCCGTAGAGGCCCTCCGCTTCCCCTGCCATGCACCGCAGCGCTAATCCCGCTCGCGCCCGACTCCGGCCGCCGCCCTGAGCTCCGCTCCGGCGAGCTCCGGCCGCCCCCGCCTCTCCCATCTGCTCCAATCGGTGCGGACGAGCGCGGGCTTCGCTCCCGTGGTCTCCGCCGTCCGAATGGTCGCCGGAACGGCGATCCCGAGCCTCTCCGCCACGCTCGGCCTCGCCGGCGGCTAAACGCCGGCGGGGTTGACCGGGTCTAACCCCCCTGTTGACCCAGCTTTGACCCGTGTGGGTCAATGACACGTGGGCCCCGCCCCTGACTTAATTAGTTTAGGCTAATTACCCCTGCTGACACTGCCAGTGGGCCCCAGCGCCACTAATCCTTTAATTAAGATTAACTAACCCCTGTTTTAACCCCCTGTCACTGACGTGTGGACCCCACACGTCGGGTCTGACCCAGTCAGCGCGGTTGACTTGCTGACGCAAGCATGACGCAGTGCTGACGCAATTATTTATTTTCTGGATTTAATTTTAAACAGGAAATTCCAGAAATTATTATAAACTTCAAAAATTCATATCAATTCAACCGTAGCTCGGATGGAAATGATTTATATATGAAAAATTATCAGAAAAATGCAATCTATCCATCTGTACCAGTTTCATGCATGACAAAATAACTTATACCTGCTGAATAGGTGAAATCATATAAATGGCATTTATAAGAGCTTAATTAGGAGTTGCATTTGAACCTTTGGTTCAAATGGACTTCATTCAGTTTGAATGCTAGTTGCATTAGGTCAAACAGCATCACATCTTCATGCCATGTTCATGCATCATATTGTTGCATATGCTTGTGTATTGATTGTTGGCACCGTTCCTTCTCGATAGGTCCTGCTCCGGAGACCGTTCCAGAGTACCTGTCAGAGGAGCAGTGCCCCCCCTGTTGATCTACCAGGCAAGCAAACCCCCCTTGTTCATTCCGATATGGTCCCACTCTCGCTCCTGCTCTCTTTTTATTGCATTAGGACAACAACGAATCAACTGCTACTTTGTGCTGCGGTAGTTGAACCCATTCCTCTGCATGACCTGTCATTGCCACAGTAATTAGAGGAAACCCACTAGCATGAGTAGGAGTTGATTGAGCCATGTTGTGCTTCTACCATGCCATGCCTGCTATTGCTTAGAGTTGTGTCAGGTCTGATTCATTGGGAATGGATTGGAGTGATATGATATGTTCTGATGCTGAGAATCAAGTGTGTGAACACGTTTTGGTAAAGGTAGCGGTGAGAGGCCATGTAGGAGTACATGGTGGGTTGTCTCATTGGAGCCGTCCTTAAGCACTGAGTTCTGTGTATGTTGTCCAATGACTAGCTACTACCACACATTGGGTTCCGGTAACTCGGCCCCTCTCGACTTATTAACCAACTTGATCTCTGCCCAGGAGTCGCAAATAGTTTCTGGTGTTTGTAGGTAGTGCTATTTTTCTACCGAGCGGCACCCGGCAGGGTGGGCTCGGGACAGACTAGGCACAGGTGGCACGGTGTACCAAGTGGCACCCGGTTGGTGGGCTTGGGAACCCTGCTCACATCGTTTGGGGCCGTGAGCGACACCCCGGCCGGATCTCCTTGCGGATGGAACCCGAATAGGCGATAAACCTGGACTAGAGTCTTGTGTGGTTAGTCAGGTCGTGGCCGACTCCCTCGCCTGGCTTCCGCTTGAAGGTTGCCGAGGTACATGACGTGTACAGGGCGGTAAGTGGCGAGAGCGTGTGTGAAGAAGTACACCCCTGCAGGGTTATCATGATCTATTCGAATAGCCGCGTCCTCGGTTATGGACTTCTTGGATGCTTACGTGGTACATAGACAACTTGAAGTGGATACTCTAAAATGCTCAAGATAAGTGTGAGTGCTATGGATGGCCTTCTCGTAGTGAGACGGGGATGAATCCATAGCAGTGTATTGATGTGGTGATTAGTGGACTCGTGTGCGCCTTTTCAAAAGAATTACCAACAGTCGTAGAACAGGATAGCCACAGAGTCAAAGCTGGCTTGCTGCAACTAAACCCCACATTACCTCCTTGATACTAATGCATGTATGATAGGATCTGATGTAAGTCTTGATGAGTACCTTTGTACTCACGTTTGCTTTATTTATGTTTTGCAGATGAGACATCTGTCTCACTAGTAGTTCCGCTTGGACTTCGATAGGTAGCTTGTACCTCAGCTACGATCTTGATCGGAGGTTGTAGATAGTCAGGCTTCTCAGCCTTTTATTTTGTAGTTGTCTGTACTCAGACATGTAATGCTTCCGCTTGTTGCTTGTATGTTCTGAATGATGGGTCATGTGACCCCTGTTTGTATTTAATGCTATGTGGCTCTTCTGGGCCTTTATCTATATGAGTTTGCATTATGTTGTGATGCCATGTTGTACAGCACATACTTGCATGTTATGCGTACGTGTAACGTGTATTGCTATGTGCGGGATCCGACCATCTAGTTGTTTATCCTTGGCAGCCTTTCATATGGGGAAATGTAAGTCTAGTGCTTCCGAGCGATAGTAGTCCGCTACAGCCCGGTTCACCGGAGTCCTGCTAGCCCAGCACTACTGCTCGGAACACTTGACTGGCCGGCATGTGTTTCACGTCGTTCCTGTGTCTGTCCCTTCGGGGAAATGTCACGCGATGTTATCCGGAGTCCTGCCTAGCCTGCTACAGCCCGGGTTACCGGAGTCCTGTTAGCCCAGTGCTACAGCCCGGATAAATACGTTGATGACCGACATGCTCGATGTGATTCATGTATGCCTGTCCTCATAGGTTGGCGCCGCCTTGGGTTCACGACTAGCCATGTCGGCCCGGGTTCTCTGTCATATGGATGCTAGCGACACTATCATATACGTGAGCCAAAAGGCGCAAACGGTCCCGGGCCAGGTAAGGTGGCACCCGTGGGAATACCGTGCGTGAGGCCGCAAAGTAATATGAGGTGTTACATGCTAGATCGGTGTGACTTAGGATCGGGGTCCCGACAATCATCCCGCAACTAACTTATTAGTTGTAATGCTTGCAAGGCCTAAGTGATGTGCATTACAGAGTGGGCCCAGAGATACCTCTCCGACAATCGGAGTGACAAATCCTAATCTCGAAATACGCCAACCCAACAAGTACCTTCGGAGACACCTGTAGAGCACCTTTATAATCACCCAGTTATGTTGTGACGTTTGGTACCACACAAAGTGTTCCTCTGGTAAACGGGAGTTGCATAATCTCATAGTCATAGGAACATGTATAACTCATGAAGAAAGCAATAGCAACATACTAAATGATCGAGTGTTAAGCTAACGGAATGGGTCAAGTCAATCACATCATTCTCCTAATGATGTGATCCCGTTAATCAAATGACAACTCATGTCAATGGTTAGGAAACATAACCATCTTTGATCAACGAGCTAGTAAAGTAGAGGCATACTAGTGACACTCTGTTTGTCTATGTATTCACACAAGTATTATGTTTCTGGTTAATACAACTCTAGCATGAATAATAAACATTTATCATGATATAAGGAAATAAATAATAACTTTATTATTGCCTCTAGGGCATATTTCCTTCAGTATGAGAACAAAGTGTGGACTTTGGTTGACTTGCCCTTTGATTGGCAAGCAATAGAGAATAAATGGATCTTCAAGGGGAAGACGGACGCTGATAGTAGTGTTACTATCTAAAAAGCTCGAATTGTCGCAAAAATGTTTTCGACAAGTTCAATGTGTTGACTACATGAGATTTTCTCACTCGTAGCGATGCTTAAGTATGTCCGAATCATGTTAGCAATTGATGCAGTTTATGAAATCTGGCAAATGGATAAACAAAACTGCATTCCTTAATGGATTTATTAAAGAAGAGTTGTATATGATGCAACCAGAAGGTTTTGTCAAATCCTAATGGTGCTAACAAAATGTGCAAGCCCCATCAATCCATCTATCACTACTAGGAAAAGGCCTACTAATGGCGCACCGGTTTTGCCTACAAATGGCGCACTACCGATGCGCCATTAGTATCATGCCACTAGAATTTTTTACTAATGGCGCACCACTAGTGCGCCATTAGTTTCTAGTATGCTAATGGCGCACCAGGAAGTGCGCCATTAGTATGTAACACCATGCGCCATTAGTATGCCTCCCGGGGGGCCATATGTAACCATCTGCTTTGTCATACTAATGACGCACTCTGTCTTGATGCGCCATTAGTATCCTTTGGCATACTAACAACGCACCTTGTGGTGATGCGCCATTAGTATGAATATTTGTTTTTTTACTTTTCTGATTTTGCACAGGTTACAAAATATATTATTGGACAGAATATAGACAGCAGCACACAACAACATCACATTCATCGAATACAATAGAAGATTAGTCTCCGAATACAATTCATCATATTAGTCTCCGAATTCAAAATACCGAACAAAGATAAAACATTACAAGTCTCAAGACCGCGAGTATCGAGTTTGTCTTCACATTACAAGTCGATATCGATCATCTAAACTACCATCACATAGAAGAGAGCTGCGGTCATCACGATGAGCATCATCGCGATCAAACTGGTCTTCATCCGGTTCCTCCAACGCTCCCTCCTCTCTCCCGCTAGATAGCGGGCGTATCTAGATTCGGCCTCCGCCCTAGTGGTGTACCCTTTGTAACTGTTACCGCTGAAACGGTGAACCTGTCTCCGACACTCCTCCCAGTCGTCGTAGACTCCGGGAACCTTACCCTTGTACACGACATACGACGGCATCTCTATGCACAAGCCAAACAACAGACAATACATAAGCAATATGTAAGTATGCAACAAAAGGATCGGAAGAGAAAAGCAAGACATTAAAGCACGATTCATGGTCCTACTAATAAATAGCATTAATTACATCTAAGTTGAACAACTGTCCAAACCAAAGGGACATACGAATTCATTAAAGTTTAATTACAACATGAGCCAATCAATGTTTCAGAATTACACATCACTACTTTCGACTCGACTCATCGGACAGGAGCGTGGGTGAAGCCGCCGTCTGTCGTGATGGTCATGAAATCGCGGGCGTTGTCACCCTGCATTTGTAGCGTTTCATCTATCTCACTGTTGGACGGTTGATATCTGAGGAAGAACTGCCCCGAGGTATGAAGGACATCTTGATGGATGATGTCCGCAAACTTCGACTGGACGTGACATGTTGCGAACGTATCCTTTGATGACACCATTCATCCTTTCGAACGGCATCATGCTGTGCAGGAACGTCGGCCCGAGTTGGATGATATCCTCCACGATATGGACCAGCAGATGCACCATAACGTCGAAGAATGCGGGCGGGAAGTACATCTCAAGCTCGCATAGTATCACCACGATCTCTTCCTGTAGCCTTCTGAGTTGCCTCACGCCAATCGACTTCCGAGAGATGACGTCGAAAAAGTTGCATAGGCCAAATAGCGTTTCACGGACGTGCACGTCCATGATCCCACGGATTGCAACTGGAAGTATCTGCGTCATCAGCACGTGACAGTCGTGAGACTTCATCCCGCTGAACTTCTGCTTCGCTGGGTCTAGGTATTTGCTTATCTTCCCCGCGTAACCGTAAGGAAGTTTTACTCCTACGAGGCAGGTGAAAACTGCTCGATCTCCTCCTGACTTAGAGTGAAGCACGCAGGAGGGTAGTCACTCCCGGTCTTCTTGGCCTTTTTGCCTTTGCGACGAGTTTCTGTGTCCTGCTTCGCCTCATCATCATCATCATCATCATTAGCGTGAAGCTCCTGCCTGATGCCCATTGATTTCAAGTCTGCCCTTGCTTTCGGCCCATCTTTGGTCCTCTCTGGCATGTTGAGCAGGGTACCAAGCAGACTCTCGCACACGTTCTTCGTGATATGCATGGCATCAAGGCTATGAGGCACACGGTGGATCTTCCAGTACGGCAAGTCCCAGAAAACAGACCTCGTTTTCCATACCTTCAGCAGCGGCTCTGGCGCCTTTCGCTTCTTTCCCGGCTCTGGCGCCTATTGCTTCTTTCCCGCCAGTGGGCAATCTTTCCAATTTTTCAACAGCTCGTCTATTTCCTCGCAGATCCTCGTACGGGGGCGTTTTCGGTGTTCAGTTTCACCATCGAACAGATCCTTGCGTTTCCTCCACGGGTCATCGTCGCGAAGCCACCTTCGATGTCCCATGAACACGGTTTTCGAAGACCTGGGATCTCTATCTAGCTGGCGATACATTGTGTCATCCATGCACCTTACGCATCTAGAAAATCCGTGGACTACCTGCCCCGCGAGATATCCGTAACCGAGATAGTCGTGCACCGTCGTGAGCAGTGCGGCTCTCATAGGGAAATATTCTTTCTCTGCAGCATCCCACGTATTGGCTGGCGTTTTCCACAGCGTGTCTAGCTCCTCTTTCAGCAGCCCCAGATACAGATTGATGTCGTTCCCTGGTTGTTTCGGCCCTTCAATTAGCATACTCATGTGAATGTACTTCCTCTTCATGCACAACCAGGGGGGAAGGTTGTACATCCACACAAACACAGGCCAGGTGCTATGTGTGCTTCTCTGGCTGCCAAACGGATTGACTCCATCGGTGCTCGCGCCCAGCACGATGTTCCTTGGATCCTTCCCAAATTCTAGGTATTCGAAGTTCAACGCTTGCCACTGGCTCGCATCCTTAGGGTGACTCAGCATCTTGTCTTTTTTATTTATCTCTAGATCATTTCCGTCATCTTCCCGCTTCTTCTCCTCCCTATCCGCGTGCCAACGCAGGAGCTTTGCTACCTTAGGGTCCGCAAAATACCGCTGCAGACGAGGAGTGATCCGAAAGTACCACACTGATTTTCGAGGAGCTTTCTTCCTCTTCTTGTATCGAGTGACGCCGCACACCGGACATATGGTAGACTCCGCGTGCTCGTCCCGATAAATGATGCAATTGTTCATGCACACATGGTATTTCACGTGCGGTAAATCCAGAGGACACACGATTTTCTTCGCCTCCTCGAAATTGGTCGGGCACTTGTTCCCCTTGGGAAGACGTTCGTGCCAGAATGACATGTTCTCGTCGAAGCATGCGTCGGTCATTTTGTGTTTTACCTTCATCTCCAGAGCCATGAGCGTTACTTTCAGGCGGGTATCCTCGGGTGAGGGAGTCCTGGATTAGGGGGTGTTCGGATAGCCGGACTATACCTTCAGCTGGACTCCAGGACTATGAAGATACAAGATTGAAGACTTCGTCCCGTGTCCGGAAGGATCTTTTCTTGGCGTGGAAGGCAAGCTAGGCGTGCGGATATTCAAGATCTCCTACCATTGTAACCGACTCTGTATAACCCTAACCCTATCCGGTGTCTATATAAACCGGAGGGTTGTAGTCCGTAGGACAACCATCATCGTACACAATCATACCATAGGCTAGCTTCTAGGGTTTAGCCTCCTTGATCTCGTGGTAGATCTACTCTTGTACTACCCATATCATCAATATTAATCTAGCAGGAGTAGGGTTTTACCTCCATCGAGAGGGCCCGAACCTGGGTAAAATAAAGTGTCCCTTGTCTCCTGTTACCATCCGACCTTGACGCACAGTTCGGGACCCCCTACCAGAGATCTGCCGGTTTTGACACCGACATCGGGCCTGCATCCTTCATACAATGGAGTAACCGCATCTATCTCCAGTTGATCCAGCTTGGCTTTCTCTCGGGCGGCAGCTCTTGCGTTATCCGTCTGCTTGAGAAGCAGCTCTTGAATATGAGGGTCCTGCACCCAGCCTCCATCGTCGTTTGCTCCGGCATCTTCATCTTCATGATCATGCCCTTCGTCCTGATCTTCCTCATCATCATGTACGACATCTTCTACATGATGACTATGTACAGCATCACCGTCGTGATCATGTCCTGGAGATTCTTCGTCTTCTCGCCCGCCCTCGCCGCGGTGGTACTTGTCTTGTTGCCCTTCCTCATTTCTTGCCCGGCCCCCATGGACGACTTCATAGTCATCTTCATCACCTTGCCACCGATAGCCATCCATGAAACCACGCAAGAGCAGGTGGTCCCGCACCTGCTCGGAATCCAGGTCCGCAATATGGCTCTTCAGCTTGCATCTTCGACATGGACATCTTATCTCCATCTCGTTCTTTTGAAGCATCTCGGCCTTCACGGAGCTCAAAAACCTATTGACGATGCCTTCGGTCATCATGCGGACCATGGTCGCCTGCGGGGTAGAGCAAAACGATATTTTAGAACCAAGAAAAAATTTGGCATGACCTTCCCAAAAAATAGGACCAAAAAGAATGCATAGTGCCAAAATTCTCGCCGAAACGAAAATGAATCAACATTCCGGCAAAATATTGGCAACTATCGCATTCCAAATACCAGTACCTGCAAACACAAACATATATGCAACACCACAAACACATGCAACACCACAACCATACATAGATCTAGCTAGGCCACAAAAAGTGCATGTGCACGTTGTTGGAGCGAGCTAGGGAGAAAAAAGTAGATCTACAACATGAAGATAGTTTTCCCCTTACTTACTTATAAAAAAAAGGTAATTTCACCACTTAATTTTGATGAATCTATGGTGCAAATGAGGTGAGGAGGAGGAGGCAGCCGACAAGCTTAGAGAAGGAGGTGGGGGGAATGAAGTGGGGAAAGTGAGTGTGTAGCTGTGGCTGTCCAAAAATATCTAGCTGGTCCCAGGTTACTAATGGCGCACCACCAAGCCATGCGCCATTAGTAACCCAACATACTAATGGCACACCTGCTGGCAGTGCGCCATTAGTAGTTTTGCAAAAAAGTAAAAAAAATACTAATGGCGCACCGTGGCACAGTGCGCCATTACTAGTTTAAACTAGTAATGGCGCACTGTGCAACGGTGCGCCATTAGTAGTTTTGCCAAAAAGTACAAAAAATATTACTAGCGCACTTTATCGCCGGTGCGCCATTAGTAGTTCTAACTACTAATGGCGCACTTTCCCCGGATGCGCCATTAGTATGTTTGAAAAAAAGAAAAAAAAATTACTAGTGGCGCACCTTTTGTCTGGTGCACCATTAGTGTCTTCCACACTAATGGCGTATCTCCACCTGGTGCGCCATTAGTATATAGTAGTGGCGCACCACTTCTCTGGTGCGCCATTAGTGTCAATCCTATCTTTGGCCCTTTTCCTAGTAGTGTATGGACGGGTGCAAGCATCTCGGAATTGGAATATACACTTTGATGAGTTGATCAAAGCATATAGTGTTATAGAGACTTGTGGTAAAGCCTGTATTTACAACAAAGTGAGTGGGAGCACTACAACATTTCTGATAAAAATATGTGAATGACGTATTGTTGATCGGAAATAATGTAGAATTTTCTGGAAAGCATAAAAGGAGTGTTTGAAAGGAGTTTTTCAAAGAAAGACCTCGGTAAAGCTGCTTACATTTTGAGCATCAAGATCTATAGAGATAGATCAAGACGCTTGATAAGTTTTTTCAATGAGTACATACCTTGACAAGATTTTGAAGTAGTTGAAAATGGAACAGTCAAAGAAAGAGTTCTTGCCTGTGTTACAAGGTGTGAAATTGAGTAAGACTCAAAGCTCGACCATGGCATAAGATAGAAAGAGAATAAAAGTCATTCCCTATGCCTCGGCCATAGGTTCTATAAAGTATGCTATGCTATGTACCAGACCTATTGTATACCTTGCTCCAAGTTTGGCAAGGGAGTACAATTTTGATCTAGGAGTAGATCACTGGACAACGGTCAAAATTATCCTTAGTGGAATAAGGATATGTTTCTCGGTTATGGAGGTGACAAAAGGTTTGTCGTAAAGGGTTACGTCGATCCAAGTTTTGACACTGATCCAGATGACTCTAAGTCTCAATCTGGATGCATATTAAAAGTGAGAGCAATTAGCTAGAGTAGCTCCGTGCAGAGCATTGTTGACATAGAAATTTGCAAACTACATACGGATCTGAATGTGCAGACCCGTGGACTAAACTTCTCTCACAAGAAAAACATGATCACACTTTAGTACTCTCTGGGTGTTTATCACATAGCGATGCGAACTAGATTATTAACTCTAGTAAACCCTTCGGGTGTTGGTTGCTACCTCTTGAGCACTGCGTTGGATTTCCTTGAAGAGGAAAGGGTGATGCAGCAGAGTAGAGTAAGTATTTCCCTTAGTTTTTGAGAACCAAGGAATCAATCCAGTAGGAGGCTACGCGCGAGTCCCTCCTACCTACACAAAACAAATAGCGCAACGCAACCAACACGATTAGGGGCTGTCAATCCCTTCACGGTCACTTACGAGAGTGAGATCTGATAGAGATGATAGATAATATTTTTGGTATTTTTGCTATAAAGATGCAAAGTAAAATAAACGGCAAAGTAAAAAAGCAAAGCAATAATAAAGTGATGGAAGATTGATATGATGAGAATAGACCCGGGGGCCATAGATTTCACTAGTGGCTTCTCTCAAGAGCATAAGTATTCTACGGTGGGTGAACAAATTACTGTTGAGCAATTGATAGAATTGAGCATAGTTATGAGAATATCTAGGTATGATCATGTATATATGTGCATCACGTCCGAGACAACTAGACCGACTCCTGCCTACATCTACTACTATTACTCCACTCATCGACCGCTACATGATCATGCATCTAGAGTATTAAGTTAAAAACAGAGTAACGCCTTAAGCAAGATGACATGATGTAGAGGGATAGTTTCATGCAATATGATAAAAAAACCATCTTGTTATCCTCGATGGCAACAATACAATACGTGCCTTGCTGCCCCTACTGTCACTGGGAAAGGACACCGCAAGATTGAACCCAAAGCTAAGCACTTCTCCCATTGCAAGAAAAACCAATCTAGTAGGCCAAACCAAACTGAAAATTCAAAGAGACTTGCAAAGATAACCAATCATACATAAAAGAATTCAGAGAAGATTCAAATATTGTTCATAGATAGACTTGATCATAAACCCACAATTCATCGGTCTCAACAAACACAACGCAAAAAGAAGATTACATCGAATAGATCTCCACGAGAGAGGGGGAGAACATTGTATTGAGATCCAAAAAGAGAGAAGAAGCCATCTAGCTACTAACTATGGACCCGAAGGTCTGAGGTAAACTACTCACACTTCATCGGAGGGGCTGTGATGATGTAGAAGCCCTCCGTGATGGATGCCCCCTCCGGCGGAGCTCCGGAACAGGCCCCAAGATGGGATCTCGTGGGTACAGAAGGTTGCGGCGGTGGAATTAGGTTTTTGGCTCCATCTCTGATCGTTTGGGGGTACATAGGTATATATAGGAGGAAGGAGTGTGTCGGTGGAGCAAAGGGGGGCCCACGAGGCAGGGGGGCGCCCTCCACCCTCGTGGCCGCCTCCCTACTTTCTTGACGTGGGGTCCAAGTCTCCTGGATCATATTCGGTGAGAAAATCACGTTCTCGAAGGTTTCATTCCGTTTGGACTCCATTTGATATTCCGTTTCTTCAAAACAGTGAAATAGGCAAAAAAACAGCAATTCTGGGCTGGGCCTCCGGTTAATAGGTCAGTCCCAAAAGTAATATAAAAGTGGAAAATAAAGCCCAATATGGTCCAAAACAGTAGATAATATAGCATGGAGCAATCAAAAATTATAGATACGTTGGAGACGTATCAGGCATCCCCAAGCTTAATTCCTGCTCGTCCTCGAGTAGGTAAATGATAAAAAAGAATTTTTTGATGCGGAGTGCTACTTAGCATAATTTCAATGTAATTCCTCTTAATTGTGGTATGAATATTCAGATCCAAAAGATTCAAGACAAAAGTTCATATTGACATAAAAATAATAATACTTCAAGCATACTAACAAAGCAATTATGTCTTCTCAAAAAACATGGCCAAAGAAAGTTATCCCTACAAAATCATATATTCTGGCTATGCTCTATCTTCACCACACAAAGTATTTAAATCATGCACAACCCCGATGACAAGCCAAGCAATTATTTCATACTTTTGACATTCTCAACACTTTTCAATCTTCACGCAATACATGAGCGTGAGCCATGGATATAGCACTATGAATAGAATGGTGGTTGTGGAGAAGACAAAAAGAGGGGAAGATAGTCTCACATCAACTAGGCGTATGAACGGGCTATGGAGATGCCCATCAATAGATATCAATGTGAGTGAGTAGGGATTGCCATGCAACGGATGCACTAGAGCTATAAGTATATGAAAGCTCAACAAAAGAAACTAACTGGGTGTGCATCCAAATCGCTTGCTCACGAAGACCTAGGGCATTTTGAGGAAGCCCATCACTGGAATATACAAGCCAAGTTCTATAATGAAAAATTCCCTCTAGTATATGAAAGTGACAAAATGAGAGACTCTCTATCATGAAGATCTTGGTGCTACTTTGAAGCACAAGTGTGGTAAAAGGATAGTAACATTGTCCCTTTTCTCTTTTTCTCTCATCATTTTTTTATTTGGGCCTTTTCTCTTTTTTTTATGGCCTCTTTTCTTTTTTTTCGTTCGGAGTCTCATCCCGACTTGTGGCGGAATCATAGTCTCCATCATCCTTTCCTCACTTGGGACAATGCTCTAAAAAATGATGATCATCACACTTTTATTTTTCTTACAACTCAACAATTACAACTCGATACTTAGAACAAAAATATGACTCTATGTGAATGCCTCCGGCAGTGTACCGGGATATGCAATGAATCAAGAGTGACATGTATGAAAGAATTATGAATGGTGGCTTTGCCACAAATACTATGTCAACTACATGATCATGCTAGCAATATGACAAGGATGGAGCGTGTCATAATAAACGGAACGGTGGAAAGTTGCATGGAAATATATCTCGGAATGGCTATGGAAATGCCATGATAGGTAGGTATGGTGGCTGTTTTGAGGAAGGTATATGGTGGGTGTATGATACCGGCGAAAAGTGCGCGGTATTAGAGAGGCTAGCAATGGTGGAAGGAAGAAAAGTGCGTATAATCCATGGACTCAACTTTAGTCATAAAGAGAATTCATATACTTATTGCAAAAATCTAGAAGTTATCAAAGCAAAGTATTACGCGCATACTCCTAGGGGGATAGATTGGTAGGAAAAGACCATCGCTCGTCCCCGACCGCCACTCATAAGGAAGACAATCAATAAATAAATCATGCTCCGACTTCATCACATAACGGTTCACCATACGTGCATGCTATGGGAATCACAAACTTTAACACAAGTATTTCTCCAATTCACAACTACTCAACTAGCATGACTCTAATATCACCATCTTCATATCTCAAAACAATTATCAAGCATCAAACTTTTCTTAGTATTCAACGCACTCAAAAGAAAGTTTTACAAATCTTGAATACCAAGCATATTAAGATTTTTAAGAAAATTACCATGCTATTTAAGACTCTAAAAATAATCTAAGTGAAGCATGAGAGATCAATAGTTTCTATAAAACAAATCCACCACCATGCTCTAAAAGATATAAGTGAAGCACTAGAGCAAAACTATATAGGTCAAAAGATATAAGTGAAGCACATAGAGTATTTTATCAAATTCCAATTCATGTATGGCTCTCTCAAAAGGTGTGTACAGCAAGGATGATTTTGGTAAACTAGAAAACAAAGACTCAAATAATACAAGACGCTCCAACCAAAACACATATCATGTGGTGAATAAAAATATAGCTCCAAGTAAAATTACCGATGGAAGTAGACGAAAGAGGGGATGCCTTCCGGGGCATCCCCAAGCTTTGACTTTTTGGTGTCCTTGGATTATCTTGGGGGTGCCATGGGCATCCCCAAGCTTAGGCTCTTGCCACTCCTTGTTCCATAATCCATCAAAAGATTTCACCCAAAACTTGAAAACTTCACAACACAAAACTCAACAAAAATCTCGTGAGCTCCATTAGCGAAAGAAAACAAAAGACCACTTCAAGATACTGTAATGAACTCATTCTTTATTTATATTGGTGTTAAACCTACTGTATTCCAACTTCTCCATGGTTTATAAACTATTTTACTAGCCATAGACTCATCAAAATAAGCAAACAACACACGAAAAACAGAATCTGTCAAGAACAGAACAGTCTGTAGTAATCTGTAACTAACGCAAACTTCTAGAACTCCAAAAAATCTACCAAAATAGGACGGCCTAGGAAATTTGTTTATTGATCAGAAGCAATTGGAATAAGTATTTTATCACGTTCTGGTGATTTTTAACAATTGTTTTCGTGAACAGAAAGTTTCTGGAAATTACAGCAAGATCAAATTACTATCATCCAAGAAGATCCTATAGGTTTAACTTGGCACAAACACTAATTAAAACATCTAAACAGAAGGTAGATGGATTATTTATTCCTAAGCAGAATCAAAAACAAAGAAAACTAAAAATAAAATTGGGTTGCCTCCCAACAAGCGCTATTGTTTAACGCCCCTAGCTAGGCATAAAAGCAAGGATAGATCTAGTTATTGCCATCTTTGGTAGGCAATCCATAAGTGGCTCTCATGATAGATTCATATGGTAATTTTATTTTCTTTCTAGGAAAGTGTTCCATGCCTTTATTTAATGGAAATTGGAATCTAATATTCCCTTCCTTCATATCAATAATTGCACCAACCGTTCTAAGGAAAGGACTAACAAGAATAATACGGCATGAAGGATTGCAATCTATATCAAGAACGATAAAAATATACGGGCACATAATTCCTATTGGCAACAATAATAACATCATTAATTCTTCCCATAGGTTACTTAATAGTGGAATCCGCAAGATGCAAGTTTAGAGAGCAATCATCAAAATCACGGAAATCTAGCAAATCACACAAAGTTTTGGGAATAGTGGAGACACTAGCACCCAAATTACACAAAGCATAAAACTCATGATCTTTAATTTTAATTTTAATAGTAGGTTCCCACTCATCATGAAGTTTTCTAGGTATAGAAACTTTCAACTCAAGTTTTCCTTCATAAGATTGCATCAAGCCATCAACGATATGTTCGGTAAAGGCTTTATTTTGACTATAAGCATGAGGAGAATTTAGCACGGATTGCAACAAGGAAATACAATCAATTAAAGAGAAACTTTAATAATTAAATTCCTTGAAGTCCAAAATAGTGGGTTTAGCAACATCTAAGGTTTTATTCTTTTCAATCCCACTTTTATCAATTTCATCATCAAGCTCTAAAAACTCCAAATTTTTGGAACGCCTTCTAGGTAAAGGTGGATCATATTCAGTCTCATCATTATCAAGATTCATATTGGAAAACAAAGATTTAATAGGAGACACATCAATAACTTTTAGATCTTCATCTTTATTTTCATAGGAATTGGAAGAACACGCTTTAATAAAGGCATCTTTCGTAGCACGCATCCTAGCGGTTCTTTCCTTGCACTCATCAATCGAAATTCTCATGGCTTTGAGAGACACATTTTTTTTGACTATTTACTGTAGAGCAACAGCCCCACAGTCCTTTTATTCCAGAAATTTTTGCCCAGGCCTGTTTAAGTCCGCTCCCACCGGGAGTCGAACCGAGGACCTGGGGTGCTACTAAGGTCGCTGCAACCACTAGGCTACAGGCCTGTTCGCCTTTGAGAGACTCATTGATATCATGCTTAGGAGGAATAGATCTAAGCTTTAAAGAATCAACCTCAAGATAAATTCTATCAACGTTCCTAGCCAAATCATCAACTTTAAGTAATTTCTCTTCAAGCAAAGCATTGAAATTCTTTTGTGAATTCATAAACTCTTTAACACTATTCTCAAATTCGGAGGGCATCTTATTAAAAATTTCCATAAGAGTTGTTTTAGGAATTTCCATAATTATTAGAAGGATTACTAGGATAAGGCCTAGGATTAAAGTTCCCTCTATACGCGTTGTTACCAAAATTATTCCTACCAACAAAATTCACATCCATAGATTCATTATTATTCTCAATCAAGGTAGACAAAGGCATATCATTAGGATAAGAAGAAACACTCTGTTGGGACCCCGAATCATAAGTCGAGATCACGGAATGCACGTGTACAGTGATCCCAGAGATCAATGCTCACTGAACACACAAAAGCTGAATAACAAGAGTCTTACATCCATACATACTGTTTTACACAAGTAGGACCATTATGGTCAAGTCTTGAGTGTATCATCGCAGCGGAAATCTTCGTCGATAACTTGGACCCATGCCATCTTCCTTAACCCTACAGGCATTCTGACTGGGAAGCGTCCTAGCACGCATGTTCGTCACCAAGGTACTCTTCATTAAATCTTGGTCTTTCATGCCTGGCCAATAAAATAACCAGTGGCAAGCCAATGAGTACTTTGAATGTACTCGCAAGCAACCCATGTTTTGGTTCAAGAGACAACAATGCATGATATAGGTAAATTTTTGCGGAAAGCTAGTTTTGAGTGCAATGACATGTTCAACAACTTGTAAGACATGCATCAGGTGAATTCAAGTAACCAAGAGGACAGGTTACATATATAAACATATAGGGAGTGGACTCCAAACCAACTCATCCATGTCAAGTCCTTTGACTTGACCCAAGTAGTTCTTCCCACACACACTGGTTTGTAAACAAGTGGACGTAGCCCAAGAGCGGTTACCCAACTGTCCTTGACCGTGGACACGGCTATTCGAATAGTTTTACAATCTGCAGAGGTTGCACACTTTACCCACAAGATCCGGGGAACTTCCGTGTCATCCACGACACGCTGTACCTCAAGTACCCGGGGTAAGCACCCGATCACTATCTTTCCCTAGACGACACTAACAAGGAGTCCACTCGTTGTTCCGTATCCTCACGATGTACATCATACGAGACTCACTCGAGATCATAACATCCGAGAGGGGACACAACGGTGTATCCGGTGCCCTGTAAAAACAGTCATGGCCGCCCTACCTGGCACGACCCCGTCCCGAGAGAGCGCACCAACAACTCTCCCGTCACTAGTAATGCGGGCTCCAAGCTAGTATCGGCCTAGGTAATCAATAATGCCCTTTCCCGTATAAGGGTAGAGTGGTTGCGCATGTGAGGTTGGAATAATGGTCGCAACTTAAACCAATCCGTTTTTGAAAACAACACACACACTTGCCTCGGTACACCACTTTGTCATCAAGTGGTTACCCAATTCATCATCTCCCCCGGGCATAAGTGGCACCCGATGGGGGTTTTCGAAAAGTCTTTTGGAAATACTTTGTCTCCATCACCATGCATGTACCCGTCCCTTTTTGCGTAGCACTACTTAGCATCCTATCTACTCCCACGGGCATAAACCTCATAAGAAGGTAGGGTCATGCACAATGCTACTATCAACAAGGAGGAAATGAAGGCAACCCACCAAAGTGTCTACCATCTCATCATGATTCCGATGCAACAATAATAAAGTGCTATATGAAATGCATAAAAAGGGTTTCATAGTCATGGTCAAAGGGCTGCTTGCCTGTTTTAACAAAGTCTTCGAGGTCTTGAAATATCTCTGGTCCAACTCCGAGCATTTCGTCTACTTCGCCAACTATCGTCGAAAACAACCATAATAAGCAACACGACAAGGCAAAAATAAAAGTGCTCTAAAAAATGTGAGTTGGACTTTTCTAGGATACCTCTTGTCATATGAGGAATGACCAAGGTGATTTCATTGGAAGTGGATCAATGGATATTTCTAAACATTTCGATATGATGGAATCAAGGGGATTATGGATTTGCAAGAAGTGTACAGAAATATATTTTTGAAAAATGAGCAAAGACACCCATTTAACAAGTAATAATTTTAGAAGAGCCTAGGAGTAGGTTTCACTGGATTTGGAGTTCAAATGAATTACCTATGAATTTGCAAACTTGACAAATATGAAGAAATGGCTCATTATATTGTGTGGCACATAAAGTATTAATAAAAATGTTCATAAACTAAGTTATGAACTTAGAAGCATCCCGAAATTTGAATCTTGGCATTCGGATCAAATTTAAGCTCTCTGTGATTTTCTAAAGTTCATCACAGAAATAGGAAAAATAGGATTTGATGAATATTTGTGAAGGAAATGCTTCTTTAACAATGTGACAATAGCACCATGTGGTAGGGAATGATTTTAGAGACTACTAGAAATTTGAATCATCAAATTTGGAGTTAATTTGAATTGTTTATGGATTTTGGAAGTTGACTGGAAAAAGAAAAAGAAAAGGGAAAGGGTTTTACCCTTATCCTGCGCACATGGTGGGAAATAGCAGTGGGCCGGCCCAGCGGCTCGGCTGCATGCGTGCAGGGGCCACGTCGGAGGCGGCTTCCCGAGAGTACGTCTTCGCGCGGGAGAGGCGGTAACGGCGGAGGCCGTCTCCACTTAAACGGGCGGGCCCGCCCACTGGGTCGCTGACGAGCGGGCCCCAGCGGCAGGTCGCTTTCAACCTCCCGCGCGGCGCGACAGGAATAGAGGAGGCGAGGCCGAGCAGCGCCGGCGCCCTCCCCGGCGGCACATGCCACCTCCATCGACGACCAGCACACCCGCGTGCTCAGGAGAGCGTGCCTCATCCGTCGAGGTGCGCCATGATCGTTGGGGTGGTCGGACGCGAGCAGCGCATCACCCGCGGCGGACGGCGGCGATGGTGAGGGTGGGACACGACGCTGCAGCTGCGGAGAGGAAGAAATGGGGCTCGGGAGATGTCCTTGGGGAGGTTGGTGATGCTCTGGTGGAGTCTAAAGGGGAGGGGAGAGACCACAGAGCGCGGATTTAGGAGGAGGCCGACGACATGGCTCCGGCCATGGAGGTGGTTGGAGGGCACGGGAGGAGGTGCGGATTGGTACAGGGGATGCACGGGAGGGAGAGAGGGCCAAAGGAGTAGGGAGGGGGCTTGGGGGCGGCCTTAAGTAGCCGACCCGTGGCTCACCGTGGACGCGGCGCACGGGTGGCCGCGGCAACAGCTCGGGAGGCCAGGAGAGAGGGCGAGGGGCTATCTACGGCGTCCATGGGAGTTTAGTGGGGCGCCAGGAAGAGAGAGAAGGATCGGGGCAAGGCTCTGGTGCTCGCGCGTGCGAGGCCATGCATTGGCTGAGCCGGGCAACTCTGGGCACGCGCCGCAGGAGGTGAGAGAGAGGGAGAGACGAGGGGGCCTGCACGGTGGCGTGTTGCGGGCGTCGAGGCACCTCGACTGGCGCGAGGGGGAGGCTCGAGGTGGTGGGGGAGCGCAGTGTCAACGGTCGGGAGCACGCTGACGTGCTCTAGAGCACGCAAATGGCCGGCACCCGCGGCTTTTTCTCGCGTCCTCACGCGCCCACTTGTGTCTGGAAGCTGCAAGTGGGAGTAAACAATGTGAAAATGGCATTGGATGCCCTGGGGATCCACTGGAGTGAGGAGGGAGGTTGAGAGAGAGAGAGAGAGAAATGGTGTTGTCCAAAGAGGGAAAAAGAGCTTTTCACCCCCATCATCATGGCTTCTCGGGCAAGGAAAGATGCAGGGGTTAGAGGAGGACCAGATGGGGCTGTGGGAACAAGTTGAGCTCATGGAGATTAGTGGAAATGGACGAAACATGCATTTTAAGTTTTTGCCATAGGTGTTTGATGGTGGTTTGGGCAAGCAAATGGATTCCAAATGATATGAAGATTAACAGGATCAAGTGTCATATAGAAATGGGGTTGATCAGCAAGTTGGAGCTCATTTGGAGGAAGTTGACAATGCAACTTTGGTAAACCCTAGAAATTAGCAGAAATGGACTTTTCAAGATTTAGTCATGCAAATCTATTCTCCTTGATGCACCACTTAGTGTAGTGTCATCATTTGAGATTCTGAACATGTCCACAAAAGTTGAGATCAAAAGGAGATAGTTGCCAATGTAAACTTGTTCAAATTTCGTTCTGGACAGAGAGGGTTTCGGGGCACTTTCATCAAGATAACATTCTCTCCATCTTGTGCCATTTGGTCTAGATGCATTATTACACCATTTGAGCATCTGAACCAAGTTTGAGAGTATTTGGACATGTTTGACAGTGCAAAGTTGTTCAAACTTGAAAAAGGACAGAAGTGGTTTTGAGAGGGTTTCATGGGGTTATACTGTTCTCCATGACATGAGACTTGGCAGGATCATCAAAAATGTCATATGTGACATTCTAGAATTTTCTTGGAACTGTTGGATAATATTTCCTTTGTAAATATTTCAAAAGCCTGAAATATCCAGAAAGGGTTTTTGAGGGATTTAACCATTATTTTGATCATGACCATGTGTTGAAATTCTTATATATGGACAATATACTTCCATTGAGTTTCCCTGGGTTTTACCAAATATTTTTAAAGCGTAAAAATAATTTTAACCTATTAAAGACCATTTCTGGCCTAAAGAAAAAGCCTTTAAATAAAATAGGTAAATTACTTTTAAAATTATATTTTTGTGGTTTCTGGGTATCCTATATCTAATAGGAGTCAAATATATTTTTGGAAAGATTTGTACTGCCCTTAATTAAGTACTTGCAGTGCAAACCTCAATTCAGGGGGTTTTGGAAAACTAATTTTTGAAAATACTATTTGGCCAAATTATTTTTGTAAGAAATTATTTTTATGTCCTATACACATGGCATGATCATTGGGAAAGGTTTTTGGATCAAGGAGAAGGAGTATAAGAGTTGGAGGATTTATTTTATTTTTGGAGCACTTGCAAACAACAGACAAAAACCAATCAAGGCAAGGTCCAAAACACTCAAAAGTTTTTGTCAAACCACATTTTATCATGATTTATTAGCTTAAGTGTTGTGGCATGAAAATTAGGGTGTGACACACTCTCAGTAGCAAATAATTTCATAAGTTCATCCATCTTTCCACTCAAAACATTGATTTCTTCTAAGCGTTCACTTTTTTATTAGTAGATCTTTCAGTGTGCCATTGAGAATAATTAACCATAGTATTATCTAGGGCTTTAGTACCATCTCCTAAAGTGCTTTCCATAAAAGTGCCTCCCGCGGCCGAATCTAAAAGATTTCTAGAAGAAAAATTCAATCCGACATAAAAGTTTTGGATAATCATCCACAAGTTCAAACCATGAGTAGGGCAATTACGTATCACTAATTTCATTCTCTCCCAAGCTTGTGCAACATGTTCATGATCAAGTTGATTAAAATTCATAATGTCGTTTCTAAGAGAGATGATCTTAGCGGGAGGAAAATACTTAGAGATAAAAGCATCTTTGCACTAGTTCCAAGAATCAATACTATTTTTAGGCAAAGACGAAAACCAAGCTTTAGCACGATCTCTAAGCGAAAAAGGAAATAGCTTCAATTTAACAATATCATTATCGACATCTTTCTTATTTTGCATATCACATAAATCAAGGAAGCTATTTAGATGAGTAGCGGCAACTTCACCGGGAAGGCCGGCGAATTGATCTTTCATAACAAGATTCAACAAAGTAGTATTGATTTCACAAGATTCAGTATTGGTAAGAGGAGCAATCGGAGTGCTAAGGAAATCATTATTGTTGGTATTCGTAAAGTCACACAATTTGGTATTATCTTGAGCCATCGCGACAAGCAAGCAAACCAACACACGAGCAAACAAAAAGCAAGCGAGAAGAAGGCAAACGGAAAAGAGAAGGCGAATAAAACGACAAGGGTGAAGTGGGGGAGAGGAAAATGAGAGGCAAATGGAAAATAATGTAATGCGAGAGATAAGGGATTGTGAGTACTTGGTATGTTGACTTTTGCGTAGACTCCCCAGCAACGGCGCTAGAAATCTTCCTGCTACCTCTTGAGCACTGCGTTGGATTTCCTTGAAGAGGAAAGGGTGATGCAGCAGAGTAGAGTAAGTATTTCCCTCAGTTTTTGAGAACCAAGGTATCAATCCAGTAGGAGGCTACGCGCGAGTCCCTCGTACCTACACAAAACAAATAGCTCAACGCAACCAACGCGATTAGGGGTTGTCAATCCCTTCACGGTCACTTACAAGAGTGAGATATGATAGAGATGATAGATAATATTTTTGGTATTTTTGCTATAAAGATGCAAAGTAAAATAAAAGGCAAAGTAAAAAAGCAAAGAAATAATAAAGTGATGGAAGATTGATATGATGAGAATAGACCCGCGGGCCATTGATTTCACTAGTGGATTCTCTCAAGAGCATAAGTATTCTATGGTGGGTGAACAAATTACTGTTGAGCAATTGACAGAATTGAGCATAGTTATGAGAATATCTAGGTATGATCATGTATATAGGCATCACGTCCGAGACAAGTAGACCGACTCCTGCCTGCATCTACTACTATTACTCCACTCATCGACCGTTATCCAGCATGCATCTAGAGTATGAAGTTAAAAACAGAGTAACGCCTTCAGCAAGATGACATGATGTAGAGGGATAGTTTCATGCAATATGATAGAAAACCCCATATTGTTATCCTCGATGTCAACAATACAATACGTGCCTTGCTGCCCCTACTGTCACTGGGAAAGGACACTGCAAGATTGAACCCAAAGCTAAGAACTTATCCCATTGCAAGAAAAACCAATCTAGTAGGCCAAACCAAACTGAAAATTCGAAGAGACTTGCAAAGATAACCAATCATACATAAAAGAATTCAGAGAAGATTCAAATATTGTTCATAGATAGACTTGATCATAAACCCACAATTCATCGGTCTCAACAAACACACCGCAAAAAGAAGATTACATCAAATAGATCTCCATGAGAGAGGGGGAGAACACTGTATTGAGATCCAAAAAGAGAGAAGAAGCCATCTAGCTACTAACTATGGACCCGAAGGTCTGAGGTAAACTACTCACACTTCATCGGAGGGGCTTTGATGATGTAGAAGCCCTCCGTGATGGATGCCCCCTCCGGTGGAGCTCCAGACCAGGCCCCAAGATGGGATCTCGTGGGTACAGAAGGTTGCAGCGGTGGAATTAGGTTTTTGGCTCCGTCTCTGATTGTTTGGGGGTACGTAGGTATATATAGGAGGAAGGAGTACGTCGGTGGAGCGAAGGGGGCCCCACGAGGCAGGGGGCGCGCCCTCCACCCTCATGGTCGCCTCCCTTCTTTCTTGACATGGGGTCCAAGTCTCCTGGATCATATTCGGTGAGAAAATCACGTTCCCGAAAGTTTCATTCTGTTTGTACTCCGTTTGATATTCTGTTTCTTCGAAACACTGAAATAGGCAAAAAACAGCAATTCTGGGTTGGGCCTCCGGTTAATAGGTTTGTCCCAAAAGTAATATAAAAGTGGGAAATAAAGCCCAATATGGTCCAAAACAGTAGATAATATAGCATGGAGCAATCAAAAATTATAGATACGTTGGAGACGTATCATTGGTCACGTGACGATGTGAACTATGGGTGTTAATCACATACAGATGTGAATATTGGTGTTAAATCACATGGTGATGTGAACTAGATTATTGACTCTAGTGCAAGTGGGAGACTGAAGGAAATATGCCCTAGAGGCAATAATAAAGTTGTTATTTATATTTCCTTATTTCATGATAAATGTTTATTATTCATGCTAGAATTGTATTAACCGGAAACTTAGTACATGTGTGAATACATAGACAAACAGAGTGTCACTAGTATGCCTCTACTTGACTAGCTCGTTGAATCAAAGATGGTTAAGTTTCCAAGCCATAGACATGAGTTGTCATTTGATTAATGGGGTCACATCATTAGAGAATGATGTGATTGACTTGAGCCATTCCGTTAGCTTAGCACTTGATCATTTAGTTTGTTGATATTGCTTTCTTCATGACTTATACATGTTCCTATGACTATGAGATTACGCAACTCCCGAATACCGGAGGAACACCTTGTGTGCTATCAAACATCACAACGTAACTGGGTGATTATAAAGATGCTCTACAGGTGTCTCCAATGGTGTTTGTTGGGTTGGCATAGATCGAGATTAGGATTTGTCACTCCGAGTATCGGAGAGGTATCTCTGGGCCCTCTCGGTAATGCACATCATTATAAGTCTTGAAAGCATTGTAACTAATGAGTTAGTTGCGGGATGATGCATTACGGAATGAGTAAAGAGACTTGCCGGTAACAAGATTGAGCTAGGTATTGAGATACCGACGATCGAATCTCGGGCAAGTAACACACCGATGACAAAGGGAACAACGTATGTTGTTATGCGGTTTGACCGATAAAGATCGTCATAGAATATGTAGGAACCAATATGAGTATCCAGGTTCCGCTATTGGTTATTGTCCGGAGATGTGTCTCGGTCATGTCTACATAGTTCTCGAACTCGTAGGGTCCGCACGCTTAAAGTTCTGTGACGATTGGTATTATGAGTTTATGTGATTTGATGTACCGAAGATAGTTCGGAGTCCCGAATGAGATCGGGGACATGACGAGGAGTCTCGAAATGGTCGAGACGTAAAGATCGATATATTCGACAACTATATTCAGACATCGGAAAGGTTCCGAGTGATTCGGGTATTTTTTGTGGTACCGGGGAGTTACGGGAATACGAGGAAGAAGTAATGGGCCTCATGGGCCAAGTGGTGGAAGAGAGGAGGCAGGGCGCGCGGCCCTCTAGCCCAAACCAAATTGGACTAGGGGGCCGGCCCCCCTTTCCTCCTTTTCCTCCCTCTCCCCCTTCCTTTCCCCCTCCTAGTAGGATGTCACGCCCAAGATGCGACCCTATCCTAAAGGAACTCGAAGGTCCCACCAAGGATAGAAGCGCATCTTGAAGACGCTTTTACAAGCTGGATATCATTACATCAACAATGCATAATAGATGGGGATACATACAAGGCATACAAATGCCGCAAGGATACATCAATACATCATACAAGAGATCAACATCCGACTACGGATGGAACACGAACAGAAACTCAAACAATATCCACCCTGCTAGCCTAGGCTGCCGACCTGGAACCTATCCCCTGATCGAAGAAGCAGAAGAAGAACTCCAAAACAAGTAAACATCGCTCTCGCGTCATGATCATCGCATAACCTGTACCTGCAACTGGTGTTGTAGTAATCTGTGAGCCACAAGGACTCAGCAATCCCATTACCATGGGTATCAAGACTACCAAAGCTTTATGGTAAAGGAAGGGGTAAAGTGGTGAGGTTGCAGCAGTGGCTAAGCAATGTATGGTGGCTAACTTATGAAGCAAGAGCGAGAAGAGAAGCAAAGCAAGTGGTCGTCAACTAGTAATGATCAATAAGTGATCCTGAACTCCTACTTACATCAAACATAACCCAAATACCGTGTTCTCCTCTCGAACAACCCGAAAAGAGACCATCACGGTTACGCACACGGTTGGTGTATTTTAGAAGAGTTTACTTCAAGTTTACTACAACCGGACATTAACAAATTCCCATCTGCCACATAACCGCGGGCACGGCTTTCGAAAGTTCAAACCCTGCAGGGGTGTCCCAACTTAGCCCATGATAAGCTCTCGCGATCAACGAAGGATATTCCTTCTCTCGGGAAGACCCGATCAGTCTCGGAATCTCGATTACAAGACATTTCGACAATGGTAAAACAAGACCAGCAAAGCCGCCCGAATGTGCCGACAAATCCCGACAGGAGCTGCACATATCTCATTCTCGGGGCACACCAGATAAGTCAAGCTACGAGTAAAACCAGCCCTCGAGTTTCCCCATGGTGGCCCCGCAGGTTGCTCGGTTCGGACCAACACTCGAAGGAGCACTGGCCCGGGGGGGCTAAAATAAAGATGACCCTCGGGCTCCGGAAACCCAAGGGAAATAAAAGGGCATAGGTGAGGCAAATGGTAAAACCAAGGTTGGGCCTTGCTGGAGGAGTTTTATTCAAAGCGAACTATTAAGGGGGTCCAATAAATCACCCAACCGCGTTAGGGACGCAAAATCCGGGAACATAATACCGATATGACGGAAACTAGGGCGGAAAGTGTGGAACAAAACACCAGGCAAAAGGCCGAGCCTTCCACCCTTTACCAAGTATATAGATGCATTAATAGTATAAGAGATATTGTGATATCCCAACATCAACACAATCCAACATGGAGCAATCTTCATCTTCACCTGCAGCTAGCAATGCTATAAGAGGGGCTGAGCAAAAGCGGTAACATAGCCACACAACAGTTTGCTAGGACGGGTGACAAAGGTTAGATGTTCATGGCAATTCTGGAGGCTTGATAAGCAAGTGGTAGGTAAAGCAGCATAGCGATAGAGCGAAGCAACTAGCATAGCAATGATAGTAATGAGATCCAAGGTGACGGTCATCTTGCCTGAAATCCCGCTAGGAAGAAGACGAGTCCATGAATAAGATGAAGCCACGAAGACGAACCAAACATAGACGAACGAATCCTCACGATCACAACGAAACGGGAACTATCGAGAAGAAGCACACAACATGGTAAACAAACCACACATGAACAAGGCATGATGCTCAACCAAGTATGATGCATGACAAGGCTACATGAAGTTACTAATGGCAAGAGATGATGCATACAAGAGCAACACATCAAAGCAAGTTTAAATGAGGCCGGAAACAACATATAACAATTTCGGTAAGTCCTCATATGCAAATTTCGAAATTGGTCCAGATCTGAATAAACCTTATGTTCAAGTTGTTAAACAGCAAATTAAAATGCACCACGATGATCTACACGAAATTCTAGTCAAGTTACATATAAAGTTCATTAGATTCGGAGCTAAGGCCTAGAAGATATGAGCAAAACAAGATAAGCATGGCATTGGTGCAAAATGCATTCAAACATCAAGCACACACCTCAAAACATGGATGCAACAGGGTAATATGAAACTACATGCAAAACTAAGCAAGTTTCATGTAGAGCACACCCAAAATGGAGCAACGGTTCAACACATACACACCATACAAGTATAAAGGACAAGCTGTCGAAAACAACAACTAAGCATATTGCAAGCACCAAAACAACATGCTACAGCACCTCAACATGGAAACAAAAGGCATGGACATGATATACCGGTAAACCATGACACAACATGAACACCCATGTAAACAATCTGCCAGGCAACAGAAAATACGATGGCACCCATGTAAACATATCAAGTATCGTTACAGATTCAGACTTAGTAGAAAAACAGAGTATGGCATAAACAGAATTATGAAGGCAACTTTGCGAGCTCGATTCACTCACCACAAGGCATTGCATGACAAGATAAGCATAGCATCATCAAGAAGACATGTTCATGAAGCTAACCATGGCAATAGCAAGTTCATAGCATGCATGGATCACTAACAACAACCATGGCAAAATTGAATAACATGTAAACAATCTGCCAGGAACATTTTATAGCAAAAGTATAGCAAAATTAAGACATGCTAGAGCACTCTATAAATGCAAACAGGGGCATGGATGGATAGAGCATAACCATGTGTCCAAAACATCCTTACTGAAAATACTCAAAAGAGGCATGGATCTCACTATAGCAACATGAATATATAGCATGAAAATAACAGCAGAGCAATGACAAAATTTCAATTCTAAGTCCCTGAAATCAGCAACATCATGGAGGCTACTTTGCAAGCTTGTAACAAACAACACATGGAATATCATAGAGAATGGATTGCACCACAGAAAATATGGCATATTGTAGCTCATAACACATGTAGACCTCATGCTCAAAAGAAAAATCACTCGAAAAGATGCAAAAATAACAAATGAGCATGTTTTGTTAACAGACAACAGACAACATTATATAGCACTCTTGCAACAATGATTAGGGCATCAAGATGGACACAAACTGTTGGGGATATAACTATTTGTGTAAGCCGCCCAGGAGGGGGCCGGGTTACGCAAAGAGAAGCGCATCAGAAGCCCAAGACCAAGACATGAAGATGGCGGTTCAGTAAAGGGTCTAAAGGCCCACATGCGACTTAAGTCCCATAGAGATAAAACCGACATGATGGCATGACTTGTATTGTAAGGTAGAAATAACTAGTCACCGAGCCGTACAATGTTTATAAGCCGGCCAAGACTCTGTAAGCCGCAGGGCGTCAACCCGTGTATATAAGGGGACGACCTGCCGGCGGCTTAGGGCAAGAAACAACTCATCGAGAGCTAGGCATAGCGTATTTCGCTCCCTGGTCATCGAAACCTCAAGCAATACCAACCCAACTAGACGTAGGCCTTCCTTCACCGCAAGGGGCTAAATAGTATAACCTCGCGTGTCCTTTGTCCCGATTAACCCCTTTAAGCTTCCTAGTTGCAATGGCTCCACGATTAAGTCCTTGCAAAAGGACATCTGCCTTGACAATTCCACGACAGTTGGCGCCCACCGTGGGGCCAGCGCACGGTGGATTTGAGTTCTTGAAGGGCAGCTTCGAAGGGATCAAGGGATACGCGGTTGGTCGGATGACCAAGAGTCGTCGGGGCAAGATCTGCATCGACGATGAAGGCTGGGGCCCGGACGCCGGCTCAATTGAGTACAGGTACCGGGTCCCCTTTGGCGGAATTCACGTCTTCCTCGGCCGGATTGGTGAGCCGGGCCTTGAGCCGGACAATTGCACCGACCTCATCGAGACGGCTCAGCGTGCGAGACCTGCCCGAGCTCAACCTGTCGTGAAGCGTGCCTTCATGGGTTGAACTTTCCGAAGGATCTGAAGGTGATGGTGAGCCGGCCGTCCTATCTGACGGTGATTCGTCCGCCGGCTCAACAGATTCACTGTATCAAGTTCAAGATGGTGTGCTTGGGGGCTGTTCCGATGGCAGCACTATTCTGGACCCCTTTGAGTCGCCAAACTGGGCAGGAGTCTTCATGGCTGGTACTCAACCCGGCCAAAATTCTACGGCCTCAGCAGCGATAACGTCCAGGTCAGGAGCAGCCGGAGCAGGAGGCCCTGTGCGCTCACCGGCTCAGGTGCTGATGGATCTCATGGATAAGCTTACGACCCTGTTAACCGCTACAGTCATCCCCGCGAACCAATCTGAGCATGAGGCAGAGGTGGCACAGGTTTGTGAGGAGATCGCCTAGGCCAAGGAGACCTTAGCGGCTGAAGATACTAGATTGGCCATAGAGCGGGCGGCTTTGGATGTACGGGCACAGCAACTTCAGGCAGAGGCTTTTCAGCTCACGTTAATTCTGAACACATCTAATGAGGTAATGAGGAGGAGACATCAGAAAACTCAGTCCCGTTTACCTCCGATTTATGATCCTCGGAATCTCTTCGCTACACCCGGAGCCGGCCCAAGTAACCCGCCAGGTGCAAATCAGTTTATGACATCCGGAGCGGGGGGCCTGGTTCAGCCTCAGGTGACGGCGCCTCTTCACGGGAATATGGCACCGCCCCGTTACGTGCCAATACCACCGGGTCACTTCTCCAACCCCATGGAGAACTTAATCGCAGCATCAGCGTGTTTGGCGGCTCTCCCAGTGGACGGTGATGATCCGACAGCGGTGGAGACCCGGAGGATCAGGGAACTTGTCCAAACAGCTCTGGCTTAGCAAGAGACCTACTCCTACAGCCGGGACATGATTCACTCAACTCCTCTGCCCTGGTTAGCTCCGCCACGTCCGAACCGGAGCCCGAGTTACAGCAGACACATGGAGTCAGAAGCCTTGTCAAGTAATGCCCAGCGCCGGAACCATCCTGGTGGGTATAACCCGGTACAGGATCGGATACGTCAGGAGGACGAGCGGGCGGCTCAGCTAGCGGCTCAGCTAGCAGCTTAACAGGATTTACCGGTTTATCCGATAACTTCGGTTGAGGGGGGTGTTGCTACTAGAACCGGAGGTGTTCCTTGTCTGGTGCCGGCTCTTCGTAATGTACGTCTGCCCAAAGATTTCAAGGGACCTCGAAAGGTGCCGAATTATACGGCCGACTTACAGCCTGGGGCGTGGATCGAGAGTTATGAGATGGCCATGGAGCTGCTAGAGAATAGTGATGCAGCGATGGCCAAATACTTCACCATGATGTTGGATGGAACAGCCCGTTCTTGGTTAAAGGGCTTGTGTCGGTGTCAAAATCGGCGGATCTCGGGTAGGGGATCCCGAACTGTGCGTCTAGGCCGGATGGTAACAGGAGACAAGGGACACGAAGTTTTTACCCAGGTTCGGGCCCTCTCGATGGAGGTAAAACCCTACGTCCTGCTTGATTAATATTGATGATATGGGTAGTACAAGAGTAGATCTACCACGAGATCAAGGAGGCTAAACCCTAGAAGCTAGCCTATGGTATGATTGTTGTATGATGAATTTGTCCTACAGACTAAAACCCTCCGGTTTATATAGACACCAGAGAGGGTTAGGGTTGCACAAAGTCGGTTACAATGGTAGGAGATCTTGAATATCCGCATCGCCAAGCTTGCCTTCCACGCCAAGGAAAGTCCCATCCGGACACGGGACAAAGTCTTCAATCTTGTATCTTCATAGTCCTGGAGTCCGGCTGAAGGTATAGTCCGGCTATCTGAACACCCCCTAATCCAGGACTCCCTCGATAGCCCCGAACCAGGCTTCAATGACGACAGGTCCGGCGCGCAGATTGTCTTCGGCATTGCAAGGCGGGTTATTCTCCAAATTTTGTGTACCTATTGAAATAATGTCCATTTTTTGTAGCGCTCCTTGGCTTCTACGCCTAGTAATGGCCGTCTTTCATCTGTCAAACGAATGCGAAAAGTCGGGTTGTTTTTACATCCACACCCCTAGCCGCATAAACGAGCCGCCTATTTAATGGGATGGGGATTCAGATCCAAACCACACCTTCTCCTCTCCGCGAGTAATCATCAGAGAGCCTCCAGCAAAGGTCCATTCCAACATGGCCAGCCGTCGCAGCTCCTCCTCTCGCCCTTCCAGTCCTAAACCTGGAGACTGGGAGAGGTGCTCCATCCCGCACAACGAGTTAGTGTCGCTTCAGGCCAAGGGATTTCTCCCTTAGGCCTACATGGTCCCGGTCCGAGCCGGACTCGCCACCTACAATGGCGGAAAACAAGCGGAGAGCACCCCCAATCCCTCCAAAGGAGAGCGGGTGTGCCTCATCCCTTATCTAATAAGGGGACTGGGATTTCCAATTCATCTACGGCCTCCAGCTGCACAATCTCACGCCCGCCTCTATATTGCATATCGCGGGCTTCGTCGCCCTCTGCGAGCTATTCTTCGGTGTTGAGGCTCATTTCGCGCCGTTGAAGAGGATATTCTGCCTGGTGCCCCGTTCTCAAGAGGGGTCTATATATCAAGTGGGCGGAGCCGAAGTGTGGCGCATCGCCGGGACCGGATACCTATCCGGAACCCCAAAGAAGGCATCCGATGACTGGCCTTCGGAATGGTTTTATATAGATGATGTCCCGCTACCGGATCGTATCCGGGTCTGTCTCCCCGAGTTCAACAGTGCTCCATTAAAGAAACACTTAAGCTGGCGTCCGCGGAGCTCTCAGAGAGAAAGCGACAGGGACGTCCTTTATCTGATGGGTCGGATAAGACTATTGGTTCATTCCGGACTAACCATGATTGGAATCATGGCCGCATGCATTATGCGGGGGGTGCAGCCGCTTCAATATAGAGGCCACCCCATGTGGGATTTCAACAGGGAGGATGACGCCACCCGTTACGGTTGTAAGGGGCCGGCCTCGGCTGCCGCTCTAGTAAAGATCTTATCCTCTTTGTACAAGGGAGAAGAGGAGGAATTCCTCCGCGTCAACCCACAGGGAGGATTCACTATGTATAACCCTCCGAGTTGGGTAAGTGGACGATTTTGCTCGCCCATCCACTTTATACTCCCATGATTTAAATATGTAGTCTAACGACTTTGTTGCAGGAACTGCGTCAGGAAGGAAAGGACATAAACAGCCGTCCTCCACAGCCCGAGGATCCAGAACGGTCCCTCGATCCGGACTCTGAAGAGGATCCGGACATATCGGTGGAGCTAATTGACGGGGTGTTTCATCAGCTAAGCAGGGACAATACCTTGGTGGCCATTACGGCTGATTACCCAGGGTTAATCCCGGCCTCCCAGGTGACAGAGACCGGAGCCTCATTCCCTTGAGAAGGATTCCACTCTCACGCATTTCAGTTTTTCTGACGACAACCGTGTTTTGCAGGGGAGGTTTCCGAGGCGGGAGGCCGAACCTGCGGCGGATAGCCAACGAGGGGTTGCAGGGCCCCGTGGGGTAAAAAGGAATGTCGTCCGGACTGAGACGCCGGCGCAAAGGTATAGCGCACCATCTATTTCTCTGGTGCTATCCCTTCAGGGCATATTAACGCTCGTGCTCTCTTCAGGACAAAGAGACCTCGTCGGACTATATCCGAAGAGGTTGCCAACCGCGCCTCCACCAGCCAGGCTCCAACGCCTGGCCCGGATGCGGCGGCGAACACAAGGCGCGCACCGGGCGCTCCTTCGACAGAGGATGCGGACAGGTTGTCTGCCACCAATTCCGAGGTGGGGAGTGCTATGAACCACAGGCATCGCCAGACAGTTCTCCATGATGCTTGTTTCTCCCAAGAGGCATTGGATGCCTTCAATTCGGGAGATGCGTACCTCCGTGCCGCTCAAAATGGTTTAGCCAGAGCCACGGAGCAATATGTAAAAGACATACGGGTAAGAAAATTTTGGTAAATATATATATATATACCAGTAGCCCCCGAGACTTGAAACAGTTAGAATAATTGTTTTAAGGATCATTTGTTATGCAGGTTCTTACAGAAAAGAATACCCTACTGTCCCAGGAGCTGGAAGAGTGCAAAGCCCAACTTGAGGCCGCACTAGCCGCTGCAGGGGAGCCCAAAGAGACCCCCTCTGGTAATTTACGCTTCGAAAGATAAATATGTTGCGAAGTGCGGCGTGGGTGCGAATCTGACAAAGAAAATTGCAGATGGCGCCGGATTAAATCCGGAAAAACAACAACTCCTACGCCAGCTGAAGGCTGGTGAGAGCATGCTGACAAAGGTGAGGCGGGAGAAGAACGATCTCCAAGATGCCAACACCAAGCTGGGCGTTGAACTGAAGGATGTTCGGGCCCAGCTGTCGGACTCCACTAAGGAGAATCAACGGCTTCAACGCGGCATATATAGTAAGTGCTTAATCAAACTCTGAAAACGGAGTTCGGCGGGGAAGCCAACTAACAAAGTTATGTCTATAGGTATGCTAACAGGTCGTCCTGCAGAGGAGATGCCCGGTTCAACGGGTGACCTTCTTCCCGAGCTCTCGCAACTGCACGAGCGAGTTCGGCAGGCGATGCAAGGCGTTGCCCAAGCCTTATGGCCATCCCTCCCAAAGCTCGAGGGCCTTGGAGAGCTTGCGGAGAAGCTGAAGGGAGCGCGGCGGAGCTTCCGGTTGTGGAAGATTTCGGCCTACCGCCAAGGCGCTAGGGAGGCCTGGGCCATGGTGAAGACGCGGTACACAAAGGCTGACCCAAACCACATGGCCGAGGTCGGACCTGTGGGGCCGGATGGGAAGGAGATCCCTGTAAGCTTAGTATACGGCCAAGTAGAATTGGCCGCAAATTATTCCCAGCAGGACTGTAAATTAGACAGCCTGTTAGATGGTATAGAAGAGGAATACAATTAGTCAGAGTGACTATGTAATTTTTAATTGACATGTGTAATGCCTTCTAGCCGGATTGTAGATCGTTTGTCATTGCCGACCTTTTCGCTTCGACCTCTGGACCTGATGGTCCGGAGTGTGTCCGAATACCTTATCGGTTATGTATGAACCGGGCTATGCATGGAGACCAGGCGTAGGGGTCATTAGTGCTTTAGCAGACAAGTGCCCAACTAGTTATGTTATATTACATGGTTAGTAAGAAACATCTTCCAGAGAGAATAGTTTCGTTAGGGGTTCCTTTCTCTGGGAGGCATGCCCTAAAGTGCATGTCCGGACTGCAAATGCAGGAAAATCATCTGGGGGCATGTATATAAATAAGTAAAAAAAGTCATCTTTTAGTTCACCGACCGAATATTCCCTTAAGAACGCTAGCTTTCAGCTTCACCCAGTCTGAGGTACACATCCGGCTGATCCGGCAGTAACAATCGCAGAGGTGCTCCCTTTACCGCCTAGCCGAACAATTGGGAATGTAGGGGTAAGCACAGGAGCGAGGCAACCCAGCTTGGCTAAAACTTAAGTCATATCGATGCATAAAATGGTGAAGAAAAGGTACATGCGGAAGTTTGAGGCATGTGTTGGGCGTGAAGCCCGTATAAATAAGCTTCTGTTTAAAGAAGCCCCCAGGTGTAGTCAGCGTGAGTAGCGCATCACTTGTTGAGCCTTTAAGGGCTATAAGAGGGAAGAAAAAAGAAAAGGGGGGAAGGAGAGGTATGTAAGACAAAAAATGTAAAAAATGGACAGGGGGAGGAGACGAACACAGAGTCCGGCGCTAGGCATAGAATCTTCGGAGACGGGCTGCGTTCCATGGGTTCGGCTCGAGTCGGTTATCCGACGCATCTTGCAGGCGGTACGCTCCACCAGTTAGGACTAGGTCGATTATGAAGGGACCTTCACACTTGGGCTTGAGTTTGTCCTTTTTCTTATCCGGCAGGCGTAGAACTAGTTCGCCAACATTGTAATTTTTGGCCCGTACTTCTCTGCTTTGATATCTTCGAGCCTGCTGTTGATAGAATGCGGAACGGGCTTTTGCCACGTCACGCTCCTCCTCCAAGGTGTCCAAGTTGTCCTGCCGATCGAGCTCGGCTTCTCTTTCTTCGTACATGCGCACTCGAGGTGAGTCATGAATTATGTCGCAAAGCAGAACTGCCTCTGCGCCGTACACCATAAAGAATGGTGTGTATCCGGTGGTGCGATTCGGCGTGGTCCACAGCCCCCAGAGTATGGAGTCGAGCTCCTCTACCCAGTGCGTGTTAGATTCCTTGAGGGACCGCACTAGTATGGGTTTAATTCCGCTCATGATAAGACCATTTGCACATTCGACCTGGCCGTTTGTTTGTGGGTGATAGACGGAAGCATAATCGAGCTTGATGCCCATGTTTTTGCACCAGAGTTTTACCTCGTCGGCAGTAAAATTTGTGTCATTATCAGTGATGATGCTGTGGGGGACGCTGTAACGGTGTACAACCCCGGATATGAAGTCTATTACAGGTCCGGATTCGGCCGTCTTAACAGGCTTGGCTTCTATCCATTTGGTGAACTTATCCACCATGACCAGTAAGTATTTTTTCTTGTGGGTTCCGCCTTTAAGGGGTCCAACCATGTCAAGCCCCCAACCGCGAAAGGCCAAGTGATGGGGATAGTTCGGAGGGCGGTGGGTGGCATATGGCTTTGGTTTGCAAAAAGCTGGCAACCGACGCATCGTTGGACAAAGTCCTGAGCGTCTGCCCGGGCCGTTGGCCAGTAAAAGCCTGTACGAAAAGCCTTGCTCACAGGGGACCGAGCTGCAGCGTGGTGGCCACCGAGTCCGGCATGAATTTCAGCCAGCAGGTTCTGCCCTTCCTCTTCGGAGATGCACCTTTGAAGGACTCCGGTAGTGCTTTTCTTATAAAGCTCTCCCTCGTGGACTTTATAGGCTTTAGATCGCCGCACTATGCAGCGTGCCTCATTTTGGTCCTCTGGGAGTTCCTGCCTAGTAAGGTAGGCTAGGAATGGTTCTGTCCACGGGGCGATGACCGCCATTATTACGTGGGCTGAAGGTGTAATTTCAGTGGCAGAGCCTCCAATTATGTCAGATTGTTCAGCATCGAGTGGTGCGGTTAGGGACGGGCTGTTATCTGCGGGTTCCCCCTCCCATACTACAGATGGCTTGAACAGTCTTTCTAAAAAGATGTTGGGGGGGACTGCATCGCGTTTTGGTCCAATGCGTGCCAGGACATCTGCTGCCTGATTGTTTTCTCGGGCTATATGATGAAACTCCAGCCCTTCGAACCGAGCTGACATTTTTAGGACGGCATTGCGGTAAGCTGCCATTTTTGGATCCTTGGCGTCGAAGTCTCCATTTATTTGGGATATCGCGAGGTTCGAATCCCCGCGTACCTCTAGGCGTTGAATGCCCATGGATACTACCATCCGGAGACCATGTAGGAGGGCCTCATATTCGCCTGCATTGTTGGAGTCCGTGTACATGATCTGGAGCACATATTGGACGGTGTCTCCTGTGGGGGACGTCAAGACGACGCCAGCCCCTAGTCCAGCCAACATTTTGGAGCCGTCGAAATGCATGATCCAGTTTGAATATGTGCCGTACTCTTTAGGGAGCTCGGCCTCCGTCCATTCTGCGATGAAGTCGGCCAAAACTTGCGATTTAATAGCTCGCCGTGGCTTATAGATTATGTCGAACGGGAGGAGCTCAATGGGCCATTTTTCTATCTGGCCCGTTGCGTCACGGTTGTTGATAATATCGTTGAGTGGTACTTCCGAGGCTACTATTATCGAACACTCTTGAAAGTAGTGTCGTAGCTTCCGGGATTCCATGAATACCGCGTATGCAGTCTTTTGATAATGTGGGTACCGTGATTTGCATGGAGTGAGGACAGTGGACACGTAGTAGACCAGCCTTTGAAGGGGGAATTTGTGTCCGTCCGTTTACCGCTCGACGACGAGCACTGCGCTGACAACTTGATGGGTTGCTGCAATGTACAATAGCATTGGTTCGCCGGTGTTTGGCGCGGCCAGGACTGGGTTCATTGCCAATATGGCTTTTATTTCATCGAGTCCGGCCGTGGCAGCATCCGTCCACCCGAAGTGTTTGGTGCGCCGAAGGAGGCGATAAAGGGGCAGTGCCTTTTCTCCCAAGCGGGAGATAAAGCGGCTTAGAGCCGCCACGCATCCGGTTAATTTTTGTATTTGTTTGAGGTCCTTTGGGATATCCAATTGTGACAAGGCTCGGATCTTGGCTGGATTTGCTTCAATTCCTCTACCGGATACAATGAAGCCTAAGAGCTTTCCGGCTGGAACGCCGAAAACGCATTTTTCCGGGTTGGGCTTGATGTCCTATTTTCGGAGGTTATCGAATGTTAGCCTCAAGTCGTCTACTAGAGATTCGACATGTCTTGTTTTGACGACCACATCATCCACGTACGCCTCCACTGTCTTGCCGATCTGGTTTGCCAGACATGTCTGAATCATGCGCTGATATGTTGCGCCGGCGTTTTTCAGCCCGAAGGGCATTGTGTTGAAGCAGAATGGGCCGTATGGTGTGATGAATGCCGTTGCGGCTTGGTCTGATTCTGCCATCTTTATTTGATGGTAACCAGAGTATGCGTCGAGGAAACACAACGAATCGTGTCCTGCGGTGGCATCAATAATTTGATCGATACGGGGGAGGGGGAAGGGATCCTTTGAGCAAGCCTTGTTAAGGTCTTTAAAATCGACACACAGGCGCCAGGATTTGTCCTTCTTTGGTACCATCACCAGGTTTGCTAGCCAGTCCGGATGTTTTATGTCTCTAATGAATCCGGCCTCCAATAGCTTGGCTAGCTCCTATCCCATGGCCTATCTCTTGGGATCGGAAAAACGCCGAAGGGCTTGTTTGACAGGTTTGAATCCTTTTAGGATATTTAAGCTGTGTTCGGCCAGCCTGCGTGGGATTCCTGGCATGTCTGGAGGGTGCCAGGCGAAGATGTCCCAATTTTCGCGTAGAAATTCTCGTAGTGCGGCGTCCACATCAGGGTTTAATCGTGCCCCGATGGAAGTTGTTTTATTGGGGTCTGTTGGATGGACCTGGAATTTGACTATTTCGCCCGCTGGTTTGAAGGATGTGGACTTGGATCTTTTGTCAAGTATCACATCATCCCTGTTAACCGTGGAGCACAGCGCAGTCAGTTCCTCAGCCGCTAAGGCTTCGGATAGTGCCTCAAGGGCCAATGCGGCTGTCTTGTTTTCGGCGCGGAGCGCTATGTCCGGATCACTAGCGAGAGTGATAATTCCGTTCGGCCCGGGCGTCTTGAGCTTCATGTACCCGTAATGGGGCATTGCTTGGAAGATTGTAAATGCCTCCCGCCCTAGTAGGGCGTGAGATCCGCTACTGAACGGGGCCACCTGAAACGTGACCTCTTCGGACCTGTAATTATCCGGCGTGCCGAACACCACATCTAGTGTGATTTTTCCTGTGCAGCGCGCTTCCCGACTTGGGATTATTCCTCTAAAGGTTGTGCTGCTTCGCTCGATGCGGTTCCAGTCTAATCCCATTTTTTGAAGGGTTTCCTCATAAATGAGGTTCGATCCGCTGCCTCCATCCATGAGTACCTTGGTGAGGCGAAAGCCGTCCACTATTGGATTGAGGACCAATGCGGCTGGTGCTCGGGCTGTTCGGAATTTAGGTTCATCATTTGCGTTGAAGGTAATAGCTGTGTCGCTCCATGGGTTTATTGTTGCTACTTGATAGACTTCGGCAAGGCTGCGGAGTATTCTTTTTCGCATATTGTTTGATGCGAAAGTCTCAAAGACTGTGAGAACGGTACTTGTGTTCTCGGAGTGGCTTTCCGCGGCCTCCAAAATTAAGAGGTCCTCGCCAATTTTGGCCACCTGCTGGAGTATCCAACATGCTCTAAGGCTGTGAGTTGGTGTGGCGTCCTCTGTACTATGAATTTTACAGGGTCCATCAAGCCATCTTTCTAGTACGGTTCCATGCTCTGTAAAGGGTTTTGGTTTTTTGGTTTTTAACCCGGGTGTCTGACGATGATGCACCCTCTTATTTCGGATGGGATTGCTATTCAGGGCCGGATTATCCCAAAATTTTATTTCAGTTTTCCAGGCGCTTTCCATCGCACAGTACTTTTGTACTATGGACGCCAAGTCAGCGAAGCGTGTAATATCACGACGGCTTATGGCGTTGAGGATTCCCTCGTCCGTGCAATTACTGCAGAAGATTGAGATTGCATCTCCCTCGCGGCAATCCTTTATCCTGTTCATAACCAGGAGGAATCTGGCCCAGTAATGATGTGTTGTTTCCTCGGGCTTTTGCCTGATTTGGGAAAGATCGCTTATGTTTGGGTGGGCGGGTGGCGTTGAATCTGAAACCTCACCCAATCTAAGATTCAGAGGCCGAAGAGCTTCCGAACTCTGAAGTTCGGATTCTTGGATGTTGTCCAATGAGTCTAGCCCGTTGCCTGATTCTAAGCTCAGGTCTTGAGTTACATCCTCCCCTCCGCGGGTATCCAGCTTGGAAGGGTCGGGAATTCGGACGTAGCCAGTCCTTAAAATAGATGAAGGGTCGCCGCACTGCGCCTCTAGCACGGCGACGTGGTGGGTGACTTGGGGAGAGTTAATTTCTCTTAGATCGGGTTTAAGCCCAACCTGGTCGTAATCCGTAGCGACCCCCAGGGCGGCGATGCGATCCAAGAGCTCGTTTACAGAAGAGAGCTCCATCGGATCTAGCTGCTCGACAAGTGCCGAGCTGACGTGAAGGTTGCTTTTGATGACCCGAGAGGTCACCGTCGGCGCAACAGCCGAAGAGGCGGTCATGAGAAAACCACCTAGCCGGAGAGTTTGGCCGAAAGCCAAGGCTCCCTTAGCGAGAGCACCGTCTTTAAAGACGGGAGGAGGCATCCTTCCTGATTGCGACGGCACAGCGGAACTCTCAATGAAAGCACCAATGTCGGTGTCAAAACCGGCGGATCTCGGGTAGGGGGTCCCGAACTGTGCGTCTAGGCCGGATGGTAACAGGAGACAAGGGACACGAAGTTTTTACCCAGGTTCGGGCCCTCTCGATGGAGGTAAAACCCTACGTCCTGCTTGATTAATATTGATGGGTAGTACAAGAGTAGATCTACCACAAGATCAAGGAGGCTAAACCCTAGAAGCTAGCCTATGGTATGATTGTTGTATGATGAAGTTGTCCTACGAACAAAAACCCTCCGGTTTATATAGACACCGGAGAGGGTTAGGGTTGCACAAAGTCGGTTACAATTGTAGGAGATCTTGAATATCCGCATTGCCAAGCTTGCCTTCCACGCCAAGGAAAGTCCCATCCAGACACGGGACGAAGTCTTCAATCTTGTATCTTCATAGTCCAGGAGTCCGGCTATCCGAACACCCCCTAATCCAGGACTCGCTCAGCTTGCCACCCAATTCCATTAGTTCATGGGCAGAGCTAAAGGCCCGTTTCATCCAGAACTTCAAGGACACTTGCAAGCAGTCTATGTCGATTGTGGACTTGACAAATTGTAAGCTGGAGGAAGGTGAATCCACGACTCATTCGGTGCGCCGGGTCAAAGATATAATACATTCGTCTGACAAGATGGATGCTGGTTCAGCAGTTCTCATGTTGGAGAAGAATTGCCGCTTTGAGCCTCTGCGAATGAAGCTGGGGCGCCTTAAGCGTGATTGCAATGATATGGGGACGCTGATGGCGGCTTTAGTCAAGTATGCCGATTCTGATAGTACCAAGGATCCCGTGTCTGATGAGGAAAAGACAGGGAAGGGAAAGAAGAATGGCAATGGAAAGGGTCAGCAGCATAACCCGACAAATCAAGGAGGTAATAAGCGTAAGGAGGACGGTAACCCGGAATTTGTGGCCAATGCACAGGGTAACAATAAAAAACACAAGGGAAAACCACCGCCTCGGTTTGGTGGGTCAGGTCCATCTCTTGAACAACTACTCAATGAGCCCTGCCCGAAACACGGCACCTGGGAACGGCCAGCGACTCATTTATGGAAGGATTGTGCAATCATGAAGGCTTTCAAGAATTATAACACGTTTGATGGCAATCAAGGCCCGAGTGGCGGCTCAGGAGGTGGCGGTTTTCATGGCCCGGGCGGCGGTTCAGGGTCCGGTTTTCAGGGAAACCAGGGTGGTTATAACCAACAACAGTCTGGTCAAGGAGGTCAGCAGCAGCAGTCGGGTTATCAGAGCCATCCAAAACAGCTAAACAGTGGGCAGTATCACGTGTTCACCACAAGTTTGTGTAAACGTGATCAGAAAGTTCATAAGAGGGTTGTGAACTGTGTTGAGCCGGTAGTCCCTCGTTATTTACGGTGGTCGGAACAGCCCATTGTCTGGAGCAGGGAGGATCACCTTCCCCGGGTCGATAATCCGGGTCAACTGGCACTGGTGGTGGCACCGCAGGTTGGTGGTTATAAATTCACTAAGGTGCTCATGGATGGAGGTAGCAGCATCAACATCCTCTATTACGAGACCTTTCGGCGCATGGGCTTAACTGACAAGAATTTAAGACGTCCAATACCGTTTTCCATGGAGTGGTGCCCGGTAAGTCGGCCTACCCCGTCGATAAGATTGAGCTGGAGGTGGCCTTTGGAGACGAGCATGATTCTAGGGCTGAGAAGTTAACCTTTGAGGTGGTCAAAATCAAGAGTCCGTATCACACTTTGTTTGGGCGACCGGCTTATGCCAAGTTTATGGCACGGCCGTGTTATGTTTACTTGTAGCTCAAGATGCCGGGTTGCAAGGGCACTATCACCGTGCATGGAAGTCGAAAGGTGGCCCTGGAATGCGAAGAAGGCGACGCGGCTTATGCCGAGTCTGTCTGTCAAGCAGAGGAGCTCAAATTTTATCAAGATAATGTTGACCCGGCGGATATGACCTCCCTCAAGAAGCCAACCACAGAGCATGACCCGGCCATGAAGTTTAAGTTGGCTACAGATACCAAGCTTATTGATTTTACTCCAGGCGATTCATCCAAGCAATTCAGCATCAGTGCCAACTTGGATCCTAAATAGGAAAGCGCGCTCATCGAGTTCATCCGTGAGAACCGGGACATCTTTGCATGGAAGCCTTCTGACATGCCGGGTGTACCAAGAGGACTCGCTGAGAACACTCTTAATGTTGATCCGAAGTATAAGCCGGTCAGGCAGTTTCTGCGGCGATTCAATGAGGAACGACGAAAGGCTATTGGAGAGGAGGTCGCCCGGCTCTTGGCGGCTGTGTTCATAGTTGAAGTTTTTCATCCGGAATGGTTGGCTAACCCGGTGCTGGTACTTAAGAAAAATGGCACCTGGCGGATGTGTGTGGATTACACGGACTTAAATAAAGAATGTCCGGCTGATCCCTTCGCTCTCCCCCGTATTGATCAAATCATCGATGCTACGGCGGGTTGTGCGCATTTTAGCTTTTTGGATGCTTACTTTGGTTATCATCAGATCAAGATGGCAGTTAAGGACCAGGAAAAGACAGATTTCATCACTCCGTTTGGAGCCTTCTGCTATGTTTCTATGCCTTTTGGGCTCAAGAGTGCCCAAGCGACATATCGGCAGTGTGTACAGAATTGTCTCCACAATCAGATTGGGCGCAATGTTCATGCTTATGTGGATGACATAGTGGTGAAGTCCAGAGAGACGGAAACCTTGATATCTGATCTTAGAGAAACCTTCGATAACCTCCGGGTTTACAAGATGATGCTTAACCCGTAGAAGTGTGTATTTGGTGTACCTGCAGGCAAGCTTTTGGGATTCTTGGTCTCAAATAGGGGCATTGAAGCAAATCCGGAGAAGATCAAGGCAATCACCTCTTTGGCTAAGCCGGCGTGCATCAATGATTTTCAACGACTGGTGGGTCGTGTTGCTGCTTTAAGCCGTTTCATAAGCCGGTTAGGTGAGAAGGCCCTGCCGCTGTATCAGATGATGAAGAATGCAGACACCTTTGTCTGGAATGATGCTGCTAATGCTGCTTTTGAGGATTTGAAGAGGCAGTTATCTAAGCCGCCGGTTCTTGCAGCTCCCATTGACATAGAGCCTTTGCTGTTATATGTGGCTGCTAATTCACGAGCTGTCAGCGTTGCAATTGTGGTGGAACGCAAGGAGGCTGGTAAGGAGCATCCGGTTCAACGGCCGGTTTGTTATGTCAGTGAGGTGCTCATTGAGTCAAAGCAAAGGTACCCTCATTGGCAGAAGCTGGTTTACGGGGTGTTCATGGCAAGCAGGAAGCTGAAACAGTACTTCCAAGGTCACCCTATCACTGTGGTGAGTTCTGCCCCCTTGGGAGATATCATCCAGAACAGAGAGGCCACAGGACGAGTCGCCAAGTGGGCCATTGAGCTCGGGCCTCATGGTTTGAAGTATGTGCCACGTACTGCCATTAAGTCTCAAGCCTTGGTGGATGTTATCAATGACTGCACAGAGTTACAGGCACCTGAGGAGAAGCCCGATAACACATATTGGACTATTCACTTTGATGGGTCCAGGCAGCTAGAAGGCTCAGGGGCTGGAGTCGTGTTAACTTCCCCTCAAGGTGATAAATTATGTTATGTGCTCCGAGTTATGTTTTCTTGCACTAACAATGCAGCTGAGTATGAGGCCTTAATCCACGGTCTCCGGATGGCCAAAGAGATGAACTTGAGCCGGGTAAGGTGCTTAGGAGACTCAGACCTTGTGGCTCAACAGGTGTCAGGCAAGTGGGACTCCAAAGATCCCCTTATGGCGGCTTACCGTCGTGAAGTTGACGCTGTGGCTGGGTACTTCAAGGGTTATGTGGTGGAACACATTGATCGAAGGAAGAATGAGGCGGCTGATGCCTTAAGCCGGCTGGGATCACAGCGTAAGCCGGTGCCGCCTAACACCTTTCTTGATGTTTTGCATAACCCTTCTGTCAAGTTACCTACAGAGGAAGATCTGGCAGTGCCAGACCCGGAGGCACAGCTGGTAGCGGCTCTCCACGTTATCCCGGATTGGACAGTGCCTTATTTGGCTTATATGACCCGGGGGGGAGTTGCCTAAAGATGAGACCTTAGCAAGACAAATCGTCCGGCGGTCCAAGTCTATGATAATTGTTAATGGCGAGTTACATCACTGCAGCGTCACTGGAGCGTTTCAATGTTGCGTGTCACCTGCGGAGGGTCAGGAGATCCTTCATGAGATTCATGAAGGAGACTGTGGTCATCGCGCCCTCTCAAAATCTCTTGTGGCCAAAGCTTTCCATCATGGGTTTTATTGGCTGACGGCTCATGCTGATGCAGAAGATGTGGTCAGTAAATGTGACGGATGTCAGAAGTTCTCATGACGAGCCCATGTGCCGGCTCAAGAATTGAGGATGATTCCAATTACTTGGTCGTTTGCAGTCTGGGGGCTTGATATGGTCGGGCCTTTCAAAAGTTCTAAGGACAAAAAGACGCACCTCTTGGTGGCGGTCGACAAGTTTACAAAGTGGGTTGAGGCGGAGCCAGTCAGTAAGTGTGATGCAGCCACGACGGTCCAGTTTATGAAAAAGGTGATTTTTCGTTTTGGTTTTCCACACAACATCATAAATGATAATGGCACTAACCTTTCCAAAGGAGCTATGGAAGAGTTCTGTCAACGAGAGCATATCCGGCTTCATGTTTCGGCCGTAGCTCATACTCAATCCAATGGTCAAGCAGAACGAGCTAATCAAGAAATCTTGAAGGGTATCAAGCCCCGGCTCTTGGTCTCCTTGCAGTGGACGCCTGGTTGTTGGGTGGAGGAGTTACCTTCTATACTTTGGAGCATCAACACTACACCTAATAGATCTACGGGTTACACACCTTTCTTTATGGTGTATGGAGCAGAGGCGGTCCTGCCAAGTGACATCCATCATGACTCACCTCGTGTGGCGGCTTATGTTGAAGCGGACAATGAAAAAGCTCGTCAAGATGCACTTGACCTGTTGGATGAAGAGCGAGACTTGGCAAAAGCCCGCTCGGCGATTTATCAGCAAGACCTGCGACGCTACCACAGCCGCCGGGTTAGGTCCAGAACCTTTCAGGAAGGCGACTTAGTGCTCCGACTCATCCAGGATCAATCTGACATGCACAAGCTATCCCCTCCTTGGGAAGGACCCTTTGTGGTCAGCAAGAATCTTAACAACGGGTCATACTACCTTATCGATGTTCGAGAGCACAGAGACTCACGTAAGTCGGAGGAGGAGACCCGCCGGCCGTGGAATATCGCTCATCTTCGGCCTTACTATACTTGAGCCACCGGCTCTAATGTGTATATATTTATACTATGTATATATTACATAAAGCAATAAAAGCAGGACCTCTGTCCTTTTTCCACCCCAAAAAGGTTTATGTGTCTTTTTTGACTTGTGGTGGAGATAACCAATAGGGAGCGGGTCACATCTAAATCCGGCTTTCCTTTGGTCCGGCTTATGATCATATCTGAATCTAGCCATGATCACTTGGGGGCTTCCTGTTCAAACATAGGTCGTATTCGAACCAAAGAGAACATAGCTGTCGATACCCACTTGATCGGCATACTGCCAAACCCACTTGGGGGCTTCATGATCATATTTGAATCATAGCTTAACCCCATTGGGTCTGACATGGATCGTATTCGAATCAACATCATTAAACAACTCTTATGGTCACTTGGGGGCTTCCTGTTCAAACATAGGTTGTATTCCAGCCAAAGAGAATATAGCTGTCGATACCCACTTGATCGGCATCGCCATAGCCACGGGGGGCTATATGATCGTATTCGAATCTTAGCTTAACCCCTTTGGAACGGTTCACTGATCGTATTCGAATCAGAGGCCTTTTTAATTTTTGTTCAATATATTTTTTAAGTGTCAATATTTGATTATCTTGAGAATCTCTTGAAAATACAATGGAGTAGATTGCGATCCTCCGGGTTAATATTGGTTACCTCAGGTTGTTAAGCACCAGGTGAACTTTTAAATGCCAAATTTCAGGAGTTAAACTTAACCTTAGGGGTTGGGTTATATCAGCCGGAAAGATAACTGTAAGCATCACAGGTGTATCATTATGGTTATGTCTACTAAGTCTAATTGTAAGTTGGTATTCCTGAAATTATTCGGTGCATATTCCGAGTTATCAAAGCTTTATGTGACCCTCAATGCGATAAATCGCCAAGGGATTTCTGTTTGTCTTATGTGCAGGGAAATACAGGACATTTCTGCAAAGGACATAATAGATTCATATAAATTGCGAGTGCATAGTCATGGCGGCTTATGCAAGTATTGAGCGCCATAAGCATGCGCGAAGGCATGACAAACTCAAAGTATTTTCTACTCTATTACAAGACTCCCCGAGTCTGAATGATGAAGCATTGTTTTTTACAAAGACATAAGCATGTGGCGCCTGGCGATTTACTCTTGGGGTTGACCTGAAGTTTCCGGGTTATCCTTCTCCGCCTCTCCGCCGGCTGCCTTGTCCTGGAAGGATGATGATCCCTAGTCAATGCCACTCAAGGCCTCAAACTCAGCTTCATCATCTATTAAACCGGTTGGGTCGACTTCAGGGGCAAAGGTGTGCTTACGGATTGGAGGGATCTGGCTGATATCATCATAATGCGGCGTGGGGATTCTCCGATTCTCCTTGTCATAAACAGGTTGATACTTGGTGAGGTCAGTGTCGTTCCCAATTTGAGTGGCCACAGGGCGTATATCCCTCACGCAAGTGGTGAAGTCCTTCTCATCAAATGGAGAGCCATCCTCCTTCAAACTTGGATACCCAAGAGCGATGTCGACCGGGTCTAGCTCTAGTAACCAGGCTTTGGCCCGGCTTAAAGCAGCTATTGCTCCGGCTCTTGCTTGGGCCTGTCTCAGCTCTTGAATCCACTGAGGAAGCACAGCAAGCCGTTGTAGCACATCTTGCAAGAGGTGGGGAACATCATTTGATAAGGCTACAATGGCTAAGGCACGTTGTGACCCGGTGTACAGTTGCTCCACTAGAGTATACACCGCCTTCAATTTGATCAGAGTGTTCTGCTTGAGGTTTGTGCTCCTGGGGCCTGTATTTGTCAGCTTAAGATAAGCCACATATAGCGATTGAAGGAATATTTACAATATTTAATGATTGCTTAAGATAACTTACCGAAGATTGCTGAGACCATCCGAGATATCTGGCGTTGTAAGCCGGTCAGTTCGGCTGTTGTGTTTGCAAGCAACGCCTCTACCGTCTCGGCCCGGGTCACTAGTCCGGCCTTTTCCTCAGCCCAGATTTTCTTCTCCGACTCAAAATTCTTCTTCAACTTCTCTTGTTCAGAGACGCTGAATTCAAATTTAGAGTTGGCCTTTTGAATTTCAATTTCCTGGGCTGCCAGGCAGTTCTTTAGGTCAGCAATCTCCGATTCAAATTGACTTATGGTGGCCTGTATTGATACCGGATAAAAGTCAAGATTATGGTAAATAATGTTAAGTCCCAAGCACTTTGCAAGCAAAGGTACTTGACACTTGGGGGCTAATGTATACCGAAGCTTTCTAAATTATTAAGCCGGTCCTCGATATTAAGTCCCAAACACTTTGCAAGCAAAGATACTTGGCACTTGGGGGCTAATGTGTATCGCAAGTTAAAGGTATTGTATTACATCCGGTTTAAATATTTTTTCTTTAAGCCGGGCAAGCAGCTCTAACAATTTCTCTAAGTCTACAGCATATTTACTCATAAGCAGTAGACTTGGGGGCTGGTACAGTAAGTATGATTGAAAGTAAGGAAGCATAAGTCATACCTTAGATTTTTGTTGTATTTGCTTCACCATGTCAATTTCCAGGTCACGGCTGCTTTGCACCTGGTTGATGTAGCCCGAGACGATCTCTCCAATACTCAAATGAGTATAGTCGGTGATATCCATCTTGGCCTTACGGCGCTCTAGCAACTCCTCTTTAGCCGAACATTTGGCAAGGACGGTGGGCCTGGCTGGCTCAATGAATTGAGCCTTGAGAAATTCCACTTCTGGGTCAGCCGCTTTGACCGGGCTAGGCGCTTCCGGGTTAACAGAACCATCAAGAATATCTTCAGCAGGCGGGTCAGAAGTTGGGGCTGCAACATCTTGAGCCGGCTCAGGCAGCGGCTGATGTGTGGAAGAGTCGGGAGCAGCTATACCCTGTTCCGGTTCAGTCCCCACAGGGTCTTGGGATGGTTTATCTTTCTTGGTTTTCTTCATGGGCTTAACTTGCATGTTGTGGGCAAAGCAAAAAGGATGAGTACAGAAACATGAGGAAGGAAAAGTATAAAGTAAACAAATTTATGTTACCCAGGGGCAGTCTTAAAAGCCTGCATATTTGACTGCATGGACTCGCCGGATGAAGGAGAGGTATCCTGGTAATTGTAGTCAGATGAATTGAGAGGTTGACGGATTAGACCCGCCAAAGGTAAAAAAGGGTATAAGTCGGAGATAACCTCAGTCCGACGCTTCCGGGTTATGTCAGGCAAGCCGGAGGAGAGCTCTGCATCCTTGCTGGTCCGGGTCTGCCTTCGGCTTTCAAATTGCTGTCGCTTCAAAAGAAAGTTAGGATCTTGGTAAGCCAAAGGGTGTGAAAATCTTACTTTCCGGGTTACTCTTCGAATTTTCTGACGCGGCCGAACCTTAGAGTCGGAGGAGATTATAGTTACCTCTTCCTCGACGGGTTGGCTGTTGCCCGTGTCTTCCTCAAAGAAGGTTAATATCAGTAAGGTAATGATAAGTGAGAAAGGGAAATTGAAAAGTTACCTCTTCCTCATTATCATCAGAATCATCAAGCTGAAACATCTCAGAAGCGCTTGGCTTCCTCTTCCTTGAAGTGGTGGGCTTGGCGGTTCTTCTTTCGGCTCTCTTGGCCGCCCTGGCTTGCTTGGCCGCCTCATGATCATACTGGATTTTCCAGAAGTTGTCATTTGCCTGTAAAAGGTTATAAAGGGTTATGAGTAAGAATACAGTGTAACATAAATAAAAAGTAATCACTGAGGCTGAAAACTTACTGCAGGGGCCGGGTTCTTCTTGCAGAAGGGTAGTAAGCCGAAGGCGTTACTAGTCACTGTACCTTCCTTCAACAAAGACTGAGTTGTGGCTTCCACTACGTCATCTGGTAAGTCGTCAGGACTATGACGCTGAGGGTCATCTTTCTCGCCTGAGTAGTTACACATTAAGCCGGGGCGGCGGCTTAACAGAATTATTCTCCAAGCAACCCAGACTCGAACCAGGTTGATGCCATCTAAGCCGTTCCCCAAAAGAGCTTTAATCTTCTTGATAATGGGGGTGAGAGGCAGACGTTCAATAGCAGTCAGTTTGTCTGGCAGCGGGTGAGTGGACTCAAGGCGCAAGGCACGGAAACCGGGCAGTGGATTTTTGCCAGCCGGAGAAGTATCCTGATAGTAGAACCATGTCTGGTTCCAATCTTTGGGGTGACTCGGCAGTTCAGCATAAGGAAACAGGCAGTATCTCCGCCTCTGAATTGATATGCCACTGAGTTCTAGACTGCGCCCGTTGGCACGTTCATTCTGCCGGTTCAAATAAAATAGTCCCCTGAACAAAAGCAGGCTAGGTTCTTCTCCAAGGTAAACCTCACAGAAGACTTGGAAGTTGCATATGTTTGATATGGAATTGGGTCTGATATCTTGAGGCCTTAGATCAAAGAAATTCAGAACATCCCTAAAGAATTTTGAACCGGGAGGAGCAAATCCCCGGCTCATGTGATCAGTAAAAATGATCACCTCCCCTTCCTTGGGTTGAGGTTTCTCCTCAGACGGGTCAGGAGCACGATAAGACATGATATCCTTCTTGGGCAGATGGCCAGACTTTACAAACTCGGACAGTTTGCTCTCTGTAACAATGGATGGGACCCAGTTACAGGTCACCGGAGGTTTGGGAGCTTTGGGAGCCATTTCATAAATCAAAGCCTACAACAATATAAAGGAATTTTTCCGGTTTAATTATAACCCGGAGAATAAGCACTATTGGGTTATTTAAGATGGCGGCTTAAGAAGGGGCCTAATGACATACAGGTAACTATGCGATAATGTTTAACAGCTGCAGGTATCAAAGATGATTAAAATTTTCTTAAGTCACCAGAAGCAAGCGGTGCTGACAGCCGGTATTATCTTAAACCGGTCACATGAACTACTATGGCTGAAACAGAGTCGACACACACAGTTTTTGGCTAAGTGTGGAACAAACAGGTTTCACAAGTTGCAATCATTATTTTGGATCAAATGATGCTTTGGAAAGGAAAAAATTCTAGACCTAAAACAGTACAGGGAAGTTCATATACTCGAGGAGGCCTTCCAAAACAAGGAAATGAGATCTGTTATTCATATAGAATAAGCACAAAGCATCCTCCGCGGCAGTTCTATGTTGTTTTTACGATCTGAGCAAAGCATTAGAGGTAAGAACTAATGGAGGTTTGCATTCAGGCGGCGAAGAATGTCGACGAACTCAAGGCAGCATTAATGCAGATCTAAGAAAGGGGGAAAAGAACTCACAGATGCGGAAGAGCTGCGGAGGGTCGCCGTCGTTTTCTGATCAGAAATAGGCTGATGCAGCGGCGTGAGTCGGTGAAGACGAGGGGTCCGACGACGGCGGCGGTAGACCTCGAGCGGCGGAAAGGAAAGTGCGAGGAAGAAGACGACTGAAGGAAATGAAAAAGACCTAAGTCGCATCTATTTATAAGGAGGGGCCAACCGAGACAACGCGAAAAACGAGGAGACCAAAGCATCATTATCCAGCGGCCCCGACGCCTCGATTCTCGGGATGGTCAGTAAAGGCAAAGATCCGTTGGAGGATATGATGGAATAAAATATGAGTTTAATTGAAGATGATGTTACAAAAATTTAAACCGGAGCCAGATGATGACGTCACGGCGGGTTAATTTTTTTGCACAAAACAGAAGGCTGAAGGCCAGTTCATAAGGTTTTTAAAGATTGACATGAACCGGTTCAAATCAATCTGGGGCCTAATGTTGGGGATATAACTATTTGTGTAAGCCACCTAGGAGGGGGCCAGGTTACGCAAAGAGAAGCTCATCAGAAGCCCAAGACCAAGACATGAAGATGGTGGTTCAGTAAAGGGTCTAAAAGCCCACATGCGACTTAAGGCCCATAGAGATAAAACCGCCATGATGGCATGACTTGTATTGTAAGGTAGAAATAACCAGTCACCAATCCGGACACTGTTTATAAGCCGGCCGGGACTCTGTAAGCCGCAGGGCGTCAACCCGTGTATATAAGGGGACGACCTGCCGGTGGCTTAGGGCAAGAAACAACTCATCAAGAGCCAGGCATAGCGTATTTCGCTCCCTGGTCATCGAAACCTCAAGCAATGCCAACCCAACTAGACGTAGGCCTTCCTTCACCGCAAGGGGCTGAACTAGTATAACCTCGCGTGTCCTTTGTCCCGATTAACACCTTTAAGCTTTCTAGTTGCGATGGCTCCACGATTAAGTCCTTGCAAGAGGACATCTGCCGTGACAATTCCACGACACAAACAATCATGGCACAATGGACTAACATGAAGAGCACAACCAGATAAACATTTCGATATACCATACACCTCAAATGAAGCAATATGCATGAAGATATGGCAGGTCAAACATAGCAACAGAATGTCAGGGATTTCGTGACTTAGAGAAAAATCAACCTCGTGGAGAAGTCAACGGGCGGAGTGGATCGGGTCGGGCGAGGTGGATCCGGGTGCGGGCGAGGTCCGGCGAGGTCGGAGGAGGAGCTTCGGCGAGGAGGCCGGCCGGCTGATGACGGGGAAGGCGAGACCGGCGAGGGAGGCGGCGGGATCCGAGGCCGGCGGAGGGCTCCGGCCGGATCCGGGACCGGCGACGTCGGGCGGCGCGTGGGGCGGCGCGGCGCGGGTCCGGGGCGGCTCCGGTGGCGAGCTGGCGGCGGTGGGGGTTTGAGAGGCGACCGGGCGGCGAGGGGGCGCCGGCGCTGGAGGCGCGCGGCGGCGGCGGGGCGCTCGGGGCGCTCGCAGACGGGCGGCGGCGTGCGCGGGCTCGTCCGGGCCCCGATGGGCTCGGCGGGCCCCGATCTGGGCCGGGAGGGCCGGCGCGGTGGAGACGACGGCGGGGGAGAGAGAGGGGGTGACGTGGCGGTGCGGGATTCACCGGGGACGACGGCGCGGACACGTCCGGTCCGGGACGGACACGTCCGGCGGCGGGAGGTGGAAGAAGACTAGGGTTTGATCCGAAATTTCGGGGAGATGCACATATATATATAGGTAGAGGGAGCTAGGAGAGTCCAAATGAAGTGTGGTTTTTGCCCACACGATCGTGATCGAACGAGCGATAGCATGGAGATGACTTAGATGGGTTATTTGGCTGTTTTGGAGGGGTGTTGGGCTGCACACAAAAGAGGCCTTTGCGGTTACCCGATTAACCGTTGGAGCATCAAACGACCTCCAAATGGAACAAAACTTGACAGGCGGTCTTCTGGTGCTATACCAAGGCCGCTTGGAAAACCTCGGTCCATTCCGAGAATGTTAACACCCGCACACGGAAAGAGGTAAAAGGGGGCGCCGGAGGACATAGGAGTGTCAAATTGCAAAACGGACAACGGGAAAAATGCTCGGATGCATGAGACGAACACGTATGCAAAATGAGATGCATATGATGACATGGCAAAGTGCGACATGCAAGCACATGACATGGCAATGACGGCGAATGACTAGCGGACACCTAGCGCATCTAATCCGGGGCATTACATAGGAGTAGGAAAGAGGGGAGTCCTACTCCTACTAGGAGGAGGACTCCTCCTCCTGGCGCGCCATAGAGGGCCGGCCGGCCTCCCCCTTTCTCCTTTATATACGGGGGCAGGGGGCACATCTAGAAAAACAAGTTGATTTGTTGATCTCTCCCAGCCGTGTGCGGTGCCCCCTCCACCATATTCCACCTCGGTCATATTATAGCGGTGCTTAGGCGAAGCCCTGCATCGGTAGCAACATCATCACCATCATCACGCTGTTGTGTTGACGGAACTCTCCCGTGAAGCTCCGCTGGATCGGAGTTCGTGGGACGTTATCAAGCTGAACGTGTGTTGAACTCAGAGGTGTCATGCATTCGGTACTTGGATTGGTCGAATCGTGAAGACATACGACTACATAAACCGCGTTGTGCTAACGCTTCCGCTTTCGGTCTACGAGGGTACGTGGACAACACTCTCCCCTCTTGTTTGCTATGCATCACCTTGATCTTGCGTGTGCATAGGAATTTTTTTGAAATTACTACGTTCCCCAACACCACGGCCTTATAACATTACCCTTGTATCCCTGGGGGTTGCCCTATCAAACCACCCAGGAGCCCTCATGCATACGGGCATGACAGTAGCGACCGATCACTCACTCACTCACACACACACACACCTAGCAAGCAACACCCGAGGAGAGGGAGCAGCCTAAGCCCTGGCCTATCCTCCTTCTTCCTTCATACAGCTCTAGGAGCAACTCTGTACTGATGCACATCAACTACACTCGGCAGGACTAGGGGTGTTATCTCTCCGGATTGCCCCGGACCTGGGTATGTCTTGCGTCACACGCTCGCTCATGCCGACCTCGCCTCTGGAGCCCACCAGTGCCCTCGAGCCTCCTCCTATCTTTAGCCATTCCTTGGCATCAGCCGTGCGCCCACCACGACAAGTTCCGTGCCATAGAAATTGACAAGCCTCAAGGACAAGAGCAAGTAGCCAAACAAAGTTCGGCTGATAAGGATCTTCAAGGTAATGATGCACGGAATAAAGCAAAAGATGATGAAAAGGCGTTGGAGAGTCATCCAAAGACAAAGCTAGATATTGTTCAACTCACACCACCATCATGCTCTCCCAACGTATTTGAAGAGGTATGCATAGCGAGTAATTTACCTATTTTCAGATTTGGTTGCAACTTCATTATTGATGCATCTATAAGAAATATTCTCATAAGTAATAATTTTGAAAGACCAATGAAGATGGGTAATTTACTTGTTAGCCATAAAATTGTTATGGAACATATCAGTCAACCCATTGCACCATTTATAAAGACCGATAATGACTTATTGTTATAGCCAAAGCTTTCCCCGTTGCTTTATCTAAAGTTCATATCTGCTTATTTCGTACTTGGCTTGCACTTGGTCTCAACCGAGACATGTATGTTCTAAATATCTTTGTTTCAGAAATTTAAAGCCAAGGTTAAATTCTATTGAGAAAACCGATGCTAATATAATATCTTATCCAAAGATATCGGAGATAGAGTGGAAAACACAATGCATAGCCGAATGGGGAGATTCCAAATCTGAACCATTCGTTTGCTTATCTCCAAAGCTGTTCACACAGCAAGCTCGGCTAGAAAACAAGAAGTATACCTTCAATTCAAGCATGTGTGATCAAATATTTGATTTGTAGCTGAAAAATAATTACATTACAATTCTTGATCACCATGTTAAGCCATCAGTCCAAGGACGAATGTATTGTAAGTTGCATGATCCGTCCAAGCATAATTTTGAGGATTGCAACATGTTTCATCAAATAGTTAAATCGGTCATTGAAAAAGGACGATTGAAGTTTGTTGAAACACCAAGAGATGACCAGTCTATTCCGATTGGTCCTGATGGGAAAAAGTTTTTGCATCGGCTGCTTCAAGCCGATCCATTTAAAGAGAAGGTAAAAACTGCAGGTGATGGGATCAAGCTTTCAAGTAAAGAAGTTGTTGAAGAGCATAATGAGCATAATCTTGAGGGTGAGAATTCCATCGAAGCTACAATGGAGACGCCAAGGACTGGGGGGCAGCAAGAAAATCCAATGATCGATGAAAGCAAACCAAAAGAAAACAAAGGTCGAAAGTGCAAGTGTAAGAGATCAAAAATCACCTTTGCTGAACTATTGGAAAAATATCAAAAGAAGAGTGAAGAGAAGAATGCTTATCAGCCAAATCATGCAAAGAAACCAAGATCACCCCCAAGGCGCAAATATAAGGATCGGTATTGTCAAAGTGAGAATTTTAATGCAACATATTCATATCCTTATTTTGGGCCGCCAATGCCAATGCCGTGGATGCCTCCCTATGCTCATATAGATCCATATCCATCATGGGACAGGTATGATACAAGGGCAGATTCTCCATCTTATTTTAGACCATCTCACCAATATTATTCAGCTCCGAGAAGATCAACATTTGAACAATCACATGTTAAAGATCGTTTCAGTCATAAGGAATCGGTCCAGAACTCAAGAAAGAAGAAAGAGGTGGCCAAGCACGTTTACCGTGTTAAAAGAGATGGTCGTAAGAGTGGAACTTCAGATTTGATCTCAAATGAAAAAGAGCCAGTTAAAGTGTTGACATTGGCTACTAAAGGCAATGAGAAGAACCAATCAATTATTGAGAATCAAAGTTCCAAATCTGAAGAAGAGAACTGGAGAGTGCACAAGGCCGAAAAGGAATTGCCATCGGTCAAAACGGAATCACAGTCGAGATGCCCACTCGGGTTATCGTATTGGCAAAAGAAGGAATTACAAAATCTTAGTGCACAAGAGCTGAGGCAGAAGAACATGTCATGGGTTCCCAATAGGATCATTCATAACAAAAATGATGTGCATGCTTCTATTGTGATAAGTGCAATAAAAGTGAAGAAAGAGAAGAATGGAAGCAACAAACAATTAAGCCGAAGGTGTGCATCACAACATCAAAATCTTCGGTTAGCACATCATCCATTTTCTTCAACAATGCCATTGATGCCTTTGCCATGGAATTCATCCACATGTATGATCAATTACCCTCCATGGACTTATTTTGGTCCATGGATGCAACATAATTTTCTATATCATGACAGGGTATTACCAAATCACTATACATTTGGTTAGTTACATTATTGTTGCTAATACAAAGGGGCCAAAATATTTTATTGCTATTTCATTTGTTTATTTCGGCTATACATACTTTGGTGGGTGAATTCTACATGGACCTTGTGGTAATGGCCGATACTTATCTATCTCCCTAAGAATATATCTAAGAATGGCTGGTGTGGTATTCTAACATCATCCTTAGTTTGAGTAGAGATTGAGATAAGTGCTTGCATAGAAATCTGTCAAATTGATGCCATTGAATATATTATGCATAGACCAACCCACTGAAACTGTAAAGTGGACCTACGTTTTGATTGGGTGTGCTTTGGCTTATTAGTTTTCATGATTTATGTAAAGCCAAATCATGGTTGATTTTATTACTGAACATCATATTGACATCATGCATAATACTGATGTTAGCTTTATCTCTCTAGTACCATGGTGATCATATGTTGACGATTAAATTTGTAGCGATGTCCAAGGTCTTGGTGTTGTTTATATATCTCCTTATGGTGCTATTCTATGAAGCCTCATACCGCTAAAAATATTTATGCACAAATGATCAAAGCCGAATAGGCAATGTTATTCGGTTTGGAGCTTTTTGGAGCTTTTTGGTGCCATAGGTGCTAATCACATTGAGGCTTTCAGTGATTCATTATGAGTAGTGAAACAAGTATCCAAGGTTATCAATGTTTTGACGAATCACTTATAGTTTACCTTGAGGTATCTTTAGATATAGAATTCACCTTGGGTTGCTTTAGTATTGTTCATATATTTAGACATGACAATTCAAATGAGTTGGCACATCAAGCATCCGGCTACTATGTTAATCATGGTGTACTGCATTTCTCTCAATAGCCGATGCTTCGTCTCGTCAAGATAGGTAAGGCCGAACCAAAGTCCACAGCTTCGGCCACTAATGAAACTTTTATGCAGATGAAGTAAGGATTGGAGGAAGTTCATTCTTGATTATATGAAAAATCCTAGCGAAAGGGAGAACAATATGATTCGGAGGATGGTTTTGATCTATGGAACCTTATCACCGGATTCTTACAGAAGTTGAGAAGTTTTCACCCAAGTTTGCATCAAGAGGTTCAAACAAGCAATGGCCGACATATATTTATCATCCTAAGAACATGCAAAATGGCCGATGGAGTGTTGACATCATCCTTAGAACAAGCTATGCGCAAGTTATTTTTAGGCACACAAGCTTTGCCGAGAAACAGGGAGGCATGTGTTGACACCAGATTTTCGCATGGTCAAAAGCATAATCAAGAAGACCTCAAATGGAAAAGTGCTCCATGTGACAAAGTTCCATATCGTCAAAAGGAGAAACTTTGATATTTGGACCATAGTCATCCGGTCTCATCTCTAAGGCCGAAGTTATGTTCGAAGTACTAAGATTTTGTATCCAGAACATTATTCGGCTGATTACGCTATCAAGAATGCCTCATATGGAAAAAATGATCTACACGGGTTGTCTTCGTCTCATCGAAACGATTGACTTTCATATAAAAATCCTTCCAATCTGAGTTTGTATGCAAAAGTTATAGCCATCGGAATGCAGCTCTGTCAGGAGGCAGAAAATGGCGCGCCCCACCAGACACCGTGTCTGATGGGTAGCGCGAATAATAGCCTGTTTTGCGCAAGCGATTTGGCCTTCAAGATGACCTCTGATCCAAAAACGTTCAACATAAAAGTTGTTCGTCTCGTCAAAACGGAGAAGAATGCTTTTGGACTCGTTTCCATCGCAGGTCGTTTGCCACCACAAAAAAGACCCGTAAGGTGCAGCCAGTTAAACCGAGCAGTTTTGGAAAGTTCGAATAAAACCAATCCGAATTTGACTAGGGTTTTGGACGTGAATCCAAGCCTTTTCCTTGCACGGGAAGTCCAGCCGCCTCTTATATACCTAAGGGGTGACGACCGATTGAACAACACACAATCGATCAAATCATCTACCACTTTTTATCTTTTATCCTTTCTCCTTAACCCTAGTTCTTCTTCTTCCTCGTTATTCGCTTGTTCTTCTTCATTGTAGGGCGGCGAACCTCGAGGCCCTAGGGGCGATCAGGTCGACCTAGGGCAGCCCATAGCCGCCACGCGCCCTGACAGGGTTCCTCCCGGGCGTGTGGGGTTTCGGGTCCACAAAAGCACCCGCCGGATTGCTTGTGTACCGCGCTTCCGGACGGGTCTCCTTCGACGTGAGCTGCGGTGCATCACCCTCGGCATTGGAGGTATGCGGAGACGTGTTCGTGTGCGAACAGTCACCAAAAAGAACCAGTAGCCTGCCCGTGGTGTTCATATTGTGCTCCTCTTTGATTATAACATGTTCAACATTTGGAAGTCCTTGACTAACACTCGTTTGGTATTTTGCAGCACAACTCATGGGAGCGGACATCGTTCACTTTGTGTTGTAATTACTAAATAGTAAAACTGAGCTAGCTATGCCTCCTCACATCGATTTGGACTGCTAAACCGTCCGATTAAGTATACGAATGCTTCAGATTAGTTCACCGCCCTGCAACATTCCCTCGGGACTCATTCGCCTCTTCTGCTCCCTGAACCGGCCGAGCCAATGTCTAATGGGCCGCTGCTCCACTAACCTATTTTGGGCGTTTACATGAACCGGGCTGCCGTGGGCCGTGTGACAGTGAGGTGAGTTACAGCCAATTCTTGGTGATTGTGCAGGAGGTTGGCCGCTTGTTGCCTTTCCTAATTCTGTCAGTCCGTCACCTTTCAGACGCAGTGGATCTCAGTTTTTGGCTGCTTACCATTCAATTTTTTTGCGAGTACTTTTTTCGTGAATACACAAAGCTTGCGTATCATTTCATTGATTGAAGGAAAAGAAAGAGTACAACGAGGGATACAACACATGACACAAGCGCAGACAGGCGTGAACATGGTGCCCGAAGCAGAGAGAGACAAGGGATGCTCAGCCCGAACAGAGGATACATCACAGCTAAAACCTCCCTAGCCCGAACCAAGGACGACAATGCCAAATCAACAGGAATTCTATCATCTCTCTACCCAAAAACTGGGGACACCACGAGCGAGTAAGATAGCTCCTTCAAGAAGGAAAAACGACGCCGAGATGCTGTCGCCATCCGGTCCGGAAGTACCGGACCTAGGGTTTCCCTCGAGCTCGAAGAGGGGTGCAGCTCAAGGCCTTGGCAACGCCTCCAAGAAGGAAACAACACCCGTCGGCGCCGCCGTTTCCAGCACTGGCAAGCCGAGCAGGGATCTCTCCCTGGCCTGAAGCTGAGCAATCCCATCGCTGCCGGATTAGGAATCGAAGATGACGAAGCTGAAGTTGGTCGGAACCACCATGTCGGAAGGGGTTTTGGTGGGGGCTGCGCCTACCATCGGAGGGTGGCACCACCTCCGGAACCGCGAACCTTGGGTCTGGCAAAAGGGGAGGCTTTGATGTACATGGTAGGACAGGCGACAAAGCGAACCACGCGAGTGATGGAGCGATGGCGTTAAGCAACACCGGCAAGTTAGGACTGGAGAGACGCAGATCTGGGCTGCCGTGGCCTAAGCCGTCGAGATGTCAGTGAGCCAAGTGAGCTGGAAGGGACGCAGCCACGCGGTCGCCAAAGCCGGAGCTACCCGACATAGGACGACGACGACGATGAGGGACACCGGAGAGACGCGGGCCCAAGGTCGTCGGTGCCGGAACAGCTCCAGCAAGGACCCATCGCGAGGTGTCCCGTGTCTATCACAATCACATAAGCATCACCATCTACGCGTGAGAACCGTCAGCGAGCCTCAGGAAAAGGAAGTACCGCCGAAGACGAGGGGGCGCCTGCACAAGGGAGGTAGGACCACCCCCGCGACCGGCCGCAGACCTCACACCGCACCCACGGACGGCAGCATCGCGCAGCCGCAAGGGTGGGGGAGGCTGCAGTGGATGGCGCAAAAGGTCATGAGCAGGAACACTGGATCCGCCACCGGACAGGCAGGCACGGGCAGCAGCAGCTGGGAGATGGCGCCAGGGATGCGTCGGGGAAGGAGCCCGGGGCCGCGGGCGAAGGCGCGTGGAAGGCAGGGTGGCGCCCGTGACGGCCTAGGAGGTGCGGAGAAGGAGGAGCGCAGCGAGCCTGGGGCGGAGGAGAACCGATCCGGACCAGCAGGGCACACTGGACCAGCAGGGCAGCGCCGCGGGGGGGATCAGGCGCGGAGCGGGGCGGGGGTTAGGGGGCACGAATGTCCAGATCCGCACTGCTGCCACCTTCCTAGGGCCCGGCATGGCTTCGCCGGTCGGCCCTCCCGCGGCGGCGATGCGGGGGAGGGCGGCGGAGAGAGGCTATTGTGCCGGCGGCTAGGGTTCCCTCCGTGCTGCCAGAGGAGGGCGGCGCGGGGGGGGGGGGGGGGGTCTCTCCTTTTCATCATTATTTGCGAGTACTTACGGTTCAATTGCATCATTATTTGTTCATTTTCTTTCTCTGTGCAGCATCTACTATGGCAAGGCTACAACGGACCATGACGCGTGACGCACAGAGAATCTCCCCCACTTATTCAAATACCTTAGCAAATGTGATGCTTAGACAAACTTTTCTGTACATTGACATTCCAATGCTGATTTACATGGCATTGTCACCTGTATCAATTTTGCAACTTATACCTAAAGCTTCAATAATTCCCCACCATCTAAATATTCTTTTTTTGTCCAGGTTTTTTTGATATACTTATATTATTATTCCAATAAGATGTACGGGCGCGACAACGTGCGCCTTTATGTTCTAGTGGATAAGAAAATGTATCTGTCCATGTTCTATATGAGCCTAGTTCCATTGTTGTACACTTCTACTACAACTTGTAAATCTAGTTGCATATTTTGGTGCAATATATGTATAGCTGCTATACCTAGTTTATTAATAACATATGTGTTTGATGGTAGAATTATGTGTACTGTCACAAGTCCAATTCAGAAGCATTCGTGACATATTATTGCTATAATATGAACTTCACAATCTCCAGATGGATTAAAAGGTGGTGGAATGCCTGCTTGTTCATTGATCCTTCTCTAATTTGACATGGGTATTTCATACACCTGGCACTGTTGTCTTCTCATTTCTGGTGCAGATTTCATCAGTTAAAAATCTGGTTAAACTCTTCCTTCACTTCAAATTAGTCATACCTTGTTAATTCACCTTCCTGAACGTTCGTTTTTTTTAATATGCACTTCCTATGGAAGTTTCCTTTTGTATATCTCCTTCCCTGAGTACCTTGTTAATTCACCTTCCATGACACTATCTATACCATATTTGTATGTGATGGATGAAGCTGAAAGCTTCTAGGAGATCCTCTGTGTTTCATTCTGGAGTTCAAGTTTTTTTCCAATGTAGTGCTTTAGGACAACCAAATAGTGCTTTACCAGCAGCTAGTTATAATTTTTAGTTGGATGTCACACACATTCCTGGTCATATTGGAGTTGAGACCTTTGGAATCATTTAGACTTGAAAGCCAACAAAGGAGTAGCTGAAAACTGCTGGATATTATTATGCTGCATAAAGCTAAGTGTCATGTTGATGCAAAGCTTTGCACATTAAGTTCCTTTATAAACCATTTCTCTTAGCAGATCTCATTTGTTTGGATAAAGTGAGCGCACATCACTGGACAGAAATTACACATTAGTTTAGGTTGATAGTCGTAGCATACAAATCACTGGTGCGCTTTCAGAAAATGCTTGGAAATGAAACCTGTTGCAGAGATGCTGCATTAGGGCGTTTTCTACTAAATTGAAACATGTCATAGTTCAGGGCTCCAGGCACACCTGATCCGCAGGAACCTCCATGGCATAGTATAGCAGCGTTCATTCTGTTCATAACAGGGAGCAGCACATCTTGTGAACAAAGCTTTAAAGCTATTCTATACTTGCATGTGGCCCTTTTTGCAGAATTTCAAAGGTGGGGATTTCGGGTTCCATCATGTCCCTATATTTTGCATCTAACGGCTCTCGTGTGTACGGAGTAGCCGGAGTACCCGATTCATGTGAGTACAAGATACTTTCTCTGGTTGCCCGGACTATATGCCATGTTATATCCAACAAGCGGGCCCAACACTAAAACCCCACCCCATGATGCATCCTTCTCTTTTCCTATCGGACCCTCCCCTCCCGCTCGGTTTTCTGCCGTAGCGGGACATTTTTTGCTGGAGTCCTCTCCTATAAAATTGGAGGACACACATGTCACCTTCATCATGCATTGCAACAGGGCCGAACTTTTTTATATTTACAATATAATAGACGGGCTTAAACTAACACATACTATTGCCAAAAAACAACAAATAACTATAAAGATCATTCTTAAAGGTTCATTCAACTTTGCAAATCCACACCGACATGGGAGGCAAGTGGCACCCTATGTTGGGGAACATAGTAATTTCAAAAAAAATCCTACGCACACGCAAGATCATGGTGATGCATAGCAACGAGAGGGGAGAGTGTTGTCCACGTACCCTCATAGACCAAAAGCGGAAGCGTTATGACAACGCAGTTGATGTAGTCATACGTCTTCATGATCGACCGATCCTAGTACCGAACGTACGGCACCTCCGTGATCTGCACACGTTCAGCTCGGTGACATCCCACGAACTCACGATCTAGTAGAGCTTCGAGGGAGAGCTTCGTCAGCACGACGGCATGATGATGGTGATGATGAAGCTACCGGCGCAGGGCTTCGCCTAAGCACTACGACGATATGACAGAGGTGGATTATGGTGGAGGGGGGCACCGCACACGGCTAAGAGATCAATGATCAACTTGTGTGTCTATGGGGTGCCCCCTCCCCCGTATATAAAGGAGTGAAGGAGGGGGAGGGTCGGCCCTCTACTATGGCGCGCCGTGGGGAGTCCTACTCCCACCGGGAGTGGGATTCCCCCTTTCCAAGTAGTAGGAGTAGGAGAGAAGGAAGGGGAAGAGAGAAGAGAAGGAAGGAGGGGGCGCCGCCCCTCCCCCTGATACGTCTCCAACGTATCTATAATTTTTTTATTGTTCCATGCTATATTATATTCTGTTTTGGACATTATTGGGCTTTATTATACACTTTTATATTATTTTTGGGACTAACCTATTAACCGGAGGCCCAGCCCAGAATTGCTGTTTTTTGCCTATTTCAGAGTTCCGCAAAAAAAGAATATCAAACGGAGTCCAAACGGAATGAAACCTTCGGGAACGTGATTTTCGGAACAAACGTGATCCAGAGGACTTGTACCCTCCGTCAAGAAAGCAACCAGGAGGGCACGAGGTAGGGGGCGTGCCTACCCTCCTCCCCCCAGGCGCGCCCTCCACCCTCGTGGGGCCCCTGTTGCTCCACCGACGTACTTCTTCCTCCTATATATACCTACGTACCCCCAAACTACCAAATACGGAGCCAAAAACCTAATTCCACTGCCGCAACCTTTTATACCCATGAGATCCCATCTTGGAGCCTGTTCTGGAGCTCCGCTGGAGCGGGCATTGATCATGAAGGGCTTCTACATCAACACCATAGCCTCTCCGATGATGTGTGAGTAGTTTACCTCAGACCTTCGGGTCCATAGTTATTAGCTAGATGGCTTCTTCTCTCTTTTTGGATCTCAATACAATGTTCTCCCCATCTCTCGTGGAGATCTATTCAATGTAATCTTGTTTTGCGGTGTGTTTGTTGAGACCGATGAATTCTAGGTTTATGATATAGTTTATCTATGAACAATATTTTAATTCTTTTATGTATTATTGGTTATCTTTGCAAGTCCCTTCGAATTATCAGTTTGGTTTGGCCTTCTAGATTGATCTTTCTTGTAATGGGAGAAGTGCTTAGCTTTGGGTTCAATCTTGCAGTGCCCTTTCCCAGTGACAGTAGGGGCAGCAAGGCACGTATTGTATTGTTGCCATCGAGGATAACAAGATGGGGTTTATATCATATTGCATGAGTTTATCCCTCTACATCATGTCATCTTTCTTAAGGCGTTACTCTGTTCTTATGAACTTAATACTCTAGATGCATGCTAGATAGCAGTCGATGTGTGGAGTAATAGTAGTAGATGTAGGCAGGAGTCGGTCTACTTGTCTCGAACGTGATGCCTATATACATGATCATACCTGGATATTCTCATAACTATGCTCAATTCTGTCAATTGCTCAACAGTAATTTGTTCACCCACTGTAAATACTTATGCTTTTGAGAGAAGCCACTAGTGAAACCTATGGCCCCGGATCTATTTTCCATCATATTAATCTTACAACACTTAGCCATTTCCGTTGCCTTTTATTTTGCTTCTATTTTACTTTGCATCTTTATCATAAAAAATACCAAAGATATTATCTTCTCATATCTATCAGATCTCACTCTCGTAAGTGACCGTGTAGGGATTGACAACCCCTTATCGCGTTGGTTGCAAGGATTTATTTGTTTGTGTAGGTGCGAGGGACTCGTGCGTGGCCTCCTACTGGATTGATACCTTGGTTCTAAAAACTGAGGGAAATACTTACGCTACTTTGCTGCATCACCCTTTCCTCTTCAAGGGAAAACCAACGCAGTGCTCAAGAGGTAGCACCCCCCTAGTCCAATTCGGAGTAGACCTTGGGGGGCGCGGCCTGCCCTAGGCAGCCCCTATCTCTCTCCCCTAAAGCCCAATAAGGCCCATATACTCCCCAGCGAATTCCCGTAACTCTCCGGTACTCTGATAAATACCCGAACCACTCAGAACCTTTCCTATGTCCGAATATAGCCTTCCAATATATAGATCTTTACTTCTCGAACATTTCGAGACTCCTCGTCATGTCTCTGATCTCATCCGGGACTCCAAACAACCTTCGGTACATCAAAACACATAAACTCATAATACCGATCATCACCAAACGTTAAGCGTGCGGACCCTATGAGTTCGAGAACTATGTAGACATGACCGAGACTCATCTCCGGTCAATAACCAACAGCGGAACCTGGATGCTCATATTGGCTCCTACATATTCTACGAAGATCTTTATCAGTAAAATCGCATAACAACATACGTTGTTCCCTTTGTCATCGGTATGTTACTTGCCCGAGATTCGATCGTCGGTATCTCAATACTTAGTTCAATCTCGTTACCAGCAAGTCTCTTTACTTGTTCTGTAATGCATCATCCTGCAACTAACTCATTATTCACAATGCTTGCAAGGCTTATAGTGATGTTCTTTGCCGAGAGGGCCCAGAGATACCTCTCCGACAATCGGAGTGACAAATCCTAATCTCGATCTATGTCAACTCAACAAGTACCATCGGAGACACTTGTAGAGCACCTTTATAATCACCCGGTTATGTTGTGACATTTGGTAGCACACAAAGTATTCCTCCGGTATTCGGGAGTTGCATAATCTCATAGTCATAGGAACATGTATAAGTCATGAAGAAAGCAATAGCAACATACTAAACGATCAAATGCTAAGCTAACGGAGTGGGTCAAGTCAATCACATCATTCTCTAATGATGTGATCCCGTTAATCAAATTACAACTCATGTCTATGGTTAGGAAACTTAACCATCTTCGATTCAACAAGCTAGTCAAGTAGAGGCATACTAGTGACACTCTGTTTGTCTATACATTCACACATGTACTAAGTTTCTGGTTAATACAATTCTAGCATGAATAATAAACATTTATCAAGAAATAAGGAAATAAATAATAACTTTATTATTGCCTCTAGGGTATATTTCCTTTAGTCTCCCACTTGCACTAGAGTCAATAATCTAGTTCACGTCGCCATGTGATTTAACACCAATAACATCACCATGTGATTAACACCCATAATTCACATCGCCATGTGACCAACACTCAAAGGGTTTACTAGAGTCAGTAATCTTAGTTCACATCGCCATGTTATTAACACCCAAAGAGTACTAAGGTTTGATCATGTTTTGCTTGTGATAGAAGATTAGTCAACGGGTTTGCCATATTCAGATCCGTATGTATTTTGCAAATTTCTATGTCAACAATGCTCTGCATGGAGCTACTCTAGCTAATTGCTCCCACTTTCAATATGTATCCAGAGTGAGACTTAGAGTCATCTGGATCAGTGTCAAAACTTGCATCAACGTAACCCTTTACGACGAACCTTTTGTCACCTCCATAATCGAGAAACATATCCTTATTCCACTAAGGGTAATTTTGACCGCTGTCCAGTGATCTACTTGTAGATCACTATTGTACTCCCTTGCCAAACTCAGTCTAGGGTATACAATAGATCTGGTACACAGCATGGCATACTTTATAGAACCTATGGCTGAGGCATAGGGAATGACTTTCATTTTCTTTCTACCTTCTGCCATTGTCGGGCTTTGAGTCTTACTCAATTTCACACCTTGCAACACAGACAAGAACTCTTTCTTTGACTGTTCCATTTTGAACTAGTTCAAAAACTTGTCAAGGTATGTACTCATTGAAAAAACTCCTTGATGCTCAATATGTAAGCAGCTTCACCGAGGTCTTTCTTTGAAAAACTCCTTTCAAACACTCCTTTATGCTTTCCAGAAAATTCTATATCATTTCCAATCGACAAATATGTCATTCACATATACTTATCAGAAAGGCTGTAGTGCTCCCACTCACTTTCTTGTAAATACAGGCTTCACGGCAAGTTTGTATAAAACTATATGCTTTGATCAACTTATCAAAGCGTATATTCCAACTCTGAGATGCTTGCACCAGTCCATAGATGGATCGCTGGAGCTTGCATATTTTGTTAGCACCTTTAGGATTGACGAGACCTTCTGGTTGTATCATATACAACTCTTCTTTAATAAATCCATTAAGGAATGCAGTTTTGTTTATCCATTTGCCAGATTTCATAAAATGCGGCAATTGCTAACATGATTCGGACAGACTTAAGCATCGCTACGAGTGAGAAAAAATTATTGCAGTCAACACCTTGAACTTGTTGAAAACTTTTGCGACAAGTCGAGCTTTGTAGATAGTAACACTAGCATTAGCGTTCGTCTTCCTCTCGAAGATCCATTTATTCTCAATGGCTTGTCGATCATCGGGCAATTCCACCAAAGTCCATACTTTTTTTCATACATGGATCCCATCTCAGATTTCATGGCCTCAAGCCATTTCACGGAATCTGGGCTCATCATCGTTTCCTCATAGTTCATAGGTTCATCATGGTCAAGTAACATGACCTCCAGAACAGGATTAGCATACCACTCTAGTGCGGACCTTACTCTGGCTGACCTACGAGGTTCGGTAGTAACTTGATCTGAAGTTTCATGATCATCATCATTAACTTCCTCACTAACTGGTGTAGGCATCACTAGAACTAATTTCTGTGATGAACTTCTTTCCAATTCAGGAGCAGGTACAATTACCTCATCAGGTTCTACTTTCCACCCACTCACTTCTTTCGAGGGAAACTCCTTCTCTAGAAAGGATCCATTCTTAGCAACAAAGATCTTGCCTTCGGATCTGTGATAGAAGGTGTACCCAACATTTTCTTTTGGGTATCCTATGAAGACGCACTTCTCCGATTTGGGTTTGAGCTTATCAGGTTGAAACCTTTTCACATAAGCATTGCAACCTCAAACTTTAAGAAACAACAACTTAGGTTTCTTGCCAAACCACGGTTCATATGGTGTCGTCTCAACTGATTTAGATGGTGCCTATTTAACGTGAATGCAGCTGTCTCTAATGCATAACCCCAAAACGATGGTGGTAAATCAGTAAGATACATCATAGATTGCACTATATCCAATAAAGTATGGTTATGATGTTCGGACACACCATTATGATGTGGTGTTCCAGGTGGCATGAGTTTGTGAAACTATTCCACATTGTTTTAATTTGAAGGCCAAACTCGTAACTCAAATATTTGCCTCTGTGATCAGATCGTAGAAACTTTATTTTCTTGTTACGATGATTCTCCACTTCACTCTGAAAATCTTTGAATTTTTCAACTGTTTCAGACTTGTATTTCATTAAGTAGATATACCCATATCTGCTCAAATCATCTGTGAAGGTCAGAAAATAACGATACCCGCCGCGAGTTTTAACACTCATCGGTCCGCATACATCGATATGTATTATTTCCAATAGGTCAGTAGCTCTCTCCATTGTTCCAGAGAACGGAGTTTTCGTCATCTTGCCCATGAGGCATGGTTCGCAAGCATCAAATGATTCATAATCAAGTGATTCCAAAAGCCCATCAGCATGGAGTTTCTTCGTGTGCTTTAAACCAATATGACCTAAACGGCAATGCCACAAATAAGTTGCACTGTCATTATTAACTTTGCATCTTTTGGCTTCAATATTATGAATATGTGTATCACTACGATCGAGATCCAACAAACTATTTTCATTGGGTGTATGACCATCGAAGGTTCTATTCATGTAAACAGAACAACAATTATTCTTTGACTTTAAATGAATAACAGTATTGCAATAAACATGATCAAATCAAATTTATGCTCAACACAAACACCAAATAACATATATTTAGGTTCAACACTAATCCTGAAAGTATAGGGAGTGTGCGATGATGATCATATCAATCTTGGAACCACTTCCAACACACATCGTCACTTCACCCTTAACTAGCCTCTATTCATTCTACAATTCCCGTTTCGAGTTACTAATCTTAGCAACTGGACTAGTATCAAATACTGAGGAGTTGCTATAAACACTAGTAAACTACACACAATATCATGTATATCAAATATACCTTTCTTCACTTTGCCATCCTTCTTATCCGCCAAATACTTGGGGCAGTTCTGCTTCCAATGACCAGTCCCTTTGAAGTAGAAGCACTTAGTCTCAGGCTTAGGTCTAGACTTGGGCTTCTTCACTTGAGCAGCAACTTACTTGTCGTTCTTCTTGAAGTTCCCCTTCTTCCCTTTGCCCTTTTCTTGAAACTAGTGGTCTTGTCAACCATCAACACTTGATGCTTTTCTTGATTTCTACCTTCGTCGATTTCACCATCACAAATAGCTTGGGAATCGTTTCTGTTATCCCTTGCATATTATAGTTCATCACGAAGTTCTAGCAACTTGGTGATAGTGACTAGAGAACTCTGTCAATCACTATCTTATCTAGTTGATTAACTCCCACTTGATTCAAGTGATTGTAGTACTCAGACATTCCGAGCACATGCTCACTAGCTGAGCTATTCTCCTCCATCTTGTAGGCAAAGTACTTGTCAAAGGTCTCATACCTTTCGACATGGGCATGAGTCTGAAATACTAATTTCAACTCTTGGAACATCGCATATACTCCGTGGTGTTCAAAACGTCTTTGAAGCCCTGATTCTAAGCCGTAAAGCATGGTGCACTGAACTATCAAGTAGTCATCATATCGAGCCTGCCAAACATTCATAATGTCTGCATCTGCTCCTGCAATCGGTCTGTCACCTAGCGGTGCATCAAGGACATAATTCTTCTGTGCAGCAATGAGGATAATCCTCAGATCACGGATCCAATCCGCATCATTGCTACTAACATCTTTCAACTTAGTTTTCTCTAGGAACATATCAAAAATAAACAGGGGAGCTAAGCGTGAGCTATTGATCTACAACATAGATATGCAAAAACTATCAGGACTAAGTTCATGATAAATTAAAGTTCAATTAATCATATTACTTAAGAACTCCTACTTAGATAGACACCCCTCTAATCTTCTAAATGATCACGTGATCCAAATCAACTAAACCATGTCCGATCATTACGTGAGATGGAGTAGTTTTCAATGGTGAACATCACTATGTTGATCATATCTTCTATATGATTCACGCTCGACCTTTCGGTCGCCAGTGTTCTGAGTCCATATCTGCATATGCTAGGCTCGTCAAGTTTAACCCGAGTATTCTGCGTGTGCAAAACTGGCTTGCACCCGTTGTATGTGAACGTAGAGCTTATCATACCCGATCATCACGTGGTGTCTCGGCACGACGAACTTTCGCAATAGTGCATACTCAGGGAGAACACTTGTACCTTGAAATTTAGTGAGAGATCATCTTATAATGCTACCGCCTAACTAAACAAAATAAGATGCATAAAGGATAAACATCACATGAAATCAATATAAGTGATATGATATGGCCATCATCATCTTGTGCCTTTGATCTCCATCTCCAAAGCACTGTCATGATCACCAGCGTCACCGGCGCGACACCTTGATCTCCATCGTAGCATTGTTGTTGTCTCGCCAACTATTGCTTCTACGACTATCGCTGCCGCTTAGTGATAAAGTAAAGCAATTACATGGCGATTGCATTTCATACAATAAAGCGACAACCATATGGCTCCTGCCAGTTGTCGATAACTCCATTACAAAACATGATCATCTCATACAATAAAATTTAGTATCATGTCTTGACCATATCACATCACAACATGCCCTGCAAAAACAAGTTAGACGTCCTCTACTTTCTTGTTGCAAGTTTTACGTGCACTACAGGAATCAGCTAATTTGCCGTCCACCAAGGCGGACGGCAAAGGCACGGACGGCGGACGGCAAAATGCACCGGCAAAGAAAGGATCGGTAAAGAGCTTCTTTGCCGTCTGCTTTCGGAAGCAGACAGCAAAGGGGCCTTTGCCATCCGCGGCAGACGGCAAAGAAACCTGTTGACACCAGATTTTGGCACGGCCAAGAACTTAATTAAGATGAACTAAAATGGAGAAGTGCTCAAAGTGAGAAAGTTCCGTATCGTTAAAAGGAAAAACTTTGATATTTGGGCCATAGTCATCCGGTCTTATCCCTAAGGCCGAAGTTGTGTTCGAAGTACTCAGATTTTGTATTCATTACACTATTCGGCTGATTAAGCCCCAAAGATGGCATCATATGGGAAAAGTTTCTACACGGTTTGTCTTCGTCTCGTCGAAACGATCGATTTTAACATAAAGATCGTCCCAATCCGAGGTCGTATGCAAAAGTTAGAGGCCGCACAACGCGACCCTCCAATGGGCAAAATATGACGCCCGGAGCCAGACACATGTGTGGGTATGTCTGATGAGCTGTGTGAATATTTAGCTGTTTTGCGCGAGCAATTTGGCCGTGAAGATGACCTTGGATCAAAAAAACGTTCAACAAAAAAGTTGTTCGCCTCGTCGAATCGGTCAATATTGCTTTTTGGCTCGTTTCCATCCGAGGTCGTTTACCACCACAAAAAAGACCCGCAAGGTGCAGCCAGTTTAAACCGAACAGTTTTGGAAAGTTCGGATAAAACCAATCCGAATTTGACTAGGGTTTTGGACGTGAATCCAGACCTTTTCCTTGCATGGGAAGTCCAGCCGCCTCTTATATACGCAAGGGGTGATGGCCGATTGAACAACAGCACACAATCGCAAAACACATCTACTTTTTACCCTAGTTTCACATCCCTCCTTTGTTCTTTCTCTCTCGTTCTTCGTTCATTCTTCGTGTTGAAGGGCAGCGATCCTCGAGGCTCTAGGGGCGGGCGAACCGACCTAGGGCAGCCCATAGCCGCTGCACATCCAGACGGGGTCCCTCCCGGGCGCGTGGGGTTTCGGGTCCTGAAAAGCACCCGCCGGATTGCTTGCGTACTGCGCTTCCGGACGGGTCTCCTTCGACGTGAGCTGCGGTGCATCACCCTCGGCGTTGGAGGTACACGGTGACGTGTTCGTGTGCAAACACACTTTTTGACGACTCCGCTGGGGAAGAAAGATCAAGAATCATCATCAACCATGTCGGATCTCCCCAAGCCCTCAGAAGTTAGCACCGGTAACATCATTAAGCCCGGTCTTGATGAACTATCGGATGAACATCGCCAAGCCTACGAAGCGCGCAAGAAGCAGCGTGAAGAGGCTTTTGAGGAACTCAAGAAGAAGCGCGAGGAGGAGGATTTGGAGGTTTTTCTTTCAAGTTTCAAGAAGGACCGTCAAGGTAACCTCACTCCGGTTGGAAACGCCAATTTCCTCCCCTCATCGACGAACAAGATCTAATCACTGTGAGTAAAGTTTTTTTCTCTAGAGCAAGGGGCTGTGATTCAAAGTCTTGTTAGTAAGGGTAATGTGATGGCATACAATTCTTTTGTGGCTAGTGCTAATGCTCAGAAAAATATGCCTCCATCATCTAGTGGTACCGTTGGTATATCTGAAAACCCTAGTCCAATTTCACCTATTTCATCGGCACCACCTATGCAACAACAATATAATATGCCGTTGAATTTTTACCCTACTCAAACCAACCAGCTTGTGTCTGCACCTACATACCCTAATCCTATTATGAGTATGCCCAATTCGGCGTCAACGCCAAATCACTTTGTCACAAGCTCCACAGAAAAGTCCGGATCCTCTTCGGAGGCCGGATCGAGGGACCGTTCTGGATCCTCAGGCTGCGGAGGAGGGCTGTTTATTTCCTTTACTTCCTGGCGCAGTTCCTGCGTTGAAGTCGTTAGACTATATAATTAATAATGGACGGATGGACAAATAAAATCACCCACTTACCCAACTTGGCGGATTGTACATAGCAAATCCACCCTGAGGGTTGACGCGGAGGAATTCCTCCTCTTCTCCCTTGTACAAAGTGGACAAGATCTTTATCAGAGCGGCAGCTGAGTCCGGTCCCTTACGGCCGTGACGGGTGGCGTCATCCTCCCCGTTGAAGTCCCACATGGGGTGGCTTCTATACTGAAGCGGCTGCACCCCCGCATGATGCATACGACCATGACTCCGATCATGGTTAGTCCGGAATGAGCCAATAGTCATATCCGACCCATCAGGTAAAGGACGTCCCTGTCACTTTCTCTCTGACAGCTCCGTGGACGCCAGCTTAGGCGTTTCTTCAAGGGAGCACTATTGAACTCAGGGAGGCCGATCCGAACAGGATCCGGCAGTGGGACATCCTCTTTATAAAACCATTCCGAAGGCCAGTCCTCGGACGCCTTCTTTGGGGTTCCGGATAGATATCCGGTCCCGGCAATGCGCCACACTTTGGTTCCGCCCACTTGATATATTGACCCCTCCTGAGAACGGGGCACCAGGCAGAATAGCCTCTTCCACAGCGCGAAATGAGCCTTGACACCCAAGAACAACTCGCAAAGGGCAACGAAGCCCGCGATATGCAATACAGAGGCGGGCGTGAGGTTGTGCAGCTGGAGGCCATAGAACTCCATAAGCCCCCGGAGAAACGGATGAATTGGAAATCCAAGTCCTCTTATTAGATAAGGGACGAGGCATACCCGCTCTCCTTTGGAGGGATTGGGGGCGCTCTCCGCTTGCTCACCGCCATTATAGGTGGCGAGTCCGGCTCGAACCGGGACCATATAGGTCGGAGGGAAGAATCCCTTGGTCTGAAGAGATACTAGCTTGCTATGCGGGATGGAGCACCTCTCCCAGTCCCCAGGCTTAGGACTGGAAGGGCGAGAGGAGGAGTTGTGACGGCTGTCCATGGTGGAATGGACCTTTTGCTGGATGCGCTCCGATGACTACTCGCGGAAGGGAGAAGGTGTGGTTTGGATCTAAATCTCCATCCCTTTAAATGGGCGGTTCATTTACGCGGCTAGGGGTGTGAATGTAAAAACACCCAGACTTTTCGTATTCGTTTGACACGTGGAAGGCGGCCATTATTGGGCGTAGAAGCCAAGGAGCGCTGCCGAAGACAATCTGCGCACCGGACTCGTCGTCATTGAAGCCTGGTTCAGGGGCTACTGAGGGAGTCCTGGATTAGGGGGTGTCCGGATGGCCGGACTATACCTTCAGCTGGACTCCTGGACTATGAAGATACAAGATTGAAGACTCCGTCCCGTGTCCAGAAGGGACTTTCCTTGGCGTGGAAGGCAAGCTTGGCGATACAGATATTTACATCTCCTACCATTGTAACCGAATTTGTGTAACCCTAACCCTCTCCGATGTCTATATAAACCGGAGGGTTTTAGTCCGTAGGACAACAGAACATACAACAATCATACCATAGGCTAGCTTCTAGGGTTTAGCCTCCTTGATCTCGTGGTAGATCTACTCTTGTACTACCCATATCATCAATATTAATCAAGCAGGACGTAGGGTTTTACCTCCATCAAGAGGGCCCGAACCTGGGTAAAACATTGTGTCCCTTGTCTCCTGTTACCATCTGCCTAGACGCACAGTTCGGGACCCCCTACCCGAGATCCGCCGGTTTTGACACCGACATTGGTGCTTTCATTGAGAGTTCCTCTGTGTTGTCGCCTTTAGGCCCGATGGCTCCTTCAATCATCAACAACGATGCAGTCCAGGGTGAGACTTTTCTCCCCGGACAGATCTTCATCTTCGGCGGCTTTGCACTGCGGGCCAATTCGCTTGGCCACCTGGAGCAGATCGAAAGCTACGCCCCTGGCCTTCAGGTCAGGTTTGGAAGCTTAAACTACACGGCTGACATCCGCGGGGACTTGATCTTCGACGGATTCGAGCCACAACCGAGCGCGCCGCACTGTCTCGATGGGCATGATCTAGCTCTGCCGCCGAACAGTGCCCTAGAGGCCGCACACGCATCAGTTCCGACCCTTAATTCGGAGCCGGTTGCGCCGATCGAGGATGAGCGGTTGGGCGCCACCTCAGGGGCTGTAATCCCAAAGGCGATCGAGCCGAACACCAGCCCCGCACTCTGCAAGGAATGTGACTCCGAGGGGCCGGACTCCTCCCTGGACTCCGAGCCCTCTGCGCCCCTGTCGATCGAATCCAATTGGGCGCCAATCATGGAGTTCACCGCTGCAGACGTCTTTCAGCACTCGCCCTTTAGCGATATTCTGAAATCACTGAAGTCTATCTTTATCAGGAGAGCCCTGGCCGGACTACGGTCAGCAAGGATGGGATACGGACGATGAAGAAATTTAAAGCCCACCCACCACCCACTTTGTAGCCACTGTCGATGATTTAACCGACATGCTGGATTTCGACTCCGAAGACATCGATGGTATGGACGCCGATGCAGGAGACGATCAAGAACCAGCGCCTATAGGGCACTGGAAAGCCACCTCATCGTATGACATATACATGGCGGATACCCCAAAAGAAGGAGATGGCGATGGAACGGCGGGGGACGACCCCTCCAAGAAAGAACCTAAGCGCCGGCGTCAGCGACGCCGTTCTAAATCCCGCCAAAGCAAAAACGGTGATTCCGGCACGGGAGATAATAATACTCCGGATAGCGCCGAAGAACACCCCCTCCAGCAAGATTCAGCACAGGAGGATGGAGAAGCCAGCCCTCATGAGAGAGCGGCAGACAGAGAGGTCGAGGATGATAATTATATGCCTCCCTCCGAAGACGAGGCAAGCCTCGACGACGACGAATTTGTCGTGCCAGAGGATCCCGTCGAACAAGAGCGTTTCAAACGTAGGATTATGGCCACGGCAAGCAGCCTCAAGAAAAAGCAGCAACAGCTTAGAGCTGATCAAGATTTGCTAGCCGACAGATGGACTGAAGTCCTTGCGGCCGAAGAGTATGAACTCAAATGCCCCTCCAAGAGCTACCCAAAGCGCAGGCTGCTATCCCGATTAGAGGAGGAAGCACCTAAACCTACATCACCAGCACATGACATGGCCGACCGGCCACCTCGTGGCCGTGACAGAGAGGCCTCTCGGCCCTCCACTCAAGCCGTCCCCCGGCGCCGCTCAAAACATACCAAGGCACGGGAAAATGCGCCAGACCTGCGAGACATACTGGAGGACAAGGCAAGGCAAACAAGATCGATCTACGGATCGCGCGGGCACCCCATGGCACGTGACAGTGCTCGTCACTCCGGGCATAATAAATCCGGCCGGGCCGAATACAACGGACAAAGCTCATTTGAGCTGCATCATGATATAGCCTAGTACAGAGGCGCCGGACACTCACTATGCTTCACAGATGAAGTAATGGATCATAAAATCCCTGAGGGTTTCAAACCCGTGAGCATCGAATCACATGATGGCACAACAGATCCTGCGGTATGGATCGAGGATTATCTCCTTCACATCCACATGGCCCGCGGCGATGATCTACACACCATCAATTACCTCCCACTCAAACTTAAGGGACCAGCCCGGCATCGGCTTAAGAACTTGCCAGCAGAATCAATTGGTTCTTGGGAGGAACTGGAAGCTGCATTCCTTGACAACTTCCAGGGCACTTATGTGCGACCACCAGACGCCGATGACCTAAGCCACATAATTCAGCAGCCAGAGGAATCGACCAGGCAATTCTGGACACAGTTCCTAACAAAGAAAAATCAAATCGTCGACTGTCCGGACGTAGAGGCCCTAGCAGCCTTCAAGCATAATATCCGTGACGAGTGGCTTGCCCGGCACCTTGGACAGGAAAAGCCGAAATCTATGGCAGCCCTCACGACACTCATGACCCGCTTTTGCATGGGAGAAGACAGCTGGCTAGCTCGCAGCAATAACTGGACCAAGAACCTTGGTAATTCGGACACCAAGGACAAAAGTGGCAGGTCGCGTTAGAACAAGCAAAAGCGCCATGTTAACAGCGACATCAACGAAGATACGACAGTCAATGCCGGATTCAGAGGCTACAAATCCGGTCAGCGGAAAAATCCATTCAAAAGAAATACTCAGGGCCCGTCCAGTTTGGACCGAATACTCGACCGCTTGTGCCAGATACATGGCACCCCCGAAAAGCCAGCCAATCACACCAACAGGGATTGTTGGGTGTTCAAGCAGGCAGGCAAGTTAAATGCCGAAAATAAAGACAAGGGGCTTCGTAGCGAAGACGAGGAGGAGCCCAGGCCGCCGAACAACAGTGGACAGAAGGGTTTTCCCCCACAAGTGCGGACTGTGAACATGATATACGCAACCCACATCCCCAAGAGGGAGCGAAAGCATGCATTACGGGACATATACGCGATGGAGCCAGTCGCCCCAAAGTTCAACCCATGGTCCGCCTGCCCGATCACTTTTGATCAAAGGGACCACCCCACTAGTATCCGTCATGGCGGGTTCGCCGCATTGGTTCTAGACCCAATTATTGACGGATTTCATCTCACAAGAGTCCTTATGGACGGCGGCAGCAGCCTGAACCTGCTTTACCAGGATACAGTGCGGATAATGGGCATAGATCCCTCGAGGATTAAGCCCACCAAAACAACCTTTAAAGGCGTAATACCAGGTGTAGAGGCCAGCTGTACAGGCTCAGTCACACTTGAAGTGGTCTTCGGATCTCCGGATAATTTCCGAAGCGACGATTTAATCTTCGACATAGTCCCGTTCCGCAGTGGCTATCACGCACTGCTCGGGCGAACCGCATTTGCAAAGTTCAATGCGGTACCGCACTACGCATATCTCAAGCTCAAGATGCCAGGCCCTCGAGGAGTGATCACGGTCAATGGAAATACCGAATGCTCCCTCCGAACGGAGGAGCACATGGCGGCCCTCGCAGCGGAAGTACAAAGCAGCCTCTCTAGGCAGTTCTCCAGTCCGGCCGCTAAAAGGTCGGACACTGTCAAGCGCGCCCGGAGTAACCTACAACAAGACCGCCTGGCACGTTCTGAGCAGGCGTAGCAATGCGGCCCCAACCCCAGCCCTCGTGAAACAGCAAAACCAGTGCTTCGCGTACATAACTACGCTCTTGAAATACCATGTGTCGGTGTCAAAACCGGCGGATCTCGGGTAGGGGGTCCCGAACTGTGCGTCAAGGTCGGATGGTAACAGGAGACAAGGGACACATTATTTTACCCAGGTTCGGGCCCTCTCGATGGAGGTAAAACCCTACTCCTGCTAGATTAATATGGGTAGTACAAGAGTAGATCTACCACGAGATCAAGGAGGCTAAACCCTAGAAGCTAGCCTTCGGGTATGATTGTGTATGATGATGGTTGTCCTACGGACTACAACCCTCCGGTTTATATAGACACCGGATAGGGTTAGGGTTACACAGAGTCGGTTATATTGGTAGGAGATCTCGAATATCCGCACGCCTAGCTTGCCTTCCACGCCAAGGAAAGAACCTTCCGGACACGGGACGAAGTCTTCAATCTTGTATCTTCATAGTTCTGGAGTACGGCGGAAGGTATAGTCCGGCTATCCGAACACCCCCTAATCCAGGACTCCCTCACCATGGGCACAGGGTGAGGGGCATCATCACGGCACGCCCAAAACACGGCTTAAACCGTACTAGGGGCTGCCGAATACTTTTTCCTTTTTCTCTTACTTTCAGGACTCCATACTTCGGACGACCTGTTCGGCAATCCAACTGCCGTACAAACGATGCAAGATCCAGGAAAGCAGACAAGCCATGCCGCATTATGGAACTCCCAGGTGGTCTCTATTACGAGCAGTATACCTGTTTTGCATACAATTCCGCAGCCTACCCCTGGACAGGACATGTTAAATAGTCCAACTTTTTGCTTATCGCACTATTTGTATCGTTCTGCTTCGATCGCAGCCTTTTCTATAAACAATGCATAGCTTTTTCTCTATTTTTTGCATTACTCTCTTTTTATATATATGTTCATTAATGACATGCTGCACCCGTACACTATGGTACGGTAAATACGCCAGGGGCTTCAGTACCCCTCAATATGGTGTAAGAAGTCCGAACACTTCCACAAGTGCGGCACCCCGAACTTATAGCACTATATGCATCGGCTTCGAATCATGATTTGGGTCCATAGTTGGGTTTGCCCGGCTCCTATGTTTTGGTGCCTTACGTTCCGCTATATCGGCTAAGGTAGCACTAGGAGAACTACTGCGATTGTGCCCCAGTTGAGCTAGGCTGAGCACCTCAGTAGAGAAAGCTAAAACTGACTGTCATGATGAGGCGAGAGACCGGTCGCTGTTTGAGAGGTTTTTTGAGTCCCTAAAGACTTATGCCGCTTAGAGCGAGGAGCCGGCTTTGTCCGGCCAAGACGTGGATAGCGCCCCGAACTCGGTCTTCCGAATACTAGGGGCTTCGCCGAAATTTAAAATTATAGATTTCTATGGCTAAGTGAGAGTGTTCAAGCATTATAGTCCGATTGCCTTGTTCGTTGTGCTGAGCGCCTCCCTCGAAGGACCCAAATATGGGAAAAAGAGCACTCAGGTTTATCCCGAACACCCCAGCACTAGTGGCATGGGGGCAGAAGCCGACGACTGGCCATCTCTCAATTTTCGATAAACGACCGCACAAAAAGTAATATTTTAAATTCAAAAAGCATTTCTTAGCACATATGAACAAGTTTTCAGCGCACAAGACAATACGAGCGAGTTTACTCAAAAATTACATCCCTGGTACATTCATCCGCCATAAGGCGGGCACCCATCAGAACATCCTTATAATAGTTCTCGGGCTTGCGATGCTCTTTCCCCGGCGGCGGCCCATCCCTCACAAGCTTCTCACTGTCCAGCTTACCCCAGTGCACCTTAGCACGGGCAAGGGCCCTACGGGCACCTTCGATGCAGACGGAGCGCATGATGACCTCGAGCCTTGGACAGGCCTCCACCAGCCGCCGCACCAGTCCGAAGTAGCTCCCAGGAAGGGCCTCTCCAGGCCATAGCCGAACTATGAAGCCCTTCATGGCCTGTTCGACCGCCTTGTGGTGCTCGACCAGCTGCTTCAGCTGGTCGCTCAAGGGCACAGGGTGTCCGGCCTCAGCATACTGAGACCAGAACACCTTCTCCATCGAGCTTCCCTCCTCGGCTCGGTAGAATGCGGCGGCATCGGATACGCTACGGGTGAGGGAGTCCTGGATTAGGGGGTGTCCGGATGGCCGGACTATACCTTCAGCCGGACTCCTGGACTATGAAGATACAAGATTGAAGACTCCATCCCGTGTCCGGAAGGGACTTTCCTTGGCGTGGAAGGCAAGCTTGGCGATGCAGATATTTAGATCTCCTAACATTGTAACCGACTTTGTGTAACCCTAACCCTCTCTGGTGTCTATATAAACCAGAGAGATTTGGTCTGTAGGACAACAGAACATACAACAATCATACCATAGGCTAGCTTCTAGGGTTTAGCCTCCTTGATCTCGTGGTAGATCTACTCTTGTACTACCCATATCATCAATATTAATCAAGCAGGACGTAGGGTTTTACCTCCATCAAGAGGGCCCGAACCTGGGTAAAACATTGTGTCCCTTGTCTCCTGTTACCATCCGCCTAGACGCACAGTTCGGGACCCCCTACCCGAGATCCGCCGGTTTTGACACCGACATTGGTGCTTTCATTGAGAGTTCCTCTGTGCCGTCGCAATCAGGAAGGATGCCTCTTCCCGTCTTTAAAGACGGCGCCGTTGCTAAGGTGGCCTTGGCTGTCGGCCAAACTCTCCGGCTAGGCGGTTTTCTTATGACTGCCTGTCCGGCTGCTGCGCCGATGATGACCTCTCGGGTCATCAAAAGCAATCTTCACGTCAGCTCGGAACTCGTCGAGCAGTTAGATCCAATGGAGCTATCTTTTGTAAACGAGCTCTTGGATCGCATCGCCGCATTGGGGGTCGCTACGGATTACGACCGGGTTGGGCTTAAACCCGATCTAAGAGAGATTAACTCTCCCCAAGTTACTCACCATGTTGCCGTGGTAGAGGCGCAGTGCGGCGACCCTTCATCTATCTCAAGGACTAGCAACGTCCGGATTCCAGATCCCTCCAAGCCGGATACCCGCGGAGGGGAGGATGTAACTCAAGACCTGAACCTAGAATCAGGCAACGGGCTAGATTCATTGGACAATATCCAAGAACCCAAACTTCAGAGTTCAGAAACTCCTTGGCCTCTGAGTCTCAGATTGGGTGAGGTTTCGGATCTAATTCCACCCACCCATCCGAACATAAGAGATCTTTCCCACATCAGGCAAAAGCCCGAAGAAACAGTACATCATTACTGGGCCAGATTCCTCCTGGTTATGAACAGGATAAAGGACTGCCGCGAGGAAGACGCAATCTCAATCTTCTGCAATAATTGCACGGACAAGGGAATCCTCAACGCCATAAGTTGCCGTGATATTACACATTTCGCTGACTTGGCGTCCATTGTACAAAAGTACTATGCGATGGAAAGCGCCTGGAAAACCGAAATAAAATTTTGGGACAATCCGGCCCTGAATAGAAACCTCGTCCGAAATAAAAGGGTGCATCATCGTCAGACACCCGGATTAAACACCAAAAAACCAAAACCCTCTACAGGGCATGGAACCGTACTAGAAGGATGGCTTAATTTACCCTGTAAAATTCATAGTACAGAGGACGCCACACCAACTCATAGCCTTAGAGCATGTTGGATACTCCGGCAGGTGGCCAAAATTGGCAAAGACCTCCTAATCCCGGAGGCCGCAGAAAACAACCCCAGGGATACCAGTACAGTCTTAAAAGTCTTCGAGACTTTCGCATCAAATAATATGCGAAAAAGAACACTCCGCAGCCTCGCCGAAGTTTATCAAGTAGCGACAATAAACCCATGGAGTGACACGGCTATTACTTTTAATGCCAGTGACGAACATTAATTCCGAACAGCCCGAGCACCAGCCGCATTGGTCCTCAGTCCAATAGTGGACGGCTTTCACCTCACCAAGGTACTCATGGATGGAGGCAGCGGATTGAACCTCATTTACAAGGAAACCCTTCAAAAAATGGAAATAGACTGGAACCGCATCAAGCGAAGCAACACAACCTTTAGAGTAATAATCCCCAGTCGGGAAGCGCGTTGTATGGGAAAAATCACACTAGATGTGGTGTTCGGCACGTCGGATAATTACAGATCTGAAGAGGTCATGTTTCAGGTGGCCCCGTTCAGCAGCGGATACCACGCTCTGCTAGGGCGGGAAGCATTTACAATCTTCCAGGCAATACCCCATTACGGGTACATGAAGCTCAAGATGCCCGGGCCGAACGGCATTATCACTCTCGCTAGTTATCCGGACATAGCGCTCCGCGCCGAAAACAAGACAGCCGCATTGGCCCTCGAGGCACTATCTGAAGCCCTAGCTGCTGAGGAACTGACTGCGCCGCGCTCCATGGTAAACAGGGACGATGTGATACTCGACAAAAGATCCAAGTCCACCTCATTTAAACCAGCGGACGAAATAGTCAAATTCCAGGTCCGTCCAACAGACCCCAATAAAACAGCTTCCATCGGGGCACGATTAAACCCTGATGTAGACGCCGCACTGCGAGAATTCCTACGAGAAAATTGGGACATCTTCGCCTGGCATCATGCAGGCTGGCCGAACACAACTTAAATATCCTAAAAGGATTCAAACCTGTCAAACAAGCTCTTCGGCGTTTCTCCGAGCCTAAGAGACAGGCCATGGGAGAGGAGCTAGCCAAGCAACTGGAGGCCGGATTCATCAGGGATATAAAACATCCGGACCGGCTAGCAAACTTGGTGATGGTACCAAAGAAGGACAAATCCTAGTGCCTGTGCGTTGATTTTAAAGACCTTAACAAGGCTTGCCCAAAGGATCCCTTCCCCCTCCCCTGCATTGATCAAATCATCGACGCTACCGCAGGACACGATTCGTTGTGTTTCCTCGACGCATACTCCGGCTACCATCAAATCAAGATGGCCGAGTCAGACCAAGCCGCAACGGCATTCATCACACCATACGGCCCATTCTGCTTTAACAAAATGCCCTTCGGGCTCAAAAATGCCGGCGCAACGTATCAGTGCATGATTCAGACATGTCTGGCAAACCAGATCGGCAAAACAGTGGAGGCATACGTGGATGATGTGGTCGTAAAAACAAGACATGTCGAATCTCTAGTAGACGACCTGAGGCTTACATTTGGTAGCCCCTGAACCAGGCTTCAATGACGACGAGTCCGGCGCGCAAATTGTCTTCGGCATTGCAAGGCGGGTTCCTCCTCCAAGTTCTTCAAGAAGATGAATAACACCAAAAATAGTGTCCGGCTCTGCAAAACAAGTTTCCACGTATTTCCATATAGAGAATAATGCGAACACAAATCAAATCTGCTGACGTATTCCGTGGTGTGTCACAACACCACGACCAAGCCTTCTGTATGGAGTATTTTTACTGTTCCACCGCGGCACGTTCAACGAGGCGGTTTCCTTGGCACGTCTTGTCGAAGCAGAGATCGTGCGCCCCTTTTAACGGGATTCTCATTAATACGGACGTGGGTAACCCAACCGTGCCCGTTTAGCACGTCCTGCCTTAGTTAAAGGCTAGTCCAAAACGGTTGCAGGGAGGGCTCTTGATATTCTGCCCCTTATAAAGAGACCGAGACCCTGCTCCCCTCTTGTGTTCTCAAAACAAGCTCGCCCATCGCCTCGAGTTCTAGCACCCCAGGCTCTTAGATTCTAGGCGCACCGGACTTTCAACAATGTCCGGCTCCGGCCTTAAAGGCCAGTGGATGCCTTCCTCCGTTACGGAGGAGGACATATCAAGGTTGAGAGAGGCTAGGTACCTGACCAGTGAGATTTCGCACAGGTTGCCTGTTCAAGGACAAGCGATCCCAAGCCCTCAGCCCGGTGAGAGCGTAGTATTCATCTCCCACTTCCTTCGGGGATTAGGCTTCCCAACGGATCCTTTTGTAAGGGGGCTGATGTTTTATTATGGGCTGGAATTCCATGACCTAGCTCCGGAGTCCATCCTCCACGTCTCCTCCTTCATTGTTGTGTGTGAAGCGTTCCTCCATATTACCCCTCACTTCGGATTATGGCTCAAGACCTTCAAGGTAGAACCGAAGACAATCGAGGGGCGCCACGTAGAGTGCGGAGGCGCTGTTGTAAAAAGGAATACCGATGCTCCATGGCCCGAGGGCGTTTTTCAAGAGGAGCTCGGCTTATGGCAACAGGAGTGGTTCTACATCACCTCTCCTCGGGGCACCACTTGGGCGGCGCCTCCCGCCTTTCGCTCGGGCCCTCCACCACGTTTAACATCATGGATTAACATAGGTTTAGATCGGGGCTTGCCCAAAGACGTTCCTCTGTTGCAGGGCCGCATAAAGGATCTCTTGAAAGGAGACCTCAACCTGGTCAAGGTGACACAAGTTATGCTGATTCGCCGGACATTGCCCGGCCAACGTCACCCCCTCCGCCTGTGGGAGTTTAACCACGAGGGGCCACGGACTCTCCGAAATCTCATGGGCATGACGGCTGTGGAGATGTACAAACTGTTCTTCGGATCAACAGAAGTGAGTCCGGATTTAACCGAGGACGTCGGTCTAAGCCGCAATCGTTCGGATACCGAAGTAGGTGACCTTGCGCCCGGACATTTTTGTCCGCACAATTGACTTGTTTTTAACCGCGCTTTTTCCTATTACGCAGGAATGGATAGCGAGAGCGAAGCTGATCTGGTGTCCGGCTCCCCTTCCCGAAATTAGGCTAGATCCCGTGCTAGTCAGGATGTTGGAGGTGGCGCCTTTGGAGGGAAAAGAAGGGGAGGACAAGGAAACCACGGCCCCTTCGAAAGAGGCCGTTCTGAAGGGAGGAATCGAAAATTCCTCTCCTAAAGGGAAGAAAAGGGCCGCCTCTGACGACCCGGAAGTCAAAGCTCCAAAGCGGGGGAAAGAATCCATGTCAGAGGACCCGACGCCGGGGAGCCCCTCGGCCGAACTGAATCCTCAAAGGGAGCAGCTCTCCAACGAGCCGTAAGTAGAAAAAGAGTTGTTCTTAAAAGAAATCCTTGAATTATATCTGAGAAGTTTTTAACCGAAACTTTACCATGTAGTTCGGACCTCGACCCTTCTCAGCAGAACTCGTCGTCGGGGGATCGCCTTCCGGAGATGATGGAGAGCGGAACGCCTCCTCCTTCTACATCGCCTAGCAAGGCTGGCGACGCCGAAGTGTCGTCGCAGAGGATCTCTCCAAATTTGACAGAGGCAGAAGGTGATCACGTGGCCCCCCGAGGTTCTCCGTGCCCAGCCTCCGAAGAAGGCCATGGGGCGAGTCCGGCACCAACTGGTGTTCGGCCGGAGGAGTTGAAGGTTCTGCTGGGCCGAGCCTCTGTTTCAGAGGAGCATCGTGTGTTGATGCACACGGTGATTGAGAAGATTTCAGCCGCGGGAAGCGGACTGAACGAGGCCGTCAAGAGTTTACTGGCGGGCCTTGAGGTACGTTTTGAATAACAAACATTAGTGTTAATTGCGCATAATAACATGCGTCCTATATAGATAGTAGCCCCTGAGACTCTGTGTGGCGCCAAGATGTGCGGCGCGCAGAGGATCTTAATCCCAGGTCCTTTAAATGGCACCTTTATATGCAGGCGGCTGATTGTCCGGAGTCGAGCCGGACTCGTGAATTAGCCGAAATGAAACGGCAACTTGACGAGGCAGAAGCCGACATCGTGTTGGTGAACAAGCGGCTTGATGATGCTCAAGGTATTGATTTTACTTGGCGATTGTTAGTAAGAGGATCTTTAGGTCAACATCTTACCATGTGTATGCTTGATGCAGATGGTGCGGCTGCCGTGGAAGGACTTAGGGCCGAGCTCACCAAAGCAAAGGAACAAGCCAGAAGAAGCGATGCGGCCGCCGGAAAAGCCCGTGAAGAGATTAAAGCCGAACAGGCTGCCCATTGCCGAAGCAGGGAGGAGATGGCTGATATTGCCGGAGAGTTAAAGAGTGCTACTGACCGTTGCAAACTTCTTGAGGAGGAAGGTCGAGCCAGGCAAACGGATTTGGAGAAGGCCGTTGCTGACCTCAAGGACGCCCGCTCTGTTATGAGAGCGACAAGGGAAGAGCTACGTCAAGCCGGACTGATTGCGGATGGAAAGCCCTTCCTGCTGCGGAGAAAATTCTGTGATCTGAAGTTCGCCTCGTTGGACCGAGCGTGGAGCGTGAAGGACACCTACCTGGATTTGGCGGCTAGTGCTGCCGATGCGACCAGGTACTTTCAGGATAAGAAGGATCATGACGTGGAAAAACTCTTCTGGTCACAGTTCACCAATCCAGAGCGTCCACTGGCAGTGGACGATCGCCTGGCCCAATGGGCCGAGCTGAGTAGGTTGTCCGGACTCGCCATGACGTATGCCATGGATCGCCTATGCCCGGGGAGATCGAAGCCGACAAGCTATTTTAGCTTGGTGCAGCAATTTCTTGACGTGGTGCCTCGTATAGAAGCTCTGAAGAGGTCAGCGTGCACAGAGGGCGCTCGGCTGGCTCTTGCCCGTGTTAAGACATACTGGGCAGATATGGAGCCCACCGTTGTTGCGTCTCGTGATTCGGATGAAAGCCGAATACCTTCCGAACACTATTTTGAGGAGGTCCTCGCAGGCGCTCGCATAATAGAGACGCAGTGTTCGAAAGATGCTGCATTATGACAGCATATGTAATCATAGATCAGTATTTTTATAAATGGCGTATTTTAGACTTGTGCCTTCAAGTATTAAAAACACCTCCTGTGCGGCCGTTATAATATATAAATTCTGAAAGATTGCAGTCGTTGGCTTCAGCCCCCACGCACATAGTGCGGGGGAGCGCGCTGAAGACGCATTATCACACTTAACCCAACGTCTTGGTCCTACAAAGGAGGTGATAGCGCAGCGGGCTAGGCAATCCGGAGTATAATGCTTTAACACTTTCACTTAGCCATAGGAGCTTGACAGTGGGACTCTTTAGGTAGCCCTTAAGTGGCAACTGCGCTTACCCGAATTCGGGACGCATGTGAGCCTGACCGGGAAGCGGCCCTCTGTCAAAACGGAGGAGTTCGATAAACCCCTATGAGTCATCGAGTGGCGACCAGTCTCTCGCTACATCATGATAGTCGGTTTTCGGCTTTCTCTACTGAGGCGCTCGCCCGGCCGAACCGGGGCACAATCGCAGTAGTTCTCCTGGTGCTACCTTAGCCGACAGAACAGAACGTAAGGTGGCCGAACTCAGGAGCCGGGCAACCCAACATGTGACCAAAATCATGACTCAGAGCTGATGCATATAGTGCCAAAACTCACGACGCCGAACACTCCCTAAGGTGTTCGGTCTTTGTGGGTGTGTGCGGAACAACACCCCCCTTTTTTTATAAAAAAAAGAAAGGAGAAAAAAGCCCCTCGTGTCCAGGTACGAGCAAGAATTCTGGCGTGGCCACATGCCAAAACGCCAGCCTCCTCCTTGGTTATGGTAAAATAAACCAGGGGATGTATAACAGCAAGAGACAGTAAAAAAGGTTTACGCAGGCTCTTAATCTAAAAAGAATCCTTTGGGGCGGGTCCCTACTGCACGTCTGCGCCTGTGTCTCCGTTGTGCCGTGTCCTGGACGGGCGCCGTACGACGTTCATCTGTAAAAGAGAGGAATTTAAATTGAAAATGGGTCGTGCAGGACAAAAAGAATAATAAACAAAATATAAAGTGAGAAATAAATAAGGTCGAGCTTTATTGTCTCTGTGTACAGCCCCTGGTATGGCGTACTGAGCCTATAATGATAATGGGCTTGTGCCGAACTCATTGAGTCCGGGTCGGTGGCCTTCTGTGACTTATATCGAAAAAGTCTTTTGGCTGGCGAGGCCATTTTATTGTGCGGCTGTTTAAGCGGCCGCGCAATCCTCCGTTTGGAGGAGACGTATTTTAGTGTGCTCTCTTTAAAGAGATGATGCCTCGAGGACCGACCATCTTTAGCGTGAGGGATGCATAATGCGGTATTGCGTTAAAGCGGGCGAAAGCTCCATGTCCCATTAGTGCTTGATAGCGACTTGAAAACGGGACTATGTGGAAGATCAGCTTTTTGCGACGGAAGTTATTGGTAGAGCCAAATATGACTGCAAGCCGGAGAAAACCCATGCAATGGGTGTCCGGTCCTGGTGCTACCCCTTGAAAGGAGGTTTTACTGTGACGGATTCTTGCTGGGTTTATGCCCATGCTGTGAATTGTATCCTGATATATCAGGTTTAGTCCACTGCCCCCGTCCATAAGGACATTGGTAAACTGGAATCCATCTATTACTGGGTTAAGTACCAGGGCGGTCCGGCCCGCATGCTTGATATTTCGAGAATAATCTAGCTGATCAAGAATGATTGGCTTTAGTGACCAGTGGCGGGACGCCTGAGATTTAGGCTTGAATGTGCGGACCTTTGTGGGTGCCTCATGCCTTGTTATGTGAAGTGAGTTCACTGTTTTAACTTCTTGCGGGAAGTTCTTTTGCTTCCTGGTGTGCTGCTTTTGGGGTTCGTCTTCTTCCTCACTAGGTGTGTCGAGCCCCTTATGTTCGGCGTTAAGCCTTCCGGACTGTTTGAAAACCCAACAGTCTCTGTGGGTATGATTAGCAGGTTTCCCAGGAGTACTATGTATCTGACATATCCTGTCCATGATTCTTTTTAGGCTGGACGGATCTTCCCTATTATCCTGAGGGGGTGGTTTTGTCTGATTTTGCCATGAGCTTTTGAATCCGGCGTTGACTGCCGTGCTCCTTGGACTTTTCCTTTTAATTCGGTGATGATCCTTATTTCGTCGCGGTTTCCCATTTCCATCTCTGATTTCTGATGTACTTGGGTCGCTGGGGCTGCATCGTGCCAACCAGCTGTCCTCTCCTGCGCAAAAGCGGGTCATGAGGCTTGTGAGTGCGGCCATTGTTCTTGGCTTTCCCTAGCCGAGGTGTCTGGCGAGCCATTCGTCTTGGACATTGTGCCTGAAAGCCGCTAGGGCTTCGGCGTCCGGACAATCCACTATTTGATTCTTTTTAGTGAGGAATCTGTTCCAGAACTGCCGAGCTGATTCTCCGGGTTGTTGAGTTATGTGACTGAGGTCGTCTGCATCCGGGGGACGGACGTACGTCCCTTGAAAATTTGCTCAGAAAGCATCCTCGAGCTCTTCCCAACTTCCAATTGTGTTTTCGGGAAGGCTTTTGAGCCAGTGCCGGGCTGCCCCTTTAAGCTTAAGAGGTAAATATTTTATGGCGTGAAGATCATCTCCTCTAGCCATGTGTATGTGGAGGATATAATCCTCGATCCAGACTCCAGGGTCTGTTGTTCCATCGTATGCCTCTATGTTAACGGGTTTAAACCCCTCTGGGAATTCATATTCCAGAACCTCATCGGTGAAGCATAGGGGGTGTGCGGCACCCCTATATTTGGTTGTGCCGGATTCTGATGGTGTATTTTTTGCATTGCTCGTGAGAGCGTGCTTTCTTTGCCCGTAAATGGACCTGGCTGGGCCATGATGCGAATCTTTGATTGGGTCGCATGCCGCATTAAGTGCGGCGTCGTTTGCCGTTTTGTAGTGGCCGAGAGGTCGTCTATCCGACCGTGTAGCCTTTTTATTTTTCGAGTTTGGGGGCTCTAGGGCCTCCTGGTCGAATTCGGGCAGTAGCTTTCTCTTCGGATAGCTTTTGGTGCGGCGGCTGCCGCCGTGTTTGTCTACGGTCTTGATTACTTTGCTCCATCTTGTCTTGAGTGCATTTTCCGCCGTCCTTAGCTTTTGCTTCTGTTTTTTCAGGCTGCGTATTGTGGCGATGAGCCTTTCTTGGAGATTCTTCTGCTCCATGGTTTTATCCGGCGTGGTATCGTCCGGAGTTCTGTTATGACCGGGGGAAGACTGTTCGTCTTTTCTGCCCGTGTTGCCATGTTCAGACGGCTGTTCTGAGACGCGTTCGTCATCTGCCGACCCGTCCTGCTCTATGGCTGGGTCTTGAACGAGGCGGGGCTTAGCTCGGCGTTTACGTCGCCGCTTTGAGTGCTTCTCGGAGGGTTTACCCTTCTTTTCGCCCCCTTTTTCCTCATTGTCAATATTTTCCAGTGTATCCACCATGAATACGTCATTGGGTGGGGTGGATGTCCAGTGCCCTGTGGGTGCTGGTTCCGGTTCGTCGTCCATACCGTCGAAGTCTTTGGAGCCGCAGTCAAGCATGTCGGTCAAATCATCGACAGTGGCTTTCAAGTGGGTGGTGGGTGGGCTTTGAATTTCTTCGTCGTCCGAATCCCAACCTCGCAGACCACAGTTCGGCCTAGGCTCTCCTGATAAAGAGAGAGACTTGAGAGAATTCAGAATATCACCGAAAGGTGAATACTGAAAGACGTCCGCGGCGGTGAACTCCATTACAGGCGCCCAATCAGATTCGATCGGCGGCGGCACGGAAGGTTCGGAGTTCGGAGAATAGTCCGGCCCCTCGGAGTCATGGGCCATGCGGAGTGCGGGACTGGCGTTCGGCTCGATCGCCGCAGCCCCTGAGGTGACGTGCAACCGTTCTTCCTCAATGAATGCAGCGGGCTCCGAATCGAGGATCGGGGCCGGAGCGTATGCGGCCTCCAGGACACTGTTCGGAGGCAGAGCTATATCATGCCCCTCGAGACAGTGCGGCGTGCTTGGCTGTGGCTCGAATCTGTCGAAGATCGAGTCTCCACGGATATCCGCCGTGTAGTTTAAGCTTCCAAACCTGACTTGATGGCCAGGGGCGTAGCTTTCGATCTGCTCCAGATGGCCAAGTGAGTTGGCCCACAGAGCGAAGCCGCCGAAGACGAAGATCTGTCCGGGGAGAAAAGTCTCACCCTGGACCTCATCGCTGCTGATGATCAAAGGAGCCATCGGGCCTAAAGGCGACAACACAGAGGAACTCTCAATGAAAGCACCAATGTCGATGTCAAAACCGGCGGATCTCGGGTAGGGGGTCCCGAACTGTGCGTCAAGGTCGGATGGTAACAGGAGACAAGGGACACTTTATTTTACCCAGGTTCGGGCCCTCTCGATGGAGGTAAAACCCTACTCCTACTAGATTAATATTGATGATATGGGTAGTACAAGAGTAGATCTACCACGAGATCAAGGAGGCTAAACCCTAGAAGCTAGCCTTCGGGTATGATTGTGTATGATGATGGTTGTCCTACGGACTACAACCCTCCGGTTTATATAGACACCGGATAGGGTTAGGGTTACACAGAGCACTACTAGAAAAACGGCTATAGGTAATATCACTGTTAGTGGCGCACCAGAGATGTGGTGCGTGGTGCGCCACTACTATATAGCAATGGCGCACCACAAACAGGTGCTCCACTAATAGTGACATTACTAGTGGCGCACCAGGTGTGGGGTGCGCCACTACTATTTTTTTGAACAGTAACCAGCCATGCCCAGGCTTACCAGTGGCGCACCAGGACAAGGTGCGCCACTACTATTTTTGATAGTAGTGGCGCACCTTGCCCTGGTGCGCCACTACTATTTTTTTGAACAGTAGCCAGCCATGCCCAGGATTACCAGTGGCGCACCAGGCCATGGTGCGCCACTACTATTTTTGATAGTAGTGGCGCACGTTGCCCTGGTGTGCCACTGGTAAGGCTGGGCGTGGTGGTCCAAAAAAAAACATAGCAGTGGCGCACCCCTTCACTGGTGCGCCACTAGTATTCCTGGCTACTAGTGGCGCACCAGTGAAGGGGTGCGCCACTGGTAACCTGGGAGCAGTAGCTATAATTAGGCAGCCACACCTACCACACACTCACTTTCCCCCCTCCACCAAAACAGATTTGGTCTTCTTGCTCCTCCTCCTCACCTCATTTGCACCATAGATTCACCCAAATTAAGTGGTTAAAATTCCTTTTTTTGATAGGTAAGTAAGGGGAAAGCTTTCTTTATGTTCTAGATCTACTTTTCTCTCCGTCTCCAACAACGTACACACTTTTTATGGCCTAGAGATCTACGTATGTTTGTGGTGTTGCATATGTTTGTGTTTGCAGGTACCGGTATTTGAAATGCGATAGTTGCCAATATTTTGCCGGAATGTTGATTCATTTCCGTTTCGGCAAGAATTTGGCACTATATGCATTCTTTTTGGTCCTATTTTTAGGCAAAGTCATGCCAAATTTTTTTTTGTTCTAAAATATCATTTTGCTCTACCCCGCAGGCGACCATGGTCCGCACGATGACCGAAGGCATCGTAAATAGGTTTTTGAGATCCGCGAAGGCCGAGATGCTTCAAAAGAACGAGACGGAGATAAGATGTCCGTGTCGAAGATGCAAGCTGAAGAGCCTTATTGCGGACCCGGATTCCGGGCAGGTGCGGGACCACTTGCTCTTGCGTGGTTTCATGGATGGCTATCGGTGGCAAGGTGATGAAGATGACTATGAAGTCATCCATGGGGGCCGGGCAAGCAGAAAAAAGGAAGGGCAGCAAGACAATAGCGGCGAGGGCGGGCGAGAAGACGAAGAATCTCCAGGACATGATCACGAAGTAGATGCAGGACACGGTCATCATGTAGAAGATGCCGGACATGATGATGAGGAAGATCAAGACGAAGGGCATGATCATGAAGATGAAGATGCCGGAGCAGACGACGATGGACCATCGATGGGCTGGGTGCATGACCCTCATATTCAAGAGCTGCTTCGCAAGCAGACGGGTAACGCAAGAGCTGCCGCCCGAGAGAAAGCCAAGCTGGATCAACTGGAGACAGACGCGGTTACTCCATTGTATGAAGGATGCAGGCCCGAGGATACCCGCCTGAAAGTAACGCTCATGGCTCTGGAGATGAAGGTAAAACACAAAATGACGGACACATGCTTCGACGAGAACATGTCATTCTGGCACGAACGTCTTCCGAAGGGGAACAAGTGCCCGACCAGTTTGGAGGAGGCGAAGAAAATCGTGTGTCCTCTGGATTTACCGCACGTGAAATACCATGTCTGCATGAACAATTGCATCATTTATCGGGGCGAGCACGCGGAGTCTACCATATGTCCGATGTGCGGCGTCACTCGATACAAGAAGAGGAAGAAAGCTCCTCGAAAAGTGGTGTGGTACTTTCCGATCACTCCTCGTCTGCAGCGGTATTTCGTGGATCCTAAGGTAGCAAAGCTCCTGCGTTGGCACGCGGATAGGGAGGAGAAGAAGCGAGAAGATGACGCAAATGATCCGGAGATAGATAAAAAAGACAAGATGCTGAGTCACCCTAAGGATGCGAGCCAGTGGCAAGCGTTGAATTATGAATACCCAGAATTTGGGAAGGATCCAAGGAACATCGTGCTCGGCGCGAGCACCGATGGAGTCAATCCGTTTGGCAGCCAGAGAAGCACACATAGCACCTGGCCTGTGTTTGTGTGGATGTACAACCTTCCCCCCTGGTTGTGCATGAAGAGGAAGTACATTCACATGAGTATGCTAATTGAAGGGCCGAAACAACCAGGGAACGACATCAATCTGTATCTGGGGCTGCTGAAGGAGGAGCTAGACACGCTGTGGAAAACGCCAGCCAATACGTGGGACGCCGCAGAGAAAGAATATTTCCCTATGAGAGCCGCACTGCTCACGACGGTGCACGACTATCTCGGTTACGGATATCTCGCGGGGCAGGTAGTCCATGGATTTTCTGGATGCGTACGGTGCATGGATGACACAACGTATCGCCAGCTAGATAGAGATCCCGGGTCTTCGAAAACCGTGTTCATGGGACATCGAAGGTGGCTTCGCGATGATGACGCATGGAGAAAACGCAAGGATCTGTTCGATGGTGAAACCGAACCCCGAAGACCCCCACGTACGAGGAGCGGCGAGGAAATAGACGAGCTGTTGAAAAATTGGAAAGAGTGCCCACCGCCGGGAAAGAAGCGAAAGGCGCCAGAGCCGCTGCTGAAGGTATGGAAAACGAGGTCTGTTTTCTGGGACTTGCCGTACTGGAAGATCCTCCGTGTGCCTCACAGCCTTGATGTCATGCATATCACGAAGAACGTGTGCGAGAGTCTGCTTGGTACCCTGCTCAACATGCCAGAGAGGACCAAAGATGGGCCGAAAGCAAGGGCAGACTTGCAAAAAATGGGCATCAGGGAGGAGCTCTGGCGCCCTAATGATGATGATGATGATGATGATGATGATGATGAGGCGAAGGACACGGAAAGTCATCGCAAAGGCAAAAAGGCCAAGAAGATCGAATATGACTACCCTCCCGCGTGCTTCACTCTAAGTCAGAAGGAGATCGAGCAGTTTTTCACCTGCCTCGTAGGAGTAAAACTTCCTTACGGTTACGCGGGGAAGATAAGCAGATACCTAGACTCAGCGAAGCAGAAGTTCAGCGGGATGAAGTCTCACGACTGTCACGTGCTGATGACGCAGATACTTCCAGTTGCAATCCGTGGGATCATGGACGCGCACGTCCGTGACATGCTATTTGGCCTATGCAACTTTTTCGACGTCATCTCTCGGAAGTCGGTTGGCGTGAGGCAACTCAGAAGGCTACAGGAAGAGATCGTGGTGATACTATGCGAGCTTGAGATGTACTTCCCGCCCGCATTCTTCGACGTTATGGTGCATCTGCTGGTCCATATAGTGGAGGATATCATCCAACTCGGACCGACGTTCCTGCACAGCATGATGCCGTTCGAAAGGATGAATGGTGTCATCAAAGGATACGTTCGCAACATGTCACGTCCAGAGGGAAGCATAGCCAGGGGCTTTCTGACCGAAGAGTGCATCTCGTACTGCACGAATTATCTAGGCATCGAGAACCCCGTTGGTCTGCCCGTCAACAGGCACCTCGGCAGGCTCGCTGGATGGGGTCACCGCGAGGGTCGCCGCGAAATGCATGTCGACTTCATGGGTCGACTCGCCGACTTTGAAAGAGCAAACCTAGTCGCGCTACAACACATAGACATGGTCGATCCTTGGGTGGTAGAGCACAAAATCTTTATTGAGAAGACGTACAATGACCGAGGCCAACAGAGGACGGAGGGAGCTATAATCAAAGAGCACAACTCATGTTTCACGCGTTGGTTCAAGGAGAAGCTTCTGTCGTACCTTTTACATGAGGATTCTTCCGCGGAAGAAAAACTCATATTCGCCTTGTCACAGGGCGCCGAGCACAACCTGATGACCTATGAGGCGTACGATATCAACGGCTACACATTCTACACCGAGGAAAAGGACATGAAGAGCGATTATCAGAACTCTGGGGTAACGATGGAATCCTACACCGGTAACGACAAGGACAGATACTACGGAAGGATCGAGGAGATCTGGGAGCTGAGCTACGCTGGAGAGAAGGTCCCGATGTTCCGTGTCAGATGGGCCAAGAGCGTCCTAAAAGAAGACCGGTATTTCACCACCATGGTTATACCCGAAGCCAAATCCAAGACCGCGGGCGCAAACGTCACCGCGAAAAATGAGCCATGGGTACTGGCTTCCAAAGTGGACCAATGCTTCTTCATTACCGACCCGCCAAAGCCCAGTCGTGTTGTCGTGAGGAGAGGCAAAAGGAACATCATCGGAATGGATGGAGTCGCCAATGAGCAAGACTTTGACAAGTACGGCGACCCGAAGATGGAAGATGACGACGACGATGAAGTACCATACACCACAAGAAGAAGCAGGACCACCCTACCTAAAGGACGTCCGTTCAAGAGAAGATCAATTCAAGGGGTTCCGGGGCTAAATTATTCAACCGCGAGGAAGAAGGGCAAGAAGATTGTGAAAAGATAGCTAAGATTGAATCACGACGTGTCGGCCGCGTGTGTGTGTGTGTCAGTGGCAAGCTCAATTATTACATGCAACTAAATTATTACATGTATCACTTGATTTCAACCATTATTAAAGATCTTTTAAACATTATATTACTTTACATGCAAACTCAATCTTAATTTGACGACTGTTATTTCATGTCAATCTTTGATGACTGTTATTTCATCTCACTTGATTTCAACCATGCCATAGCATTGTAAATGATTCTATATTGTGATTGAGTAAAGGAGATGCATTGTAAAAAAATTATACGCCCTATTTTTAGGAATGGAGGGAGTATTAAAATTGCCATGTGTTTATTTTAAAGTGTTTGGATGTTTATCATAAGGTTAAAATAAAATTTTAAAAAATATGCAAAAAGTGGGGTTGCCAGGATTCGAACCTGGGTGGTTCTGTCCATAACCAACGCGCCAACCACTAGGCCATGTGTGTGGTTCTGTCCATAACCACACACACAATTCTTATGACTTTGATATTGAGCTGTTTATGGCGCACGACGTAAAAGTGTGCCATTGATATCGATCTGTTATGGCGCATGTCCCCTGGTGCGCCATTGCTAGCTGGCCCTCCCCCTGCTTTCTCTTCTCCCCGCGCCTCCCTCTCCTCCCCCTGCTTTCTCTTCTCCCCGCACCCAAATCCCCCCTCCCCGCCGCCCGCCCCCACCGCCGCCGCACTCCGCCCTCTCCCCCACCGCCGCCGCACTCCGCCCTCGCCCTCTCTCCTTCCCCGCGTGCTGCCGGCCTGGACCGCGGTCCCCGACCTCCTCCGACGCCCTCCTCGCGACCTCATCCGGCCGCTTCTTCCCATCTGGACGCCCTCCTCCGACGACCTCCTCCGACGCCCTCTTCCGACGACCTCCTCCGACGCCCTCCTCCGACGACCTCCTCCGACGCCCTCCTCCGACGACCTCCTCCAACGCCCTCCTCCGACGACCTCCTCCAACGCCCTCCTCCGACGACCTCCTCCGACGCCCTCCTCGTGAGTTCCCTTCCTCTCCCTCTCTCTTTCTCTAATCTAACTTCTCTCTGCTGCCAGCTCTCTGTCGAATTCGAGGGTTCCTGTTCTAGGGTTCATACCTTTTGATGATGCTCTGGTTCAATTGGGTACTAGCTTAGGGTTCCTAGGGTGTTAATCTAGCTTCTACTTCATTCTAGGGTTCAATTTAATTACTTGTTCGAGCTAATCATCTCTGTCTCAAAATTTGTCTGAACCTAAAGTTCAGTTTCGTCAGACATAAAGTGTTAAGTGGTTACTGTCAGTTGTTCTAGTATTCTAGTGTTCTAATGGCTTGGGTTGAATATCTACCAGTTGTTTTTTACCTAATTATCAATTGCTGCTTACTTGTGAGAGAAAAACATGTGTAGTTAATTGAACTGAATGTGATTTCAGTTCTGACAGTGAACTGTCAAGTGTTGGCTAAATTCAGTTATGCAGTGTTGGTTCACTTCTATTACTGGTTATGCAACACTAGAGGTTCTACTCCTAATTGCCCTGGATCCAATGATCCCTAACTATTTAATTACCACTACTGCTACTCCTAAATCCTAATGGTTTGACTATAACCATATCATGTATTAATCAATTAATTCAGCTGGATGTATTTGTTAAGCGTGTCTTATTTACAGATTATAAACTTCAGTGTTCTCTTTGTCGGAACTAATTGAACTCAGTTTGATTTTATTAAATAGGCTGCTATAGACTCACCTAATGGTTCTTCAGGAGGAGTTTGAGGAGTACGCGGAGAAGACCAAGACGCTGCCCGACACCACCACCAACGAGAGCAAGCTCTGCCTGTTGAAGTAAATCTTCGGGCCCAACAAACAAGCTCCAGCTCCAGGAGAAGGAGGTTTGGTTTCGCTCCCACTCTTACTGTTGTTTCCTGCACTTTGCGAACCTGAGATACTCTGTATTGAACTTGCAACTGGTTTATTTTCTACACCTAATAGGCATGATAGAACTCTAAACTTCTCTCTTATACTACTGTTATGTCTAGTACTAGTGGCAGATTTTCCAATTCCACTGTGACTCAATAAAAACAAGACTATAATCTGAATTTCCAATTAGCATGTGTGTAGACTACTAGTACTAGTGGCAGATTTTCCCTAGGATGGAGTAGATAAGTCAAAAAACTTCACTGAAAGAAGGAACACTTGACAGTATGTGACTTCCCATTCCTTTGAAAAAGAGGCACGTGTTAAGGGAGAAAACTAGTTTTAACTACATTGTACTAGCCACACCATGGTTCTGAAGAAATCAAACCCGAGGATTTAAAAAGCTAAAAAAGGGTAGCTGTCCTACTAAAAATCTAAAAAAAAACTCCATTTTACTTGATAACAAAAACGAATGAACATTAAATGAGATCCATTTTACTGAATAATTCTTTAGGTGTCATAAAAACGGAGATTCAGAAAACGATTGAGGCATGCTTAGAGAAACAACTAGTTACTAGTGGCAGATTTTACCTAGGACATGTAAAATAACTCAAAAAAGATAACTGAAGAAAACAAGACTGAATGTGATTTTCCAATTCTGTACAAAAAGCACGTGTGCATACTAGTTCTACACTGTATAATTGGGTTTCCTGTTATGTCTAGTTCTACACTTCTACTGGTAGGTTTATACTACTGTTGTATTTTCTTTAAATGCAGTTATGCTGTTGGTCCTCTTACACTCTTGTAGGTATATAAGCACTAGTTATATGGCTACTGCCATGTTCCTATACAGGTTCTTATACTACTTTACTTAAATTATTATCATGGTTCTGAAAGTACACTTGTTCAGAATAGCACCAAGTCCTAGGGCAAACTGAATTCCGCTTCAGTATTGGACAATAGACTTGCTGCTCTGTTATTATACAGATTCAAACATAGTTTCTGTTCACCAAAAGAGTGATGGGCTTGCTGCTCTGTTGTGCCTATATGTAGGCCTTTTTTGTCCATATGAAAGCAGAGGACCATATGGTCTGTGGCCTTTTCATCCATATGAAAGTAGAGGCACATTGTGGTGCTAGTTTGCTGGGTTTTGTCTCCGACCATCGTGTCGTGATGATTTTGCAGGTACCCCGAGAGGCCCTTGAGTTTGCCGGAATGTCGATTAACTTCCGTTCCGGCAAGTTCGGGTACTCCATATGTCCTATTTTCAGCAAAGGTCATGCTGAAATTTTCCGTGAATTTTAGCATGACTTTGCTAAAAATAGGACATATGGGGTACTTGCGACTAATGCATGGGCCGGGGTATCTTAGTACTTAATTAAGTAGGATCAAGAATTAAGTAGGACTAGTTCTGAATAGCTTCTATCAACGGCACTCTAAATGATAAAACCGTAGCTTTTAGGATGCCTCGGTGTCGACAAACCCTAAGTGATGAGACCATGATAATTCCTCACAAACCCTAAATGATGAGATCTTGTTCCTTGACAATAACCAAATTTTTGACCAAACTTTTTTCCTATTTAGAGCGAACATGGCCGACAACGATGAGGCCGGCGGTTCGGGCGGCAAGCCATTCTGGGAGCTGTCCCAGGAGATGGAGGAATACCCTCACCGCTATGAGGACGCCGCGGAAGACACCGATCCCGACTACACAACCCCTAGTGGCGTCGGGGATGACACCACTGATGGTGCCGCCGGGGATGCCACCACTGATGATGGCAACGAACGCACAGATGGCAGCCAACCGAAGAGGCAACGGAAGGACCGGCGCCCGAACGTGCTCGGCACCGTCAAGGAGGAATTTACTGAAGTGTCCTCCAGTGGGCATCCAACGGCGCCCAAAGAATTAGTCAGTGGGTACGCGGGACAACTCGGGTGCATTGTCCGGAGCACCGTCACGATCAACACCGAGAACCTAAGGCATCGTGAACGAGGGAATTTGCGGATCCTCCTCTTCACGAAGCTGCACGAACGATACAAGTTCCCCGGTGACTTCGCAAACACACGCCTCTCAGGGAATAAAGTGAACAGTGCCACCCTCACGAAGATGAGCACGGCCCTGGCTTCTTGGAGAGCCCGGGTGAAGAAAATGATTGAAAGAGGTGATAGTTATGAGAAGATCAAGGAGAAAAATCCTTCGATCAGCAAAGCTGACTACCTAGAGTTCAAGACCAAGTGCGAGAGCAACGCATCCGTGGAATCAAGTCAGTGGGGGAAAGAAATGCGGGAATTGAACTTAGGGGTCCACAAACTCGGTCCCGGCGGTTACAGAGTGGCGGAACCTAAATGGGACAAGGAGGACGCGGAGCGTGTCGAGCAAGGCCTACCGCCCCTCTTCGATAAATACCGCCATGAAAAGCAGACCAGGAACTATATCAGAGCCCGGTACAAGGAGGACCCGGTAACAAAGGAGCTTACCACGGATCCGAAGGTGAAGGCGCTTGAGCTTGTTCTGGTAAGGAATACACCCCCGCGTAATTAGCTCCATATGGTTGCATTCTAATTAATGAAGCCAAATTTCTAAATGGTTCACGTTCCTTCCGCAGGAAACTGAAAGCAGTAGCGCGGGGTCTCAGAGCTCCCCGTCTGCCCCTTGGGACACCACTTTAAATAGGGCGTTGAATGTAATGAAACAGAAGGATATGTTAACTAAGCCGACGTCAGCTGGTCGTGTGGCCGGCGAAGGCTTGTCCACGAAATGGTCGGAATACTATAAGACTGGGCGAAAGGAGAGAAAGACCAGCTTGGAAAGCCAGGAGGTTAAAGAACTCAAGGCAAAAGTGGCGCAGATTCCTCAGATAGTCGAAGAGCAAGTGCGAGACCAACTGGGAGCGACGATCACCGCCATTATGCCTACCTTGGTTGAGGGGCTGCGGGGGTGGTTTGTGGGCGGCCAACAGGGGCCGCCCCCGATTCCCAGCTTGACGGGCAGCAACTCGCACAACGCGCCGGCAGTGGTGTCTCCGGCGGAGGCGTCATTGGTGTCTCCGGTGCCGGCGCCGGCATTGGAGCTTGATGCACCCGGGTGTGGGAAGAATACGCCAGCCGGCACCTCGGCAGCAAGCGGCCCCTCCGTCACTTGCACGCCCGCCGTTGGCGGTGCCTCGACATTAGCCGAGCTCGACGCCATCACGGTAACTAAGCCTCGGCCGATGACTTCATCTCCTTGCCTTTGACTGGGCATCCCTGACGCCCTACATGTTTTCGCAGGGCGCCTCCAACGAAGTTCCATGCACTCTCCTGCACTTCGTGGACGGCAAGTTGATCGATGTCGCCAAGACCAAAATCGTTGAACCGGGCAACCGCGTGTTCCACCATAATCCGATGCCACCCACCGTGTATAGGGTTCAACTGGTTCGGGTGCTGCGGGGCTGCGACGACTTGTTACCTCCGTATCGACCCCATGGGGCCGACGAAGAGGATGTGATGACCCTCGGCGCCTGCTTCAACTGGCCATTGCTTTGGCCGAAGAGCCAGATTCGTTTGGGGGCGGGGGTCACCACCCCACAGACAACACCGCCAGTCCTGCCGGCGCCAAGCCATGGCAAGACCGCCGCAACGCTACCGCCGTCAGTTGATCCGGGCATGCATATGGCACAGGATCCGGACGTCGACGACGGTACATTTGTCAACGTCGATGACTACTTCAACGAACATGGTGGGTACGGTGACGAATTCTTGGCGCCTCCTTCTCAAGAACCCAACCCTGCAAAAGTCGATCGCGATCTAGCTGGTACCGCGGAGAAACCCAATTGCAACAGGCGTCGTCTGTTCGGTTCTCAGGAGACGCCTCCAGCTGCCGCCTTCACCGAGACTCAAACAGCCGAGGTGGGAAATATTATCAGCCCCACCACACTCAAGAAGGTGGTCTCTGAGCAGACCTCGATCCCATTACATCAGCAGAAGCCAAAGAAGGGACGGAAAAGAAAAACTAACAAGGGTGCGAGCCAGCCGGCACCGAGTACGATCCGTGCTCAGGACGGGCCACCAATACCTAAGGATATCATGAGGGCGGTGCATGTGGCGGGTAGGCCGATGCTACCGGCTAATCTGCTCAAGGCTGCAACCGGTGCTATGTGGAGTCTGCATGACAGTGTTCTTTCTATGGAGAAGCGGCGTCTCTCCGAGAAAGATGACTTATACCCGGTTTTCGTGGCCAAGGTGCCAGAGGGCAAGGGCTTTGTCGATGGCACCATCGGGAGTATGATCGTCCTGCGGTTTGATGACATCTTCGCTATGTTTAACCTTCATCCGCTGCACTACACCTTCATTCGGCTATTTTCGCTCAATATGGAGATGCAGATCATTAGAGACAAGACCCCGGACATCGTGATAGTCGACCCCTTCTACATGCGTGCCAAGCACTTGGACAGCGCTGGGGACCGGCAAATCGCGAGTTCATACCTCGAAGGCGTCATTATGGCGAACAAAGATAAGGATACCTTCCTCGTGCCTTACTTTCCCGAGTACGTCATCCCCTCACCGCCCCGTAACATATGATTTCTTAGATTTCGATCGTTCTTTTTTTTTCTAACATTCCGTGTTTTGTGCAGTGACACACGTTGCACACTCATCCTCTTAAGCCCGAAATATTCCACGGCCACGTATTTCGACTCGGACCGTCAGTCGAAGAAAGACTACACAAATATCAAGAAAGTTCTTGATGATGCTCTCCCCGGCTACGCCAAATCTGGAGGCACCTTCAGGAAGGAAATGTGTAGGTACGGCAAGCACGTGTTCACCCACGTAACGACGTTCCCCTGCGTTAAGCAGCCGCCTAGCAGTCAGAAGGATGCCTACTACGCCCTCCATCACATGCGGGCGATCGTACGGGACCATAATCACCTTATGCTACCAAAGGGTCTCCAAGATTGGGCCGCACGCTTGTCGGCAATCCAGGACATGGACATCAGACAAGAATTCTTTCGCATCCAGTCGGAGTTTGCGGAAATCATCTGTCAAGATGTCCTTCGTACCTCGGGGCAGTTCCACCTCAAATATCAACCGTCCAACAGGGAAATAGAAACAACGCTACAAATGCAGGCTGACAACTACCGCACATTCATGACGCCGACGGATGACGGCGGCTTCATCCACGCTCCGGTCCCTGAGTCGAGTCGAAGAAAGTATTGATGGTATGTAGTTCTGAAATGTCGATTAGCTCGTGTTGTAATTAAACTTTAATGAACTTGTATGTCTCTTTAGTTTGGACAGTCGTTCAACTTATATGTAATCGATGCTATTTATTAGTAGGACCATGAACCGTGCTATTAATGTGTTGCTTTTCTCTTCCGATCCTTTTGTTGCATACTTATATATTATCTGTGAATTGCTACTAACGTTTTGTTTGTCTAGTGCATAGAGATGACGTCGTATGTCGTGTACAAGGGTAGGGTTCCCGGAGTCTATGACGACTGGGAGGAGTGTCAGAGACAGGTTCACCGTTTCAGCGGTAACAGTTACAAAGGGTACACCACTAGGGCGGAGGCGGAAGCTAGATACGAGCGCTATCTAGAGGGAGAGAGGAGGGAGCGGAGGAGGAACCGGATGAAGACTAGTTTCATCGCGATGATGCTCATCGTGACCGCAGCTCTCTTCTATGTGATGGTAGTTTAGATGATATCAACTTTGTAATGTGACGACAAACTCGCTACTCGGTCTCGAGACCTAAACTTGTCTAATATTTGAACTTTGTTCGCTATTTCGAATTCGGAGACTAATGTGATGAATTGTATTATGTGCTGTTTATATTCTGTGATGTATTGTATTTTGTAACCTGTGCAAATACCAGAAATGCAAAAAAAATTCCTAGAATTAATAGTAGTGGCGCACCATATTGCACATTAGTGGCGCACCCAGTTAAATAACAGTGGCGCACCCATATGGATATCAGTGGCGCATCAGTAGGGACCCCTGCTGCAATACCAGTGGCGCACCATCTTGCACATTAGTGGCGCACCCAGTTAAATAACAGTGGCGCACCCATATGAATATCAGTGGCGCATCAGTAGGGACCCCTGCTGCAATACCAGTGGCGCACTAGGTGGCATACCAATGGCGCACCAGTGGTGCGCCACAGTTATTTGGATTAACAGTGGCGCATCAGAGGTGCGCCATTAGTATTCCTTATTAGTGGCGTGGTATTAGTGGCCCACCCATGGTGCGCCACTAATGGCAATATTGGGTGCGCCACTAATAGCCTTTTTTCTAGTAGTGGAGTCGGTTATATTGGTAGGAGATCTCGAATATCCGCACGCCTAGCTTGCCTTCCACGCCAAGGAAAGAACCTTCCGGACACGGGACGAAGTCTTCAATCTTGTATCTTCATAGTTCTGGAGTACGGCGGAAGGTATAGTCCGGCTATCCGAACACCCCCTAATCCAGGACTCCCTCACCATGGGCACAGGGTGAGGGGCATCATCACGGCACGCCCAAAACACGGCTTAAACCGTACTAGGGGCTGCCGAATACTTTTTCCTTTTTCTCTTACTTTCAGGACTCCATACTTCGGACGACCTGTTCGGCAATCCAACTGCTGTACAAACGATGCAAGATCCAGGAAAGCAGACAAGCCATGCCGCATTATGGAACTCCCAGGTGGTCTCTATTACGAGCAGTATACCTGTTTTGCATACAATTCCGCAGCCTACCCCTGGACAGGACATGTTAAATAGTCCAACTTTTTGCTTATCGCACTATTTGTATCGTTCTGCTTCGATCGCAGCCTTTTCTATAAACAATGCATAGCTTTTTGTCTATTTTTTGCATTACTCTCTTTTTATATATATGTTCATTAATGACATGCTGCACCCGTACACTATGGTACGGTAAATACGCCAGGGGCTTCAGTACCCCTCAATATGGTGTAAGAAGTCCGAACACTTCCACAAGTGCGGCACCCCGAACTTATAGCACTATATGCATCGGCTTCGAATCATGATTTGGGTCAATAGTTGGGTTTGCCCGGCTCCTATGTTTTGGTGCCTTACGTTCCGCTATATCGGCTAAGGTAGCACTAGGAGAACTACTGCTATTGTGCCCCAGTTGAGCTGGGCTGAGCACCTCAGTAGAGAAAGCTAAAACTGACTGTCATGATGAGGCGAGAGACCGGTCGCTGTTCGAGAGGTTTTTTGAGTCCCTAAAGACTTATGCCGCTTAGAGCGAGGAGCCGACTTTGTCCAGCCAAGACGTGGATAGCGCCCCGAACTCGGTCTTCCGAATACTAGGGGCTTCGCCGAAATTTAAAATTATAGAGTTCTATGGCTAAGTGAGAGTGTTCAAGCATTATAGTCCGATTGCCTTGTTCGTTGTGCTGAGCGCCTCCCTCGAAGGACCCAAATATGGGAAAAAGAGCACTCAGGTTTATTCCGAACACCCCAGCACTAGTGGCATGGGGGCAGAAGCCGACGACTGGCCATCTCTCAATTTTCGATAAACGACCGCACAAAAAGTAATATTTTAAATTCAAAAAGCATTTCTTAGCGCATATGAACAAGTTTTCAGCGCACAGGACAATACGAGCGAGTTTACTCAAAAATTACATCCCTGGTACATTCATCCGCCATAAGGCGGGCACCCATCAGAACATCCTTATAATAGTTCTCGGGCTTGCGATGCTCTTTCCCCGGCGGCGGCCCATCCCTCACAAGCTTCTCACTGTCTAGCTTACCCCAGTGCACCTTAGCACGGGCAAGGGCCCTACGGGCACCTTCGATGCAGACGGAGCGCATGATGACCTCGAGCCTTGGACAGGCCTCCACCAGCCGCCGCACCAGTCCGAAGTAGCTCCCAGGAAGGGCCTCTCCAGGCCATAGCCGAACTATGAAGCCCTTCATGGCCTGTTCGACCGCCTTGTGGTGCTCGACCAGCTGCTTCAGCTGGTCGCTAGAGGGCACAGGGTGTCCGGCCTCAGCATACTGAGACCAGAACACCTTCTCCATCGAGCTTCCCTCCTCGGCTCGGTAGAATGCGGCGGCATCGGATACGCTACGGGTGAGGGAGTCCTGGATTAGGGGGTGTCCGGATGGCCGGACTATACCTTCAGCCGGACTCCTGGACTATGAAGATACAAGATTGAAGACTCCATCCCGTGTCCGGAAGGGACTTTCCTTGGCATGGAAGGCAAGCTTGGCGATGCGGATATTTAGATCTCCTAACATTGTAACCGACTTTGTGTAACCCTAACCCTCTCTGGTGTCTATATAAACCAGAGAGATTTGGTCCGTAGGACAACAGAACATACAACAATCATACCATAGGCTAGCTTCTAGGGTTTAGCCTCTTTGATCTCGTGGTAGATCTACTCTTGTACTACCCATATCATCAATATTAATCAAGCAGGACGTAGGGTTTTACCTCCATAAAGAGGGCCCGAACCTGGGTAAAACATTGTGTCCCTTGTCTCCTGTTACCATCCGCCTAGACGCACAGTTCGGGACCCCCTACCCGAGATCCGCCGGTTTTGACACCGACATTGGTGCTTTCATTGAGAGTTCCTCTGTGCCGTCGCAATCAGGAAGGATGCCTCTTCCCGTCTTTAAAGACGGCGCCGTTGCTAAGGTGGCCTTGGCTGTCGGCCAAACTCTCCGGCTAGGCGGTTTTCTTATGACTGCCTGTCCGGCTGCTGCGCCGATGATGACCTCTCGGGTCATCAAAAGCAATCTTCACGTCAGCTCGGAACTCGTCGAGCAGTTAGATCCAATGGAGCTATCTTTTGTAAACGAGCTCTTGGATCGCATCGCCGCATTGGGGGTCGCTACGGATTACGACCGGGTTGGGCTTAAACCCGATCTAAGAGAGATTAACTCTCCCCAAGTTACTCACCATGTTGCCGTGGTAGAGGCGCAGTGCGGCGACCCTTCATCTATCTCAAGGACTAGCAACGTCCGGATTCCAGATCCCTCCAAGCCGGATACCCGCGGAGGGGAGGATGTAACTCAAGACCTGAACCTAGAATCAGGCAACGGGCTAGATTCATTGGACAATATCCAAGAACCCAAACTTCAGAGTTCAGAAACTCCTTGGCCTCTGAGTCTCAGATTGGGTGAGGTTTCGGATCTAATTCCACCCACCCATCCGAACATAAGAGATCTTTCCCACATCAGGCAAAAGCCCGAAGAAACAGTACATCATTACTGGGCCAGATTCCTCCTGGTTATGAACAGGATAAAGGACTGCCGCGAGGAAGACGCAATCTCAATCTTCTGCAATAATTGCACGGACAAGGGAATCCTCAACGCCATAAGTTGCCGTGATATTACACATTTCGCTGACTTGGCGTCCATTGTACAAAAGTACTATGCGATGGAAAGCGCCTGGAAAACCGAAATAAAATTTTGGGACAATCCGGCCCTGAATAGAAACCTCGTCCGAAATAAAAGGGTGCATCATCGTCAGACACCCGGATTAAACACCAAAAAACCAAAACCCTCTACAGGGCATGGAACCGTACTAGAAGGATGGCTTAATTTACCCTGTAAAATTCATAGTACAGAGGACGCCACACCAACTCACAGCCTTAGAGCATGTTGGATACTCCGGCAGGTGGCCAAAATTGGCAAAGACCTCCTAATCCCGGAGGCCGCAGAAAACAACCCCAGGGATACCAGTACAGTCTTAAAAGTCTTCGAGACTTTCGCATCAAATAATATGCGAAAAAGAACACTCCGCAGCCTCGCCGAAGTTTATCAAGTAGCGACAATAAACCCATGGAGTGACACGGCTATTACTTTTAATGCCAGTGACGAACATTAATTCCGAACAGCCCGAGCACCAGCCGCATTGGTCCTCAGTCCAATAGTGGACGGCTTTCGCCTCACCAAGGTACTCATGGATGGAGGCAGCGGATTGAACCTCATTTACAAGGAAACCCTTCAAAAAATGGAAATAGACTGGAACCGCATCGAGCGAAGCAACACAACCTTTAGAGTAATAATCCCCAGTCGGGAAGCGCGTTGTATGGGAAAAATCACACTAGATGTGGTGTTCGGCACGCCGGATAATTACAGATCTGAAGAGGTCATGTTTTAGGTGGCCCCGTTCAGCAGCGGATACCACGCTCTGCTAGGGCGGGAAGCATTTACAATCTTCCAGGCAATACCCCATTACGGGTACATGAAGCTCAAGATGCCCGGGCCGAACGGCATTATCACTCTCGCTAGTTATCCGGACATAGCGCTCCGCGCCGAAAACAAGACAGCCGCATTGGCCCTCGAGGCACTATCTGAAGCCCTAGCTGCTGAGGAACTGACTGCGCCGCGCTCCATGGTAAACAGGGACAATGTGATACTCGACAAAAGATCCAAGTCCACCTCCTTTAAACCAGCGGACGAAATAGTCAAATTCCAGGTCCGTCCAACAGACCCCAATAAAACAGCTTCCATCGGGGCACGATTAAACCCTGATGTAGACGCCGCACTGCGAGAATTCCTACGAGAAAATTGGGACATCTTCGCCTGGCATCATGCAGGCTGGCCGAACACAACTTAAATATCCTAAAAGGATTCAAACCTGTCAAACAAGCTCTTCGGCGTTTCTCCGAGCCTAAGAGACAGGCCATGGGAGAGGAGCTAGCCAAGCAACTGGAGGCCGGATTCATCAGGGATATAAAACATCCGGACCGGCTAGCAAACTTGGTGATGGTACCAAAGAAGGACAAATCCTAGCGCCTGTGCGTTGATTTTAAAGACCTTAACAAGGCTTGCCCAAAGGATCCCTTCCCCCTCCCCTGCATTGATCAAATCATCGACGCTACCGCAGGACACGATTCGTTGTGTTTCCTCGACGCATACTCCGGCTACCATCAAATCAAGATGGCCGAGTCAGACCAAGCCGCAACGGCATTCATCACACCATACGGCCCATTCTGCTTCAACAAAATGCCCTTCGGGCTCAAAAATGCCGGCGCAACGTATCAGTGCATGATTCAGACATGTCTGGCAAACCAGATCGGCAAAACAGTGGAGGCATACGTGGATGATGTGGTCGTAAAAACAAGACAGGTCGAATCTCTAGTAGACGACCTGAGGCTTACATTTGATAACCTCTGAACATATGACATCAAGCTCAACCCGGAAAAATGCGTTTTCGGCGTTCAATGGAACGCTCTTGGGCTTCATTGTATCTGGCAGAGGAATTGAAGCAAATCCAGCCAAAATTCGAGCTTTGTCACAATTGGATATCCCAAAGGACCTCAAACAAATACAGAAGTTAACCGGATGTGTGGCGGCTCTAAGCCGCTTTATCTCCCGCTTGGGAGAAAAGGCACTACCCCTCTATCGCCTCCTTCGGCACACCGAACACTTCGAGTGGACGGATGCCGCCACGGCCGGACTCGATGAAATAAAAGCCATATTGGCAACAAACCCAGTCCTGGCCGCGCCAAACATCGGCGAACCAATGCTATTGTACATTGCAGCAACCCATCAGGTTGTCAGCGCAGTGCTCGTCGTCGAGCGGGAAACGGACGGACACAAATTCCTCCTTCAAAAGCCGGTCTACTACGTGTCCACTGTCCTCATTCCATGCAAATCACGGTACCCGCATTATCAAAAGATTGCATACGCGGTATTCATGGCATCCCGGAAGCTACGACACTACTTTCAAGAGTGTTCAATAACAGTAGCCTCCGAAGTACCACTCAATGATATTATAAACAACCGCGACGCAACGGGCCAGATTGCAAAATGGGCCATCGAGCTCCTCCCGTTCGACATAACTTATAAGCCACGGTGAGCTATTAAGTCACAAGTTTTGGCTGACTTCGTCGCAAAATGGACGAAGGCCGAACTCCCTAAAGAGTACGGCACATATTCAAACTGGACCAGGCATTTCGACAGCTCCAAAATGTTGGCTGGACTAGGGGCTGGCGTCGTCTTGACGTCCCCCACAGGAGACACAGTTCAATATGTACTCCAGATTATGTACATAGACTCCAACAATGCAGCCGAATACGAGGCCCTCTTACATGGTCTCCGGATGGCAGTATCCATGGGCATTCAACGCCTAGAGGTGCGCGGGGATTCGAACCTCGCGATATCCCAAATAAATGGAGACTTTGATGCCAAAGATCCAAAAATGGCAGCCTACCGCAACGCCGTCTTAAAAATATCAGCTCAGTTCGAAGGGCTTGAGTTTCACCATATAGCCCGAGAAAACAATCAGGCGGCAGATGTCCTGGCACGCATCAGCGCAAAACGCGATGCAGTCCCCCCCCCCCAACATCTTCTTGGAAAGGTTGTTCAAGCCATCCGTAGTATGGGAAGGGGAACCTGGCAATAACAGCCCGGACCCAACTGCACTGTCCGACACCAAACATCCTGACATAATTGGAGGCTCTGCCAATGAAATTACAACTTCAGCCCACGTAATAATGGCCGTCATCGCCCCGTGGACCGAACCATTCCTAGCCTACCTTACTAGGCAGGAACTCCCAGAGGACCAAAACGAGGCACGCTGCATAGTGCGGCGATCTAAAGCCTATAAAGTCCATGAGGGATAACTTTACAAGAGAAGCACTACCGGAGCCCTCCAAAGGTGTATCTCCGAAGAGGAAGGGCGGAACTTGCTGGATGAAATTCACGCCGGACTCGGTGGTCATCACGCTGCAGCTCGGTCCCTGGTAAGCAAGGCTTTCCGTACAGGCTTTTATTGGCCGACGGCCCAGGCAGACGCTCAGGACTTGGTCCAACGATGCGTCGGTTGTCAGCTTTTTGCAAACCAAAGCCATATGCCACCCACCGCCCTCCAAACTATCCCCATCACTTGGCCTTTTGCCGTCGGGGGCTTGACATGGTTGGACCCCTTAAAGGTGGAACTAACAAGAAAAAATACTTACTAGTCATGGTGGATAAGTTCACCAAATGGATAGAAGCCAAGCCTGTTAAGACGGTTGAATCCGGACCGGTGATAGACTTCATATCTGGGGTCGTACACCGTTACGGCGTCCCCCACAGCATCATCACTGATAACAGCACAAACTTTACGGCCGATGAGGTAAAACTCTGGTGCAAAAACATGGGCATCAAGCTCGATTATGCTTCCGTCTATCACCCTCAAACTAACGGACAGGTCGAACGTGCAAATGGTCTTATCATGAGCGGCATCAAACCCAGATTAGTGCGGTCCCTCAAGGAATCTAACACGCACTGGGTAGACGAGCTCGACTCCGTACTCCGGGGGCTGCGGACCACGCCGAATCGCACCACCTGATACACACCATTCTTCATGGTGTACGGCGCAGAGCCAGTTTTTCCTTGCGACATAATTCATGACTCACCTCGAGTGCGCATGTACGAAGAAAGAGAAGCCAAGCTCGATCGGCAGGACAGTTTGGACGCTTTGGAGGAGGAGCGTGACGTGGCAAAAGCCCGTTTCCGCATTCTATCAACAGCAGGCTCGAAGATATCAAAGCAGAGAAGTACGGGCCAAAAGTTTCAATGTTGGCGAACTAGTTCTACGCCTGCCGGACAAGAAAAAGGACAAACTTAAGCCCAAATGGGAAGGTCCCTTCATAATTGACCAAGTCCTGACTGGTGGAGCGTACCGCCTGCGAGATGCGTCGGACAACCGATTCGAGCCGAACCCATGGAACGCCGCCCGTCTCCGAAGATTCTATGCTTAGCGCTGGACTCTGTGTTTGTCTCCTTCCTCTGTCCATTTTTTACATTTTCTGTCTTACATTTCTCTCCTTCCCCTCTTTTATCTTATAGCCCTTAAAGGCTCATCCAGTGACGCGCTACTCGCGCTCATTAAACCTGGGGGCTTCTTTACACAGAAGCTTATTTATACGGGCTTCATGCCCACCACACGTGTCACACTTCCGCATGTACATTTTCTTCACCATTATATGCATCGATATGACTTAAGTTTTGGCCAAGCTGGGTTGCCTGGCTCCTGTGCTTACCCCTACGTTCCCGATTGTTTGGCTAGGTGGTAAAGGGAGCACCTCTGCGATTGTTACTGCCGGGTCAGCCGGATGTGTACCTCAGACTAGGTGAAGCCGAAAGCTAGCGTTCTTAAGGGAATATTCGGTCGGTGAACTAAAGATAATCTTTTTACTTATTTATTTGCCCCCAGATATTTTTCCTGCGTCTTTTTTTTCGCAGTCCGGACATGCACTTTAGGGCATGCCTCCCAGGGAAAGGAACCCCTAACGGAACTATTCTCCCTAGAAGATGTTTCTTACTAACCATGTAATATAACATAACTAGTTGGGCACTTGTCTAATAAAGCACTAATGCCCTCGACGCCTGGTCTCCATGCATACCTCGGTTCTTCCATAACCGCAAGGGTATTCGGACACACTCCGGACCGTCAGGTCCCGAGGTCGAAGCGAAAAGGTCGGCCATGACAAACAATCTACAATCCGGCTAGAAGGCATTACACATGTCAATTAAAATTACATAGTCATTATGACTGATTGTATTCCTCTTCAATACCATCTAACAGGCTGTCTAACTTACATTCCTGCTGGGAATACTTTGCGGCCAATTCTACTTGGCCGTACACTAAGCTTACAGGGATCTCCTTCCCATCGGGCCCCACAAGTCCGACCTCGGCCATGTGGTTTGGGTCAGCCTTTGTGTACCGCGTCTTCACCATGGCCCAGGCCTCCCTTGCGCCTTGACGGCAGGCCGATATCTTCCACAATCGGAAGCGCAGCTGCGCTCCCTTCAGCTTCTCTGCAAGCTCTCCAAGGCCCTCGGGCATGGAGAGGGAAGGCCATAAGGCTTGGGCAACGCCTTGCATCGCCTGCCGAACTCGCTCGTGCAGCTGCGAGAGCTCGGGAAGAAGATCACCCATAGAACCGCTTATCTCATCTGCAGGACGACCTGTTAGCATACCTACAGACATTACTCTGTTATTAGACTTCCTCGCTGAACTCTTTTTTCCAAAGGTTCGTTCAAGCACTTACTAAATATGCCGCGTCGAAGCCGCCGATTCTCCTTAACGGAGTCCGATAGCTGGGCACGTACATCTTTTAGTTCAACGCCCAGCTTGGTGTTGGCATCCTAAAGATCATTCTTCTCCTGCCTCACCTTTGTCAGCACGCTCTCACCAGCCTTTAGCTGGCGCAGGAGTTGTTGCCTTTCCGGATCTAGTCCGGCGCCATCTGAAAATTTATTTTGTTAGATTCGCACACACGCCGCATAATACTTATCTTTTTGAAGCATATATTACCAGAGGGGGTCTCTTTGGGCTCCCCTGTCGCGGCTAGTGCGGCCTCAAGTTGGGCTTTGCACTCTTTTAGCTCCTGGGACAGTTGGGTATTCTTCTTTGAAAGAACTTGCGTACATGATCCTTAAATCAGTTATTCTAACTGTTTCAAGTCTCGAGGGCTACTGATATATATAACCATTAAAATTTCTCACCCGTATGTCTTTTACATATTGCTCTGTGGCTCTGGCTAGACCATTTTGAGCGGCACGGAGATACGCATCTCCCAAATTGAAGGCGTCCAATGCCTCTTGGGAGAAACAAGCGCCGCGAAGAACTGTCCGGCGACGCATGTGGTTCATGGCACTCTCCACCTCGGAATTTGTCGCGGACAACCTGTCCGCATCCTTTGTCGGAGGAGCATCTGGTGCGCGCCTCGCGTTCGCCTCCACCTCCGGACCAGGCTGTGGAGCTTGACTGGCGGAGGCGCGATTGGCAGCCTCTCCGGATATAGTCCGGCGAGTTCTCTTTGTCCTGTTCAAGAGCACGAGTGTCAACATGCCTTACAGGAATAACACCTGGGAATAAGAAAGCGCGCTATACCTTTGCGCCGGCGCTTCAGTCCGGACTACATTTCTTTTTACCCCACGGGGCCCCGCAGCCCCTCGTTGGCTAGCCGCCGCAGGCTCGGCCTCCCGCCTCAGGAACCTCCCCTGCAAAACACGGTTGTTATCAGGAGACTGAAAACACGTGAGGATGGATCCCTTTTCAAGATACCGGGACTCCAGTCTCAGTTACCTGGGAGGCCGGGATTAAACCCGGATAATCGGCCGTAATGGCCACCAAGGTATTGTCCTTGCTCAGCTGATAAAAGTACCCCGTCAATCAGCTCCACAGATAAGTCCGGATCCTCTTCGGAGGGCGGATCGAGGGACCGTTCTGGATCCTCGGGCTGCGGAGGAGGGCTGTTTATTTCCTTTACTTCCTGGCGTAGTTCCTGCGTTGAAGTCGTTAGACTATATAATTAATAATGGACGGATGGACGAGTAAAATTGCCCACTTACCCAACTTGGCGGATTGTACATAGCGAATCCACCCTGAGGGTTGACGCGGAGGAATTCCTCCTCTTCTCCCTTGTACAAAGCGGACCAGATCTTTATCAGAGCGGCAGCCGAGTCCGGTCCCTTACGGCCGTGACGGGTGGCATCATCCTCCCCGTTGAAGTCCCACATGGGGTGGCTTATATACTGAAGCGGCTGTACCCCCCGCATGATGCATACGGCCATGACTCCAATCATGGTTAGTCCGGAATGAGCTAATAGTCTTATCCGGCCCATCAGGTAAAGGACGTCCCTGTCACTTTCTCTCTGGGAGCTTCGTGGACGCCAGCTTAGGCGTTTCTTCAGGGGAGCACTATTGAACTCAGGGAGGCCGATCTGAACAGGATCCGACAGCAGGACATCCTCTATGTAAAACCATTCCGAAGGCCAGTCCTCGGACGCCTTCTTTGGGGTTCCGGATAGATATCCGGACCCGGCGATGCGCCACACTTCGGCTCCGCCCACTTGATATATTGACCCCTCCTGAGAACGGGGCACCAGGCAAAATAGCCTCTTCCACAGCGCGAAATGAGCCTTGACACCAAGAATAGCTCGCAAAGGGCAATGAAGCCCACGATATGCAATATAGAGGCGGGCGTGAGGTTGTGCAGCTGGAGGCCATAGAACTCCAGAAGCCCCCGGAGAAACGGATGAATTGGAAGTCCAAGTCCTCTTATTAGATAAAGCACGAGGCATACCCGCTCTCCTTTGGATGGATTGGGGGTGCTCTCCGCTTGCTCTCAGCCATTATAGGTGGCGAGTCCGGCTCGGACCGGGACCATATAGGCCGGAGGGAGGAATCCCTTGGTCTGAAGTGATACTAGCTCGCTATGCAGCATGGAGCACCTCTACCAGTCTCCAGGCTTAGGACTGGAAGGGCGAGAGGAGGAGTTGCGACGGCTAGCCATGGTGGAATGGACCTTTTGCTGGATGCGCTCCGATGACTACTCGCGGAAGGGAGAAGGTGTGGTCTGGATCTAAATCCCCATCCCTTTAAATAGGCAGTTCATTTACGCAGCTAGGGGTGTGAATGTAAAAATACCCAGACTTTTCGTATTCGTTTGACACATGGAAGGCGGCCATTATTGGGCGTAGAAGCCAAGGAGCGCTGCATTTACAGAAACAGGACATTATTCAGCAGGTACACGGAATTCAGAGGAGAACCCGCCTTGCAATGCCGAAGACAATCTGCGCACCAGACTCGTCGTCATTGAAGCCTGGTTCGGGGGCTACTGAGAGAGTCCTGGATTAGGGGGTGTCCGGATGGCCGGACTATACCTTCAGCCGGACTCCTGGACTATGAAGATACAAGATTGAAGACTCCGTCCCGTGTCTGGAAGGGACTTTCCTTGGCGTGGAAGGCAAGCTTGGCAATGCGGATATTTAGATCTGCTACCATTGTAACCGACTTTTTGTAACCCTAACCCTCTCCGGTGTCTATATAAACCGGAGGGTTTTAGTCCGTAGGACAACAGAACATACAACAATCATACCATAGGCTAGCTTCTAGGGTTTAGCCTCTTTGATCTCGTGGTAGATCTACTCTTGTACTACCCATATCATCAATATTAATCAAGCAGGACATAGGATTTTACCTCCATCAAGAGGGCCCAAACCTGGATAAAACATTGTGTCCCTTGTCTCCTGTTACCATCCGCCTAGACGCACAGTTTGGGACCCCCTACCCGAGATCCGCCGGTTTTGACACCGACAACGGGGAAGATCTGCGAACGCTCCTGGAGAGCTCCGGATTCGGGTAAGTAACAAGTACTTTACTTTTATATGTCTGCTTTGCATAAAGAATGCCTTACCCGCCGCTATCTTTTTCACAGCATCCTACTCCTGGAGGGCCTTCTGGGATTCGGCCTTGGCAGATTTGGCACTTTCAATAGCCGCCGCGAGCTCGGACGCTTGCATCTTCAAGTCGAGCTCCAAACTCTCATGTCTTTTCATGAGAGCCCAAAGCTCATGCCGCGCCTCGCCGACCTGCGCCTCAAAATTTCTCCCGCTCAACGTGCTCCGAGGCCACTTCTCTTCTCGGCCTCGGACAGCGCCTGCTTGTGGGTCGCCACCTCAGTTGCGGCCCCTACAATAAGCAGCGTAATCCTATCATTTTTTGCAATTGTATATTTTTATATATATCTTTTTTTATAAGGTATATCTTACCTTCTTTCTCCTCGAGCTGCCGCTTGGCAAGAACGAGCTCTTGCTCGGACCGCTCGAGGCCCTGCTTCAGGGTGCCTACCTCCGCAGTCAGTGCGGCGGTCGCAAGCAACGAAGCTTGCATATGCATATTGACTCATTTTTTGTTGGACTCCTGCGAAATTTAATAGATCCTCTATTCGGCTTTTCTTTCCGAACGCCAAACAGAGCATCAGGGGCTACTGTCTATGCGGTAATATTTTTACATATTTTTTACTTACCTCAAAGCCTGTTAGAAGGCTGGCACAAGCTTCAGTCAGTCTGCTCTTGGCAGACTGAACCTTCTGGATCACCGTACTCATAAAAGTATGGTGCTCCTCGTCGATGGAGGCACCGTTAAGCACCTCCAGCATATTGTCTGGCGCCTCCGGTTGGACGGAGGCCGCCGGCTCAGTAGGCTTGCTCCTCTTGGAAGGAGTTCGCCTACCGCGGTCCAGAACCGTTGAAGATTCCGGCGCGGTTTCCGGCTCAAAGCCGGACTTGGAGCCCTGGGGGGTCTTGTCCCCTTTACTCCTGGGGTCCGGGAATTCGCCTTGTGGCGCCTCCAGGACCACCTCCTCCTGGCTTGGAACCTGCTGGGACAACACTTCGGCGTCGTCCGCGGTGCGTGGGGAGGTAGCGGGCGGAACTGAGTTCACGTCTGAGTAATCCAGGGAGCCGCTCGACGACTCGTCGAGTCCGGCCTTGGGCGGACTACATAATTATATTCGACATAAGGAAAGGTTGTGCCATAAAGGAATGCTATGAGTTATTCTGGTATCTGAATACTTACGATTTCGCCGGGCGCTTGGCCCTGTGTGGCCACTCCTCTTCGCCTTCGTTGGTGTCGGTGGAGTAGTCCGGAGGAGGGGTCTTCCCCTTCTTGGACCCTTCGGCCTCCCATGTTGGGGCGGCATTCCTCTTCTTTCCTCCCCCCACTGGAGGGGGAGAGGTTTCTTCCTCCTCCTCCTCGTCTTCACGAGGGGAGGGCGTCTCGGAGTCGTTGGACGATGAGTCCGACACCACCATACACCGGGAACTCTTTTGAGTCCCCGTGGACTTCTTCTTGACCTTCTTCTCCGGCACCACATAAGGTGCCGGGACCAGCAGCTTCGCTAGACGAGCATTGGTTGGGTCTTCGGGCAAAGGGGCCGGACAGTCGATATGTCCGGACTTCACCTGCCAGTCCTGTCAAAGGAAAGGGAGTTTAGATCCCGCATAGAGTCAAACTATGTAAAACTAACATCCTGTAAAAGGTGAAAATAGCTTACCTCGCCAGCGTGACGCTGCGAGCTGAATCCGCGGTCCTCGGAGGCGGATGCGGGAGCCTCAGCGCCTTTGGATAGCACCTTCAAGACATCTTTGTACGTCGTGTCAAAGAGCCTGCTCAGGGTTGGGTGCCGCGCCGGGTCGAACTCCCACAGATTGAAGTCCCGTTGTTGACACGGGAGGATCCGGCGGACGAGCATAACCTGGACTACATTGACAAGCTTGAGCTTCTTGTTCACCAGGGTTTGGATGCATTTTTGCAGTCCGGTCACCTCTTCTTGGTAGCCCCATGACAGGCCTGTCTCTTTCCAGGACGTGAGCCGCATGGGGGGTCCAGACCAGAACTCGGGGGCTGCGATCCATTTCGGATCGCGCGGCTCAGTGATGTAAAACCACCATGACTGCCACCCCTTCAAGGTCTCCACAAAGGCGCCCTCGAGCCATAGGACGTTGGCCATCTTGCCCGCCATGGCTCCTCCGCACTCCGCCTGGTTGCCTCGCACCACCTTTGGCTTGACGTTGAAAGTCTTGAGCCATAGGCCGAAATGAGGGCGGATGCAGAGAAAAGCCTCGCACACGACGATAAACGTCGATATGTTGAGGATGAAGTTCGGGGCCAAATCGTGGAAATCCAGGCCGTAGTAGAACATGAGCCCCCGGACGAATGGGTGGAGAGGAAAACCCAGTCCGCGGAGGAAGTGGGGAAGGAATACTACCCTCTCATGGGGCCTTGGGGTGGGTAGAAGCTGCCCCTTTTCAGGAAGCCGATGCGCGATGTCGTTAGATAAGTATCCGGCCTTCCTCAGTTTTTTGACATGGCCCTCCGTGACGGAGGAGACCATCCACTTGCCTCCCGCTCCGGACATGGCTGGAGAAGGTTGAGGTGGGGACTGCGGGCTTGGGCGCTAGAGCTCGAGTGCACGGAAGATAGATAGGCAAAGGAGGAAGAAGGCGTAGGTAAAAAAGGTGGATCCTTATCCCCTTATATGGGCGGATGCGACTATGCATCCCCACCAGCCTGGTAACACTCGCTTATCTCCCAAGCGCCGTGATAAATGGCGCGGTTGGGTTACCCACGTCCGTATTGATGAGAATCCCGTAAATGAGGGGACACGATCTCTGCTTTGACAAGACGTGCCAAGGAAACCGCCTCGCAAAATGCGCTGAGGTGGGGGAGTAAAAACGATTCGAATAAAGGCTTGGTCGTAGTGTGATGTCACACTACGGAATACGTCAGCAGATTAGATTTGTGCAAATATTATTCTCTCTATGGCAATATGTGGAAACTTATTTTGCAGAGCCGGACACTATCCTTAGTGTTTAAAATCTTCTATGAAGTACTTGGAGGAGGAACCCGCCTTGCAATGCTGAAGTCAATCTGCGCGCCGGACTCGTCGTCATTGAAGCCTGGTTCAGGGGCTACTGAGGGATTCCTGGATTAGGGGGTGTCCGGATGGCCGGACTATACCTTCAGCCGGACTCCTGGACTATGAAGATACAAGATTGAAGACTCCGTCCCATGTCCGGAAGGGACTTTCCTTGGCGTGGAAGGCAAGCTTGGCGATACGGATATTTAGATCTCCTACCATTGTAACTGACTTTGTGTAACCCTAACCCTCTCCGGTGTCTATATAAACCGGAGGGTTTTAGTCCGTAGGACAACAGAACATACAACAATCATACCATAGGCTAGCTTCTAGGATTTAGCCTCCTTGATCTCGTGGTAGATCTACTCTTGTACTAGCCATATCATCAATATTAATCAAGCAGGACGTAGGCTTTTACCTCCATCAAGAGGGCCCGAACCTGGGTAAAACATTGTGTCCCTTGTCTCCTGTTACCATCCGCCTAGAAGCACAGTTCGGGACCCCCTACCCGAGATCCGCCGGTTTTGACACCGACACCACCCATAGGCGCAAGCATGTTTGGTCTTCCACCAAATTATGGTTCGGCGCCCATCCCGCAAGTTGCACCAATAGCTAGTACTCAGGTCGCTCCTATGTCATTGCCACAAACATCTTCATCTACCTCGGATCCAATTTTAACTAAATTAAGGGAGGATTTGCATAAGATGTTTCTAGAAACTTTCGGAAACGAGCCGAAAGTAAAGAGTCGTGTGTACCAAAAGCCTTATCCTGAACACTTCGATGCAATTTCTTACCCTCAAGGTTATAAGGTTCCTGATTTTGGTAAATTTAGTGGTGAGGATACGAAAACAACTTGGGAGCATGTGAGTCAGTATCTAGCACAGTTGGTGAAACAGGTTCTATAGAAGAATTGAAAGTGTGTTTATTTCCATTATCTTTAACTGGCACCACATTTTCATGGTTTGCTGCTTTACCACATGGTTCAATTCTCTTATGGTCGCAGTTAGAGCAGAAGTTTCATGATCACTTTTATAGCGGTGATAATGAGCTTAAGTTGTCACATCTTGCATCGGTTAGGCAAAAACATGATGAATCGGTCACCGATTATGTCAAGAGATTTAGAGATATAAAAAACCAATGTTATAGCTTGGTGATAAGCGAGAGAGACTTGGCGGATCTTGTTCTTAGTGGCTTGAAAACTCATATTAAAGAGAGGCTAGAAAGTTATGAGTTTTTGAATATTAACCAAGTATTACAAAAAGCTTTGGCTCAAGAGAGTCGAAGTAAAGAGGTTAAGAGGTCTACAACTGATCGTCCTAGAATGCATATGGTTGAATACAATGATGATAATTCGGACGATGAGGTTGATGTCTATACTACTGAGTTTGTTTGGTCCTCAAAGGCCAAACCCTATACATGCAATGCTCTTAAGCCGATTCACAAGAATCATGATGATGAGATGAATTTCAGTTTTGATATATCTAAGTGTGATAAAGTATTTGATGCTCTCTTGCAAGATAAGATGATTAGAATATCACACACCATACCGCCGTTTGACGAACAGAAACGGCGTGCTTATTGCAAGTACCATAATTCATTTTCTCATGCTACTAACGATTGCAATGTTTTTCGATGACAGATACAATCGGCCATTAATGACGGACAATTGAATCTTGCTGAGATGCAAGTTGATAAGCAGCCCTTCCCCATAAACACCATAGACTTGGAAGGGAAGAAAATGTTAATTCGGCCTAACATAGCCGAATCCGCTAATAAAGATAATGTTGTTATTGGTGAACCCAGGAATAGCAAGGAGGGCGACAAGGTCTTGGGAAGAAAGATTGTGCTTGAGAAGCAACCCGATGGCAAGGAAGTGTTGAAGATCACTATAAAAAATGCTACACTCGGGGGGCAACCACAAGTACAAGAGGATGCTCATGTTAAATTGATCAAGCCCAAGAATTCAGAAGTTGGCAAGTGGAAAAAGAATGAAACTAAGAACAAGAGAATCAAGCCAACTTTTGATATGTTGCTATCCAAATATGCAAGTCAAGCGGCCGGTTCTAGCTCTAATCGGCCATCCCATTCAAAGCGTTCAAGATTGCCTACAGAGCAAGAGTTTCGGCGATATGCAAGGCCATATGGGTCATGGGCACCGACACCATGGATGTCACAACCCTCCTATGCGCCATATTACATGAGAGGCTTCAGTGGAGGATGGGGGCAGCCCCCAATGGCTCCTTATGCTTTCCATATGGGGTGGGCAGTACCTAGAAGGCCTACTCGCGAGAGGCTTTATTATCCCACACAAGGCCGTTTGAGCTATGGTGCTAATCGGCCAACAAAATTTTTTACAAGTAAGGCCAATAAAAAAGTGTGGCGTGTTAAGTCATCTAATGTGGAAATTTCAGAATGTGATAAGCAAAAGGAGGTCGAAAAGCCGGTTGTTGGTAATCTGGCTACTTCTAATGGTGATATTGTTATTATTCGGCATGGTTCCATGGTTAGTGATCATGAGGCGAGCACAAGCAAGGCCAAACCAAGGGATCCCAAATATACTCACCCTAAGTGGTGTCCTCCCGGTTTAACCAAGACCATGAAAAGGAGATTACCACGCATGAGGAACCACGAGAAGGTAGAGTACAAAGAGGAGAGGCAAAGGGACGAATTTTTAAGTAAAATTCGGCCCATGGCACTCACAAAACAAGTGTGGAGGCCTAAACAAAAAGAAAACGCAGATGCTTCTACATTAGCTACAGCAACACATTCGCCACCAAAAGAGGATGATGCAACACCTATTACATCGTCCACACCACCTGAAACATCCCTTTCAATTGAGGAATCTTTGAGCCCAATATTCACATTGGGAGATGAAGATGAGATGGTGGATTATGAATATACGCCGGTTCGGGAAGGTATGGATATTAATATGATATATTACTTACCTGCCGAGTTTAGTGCTATAGGTGAAGAAGGGGAGGTAGCCCAGCTGGATTTTGGTCCTAAGAATGCTATCTTCGAGAAGCCAAAAGAACCGGTGAAACACTTGAAGCCATTGTACCTCAAAGGTCATATTAACGGATCGCCGGTTGCTAGGATGCTCATTGATGGTGGTGCTGTGGTAAATCTTATGCCCTACTCGGTCTTCAAGAAGTTGGGTTTAGATGATGATGCATTGATGAGGACCAATATGGTACTTGATGGATTTGAGGGTAAAGAAAAGACAGAGGCCAAAGGTGTGATGTGCATGGAACTCACCGTGGGAAGAAAAACTTTGGCCACCACATTCTTCATCGCCGAGGTGCAAGGTAACTATAATGTTATATTAGGCCGCGATTGGGTTCATGCTAACCAATGTGTGCCATCTACCATGCATCAATTCTTAATACAGTGGGTCGATGATGAGGTAGAAGTCATTCACATGGATAATTCGGCTTGTGTTGCTTTGGCCGATGCATCGGTGGATTGGAATCATCCGGATGTTACTTGCTTAACAGGGCGTGACCTCTCGGAGTTTGATTTCCTTAGTGCTACGAGGAACGGGTTCATTCCCATCTCTTTAAAGCCGATTGGTGGTAATCGGTTCCAGGGTATGATGTAAACAAGAAGTTAAACATGGCCGATATAGAAATTATCGCCCTAAGCACATAAAATGGCCGAGGGAGTGTTGACATTGTCCTTAGTAAAAGCATCGTGCAAGTTATTTTTCGGCACACAAGTTTGCCGAAAAACAGGGGGCATGTGTCGACACCAGATTTTGGCACGGCGAAGAACTTAATTAAGATGACCTCAAATGGATAAGTGCTAAAAGTGAGAAAGTTCCGTATCGTCAAAAGGAAAAACTTTGATATTTGGGCCATAGTCATCCGGTCTTATCCCTAAGGCCGAAGTTGTGTTCGAAGTACTCAGATTTTGTATCCAGAACACTATTCGGCTGATTACGCCCCCAAGATGGCCTCATATTGGAAAAGATTCTACACGGTTTGTCTTCGTCTCGTCGAAACGATCGATTTTAATATAAAGATCGTCCCAATCCAAGGTCGTATGCAAAAGTTAGAGCCCGTACAGCGCGACCCTCAAATGGGAAAAATATGACGCCCGGAGCCAGACACATGTGTGGGTATGTCTGATGAGCTGCGTGAATATTTAGCTGTTTTGCGCGAGCAATTTGGCCATGAAGATGACCTCGGATCAAAAAACGTTCAACATAAAATTTGTTCGCCTCGTCGTATCGGCAAGATTGCTTTTGGGCTCGTTTCCATCCGAGGTCGTTTACCACCACAAAAAAGACCCGCAAGGTGCAGCCAGTTTAAACCGAATAGTTTTGGAAAGTTCGGATAAAACCAATCCGAATTTGACTAGGGTTTTGCACGTGAATCCAAACCTTTTCCTTGCACGAGAAGTCCAGCCGTCTCTTATATACCCAAGGGGTGACGGCCGATCGAACAACAACACACAATCGCAAAACACGTCTACTTTTTACCCTAGTTTCACATCCCTCCTTTGTTCTTTCTCTCTCGTTCTTCGTTCGTTCTTCGTCTTGAAGGGAAGCGATCCTCGAGGCTCTAGGGGCGGGCGAACCGACCTAGGGCAGCCCATAGCCGCCGCACGTCCAGACGGGGTCCCTCCCGGGCGCGTGGGGTTTCGGGTCCTGAAAAGCACCCGCCGGATTGCTTGCGTACCGCGCTTCCGGACGGGTCTCCTTCAATGTGAGCTGCGGTGCATCACCCTCGGCTTTGGATGTACACGGTGACGTGTTCGTGTGCAAACAAAACCCGACAGCAATAAATTCGCCGTTAGTCCGTTGGGTGGCTAACAGCATTGTTTGTCGTCCGGGGCTGACGGCAAATATCATCAGGCCTTTGCCGTCCGCCTGATGGCGTCAGTTGGATGTCACTTTCCAGCAAGCCTTTGTCGTCCGCCACTGTAGCCAAAGACTATGTCGTCTGCCACTATAGGCAAACTGACCAAATGGGTCAGCTCATAGGAAGCACAGTTGGCTGCCATGTGGCTTCTTTGCTGTCTGTCGTGGACGGCAAAGAGCCCATTGTCGTCGGTGGCTGACGGCAAAGAGCCTGCATTGGCTCTTTTTCTGTTTTTTTAATCCAACAATTTTCACAGAAAATATATATGACATATATAGATATATTTCACAGGGTTATTTCACAGCAAACATATGACATATCTAGCACATAAGTTTCATCGTACATACATATATAGTTCCATCCATTCATACATAGCAAGTTGCACATACACATTGTTCCATCATAGCAAGCTAAGAATACTAGAAGAGAATGAAAGAAAAAACAAGCACTCCATCATAGCAAGCTATCTTCCGTGAAGTGAATGAGATCTGCAAAATGGCAAATAGGAAAGTTAGAAAAAAGGTGACTAGAAGAAGAAGTATATGTCATTTATGAGCTAATTTAGGTGAAATGGATCATTTATGAGCTAACTTAGGTGAAATGGATCGTTTATGAGCTAACTAAGGTGAAATGGATCGTTTATGAGCTAACTAAGGTGAAATGGATCATTTTAGAGCTAACCTAGGTGAAATGGATCGTTTATGAGCTAACTAAGGTGAAGTGGATCATTTTAGAGCTAACTTAGGTGAAATGGACCATTTATGAGCTAACTAAGGTTGAATGGATCGTTTATGAGCTAACTAAGGTGAAATGGATCGTTTATGAGCTAACTAAGGTGAAATGGATAGTTTCACTACAAAAAAATACACTTCCGTGATGATACATGTTTGTCACAATAGGTCGCGTTTTTTGTCATGCATATACATCCATGACAAATTTATGACAGAATCAAGATAGTCATACTTGTGCTGTCGTAGAAGTGTTCCATGACATTACCAAAATTATCATCACGGAAGTGTCCACTTCCATGATGATAAATCGCGCGTCAGAGAAGTGCTTTCGTCAAGGGTGACCGACACGTGGCATCCACCGTAACGGAACGCCGTTAAGCTATCGGGTCGGGTTTTGGATCCGATAACCTGTTAACAGCCCCGACCAATGGGGATTTTCCACGTGTAAAATCATCATTGGCTGGAGGAAACACGTGTTGGCTCACCGTTGGGACAGATGTCATCCGCTCATTGGACCAAAGGCGCCTATGATACGGCGACACGTGGCACGGCCCAACAGAGGCCCATTCCTGTGAAAAGGCCGGCCCATTTGACTTGGTCAAAAGGTGGCGGGCCGGCCCACGGAAAGCATGTTAACGGCATGTTCACATATAGCCCATTTACAGCCCGCTAACCCAGGGCCCGTTACGCCCTATCCGAATTAGGCCCAGTAGCGTCATCTGGGCCGTCCAATATGATTCAGCCCGTTTTAACTTCCGGCCCATGTTTGGCCCATGACTTCTTTCAGACCATATGAGGACCTTTGTAACTCTTGGCCCATTAAAGGCCCGTGGTGAAACTGACCCGTAATGAACAGGGTATCACTTTATACCCATTAACGGCCCGTTATTCCATTGGGCCGTTTCCAGCCCAAGTTATCTTTCGGCCTTCTCAGGGCCCATTGATTCTTGGGCTCATTTGCAGCATTCGGTTACATACGGCCCGTTATTGTCATTTTCTGCTTGTGGGCCTAATTCAGCATGTCTTTACAGTCGGCCCGTTTGCGGACCGTTAATATGTTGGGCCGTTTTCAGGTCAAAAAAACCCGTTGGGCTGTTATCATAGAGTTATCAAATACGGCCTATTAACGGCCCGTTATGGTCCATGAATAGTACGGCCCATGATTAGCGAAATGATGATGCGCCCCGTAGAAGGCCCATGGATCCTACGGCCCGTATGAGGCCCATGGATAGTATGGCTCGTAGAAGGCCCATGGATCGTATGGCCCATAGAAGGCCCATGGACCCTACGGCCAGTAGAAGGCCCATGGACCCTAAGGCCCGTATAGAAGGCCGATGGATCCTACGGCGGGACGAAAGCCCATGGATCATACGGCCTGCAGGAGGCCCATGGTTACAACAGTCCGTGTGTTGCCATGATTATCTTGTATCTTCTATGAAGTATTCGGTGTAGGAACCCGCCTTGCAATGGAGAAGACAATCTACGCGCCGGACTCATCGTCATTGAAGCCTGGTTCAGGGGCTACTGAGGGAGTCCTGGATTAGGGGGTATCCAGACAGCCGGACTATAACCTTTGGCCGGACTGTTGGACCATGAAGATACAAGATTGAATACTTCGTCATGTGTCCGGATGGGACTCTCCTTGGCGTGGAAGGCAAGCTTGGCAATACGGATATGTATATCTCCTTCCTTGTAACCGACTCTGTGTAACCCTAGCCCCCTCCGGTGTCTATATAAACCGGAGGGTCTAGACCGTAGGACATATACAACAATCATACCATAGGATAGCTTCTAGGGTTTAGCCTCTCCGATCTCGTGGTAGATCAACTCTTGTACTACCCATATCATCAATATAAATCAAGCAGGAGTAGGGTTTTACCTCCATCGAGAGGGCCCGAACCTGGGTAAAAACATCGTGTCCCTTGTCTCCTGTTACCATCCACCTAGACGCACAGTTCGGGACCCCCTACCCGAGATCCGCCAGTTTTGACACCGACATTGGTGCTTTCATTGAGAGTTCCTCTGTGTCGTCATCATTAGGCTTGATGGCTCCTTTGATCATCCATAGCGATGCAGTCCAGGGTGAGACTTTTCTCCCCGAACAGATTTTTGTGTTCGGCTGCTTTGCACTGCGGGCCAATTCGCTTGGCCATCTGGAGCAGATTGAAAGTTACGCCCCTGGCCATCAGGTTAGGTTTGGAAGCTTAAACTACACGACCGACATCCGCGGAGATTTGATCTTCACCGGATTCGAGCCCCTGCCAAGTGCGTCGCACTGTCACGAGGGGCATGATTTAGCTCCGCCGCCGGGCAGTGTTCAGGAGATCGCACCTGCAACCACTCCGACCTTCAATTCGGAGCCAATTGCGCCATCCGTGGACGGGTGGTTAGACCCCGCCATGGAGGCCGCAACCTTAACGGCAATCGAGCCGAATATCAGTCTTACCCTTCGCGAGGCCCGTGACTCCAAATTGCTGGACTCTCCTCCGGACTCCGAACCACCCACGCCCCCACCAATGGAATCCGATTGGGCGCCGGTCATGGAGTTCACCGCCGCGGATATCTTTCAGCACTCGCCCTTGGGCGACATACTGAACTCACTAAGGTCTCTCTCCCTGTCAGGAGAGCCCTTGCCGAACTGCGTCCGGCAGGATTGGGATGCGGATGACGAAGAAATTCGCCGCCCACCAACCACCCACTTAGTAGCCACTTTCGATGATTTGACCGACATGCTCGACTTCGACTCCAAAGACATTGACAGTATGGACGACGATGCAGGAGACGAACAGGAACCACTGCCCACAGGGCACTGGACAGCCACCTCATCCCATGATGTATACATGGTGGACACACCCAAAGAAAACGACGACAAGGAACGGAAGGACGCATCGAAGGATCGTTCCCTTGGAAAGCAGTCAACGCGGCGTCGTAAGCGCCGCTCCAAACCCCGCCTCGACAGAAACAATGGTCATACAGACCCAACGATAGAGCAGGGTGAGCCGGCGGACAATGAACATGGCATTGAACAACCGTCTGACCAGGGCAACACGGATAATCAAACCGAACAACCCATCTCCGGTGAAGATAACAGTCCGGACGACCTCACGCCGGATAAGCTCCTGGAGCAGAAGAACCTCCATAAAAGGCTCGTCGCCACTGCGCGTAGCCTGAAAAAGCATAAGCGGAAGCTCAAGACTGCGGAAGATGCACTTAGAATCAGATGGAGCAAAGTACTCACCACCGCAGATAAATATGGCGGCAGTCGCCACACAAAGAGCTACCTGAAGCGAAAGCTACAGCCTGAATTTGATGAGGAGGCCATAGAGCCCCCGCAATCAAAAAACAAAGCAGCCATCCGGTCGGATAGACGACCTCATGGCCCACATAGAGCAGCAAACGACGCCGCACACAGGCCAACACGCGATCCACATGAGGACTCACATCAAAAGGACGGCCCAACCAGATCTATCTACGGGCCAAGAAAACGCGCTCAAACACGCAATATAATACAACAAAATTCCGAACACCACGACACACCCAAGTACAGGGGCGCCGCACACCCCCTATGTTTCACCGATGAGGTGCTGGACCATGAATTTCCAGAGGGATTCAAACCCGTAAACATAGAGGCATACGACGGAACGACAGACCCTGGGGTCTGGATTGAGGACTATATCCTCCATATCCACATGGCTAGAGGAGACGATCCCCATGCCATCAAGTACTTACCCCTCAAGCTCAAAGGGCTAGCCCGGCATTGGCTTAAAGGCCTTCCCGAAAACACCATTGGAAGTTGGGAGGAGCTCGAGGACGCTTTTCGGGAAAATTTTCAAGGGACTTATGTCCGACCACAGGATGCAGACGATCTAAGTCATATAACTCAACAGCCCGGAGAGTCATCCCGAAAGCTTTGGAACAGGTTTCTTACTAAAAAGAATCAAGTAGTAGACTGTCCGGACGCTGAAGCCTTAGCAGCTTTCAAACACAGCGCTCGAGACGAATGGCTCGCCAGACATCTCGGCCAAGAAAAGCCAAGAACAATTGCTACATTAACAAGCCTCATGACCCGCTTTTGCGCGGGCGAGGACAGCTGGTTGGCAAGATGCAGCACCAGCGACCCAAGTACATCTGAAGTCAGGGACGGGAACGGGAAGCCACGACGCAGCAAAGACCGGCGCCGGAATAAAGAAGACAGCCCGAAGAGCATGGCGGTAAACGCCGGATTCAAAAGCTCTCGGCGGGATCAGCAAAAGCTGCCTCCCAAAGGCAACAGGGACGAACTGTCCAGCCTAAACAAGATTTTGGACAAGATATGTCAAATCCACAGCACCCCTGGTAAATCTACAAATCATACCCACAGAGAATGTTGGGTCCTCAAGCAATCCGGCAAACTCAACGCCGGACACAAGGGGCTGGATACACCAAGTGAAGACGATGACGAACCCCACAAACAAAGCACTGGGGAACAGAAGAAATTCCCACCAGAAGTCAAAACAGTAAACGTGTTACACGTGACAAGGGGGAGAAGCAAAGTGGCGCCCATAAAGATACGCGCCCTAGGGCCTATCACAATGGAGTTCCTCCACTGGTCATCCAAACCAATCACCTTCAACCATTGGGATTACTCTGCAAGTATCCGGCATGCAGGATGGGCTGCCTTGGTGTTAGACCCGATAATTGACGGATACCACTTTACACGAGTCCTGATGGACGGCGGCAGTAGTCTAAACCTGATATATCAGGACATAGTCCACAAAATGGGGATGGACCCAACAAAAATTAGCCATAGCAATACTTCCTTTAAAAGAGTAACGCCAGGCCCAGAAGCCCATTGCACGGGCTCCCTCCTACTAGAGGTTATATTCGGCTTCCCCGAAAACTTCTGTAGCGAAAAGATAACCTTCCACATTGCTCTGTTTAAAAGCGGTTATCAAGCACTACTGGGACGCAAAGCTTTCGCTCGCTTTAACACAATACCGCATTATGCGTCTCTCACGCTTAAGATGCCCGGTCCACGAGTCATCATTTCAGTAAAGGGAAATATTGAGCACTCCTTGCGCACGGAAGACTGTGCGGCTGCCTTGGCAGCCACACACTAAACTGCCTGAGCACCTAACAGGTCGTTAAGACCACGTACACGGCTAGACGAGTCCAGCATAACCGTATAATTGATAAAAGTCTGATGGCTATACACCCCTATGCAAGGGGCTCCGCGCATGTAAACAAGCGGCAATAAGGCTCAATTTTACCCATCTTGAATTATACTTTGTTTATTTAGTATAACATACATTTTTGCACGACTGCCTTTTCAAGTAAGTTCCTCTCTTTTACAGATGAACACCGTGCTACACCCGTCCAGGATACGGCACAACGGAGACACAGGCACAGACGTGCAGCAGGGACCCGTTCCAAGGATTCTTTTCAGATTAAGACCCTGCGTAAACCTTTTTTACTGTCTCTTGTTGATACACATCCCCCGGATTCTCAGCACAACTGAGAGGGAGGCTAGCGTCTTGGCATGTGGCCACGTCAGAATATTGCACGTACCTGGACGCTAGGGGCTTATTAACAAAGGGCACTATTCAGCCCGTTTAAAATCACAAAGACCGAATACCTTAGGGAGTGTTCGGCGTCGCGAGTTTGGCCTTATATGCATCAGCTCCGAATCATGTCTTTGGTCAAATGTTGGGTTTGCCCGGCTCCTGTGTTTTGCTAGCTTACGTTCCGCTCTATCGGCTAAGGCGGCACCAGGAGAACTACTGCGATTGTGCCCCGGTTCGGCCAGGCAAGCACCTCAGTAGAGAAAGCCAAAAACTGATTGTCATGATATAGCGTGAGACTGGTCAACCACTCGATGACCTAGCGGAATCTTCGGGATTCCTCCGCCTTAATGAATGGCCGTTTCCCGGCCAGGCATATACGCGCCCTGAATTCGGATGAGTGCGGAGCCACCAGGGGCTATATAGTAGCCCCACTGTCAAACTCCTATGGCTAAGTGAAAGTGATAAAGCATTATCGTCCGATTGCCTAGTTCGCTGCGCTGTCACCTCCTTAATGGACCAAGACGTTGGATCAAGTGTGAATATGTGTCTTCTGCGAACACCCCCGCATTATATGCGTGGGGGCTGAAGCCGACGACTGCCATCTTTCAGGCTATATACATATATACATAAACGATCGCACAAGAGGTATTATAATTCTTGTAGGCACAAGTATAAAATAGCCTTTACATCTAAGAAAAACATTGTTTTCAATGGGAATACATGTCATTAGAACATAATATTCTTCGAGCACTGCGTCTCTATCGAACGAGCGCCCTCAAGAACTTCTTGAAAGTAGTGCTCGGCAGGTACTCGGCTTTCGTCCGAATCTTGGGCTGCAACGACGGTGGCTTCCATCTCCGCCCAGTATGTCTTCACACGGGCAAGGGCCATCCGCGCACCCTCTACGCATGCCGACCTCTTCATCGCATTGATATGCGGTACTGCACCAAGGAACTGCTGCACCAAACTAAAGTAACTCTTCGGCTTTGGCCTTTCTGGCCACAGATGGTCCACGACATACTTCATGGCGAGTCCGGACAATCTATTCAGCTCGGCCCATTCGGCCAACCGATCAGTCAATGGAAGCATACGCTCTGGACGGTTAAATTTTGACCAGAACAACTTCTCCACTTCGCGATCTTTTTGATCTCGGAAGTGCTCGGCCGCATCAGCAGCACTCGCCGCCAAATCCAGATACGCGTCCGTAGAACTCCACAGCCGGTCCAATGGAGCATATTTAGGATCTCCGAACTTCATCCGCAGCATAAAGGGCTTCCCAGCCGCGATATCTCCGGCTTGACGCAGCTCCTCCTTCATCGCTCTCATCGTAGAGCGAGTATCCTTGGCCGCCATCGTGGCCTTCTCCAGGTCTGTCTTCTTCGCTTGATCTTCCTTTTCAAGAAGCTTGCAACGGTCAGCTGCGTTCTTCAATTCCACAGCCATCTTGGCCATTTCCTCCTTGCTTTGGCAGTGAGTAGCCTGTTCGGCTTTCAGCTCCTCGGTTGCCTTTAGGGCAGCCACATCGCTTTTTCTGGCTTGTTCCTTGGCTCGGGAAAGTTCTGCCCGCAGGTTCTCCACGGCCGCAGCTCCATCTGCATTAAACACGCATGTTATAGATACTGGCATCATGCTCCTCTTACCATGTGTCTCCGGAGAAATCACATACCTTGTGCCTCGTCAAGCCGCTTGTTGACAAGCATGATGTCGGCATCTGCCACGTTAAGTTGCCGCTTTAACTTGGCAAATTCAGCAGTCCGGCTGGCCACCGGACACTTCGCCACCTGCATATTAAGGCGGCAAAATTAAACTTGGGACTATGATCCTCTACGCTCTATCATCTGCGACGGCACCCAGAGTCTCAGGGGCTACTATCTACATAGGGCGCATCTTAAAGTATGTGGTACTGTCAAAACGGTACATCATTTCACGTACCTCAAAGCCCGTCAGTAGACTCATGACAGCTTCATGCAACCCGCTTTCCACGGACGAAATCCTTTCAATTACCGTACCCATTAACGTGCGGTGCTCCTCTGAGATAATTGCTCGCTCTAGCAGATCCCTCAGTACGTCTGACCGCACACCAGGCGGTGCCGGACTCTTCTGATTGCTCTCTTCAAAAGCCGGATACTGAGGGCTTCGGGTGGCCATGTGACTACCTTCGGGCCTCGCCAGATCCGGAGAAACCCTCCGCGACGACACTTCGGGGTCGCTCGCCCCATGAGGCGGTATGGTAGGGGGAGGCGTTCCGCTCTCCATCATCTCCGGAAGAAGACCCCCTGAAGACGAGCTCTGCTGGGAAGGGCTAAGATTGGAACTGCAAAAATAAAGGCTTCGATTATTTTCCTCAGAGGAAAGCGAGGTTCTTCCTCATTACTAAATACCATTTTACGTATAGCTCGGTAGAGGGCTGATCCCCTTGAGGGCATGGTGCGGCCGGGGTATCCCCCGGTGCAGGACCCTCTCGCGAAGATTTCTTCCCCCGTTTTGAGACCGTTTGTCTCCGGGTCCTCAGAGGCGGTCCTCTTCTTTCCCCGGGGAGAGGAAGTTTTGATTCCTCCCTCCCGGCCAACCTCCTACGCGGAGGCAGTAGTTTCCTTGTTTCCCCCTTCATCTTCTCCCGAAGGCGCTGGATAAGGCGCGATCTCCAGCATCCTGATTAACACAGGGTCTGACAAGGCCTCCGGGAGGGGGGCCGGACACCTGATCAACTTTGCCTTCGCTATCCACTCCTGGTTAAAGAGCGGCTTTTTAAAGGGCGATGTTGTGATAAATAAGAAAATAGAGTGTTCGGACGCGGGGCTACTTACTATAGTATCTGGACGATTGCAGCTCAGACCTGCATCCTCAGTGGAATCCGGACACATTGCTTGTGGTCCGAAGAACAGTTTGTACATCTCCGCAGGCGTCATGCCCAGGAGATGTTGGAGAGCTCGCGGTCCCTCCGGGTTAAACACCCACAGGCGGAGGGGACGACGTTTGCAGGGCAGGACTCGGTGAATTAACATGACTTGCGTCACCACGACCAGACTGACATCTCTCTCTCTAGGAGATCTCGGATGCGGCTCTGCAGCATGGGCACATCCTTTACTGGCCCCCAGTCTAGCCCCTTGTTGACCCATGACGTTAGTCGGGGCGGGGACCCGAGCAAAAGATAGGTGGAGCCACCCACTTGGTACCCCTAGGAGCCGTGATATAAAACCACTCTTGTTGCCATAGGCTGGGCTCCTCCTAGAAAGAGCCCTCGGGCCATGGGGCGTCAGCATTCTTGCTTATTACAGCGCCTCCGCACTCTGCGTGCTGCCCCTCAATCATCTTCGGCTCCACTTTGAACGTCTTGAGCCACAGTCCAAAGTGAGGAGTAATGCGGAGGAAGGCTTCGCACAGATGATAAACAATGAGATGTGGAGGATAGACTCCGGAGCTAAGTCGTGGAAGTCCAGCCCATAATAGTACATGAGCCCCTCACGAAGGGATCCGGCGTGAAGCCGAGCCCTCGGAGGAAGTGAGATACGAACACGACACTCTCGTCGGGCTTAGGAGTGGGGATAACCTGCCCTGGAGCAGGCAGCCTATGCAGGATTTCGCCGGTCAAGTACCTGGCCTCCCTTAGCTTTATTATGTCTTCCTCCGTGACGGAGGATGGCATCCATCGACCTTGAAGGTTGGATCCGGACATAATTGAAGGTCCGAAGCGCCTGAATCTGGAGCTTCGAGTGTTGAAACTCGGGGCGGGAGGCGGATTCGATTGAGATCGAAAAAAGTAAGGCCTTGGTCTCTTTATAAAGAGGTTGAATACCGAGAGCCTTCCCTCTGACCGTTTGGGACTTACCTTCGATCGAGGAAACATACCAACGGCACGATTGGGTTACCCACGCCCGTGTTGATGAGAATCCCGTAAATAAAGGGGACACGATCTCTGCTTTGACAAGACGTGCCAAGGAAACCGCCTCGCGAAACACGCTGAGGTGGATTGTGAAAAAACGATTCGAAAAAGGCTTGGCTGTGGTGTGATGTCATGCTGCGAAATGCGTCGGCAGATTAGATTTGTGAAAATATTATTCTCTCTACGGTGGTATGTGGAACTTGTTTTGCAGAGCCGGACATGATCCTCGTGTTCAAAATCTTCTATGAAGTATTCAGAGGAGGAACCCGCCTTGCAATGCCGAAGACAATCTGCGCGCCGGACTCATCGTCATTGAAGCCTGGTTCAGGGGCTACTGAGGGAGTCCTGGATTAGGGGGTATCCGGACAGTCGGACTATAACCTTTGGCCGGACTGTTGGACCATGAAGCTACAAAATTTAAGACTTCGTCCCGTGTCCGGATGGGACTCTCCTTGGCGTGGAAGGCAAGCTTGGCAATACGGATATGTATATCTCCTTCCTTGTAACCGACTCTGTGTAACCCTAGCCCCCTCCGGTGTCTATATAAACCGGAGGGTCTAGTCCATAGGACATATACAACAATCATACCATAGGCTAGCTTCTAGGGTTTAGTCTCTCCGATCTCGTGGTAGATCAACTCTTGTACTACCCATATCATCAATATTAATCAAGCAGGAGTAGGTTTTACCTCCATCGAGAGGGCCCGAACCTGGGTAAAAACATCGTGTCCCTTGTCTCCTGTTACCATCCTCCTAGACGCAAAGTTCGGGACCCCCTACCCGAGATTCGCCGATTTTGACACCGACACCAGGACAGGACTTTGGGGTTGTCTCACTGTCTTCAAGATAGTCTTCCTTAGCTATTTTATAAGCTTTGTTGGAGACCAACAAGGATGTGTCACTATCCTGAACCTTATCTGCATTACTTCCTTTACCATTGCTTAATAAGGCACTCTTCCCCAATATTCTGTCAGCATTCTTAAACAAGAAACAAGCAGACACATAACAAGTTTAGCATGTACTAGTATATGAAACTCATTTCGGTGAACCAGTTCATTAGTAAGGTGGACAGGATTAAACTACCAAATATTCTATTGCCAAGTACTAGTACATAATAAAAGCATCAAACAAACATATATCTATGTCCTATGGTCACTGCATTGTCTTGCCAAATCAAAATAGAGACACGGTTCAAATCATATCAGTTCAAGACAAAGCAGCAGTGAAAGAATACAAAGCATGGGAAACTACACGGCACAACAAGATTTTAGATGGATACCACGGGTCTACATGTACAACAACACTATTGGCTCTGTTGTGATGCTAGTAATGTGCATGATATGAAAGTCAACTGTATACACAATTGAAATTGAAATCAATAGAGCTATTGATAAGAGCAAAACTGTTAAAGAAACATGCGTGAACATACCTGCTATGCCATTGGAGTTTCGATTGGATCCTTCAATTTAAAAATAAGTTTGTATGAGTAAATGCAGTGATACAAGAGCAAAGCAATCATTGTTAAAAAAGGCACGCCTACGCGAGCGCTTAAGCGCGCCTAGGCTCTAGGCGTTGGCAAAAAGCATTGCGCATAACTACGCATAATCTGTGCATAACTGCGCATAAGCATGCGCTTTGGTCAGTAAATCGCAAGGCGGTGGCAAAACGCACAATTAACGTCTAGCGCTTTTTTGAACTATGATAGCAATGGAATCTTAAATTAGAACATTTGTTCTTCATGTTTAGGCACTTGTTCTACATGAACAGAGTACAGTAAGACGCAAGAATGTAACACATAAAAATAGAAAATGAGCTCATATACCTTACCATATTCTTGGTTCGGGACTAGTACAGAACAAGGCGTTCCCAATCATCGTCCAGTAAATGTGTCTCAGGAGAACGTAAGAGAATTTGATGAGTTTCTTTGCCGGTGAAGTACGTTTTCTTCAGGTAATTCCGATACTGCCACCAAGCATTCTTGAAGATAGCAGAGGTATTAGCACAGGTTACCTCATCCTGACTTTCCAAATCGGTCCTTCGCTATAGAGAAAAATGGAAAAATTTGTTGTATTATAACCATCATGGAGGTAGGATGTATGGGACGAAGCAAAGTAATTGTCATGAATAACATTACTTACACATAACTCCTGGACAAACACCTGCAACTGGCATTTTCCTTCATCTTCAGTATAATATTTCCAAGATGGGAAGATACGCACATACGATTTCACAACATCAAATGCGATAGATGCTAAACTACGACTAGCTGGTTGTGCTTCCTCCATAGGAATAGGCGTACTAACTGGTGGAGTTGGGGTTCATCGTGATAGTACTGGCCCTTTGGGCACTGGAGCTGCCTTACAAACTGCTCTTGTTTGGGAGCTCTATGGTGGAGATGGTGTTGTGTCAACAGGAACTGGGTTACTATCGGCTGGGGTTGGGGTTAGATTGGGTGAAGCTGGTTATCTGTCCATCGCAGTAGGGGTACAATCTGCGAGAGTTTGGGTTATGTGTGGTAGGGCTGGTTCTTGTGCATGTACAACCGGGGTGCTATCTCCACCAAGAGGTAGCACTGTTTTATTTGAAGATCGTGTTTTTAGTCCGCTAGATACTGGCATCACCCGCTCCAATTCAAATGGCTGATAAACAGGAAACATAGTTGAATTTACAGACATTGTATGAGAGGCAGATGCAATAGATAGTGTGGAAAAAAGAGGGCATGAAATAGTTGACATGTATATTGTTTAACTAAAACGGATAGCATGACATAATTTCACATATATTATGTCTATCTAAACTGGATAGCATATCATAACATAATTCAAAGATATGATGAATAACTAAACAGGATCACATCATTTAATTCACATATGTGATTTATATGCTAAACAGAGGGCATTTGATATGATGTCTGAACTAAGAACATGGTGTTGAATATTGTGTATATGATGTCTAAACTATGCAATGCAAGACACCGTATGCATGATATGAGCAGTATAATCGTGCCAAGTTAGAGCATACGCCTCAGTGGGGGAATAGGACTGGTCATCTGTCTCTGAATCCATCTCTGAGTAGCTATCGGGACCCAACAAGAGATCTACTTCGACAGGTAGCACTGTCTGCTCTGAAGGCCTTGTTTTCACTCCAGATTTTTTCATCTCCCACCCAAATGGCTGATTCACAGGAAGAGTAGTTTAATGTACAAACATTGTCGACAAATGGAAATGTAATGAAGAAAAGGATGGGCAAGATATCATTCAAATATATGATGCCTGGTTAAACAGGATGGCATTGCACATTTCACATATATTATGGCTGGCTAAAAGACATGAGACTGCATAATTCCCATATATGATATAAAAACTAAATAGGTGGCATTACAGAACATGTCTAAACTATGCAGATGACATATATGATGTCAAAAGTAGGCACTGCAAGGCAACATATGCATGATATGACTAACATCATCATGCCAAGGTAGACTAAACACCTTGGGGGTAAATAGGAGTGGTCAGCGGCTTCTGAATCCGCCTCAGAACAGATATCTTCCTCTGGATTACAATCTGGAGAGGGGTGGGGAGGGTTTGCCATTGAACCCACCATGGAGCGATGTCTGCATGACAAACTCTTCTCTTTTTCTCTACATGTTCAGCATGACTGTGTACAATATCTGACATGCATACGAAAAAATGGTGAGATTATGTTAGGAGAGCATGCAGAAATTTAGAGTCATGGTAACAACCAGTGGATCGATGTTTTTCCGTTGAACCAAAATAGCCCTAATGGATCGACGTGAATGTATAGTAATAAGTGATGCAACAAGTGTACAACCTCTTTGCCGTAGCCGTGTCGACCTCAGCATCATTGGGTTGGTCGCTGAAGCAGTTGAGGCAGAGGTGGCTGTCGGAGGTGTGGAGGAAGATCTGAGGAATCTGTAGACGGCGTCCAGTGCACTGCTCTGTTGTGATGGATCATTCTGTCGTTGGAGCAGCTCCGGTGAGCCGTAAGACGTTAAGGCTGAAGCAGCACAAGACAGACATCGTCAATCTCAAGTGGGATTCTAATAGCATCTCCAATAGATGATGTAAAATGGATGTAAAATTAACATCACCAAAAATCACCTGACTACAAAAGATGAGGTAAAAACTGTTGACTCTGAACTTAACTGTCGAAACTGAAATTTACTGTGGAGTCTGAATGCTATTGTCGAAACTGAACGCAATGGTAGCAGAGAGGCACTGGACATGTAGTTTAGGGAGGGCCTGCAGTTCATCTTCGACCTGCACCCCCCTGAGCCGCCAGCCACCACCGGTCGAACCGCCGGCCCCAGCGCAGCCTCGCCGCCTCGAAACAACTCGCCACCGCCGCCCCGGCCAGCCCTCTAGGCTCCCCGCCCCCACCCTGAACCCTAAGATAGATAGTGGGGTACCTCTCCGGTGAGCCCCGTCCCCGCTGTGGGTGGTTCTTCCTTAACTCCGGCGAGCCCCCCCCCCCATCCCCTGAAAATCAACTGACCCAAAAGTCGATTCAGTCGACTGAAGTGTGGCTTAATCGGAGGAGAGCAGCAGCACGAGAGAGGGGGAGCAGCAGCAGCAGCTGGGCGAGCGAGCGATCGAGCGAGAGCCGGAGGAGCAGCAGCAGCAGCGCGAGCAAGCGAGCAAGAGCCAGAGCAGCAGCAACAGATCCGGCTGGTATGGACGCCGCCACCGATGGGGCCTCGCACTGGGGGAGAGCCGTAGTGGATATGTCGCCCGCGGCGCCGGCTTCAAGGTAGCCACTCCATGGGGGTGCGAGATGGAGCACCATCGGCGCCGGGTGGTCGAGTTAAGGAGAAGGTGCGATGCGATGAGTGTACAACCTCTTTGGTGGCGCCGAGTAGGCCTCAGCTTCGTCCGATGAGTCGGTGAGGATGCTGCGGTTCCAGTGGAGCAGGTTAAGGCGGCGCAGTGGGGATGGAGCAGTCGCGATAGACGAGGCGATCGTCGGAGCAGCTCCTTGGACGTGGAGGACGGGGCGGCTGAACCGGCGGGACGGCGAGATGGACGACGGATCCTCATCCGGGGAGGTGGATGAGGAACGTCGAGCTGTTGCGGTGGACGACATCGTCGGGGAAGAGGCTCCGGCTGGGCAGCGGTGACGTGGCAGATGGAGGAGGGTGGGGTTTCGTGGCTGGAGCGGAGAGGTTATGGCGGCCTGGGATTTCGAATGGCGAAAAGGGGGCGATGGGAGGGGGTGAATCATGACTTAGGGACGCGCTTGTCCAAAATGTAGGGTGTATTACAAAAGTACCCCCCACCGATTTGAACTAGCGGCCCTTTCGGCTCAGGGTTAGAAGGGGGATTTCGCGTGTCGGGATTTGGCAGCTGGAGGGAGTTTTCGCGCGCGTTGTAATTTCGGGATAGCAAGGCGCGGGTTGTGAAGGCGCCAGTTTTGGGAGCACGATATCTGAATTTTCGGGATAAAACAAGACGCGGGTTGAATTTTAGGGACAAGCCTAACGTGTAGTAATATTGTACTTGTACGTACCAAATCAATTCGCACTTCCCTCAACCAAAAAGAAAACGAAAAAAATAAAACTATTCACACCACACAAAGAGAGAGTCTTGCCCCGTTTTACTATACAAATGCTATTCAAAGCTACTCCCTCCTTCCATCTATATAGGGCCTAATGCGTTTTTCGATGCTAACTTTGACCAAATATTAGAGCAATGATATAGACATGCAACTTACACAAAGAACACCGTTAAATTTGTCTGTGAAAGGTTCTTTCAATGATATAATTTTCACATTGTGCATGTCATGTACTATTAATCGTGTAAATAGTCAAAAGTGGTCTTAAAAATCTCATTACGCCCTATATAGATGGAAGGAGGGGGTATTAATCCATGTTATGTCCAATTAAATTTTTTCGCTTGCTGTATAATGCATGTAACCTACTCATACCAACATTTTAGTGCATTCCAAATGTCTATACTACCGCTGCAATTCGAACTAAATTTGAATTCGTTTCTCTACTTCAATAAGAATCTACAATCATGATTGTTGCCAACTTCAACCATCATAGTTTCCTTGCTATCCACCAGATATAAATCGGACGGCCTATAATGCAGGATGGCAGGCACACCATCATCAACAACTCCATTTTTTTATAAGAGTAGAGATAAAATATATTAAATGTAGTATAACATGTTCATAACCACACCATGTGTATCACCGTTATATATATTCACACATGCGTCGGTTTGAAACACTATGATAAATTCTTCAAATATCCGAAGTCACTTTTTATAATGAAGTATATATGATCTCTATTCGTCTTTTACACCCACACAACCCTCTTATCTTTGTAGCTAGTGCTAACTTTCTCTTGTGCATGCACATGCCCGCATCCCTCTCACCCTCCCTCAGCATTCTCTAGCTCCATCACGCAAATTCGTTTTTTCACTTTAGGTCGTTCACCCACGGTGTGTGTAGGCCCCCTAGCTCCTTCTTTACGGCACACATCGATCGATATGCCTCTCTATCCAGGTGTGCCTAGCACAAACACAAGCTTCCCCTCTTCTCTTGTCACCGTCCATGCCTCACTCCCACCACTCTTTTCATCGTTCTCATACTCCCACACTCCTCCCCCTCGATATAGTATGCCTCTCGTACCACCTCCTACATGCATCCCTCTCTCTCTATCCTTCTCCTCGTGCCTCATTTGCTTCTAACACACACATGCATGTATACCGATTGATCTCCCAACATATACCTATATCGAATTTAACTACCCCCCCATTGATCGACGTACCTCACAAGTTATGTCTCTCCTTTCTCTAACAAACGGTGATTGATCTTCCTATGTAGTTACGTATGCTTACCACAGCCACATCGTCCCCCCTCATCATTCGTGCATGCCTCCTGACCCGTCTCTCACACGCACGTGCACAGACAACAAGCAGCCATCTCCTCTCTTATTGATATTGTGGGCGTGCCCTCTGTTTGTCTAGCAAGCCTATCCCACCATTTGTTAGAAGCAACTCCACTACCACCCCCTCCAACACTCTAGCTCTGTCTCTCTCCCAACCTTATTCCTCTCCTGCACATATGCATGGATGCCGATCGATCTCCCTTAATACATGAGGCAGATCAATCTCCTTAATACATGAGGTAGGCCTCTCTCCTCCTCCACACATATACCAGCCATTGTACCTCTATAGTTAATTGGGCCTCCCTCTTCCCCCACCACACACTGATAGTCGAGCGCTGCAGGTAGGTATCCATGCCACAGAGACAAACTGCACATGTCCCATCTCACGTTCCAGTAGGCCATGCACTCTATATCTTTGACGTGGGCACACACAAATTCGATGGCACTCTTTATCGATCGCGCGCGCACACACACACATCATCATCATCCCTCTCTTCGATTCTATGGACACCTCAAGCCGATGATACCTCCACTCTCTTCTCGTGGATCGCCCCCTCTATATATATGTTATATCCAGGACTCTATTTCACACACATTGCATATGTTACATTTTTTTGATTGACCCCCCCCCCCAAAAAAAAAACTCTCAAGAACCCACACACTATATATATCTCTCTAGGTTTGTATCTCTCTCACACAACCCCATGTAGGTGGTGTACGTATACAAGAAGAGAATAGGTGCACCGTGCACGTACTCACGCTTCGTGCCCAGCCACACCCGCGCGGGTACACGGTGGAGCTCATTTCTTTATGAAATGGCAGCCCACGTGCTAATTTGAACGCCTGTAGCGGTTGTTTACCTAAGGAGGTCGTGTACCACACGTCCACGAATCAAAGTTCGACTTGACGCGTTGCCCCTTTATTTTTAAATAAAGTTATAGCGCTCAATGGCACGTACACAGAATATAAAATGATTTTTATGGAGAAAAAGGTAGTCCGCTCACTATATACAATGGAACCTGCCTGCCTAGTTTGTCGCTCTTCAGAGTATCTCACACAAGGCTGCGGTGGCCTCTCTCTCTCTCACCGTTGGTCACTGATCCGGCCGCATCCCGTTCGCCGGGGGAAAAGGAGTGCGGTGGCCTCTCTCTCTCTCACCGTTGGTCACTGATCCGGCCACATCCCGTCCGCCGGGGGAAAGGGAGGAAGTGCATCGTTTCTCCGTTCGACAGTGCCGAGGCAGCACGTCCCGATTTGCGGTACACACCGTTCTCTCTGACCAAGCTCCGGCGCGGCAGGGCCTACGCCACCTGCTCACAGATTCCGCCTACTGCCTCTCACCTAGTTACATCCCGACGACCACCAGGTATCCCCTCCGGCCTTGCTCCACTGCCCGTCTTCCCACGTTGCTGCATGTGGATCTTCCATAGTCCTTTGCCAAAAATGTAGCTCGTCCGGCGTACTTTCCATATTGCATTCTCGTCCTCACACCGTTTTAGACAAACACAACTGTGTTGTTATCTTCCCTTAGGACAAGGAATATGCTTCTTTTTTGTCGTCGCATGTGTCATCAACTGTTATTGGCCAGTAATTGCTTCATTTCTACCTCTTTTTTTGCAAACAGGGCTATCCATTTCACCTCATTGCTATTACGACCTTTTGGTGAACTACACAAATCAATTTTTTTCTTAAGAGTGTTTTGTGCAGTTGTACTAAAATGTCACACGGGCAACGTCTCTACATTTCAGTGCGACTGCACAAAGGGAGATTGGTTTTGCTCTATCCTCCTCATCCAACTCCGAGCCTAATCTTCTCCAACTAGTTAGTCTTAAGAGAGACTGCAAAGGTGACCGGCTTCTATTTGTGTGTTTATTGTTTCATCAGCAGTCCTCTATTATCGTAATCACACTTAATATCTTTGGAACAGGGACGCTCAGCTCTACTTTAGTGGAACTGCACAAAATGATCGGAATGTTGCATGCTCCAGACAGCTACTTTTTTTCCAACATGCCTTGTTGGTTTAGACAGAGCTGGGGGGGACGTTGCTGCCAATGAAAGCATGGATCAATTTTAATTTAACACCTTCTCACAACTCTGTCTTCAGTTGTGATGTAACTATTAGCTCTGATCTGCTAATAATTGACATGCATTAGCAAGGAAGTTAGTTTTTTATTGTTTCCAAAAGAGCATCGATGGCAAGACACGCGAAACAAAAGCTGAAAGCTCACACCATTGTACAATTCCATGTCACTAGAAAATTATTTGTATAGTACGTCAATTATGTAAACAAATGATGGAAGCTTGATAGCATTGCCAGAAGCCTCTTCATCATCCGGGTCCATGTGCCATGCACAAAATTATACTCCTTCGTTCCTAAATATTTTTCTTTTTATAAATTTCAAACGGGCATATTTTAGAGTGTAGATTCACTCATTTTGCTTCATATGTGTACTCCCTCCATTCCTAAATATTATATTCGTCTTTCTAGACATTTCAACAAGTGACTACATACGGAGCAAAATGAGTGAATCTACACTCTAAAATATGTCTATATACATCCGTATGTGCCAGTCCATTTGAAATCTCTAAAAAGACAAATATTTGAGTAGTCACTCGTTGAAATCTCTAGAAAGACAAATACTCCGGAGTATATTTAAGAACCGAGGGGGTTGTGCACAACCGCATGGGAGACTCAGCCCAGTCGTTGCGCCACATTAATAGTGAGTAATGAGCAGTCAAATCATAAGCCCCACCTTTCCCACTGTAAGTTGCTCTGAAGAAGCAACCATCTATATGCTCTTCTTTGAATCCGCTCATACTACTCCATCCGTCACTGTTTATACAGCGCGCTTCAGAAAAAAATGTGGGACCAAGGCGACTAGCGACCGGCCTTAAAAATAGCATTGGTAGTTATAGCACGGTGTCTATTACTAGAGGGAATAATGCGTACACACATGCATGCAGTGCTTCCACCCCGGGTATACACATGCATGCACTTACTCCGCTCCGTAGTATAGTCCATGGAGAGAAAATTGTGGACTTGATTGCGGTTACCACGCCCTAATTAATTGAGCATTAAACCAAACGCGTCTAAAGTCTCTCTGGTGGTGGAAATGCATTGAGAGAAATGCATCATAATGAAGTGTGCCCTGTAAACTGTGACGGAGGGAGGAGTAGTATGAAGGTGCAAAACCAAGTACGCGTATGGCCAGTCGGTCAATGCACCTCCTCTTGGCATATCACTGACATGTGGGACAGGAGTGTGAGCAAACCAATCTCAATTGACGGCAAAGAGCCAACCCGCCGTTCCTTGAGAGAGACGAGGAGTGAGAACACACAGACGGGCTCGCACGGAGGCCAAGATATATTCAAGCATGGTTGGTTGATCGATATCATTCATTACATGTTGGGCTGCCGTTTTCCGCCCTTCTCCGGAATAAACGTGTACTTTATCAGAGATAAAAAAAAGAGTATAGACGCTCCACCATGCGGTTCTAGTAGTAGTACTACTCGTACTACTGCGCTTGGCTCTTCGCCTCTTCGTGAAGTCGAACAATGATGGTACTCCGCATGTTGGGTACTACAGTGTATGCCTCTGACAATCTGACACCGAATGGACTGATGCATGTCCACGGGTAGGTTGCATTAGTCAAAAGGCGTAAGCGAGCTTCACCTTGTCCTGCAAGCTTCTCCTCGTTCTGCGAGTTGACAGGACACACCAAAAAGTCAGTGAACTTCATAATACGCTCATTGCGCTCAATATATATTTTTTCCGGTGTTTATACAGTCACTAGCTCACCCTGACTGAGTATGTGTGTGCATGCACGTGTAGGTTGAGCACTTGAGCGTGACCGTGTGTGTTCCTCATGTGCTCAGACATGCATGCATTAGGGCGTCGCGCGCGTTTTTGCATCCATGTGTATGTGTGACTTGCATACACGTAGGGGGAGTACATGTAGGGGCCACTAAGGAGCAGTCAAATCACACAGTAAGTTAGTCGGAAGAAGAACCATCATTTCACTCTTGAATGACACGTACGCAATATAAAATGGTTGATATGGAGAGAAAAAGAAAACCACTATATATACACTAGCAGGAGCCTAAGCTACAAGCCTGCTTTCTTAGGTTGCTCTCTTCACAAGCATAGAACGACGGGCCTGATCCCGCAGCTGGGGGAAGGGAACAATGTTCTGCGTAGACGCGGTCGACATCGGCGAGGGAGAAAACCCATAGTCGGTGCATCCCAATCGGGGGTCACCGCGGCATGGGACGATGCCGCGTCCCAATCGCCCTTCTAGCTACAACCCGACGTCCCAGGTAGTCCATCTTCCTTCTGGAGCCGGCTTGCTCCACTGCCGTAGCTCCATCACCATGTCGATCTTTCTCTACTTCTACCGGCTTCTACTTGTGATGAGTTTATGTCTCATGAACTAGTGCCGGTACTACTATTATAATCACACTTCTTCAATATCTTTAACATCAGGGATGCTTAGGTCGATTTTAGTGGAACTACACAAAAGCATCGTATGATCCGAGGGTGCGAGCCATCTTTCCTTCGACAGGTTCTATCTAGCCAGGAAATTAAATCATGTTTAGGGTTTAGGGTTTAAGTCGTAGTGACCCCATCAGTAGTTTTTCTTTCGTACACGCTCTCACAACTTTTTTCTTTAGTTGTGAAGTAAATATTGGCTATGATCTGTGAATCATTGAGATGCATCAGCATGCGTGTTAGTTTTCCTTTGTATTTGATGGAATGTTGTAACGGGGCAACCTTGGAATAGGAATGAAAATGGAGTGGAAAGTTTCCGTTTTTCCAGAGAAAAACTGGAAACGGAGAGAAACCAACGTTTCGTTTCGTTGGATCGTGCCATCGAGCAAAACCAACGTTTAAATCACGTCTGTCGTGTTCGTGTCTCACCCTCCTCCACGGCTCGACCCCACACGGTCGCTCGGCATGCCACTCACCGCAAACCGAGTATACTATAACTCTCCTGCCTGCTTATCGATGGATCGTGCCATGGAGTACTAGCACTACTAGAAGAGATTGACGAGTTGGGGGAGGACAGCTAGCTGTAGCACGGACTCCCAAGAACTTTTTACATGCATGTTGTAGCCGGCTATTGCGACCTTTGAACGCGGAGCAGCCGCGTGCACCCGGAAGCGGCGCGGGTGACGCTCTCTTGGCCGGCGCGCCGCTTCAATGTCGGCGCCAGTGAGAGGTCGCGTCCGCTCTGGCCGGGCATGAATGCGGCACTGACCGTTTCGGGCGGGAAGCACGCGCGGGTGATGAAGAGGGCTCGGGTTAGTCAGGACCGGCCGTGGCAGCGGTCCGGACATGCGCAAACAAGAGATGATGTACGTTAATATTGCTGCGTATATAGTTAACAACGTAAATAATGTGCCAGTTGGACAAATATGATTGAAGATGGAGATGGAAATGGAATTTTACGTAAACACGGATATGCATGTCTATGTCTATGTGTGTGTGCACGACGACTCTCGCGACCTGGAAGCGGGGGCGTGTTTTTGATCGAGTTTTCTTTCTTGGTACGTTAGAAAATCAGTTTGTCTAATTCACATCTAAATGTTATTTAAGGATATCACATCTAAGCTCCCACAAGTATATAATGTAGCAACAAGAAACAAAAAAACTAGGAAAAAATAGACCACAAACAGGGTGGACATCAACTTAGATGTGACATAACTATGTCACATCTACGTGTGTCCTAGACAGACCCTTAAAAAATTGTCCGCCAGTTTTCGTTTCTTTTTTCTGGGAACGCGCGTATTCTATTTAAAACCACTGCTATGGAGAGATTTTTTTACTCCATTATAGCCTCTTGTTTGATAGAGTTTCTCGCGTCTTGCTCTCTCACCCTCTCCATATCAAAACAAGATGATAGTGTCCACTCTATCTCTCTCCTCACCGGTGGTCATAGATCCGGCTGAATCCCGTCCGCTGCGGGAGGTGAGGAGGCGCGGCGATGACATTGTCGCCGTCGGCGACGGAGGAAGCCAATGCGCACCATCCTCTCAGAGCCGGCGCTGGCGCGGACGAACTCTCCTTGCAGGTGCCTTTTTGTGCATACCAGGCTTGATGGCTGCAGCTGAGCCATATTCCTTCTTGAGTACTACTTTCTTGGAAGTAGCTTCCTCTTCTGCCACATAGTCCTCATCCTCTGAGTCTGAGGTTCTCTTCTTCCTTTGTCTGGTGGCAGCTTTTGGCAAATTGCTAGGGGTGCTCCTGCTGCCTTCATCTAAAGAACTGGAGGGACTAGTGCCCTCACTCATGTGCACTTGCTGTTCTGACACGTTCTGGCTGTCACTCTGATCAGACATGATGAAAAAGCTGACTGCTGACCCTGTGAATAGTTTATAGATGAGGTAGAAAGGATGAGCATCACAAAATTCAGAGATTTTTGCAAAAGAATGATTCAAAATCTTAGTTTTAGTTTCCCACAGAAATCATTTCGGATCTACCGATTTTTAAACTCGGTGATACCGAAGCAGTTTTGGAACCTAAACTAGTGAACTCGGTCAGACCGAGTCACAGTTTGGTGGTACCGAGACTGCTAGGGTTTCACAAAGTTCCAAAATCGGTCACACCGATTAGTAATTCTCGGTCAGACCGAGTCTCACTTGTGCAATGGCATGAGCCAAATCGGTGGGACAGAGTGCGGGAGTCCTGGATTAGGGGGTGTTCGGGTAGCCGGACTATACCTTCGCCGGACTCTTGGACTATGAAGATACAAGATTGAAGGCTTCGTCCCGTGTCCGGATGGGACTTTCCTTGGCGTGGAAGGCAAACTTGGCGATGTGGATATTCAAGATCTCCTACCATTGTAACCGACTCTGTGTAACCCTAACCCTACCCGGTGTCTATATAAACCGGAGGGTTGTAGTCCGTAGGACAATCAACTCCATACACAACAATCATACCATAGGCTAGCTTCTAGGGTTTAGCCTCCTTGATCTCGTGGTAGATCTACTCTTGTACTACCCATATCATCAGTATTAATCAAGCAGGAGTAGGGTATTACCTCCATCGAAAGGGCCCGAATCTGGGTAAAAACATCGTGTCCCTCGTCTCCTGTTACCATCCGGCCTTGACGCACAGTTCGGGACCCCCTACCCGAGATCTGCCGGTTTTGACACCGACATTGGTGCTTTCATTGAGAGTCCCTCTGTGCTGTCGCAATAAGGAAGGATGCCTCTTCCCGTCTTTAAAGACGGCGCCGTTATTAAGGGAGCCTTGGTTGTCGGCCAAACCCTCCGGCTAGGTGGTTTTCTCATGACCGCATGTTCGGCCGTTGCGTCGGCGGTGACCTCTCGGGTCATCGAAAGAAACCTTCACGTCAGCTCGGAGCTTGTCGAGCAGCTAGATCCGATGGAGCTCTCTTCCGTAAATGAGCTCTTGGATCGCACCGCCGCCCTGGGGGTCGCTACGGATTACGACCAGGTTGGGCTTAAATGTAACACCCCGGATGTAACTTACCATATTTGTAACTCCAACTCTTGCCATTTCTGGCTATGTGATATGATATTCCCTCCGTGGTTGGGTTTTCCTTCTTTTTGCATTTTGTTCATGTCATGCATTTCATATCATGTCATCATGTGCATCGCATTCGCATATGTGTTCATCTCATGAATCCGAGCTTTTTCCCCGTTGTCCGTTTTGCAATCCGGCGCTCCTTTGTCCCCCGGCGTCCCCTTCTACATTTCTCCGTGAGCGGGTATTAAACTTTCTCGGAATGGACCGAGGTTTGTCAAGCGGCCTTGGTATAGCACCGATAGACCGCCTGTCAAGTTTCGGGTCATTCGGAGGTCGTTTGATACTCCAACGGTTAAACGGGTAACCGTGAAGGCCTCTTTTGGGTTGCAGCCCAAAACCCCTCCAAAACAGCCCAATAACCCATCTAAGTCACTCCCATGTCCATCGTCGTTCGATCACGATCGTGTGGCCGCAAACCGTGCTCAATTTGGAGCCTCCTAGCCCCTCCTACCTATAAATACACCCTCCTCCCGAAAATTTCGGATCACTCCACCCCTAACCCTAGCTCCCCGCTCCCCTCCGCGCGCCAGACACGTCCGGTCCGCGCCGGACTAATCGCGCCGCCGCCCCGGGCCAATCCTCGCGCGCCACATGGCCCCGGCGCCCGCGCGCCGCCGCCGGCCCGCCCGGCCCGCGCCGGACCTCCTCCGCCGCCTCCGCCCGAAGCCCAGGGACGCTCCCGCGCCGCCCGCGCCCGCCGCCGTCCCGTGCCGGCGCCGGCCGCCGCGCCGCCGTCCCGCGTCGCCGCCTGCCCGCGCCGTCGCCGATCCTCGCCGTCCGCGCCCTGATCCGGCGGGATCCGGCCGGATCTGCTTCAGACCCCCTCGCCGGCCCTCCTTCCTCCTCTCCGGCGCCAACTCCGGCGGGCTCTCCGGCCATCCTCAACTTTCGTGCAACCCTAGGTTGACCCCGTTTATCCCACCAAGTCTTTTTTGTCAGATTTATCGTTGCATGTTCATCGCGTCATAACTTGCTGCATACTGCTCCGTTTCGTACGTGTAATATGTCAAATTGTTCGCCTCGATGAGTACATCATTTCATTTGATTGAATAATTTTCATTTGAGCTCATGTTGATGCCCGAAATGCTGTTGGAAGAGGGCTATGTGATGTTAGTTTCAGATTCTCAGCAGAACATGCACTTTTGTCATTTTTGCCATGATTGATGTGTGCACCCTATGAACTTAAGCTCTACATGTGTTTTGAAATATGCCATGCCATCTTTACAGGGGTGTATGCCATGTATTTTTTTTTGTGATCTCTGTGGTGAGTAGCACAAGCATGCAAACTAGGGATCATAATGTTGTTGATTTCAGAGACACAGTAATTTCACTAAGTTATTCCCTGTTGTTATTTTTATGCCATGTGTTCATGTTGTTTCAGAGAGATCCATGCATATTCTGAGCATGATCAGTAAGGAAGTTTTGGACATATGAATGTTATATATCCATCCATGCCTTTGTTTGTAATTATTGAGTGCATTAGCTTGAGTCAATCGAGCTCTACTTTTGCTATAAAATGTTTCCTGGCAGATTGTTTACATGATATTCGATTTTGCCAAGCTTGTTGTAGTTGATCCTTGCATGCTATATTGTTGTTATTTCCATGTCTAGCTGCTATGCCATGTATTCTTGATGGGTGTATGCTTAGTTTATCATGAAATGCTCTGTAGTGAGTGCATCGAGCTCACGAACATGCCTACTTGTTATCTGTTTTTGACATGTCCAGTTTTCTGCCAAGTCTGAAAACTGTTACGAAACTTGCTTAATTGACTTGGGTGTTATTATATTTTCTGATCCTTTGTGGCTTATGGTCAGTAAGGGACTTTTGTTAAGTGCTTTGAGTAGATTCATTCCATGCCATATTTTGCTATGTCCTGTTACTTTAGCATGTTGTCTGCTTGCTCTAAACATGGCTTCCTGATGTTAATTTCTGGCATGTTAGTATTTTCACCGTCTGTGAAGCTGTTATAATTTGCACTTTTGCCATGCTTGTTTGAACCTGTTATGGTGTGATTTAGCCGTAGCTCAGTGTTCATATTTTGTCAAGAATCGTGAGTAGTTCACTTTCATATGCTTTTTTGGTACGTTTGGGTGCAGTAGCTTAATTTCTTGTTGCTCGCTAAGTAGCATCATGCTGTTAATGGCAGAATCTTGTCATTCTTGTTTTGCTTGTCATTTGCAAACCGTGCATCCGATTCCGGTAATATTTATATCGATTTCAACCGAAATCATCTCACCTTTCCAGTGGGATACTTGGTTTGCCAAGATTATGCCTGGTTCATCTTTTTCCTTCCGGAGCACTAATATGCATTGCATACCACATCTCGCATATCATGCCATGTTTTGCATCATGTTGCTTGCGCATTGCATCGTGATTGATGGTTGCCCCTTTGCTTGTGTTCTTGCTTTGGGTAGAGCCAGGAGACGAGTACGTGAATGAGGAACCTGTTGAGAACGCTTACGAGGATCAAGCTTTCGACAACTCTGAGAACCTTGCAGGCAAGATGACCATACCCTCGAAATCACTTCTATCTTTGCTTGCTAGATGCTCGCTCTTTTGCTATGCCTATGCTGCGATACCTACCACTTGCTATATCATGCCACCCATATTTCCATGTCAGCCTCTAACCATCCATGTCCTAGCAAACCGTTGATTGGCTATGTTACCGCTTTGCTCAGCCCCTCTTATAGCGTTGCTAGTTGCAGGTGAAGATGAAGATTTGTTCCATGTTGGAACATGATTATTTTGGGATATCACAATATCTCCTATTTTAATTAATGCATCTATATACTCGGTAAAGGGTGGAAGGCTCGGCCTTATGCCTGGTGTTTTGTTCCACTCTTGCCACCCTAGTTTCCGTCATACCGGTGTTATGTTCCTTGATTTTGCGTTCCTTACACGGTTGGGTGATTTATGGGACCCCCTTGACAGTTTGCTTTGAATAAGACTCCTCCAGCAAGGCCCAACTTTGGTTTTACCATTTGCCACCTAAGCCTTTTTCCCCCGGGTTTTCGCGAGCCCGAGGGTCATCTTTATTTTAACCCCCCCCCCCCCCCCGGGCCAGTGCTCCTTCGAGTGTTGGTCCCAACTGTCAGCTACCGGTGGTCGCCAGGGGCAACTCTGGACTGGCCTACCGGAAGTTTGGACAATCTGGATGTGCCCTGAGACCGAGATATGTGCAGCTCCTATCAGGATTTGTCGGCACAATCGGGCGGCTTTGCTGGTCTTGTTTTATTACTGTCGAAATATCTTGTAGTCCGGGATTCCGAGACTGATCGGGTCTTCCCGGTAGAAGGAATATCCTTCGTTGAACGTGAGAGCTTATAATGGGCTAAGTTGGGACACCCCTGCAGGGTATTATCTTTCGAAAGCTGTGCCCGCGGTTATGAGGCAGATGGGAATTTGTTAATGTCCGGTTGTAGAAAACCCGAAGTTGACCTTAATTAAAACACATGAACCGCGTGTGTAACCGTGATGGTCTCTTCTCGGCGGAGTCCGGGAAGTGAACACGGTGTTGGAGTTATGTTTGACGTAAGTAGTTTCAGGATCACTTCTTGATCATTTCTAGCTTCACGACCGTGCCTTGCTTCTCTTCTCGCTCTCTTTTGCGTTGTTAGCCACCATATATGCTAGTCGCTTGCTGCAGCTCCACCTCACAACCCCATCCTACCTTTAAGCTTAAATAGTCTTGATCTCGCGGGTGTGAGATTGCTGAGTCCCCGTGACTCACAGATTCTACCAATACAGTTTCAGGTGCCAATGATGCCAGTGCAGATGATGCAACCGAGCTCACGTGGGAGTTCGACGAGGAACGTGGTCGTTACTATGTGTCTTTTCCTGATGATCAGTAGTGGAGCCCAGTTGGGACGATCGGGGATCTGTGTAGCATTTAGGGTAGTCTTCTTTTATTTTGGTTCCGTAGTCGGACCTTGAGTGTAAACTGAATGTTGGATGTTTATTTATGTATTGTGTGAAGTGGCGACTGTAAGCCAACTATGTATCTCTTTCCCTTATGTATTACATGGGTTGTGTGAAGATTACCTCACTTGCGACATTGCTTTCAATGCGGTTATGCCTCTAAGTCGTGCTTCGACACGTGGGAGATATAGCCGCATCGAGGGCGTTACATTAAACCCGATCTAAGAGAAATTAACTCTCCCCATGTCGTGGTTTTGTCACGGCAGATGTCCTAGCGAAAGGACTTAGTCGTGGAGCCATCGCAACGGGCTAACTCGAAGGGGTTAAAGCGGACACAGGGACACAGAGAGTTTATACTAGTTCAGCCCCTTCGATGAAGGTAAAAGCCTACGTCTAGTTGTGATGGAATTGATGGGGTTTCTATGACTAGGGAGCAAACAAGCTTCGCCTAAGTCTCGAGTTGTAGTTGTCTGTCCTTGAACCGCTGCCGGGTCGTCCCCTTATATACACGGGTGACGCCCGTTGGTTCACAGAGTCCCAATCACCGATTTATACTCGTATCCGGGTTGGTCTCTCCTTATTCCTAAGTTACAATACAAGTTTACATACAAAGTCGGTTTACGGCTACAAGTGTTGAACCGACTACGGCCTTGGGCCCTCATCTATCTTCTTGGGCTTTAACACTCTTGGACTACTGATGAAGTTAACCCGGCCCAGGTAGGCCGGTTTACGCCCAGTACTAATATCCCCAACATTAGGCCCTAGATTGATTTGAACGAGTTCATGTCAATCCTTAGCAGAAATCTTCATCTTCAGCATCTTCTTGTAATTGTTGAACCGTCTTGACGTCATCTTTTCCAATTGCTGTTAAACCGGAGTGACATCATCTGTCATAAAGAAAGTATCCATAATACCTCTTCACTTTAATAAGGCTGCGAAAATCGAGGCGACAGCTCCATTCCGTGGCCCCTGGTTTGTCGCGCCTGACACATGTCTTTTAGCCTTATAAATAGGACCGAAGGGTCATTTCCTTTTTCCTCTTCGTGCCTTCTCATCTTCGTCTTCCTCGCGTCCTCAGCTTCAGAGCTCCACCGCCGCCGTCGCCTCCAGCATCGACCTTGGCCGCTACATCGACCTGAACATACCAGAAAACTGCGGTGATCTTCCGCATCCTCCTCAGCTCTGATAGGCCCTCTGTTCTTCTTATCCTAGATCTGTTCTAGGGTTTCTTGTTCTTGCGGTGTTCATCGATTGCTCCTATTCATGTATTAACCTCTGGATGGATCTGTGAAACCTTGTACTGAATACCATTAGCTTTTCGCATCCACCTGTAGTCTCATGTTCAAGTCCGTGGATCTCATCTGTATACCTGCCCATTGATTCACTTCCGCTCTGCTTTTAAGCCTTTGAATATTTTTTCTGTTTTTCTGAACTTGGCTCAGATCCATTGCTGTAATAAAACTTTTGTGAAACCTGTTTCTGCATACTTAGCCATTTCACAACCTCAAGTGCTTTCAATGTTTAGATCGGGCGGTTTAACTTACTATAGAAAAAGTTAATAAACCGGTATATACCATTAGTCCCCTTATTGAACCGCCAGAACCCTTTAGCCATAGTCCACCGCTTCACGGAACTTCGGTTTGAATATAGTTATCCTCGGTTCAACATTAATCATATCGGTGTATACTTTGTACCCAACACATCTTGAACCGGAATCACTTATTTTGTAGACTCCACCATGGCCAAACAAGTATACGAGTGCAACTGGGCTCCTTCTCGTGTCACAGAGACACAACTGAACAACTTAGTCCTGACTGGCGCTTTAAGCAGTAAAAACACCATCCATTGGAGGGTCCCAGGCAAATAATGTCCTCCCACACCTCAAGAAGGAGAGGTTGTAGTTTTTGCGGATCACTTAGCCCGAGGTTTTAATCCGCCCGGTTCAAAATTCTACCGGGATGTCTTGGCCAACTTCCAACTCCGTCCGCAAGATACTGGCCCCAATTCTGTCACCAACATATGCCATTTCCAAGTGCTCTGTGAGGTGTTCTTTCAAGAGGAACCCACAGTCGAGTTATTCAGAGATTGTTTCCATCTAAACCGCCGCACAAAATTTACTGATGGTTCCAATATGGAATTGGGTGGTATGGCGATTCAGAAAAGGAAAGAGGTTACTTACCCTCACGCAAAGCCGCACAGCCATCCCCAAGAAAGGAATCAAACATGGTTCTATTGCAAAGACACCTCCCCTGCTAATGAAAATCCTTTGCCTGGCTTTCGTCCGGAGCGGCTTAGCAACACGCACCCCTTTCCATAGAGGTTGACTGCCAAGGAGAGGAGTAAATATGCGCCCGAACTGTCCAAGCTCAGAGCCTTTATGGCCAACGGTTTAACAGGAGTTGATCTCGCTCGTTGCTGGATATCATGGAGCATACTGCCCCTCAGTCAACGCTCCGGTTTGATGTGTGAATATACAGGCAGTGTTGATGACCCACTGCGACATGTGAATATCCAGCTCACCGACGAAGAAGTCACAGAAGCTGTGAAGAAAATTTTGAACGAACCGGAATACGTCTGCGCCCGAACTGGCCTGCTTCCTTTCTGCACCACCAACAAACCGCCAGTTGTAAGTTTGAATTTCCCCTTTCATTAACTGTGATATTATTACATCTGCTTATTATTTGACACCAATATCTATTGAAGCAGGGTGATGATCCGTTTTGGAGCAAGAAGCTTCCTCAGGAGAAACCAGACAAACCGGAAAAACCAATCCAGCCAAAGACAAAAGTCCTTAAGAAACCTGCTCATAAGAGGAAAACCACTGCATCTTATGATCCACCCATTGATGACGATGTGGGCAATCCGGACCTTGAGGTAGAACTTGATTCACTTGGCTTGCTTTTTACACGCCTTATTGATGATGCTATTTGTCAGGATGATGCCGAAGCTAGTCATGCTCATGCTGCAGAGGTAATTACTCTTTCTTCTGATTCAAACATTGTGCCTTCACTAAAAATCCGCCAAGCAAACCGGAAAGTTAAATTTTCTCATCCTCTTGCTTACTTGGATCCCAAATTTCTTATGAAGACCCAACAGCACGAAGCGCGCCGCACAACTCGGCACAGCGGCCAGGTAGTTACCTCCGCCGGTTTACCGAACAGTCCGGTTCGGAGACGCTGTTCAGAGGTCTCTAATTTTCTTGTCAGTACTTGTCCTAAAGCGGGCTGTTTTCGTCAACCGCTTAACCCATCTGACTCTGATTATCAGGTAACCTCCCACTCATCCTCTGGCGAGTCAACGGGTACTCAGCTGCCACCGCTTAAAACCATGCTTGGGTAAGCTTACACTTATCATAATATTCCTGGTATAGTACCTTGTAACATATACTGTTTTTGACTTTGCTACTCCTTTCACGGCCAAGCCTAGGCCGAGCAAGAAGGCTCGCTTGGATAAAGCGGCCGCAGAAGAAACTGTTGGAAATATGCCCTAGAGGCAATAATAAAAGCATTATTATTATATTTCCTTATTCATGATAATTGTCTTTATTCATGCTATAATTGTGTTATCCGGAAATCGTAATACATGTGTGAATAACAGACACCAACATGTCCCTAGTAAGCCTCTAGTTGACTAGCTCGTTGATCAATAGATAGTCATGGTTTCCTGACTATGGGCATTGGATGTCATTGATAACGAGATCACATCATTAGGAGAATGATGTGATGGACAAGACCCAATCCTAAACATAGCATAAGATCGTATGGTTCGTTTGCTAGAGTTTTCCAATGTCAAGTATCCTTTCCTTAGACCATGAGATCGTGTAACTCCCGGATACCGTAGGGGTGCTTTGGGTGTGCCAAACGTCACAACGTAACTGGGTGACTATAAAGGTATACTACGGGTATCTCCGAAAGTGTCTGTTGGGTTGACACGGATCGAGACTGGGATTTGTCACTCCGCATGACGGAGAGGTATCACTGGGCCCACTCGGTAATGCATCATCATTATGAGCTCAATGTGACCAAGTGTTTGGTCAGGGGATCATGCATTACGGTACGAGTAAAGTGACTTGCCGGTAACGAGATTGAACGAGGTATTGGGATACCGACGATCGAATCTCGGGCAAGTAACATATCGATTGACAAAGGGAATTGCATACGGGGTTGCTTGAATCCTCGACATCGTGGTTCATCCGATGAGATCATCGTGGAGCATGTGGGAGCCAACATGGGTATCCAGATCCCGCTGTTGGTTATTGCCCGAGAGCCGTCTCGGTCATGTCTGCATGTCTCCCGAACCCGTAGGGTCTACACACTTAAGGTTCGGTGACGCTAGGGTTGTAGGAATATGTATACGCAGTAACCCGAATATTGTTCGGAGTCCCGGATGAGATCCCGTACGTCACGAGGAGTTCCGGAATGGTCCGGAGGTAAAGAATTATATATAGGAAGTGCTATTTCGGCTATCGGGACAAGTTTCGGGGTCACCGGTATTGTACCGGGACCACCGGAAGGGTCCCGGGGTCCATCGGGTGGGGCCACCTATCCCGGAGGGCCCCATGGGCTGAAGTAGGAAGGGATCCAGCCCAAAGTGGGCTGGGCGCCACTTCCCCTAGGGCCCATGCGCGCCTAGGGTGGGGGAAACCCTAAAGGGGGGCGCCCCTTGCTTGGGGGGCAAGCCCCACCCCTTGGCCGCCGCCCCCCCCCCTAGGAGATTGGATATCCTAGGGCCGGCGCCCCCCCTAGGGGGCTATATATATGAGGGGAGGGGAGGGGGGCAGCCGCACCCTTGCCTTGGCGCCTCCCTCTCCCTCTCCAGCACCTCCTCCTCCTCCATAGAGCTCGGCGAAGCCCTGCCGGAGTACTGCAGCTCCACCATCACCACGCCGTCGTGCTGCTGCTGGAGCCATCTTCCTCAACCTCTCCTTCCCCCTTGCTAGATCAAGAAGAAGGAGACGTTACGCTGACCGTACGTGTGTTGAACGCGGAGGTGCCGTCCGTTCGGCGCTAAGGATCTCCGGTGATTTGGATCACGTCGTGCACGACTACCTCATCCCCGTTCCTTGAACGCTTCCGCACGCGATCTACAAAGGTATTTAGATGCAATCTGAATACTCGTTGCTAGATGAACTCATAGATAGATCTTGGTGAAACCGTAGGAAAATTTTTGTTTTCTGCAACGTTCCCCAACAGTGGCATCATGAGCTAGGTCTATGCGTAGTTCTTCTTGCGCGAGTAGAACACAATTTGTTGTGGGCGTAGATGTTGTCAACTTTTCTTGCCGCTACTAGTCTTATCTTGCTTCAGCGGTATTGTGGGATGAAGCGGCCCGGACCAACCTTACACGTACGCTTACGTGAGACCGGTTCCACCGACTGACATGCACTAGTTGCATAAGGTGGCTGGCGGGTGTCTGTCTCTCCCACTTTAGTTGGAGCGGATTCGATGAAAAGGGTCCTTATGAAGGGTAAATAGAAGTTGACAAATCACGTTGTGGCTTTTACGTAGGTAAGAAAACGTTCTTGCTAGAACCCTAATTCAGCCATGTAAAACTTGCAACAACAATTAGAGGACGTCTAACTTGTTTTTGCAGCAAGTGCTTGGTGATATGATATGGCCAAAGTTGTGATGAATGATGAATGATATATATGTGATGTATGAGATCATGTTTCATGTAATAGGAATCACGACTTGCATGTCGATGAGTATGACAACCGGCAGGAGCCATAGGAGTTGTCATTATTCTTTTATGACCTGCGTGTCGCCATGTAAATTACTTTACTTTATTGCTAAACGTGTTAGCCATAGTAGTAGAAGTAATAGTTGGCGAGCAACTTCATGGAGACACGATGATGGAGATCATGATGATGGAGATCATGATGATGGAGATCATGGTGTCAAGCCGGTGACAAGATGATCATGGAGCCCCAAGATGGAGATCAAAGGAGCTGTGTGATATTGGCCATATCATGTCACTATTATTATTATTTGATTGCATGTGATGTTTATCATGTTTTTGCATCTTGTTTACTTAGAGCGACGGAAGTAAATAAGATGATCCCTCATAATAATTTCAAGAAGTGTTCCCCCTAACTGTGCACCGTTGCGACGGTTCGTTGTTTCGAAGCACCACGTGATGATCGGGTGTGATAGATTCTAACGTTCACATACAACGGGTGTAAGACAGATTTACACATGCAAACACTTAGGTTGACTTGACGAGCCTAGCATGTACAGACATGGCCTCGAAACACAGAAGACCGAAAGGTCGAGCATGAGTCGTATAGAAGATACGATCAACATGATGATGTTCACCGATGTTGACTAGTCCGTCTCACGTGATGATCGGACACGGCCTAGTTGACTCGGATCATGTTATACTTAGATGACTGGAAGAGGGATGTCTATCTAAGTGGGAGTTCATTAATAATTTGATTAGATGAACTTAATTATCATGAACTTAGTCTAAAACATTTACAATATGTCTTGTAGATCAAATGGCCAACGTAGTCCTCAACTTCAACGCGTTCCTAGAGAAAACCAAGCTGAAAGACGATGGCAGCAACTACACGGACTGAGTCCGGAACCTGAGGATCATCCTCATAGCTGCCAAGAAAGATTATGTCCTACAAGCACCGCTGGGTGACGCACCTATTCTCCCTGTAGAACAAGACGTTATGAACGCTTGGCAGTCATGTTCCGATGATTACTCCCTCGTTCAGTGCGGCATGCTTTACAGCTTAGAGCCGGGGCTCCAAAAACGTTTTGAGAGACATGGAGCATATGAGATGTTCGAAGAGCTGAAAATGGTTTTCCAAGCTCATGCCCAGGTCGAGAGATATGAAGTCTCCGACAAATTCTTTAGCTGTAAGATGGAGGAAAATGGCTCTGTCAGTGAACACATACTTAAGATGTCTGGGTTGCACAACTGCTTGACTCAACTGGAAGTTAATCTCCCGGATGAAGCGGTCATTGACAGAATCCTCCAGTCGCTTCCACCTAGCTACAAGAGCTTTGTGATGAACTACAACATGCAGGGGATGGTAAAGACCATTCCTGAGGTGTATGCTATGCTGAAATCAGCAGAGGTAGAAATCAAGAAGGAACATCAAGTGTTGATGGTGAATAAAACCACTAAGTTCAAGAAGGGCAAGGGTAAAAAGAACTTCAAGAAGGATGGCAAGGAAGTTGCCGCGCCCGGTAAGCAAGTTGTCGGGAAGAAGCCAAAGAATGGACCCAAGCCCGAGACTGAGTGCTTTTATTGCAAGGGAAGTGGTCACTGGAAGCGGAATTGCCCCAAATACTTAGCGGACAAGAAGGCCGGCAAAACAAAAGGTATATGTGATATACATGTAATTGATGTGTACCTTACCAGTACTCGTAGTAGCTCTTGGGTATTTGATACCGGTGCAGTTGCTCATATTTGTAACTCAAAGCAGGAGCTGCGGAATAAGCGGAGACTGGCGAAGGACGAGGTGACGATGCGCGTCGGGAATGGTTCCAAGGTCGATGTGATCGCCGTCGGCACGCTACCTCTACATTTACCTACGGGATTAGTTTTAAACCTCAATAATTGTTATTTAGTGCCAAGTTTGAGCATGAACATTGTATCTGGATCTCGTTTAATTCGAGATGGCTACTCATTTAAATCCAAGAATAATGGTTGTTCTATTTATATGAATGATATGTTTTATGGTCATGCTCTGATGGTTAATGGTTTATTCATAATGAATCTCGTACGTGATGATACACATATTCATAGTGTGAATACCAAAAGAGTTAAAGTTGATAATGATAGTCCCACATACTTGTGGCACTGCCGCCTTGGTCACATAGGTGTCAAACGCATGAAGAAGCTCCATGCAGATGGACTTTTAGAGTCTCTTGATTATGAATCATTTGACACGTGCAAACCATGCCTCATGGGTAAAATGACCAAGACTCCATTCTCAGGAACAATGGAGCGAGCAACCAACTTGTTGGAAATCATACATACTGATGTGTGCGGTCCAATGAGTGTTGAGGCTCGTGGTGGCTATCGTTATGTTCTCACCCTCACTGATGATTTGAGTAGATATGGGTATGTCTACTTAATGAAACACAAGTCTGAGACCTTTGAAAAGTTCAAGGAATTTCAGAATGAGGTTGAAAATCAACGTGACAGAAAAATCAAGTTTCTACGATCAGATCGTGGAGGAGAATACTTGAGTCATGAATTTGGCACACACTTAAGAAAATGGGGAATAGTTTCACAACTCACACCGCCTGGAACACCTCAGCGTAATGGTGTGTCCGAACGTCGTAATCGCACTCTATTAGATATGGTACGATCTATGATGTCTCTTACCGATCTACCGCTATCCTTTTGGGGCTATGCTTTAGAGACTGCTGCATTCACTTTAAATAGGGCTCCGTCGAAATCCGTTGAGACGACACCGTATGAATTATGGTTTGGGAAGAAACCTAAGTTGTCGTTTCTAAAAGTTTGGGGATGTGATGCTTATGTCAAGAAACTTCAACCTGAAAAGCTCGAACCCAAGTCGGAAAAATGCGTCTTCATAGGATACCCTAAAGAGACTATTGGGTATACCTTCTACCTCAGATCCGAAGGCAAGATCTTTGTTGCCAAGAATGGATCCTTTCTAGAGAAAGAGTTTCTCTCGAAAGAAGTAAGTGGGAGGAAAGTAGAACTTGATGAAGTATTACCTCTTGAACCAGAAAATGGGGAAACTCAAAAAAACGTTCCTGAGGTGCCTGCACCGACTAGAGAGGAAATTAATGATGATGATCAAGATACTTCTAATCAAGCTCCTACTGAAATTCGAAGGTCCACAAGGACACGTTCCGCACCAGAGTGGTACGGCAACCCTGTCTTGGAAATCATGTTGTTAGACAACGGTGAGCCTTCGAACTATGAGGAAGCGATGGCGGGCCCGGATTCCGACAAATGGCTAGAAGCCATGAAATCTGAGATAGGATCCATGTATGAAAACGAAGTATGGACTTTGACTGACTTGCCCGTAGAGCGGCGAGCCATAGAAAATAAATGCATCTTTAAGAAGAAGACAGACGCGGATGGTAATGTGACCATCTATAAAGCTCGGCTTGTCGCTAAGGGTTATCGACAAGTTCAAGGAATTGACTACGATGAGACTTTCTCACCGGTAGCGAAGCTAAAGTCCGTCCGAATCATGTTAGCAATTGCCGCATTCTATGATTATGAGATATGGCAAATGGACGTCAAAACGGCATTCCTTAATGGTTTCCTTAAGGAAGAATTGTATATGATGCAACCGGAAGGTTTTGTCGATCCTAAGAATGCTGACAAGGTGTGCAAGCTCCAACGCTCGATTTATGGGCTGGTGCAAGCATCTCGGAGTTGGAACATTCGCTTTGATGAGATGATCAAAGCGTTTGGGTTTACACAGACTTATGGAGAAGCCTGCGTTTACAAGAAAGTGAGTGGGAGCTCTGTAGCATTTCTCATACTATATGTAGATGACATACTTTTGATGGGAAATGATGTAGAACTCTTGGACAGCATTAAGGCCTACTTGAATAAGAGTTTTTCAATGAAGGACCTTGGAGAAGCTGCTTATATATTAGGCATCAAGATCTATAGAGATAGATCGAGACGCCTCATAGGTCTTTCACAAAGCACATACCTTGATAAGATATTGAAGAAGTTCAATATGGATCAATCTAAGAAGGGGTTCTTACCAGTATTACAAGGTGTGAAATTGAGCTCAGCTCAATGTCCGACCACGGCAGAAGATATACAAGAGATGAGGGTCATCCCCTATGCCTCAGCCATAGGTTCTATTATGTATGCCATGCTGTGTACCAGACCTGACGTAAACCTTGCCGTGAGTTTGGTAGGAAGGTACCAAAGTAATCCCGGCAAGGAACACTGGACATTGGTCAAGAATATCCTAAAGTACCTAAAAAGGACTAAGGAAATGTTTCTCGTTTATGGAGGTGACGAAGAGCTCATCGTAAAGGGTTACGTCGACGCTAGCTTCGACACAGATCTAGATGACTCTAAGTCACAAACCGGATACGTGTATATTTTGAATGGTGGGGCAGTAAGCTGGTGCAGTTGCAAGCAGAGTGTCGTGGCGGGATCTACATGTGAAGCGGAGTACATGGCAGCCTCGGAGGCAGCACATGAAGCAATTTGGGTGAAGGAGTTCATCACCGACCTCGGAGTCATACCCAATGCGTCGGGGCCAATGAAACTCTTCTGTGACAACACTGGAGCTATTGCACTTGCCAAGGAGCCCAGGTTTCACAAGAAGACCAGGCACATCAAGCGTCGCTTCAACTCCATTCATGAAAATGTTCAAGATGCAGACATAGAAATTTGTAAAGTGCACACGGATCTGAATGTCGCAGATCCGTTGACTAAACCTCTCCCTAAGGCAAAACATGATCAGCACCAGAACTCTATGGGTGTTCGATTCATCACAATGTAACTAGATTATTGACTCTAGTGCAAGTGGGAGACTATTGGAAATATGCCCTAGAGGCAATAATAAAAGCATTATTATTATATTTCCTTGTTCATGATAATTGTCTTTATTCATGCTATAATTGTGTTATCCGGAAATCATAATACATGTGTGAATAACAGACACCAACATGTCCCTAGTAAGCCTCTAGTTGACTAGCTCGTTGATCAATAGATAGTCATGGTTTCCTGACTATGGGCATTGGATGTCATTGATAACGAGATCACATCATTAGGAGAATGATGTGATGGACAAGACCCAATCCTAAACATAGCATAAGATCGTATGGTTCGTTTGCTAGAGTTTTCCAATGTCAAGTATCCTTTCCTTAGACCATGAGATCGTGTAACTCCCGGATACCGTACGGGTGCTTTGGGTGTGCCAAACGTCACAACGTAACTGGGTGACTATAAAGGTATACTACGGGTATCTCCGAAAGTGTCTGTTGGGTTGACACGGATCGAGACTGGGATTTTTCACTCCGCATGACGGAGAGGTATCACTGGGCCCACTCGGTAATGCATCATCATTATGAGCTCAATGTGACCAAGTGTTTGGTCACGGGATCATGCATTACGGTACGAGTAAAGTGACTTGCCGGTAACGAGATTGAACGAGGTATTGGGATACCGACGATCGAATCTCGGGCAAGTAACATATCGATTGACAAAGGGAATTGCATACGGGGTTGCTTGAATCCTCGACATCGTGGTTCATCCGATGAGATCATCGTGGAGCATGTGGGAGCCAACATGGGTATCCAGATCCCGCTATTGGTTATTGCCCGAGAGCCGTCTCGGTCATGTCTGCATGTCTCCCGAACCCGTAGGGTCTACACACTTAAGGTTCGGTGACGCTAGGGTTGTAGGAATATGTATATGCAGTAACCCGAATATTGTTCGGAGTCCCGGATGAGATCCCGGACGTCACGAGGAGTTCCGAAATGGTCCGGAGGTAAAGAATTATATATAGGAAGTGCTATTTCGGCTATCGGGACAAGTTTCGAGGTCACCGGTATTGTACCGGGACCACCGGAAGGGTCCCGGGGGTCTACCGGGTGGGGCCACCTATCCCGGAGGGCCCCATGGGCTGAAGTAGGAAGGGATCCAGCCCAAAGTGGGCTGGGCGCCACTTCCCCTAGGGCCCATGCGCGCCTAGGGTGGGGGAAACCCTAAAGGGGGGCGCCCCTTGCTTGGGGGGCAAGCCCCACCCCTTGGCCGCCGCCCCGCCTAGGAGATTGGATCTCCTAGGGCCGGCGCCCCCCCTAGGGGGCTATATATATGAGGGGAGGGGAGGGGGGCAGCCGCACCCTTGCCTTGGCGCCTCCCTCTCCCTCTCCAACACCTCCTCCTCCTCCATAGAGCTCGGCGAAGCCCTGCCGGAGTACTGCAGCTCCACCATCACCACGCCGTCGTGCTGCTGCTGGAGCCATCTTCCTCAACCTCTCCTTCCCCCTTGCTGGATCAAGAAGAAGGAGACGTTACGCTGACCGTACGTGTGTTGAACGCGGAGGTGCCGTCCGTTCGGCGCTAAGGATCTCCGGTGATTTGGATCACGTCGCGCACGACTACCTCATCCCCGTTCCTTGAACGCTTCCGCACGCGATCTACAAAGGTATTTAGATGCAATCTGAATACTCGTTGCTAGATGAACTCATAGATAGATCTTGGTGAAACCGTAGGAAAATTTTTGTTTTCTGCAACGTTCCCCAGCAGAAACTGCCCCTAAACCGGACAACACCCCAGATCTTGAAGCGGCTATCCGTGAAGACGTGCCCAACGACCCACCAGTGCAAGATGAGATTTTTATTGCTGAAGAAAGGCCTGTTGACGCCTCCGGTCCTGCCGACCAGCCTAGAAGTCCTGTCCGGATTGAAAAATCCACAAGTCCATCCAAGACTACCGGTAAACCGACAGCCACAGTGCAAACCGGTGACGCCCAGGATGATGAAGTTGTTATCACTGGTGTTGGTCATACCAAACCAAGCAATCCTGTCGCTTTGTCCAAACATACTGCCAAGGACGAATTTGCCGCAATGGGCAAGGGCAAGTGGAATGTTGATTTGGCAACTTACGCTGCTTTGAATGCCCAAGATCTTCATTCTGGCTACCTGAACCGGCTGTATACCAGTCGTGATTATGAAGCCGGCCTAGTAAATATGATGAAAGAGAAATTTGAGGTAACTTTCGTATGCCTCTTCCATGCGTGGATATTTTAATCTTGCTGATTCTCCTATCCCCCAAGGGCCGGTTTGTAATCTCTTTCAAACCGGGACTTGTGAAATATAAAGCCGAACACTTTGGAAATTGCTGATGTAGCCCCCAAGTGCCAAGTTGAATACTTGTATTGAGCTTGGGACTTTGCTATCAATTGACAGTTGTAGATTAAATATGCATTAGCCCCCAAGTGCCAAGTGCATAACTTGTTATGTGGTTGGTACTTCAATTCCTATACCGTTTGTTAAGCCATATAACTGTCTATATGCAGGCTGAGCTGAAGACCAAAGAAATTCAACTCGCCGATCTTCAAGAAAACTTGAAATCCCAACAAGCTGAAACCTCAAAAGCGAAAGAGGAGTTGACCAGCGCTTTAAGCGTCATGGAACAGTTGAAGGAGGGCTTCAAGAAAGAGCGGACGGATTGGGCCACTGAGAAAGCCGCTTTGACCAAGAAGATTGAAACTGCTGAAGCCGCCCTTAAACCGGTAACAGATGAACTAACCAGCGCAAAGCGACAAGTGCATGCAATGACTGCCGCCATCTTTGGTAAGCGTCCTTTGACTTCTGTAATAATCTGTCCTTCCTATGATAGGTCCGGTTTGTGAACTTTCTTTCATGTTGCAGGCACCCGCATTGGCCACTTGGGGTCAGATGTTCGGATGAAATTGAAAGCTGCCTACACATTAATCAAACAACTGTATACTGGAGCGCAGCGGATCATCTCGACTGCATCACATAACAATCCGGCGACCACGTTAATTCAAGATACTATGAAGAGGTTGTCAATGCTTCGCGCCCGGATTGAAGAGCTGAAGAAATCTGCCGCTCGAACCGGTGCCATCAACGCCTTAATCCGGGCAAAAGCATGGGTGCCAGATTTCGATCCTGTTGAGGCAGCTCAGGGCTATCCGAGTTTGAAGGAAGACGGCTCAGAATTCAATGAAGATGACTTGAGAGCGATAAACCGGGCGGTGCGCCCTCTGGCTTGTCAATTGGTGGAAGAGGCAGACTTGACGCATTACAAAGCTCAATATAACAATCAGAACAAACGAGTGGCTGCACCAGTTCCCGAAGCGGAAAATCTGATCCCGCCAATCCGTAAGCATACTTATGCTCCTGATATTGAACCGTCTTCATTGATCCATGATGAAGCTGTTTTTCAAGCCTTAATGGGAATCGACTGGACCACTGTTGACTTCCAGCCACTGGGTAGGGCAGAAGAAGCTGAAGCGGCGCAGGACGACCCACGACCGTCAGACCAAGGCGGTGACCAAGCTTGAACCGGAGATCGGTTTAAATGGCTGCTTTGTTATATTCTGCTAGAAAAACAATGATCTTACTTGGGCACCATGTTGCCTTGTAATAGGATAGCCAACACTTTTGCTTCTGAGATGCCTTCGTGCATCGGTGCTGATACTTTTGTTTGAAAGATCGAAACTGTCAATCTATATCTCCTGCAATCATAAAATCTTAAACTACCAGGGCGGTTGTACCGCCAGCCGGTTTATGAACTTTATATATATGCAAGGAGATTGAGATATATGATCAAATTTTGTGATACAAAATACCTGCCATCATTGGGCATGAAGTAGGCTTAGCCAATCTTGAAACGGAAGTGGAGGTCACACTCTTGGGCACCGAAGTGGAGGTCTTGGGTTCGATCTTGAAATGGAGGTTTGATAAACCTAGACCGCCATGGGAGAAAACAGCTCATGTGTATACAATGCCGGTTTACTATGTAAACCGTGCTTGGTCATAATAAACATCTTGTTACTCCATAATAGGATGTTAACAGAAAAAGTTAAACCGGGCAAATAATCTCCGGATAAAAATGGACCGTGTTCTGCCAATTAACAGCTTGAACTGGTGTAAAATGTTGTCGGTTTAAAAACACAACCAAGATAAAGCAACAGGTTTGAAGAAAAATATTGAAGCAAAGGCAATGATAAAACCGTTTGCAAAAAGAGGCTTTACTGAGCCGATCAGATGGTGTTACCATGGTCAAACATAACCAAGATCCCGATAGGTGTAGCTATGGTTCAAGTCAGCCAGGTCCCCAAATGAAACCGTGGCATTATGCCGATCAAGTGGCATGGCAATGGTTCGGGTTCGACCAAGCCCCCAAGTGATTCTATGGCCTTTAGGCCGATCAAGAGGCGTGACTGGTTCAGACTTGACCATGTCCCCAAGTGATCTGGTGGCTTTTGCCTATCAAAAGGTGTTGCATTGGTTCGGACACGACCAAGCCCCCAAGTGATATTTATAAATTTTGCAAGGGGTAAACCGAAGGCCGCTTTAAGACAGAACAACTCCATGTAACCACGCATGATGTAAAGGAACAGATACCCCGCTTTAGCTGAGGCTCCGGTTTATTATATTAATAATATATACACTGTCATAATATGTACATAAATAGAGCCAATGGCTCAGGTATAGTAAGGCCGAAGATGAGCTATGTTCCACGGCCTGTTGGTCTCCACTTCTGATTTGCGTGAGTCTTTTCGCTCTCGAACATCGAACAGATAGTATGACCCGTTGTGCAGATTCTTGCTGACCACGAAAGGTCCCTCCCAAGGTGGGGATAACTTATGCATATCAGTCTGATCTTGAATGAGCCGAAGCACCAAATCTCCTTCTTGAAAGGTTCTAGTTCTGACTCGACGACTATGATAGCGACGAAGATCCTGTTGGTAAATCGCCGCGCGGGCAGCTGCTATGTCACGCTCTTCATCCAACCGGTCCAAAGCGTCTTGTCGTGCTATCTCGTTGTCCGCTTCAACATAAGCCACCACACGAGGTGAATCATGACGGATATCACTAGGGAGAACCGCCTCCGCTCCATAGACCATGAAGAACGGCGTGTATCCTTTTGATCTGTTGGGTGTGTTATTAATGCTCCATAACACGGATGGCAACTCTTCTACCCAACAACCCGGTGTCCTTTGCAAAGGAACCATAAGCCGTGGCTTGATGCCTCTCAAGATCTCCTGATTAGCTCTTTCTGCTTGACCATTGGACTGTGGGTGCGCCACTGATGAAACGTCAAGGCGAATGTGCTCACGTTCGCAGAACTCCTTCATGGCACCCTTGGACAAATTGGTACCATTGTCTGTGATGATACTGTGTGGAAAGCCAAACCAGAAAATCACCTTTTTGATGAACTGAACCGTCGTGGCTACATCACAGTTGCTAACAGGTTCTGCCTCCACCCACTTTGTAAATTTATCAACCGCCACCAGGAGGTGGGTCTTCTTATCCTTGGACCTTTTGAAAGGCCCAACCATATCTAGCCCCCAAGTTGCAAAGCCAAGTGATTGGAATCATCCTCAATTCTTGAGCCGGTACATGAGCACGTCTTGAGAACTTTTGGCAACCATCACATCGTCTGACCAGATCCTCCGCATCAGCATGGGTAGTTAACCAATAGAAACCGTGGCGGAATGCTTTAGCCACCAAAGATTTTGAACCGGCGTGGTGACCACAATCCCCTTCGTGGATCTCACGCAAAATTTCACAGCCTTCCTCAGGAGATACACAGCGTTGAAACGCCCCTGAGACACTGCAATGATGTAACTCGCCATTGACGATAGTCATGGACTTGGACCGCCGTATTATTTGCCTGGCCAGAGTCTCATCCTCTGGTAACTCGCCCCGGTTCATGTACGCTAGGTAAGGAAGCGTCCAATCCGGAATGATGTGAAGAGCCGCCACCAATTGAGCCTCCGGGTCAGGAACAGCCAAATCCGCTTCACCAGGGAGCTGGACCGACGGGTTGTGCAACACATCAAGAAAAACATTAGGCGGGACCGGTTTACGCTGGGAGCCCAACCGGCTCAGGGCGTCCGCCGCTTCATTCTTCCGACGGTCCACGTGGTCCACCTGATAGCCCTTGAAGTGACACGCAACAATATCCACCTCACGACGATATGCAGCCATGAGTGGGTCTTTAGAGTCCCAAGTGCCAGACACTTGTTGAGCCACTAGATCCGAGTCACCGAAGCACTTAACCCGGCTTAAATTCATCTCCTTAGCCATCCGGAGACCATGGAGCAAGGCTTCGTACTCAGCTGCATTGTTAGTACAAGGGAACATTAAGCGGAGAACATAACAGAACTTGTCACCTCGTGGGGAAGTTAATACGACTCCAGCCCCCGAGCCCAAGCTCTATAGCCCACTTGGCAATCCGGCCCGTCGCTTCCCGGATCTGGATGATATCACCCAAGGGGGCAGAACTGACCACTGTGATGGGATGCCCTTGGAAATACTGCTTCAGCTTCCGGCTTGCCATAAAAACTCCATATACCAGCTTCTGCCAATGTGGATACCTTTGTTTGGACTCAATAAGCACCTCGCTGATATAATAGACCAGACGTTGAATCGGGTGCTCCTTGCCTAGCTCCTTCCGCTCCACCACAATAGCCACACTGACCGCGCGAGCATTAGCAGCAACATACAGCAGCAATGGCTCCTTGTCAATGGGAGCGGCGAGCACGGGCGGATTGGCCAATTGCCGCTTTAAGTCCTCAATGATCAGCAGCAGAACTCCACACGAATTTATCCGTCTTCTTCAACATCTGATATAAGGGGATTGCCTTCTCACCAAGGCGGCTGATAAACCGGCTCAAGCGGCAATCCGGCCAGCCAAACGTTGAACGTCATTAATACACTTCGGTTTAGCCAAGGAGGTGATGGCCGTAATCTTCTCCGGATTAGCCTCAATTCCCCTGTTGGACACCAGAAAACCCAATAACTTGCCTGCTGGTACATCGAAGACACACTTGGCCGGATTGAGCATCATCTTATACGTCCTCAGGTTACCAAAGGTTTCCTTCAAATCGTCAACCAGAGTCTCCTTCTTCCTTGACTTAACCACAATATCATCCACATAAGCATGTACATTGCGGCCAATCTGTTTGTGAAGACAATTTTGCACACACCATTGATAGGTTGCCTGGGCACTCTTGAGCCCAAAAGGCATAGATACATAGCAGAAGGCTCCAAAGGGAGTTATGAACGCCGTCTTCTCCTGGTCCTTAACTGCCATTTTGATCTGATGATAGCTGGAATATGCATCCAGAAAACTTAAATGCTCGCAACCCGCCGTAGCATCAATAATTTGATCATTACGGGGGAGGGCGAAAGGATCTGCTGGACAAGCTTTATTAAGATCAGTGTAATCCACACACATGCGCCAGGTGTCGTTTTTCTTAAGGACCAGCACCGGATTAGCAAGCCACTCAGGGTGGAAAACTTCAATGATGAAGCCAGCTGCTAGGAGCCTGGCCACTTCTTCTCCAATAGCCTTGCGTCGTTCTTCGTTAAACCGGCGGAGGAACTGTTTCACCGGTTTGTACTTAGGATCCACATTAAGAGTGTGCTCAGCGAGTCGCCTCGGTACACTTGGCATGTCAGAGGGCTTCCATGCAAAAATGTCCCGATTCTCATGGATGAACACGATGAGCGCGCTTTCCTATTTCGGATCCAGATTGGTACTCATGCTGAACTGCTTGGACGAATCGCCGGGTATGAAGTCAACAAGCTTAGTCTCAGCTGCCGACGTGAACTTCGGGGCCGGATCATGCTCCGTAGCAGGCTTCTTCAAAGGAGTCATATCTGTCGGATCAACATTGTCCTTGTAGTACTTCAGCTCCTCGGTGGCACAAACCGACTCTGCATAAGCCGCATCTCCTTCTTCGCATTCCAAAGCGACCTTACGGCTTCCGTGAACCGTTATAGTCCCGTTATGATCCGGCATCTTGAGCTGCAAGTACACATAATAGGGCCGTGCCATAAACTTGGCATAGGCAGGTCGCCCAAACAGGGCGTGTTATGGGCTTTGGATTTTTACCACTTCAAATGTCAGCCTCTCTGATCTGGAATCATGATCATCTCCAAAGGCCACTTCCAGCGCTATCTTACCAACGGGGTACGCTAACTTGCCAGGTACCACACCATGGAAAACCATATTCGACGGTCTGAGATCTTTATCTGTTAGCCCCATACGACGGAAGGTCTCATAGTATAGGATGTTAATACTGCTACCCCCATCCATGAGTACCTTGGTGAACTTATAACCTCCAACCTGAGGCGCCACCACCAAAGCTAGTTGACCCGGATTGTCAACCCGGGGAGGGTGATCCTCTCTACTCCATATGATTGGCTGCTCTGACCAGCGTAGATATCGGGGAACAGCCGGTTCAACAGAATTGACTGCCCGCTTCTGGACCTTTCGGTCTCGCTTGTCCAAGCTAGTGGTCAATACGTGATATTGCCCACTATTCAATTGCTTTGGGTTGCTCTGGTAACCCGACTGCTGCTGTTGCTGATTGTAACCACCCTGGTTATTCTGATTATTCCGATTGTTACGTCCGCCCGGATTACCATTAAATCCTGAACCGGAATTTCCTCCACCATAACCCGGCCCGGATCCAGAGCCACCGCCGGAGCTGGGATCATACCGGAAAGCATTAGAGCTCTTGAACTCCTGCATAATGTAGCAATCCTTCCAAAGGTGGTTTGCTGGCACCTCCTTCGTCCCATGCTTCGGACAGGGCTGGTTCAATAGATAATTCAGGCGGTCCGGATTAGGACTAGGCGCTCCACTGCGATTCTGCGGTTTACCATTGCATCGCTGGCCCTTGTCCTGCGCGTTAGTATTAGCCACAAAGTCCATGTTGCCATCCGCTTTACGCTTGCCTCCGCCACCATTACCTGCTGAGTGATGTTGCTGACCTTTGGAGTTGTTGTTCTTCTTTCCCTTCCCTGTCTTTTCATCATTAGACTAGGGATCCTTGGTACTATCAGAATCAGCATACTTTACCAAAGCGGCCATGAGAGTCCCCATGTCAGTGCAGTGGCGCTTCATCCGCCCTAACTTCAACTTTAGGGGTCCAAACCGGCAATTGCCCTCCAAGGTTATGACTGTCGTGTCGGCGTTGATGCGGTCTGATGAATGCAGAACTTGCGAGACCCGGCGCACCCAATGAGTCGTTGATTCTCCTTCCTCCTGGACACAGGCAGCTAAATCCACTATCGACATAGGCTGCTTACACGTGTCTTTGAAATTATTGATAAATCGGGCTCGTAAATGGGCCCATGAACTGATAGAATTGGCCGGTAAGCTCTTTAACCAGGTACGGGCCGTCCCTTCAAGCATCATGGTGAAATACTTTGCACACGCCGCATCATCCACATCAAGCATCTCCATGGCCATCTCATAGCTCTCCACCCATGTCTCTGGAGGTTGATCCGCCGTATAATTCGGTACCTTGCGCGGGCCCTTGAAATCCTTAAGCAGGCGCACATTGCGTAAAGCGGGGACAAGGCAAGGCACCCCCAATGCGCTAGAAGTCAGCCCAGGCTCAACCGAGGTGGTCGGACGAACCGGCGTAAGCTGACGAGCTTGATGTTGTGTCGCTAACTCGGCCTCCCTGCGCGCTCAGGCCCGGTCCACCACCTCCTGAGCATTATCGACACCACCAGCTGGATTGTTGCCACGGGGCGCTCCACGCCGTGCATTACTTGACACAGCTGGTTCCTCCATATGCCTGCTATAACTCCGGCTTGGACGTGGGGTAGAATGAATCTAGTCACGGCTGTATGAATACGCTTCCTGTTGGACCAGAGCCCCTAAGGAGCTCCTTAACCCGGCGCGTCTCTATCGCCTGTAATGAATCACCTTCAACTGGAATGGCCTCCAACCGTGCCGCAGCTGCAACAAGGTTATCCAGCGGATTGGAGTAGTGACCCAGAGGTGTGGGCACAGCCTGCGGTACACCAGTATTATGACGGGGCAGATCTATTAAACGGGGCTGGACCGGCGCGCCCGTCCCAGGTGCCTCCGCCCGGTTTACCACCGACGGGTTACTGGTTCCCGCTCCAGGGGTGTTGAAAAGGTCTCTGGCTACGAAAACTGAAGGCAAACGAGATCGGTACTTCCTCCTCATGACTTCCTGTGATGCGTTCTGGTCCAACATGAGCCTGTAAGCTTGCGCGTCCAAAGCGGCCTGCTCCGCAGTCATCCTGACCTCTTCAGCTGCTAAATCCGCTTTGGCCTGAGTGCTCTGCTCCCTCACCTTTGCAATCTCTGCGTTGTGAGCATCCTGATCCGCCGGGTTAGCCTCTGCCATGAGCGCAGCCAACGCATCGAAAGATCTGATAAAACTTGAGCCGACGGGCGCACAGAGCCTCCTGCCCCGGCAGCCGTTGCCGCTGCTGAACCAAAAACCATCGCCGCGGCAGTCGATGAATGAAGCGTTGCTTGTGTACCGGCCATGAATATTCCAACCCGGTTGGGCAGATCAGAGGGGTCCGGAATACTGTCGCCATCGGAACAGCACCCAATCCGGCCATCTTGTAGCTGATACAAAGACTCAGTTTCTCCGGTTGACGACTCGTCGCCAGAGTAAGCGACGGTTTCGCCACCAGATTCCGATCCATCCTCATAACTTCCTCCATGGATGACTCCCACGAAGGCACGTTTCACGACCGGTTTAACCCGGGCAGGTCGCGCATGCTAAGCTGTCTCGACGAGGTCGGTGCAGGTGTCCAGCTCACGGCCCGGTTCACCGATCTTGCCGATGAAAACATGTATGCCACCAAAGGGGACCCGGTACCCATACTCAATCGAGCCGGCCTTGGGGCCCCAGCCTGCATCGTCGATGTAGATCTTGCCGCGACGACTCTTGGTCATCCGGCCCACAGCGTATCCCTCGAGTCCTTCGAAGCGGCCCTCCAAGAACTTGAAACCATCGTGCGATAGCCCCACGGTGGGCGCCAACTGTCGTGGTTTTGTCACGGCAGATGTCCTAGCGAAAGGACTTAGTCGTGGAGCCATCGCAACGGGTTAACTCTAAGGGGTTAAAGCGGACACAGGGACACAGAGAGTTTATACTAGTTCGGCCCCTTCGATGAAGGTAAAAGCCTACGTCTAGTTGTGATGGAATTGATGGGGTTTCGATGACTAGGGAGCAAACAAGCTTCGCCTAAGTCTCGAGTTGTAGTTGTCTGTCCTTGAACCGCTGCCGGGTCGTCCCCTTATATACACGGGTGACGCCCGTCGGTTCACAGAGTCCCAATCACCGATTCATACTCGTATCCGGGTTGGTCTCTCCTTATTCCTAACAACAATACAAGTTTACATACAAAGTCGGTTTACGGCTACAAGTGCTGAACCGACTACGGCCTTGGGCCCTCATCTATCTTCTTGGGCTTTAACACTCTTGGACTACTGATGAAGTTAACCCGGCCCAGGTAGGCCGGTTTACGCCCAGTAGTAATATCCCCAACACCCCAAGTCACCCACCACGTTGCCGTGGTAGAGGCGCAGTACAGCGACCCCTCATCTATTTTAAGGACTAGCTACGTCCGAATTCCCGACCCCTCCAAGCCGGATACCTGCGGAGGGGAGGATACAACTCAAGACCTGAGCTTAGAATCAGGCAACGGGCTAGATTCATTGGACAACATCCAAGACTCCGAACTTCAGAGTTCGGAAGCTCTTCGGCCTCCGAATCTTAGATTGGGTGAGGTTTAAGATTCAACGCCCCCCGCCAGCCCGAACATAAGCGATCTTTCCCAAATCAGGCAAAAGCCCGAGGAAACAGTACATCATTACTGGGCCAGATTCCTCCTGGTTATGAACAGGATAAAGGATTGCCGCGAGGGAGACGCAATTTCAATCTTTCGCAGTAATTGCACGGACGAGGGAATACTTAACGCCATAGGTCATCGTGATATTACACGATTCGCTGACTTGGCGTCCATAGTACAAAAGTACTGTGCGATGGAAAGCGCCTGGAAAACCGAAATAAAATTTTGGGATAATCTGGCCTTGAATAGCAATCCCGTCCGAACTAAGAGGGTGCATCATAGTAAGACACCCGGGTTAAATATCAAAAAGCCAAAACCCTCTACAGGGCATGGAACCGTACTGGAAAGATGGCTTGATGGACCCTGTAAAATCCACAGTACAGAGGACGCCACACCAACTCACAGCCTTAGAGCATGTTGGATACTCCGGCAGGTGGCCAAAATTGGCGAGGACCTCTTAACTTCGGAGGCCGCAGAAAGCCACCCCGAGGACACCAGTACCGTTCTCACAGTCTTCGAGACTTTTGCATCAAACAATATGCGAAAAAGAACACTCCGCAGCCTTGCCGAAGTCTATCAAGTAGCAATGATAAACCCATGGAGCGACACAGCTATTACCTTCAATGCAAGCGACGTACCTAAATTCTAAACAGCCCGAGCACCAGCCGCACTGGTCCTCAGCACAATAGTAGACGGCTTTCGCCTCACCAAGGTACTCATGGATGGAGGCAGCGGATTGAACCTCATTTACGAGGAAACCCTCCAAAAAATGGAAATAGACTGGAACCGCATCGAGCGAAGCAGCACAACCTTTAGAGGAATAATCCCAAGTCGGGAAGCGCGCTGCATAGGAAAAATCACACTAGATGTGGTGTTCGACATGCCGGATAATTACAGGTCCGAAGAGGTCACGTTCCAGGTGGCCCCGTTCAATAGCGGATACCATGCTATACTAGGGCGGGAGGCATTTACAATCTTCCAAGCAATACCCCATTACGAGTACATGAAGCTCAAGATGCCCGAGCCGAACGGAATTATCACTCTCGCTAGTGATCCGGACATAGCACTCCGCGCTGGCCCTTGAGGCACTATCCGAAGCCTTAGCGGCTGAGGAACTGACTGCGCTGTGCTCCACGGTTAATAGGGATGATGTGATACTCGATAAGAGATCCAAGTCCACATCCTTCAAGCCAGCGGACGAAATAGTAAAAATCCAGGTCCATCCAAGGGACCCCAATAAAACAGCTTCCATCGGGGCACGACTGAACCCTGATGTAGACGCCGCACTGCGAGAGTTCCTACAAGAGAACTAGGACATTTTCGCCTGGCACCCTTCAGACATGCCAGGAATCCCACGCAGGCTGGCCGAACACAGCTTAAATATCCTGAAAGGATTCAAACCTATCAAACAAGACCTTCGGCATTTTTCCGAACCGAAGAGACAGGCTATGGGAGAGGAGCTAGCCAAGTTATTGGAGGCCGGATTCATTAGAGACATACAACATCCGGACTGGCTGGCAAACCTGGTGATGGTACCAAAGAAGGACAAATCCTGGCGCATGTGTGTCGATTTTAAAGACCTTAACAAGGCCTGCCCAAAGGATCCCTTCCCCCTCCCCCGTATCGATCAAATTATCGATGCCACCGCAGGACACGATTCGTTGTGTTTCCTCGACGCATACTCCGATTACCATCAAATCAACATGGCAGAATCAGATCAAGCCGCAACAGCATTCATCACACCATACGGCCCATTCTGCTTCAACATAATGCCCTTCGGGCTGAAAAAAGCCGGCGCAACATATCAGCGCATGATCCAGACATGTCTGGAAAATCAGATCGGCAAAACAGTGGAGGCGTATGTGGATGATGTGGTCGTTAAATCAAGACATGTCGAATCTCTAGTAGACGACTTGAGGCTTACATTCGATAACCTTCGAAAATACGACATCAAGCTCAACCCGGAGAAATGCGTTTTCGGCGTTCTAGCCGGAAAGCTCTTGGGCTTCATTGTATCCGGTAGAGGAATTGAAGCAAATCCAGCCAAGATCCGAGCTTTGTTACAATTGGATGTCCCAAAGGACCTCAAACAAATACAGAAATTGACCAGATGCGTGGCGGCTCTAAGCCGCTTCATCTCCCGCTTGGGAGAAAAGGCACTGCCCCTTTATCGCCTCCTTCGATGCACCGAACACTTCAAGTGGACGGATGCCGCCACGGCCGGACTCGATGAAATAAAAGCCATATTGGCAACAAACCCAGTCCTGGCCGCGCCAAACACCGGCGAGCCAATGCTATTGTACATCGCGGCAACCCATCAAGTTGTCAGCGCAGTGCTCGTCGCCGAGCGGGAAACGGGCGGACACAAATTTCCCTTTCAAAGGCCGGTCTACTACGTGTCCACTGTCCTCACTCCATGCAAATCACGGTACCCGCATTATCAGAAGATTGCATACGCGGTATTCATGGCATCTCGGAAGCTACGACACTACTTTCAAGAGTGTTCGATTACAGTAGCCTCGAAAGTACCACTCAATGACATTATCAACAACCGCGATGCAACGGGCCTGATCGCAAAATGGGCCATTGAGCTCCTCCTGTTCGATATAACCTATAAGCCACGGTGAGCTATCAAATCACAAGTGTTGGCAGACTTCGTCGCAGAATGGACGGAGGCCGAACTCCCTAAAGAGTACGGCACATACTCAAACTGGATCATGCATTTCGACGGCTCCAAAATGTTGGCCGGACTGGGGGCTGGCGTCGTTTTGACGTCCCCCACAGGAGACACAGTCCAATATGTACTCCAAATTAGGTACACGGATTCCAAAAATGCAGCCGAATATGAGGCCCTTCTACATGGTCTCCGGATGGCAGTATCCATGGGCATTCAACGCCTAGAGGTACGCGGGGATTCGAACCTCGCGATATACCAAATAAATGGCGACTTCGATGCCAAGGATCCAAAATGGCAGCTTACCGCAATGCCGTCCTAAAAATGTCAGCCCGGTTCGAAGGGCTGGAGTTTCACCATGTAGCCCGAGAAAATAATCAAGCAGCGGACGTCCTGGCACGCATCGGAGCAAAGCGCGATGCACTCCCCCCCTCAACATCTTTTTGGAAAGATTGTTCAAGCCATCCATAGCATGGGAGGGGGAACCCGCAATTAACAGCCCGAACTCAGCCGCACCACTCGACGCTGAACAACCTGACATAATTGGAGGTTCTGCCAATGAAATTACACCTTCAACCCACGTAATAATGGAGGTTATCGCCCCATGGACAGAACCATTCCTAGCCTACCTTACTAGGCAGGAACTCCCAGAGGACCAAAACGAGGCCCGCTGCATAGTGTGGCGATCTAAAGCCTACAAAGTCCACGAGGGAGAGCTTTATAAGAAAAGCACTACCGGAGTCCTTCAAAGGTGCATCTCCGAAGAGGAAGGGCGGAACCTTCTGGCTGAAATTCACGTCGGACTCGGTGGTCATCACGCTGCTGCTCGGTCCCTTGTTAGCAAGGCTTTCCGTACAGGCTTTCATTGGCCGACGGCCCGGGCAGACGCTCAGGACCTAGTCCAACGATGCGTTGGTTGCCAACTTTTTGCCAATCAAATCCATATGCCACCCACCGCACTCCAAACTATCCCCATCACCTGGCCCTTCACGGTCTGGGGGCTTGACATGGTCAGACCACTTAGAGGTGGGACCCATAAGAAAAAATACTTACTGGTCATGGTGGACAAGTTCACCAAATGGATAGAAGCCAAGCCTGTTAAAACGGCCGAATCCGGACCTGTGATAGACTTCATATCCGGGGTCGTACACCGTTACGGCGTCCCCCACAGCATCATTACTGATAACGGTACAAACTTTACAGCCGACGAGGTAAAGCTCTGGTGCAAAAACATGGGCATCAAGCTCGACTATGCTTCTGTCTATCACCCACAAACTAACGGCCAGGTCGAACGTGCAAATGGTATCATGAGCGGCATTAAACCCAGATTAGTGCGGTCCCTCAAGGAATCTAACATGCACTGGGTAGAGGAGCTCGACTCCGTACTCTGGGGGCTGCGGACCACGCCGAATCGTACCACCAGATACACACCATTCTTTATGGTGTACGGCGCAAAGGCAGTTCTGCCCTGCGACATAATTCATGACTCACCTCGAGTGCGCATGTACGAAGAAAGAGAAGCCGAGCTCAATCGGCAGGACAACTTGGACGCCTTGGAGGAGGAGCGTGACGTGGCAAAAGCCCGTTCCGCATTCTATCAACAACAGGCTCGAAGATATCAAAGCAGAGAAGTACGGGCCAAAAATTACAATGTTGGCGAACTAGTTCAACGCAGGCCGGATAAGAAAAAGGAAAAACTCAAGCCCAAGTGGGAAGGTCCATTCATAATCGATCAAGTCCTGACTGGTGGAGCGTACCGCCTGCGAGATGCGTCGCATAACCGACTCGAGCCGAACCCATGGAACGCCACCCGTCTTCGAAGATTCTATGCCTAGCGCCGGACTCCGTGTTCGTCTCCTTCCTCTGTCCATTTTTTACATTTTTCTGTCTTATATTTCTCTCCTTCTCCTCTTCTTCTTTCATAGCCCTTAAAGGCTCATCAAAATGACGCGCTACTCGCGCTCATTAAACCTGGGGGCTTCTTTAACAGAAGCTTATTTATACGGGCTTCACGCCCAACACATGTGTCAAACTTCCGCATGTACCTTTTCCTTCACCATTATATGCATCGATATGACTTAAGTTTTGGCCAAGCTGGGTTGCCTGGCTCCTGTGCTTACCCCTACGTTCCCGATTGTTCGGCTAGGCGGTAAAGGGAGCAACTCTGAGATTGTTACTGCCGGGTCAGCCGGATGTGTACCTCAGACTGGGTGAAGCCGAAAGCTAGCGTTCTTAAGGGAATATTCGGTCAGTGAAATAAAAGATGATCTTTTTGCTAATTTTATGCACCCCCAGATGCTTTTTCTGTGTCTTTTCACGCAGTCCGGACATGCACTTTAGGGCATGCCTCCCCAGCGAAAGGAACCCCTAACGGAACTATTCTCTCTGGAAGATGTTTCTTACTAACCATGTAATATAACATAACTAGTTGGGCACTTGTCTGATAAAGCACTAATGACCCCTACGCCTGGTCTCCACGCATACCTCGGTTCTTATATAACCGCTATGGTATTCGGACACACTCCGGACCGTCAGGTCCCGAGGTTGAAGCGAAAAGGTCGGCAACGACAAACGATCTACAATCCAGCTAGAAGGCATTACACATGTCAATTCAAAATTACATAGTCATTCTGACTGATTGTATTCCTCTTCTATACCATCTAACAGGCTGTCTAATTTACAGTCCTGCTGGGAATACTTCCCGGCCAACTCTACTTGACCGTATACTAAGCTTACAGGGATCTCCTTCCCGTCAGGCCCCACTGGTCCGACCTCGGCCATGTGGTTTGGGTCAGACTTCGTAAAACGGGTCTTCACCATGGCCCAGGCCTCCCTAGCGCCTTGTCAGTAGGCCGATATCTTCCACAACCAGAAGCGCCGCCGAGCTCTCTTCAGCTTCTCTACAAGCTCTCCAAGGCCCTCGGGCATGGAGTGGGCAGGCCATAAGGCCTGGGCAACGCCTCGCATCGCCTGCCGAATTCGCTCATGCAGTTGCAGGAGTTCGGGAAGAAGGTCACCCGTAGAACCGGGCATCTCCTCTGCAGGACGACCTGTGAGCATACCTACAGACATTACTCTGTTAGTCGACTTCCTCGCCGAACTCTTTTTCAAAGTTCGTTCAAGCACTTACTAAATATGCCACGTCGAAGCCGCTGATTCTCCTTCGTGGAGTCCGACAGCTGGCCACGAACGTCTTTAAGTTCAACGTCCAGCTTGGTGTTGGCATCCTGAAGGTCATTCTTCTCTCGCCTCACCTTTGTCAACGTACTCTCACCGGCCTTTAGCCGGCGTAAGAGTTGTTGCTTTTCTGGATCGAGTCCGGCGCCATCTGCAATATGATTTGTCAGATTTGCACCCAAACCGCACAATACTAATCTTTCGAAGTGTATCTTACCTGAGGGGGTCCCTTTGGGCTCCCCTGCTGCGGCTAGTGCGGCCTCTAGTTGGGCCTTGCACTTTTCAAGCTCCTGGGACAGTACGGTATTCTTCTCTGTAAGAACCTGCATATTAAATGATCCTTAAATCAGTTACCTTAACTGTTTCAAGTCTCGGGGGCTACTGGTATATATATTTGACCAAAATTTTCTTACCCGTATGTCTTTCACATATTGCTCCGTGGCTCTGGCTAAACCATTTTGAGCGGCACGGAGGTACGCATCTCCCGAATTAAAGGCATCTAAAGCCTCTTGGGAGAAACAAGCATCGCATAGAACTGTCCGGCGACGCCTGTGGTTCATGGCACCCTCCACTTCAGAAATTTATGGCAGACAGCCTGTCCGCATCCTCTATCGGAGGAGCGTCCGGTGCGCGCCTGGTGCTCGCCTCCGCTTCCTGGCGAGACGTTGGAGCCTGGCTGGTGGAGGCGCGATTGGCAACCTCTCCGGATATAGTCCGGCGAGGTCTCTTCGTCCTGAAGATAGCACGAATGTTAACATGCCCTGACAGAATGACACCAGGGAAACAGAGGGTGCGCTATACCTTTGCGCCGGCATCTCAGTCCGGACTACATTCCTTTTTGCCCCACGGGGCCCTGCGGCCCCTCGTTGGCTAGCCGCCGCAGGTTCGGCCTCCCGCCTCAGAAATCTCCCCTGCAAAACACGGTTGTCGTTAGAAATGCCGGAATACGTGAGAATGGAATCTCTCTCAAGGGAATAAAAACTCCGGTTTCTGTCACCTGGGAGGCCGGGATTAACCCAGGGTAATCAGCCGTAATGGCTACCAAGGTATTGTCCTTCCTTAGCTGATGGAACACCCCGTCGATGAGCTCCACCGATATGTCCGGATCCTCTTCGGAGTCCGGATCGAGGGACCGTTCTGGGTCCTCGGGCTGTGGAGGGCGGCTGTTTATATCCTTTACTTCCTGTCGCAGTTCCTGCATTGAAGTCGTCAGACTACATATCTAACCGTGAGAGTATGAAACAAATGGGCGAGTGCAATTGTTCACTTACCCAACTTGGAGGTTCGTACATAGTGAATCCGGCCCGCGGGTTGGCGCGGAGGAATTCTTCCTTTTCTCCCTTGTACAAAGAGGACAAGATCTTTACTAGGGCGGCGGCCGAGGCCGGCCCCTTACGACCATAACGCGTGGCGTCATCCTCCCCGTTGAAATCCCACATGGGGTGGCCTCTATATTGAAGCGGTTGCACCCCCCGCATAATGCATGCGGCCATGACTCCAATCATGGTTAGTCCAGCATGAGCCAACAGTCTTATCCGGCCCATCAGGTAAAGGACGTCTCTCTCGCTTTCTCTCTGAGAGCTCTGCGGACGCCAGCTCAAGCGTTTCTTCAATGGAGCACTGTTGAACTCAGGGAGACCGACCCGGATAGGGTCCGGCAGCGGGACGTCATCTATGTAAAACCATTCCAAAGGCCAGTCCTCAGACGCCTTCTTTCGGGTTCCAGATAGGTATCCGGTCCCGGCGATGCGCCATACTTCGGCTCCGCCCACTTGATATATAGACCCCTCTTGAGAACGGGGTACCAGGCAGAATATCCTCTTCCACAGCGCGAAATGAGCCTCGACGCCTAAAAATAGCTCGCAAAGGGCGACGAAACCCGCAATATGTAATACGGAGGCGGGCGTGAGATTGTGCAGCTGGAGGTCATAGAACTCCAGGAGCCCGCGGAGAAATGGATGAATTGGAAATCCTAGTCCCCTTATTAGATAAGGGATGAGGCACACCCGCTCTCCTTTAGAGGGATTGGGGGTGCTCTCCGCTTGTTTTACGCCATTCTAGGTGGCGAGACCGGCTCGGACCGGGACCATGTATGCCTGAGGGAGAAATCCCTTGGCCTGAAGCGACGCTAACTGCTATGCGGGATGGTGCAACGCTCCCAGTCCTCGGGTTTAGGACCGGAGGGGCGAGGGGAGGAGCTGCGACGGCTGGCCATGTTGGAATGGACCTTTGCTGGGAGCGCTCTGATGATAACTCGCGGAGAGGAGAAGATGTGGTTTAGATCTGAATCCCCATCCCGTTAAATAGGCGGCTTGTTTATACGGCTAGGGGTGTGGATGTAAAAAACACCCCGGCTTTTCGCATTAGTTCAACACGTGGAAGACAGCCATTATTGGGCGCGGAAGCCGAGGAGCGCTACATTACAAAAATCGGACATTATTCATACAGGTACACAGAATTTGGGGAAGAACCCGCCTTGCAATGCCGAAGACAATCTGCGCGCCGGACTCGTCGTCATTGAAGCCTGGTTCGGGGGCTACTGAGGGAGTCCTGGATTAGGGGGTGTTCGGGTAGCCGGACTATACCTTCGTCGGACTCCTGGACTATGAAGATACAAGATTGAAGACTTCGTCCCGTGTCCGGATGGGACTTTCCTTGGCATGGAAGGCAAGCTTGGCGATGCGGATATTCAAGATCTCCTACCATTGTAACCGACTCTGTGTAACCCTAACCCTATCGGTGTCTATATAAACCAGAGGGTTGTAGTCCGTAGGACAATCAACTCCATACACAACAATCATACCATAGGCTAGCTTCTAGGGTTTAGCCTCCTTGATCTCGTGGTAGATCTACTCTTGTACTACCCATATCATCAGTATTAATCAAGCAGGAGTAGGGTATTACCTCCATCGAGAGGGCCCAAACCTGGGTAAAAACATCATGTCCCTCGTCTCCTGTTACCATCCGGCCTTGACGCACAGTTCGGGACCCCCTACCCGAGATCTGCCGGTTTTGACACCGACACCGAGTTTTTCAACTCGGTGGGTCCGAGATGGTTTCGGCGGAAACCTAACCCTAAAATTTCAAATCAAACCTATTCTACGAATTGCATTGACTGGATTGGAGTGTTTCAAACGTGGCTAGAATCAATATGATCACAATGTGCTAGGAATCAGATTGGGGAATAGCACAAAGATCGAGTCCATACCCTAGTTTGGCGAAGACTCGCTACGGCGGCAACGGCGGGGTTGAATTCCGTTGACGGCGATGGAGACCAGCGACTGGAGGCGGCTGGCGGCGAGGAGATGATCCGGAGACCGCGTAGGCAGAGCGAGCTATCGCGCGGGCGAAGGGGTTCGGAGAAATTTCCAAATTTTTGCCCGTGTCTATATATAGCCCGACCCTATCGGTGTGACCGAGTGGAATGACTCGGTGGCACCGAGATGCAAAACTGTATACAGTTATTGCAACTCGGTGTGACCGAATGGTTCAAATCGGTTGCACCGAGATTGAAAACATAGATCGACTTAATGATCTCGGTAGGACCGAAAGGGAGGTATCGGTCAGACCGAGAATCACAAAGAAGTTTTGGAAGTTCAAGTCTATGGCGAATCAGGGACTCCGAGTGCTCCTCACACAGAGTGGTTTGAATCTCACTTGATCCAATTTTGTGATGTAGCATGAATAGAGTTTGAGACGAGAAAAGCATAGATAGCTAGAGGAGGTTCTTAGGCATTCTTGTCCATCCACTTGGCAAAAGAAAATAAAACCAAACAATCAAAACAACAAGTGGATGTCCTCGAATGAGTAAAATATGCAACCAACATGCTCACACAATAAAATGGCAATTGAAATATGTGACAAAGCATGCACAACCAATTCTAGCATCTATCAAGCAATTGGCGATGACTAAGTCATCTATATATGAGTATATTGACTTAGGAGTCAAATGAGCACATTTGATCATAGGTCATACTCATCGTTTAAGCACAAGCGGGGTTACCACTTTTACATAAAGCATTGTTGTGTTCACATCATTAGAGTTGCTTTAGCTCAAGTCTTAGAGTAAAGCTCCCCCTAGATGTGATATCCCCCCTAAGAGGGATGAACTAACCTTGGGTTTTGTCGATGATGACTTCATGTAGATGTTGAAGATGTGGATGCTCAATGTTGATGTAGAACAATTGGAGCTATCCATTGGAGTGAGTTGCACTTTCAATACCTACATGGGTTATTCCCACAAGGAACAAACAAGGATATCCATACACATAGAGTGATGCACACACAAGATGATGTCTATGAAAGCTTTTAGATTACCTTGTCCCTTGACTTACCAACAAGAGGGTTTGTGACTCCTTGAACTAGTGCAAGATGTGGAGGTTGATTGCACTTGTTCTTGCCAAAATGATAAGAGTGAAGTATGTTGGCGGAGTCACCCTCAAGAACTCTCTAGTTCTTCTTCTTTTGGATCCACACCATCTTGATGGGAATCCTTGGAGTTGTAGTCGTACTTGATGAAGTGGAACTTGAAGTAGTCTTGGGAATCCACTTGACTAAGGTCTTATGAGCTTCTTCAAATGCATCAATTTCCTCTTGAAGCTTATACTTGCCTTTTTGCTTGTAGTCTTGTGGTGGAAGATCATCTTGAACTTGTGTCCCTTTGAAAGAAGTAGGATCATACTTCTCTTGCTAGGAGCAAACTTTGTCTTGGGGTATTGATCTTCTTCCCACTCAACTCCATTGGCATTGAACTTTCGTTCAAAACCAACACCTTGATTCTTCCGGTGCCTTCCTTGCTTGCATACAATTTCCTCGAATTGCTTACTTCCGGCAAAGCTCTTGTAGACTCCTTTCTCTATAATTCCCTTCAATAAGCTATTTTCTTGCTCAAGTGTAACTTGGCTAAGAGAATCATTAGTGGAATCAAGAGAATTACTAGAAGCAACAATATTGGATTTAACATGATCATTGTTACTACTAGAGGAAGAATCTTTCTTGTTCTTGTTACTAGACTTGACTTGAGGCATGTAAGTGGATCAGAGTAAACGCTTGGCAATGTAAGAAGAACTTTTCTTGCGGAGATCATCATTGATTGCCTTTAAAAACTCATGTTCTTGCTCAAGATTGAGCTTTTCAAAGCGTAACTTCTCATGAGCTCTTAAAAGTTCTCGATGATCTTCGAAGATAGTTTCATGAGCTAACTTAAGAGTGTTTAGTTCTTTAGTTAGAGCCTCAATCTTCTCCTTATCATTGTCATTCGTTTTATCTTGATTAGCATGATTAATTGACGTTTCATCATAGTATTCATCACTAGAGTTGTCAACAAGTAAATCATCATCACCTAACAAGTCATCTTCATCACTATTGAAATCAACATACTCGGGGTGTGTTACCTTAGGACCTTTGGCCATGAAGCATCTTCCAATTCCTTCATTTGGTGAGTCAAATATGTCGTAGGTGTTGGTTGACACATGTGCTAGACTGACAACACCTTCATCTTGAGTATATTCGGAATCGGAGTGATAGCTTCTCTCCGAGTGGTTGCCGGAGTCGGAGCCGGATACCCATTCACCAACATGAGCTTGATGTCTTCGTTTTGTTTAGCTCCTTGATGACTTTTCTTTTCTTTTCGAATCCTTGCTTCTCCGTGAGTGTCTTCGTTCATAACGATCATCTCTACTCCTTCTTTCTCTAGATGGTGATTCTTCTCTTCTACTTCTTCTTTTGGGAGAGTCTTCTCTCTCTTGTAGGGAGCCGTACACTCATTGGAATAGTGTCCGGGTCTTCCACAATTGTAGCAGTTTCGCTCTCGACTAGAAGATCTTTTGTCATTGTAGGACCTTGACTTGGAGCTTCTATCTTTGCTTCTATTCTTGTAGAACTTGTTGAAGTTCTTCACCATTAAGCTCAATTCTTCATTGAAGGTTTGTTTCTCACTTGATGATGTGGGGGCTTCACATGAGGCTTTGTAAGCACCACTTGATTTGTTGTGAAGTTCCTCTTTATCCTTGAGTGACATCTCATGAGCAATAATTCTTCCAATGACCTCCGTTGGCTTGAGATCTTTGTAATTGGGCATCATTTGGATCAATGTGCACACGGTATCATATTTTCCATCCAAGGCTCTTAGGATCTTCTTGATGATGAATCTATCAGTCATCTCTTCACTCCCTAAGCCGGCAATCTCGTTTGTGATGAGAGCAAGCCTAGAGTACATTTCAGCGACACCTTCACCATCCTTCATTTTGAACTTGTCAAGTTGACTTTGAAGCACATCCAATTTGGATTCCTTGACGGAGTCGGTACCTTCGTGCATATCAATCAAAGTAACCCAAATTTCCTTTGCATTCTCAAGACGGCTGATTTTGTTGAATTCTTCGGGGCACAATCTGTTGAAGAGAATATCACAAGCTTGAGCGTTGTATTGCAGCATCTTCAACTCTTCCGCGGTAGCTTCACGGTTTGGTTCTTTCCCATCAAAGAAGTCACCTTGCAAACCAACACACACAATAGCCCAAACGGCGGGGTTATGTCCAAGAATATGCATTTTCATTTTATGCCTCCAACTAGGAAAATTAGTACCATCAAAGTAAGGACCTCTACGATGATAATTTCCCTCGCTAGACGCCATACTCTCCTCGGTTGTGAAACCAAGGCTATGACCACCAAAATCTATGGAAATCAAAGCAAATGGAGACCAAAGCTTTGACACCACTTGTAGGATCGAAAGTATGTCTAGAGGGGGGGGTGATTAGACTACTTGACCAAATAAAAACTTAACCTTTTCCCAATTTTAGTTCTTGGCAGATTTTAGCTACTTTAGGACAAGTCAAGCAATCATCACACAATTCAAATAAGCATGCAAAGAGTATATAGGCAGCGGAAAGTAAAGCATGCAACTTGCAAGAATGTAAAGGGAAGGGTTTGGAGAATTCAAACGCAATTGGAGACACGGATGTTTTTGACGTGGTTCAGATAGGTGGTGCTATCCTACATCCACGTTGATGGAGACTTCAACCCACGAAGGGTAACGATTGCGCGAGTCCACGGAGGGCTCCACCCATGAAGGGTCCACGAAGAAGCAACCTTGTCTATCCCACCATGGCCATCGCCCACGAAGGACTTGCCTCACTAGCGGTAGATCTTCACGAAGTAGGCGATCTCCTTGCCCTTACAAACTCCTTGGTTCAACTCCACAATCTTGTCGGAGGCTCCCAAGTGACACCTAGCCAATCTAGGAGACACCACTCTCCAAGAAGTAACAAATGGTGTGTTGATGATGAACTCCTTGCTCTTGTGCTTCAAATGATAGTCTCCCCAACACTCAACTCTCTCTCACAGGATTTGGATTTGGTGGAAAGAAAATTTGAGTGGAAAGCAACTTGGGGAAGGCTAGAGATCAAGATTCATATGGTAGGAATGGAATATCTTGGCCTCAACACAAGGGTAGGTGGTTCTCTCTCAGAACATATGAGTTGGAAGTGTAGATGTGTTCTGATGGCTCTCTCCATGAATGAAGAGGAGGTGGAGGGGTATATATAGCCTCCACACAAAATCCAACCGTTACACACAATTTACCAATCTCGGTGTGACCGAATCAACAAACTCGGTCAGACCGATTTAGTAAACCTAGTGACCGTTAGTGATTTTTGGTGGGACTGACATGCAACTCGGTAGGACCGATATGGTTAGGGTTAGGGCATAACGTAATCTCGGTGAGACCGATTACACAAACTTGGTGAGACCGATTTGGTAATAAGCTAACCAGAGAGTTGGTCAGGTAAACTCGGTGGGACCGATTTGCTCTTTCGGTGCGACCGAAAAGTTACAAAAAGGAAACAGAGAGTTTACATTGCAATCTCTGTGGGACCGATCCGCTCTTTCGGTGAGACCAAAAAGTTACGAAAAGGAAACAGAGAAATTGCAATCCCATCTCGGTGAGACCGAGATCCCTATCGGTAGAACCGATTTGCTAGGGTTTGGCAGTGGCTTATGACAAGTGAAACTCGGTGGCGCCGGATTGAAAGAATTGGTAGGTCCGAGCTTGGCTTTGGGTTTAGGTCAAGAGTGGATATGAGAAAGTAGTTGAGGGTTTTGGAGCATATCACTAAGCACATGAAGCAAGAGGCTCATTAAGCAACACCTCATCCCTCCTTGATAGTATTGGCTTTTCCTATAGACTCAATGTGATCTTGGATCACTAAAATGTAAAATGAAGAGTCTTGAGCTTTTGAGCTTGAGCCAATCCTTTGTCCTTAGCATTTTGAGGGATCTACTTTCATCATCCATGCCATGCCAATCATTGAGCTTTCCTGAAATAATCATCTTGGAATAGCATTAGCTCAATGAGCTATATGTTGTTATGAATTACCAAAACCACCTAGGGATAGTTGCACTTTCACTTTGTTACAACAAACTCTGCATCACCCCCTTTATAAGTAGATGGAAGCACATACTGTTGTTGCGCCCACTCTCCCCTGGAACTGTTTATGCTTTTCGTTAATCTAGTGCCGCTAGTAAAATTAAGCAATGCCACTCTAAGAATTAATTAACTACTGAATCTTAGTTCAAAACTGCAACACTTGTTAGGAATGGTACTATCCTGCTTTGTAGTTCTTTCTACATGTTTAACCAAGGTATTGTTAAGATAATGTCTCTATTAAAATGAATCAGTTGCATTGTTTTAGAAATGGTACTTTTCTGCTTTGTCGTTCTTTATACATGTTGAAACTGTCGGCGTCCTGGGAACGGGGGTCCCCAGACTTGCCTGCCTGCGGCTGATACGTCCAAAACGTATCTATAATTTCTTCTTGCTCCATGCCTCTTTTGGGTGATATTGCTATGATATTTATACACTTCCATACAATTTTGATCATATTTGGACTAACCTATTAACTCAGTGCACCCCAGTGCCAGTTTCCGTTTTCTGCTGTTTTTGTATTTCAGGTTTTTCCATTACGAAAACTGCCAGAAAAATTCCGGAAAAAATATATAAAAAATCAGCGTTCCGGAACCTTCCAGGAGCCCGAAGCACAGCCGGAGGGGGGCCACCAGGGGCCGAGGCGCCCTGGTGGCGCGCCCCCCCCCTTGGCCGCGCCGGGGGGCGCCTGGGCCCCCAGGACCCTTCCGACGCCACCCTTTGGCCTATATTTAAAGCACGTCTCGAAACCCTCGAGAGGGGAGCCCTTTTTCGCGATCGCATCTCTGTTCTGCCGCCGCCGCGCTTCCAGGATCGGGAGCGCCAGGAGAACTCTTCCCGGCACCCTGCCGGAGGGGAGGATCACCACCGAGACCTTCTCCACCACCATGGACGCCTCCCGGACGATGCGTGAGTAGTCTCCCTTGGACCATGGGTCCATGACCAGTAGCTATGTGATGTTCTCCTCCCGTTCTTGTGCTTCACTAATTAGTCCTCGTGAGCTGCCCTACATGATCGAGGCACATATGTAATTCTTATGCTGTTGCTATGATGAGTTTGCTGGGATGCGATGGATTGTGTGATTATGTTCAGATCGTGTTTGAGTAATATATTTGATTTACCTCTTTTATATTTTTGTTCGTGAGTAATTCTTGCATGTTCTCTGTTGCTATTTATTGCTTTGGCCGAGTAGTAGATAGTAACTCCAAGAGGGAACGTCATGCTTGATTGTGGGTTCATGCCCCTCGATGACTAGCTTGAGTGACAGAAACATGAGTCTAGGGGATGTGCTGTTGCCACAAGGGGGAAAACAATGGTGCTTGTGCCCGCGGGTGCAAGGATTGTTTACTTTACGCAAAGTATTTTAATGCAGTTGTCTGTTGCTTTGAGTTTACACTTTGGGTGGGGCTCGCAACTTAATACCAGCGAGATGTTCTGGATAGATATCTCAAGGTGGATGATTAGTAGTAGATGCAGATGGATTTCGGTCTACTTACCTTGGCGTACTGCCCATGCTTTGAACCTCTACCGATCTTGCAATATAGTTAGCATTGGTTTGCGCGCGTAATCCTGTCAATTGCCCAGCTGTAATTTGTTTACCTCGCATAGCTGTTTTATCGTCTTTTGGGAGAGACATCACTAGTGAACGTCATGGCGCCCAGGTCCATATTCACATCATTGATCACACCGCTATTTACTTTCGGTTGCTTTTACTTTCCGCTTTTACTTTCCGCAGCACTATCCATCACCATTACCACTTGCGTTTTGACCCTTTGTAAACTACAAGGCCGGAGGGATTGACAACCTCTCTGTACTCGTTGGGGACAAAGTTATTTGTATTGTGTGCAGGTCCACGTCGATTGCTAATCCACGATGCCGTTAGCGATTGACACCTTCTCGTTGAAACTTGGAGTCTCTGGGGATTCGATCCTTGGTATCTTTGCCAAGGGAAAACTACCGCTACGCTGCATCTCAAACCTTACACTTGGGGTAACCAACGAGGGGCGAGAAGCCATCAAGGGTGTTTTCTGGCGCCGTTGCCGGGGACTCCGCTCTTCGAGATAGGGGAGTTGCATACTTTCTTTTACCTTTGTTTTTTTGTCTTGTTAGTTTACTTTTCAGTTTTTGCTTTAGTGTCCTTCACCGAAAAAACACAAAAATAGTTATCTTGCTTGCTCGCTGCTATGGGTTCCACCGAGAACACCAAGTTGTGTGATTTCACTAGTCACAACAATGATGACTTTATCTGCACGCCTATTACTGCGCCTGCCACTTCAGCATCCTCTTATGAGATTAAACCTGCTTTATTGAACTTGGTCATGAAAGACCAATTCTCCGGTGCTGGAGATGATGCTGCTTTACACTTGAACAATTTTGTTGCGCTCTGTGATATGCAAAAGTACCAAGAACTAGACGGTAATATTGTTAAGCTTAAGCTTTTTCCTTTCTCCTTGAGAGGAGGAGCTAAAATTTGGTTTCAGTCTTTGCCTAGAAATAGCATTGACTCTTGGGACAAGTGCAAAGATGCTTTTATTGGGAAGTACTTTCCTCCTGCTAAGATTATCCAACTGAGAAGTACCATTATGAATTTTAAACAAATGGATAATGAACACGTTGCCCAAGCTTGGGAACGCATGAAATCTCTTGTCAAGAACTGCCCTACTCACTGTTTGTCTACTTGGATGGTTATCCAAACTTTTTATGCAGGCTTGAACTTTACCTCGCGGAACTTGCTAGATTCGGCCGCGGGAGGAACCTTTATGTCAACTACACTTGGTGCTGCCACAAAACTTCTCGATGAGATGATGACCAACTATTCCCAATGGCACACCGAACGCGCTCCAACAGGTAGGAAGGTAAACTCTGTCGAGGAGATCTCCTCCCTAAATGAAGAAGTTGACTTGATTATGTCTCTACTTTCGAAGCAATCTTCTGTTGATCCTAGTGATGTTCCTTTGAACTCTTTGATTGCTCAAGAACAAGTAGATGTGAACTTTGTCTCTAGAAACAATTTCAATAACAATGCTTATAGGAGTAATTTTGGTAGCAATCCTAGACCGTTCCCCTCTAACTCTTATGGGAACAACAATGCTTATCCTAGCACCAAGAACTCCACTACTGAACTAGAGACTATGCTTAGAGATTTCATCACTACTCAAAAGGCTTTTAATAAAGGTGTAGAAGAGAAACTAAACAAACTAGATGACCTTTCTTCAAAGGTAGACAATTTAGCCCATGAGGTAGAATTGCTTAAGATTAGAACTTCTTCTCCTGAGGAGAGGACGGTCACTCCTATGAATGCTATTCAAGTGCAAATTAACGAAAACATTAGGATGTTGGCTAAACTTAAAGAAAGATGGGCTAGAGAAAGGGAGGAAGAGGATAGAATTAAGAGCCTTCCTACCCACCACACCGTTGCTACTATTAAAGTTGTTGAAGATACTCAAACTCTTAGCACCCAACGCACTCCTGGTCCCATTGGACCTATTAATGGTGATGCTATGAACATTGAAACTACCAAACAAGTGAGCCTAAAGGACACCACTACCACTTTACTTGATAGTAGTGACCTTGATTTTGATAATTGCACTCTTACCGAAGTTATTGATTTCCTTCACAAGATGTCTAGAGATCCACACACTAGCACGCTTAACCTTGCCTTCACAGAGCATATTACTAATGCTCTCATCAAAGCTAGGGAGGAGAAACTTAAGTTAGAAGCCTCCATTCCTAGAAAGCTAGAAGATGGTTGGGATCCTACGATTAAGATTAAACTGAATAACTTCTCTTGCAATGCTTTATGTGATGTTGGAGCTAGTACCTCCGTTATGCCCAAAAGGATGTATGACATGCTTAATTTGAAACCTTATGATCCTTGTTCTTTTGGTATTCGTTTTGTTGATTCTTCCTTGAGGAAACCTTTGGGGAGGATTGATGATGTGCTTATTGTTGTCAATGATAATTATGTTCCCGTTGATTTCACTATTATGGACATTGAATGTGATCCTTCTTGTCCAATTATTTTGGGACGCCCTTTTCTTCGCACCGTTGGTGCCGTCATTGACATGAAAGAGGGGAATATAAAATTCCAGTTTCCTCTCAAGAAAGGGATGGAACATTTCCCTCGCAAAAAGATTAAGTTACCGTTTGAGTCCGTTACACGGGCTAGCTATGCTCTTACTCTTGATAAGACTTGATCTCTATGCATTATGCCTAGCTTAAAGGCATAAAAGAAAGCGCTTTTGGGAGGCAACCCAAATGAATAAGTTTTATTTCTTCTGCTTTTGTTGTGTCTTGATGTTGTTACTACAGTAGCATCATCATTGTATCTTGACTTTTCAATTTTGTGCCAAGTATAGCCTCTGATTGCAGGAAAGATCAAGAGTTGTGACGTGCTGTCCAGGAAACAGATTCTGTCCTCGTACAGAAAAATTCGCATAAAATCACCAGATCATCTTTTTGGTTTGAATTTTTTCCACAGCGTGCTCTATATAATTGTCTTTCAGGCGTCTGTTCTGAGTTTTTTTGATTGGAGTTGCAGAAGTGCCCCGAAAAGATCATTTACTGCCTGCTGGTCTGTTTTTCACAGATTCTGTACTGTTTTGCCTTTTCTTCGTTTTGCGAGCCTTGAGCTTGTTTATTTTTTTGCAAAAACTTTATGGCAGTCCAGAGAAACAGTATGCTTTCAAGTTTATCTTTATTTCCAGCAAGGAACAATTATAATATTGTGGGTACTAACCTCGCTAATCAGATTATGATGAGTCTTGTATGAAGGGAGTTTTCAAGTGTGCGAGGGAAGATGATGAAAAGATTCAGGAGTGTCAAGCGCTCAAGCTTGGGGATGCCCCCGTGCACCCCCAAGAAATATTCAAGAAGACTCAAGCGTCTAAGCTTGGGGATGCCCCCCGTGCATCCCCTTCTCCATCGACATTATCAGTTCGTCTCCCGTTCCACTATATTTTTATCACTTCATGTGCTATGTGCTATGCTTGGAGCGTCTTGCTTTTAGTTTTCCTTTTAGTTTTATTTAGCTTTCAATAACGAGTCGGAACTCAGCTTCTTTTTGTGGGAGAGAAACACGCTCCACTTCTACTTAGAACACAACATGGAGTTTTCATGTCTATCTTTGCTATGTGTGTTCTTTGTCTTTCAATAGCTACTACCTTGCTCAGCTCTTAGCTTCCATGCTTATCTTTTTAAAGAGCTTTTGTTTAGTTGGTTGCTTGAACTCTCTTTATTATCTTGTTTACCTTTTTAAGAGGGTTTGCTTCTGTTGCAATGATTGATATGTCTGTGATAAAGATGCTACGTGCATGATGTTGCTTGGTAATTCTGGTTGCTTATGGTTAGTTGCAAATAGCTGGAGGGTTTCCAATGTGATATTGGAGTACCAACGTAATTTGTTTGAATATGATGTGGTATGGTTAGTGATATCTTCCTTCGAGAATTTATTTTGATTGACTTGGCGTATGCTCACGCATATTCAAGACTGTAAAGAAAGTCTGTCAAGCCTTGATGATCTTTTATTTCTGAGTAGCGATATAACTTCCATGCCTGATTCAATGTTGCTTTGTCGCTCTGCATGATTATGGCCATCATTGCTCTCTAAGTTGGTCGCTCCCAGTCTTTTGCTAGCCTTCGCCTGTACTAAGCGGACTAACTGCTTGTGCATCCAAATCCTTTAAACCAGTTTTGCCATATGAGTCCACCATACCTTCCTATACATGGTATTTACCTGCCATTCCTAACGAAGACTTTCGTGTACCATCTCAAAATATTCAAATAAAGTTCCTATTTTGTGCCTCTGTTTTAAGTTTACGAGGAAGTAGTGGTTGATTCATGATCTTTTTGAGTTGGACAAGCTTCACCCCTGGGATTGCATGTATAATGTGCAACCTATAATATGAGAAGGAATTGGCATTGAGTGCGCCCGGCTCATTAAAAATTAGTATAACAAACGAATCTTCATTCACGCTTTGTTCATGAGGAATCAGAAAACTTTGGCAGTGATAAACCAAGGATATTAAGAGGGTGTTATGATCCTCATTCGGGAGCCATTCCTCGAAACTTGTCCAGCTCAAGAAGTAATTGGGTTAGCTGCTAGCATTCGTTGACGAAACATGCATATCAAAAAAATTATTACCACTGTTTTTAAAACCAAGAGCTCTGGTACATGCTTTGTCTTTGTTTCCGACTATGGGTTTTCAACTTGCCAACAAAAGCCACGGTTCGAGAGTCTCCGCCTTCTTCAAAAAGCACCAACTACTGAGAGCATGGTTGTCATTCTGAGTGTAATGTGCATTGTCCCAAAGTAGCATTGTCTTTTGCATGGTTGTGATATCGTTTATTCTGAAATCATTGTATCTAGTCGTCACTTAAACCTTGGAGGTGCCCCTGCATTTATGTTTTGCTTCACTAAAGGGGGCAAGCTAGATATCACTTGATCATATTTACATACCATGTTCATTGCAAATCTATTTGGTGCTTCAGTTTCATGTTGTAAAACTTTTAGTTCTTTGAGATTTTCTTGAGGCAACTAAGTTACTATAGAATCATTGTCTCTGTAAGCTCTTGTCATGTGACTATGAGAAAGTCCTATATGGTTGATAGCATGTCACCACAGAAATTATTCTTGTTGTCATTTACCTACTCGGGGACGAGCAGGAATTAAGCTTGGGGATGTTGATACGTCCAAAACGTATCTATAATTTCTGCTTGCTCCATGCCTCTTTTGGGTGATATTGCTATGATATTTATACACTTCCATACAATTTTGATCATATTTGGACTAACCTATTAACTCAGTGCACCCCAGTGCCAGTTTCTGTTTTCTGCTGTTTTTGTATTTCAGGTTTTTCCATTACGAAAACTGCCAGAAAAATTCCGGAAAAAATATATAAAAAATCAGCGTTCCGGAACCTTCCAGGAGCCCGAAGCACAGCCGGAGGGGGGCCACCAGGGGCCGAGGCGCCCTGGTGGCGCGCCCCACCCCCCTTGGCCGCGCCGGGGGGCGCCTGGGCCCCCAGGACCCTTCCGACGCCACCCTTTGGCCTATATTTAAAGCACGTCTTGAAACCCTCGAGAGGGGAGCCCTTTTTCGCGATCGCATCTCTGTTCTGCCGCCGCCGCGCTTCCAGGATCGGGAGCGCCAGGAGAACTCTTCCCGGCACCCTGCCGGAGGGGAGGATCACCACCGGGACCTTCTCCACCACCATGAACGCCTCCCGGACGATGCGTGAGTAGTCTCCCTTGGACCATGGGTCCATGACCAGTAGCTATGTGATGTTCTCCTCCCGTTCTTGTGCTTCACTAATTAGTCCTCGCGAGCTGCCCTACATGATCGAGGCACATATGTAATTCTTATGTTGTTGCTATGATGAGTTTGCTGGGATCCGATGGATTGTGAGATTATGTTCAGATCGTGTTTGAGTAATATATTTGATTTACCTCTTTTATATTTTTGTTCGTGAGTAATTCTTGCATGTTCTCCGTTGCTGTTTATTGCTTTGGCCGAGTAGTAGATAGTAACTCCAAGAGGGAACGTCATGCTTGATTGTGGGTTCATGCCCCTCGATGACTAGCTTGAGTGACAGAAACATGAGTCTAGGGGATGTGCTGTTGCCACAAGGGGGAAAACAACGGTGCTTGTGCCCGCGGGTGCAAGGATTGTTTACTTTACGCAAAGTATTTTAATGCAGTTGTCTGTTGCTTTGAGTTTACACTTTGGGTGGGGCTCGCAACTTAATACCAGCGAGATGTTCTGGATAGATATCTCAAGGTGGATGATTAGTAGTAGATGCAGATGGATTTCGGTCTACTTACCTTGGCGTACTGCCCATGCTTTGAACCTCTACCGATCTTGCAATATAGTTAGCATTGGTTTGCGCGCGTAATCCTGTCAATTGCCCAGCTGTAATTTGTTTACCTCGCATAGCTGTTTTATCGTCTTTTGGGAGAGACATCACTAGTGAACGTCATGGCGCCCAGGTCCATATTCACATCATTGATCACACCGCTATTTACTTTCCATTGCTTTTACTTTCCGCTTTTACTTTCCGCAGCACTATCCATCACCATTACCACTTGCGTTTTGACCCTTTGTAAACTACAAGGCCGGAGGGATTGACAACCTCTCTGTACTCGTTGGGGACAAAGTTATTTGTATTGTGTGCAGGTCCACGTCGATTGCTAATCCACGGTGCCGTTAGCGATTGACACCTTCTCGTTGAAACTTGGAGTCTCTGGGGATTCGATCCTTGGTATCTTTGCCAAGGGAAAACACCGCTACACTACATCTCAAACCTTACACTTGGGGTAACCAACGAGGGGCGAGAAGCCATCAACGGCCTGTGGCGTGGCTCAAATGGGGGCCCAGTTTGGCCCATCTTCATCAACACAAGACTCAAGACCCTCGCGAGGGGCCAGGCCTCGCGGGGCGGGCGACACGGCGCTTCCTCAGGCGCAGCCTCCTCAGGCTGGCTCACGAGGAGGTGGAGAGATCAAGGCGGGGTACCTCGCGAGGTGCCCATGACGCACGCCATGACGATCGAGGGTGCCAGGAGGGCGCCAGCCCGCGCAGCGTCTCCCTTTCCTCTTTGGTGCAAAGGGGGCAAGCGCAGGCGAGAGGATCAAGCAAAGGCACCCATTTCGGTGCAACAAGACCAAGACCAGTCCAATGGTGGGAAGGAGGTCATCGTGGAGCCCGGAACGGCGTCACCACAGGGCCTTTGGCAGGCGAGGACCAACTTTAGTCAGGATAAGTGTACCAGATGTTCCCCTTCAAATTGGCCAATTGTTGGCGCCCTTCCCGCTCGATATTTGGGAAGAGGCCCAGGGCCTTTGCCTATAAATAGGACTAGCCACCCCCAGGGTAGAGAAAATCTGTTTTCTGGATTTGGGCAAGCAGAGAACAAGTAGAGAGAGAGAAGGGCGATCGAACTCCCCCTAGCAGTTCATCCCCCCAGCCAAGAACAGACCCTCACGAGGCTGTTCTTCCTTGTACTGTTCATCATCCTCAGCCCAAGAGGCAATCCACCCACCACAAACTAGAGTAGGGTATTACACCACAATGGTGGCCCGAACTAGTATAAACCCTGTGTCTCTTGTGATGTTCTTTCTGTAGTTTAGATCCTTGCGAGACGGAGAGGTAGAGGGCATAATCTCCGCGCGCACCCTAGAGTTTGAACCTTAAGGGTCTGCCGGAACCTGTGATCCGACATTTGGCGCGCCAGGTAGGGGTGCGCCGGAATCTGTCTTCCACCGGTCCGCTCTCATCCGACCGTCGCAACCATGTCTGACGCTCGTCGGGCCCGCGCCAAGCGCCGGGCTGCCATCGCTTCCCGCGTCTCCCAGACGGCCCCCGTCGGTGGGCGTCCTCGTCGTTCTCCGTCGCCCGCCGTCAACGCCGCCACCGGCCCGGCGGGGAACGAGCAGCAGGCATCGTCTCAGCACCCGTCCGTGCGGAAAGACGGCCACACCGCTACTCCATCGCTCACCCCAGCCGGCTCTTCATCCCGCGCGCTCCGCGCACCCTTGGAGGCTCGAGCTGCGCTCATCACGGCAAACGAGCTCCTGCGCTACCGTCCCATCGACGACGTCTACGAAGAGTGGCTCGACCGCGTCGCCCAGCTCGTCCATGCCGCAGGGGGCTCTCCTGCGCCGTCCGCTCCGCTACGCCGCGCCCCGCCCCGCGCGGGCAATGAAGCTCCGGGGGCGTACCAACCGCCTCTCTCCAAGAAGACGCCATGGCTCCAAGGCTCGTGGCCCCTGGGCGGAACCCGCTCCGTCAGGCGCCAGCCCAGCAGGAACGGAGCTGCCAAGAAGTCCCTCAACCACAAGAGGCTGCCCGGGCGCCCCCAGCTCTGGCTCGCCGAGACCCTGCTACAGCTCCGGCACGTCAAGACCCCGTGCTACTCCCAGCTGCAGCGCAAGTGGACCCGCAAGGCCAAGCTCTCCCTCAACCGAAGCCTCCCGTAGCCACCGCAGGCTGCCGCGCCTACACCACCGAGCTATGCAGCGTCGCGTGGCCCGGCAAGCTCAAGCCAGACCTGCCTTCTCGCTACGACGGCACAACTGATCCCGCAGAGTTCCTCCAGCTCTATGAGCTGGGCATCGAAGCTGCCAGCGGGGATGAAAAGGTCATGGCGAACTGTTTCCCCATGGCGCTGAAGGAAGGAGCTCGCACCTGGCTCCTGAATCTGGCTCCAGGCACGATCTCCTCCTGGGACCAGATGTGCACCCGCTTCATCGCCAACTTCCAAGGTACCCGTGACCGGCCGCCCGCCATTAGCGACATGCGCCGCATCAAGCACCAACCTGGGGAGACCCTGCAAAAGTACATCCAGCGCTTCAACAGTGCGCGCCTCAAGATCCCCAAGGTGTCCGAGGAAGCCATCATCTCGGCCATCTCCGATGGCGTGCGCGATGTCAAGATGAAGGAGGAGCTGGCGATGCATGAAGACCTCTGCACCTCCCTGGAGCTGTTCAACTTGGCGACCAAGTGCGCCAGGGCTGAGTAGGGAGGTCTCTCCCTCCTCGAGCTGCCTACCACAGACCCATAAGAGAAGAAGCCCAAGGCCAAGGACGTGAAGCGCAAGGGGGCTGTCGTACTTGCAGCAGAACCGGACACCAAGCGGGGCAAGGATCTGCCCGAATCCTCCAGGGGCAGCCGGTACTGTGTGTACCACGACCTCCACACCCACAACACCAACGAATGTCAAGAACTCTGCGCCATGCGAGAAGGGAGGATCGGCCGTCGCCCTGACCGCGCTGACCGGGGCTACGGCCGAGGAGGAGGAAGAAACCTAGGACGCTGGGAAGATCGCGGCCCGCGCCAAGGATGGCGCAACCAACCTCACGAGGACCGCTGGCGCGACCTGCCTCGCGAGGGGGACTGGAGGGATCAGCCTCGTGAGGACCGCCCTCATGGTAACGCAGGCCTACCTCCGCTGCCGCCTCAGCCAAGGAGGAACGAAGACCGCCATCAAGACGAGGGGGCTGGGGGCTTCCAAGAGCTGCGCGTAATCGCCTACATCCTGGGCGGAGCTCAAGCCCCAGCCTCTCAACGTATCTTCAAGCAGTTTGCCCGCGAAGTGAATGCAGTTCTCCCCAAGCTCGAAGCAACGCGCCCCTTCAGGTGGTCGGCGTGCGCCATCACGTTCAGCTCAGCAGACCAGCTCAAGTGCGTAGCCACAGCCGGAGTCCTCCCGATGCTTTGCTCCCCAGTCATCAGCAACGTACTGGTCACCAGGACCCTCATCGACAGTGGAGCAGGGCTCAACGTCCTGTCCGTGGAAACATTCAACAACCTCCAAGTGCCCTATGACCAGCTTCAGCCAACCAAGCCTTTCTCCGGAGTCACCAATGGTTCCACAGTCCCGATCGGGCAAGTCCGCCTCCCTGTCACCTTTGGGGCCCGCAACAACTACCGCACCGAGCTCATCGACTTTGACGTCGCCCACATTCACCTGCCGTACAACGCCATCCTCGGGTATCCGGCGCTGGCCAAGTTCATGGTCGTAACTCACCACGGCTACAACGTCCTCAAGATGCCAGGAAGTGGCGGGGTCATCACGGTGCCATGCGAAGAGAAGGGTGCAGTGTGTTCCCTGGAGCGAGCCTTTCAGGCCGCGTCGCTAGAAGACCCAGATCGCGGAAGCAGGAGGCTTCCTGAGACCACCCCCAAGAAGAAGAAGATGTCGTCAGGCTCAGCCCCTCAGGAGGCAGGCCCTTCAGGGCCCGTGTCTGCCCAGGGGGACCCTCCTTCCATCGCATAGGAAAGCGCGCCCGGCGCCCTCCTCAGGCTGGGCTCGAGGGCTCTCACCTGGAGGGCCACCGACCTAGCCAGGGTCACGAGGGAGGAGCTTGGGCACCATGTGGAGGCGTGCTTCGAAGCATGTTTCCCTCGAGAAGGAGTCAGGCAAGGAAGTTGAGACCAGTAGGAGTTCGTTAACAAGGCCATTCAAGAACTATAGGAGTCAAGGATCATCAGAGGTTGCCGTCGTCCACCAGCTGTGGCTCCACATCCAGGCGAGAATGGTGGGCTGTGCGTCTGCGTTGACGTACCAGGGCTCAATCAGATCGCCACGACGGAGCACCTCTCGCCCTCGCAGGTGGGGCGCTGCGGAGGTCCACCCCACAGCTATGTCTGCATGCCTTACGGCTTGCCAAACATGGCTGTGGCGTACCAGCGCCTCATGAGGAGCATCTTGGAGGCTCAGGAAGACAGACGTTCCGCGGCTCTAGCGGAGATGGAGACAGCTCGCAAGGAGCCACCAGTGCCTCCGGAGCCTCCCGAGGCCCCAGGGCCTGGGGGCTCGTGAGGATCGGCTTTCGCAGCCCACCGAGTCTGCTGCACCAATGCCACTTCGCCGTCGACATCTTCAGGTGACATCTTTCAAGCTTCATTCCCAGCTGGGAGCGCCCTCCCAGGGTTGCATCACTCCCAGGCCGCGTGGGTCCGTCCCTGCGGCATGTATCCCTTTTTATTTTTCAGTCGTTAGCTTGCTTTGCTGGGGGCGCCCCTCGGGCTGCATCATCCCCAAGCCGCTCGGGCTAGGCCCAGCGGCGTGTATCTCCCTCGCATTTATTTCCAACTATGCATTCGCCTATCATGCTTGATTACTTGATGCCTGTCCACGATACCTCTTCTTCTCCATGTCGACCACTTGCACGTTAAAGGGGGGGTGCCTGAGCATCGCGACTCAGGGCTCTTACTGGCTCTCCATCCCTCACCCTCTGGCCTTGTCCACGGCATCGCGACCTGGCATACCAGCGACGGCTGAGACAAGATCGAGGGCCGGGACCCGAGGACGTAGAGTGCCGCATCTAACCAAATTTTGCAGGAACACATCTCAAGATACGGCCCAGTGCCAGGCGCAACCCGCCTAGAGGTAGGGCCTTGTGAGTCCCGGGCTGGCTCACGGGTGCCCAAATACACCTCACCTAGCCCTACCGTGCCGGCCACGTGTCAGGGCGGGGCTGTACACGCCCCGGGGGCTCCTCCGGAGGGGAGCCCCCTCCCACGTACCAGTGGAAGCACCATACTCCGCGCTGGCTAACGACACTGCCGAGGAGCGGCTATGCCCGTACACATACGGAAGCGCTATGCTCCGCGCTGGTGATAAACAACTGAGGGTGGCCTCCGGGCCGCATTAACCTCAGGGAACCCAGAGCTCAGTGGCTGGCCTCATCGCAACGCCTCCCCTCGGGAGCGCCGCGCGAGGCGGCTAGGCACGGGGGCTACGACTGGGTCACGCCCAGACGTATGCCGCCCAGCCAGGGCCCTCGGGCCTGGTTCGTCGCGCGTCTCTCCCCGAGCGGAGCCAAGGTATGAAGGTCGTTTGAGCGTCAAGGGGGACCCCTAAGCATCGCGACTCAGGGGCCTAATTGGTCCCGTAGCCCCTCACTCCTTAGTTCCGAAAGGCTATGCTGGGTGAGGTACGCGCGGGGCCGGGCTCTACAGACGTAGAACGGTAGCCCCGCTTACATCTCACCTCATCACTCGCTGTTTGAGCGTCAAGGGGGACTCCTGAGCATCGCGACTCAGGATCCTAACTGGCTTCGTCACCCCTCACTCCTTAGTTCCGAAAGGCTATGCTGGGTGAGGTACGCGCGGAGTCGGGCTCTGCAGACATAGAACGGAAGATACACTTACATCACGCTTCCCTACTTGTTGTTCGTGCGCCAAGGGGGACTCCTGAGCATCGCGACTCAGGAGCCTAACTTGTCATGTAGCCCCTCACTCCTTTGGCCCCGTCCTGGTTTCCAGTCGGGGCTAATGCTGGGTGAGGCACGCGCGGGGCCGGGCTCTCCTGGCGTAGAACACAAGCAAGTAGGGAAGAAAAGCATAAAACTCAAGGAATTTAAAGGCAAATATTACAACCCATACTGTCGTCTTGGTAACAAACGCAAGTTTAAATGCCTCCCCGAGGCGTGATGCATGTGCAGGAAATAAAAGAAGAACAGGAATGGCAACGGAGTCACTTGTCAGTGGTGGGGCAGCGTGGAGTGGCTTCGCCTCGCGGAGCAGCAGGGCCGGCAGCGCCTTGCTTTGGCCTGGTGCTGAAGGCCCGGAACTTCCCCAGCAGTGCCTCCGCACGCCCCTTCACGGCTTCGACAGCGGCGGCAGCACCCTCGCCGCTCACCGGCTCCAGCAAATTGTCGAGGTCAGCGCTGGGATCACGAAGATAGATGTGGGCGAAGACCTGCGTCAGCGCAGCAGAAGATAGGACGCGCGCCTCGGCCTCAGCCATGGGACCGAGGCCAAGGGCGACATCTCCAAGGGCCTTAACGAGGAAGGGAAGCAGCTTGGCGGGGCCGTCCTCGTCACCGGCTAGCGGGCCCTCCAGGCCGCTTTCATAAAGCGTCTTCAGCGAAGCGCGGGCATCCTTCTCCATGTCCACGAAGGCCACGCGATCCTCGACAAGGACCCGGGCCTTGGCGTCCAGCTCGGCCTTCGTCACCCCCAGCTCCTTCTTCAGCGCACCTAGGCGGTCGTGGCACTTCTTGAGCTTGGCCTCCCGGTCCTCGAGCGCCTCCTCACGAGCCTTCGCCTCCTTTTCCTGCTCTTGGCGAAGGCGGACCTCCTCCGCAAGCTGGCCTCGCAAGCCTTGCAGCTCGTCCTCCAGCTCCTTGCAGCGGCCATGGACTCCAACCACCTCTCCCAGGGCCGCGTCTCGGGCGGCCTTCGCCTCGAGGGTGGCCTCCCTCTCCCCGTCACAGGCCGTCGAGGCCTGAACCAACGCCGCCCGAATCAAGGCTCAAAGCGAATCCACCCTGAAGCCAGTTCCAGGCGCCCAGCCACCAGGCGAGGGTCGGCGTCGAGAAGATCCTGCTGCAGCCGGTCCAGTTCAGCAACGGCACGCTCCAAGACAGCGGAAGGAGACGGAGAAACAACAGCCGGAGGAGCAGGAGGAGAAAGCGGCGGCGGCACAACCACATCGTCCCGAGGCGGAGTCTGCTGCGCCTCCACGATCGTAGCGGTGGCGGCAGACGATGGCACCTCGGGAGTCACCTGGGCCATGGGGGCTGAGCTTGCCCCGGCCAGCTCAGTCAGGCCTTGCGAAGGCGACCGGGCAGGAGAGGCCCGTGCGTCACGATCACCATCCCCTGCAGACGGAGGCGCTGCCGTGGAGGAAGCCTCAGGAGCCCCCTTTGGTTTCTTCGCCGCGGGCGCCAGCCTGTCCAAAGAGGGCGGGCGTCAAGCCTCAGCAATAGAACAAGAAATGAAGACGAGGATCGAGCACTTACGGATCATCGCTGGAAGGCTCGAGCAGCTTCCGGCCATACTTGAAGCCAGAAAGCTGGCTAGAAGGATCGCCCTCAGGGAGCCCGGAAGCATGAGGCGTGTCTGCAGTGCGCTTGGAAGCAGGGGCGGACCCGCGGGAGAGCAGCCCAGTCCTGTCCTTCTTTGGGATCGGGGGTAAGCTCCTGCCGACTTGCTCATCGTCTTTGTCATCGTCGCTCGAAGAAAGGCGTAGGGAGCGGGGTCTGCGTCGGGGGAGGGGAGCCCTCGACTCCCCGTCGATTGCCTCGGAGTCAGGGCCCTGCTCTCGCTCCTCTTCACCTCCCTCTTCGCCGGAGTCACCGGAGGACACGTCCACCAGTCCCTCGGGAGCCGCCACGGGCACGAGCCCGTCCCCGTTGAAGACGGGCATGGACTTCACCGCCTGCTTCCAATCGTCACGAAGGAACAGGGGCGCAGGCGCGCCCTCCAACCTTGCTACCTCGCCCCCGACCAGAGATTGGAGAACCGCGGTCAAATCCTCTTCGCCCACAGCCGCGGGGCTCGGATGAGGCCTCCACATTGGAGGAGAGTACTGCCGGAGCGGAGCCAATTGGTGCTCCAGGAACTCCCTCAGCAGCGACGCGCCGGTCAGCTTAGCCGCCGCCGCGCTGGCCGGCTTCAGGTCCGCGTCCATCTTCTCCAGCACCGGCTTCGCGCGGGGGTCCGTGAGCTCCGCTCGGCACCAGTCGCTGGAACCCACGGGCTGCTCCGTGGGAAGGATCAGCCGAGGGTGGATGCGCCCAGCGTCTACCAGGACCCACTTGCTCCTGAAGCCCTCGATCCTCTTCCCGGGACTCGAGATAGTGATGGCGCCGCCGCACGCGACGAAGCCCGCGCATGCGGAAGGGGAACCATGGGTGACCCGGAGGTAGAAGTAGTGGCGCAGCAAGGCCACTGAGGGCTGCACCCCCACATGAGCCTCGCAGTAGTAGGCGAAGATCGTCAGAAGAAGGATGGAGTTGGGGTGGAGATGCAGAGCTTGCAAGTTGTAATGGCGGAGGACAGAGAGGAAGAACTCAGAGAAAGGAGGCACCAAGCCCGCAGTAATGGAGCTTACGAAAAGAGGGTAGAAGGTGCTCCCTCGGCCCTCAGGGGTGGCGGAGCCGACCTTGAACACCTGCGCCCCGTCAATGCCCTACGCCGCCGCCATCCAGTGCAGCCGGGCTAGGCTCGCCTCCGACATGTTAGGCGAGTCCAGGGCAGGCGAGAACCAAGCTTCGGCCGGGGGCTGGCGAGGCGCCATGGCTACCTAGGTCAAGCAGATGGAGCAGATCTGGAAACTTGGAGGGAGAGAGGAGAGACACAAGAAAGGGGATCTGAGCAGCGGCGGAAGAAGGAGAAGAGCAAAGTCGGAGCAGATGCCACGCCTTTAATAACCTACGCAGTTGCAGAAACACCCACATCCAATCAACCGCCACGCGGCGCCCAAGGCCGCAAGCTGTTAGGGCCCGCGGCGCTTCGCCCTTGCCCTTTCGCCCCTCGGCACGGCCAAGTCCGTGCGCGCCTTGGGCCCGGGGGCTACTGTCGGCGTCCTGGGAACGGGTGTCCCCAGACTTGCCTGCCTGCGGCCTGTGGTGTGGCTCAAATGGGGGCCCGGTGCAGCCCATCTTCATCAACACAAGACTCAAGACCCTCGCGAGGGGCCAGGCCTCGCGGGGCGGGCGACACGGCGCTTCCTTAGGCGCAGCCTCCTCAGGCTGGCTCACAAGGAGGCGGAGAGATCAAGGCGGGGTACCTCGCGAGGTGCCCATGATGCAAGCCATGACGATCGAGGGTGCCAGGCGGGCGCCAGCCTGCGCAGCGTCTCCCTTTCCTCTTTGGTGCAAAGGAGGCAAGCGCAGGCGAGAGGATCAAGCAAAGGCACCCATTTCGGTGCAACAAGACCAAGACCAGTCCAACGGTGGGAAGGAGGTCATCGTGGAGCCCGGAACGGCGTCACCACAGGGCCTTTGGCAGGCGAGGACCAACTTTAGTCAGGATAAGTGTACCAGATGTTCCCCTTCAAATTGGCCAATTGTTGACGCCCTTCCCGCTCGATATTGGGAAGAGGCCCAGGGCCTTTGCCTATAAATAGGACTAGCCACCCACAGGGTAGAGAAAATCTGTTTTCAGGATCAGGGCCAGCAGAGAACAAGTAGAGAGAGAGAGAAGGGCGATCGAACTCCCCCTAGCAGTTCATCCCCCCAGCCAAGAACAGACCCTCGCGAGGCTATTCTTCTTTGTACTGTTCATCATCCTCAGCCCAAGAGGCAATCCACCCACCACAAACTAGAGTAGGGTATTACACCACAATGGTGGCCCGAACTAGTATAAACCCTGTGTCTCTTGTGCTGTTCTTTCTGTAGTTTAGATCCTTGCGAGACGGAGAGGTAGAGGGCATAATCTCCGCGCGCACCCCAGAGTTCGAACCTTAAGGGTCTGCCGGAACCCGTGATCCGACAGAAACAATGCATTGTTAAGATAATGTCTCAGTCAATATGAATGAATCACACTGATGGAGAATTGCTACTCTCCTGCTTTGTTTCCCATTAAGATAAAGTAGATCAGTAGATGCTTTTCTTCTGGGAGTACAAGTCACCAACCGTTATTTCTTAGTAATTGTTTCCCTTATACCTATTGTTGCTTACAAGGATATCAAAATTAAAGCTCGGTTTTATTCCGACTTCGATTTTAGTTGAACTGCACAAAAGGAGCCAATGTGTCCAAGGCAAACTGTTGCATTACTGGGTCCAGTTGGTCATTCCACTTTGCAGAAAGTAGCAGTCACTGTTTGCGCTACATTACAGAAGGAATGACCGAGAAGCTTTACAGAGTATTATTAGACACAGGTGACATGACTAGTATGTAGAGACCATTGGCAATTTAACAACACGTGGAGTGCCCTGGGCAAAAAGTGCCCAAACAAGTACAAGAAGCGACAGGACTCCACGATCATAGGCATTACATATTTTGAATGGGAAAAGCTTGTCAAAGTTTAATCATTGATGTTAGCAAGAAGACGTTAGTTTAATATATTGGAATTGGAAAACCTTGTCAAAATTTGCTCATTGATGTTAGCCAGAAGACATGCATTTGATATTTTTGAGTGGGACACCCTTGCTGTGAGCAGCGTCGAGTGTTTTTTCCTATTCCTGTGTTCAGTTTAGAAGTAAATAGTTACTCTGCTGAGATATTCCTGTGTTAAGAGTTTGTTCTAAATATTGTCTATGTAATGCCAGGCCTTGTGTTTGATTGCAAAGTAGAGCTTGGAATGTTGTGGCATGCGGCATCATGAGCTGTTCACCATGCCTCCTGAGAATAGTGCTTCGTATTGTTTTGCATGTCGATTTAATGCCAGTGATTTGCTTGTTAAGAAGATCATTCTCTTCTGTTGTTTTCGTGCTTAAGAAGTTCATCGTCTGATGTTTCATTCATAGCCTATACGACAAGTCGGGTAGTTTAGACATGAAACGATATGATCTTCCGACCAACTCATGATATTAGGCCGTGATTGGATCGTCGTTTTCCAACCAAAACTGCTCGTAAAACTGACGCTTGTAAATTAAAGCAGATGGTCTCGGGCGAAGGCGCTTGGTTGATCGATTCGACTAGTAAAATATCGGAAGTACTTCACACACGATAAAAACTCTGAACGACACTCGGACGATTGCTAATCCAGTCGTTAGCTGCTATTTCAACCTTGCCCATGGATGGCATGATACGCACGTCGTGCATGTATCGTCTGGTAATGTCGTCCATATAGCAGTGCTCATAAAATATACACTGGTCTCTCAAATTACACGCATAACCCGCCGGTTTTACTTACATACCTCGGGCCCTCAGTTTCATTAAGCCTGTATTTTACGCGTTGTTTTCAATGACGAGTAAATTACACTTGTATGTTAATACAGGTTTGAAATAAACCAGAGCTCCCAAGCGCGGCCTTACCGTTTCATGTCGTCTCAGTTTCTCGAAGGTGCTCATAGGTGTTTGATGATCCTGGCTTCCTGAATGAGCAGCGGGCGTTGTATCAGACCATCCGTAGGGCCTGCGAGGCCCTCTCCATTGTCCTTCGAGTTGTTGCGCTCGCCGTGGCACCGAGCATTGTTAACATCGTCAACGAACATGAGGATTCAGGAGATGACTTTATTTTGTATGAATGACACTAGCAACCCACTAGGGCCATAGCCGTACGTACACAAGTGCGTCCTTATTATGTACAACTATATTTTTTTGCTTTCTCCTGGTTTCCTGACATCACGGTCCCACACCATTGTCAACCTATGTAGTCAATATAAACGAGAGAATTGCACAAGGTGCGGCCGACAGCTGGGACCAAGCAGCTCGAGCAGTATTTGTGTTTTTGAGGCATGAGCACTTCAGAGTTTTTCTTGGCGATGATTTCGTTGTTGTTCAGAGGAGAGCAGGGTATTAACTGGGCGGGCTGTGGCCCGTCTAGCCCAGGCCAGATATCTAGCCCAGATACTAATTTTTTTAAGATGAAAATGGCTAGCCCAGCTATACGTCTTTTTGAGGAATACCCAAGCAAGGTCAACTTGTTATTCTCCGGCCCGCTGGGCTGCAAATCTTTCCTAGGAGGGACGCATTAGGCTTATCAGGAAAATGGGCTTTAAAAAATAATAAACGGGATGTAATTATAAAAACTGGGCAGTAACTATAAAAAATGCACCAAACACGAAATTAGTTTATAAAATATTATTTATGGATTTTGAAAATCTTAAATTTTCATTGTTGCGCGCGCAATCTTTCGTTGGATTTTTACGTAATACAAATTTATATTCAATCTAACTAGAAATTTCGGGATAAAAATATTTCGGATCCCATCAAAATGTGGGAAATTTTATTGAATTCTGTCTTCAACGGTTGGTTGAAATTATTAATCGTTGTCCTAGCTAGAAAATGGTTGTACTTTTAACAAACTATAAATGGGCTGTTGTAAATTCCATTAGAATTCAAAAATGGGTTGTACATTCTTACAAAACGCAAATGGGCTATAAGTTCTCTGTCACACAGTTTTGGGCCTACTAAGTGACGCGTCCCCTAAAAAAATAAGTTGACGCGTATGCAAGGCTTTGTCAACTTATTATAGTCGACACACGGTTCTAGCAGCAGTGGCCATTGGATGTCTATCCAACGGATGTCATGCTTCTTCTTCAATCTCGGATATTCTTAGCTTCGGCCGCCCAAAAAATGATTCCTCCCCTGACATCTGGGTCGCACCGTTTCGGAGGCTGACCTGTGGGCCTACTAAGTTGGAGCGTACCAAGGGCTTTGTCAACTTAGTCAATATAAATGATTCTAGCTTCAGTGACCGTACGATGTCCATCCAACGGCCGTAGTGCTTCTTCAACCTCTGGTCTTCTTGGTCCAGCCGCCCAAAGCAGCGCCGGACGTGCCGCCTGATCTTGCCTCCCGTGGCCGGCTGTGTTGCCGCGGAGGCCTCACCGCCCCCATACTACTCCCACCGCTGGTCAGGCCATCCCTCCACTCACCCACACCCCCTGTTATTCTGCGGTGACGGCAGCCTCACACCGCAGCCGAACCAGTGAACCCTCGTACTCCTCTCCGCGCGGGCTTCCACTGCTGCGTCTTCCCCGGCTCCGCGTCGTCCCCTTCCTAGGCCTCGCTGTCGTCCACCGCCCTGGTGTTCTCGGCATGGCGTGGTCAACGTGGTCAAAGACCGACTTCCATCGGAAGAGTACTGTACGTGGAGAGGCTGACAGCTGGGTCCACGGCGGCCGCAAGGAAGTGCCTCCTTATTACGCGTAAAATAATTATTCCTCCACCTGACAGCGGGGACCCACCGGACGGGCCACCTTATTTGGCGAAAAAACGTTTCCCCCCTGACTGCTGGGACCCACCGGACGGGCCATCGTATTTCATGAAAAAACGTTTCCCCCGCTGTCAGCTCGGACCCACCGGAAGTGCCTCCTTATTACGCACAAAAAAATGAATACTCCCCCTGCTAGCTGGGACCCACCTTGGTGGGAGGCTGACTTGTGGGCCTACTAAGTTGACGGGGACGGAGGGCTTTGTCAACTTAGTCAATATGAACGATTCTAGCTCCAGTGATCGCACGATGTCCATCCAACGGCCGTAGTGCTTCTTCAACCTCTGGTCTTCTTGCTCCAGCCGCCCAAAGAAGCGCCGGACGTGCCGCCTGCTCCTGCCTCCCGTGGCCGGCTGTGCTACCGCGGAGGCCTCACCGCCCCCTACTAATCCCACCATCGGCCAGGCCCTGCGGCGGCGGCAGCCTCACACCGCAGCCGAACGAGTGAACCCTCATACTCCTCTCTGATACGTCTCCAACGTATCTATAATTTTTGATTGCTCCATGCTATATTATATACTGTTTTGGACCATATTGGGCTTTATTTTCCACTTTTATATTATTTTTGGGACTAACCTATTAACCGGAGGCCCAGCCTAGAATTGTTGGTTTTTTGCCTATTTTAGTGTTTCGAAGAAACAGGATATCAAACGGAGTCCAAATGAAATGAAACCTTCAGGAACGTGACTTTCTCACCGAACGTGATCCAGGAGACTTGGTGTTGGGGAACGTAGCAGAAATTCAAAATTTTCCTACGTGTCACCAAGATCTATCTATGGAGAAACCAGCAACGAGGGGAAGGAGAGTGCATTTACATACCCTTGTAGATCGCTAAGCGGAAGCATTCAAGTGAACGGGGTTGATGGAGTCGTACTCGTCGTGATCCAAATCACCGAAGATCCTAGTGCCGAACGGACGGCACCTCCGCGTTCAACACACGTACAGCCCGGTGACGTCTCCCATGCCTTGATCCAGCAAGGAGAGAGGGAGAGGTTGAGGAAGACTCCATCCAACAGCAGCACAACGGTGTGGTGGTGGTGGAGAAGCGTGGCAATCCCTGCAGGGCTTCGCCAAGCACCGCGGGAAAGGAGGAGGAAGAGGGGTAGGGTTGCGCCAAGAGGGAGGTGTTCTCGTGTCTCTGGAGCCCCAAAACCCCCACTATATATAGGGGAAAGGGAGGGGCTGCGCCCCCACCTAGGTTTCCATTCCTAGGGGCGGCGGCCAGCCCTAGATCCCATCTAGGGGGCGGCCAAGGGGGGAGGAGTGCCTCCCAAGTCAAGTGGAGGCCCTCCCCTTTAGGGTTTCCCCTCTCCCATGCACATGGGCCTTGGGGGGGCTGGTGCCCCTGGCCCATTAAGGCTAGGGCGCCCCCCTACAGCCCATGCTACTGTATTGGACGTGGTGGAACAATTTTCGGACCTCCGGACCCCTCCGGAATCCTCTGGAACCTTCTGGAAGCTTCCCGGTACAATACCGAAAAAAACCGAACTTTTCCCGGAACCCGAACAACAACTTTCCATATATAAATCTTTACCTCCGGACCATTCCGGAATTCCTCGTGATGTCCGGGATCTCATCCGGGACTCCGAACAACATTCGGTAACCACATACAAACTTCCTTTATAACCCTAGCGTCATCGAACCTTAAGTGTGTAGACCCTACGGGTTCGGGAACCATGCAGACATGACCGAGACGTTCTCCGGTCAATAACCAACAGCGGATCTGGATACCCATGTTGGTTCCCACAAGTTCCACGATGATCTCATCGGATGAACCACGATGTCAAGGACTTAATCAATCCCGTATACAATTCCCTTTGTCTAGCGGTATTGTACTTGCCCGAGATTCGATCGTCGGTATCCCGATACCTTGTTCAATCTCGTTACCGGCAAGTCTCTTTACTCGTTCCGTAACACATCATCCCATGATCAACTCCTTGATCACATTGTGCACATTATGATGATGTCCTACCGAGTGGGCCTAGAGATACCTCTCCGTCACACGGAGTGACAAATCCCAGTCTCGATTCGTGCCAACCCAACAGACACATTCGGAGATACCTGTAGTGTACCTTTATAGCCACCCAGTTATGTTGTGACGTTTGGCACACCCAAAGCCTTCCTACGGTATCCGGGAGTTGCACAATCTCATGGTCTAAGGAAATGATACTTGACATTAGAAAAGCTTTAGCATACGAACTACACGATCTTTGTGCTAGGCTTAGGATTGGGTCTTGTCCATCACATTATTCTCCTAATGATGTGATCCCATTATCAACGACATCCAATGTCCATGGTCAGGAAACCGTAACCATCTATTGATCAACGAGCTAGTCAACTAGAGGCTTACTAGGGACATGGTGTTGTCTATGTATCCACACATGTATTTGAGTTTCCTATGAATACAATTTTAGCATGGATAATAAACGATTATCATGAACAAGGAAATATAATAATAACCAATTTATTATTGCCTCTAGGGCATATTTCCAACAGTCTCCCACTTGCACTAGAGTCAATAATCCAGTTCACATCGATATGTGATTAACACTCAAGGTCACATCCCCATGTGACTAACATCCAAAGAGTTCTGGGTTTGATCATGTTATGCTTGTGAGAGAGGTTATAGTCAACGGGTCTGAAACATTCAGATCCGTATGTACTTCGCAAATCTCTATGTCATATCCTAGATGTAGCTACCACGTTCTATTTGGAGCTATTCCAAATAACTGTTCTACTATACGAATCCAGTTTACTACTCAGAATAATCTGGATTAGTGTCAAAGTTTGCATCGGCGTAACCCTTTACGACGAACTCTTTTACCACCTCCATAATCGAGAAAATTCCTTAGTCCACTAGTTACTAAGGATAACTTTGGCCGTTGTCCTGTGATCCATTCTTGGATCACTCTTGTACCCCTTGACTGATTCATGGCAAGGCACACTTCAGGTGCGGTACACAGCATAGCATACTGTAGAGCCTATATCTTAAGCATAGGGGACGACCTCCGCCCTTTCTCTCTATTCTGCCGTGGTCGAGCTTTAAGTCTTAACTTCATACCTTACAACTCAGGCAAGAACTCCTTCTTTGACTGATCCATCTTGAACACTTTCAAGATCATGTCAAGGTATGTGCTCATTTGAAAGTACTATTAAGTGTTTTGATCTATCCTTATAGATCTTAATGCTCAATACTCAAGTAGCTTAATCCAGTTTCTTTTATTGAAAAACACTTTTCAAATAATTCTGCATGCTTTCCAGAAATTCTACATCATTTCCGATCAACAATATGTCAACAACATATACTCATCAAAAATTCTATAGTGCTCCCACTCACTTCTTTGGAAATACAAGTTTCTCATAAACTTTGTATAAACCCAAAATCTTTGATCATCTCATCAAAGCATACATTCCAACTCCGAGATGCTTACTCCAGTCCTTAGAAGGACTGCTGGAGCTTTGCATACTTATTAGCATCTTTCAGGATTGACAAAACTTCCGTTTGTATCACATACAACTTTTCCTCAAGCAAATCATCGAGGAAACAATGTTTTGACATCCTATCTGCAAGATTTCATAAATAATGCAGTAATCGCTAATATAATTCCAACAGACTCTTAGCATCGCTACGAGTGAGAAAGTCTCATCGTAGTCAACTCCTTGAACTTGTCGGAAAACATCTTAACGACAAGTCGAGCTTTCTTAATGGTGATACATACCATCATTGTCCGTCTTCCTTTCAAAATCCATATGTACCTAACAGCCTTACGACCATCAAGTAGTTCTTCCAAAGTCTACACTTTGTTTTCATATATGGATCCTCTCTCGGATTATATGGCCTCGAGCCATTTATCAGAATCCGGGCCCACCATCGCTTCTCCATAGCTCGTAGGTTCATTGTTGTCTAGTAACATGACCTCCAAGACAGGATTACATACCACTCTGAAGCAGTACGCATCCTCGTCGACCCACGAGGTTTGGTAGTGACTTGATCTGAAGTTTCATGATCACTATCATAAGCTTCCACTTCAATTGGTGTAGGTGCCACAGGAACAACTCCCTGTGCCCTGCCACACACTAGTTGAAGAGACGGTTCAATAACCTCATCAAGTCTCCACCATCCTCCCACTCAATTCTTTCGAGAGAAACTTTTCCTCGAGAAAGGACCCGATTCTAGAAACAATCCCTTATTGCTTTCGGATCTGAGACAGGAGGTATACCCAACTGTTTTGGGTGTCCTATGAAAATGCATTTATCCGCTTTGGGTTCGAGCTTATCAGCCTGAAACCTTTTCACATAAGCGTCGCAGCCCCAAACTTTTAAGAAATGACAGCTTAGGTTTCCTTAAACCATAGTTCATACGATGTCATCTCATCGGAATTACGTGGTGCCCTGTTTAAAGTGAATGTGGTTGTCTCTAATGCCTAACCCATGAACTATTGTGGTAATTTGATAAGAGACATCATGGTATGCATCATATCCAATAGGGTGCAGTTATGATGTTCGGACACACCATCACACTATGGTGTTCCAGGCTGTATCAGTTGTGAAACAATTTCCACAATGTCTTAATTCTGTGCCAAACTCGTAATTCAGATATTCATCTCTATGATCATATCATAGATATTTTATCCTCTTGTCACGATGATCTTTCAACTTCACCCTGAAATTACTTGAACCTTTCAATAATTCAGACTCGTGATTCATCAAGTAAATATACTCAACATCTACTCAAATCATCTGTGAAGTAAGAACATAACGATATCCACTACACGCCTCAGCACTCATTGGACTGCACACATCAAAATGTATTACTTCCAACAAGTTGCTTTCTAGTTCCAATTTGAAGCCGAGGCTTTCAGTCATCTTGCCCATGATTTGCATGTCTCAAGTGATTCAAAATCAAGTGAGTCCAAACGATCCATTTGCATGGCGTTTCTTCATGCATATACACCAATAGACATGGTTCGCATGTCTCAAACTTTTCAAAAACGAGTGAGTCCAAAGATCCATCAACATGGAGCTTCTTCATGCGTTTTATACCAGTATGACTTACATAGGAGTGCCACAAGTAAGTGGTACTATCATTACTATCTTATACCTTTTGGCATGAAAATGTGTATCACTACGATCAAGATTCAATAAACCATTCATTTTAGGTGCAAGACCATTGAAGGTATTATTCAAATAAACAGAGTAACTATTATTCTCTTTAAATGAACAACCGTATTGCGATAGACATAATCCAATCATGTCTATGCTCAACGCAAACACCAAATAACAATTATTTAGGTTTAACACCAATCTCGATGGTAGAGTGAGCATGCGATGCTTGATCATATCAACCTTGGAAACACTTCCAATACATATCGTCAGCTCACCTTTAGCTAGTATCCGTTTATTCCATAGCTTTTATTTTGAGTTACTAACACTTAGCAACCGAACCGGTATCTAATACCCTGTTGCTACTAGGAGTACTAGTAAAGTACACATTAACATAATGTATATCCAATATACTTCTATCGACAGCCTTCTCATCTACCAAGTATCTAGGGTAATTCTGCTCCAGTAATTGTTCCCCTCATTACAGAAGCACTTAGTCTCGGGTTTTGGGTTCAACCTTGGGTTTCTCCACTAGAGCAGCAGCTGATTTGCTGTTTCATGAAGTATCCCTTCTTGCCCTTGCCCTTCTTGAAACTAGTGGTTTCACTAACCATCAACAATTGATGCTCCTTCTTGATTTCTACTTTCGCGGTGTCAAACATCGCGAATTGCTCAAGGATCATCATGTCTATCCCTGATATGTTATAGTTCATCCCGAAGCTCTAGTGGCTTGGTGGCAGTGACTTTGGAGAACCATCACTATCTCATCTGGAAGATAACTCCCACTCGATTCAAGTGATCGTCATACCCAGACAATCTGAGTACAAGCTCAACGATTGAGCTTTTCTCCCTTAGTCTATAGGCTAAGAAACTTGTCGGAGGTCTCATACCTCTTAACGTGGGCACGAGCCTGAAATTCCAATTTCAGCCCTCAAAACATCTCATATGTTCCGCGACGTTTCAAAAACCGTCTTTGGTGCCTCAACTCTAAACCGTTCAACTGAACTATTACGTAGTTATCAAAACGTGTATGTCAGATGTTCGCAACATCCACAGACGACGTTCGAGGTTCAGCACACTGAGCGGTGCATTAAGGACATAAGCCTTTCTACGAAGCAACGAGGACAATCCTCGGTTCACGGACCTAGTCCGCATAATTGCTACAGTCAACTTTCAACTAAATTTTCTCTAGGAACGTATCTAAACAGTAGAACTGAAGCGCGAGATATAATTTGCGAAGACCTTTTTGACTATGTTCAGGATAATTAAGTTCATCTTATGAACTCCCACTCAGATAGACATCCCTCTAGTCATCTAAGTGATTACATGATCCGAGTCAACTAGGCCGTGTCCGATCATCACGTGAGACGGACTAGTCATCATCGGTGAACATCTTCATGTTGATCGTATCTACCATACGACTCATGCCCGACCTTTCGGTCTCTTGTGTTCCGAGGCCATGTCTGTACATGCTAGGCTCGTCAAGTCAACCTAAGTGTTTCGCATGTGTAAATCTGGCTTACACCCGTTGTATGTGAACGTAAGAATCTATCACACTCGATCATCACGTGGTGCTTCGAAACGACGAACTTTCGCAACGGTGCACAGTTAGGGGGAACACCTTCTTGAAATTTTAATGAGGGATCAACTTATTTACTACCGTTGTTCTAAGCAAATAAGATGTAACCTCATGATAAACATCACATGCAATCAAATAGTGACATGATATGGCCATCATCACTTTGCTCCTTTCGATCTCCATCTTCGGGGCTCCATGATCATCATCGTCACCGGCATGACACCATGATCTCCATCATCATGATCTCCATCATCGTGTCTTCATGAAGTTGTCTCGCCAACTATTACTTCTACTACTATGTCTAACGGTTAGCAATAAAGTAAAGTAATTACATGGCGTTTATGTTGACACGCAGGTCATAAATAAATTAAAGACAACTCCTATGGCTCCTGCCGGTTGTCATACTCATCGACATGCAAGTCGTGATTCCTATTACAAGAACATGATCCATCTCATACATCACATATCATTCATCACATTCTTCTTGGCCATATCACATCACATAGCATACCCTGCAAAAACAAGTTAGACGTCCTCTAGTTGTTGTTTGCATGTTTTTACGTGGCTGCTATGGGTTTCTAGAAAGAACGTTTCTTACCTACGCAAAACCACAACGTGATATGCCAATTGCTATTTACCCTTCATAAGGACCCTTTTCATCGAATCCGTTCCGACTAAAGTGGGAGAGACAGACACCCGCCAGCCACCTTATGCAACTAGTGCATGTCAGTCGGTGGAACCGGTCTCACGTAAGCGTACGTGTAAGGTTGGTCCGGGCCGCTTCATCCCACAATACCGTCGAAACAAGATTGGACTAGTAACGGTAAGCATATTGAACAAAATCAACGCCCACAACTACTTTGTGTTCTACTCATGCATAGAATCTACGCAATAAACCTGGCTCTGATACCACTGTCGGGGAACGTAGCAGAAATTCAAAATTTTCCTATGTGTCACCAAGATCTATCTATGGAGAAACCAGCAACGAGGGGAAGGAGAGTGCATTTACATACCCTTGTAGATCGCTAAGCGGAAGCGTTCAAGTGAACGGGGTTGATGGAGTCATACTCGTCGTGATCCAAATCACCGAAGATCCTAGTGTCGAACGGACGGCACCTCCGCGTTCAACACACGTATAGCCCGGTGACGTCTCCCATGCCTTGATCCAGCAAGGAGAGAGGGAGAGGTTGAGGAATACTCCATCCAACAGCAGCACAACGGCGTGGTGGTGGCGGAGGAGCGTGGCAATCCCTGCAGGGCTTCGCCAAGCACCGCGGGAGAGGAGGAGGAAGAGGGGTAGGGCTGCGCCAAGAGGGAGGTGTTCTCGTGTCTCTGGAGCCCCAAAACCCCCACTATATATAGGGGAAAGGGAGGGGCTGCGCCCCCACCTAGGTTTCCATCCCTAGGGGCGGCGGCCAGCCCTAGATCCCATCTAGGGGCGGCCAAGGGAGGAGGAGTGCCTCCCAAGTCAAGTGGAGGCCCTCCCCTTTAGGGTTTCCCCTCTCCCATGCCCATGGGCCTTGGGGGGGCTGGTGCCCCTGGCCCATTAAGGCTAGGGCGCCCCCCTACAGCCCATGCTACTGTATTGGATGTGGTGGAACAATTTCCGGACCTCCGGACCCCTCCGGAATCCTCTGGAACCTTCTGGAAGCTTCCCGGTACAATACCGAAAAAAAACGAACTTTTCCCGGAACCCGAACAACAACTTTCCATATATAAATCTTTACCTCCGGACCATTCCGGAACTCCTCGTGACGTCCGGGATCTCATCTGGGACTCCGAACAACATTCGGTAACCACATACAAACTTCCTTTATAACCCTAGCGTCATCGAACCTTAAGTGTGTAGACCCTACGGGTTCGGGAACCATGCAGACATGACTGAGACGTTCTCCAGTCAATAACCAACAGCGGGATCTGGATACCCATGTTGGTTCCCACATGTTCCATGATGATCTCATCGGATGAACCACGATGTCAAGGACTTAATCAATCCCGTATACAATTCCCTTTGTCTAGCGGTATTGTGCTTGCCCGAGATTCGATCGTCGGTATCCCGATACCTTGTTCAATCTCGTTACCGGCAAGTCTCTTTACTCGTTCCGTAACACATCATCCCGTGATCAACTCCTTGATCACATTGTGCACATTATGATGATGTCCTACCGAGTGGGACCAGAGATACCTCTCCGTCACACGGAGTGACAAATCCCAGTCTCGATTCGTGCCAACCCAATAGACACTTTCAGAGATACCTGTAGTGTACCTTTATAGCCACCCAGTTACGTTGTGACGTTTGGCACACCCAAAGCATTCCTACGGTATCCGGGAGTTGCACAATCTCATGGTCTAAGGAAATGATACTTGACATTAGAAAAGCTTTAGCATACGAACTACACAATCTTTGTGCTAGGCTTAGGATTGGGTCTTGTCCATCACATTATTCTCCTAATGATGTGATCCCATTATCAACGACATCCAATGTCCATGGTCAGGAAACCGTAACCATCTATTGATCAACGAGCTAGTCAACTAGAGGCTTACTAGGGACATGGTGTTGTCTATGTATCCACACATGTATTTGAGTTTCCTATGAATACAATTTTAGCATGGATAATAAACGATTATCATGAAAAAGGAAATATAATAATAACCAATTTATTATTGCCTCTAGGGCATATTTCCAACACTTGGACCCTGCTCCAAGGAACAAAAGAGACGGTCACGAGGGTGGGGGGCACCCCCCCTAGGGCGCGCCCCTGCCTCATGGGCCCCCTGTTGCTCCACCGATGTACTCCTTCCTCCTATATATACCTACGTACCCCCAAACGATCAGATACGGAGCCAAAAACCTAATTCCACCGCCGCAACTTTCTGTATCCACGAGCTCCCATCTTGGAGCCTGTTCCGGAGCTCCGCCGGAGAGGGCCGTCATCACGGAGGGCTTCTACATCATCATAGCCCCTCCGATGAAGTGTGAGTAGTTTACCTTAGACCTTCGGGTCCATAGTTAGTAGCTAGATGGCTTCTTCTCTCTTTTTGGATCTCAATACAATGTTCTCCCCCTCTCTTGTGGAGATCTATTCGATATAATCTTCTTTTTGCGGTGTGTTTGTTGAGAACGATGAATTGTGGGTTTATGATCAAGTCTATCTATGAATAATATTTGAATCTTCTCTGAATTCTTTTATGTAGGATTGGTTATCTTTGCAAGTCTCTTCGAATTATCAGTTTGGTTTGGCCTACTAGATTGGTTTTGCTTGCCATGGGAGAAGTGCTTAGCTTTGGGTTCGATCTTACGGTGTCCTTTCCCAGTGACAGAAGGGGCAGCAAGGCACGTATTGTATCATTGCCATCGAGGATAACAAGATGGGGTTTATTTCATATTGCATGAATTTATCTCTCTACATCATGTCATCTTGCTTAAGGCATTACTCTGCTTTTAACTTAATACTCTAGATGCATGCTGGATAGCGGTCGATGAGTGGAGTAATAGTAGTAGATGCAGGCAGGAGTTGGTCTACTTGTCTCGGACGTGATGCCTATATACATGATCATACCTAGATATTCTCATAACTATGCTCAATTCTGTCAATTGCTCAACAGTAATTTGTTCACCCACCGTAGAATACGTATGCTCTTGAGAGAAGCCACTATTGAAACCTATGGCCCCCGGGTCTATTCTCATCATATCAATCTCCATCACTTTAATCTTGCTTTGCTTTTTACTTTGCCTTTTACTTTTAACTTTGCATCTCTATATCAAAAATACCAAAAATATTATCTATCATCTCTATCAGATCTCACTCTCGTAAGTGATCGTGAAGGGATTGACAACCCCTAATCACGTTGGTTGCGTTGAGCTATTGTTTTTGTGTAGGTACGAGGGACTTGTGCGTGGCCTCCTACTGGATTGATACCTTGGTTCTCAAAAACTGAGGGAAATACTTACGCTACTTTGCTGCATCATCCTCCCCTCTTCGGGGAAATCCAAAGCAGTGCTCAAGAGGTAGCAAGAAGAATTTCTGGCGCCGTTGCCGGGTAGTCTACGCAAAAAGTCAACATACCAAGTACCCATCACAATCCCTATCTCTCGCATTACATTAGTTGCCATTTGCCTCTCGTTTTCCTCTCCCCCACTTCACCCTTGCCATTTTATTCGCCCTCTCTTTCCCAATCTCCTTCTCATTCTATATCTCCATTTGCTTTTTTCTCACTTGCCTTTTGTTTTCTCGTGTGTTGGATTGCTTGTTTGTTGCGATGGCTCAAGATACTACCAAATTGTGTGACTTCACCAATACCAACAATAATGATTTCCTTGGCACTCCGATTGCTCCTCTTGCCAATACCGAATCTTGTGAAATCAATACTGCTTTGTTGAATCTTGTTATTAAAGATCAATTCGCCGGCCTTCCTAGTGAAGATGTTGCTACTCATCTGAATAGCTTCGTTGATTTATGTGATATGCAAAAGAAAAAAGATGTCGATAATGATGTCGTTAAATTGAAGCTATTTCCTTTTTCGCTTAGAGATCGTGCTAAAGCTTGGTTTTTGTCTTTGCCTAAAAATAGTATTGATTCTTGGAACAAGTGCAAAGATGCTTTTATATCTAAGTATTTTCCTCCCGCTAAGATCATGTCTCTTAGAAACGACATTATGAATTTTAAACAACTTGATCATGAACATGTTGCACAAGCTTGGGAGAGAATGAAATTAATGATACGTAATTGCCCTACTCATGGTTTGAATTTGTGGATGATTATACAAAAAAATTATGCCGGATTGAATTTTGCTTCTAGAAATCTTTTAGATTCGGCCGCGGGAGGCACTTTTATGGAAATCACTTTAGGAGATGCTACTAAACTCCTAGATAATATGATGGTTAATTATTCTCAATGGCATACTGAAAGATCTTCTAATAAAAAAGTGCATGCGATAGAAGAAATTAATGTTTTGAGTGGAAATATGGATGAACTTATGAAATTATTTGCTGCTAAGAGTGTTTCTTCTGATCCTAATGATATGCCTTTGTCTACTTTGATTGAGAATAACAATGAATCTATGGATGTGAATTTTGTTGGTAGGAATAATTTTGGTAACAACGCGTATAGAGGGAATTTAAATCCTAGGCCTTATCCTAGTAATCCTTCTAATAATTATGGAAATTCCTACAACAAATCTTATGGAAATTTTAATAAGATGCCCTCTGAATTTGAGAATAGTGTTAAAGAGTTTATGAATTCACAAAAGAATTTTAATGCTTTGCTTGAAGAGAAATTGCTTAAAGTTGATAATTTGGTTAGGAACATTGATAGAATTTCTCTCGAGGTTGATTCCTTAAAGCTTAGATCTATTCCTCCTAAGCATGATATCAATGAGTCTCTCAAAGCCATGAGAAATTCCATTGATGAGTGCAAGGAAAGAACCGCTAGGATGCATGCTACGAAAGATGCCTTTATTAAAACGTGTTCTTCCAATTCTTACGAAAATCAAGATGAAGATCTAAAAGTTATTGATGTGTCCCCTATCAAATCTTTGTTTTGCAATATGAATCTTGATGAAACTGAATATGATCTTCCTTCACCTAGAAGGCGTTCCAAAAATTCGGAGTATTTAGATCTTTATGATGAAATTGATGAAAGTGGGATTGAAAGAAATAAAACCCTAGATGTTGCTAAACCCACTATATTGGATTTCAAGGAATTCAATTATGAAAGTTTCTCTTTAATTGATTGTATTTCCTTGTTGCAATCCGTGCTAAATTCTCCTCATGCTTATAGTCAAAAGAAAGCCTTCACCGAACATATTGTTGATGCCTTGATGCAATCTTATGAAGAAAAACTCGAGTTGAAAGTTTCTATCCCTAGAAAACTCTATGATGAGTTGGAACCAACTATTAAAATTAAAATTAAAGGTCATGAGTTTTATGCTTTGTGTGATTTGGGTGCTAGTGTCTCCACTATCCCCAAAACTTTGTGTGATTTGCTAGATTTCTGTGACTTTGATGATTGCTCTCTAAACTTGCATCTTGCGGATTCCACTATTAAGAAACCTATGGGAAGAATTAATGATGTTCTTATTGTTGCAAATAGGAATTGTGTGCCCGTAGATTTTATCGTTCTTGATATAGATTGCAATCCTTCTTGCCCTATTATTCTTGGTAGACCTTTTCTTAGAACGGTTGGTGCGATTATTGATATGAAGGAAGGGAATATTAGATTCCAATTTCCATTAAAAAGGGCATGGAACACTTTCCTAGAAAGAAAATAAAATTGCCATATGAAACTATCATGAGAGCCACTTATGGATTACCTACCAAAGATGGCAATACCTAGATCTATCCTCGCTTTTATGCCTATCTAGGGGCGTTAAACGATAGCGCTTGTTGGGAGGCAACCCAATTTTATTTTTAGTTTTTTTTTCTTCAGTTTAGGAATAAATAACTCATCTACCTTCTGTTTGGATGTGGTTTTGTGTTTTAATTAGTGTTTGTGCCAAGTTAGACCTATTGGATTTTCTTGGATGATAGTTATTTGATCTTGCTGTAATTTCCAGAAACTTTGCGCTCAGTGGCCGAATTATTAAAAATCACTAGAACGTGATAAAATACTGATTCCAATTGCTGCTGATCATTAAACAAATTGTCTAGGTCTTCCAATTTTGGTAGATATTTTGTAGTTCCATAATTTTGTGTTAGTTACAGATTACTACAGACTGTTCTGTTTTTGACAGATTCTGTTTTTTTTGTGTGTTGTTTGCTTATTTTGATGAATCTATGGCTAGTAAAATAGTTTATAATCCATAGAGAAGTTGGAATACAGTAGGTTTAACACCACTATAAATAAATAATGAATTCATTACAGTACCTTGAAGTGGTCTTTTGTTTTCTTTCTCTAACGGAGCTCACGAGATTTCTATTGAGTTTTGTGTTGTGAAGTTTTCAAGTTTTGGGTGAAATCTTTTGATGGATTATGGAACAAGGAGTGGCAAGAGCCTAAGCTTGGGGATGCCCATGTCACCCCCAAGATAATCCAAGGACACCAAAAAGTCAAAGCTTGGGGATGCCCCGGAAGGCATCCCCTCTTTCGTCTACTTCCATCGGTAATTTTACTTGGAGCTATATTTTTATTCACCACATGATATGTGTTTTGCTTGGAGCGTCTTGTATTATTTGTGTCTTTGTTTGTTAGTGTGCCACAATCATCCTTGATGTACACACCTTTTGAGAGAGCCATACATGAATTGGAATTGGATAGAATACTCTATGTGCTTCACTTATATCTTTTGAGCGTTGTAGTTTTGCTCTATGTGCTTCACTTAGATCTTTTAGAGGACGGTGGTGGATTTGTTTTAAAGAAACTATTGATCTCTCATACTTCACTTAAATTATTTTGAGATTCTTAAATAGCATGGTAATTTTCTTAATAATAAGATGCTTGGTATTCAAGATTTGTGAAACTTCCTTTTGAGTGCGTTGAATACTAAGAAAAGTTGGATGCTTGATAATTGTTTTGAGATATGGAGGTAGTAATATCAAAGTCATGCTAGTAGAGTAATTGTGAATTTGAGAAGTGCTTGAGTTAAAGTTTGCAAGTCCCGTAGCATGCATGTATGGTAAACGTTATGCAACAAATTTGAAACATGAGGTGTTATTTGATTGTCCTCCTTATGAGTGGCGGTCGGGGACGAGCGATGGTCTTTTCCTACTAATCTATCCCCCTAGGAGCATGCGCGTAATGCTTTGGTTTTTGACGGCTTGTAGATTTTTGCAATAAGTATATGAGTTCTTTATGACTAATGTTGAGTCCATGGATTATACGCACTCTCACCCTTCCATCATTGCTAGCCTCTACGGTACCGTGCATTGCCCTTTCTCACATTAAGAGTTGGTGAAAACTTCGCCGGTGCATCCAAACCCCGTGATATGATACGCTCTTTCACACATAAACCTCCCTATATCTTCCTCAAAACAGCCACCATACCTACCTATTATGGCATTTCCATAGCCATTCTGAGATATATTGCCATGCAACTTTCCACCATTCCGTTCTTCATGACATATTTATCATTGTCATATTGCTTAGCATGATCATGTAGTTGACATAGTATTTGTGGCAAAGCCACCGTTCATAATTCCTTCATACTTGTCACTCTTGATTCATTGCATATCCCGGTACACCGCTGGAGGCATTCATATAGAGTCATACTTTGTTCTAGTATCGAGTTGTAATCATTGAGTTGTAAATAAATAGAAGTGTGATGATCATCATTCAATAGAGCATTGTCCAAAAAAAGAGAAAGGCCAAACAAAAAAAAGAAGTCCCAAAAAAAGGGGCAATGCTACTATCCTTTTTTTCCACACTTGTGCTTCAAAGTAGCACCATAATCTTCATGATAGAGAGTCTCGTGTTTTATCACTTTCATATACTAGTGGGAATTTTTCATTATAGAACTTGGCTTGTATATTCCAACAATGGGCCTCCTCAAGTGCCCTAGGTCTTCGTGAGCAAGCAAGTTGGATGCACACCCACTTAGTTTCTTTTGATTGAGCTTTCATACATTTATAGCTCTAGTGCATCTGTTGCATGGCAATCCCTACTCCTTGCATTAACATCAATCGATGGGCATCTCCATAGCCCATTGATTAGCCTCGTTGATGTGAGACTTTCTCCTTTTTGTCTTCTCCACATAACCCCCATCATTATATTCTATTCCACCCATAGTGCTATATCCATGGCTCACGCTCATGTATTGCGTGAAAGTTTATGAGTTTGAAATTATTAAGGTATGAAACAATTGCTTGGCTTGTCATTGGGGTTATGCATGATGAGCATCCTTGTGTGACGAAAATGGAGCATGACTAAACTATATGATTTTGTAGGGATGAACTTTCTTTGGCCATGTTACTTTGAGAAGCAATAATTGCTTTGTTGGTTTGCTTGAAGTATTGTTATTTTTTATATCAATTTGAACTTTTGTCTTGAATCTTTCGAATCTGGATATTCATACCACAATTAAGAAGATTTGCATTGAAATTATGCCAAGTAGCACTCCACATCAAAAATTCTCTTTTTATCTTTTACCTACTCGAGGACGAACAGGAATTAAGCTTGGGGATGCCTGATACGTCTTCAACGTATCTATAATTTTTGATTGCTCCATGCTAATTATCTACTGCTTTGGACCATATTAGGCTTTATTTTCGACTTTTATATAATTTTTGGACCATGGTGCGGCGTCGAGCATTGTTAACATCGTCAACGAACATGAGGATTCAGGAGATGACTTTATTTTGACTGGATGACACTAGGGACCCACTAGGGCCATAGCCGTACGTACGCAAGTGCCTCCTTATTATGTACAACTATATTTTTTTTGCTTTCTCCTGGTTTCCTGACATCACGGTCCCACACCATTGTCAACCTATGTAGTCAATATAAACGAGAGAATTGCACAAGGTGCGGCCGACAGCTGGGACCAAGCAGCTCGAGCAGTATTTGTGTTTTTGAGGCATGAGCACTTCAGAGTTTTTCTTGGTGATGATTTCGTTGTTGTTCAGAGGAGAGCAGGGTATTAACTGGGCAGGCTGTGGCCCGTCTAGCCCAGGCTAGATATCCAGCCCAGATACTGATTTTTTCAAGATGAAAATGGCTAGCCCAGCTATACATCTTTTTGAGGAATACCCAAGCAAGGTCAACTTGTTATTCTCCGGCCCGCTGGGTTGCAAATCTTTCCTAGGAGGGACGCATTAGGCTTAACAGGAAAATGGGCTTTAAAAATAATAAATGGGATGTAATTATAAAAACTGGGCAGTAACTATAAAAAAATGCACCAAACACGAAATTAGTTTATAAAATATTATTTATGGATTTTGAAAATCTTAAATTTTCATTGTTGCGCGCACAATGTTTAGTTGGATTTTTACGTAATACAAATTTATATTTAATCTAACTAGAAATTTGGGGATAAAAATATTTCGGATCCCATCAAAATGTGGGAAATTTTATTGAATTCTGTCTTCAACGGTTGGTTGAAATTATTAATCATTGTCCTAGCTAGAAAATGGGTTGTACTTTCAACAAACTGTAAATGGGCTGTTGTAAATTCCATTAGAATGCAAAAATGGGTTGTACATTCTTACAAAACGCAAATGGGCTATAAGTTCTCTGCCACACACTTGTGGGCCTACTAAGTGACGCGTCCCCTAAAAAAATAAGTTGACGCGTATGCAAGGCTTTGTCAACTTATTATAGTCAACACACGGTTCTAGCAGCAGTGGCCATTGGATGTCTATCCAACGGATGTCATGCTTCTTCTTCAATCTCGGATATTCCTAGCTTCGGCCGCCCAAAAAATGATTCCTCCCCCTGACATCTGGGGCGCACCGTTTCGGAGGCTGACCTGTGGGCCTACTAAGTTGGAGCGTACCAAGGGCTTTGTCAACTTAGTCAATATAAACGATTCTAGCTTCAGTGACCGTACGATGTCCATCCAACAGCCGTAGTGCTTCTTCAACCTGTGGTCTTCTTGGTCCAGCCGCCCAAAGCAGCGCCGGACGTGCCGCCTGCTCCTGCCTTCCGTGGCCGGCTGTGCTGCCGCGGAGGCCTCACTGCCCCCATACTACTCCCGCCGCTGGCCAGGCCATCCCTCCACTCACCCACACCCCATGTTATTCTACGGCGACGGCAGCCTCACACCGCAGCCGAACCGGTGAACCCTCGTACTCCTCTCCGCGCGGGCTTCCACTGCTGCGTCTTCCCCGGCTCCGCGTCGTCCCCTTCCTAGGCCTCGCTGTCGTCCACCGCCCTGGTGCTCTCGGCGCGGCGTGGTCAACGTGGTCAAAGACCGACTTCCATCGGAAGAGTACTGTACGTGGAGAGGCTGACAGCTGGGTCCACGGCGGCCGCAAGGAAGTGCCTCCTTATTATGCGCAAAATAATTATTCCTCCACCTGACAGCGGGGACCCACCGGACGGGCCACCTTATTTCGCGAAAAAAACGTTTCCCCCCTGACTGTTGGGACCCACCGGACGGGCCATCGTATTTCGCGAAAAAAACGTTCCCCCCTCTGTCAGCTCGGACCCACCGGAAGTGCCTCCTTATTACGCACAAAAAAATGAATACTTCCCCTACTAGCTGGGACCCACCTTGGTGGGAGGCTGACTTATGGGCCTACTAAGTTGACGGGGACGGAGGGCTTTGTCAACTTAGTAAATATGAACGATTCTAGCTCCAGTGACCGCACGATGTCCATCCAACGGCCGTAGTGCTTCTTCAACCTCTGGTATTCTTGCTCCAGCCGCCCAAAGCAGCGCCGGACGTGCCGCCTGCTCCTGCCTCCCGTGGCCGGCTGTGCTACCGCGGAGGCCTCACCGCCCCCTACTGTTCCCACCGTTGGCCAGGACCTGCGGCGACGGCAGCCTCACACCACAGCCGAACGAGTGAACCCTCATACTCCTCTCTGATACGTCTCCAACGTATCTATAATTTTTGATTGCTCCATGCTATATTATCTACTGTTTTGGACCATATTGGGCTTTATTTTCCACTTTTATATTATTTTTGGGACTAACCTATTAACCGGAGGCCCAGCCCAGAATTGCTGGGTTTTTTTTTGCCTATTTCAGTGTTTCGAAGAAACAGAATATCAAACGGAGTCCAAACGGAATGAAACCTTCGGGAACGTGATTTTCTCACCGAACGTGATCCAGGAGACTTGGACCCTGCTCCAAGGAACAAAAGAGGCGGTCACGAGGGTGGGGGGCGCCCCCCTAGGGCGCGCCCCCTGCCTCGTGGGCCCCCTATTGCTCCACCGACGTACTCCTTCCTCCTATATATACCTACGTACCCCCAAACGATCAGATATGGAGCCAAAAACCTAATTCCACCGCCGCAACTTTCTGTATCCATGAGATCCCATCTTGGGGCCTGTTCCGGAGCTCCGCCGGAGAGGGTCGTCATCACGGAGGGCTTCTACATCATCATAGCCCCTCCGATGAAGTGTGAGTAGTTTACCTCAAACCTTCAGGTCCATAGTTAGTAGCTAGATGGTTTCTTCTCTCTTTTTGGATCTCAATACAATGTTCTCCCCCTCTCTTGTGGAGATCTATTCGATGTAATCTTCTTTTTGCGGTGTGTTTGTTGAGACTGATGAATTGTGGGTTTATGATCAAGTCTATCTATGAATAATATTTGAATCTTCTCTGAATTCTTTTATGTATGATTGGTTATCTTTGCAAGTCTCTTCGAATTATCAGTTTGGTTTGGCCTACTAGATTGGTTTTTCTTGCCATGGGAGAAGTGCTTAGCTTTGGGTTCGATCTTGCGGTGTCCTTTCCCAGTGACAGAAGGGGCAGCAAGGCATGTATTTTATCATTGCCATCGAGGATAACAAGATGGGTTTATTTCATATTGCATGAATTTATCTCTCTACATCATGTCATCTTGCTTAAGGCGTTACTCTGTTTTTAACTTTATACTCTAGATGCATGCTGGATAGCGGTCGACGAGTGGAGTAATAGTAGTAGATGCAGGCAGGAGTCGGTCTACTTGTCTCGGACGTGATGCCTATATACATGATCATACCTAGATATTCTCATAACTATGCTCAATTCTGTTAATTGCTCAACAGTAATTTGTTCACCCACCGTAGAATACTTATGCTCTTGAGAGAAGCCACTAGTGAAACCTATGGCCCCCAGGTCTATTCTCATCATATCAATCTCCATCACTTTAATCTTGCTTTGCTTTTTACTTTGCCTTTTACTTTTAACTTTGCATCTCTATATCAAAAATACCAAAAATATTATCTATCATCTCTATCAGATCTCACTCTCGTAAGTGATCGTGAAGGGATTGACAACCCCTAATCGCGTTGGTTGCGTTGAGCTATTGTTTTTGTGTAGGTACGAGGGACTTGCGCATGGCCTCCTACTGGATTGATACCTTGGTTCTCAAAAACTGAGGGAAATACTTACGCTACTTTGCTGCATCATCCTCTCCTCTACGGGGAAATCCAACGCAGTGCTCAAGAGGTAGCACTCTCCGCGTGGGCATCCACTGCCGCGTCTTCACCGGCTCCGCATCGTCCCCTTCCTAGGCCTCGCCGTCGTCCACCGCCATGGTGCTCTCGGCGCGGCGTGGTCAACATGGTCAAGGAACGACTTCCATCGGACGTGGACTGTACGTGGAGAGGCTGACAACTGGATCCACGGCGGCAGCAAGGAAGTGCCTCCTTATTACGCGGAAATAATGATTCCTCCACCTGACAGCAGGGACCCACCGGACAGGCCACCGTATTTCGTGAAAAAAACATTTCCCCCCAGACTGCTGGGACCCACCAGCTACACCTTCGCACGCAAGGAAGTGCGTCCGGGCAAAAAAACAAAACGATTAGCCCCCTGACTACTGGGACCCACCAGCTACATCTTCGCACGCAAGGAAGTGCCTGACAGCCGGGACCCACCTAGTCGAAGCGTATGTAGCGTTGTCATTCTGTTCGCAAACGTGTACGTACATATATACTGGTGGATGTAGAGGCGCGCACGTGTCGTAGTAGAGGCGCGTACGTGTCGTAGTAGAGGCGCGCACGTAGCATGTACACGTACGTACAGCGGCCAGGGTGCAAGAAAGAAAATACAGCCACGTATGTGTACATACGGGCGGGGTCTCGAACACCTACTCGTGCATACGTACGACGAGGGCTCGTGTACATGGCTGGGTCATAACGGAGAAACAGCGTCGTCGTCGTGTTCATGGGGAGGCAACAGAATGCATCGTGTTCATGGGGAGGCAACGGAATGTGTTGTGTTCATGGGGAGGCAACGAATTGCGTCGTGTTCATCGGGAGGCAACGGAACGCGTGGGAGCCAACCGGCTGGGTCAGAATGGAATGCGTGGTCGTGTTCATCGGGAGGGCTTGGACGGAACAGGCGATGGAAACGAGACCTGGCATACCGCAGAACGGAGGAAACGGCCTTGTGTTCAACCGGCCACGTTTGAAACAGGATCCTGTTCATCGAGAGGGGTCTGGCGTACCGCAAAACGGAGGAAACGGACCTCCTACGGTCGAAACGGGGTCCTGTTGATCGGGAGGGGTGTGGCGTACCGCAAAACGGACGAAATGGACCTCCTATGATCGAAACGGGGGTCCTGTTGATCGGGAGGGGTGTGGCGTACCGCAAAACGGAGGAAACGGACTTGTGTTGGAGCCCTACGGTCGAAGCGGGGGTCCTATTCATCGGGAGGGGTCTGGCGTACTGCAAAACAGGACTCCACGGGATATTGTTCATCTCCACCGTCGACCTCCTCCAGCCTCCACGGGCTCCTGTTCATCCAGCCTCCACCGCGCGCTACTCCACCGGCTACTGTTCAACCACCCCTCCACCGTCTACTGTTCATCCAGCCCTCCACACCACCGGGTCCTGTTCAACCACCCCTCCACGGGCACCCCTCCACCGTCTACTGCTCATCCAGCCCTCCACCACACCACGGGGTCCTGTTCATCCAGAGGCAATGCCACCGCTCACTGTTCATCCAAACCCCCCCCCCTTGCAACGCTCACTGTTCATCCCATCAATCGGCTTCAGTTAGCAGCAGTAGCGAAGGAAACGCTCGATCGGGTTCAGTTAACAGCCATCGATCGATCGCTCGGGTTCGGTAACGTGTAGCCTGCAGTGCAATCGCTCGGGTTCAGTTAGAGCCCAACGCCTCGCTCGGGTTCAGTTAGAGCCAACGCCTCGCACACACACGCGTACGTGTACGAGAGAAACGTGCATCGCTCAGCCCCCGACCTCCCACCGTAACCGGGAACTCCCCGAAATTTTCCTCCCCCACGCTTCTACCACGGTTTTTTCCGTCATGGACGGCCCAAAGAATGTCATGCAGCTGCATCTCCAGCCCGCCCAGGACGAAAAGCCCATTTTCTGTCATGATTTTTTGTCATAGAAGTAGGAGCCCACCACATCTATGATGATACCGGGTTTTGTCACAATTATCATCATAGAAGTGTCATATGTATGACAGAAAAAAAAATCGTTCGGCCCAAAATGTCATGGATGTGTCTTTTTTGTAGTGTTTATGAGCTAACTAAGGTGAAATGGATCATTTTAGAGCTAACCTACGTGAAATGGATTGTTTATGAGCTAACTTAGGTGAAATGGATCATTTATGAGCTAACTTATGTGAAATGGATCATTTATGAGCTAACTAAGGTGAAATGGATCGTTTATGAGCTAACTAAGGTGAAATGGATCATTTATGAGCTAACTTAGTTGAAATGGATCGTTTATGAGCTAACCTAGGTAAGATGCATCATTTTAGAGCTAACCTAGGTAAGATGGGTCATTTTGGAGCTAACCTAGGTAAGATGGGTCATTTTAGAGCTAACTTGGGTAAAATGGATCATTTATGAGCTAACCTAGGTAAAATGGGTCATTTTAGAGCTAACTTGGGTAAAATGGATCGTTTATGAGCTAACGAAGCTAATTATGCCATTTTTGTCATAAGCAAGCTAACTTTGGTAAAATGGATGGTTTTGGAGGTCAGTAAGCTTATTAAGTCATTTTGCAGGAAATAAAGCTAAGTCTAGGTCTTTATGCATTTGTTAAGCACAACACTAGAGAAACTTACTGTGATCATGGAGGTGTAGGAGCGGGCTACTAATAATCTCGATCACTATCATCAATAAATGCATAATCATCATCATCACTATCATCAATGACGTGCTCATAGGTGTAACGCCCTCGATGTGGCTATATCTCCCACGTGTCGAAGCACGACTTGGAGGCATAACCGCATTGAAAGCAATGTCGCAAGTGAGGTAATCTTCACACAACCCATGTAATACATAAGGGAAAGAGATACATAGTTGGCTTACAATCGCCACTTCACACAAATACATGAATAAAACATTACATCATACAGATACAATCAGGGCCCGACTACGGAGCCAAAATAAAAGAAGAAACCCCAAAAGCGACAAAGGTCCCCGATCGACCCCAACTGGGCTCCACTACTGATCGACTAGAACGAAACAACACAATGACCAAGATCTTCTTCAATCTCCTCCTTGAGCTCGGGTGCATCTCCTGCACGGTCTCATCGGCACCTACAAACTGGTTTTGGAAGTATCTAGTGAGTCACGAGGACTCAGCAATCTCACACCCGCGAGGTCAAGACTATTTAAGCTTTAGGTAGGGTAAAAGGTATGAGGTGGAGCTGCAGCAAGCGACTAGCATATATGGTGGCTAACATACGCAAATGAGAGCGAGAAGAGAAGGCAAAGCACGGTCGAACAACTATGATCAAGAAGTGATCCTGAAACTACTTACGTCAAACATAACTCCAACAACCGTGTTCACTTCCCTGACTCCGCCGAGAAGAGACCATCACGGTTACACACGCGGTTGGTGTATTTTAATTAAGATCAACTTCGGGTTTTCTACAACCGGACATTAACAAATTCCCATCTGCCACATAACCGCGGGCACGGCTTTCAAAAGTTCAAACCCTGCAGGGGTGTCCCAACTTAGCCCATTATAAGCTCTCGCGATCAACGAAGGATATTCCTTCTCCCCGGGAAGACCCGATCAGTCTCGGAATCCCGGCTACAAGACATTTCGACAGTAATAAAACAAGTCCAGCAAAAGCGCCCGGTTGTGCCGACAAATCCTGATAGGATCTGCACATATCTCGGTCTCAGGGCACATCCGGATGAGTCAAGCTACGAGTAAAACCAGACTTCGAGTTTCCCCGAGGTGGCCCCGCAGGCTGCTCGTTTCGAACCAGCACTTAGAGAAGCACTGGCCCGGGGGGGCTAAATAAAGATGACCCTTGAGTCTGCAGAACCCAAGGGAAGGGGATAGGTGGTGGTGAGGCAAATGGTAAAACCAATGTTGGGCCTTGCTGGAAGAGTCTTATTCAAAGCGAACTGTCAAGGGGGTCCCATAAATCACCCGACCGCGTTAGGGACGCAAAATCCGGGAACATAACACCGATATGACGGAAACTAGGGCGGCAAGAGTGGAACAAAACACTAGGCATAAGGCCGAGCCTTCCACCCGTTACCAAGTATATAGATGCATTAATAATATAAGAGATATTGTGATATCCCAACAAGTAAACATGTTCCAACAAGGAACAACATCTCCATGTTCCAACAAGGAACAAACTTCATCTTCACCTGCAACTAACAACGCCATAAGAGGGGCTGAGCAAAGCGGTAACATAGCCAAACAACGGTTTGCTAGGACAAGGTGGGTTAGATGCTTGGTTTAACAATATGGGAGGCATGATAAGCAAGTGGTAGGCATCGCAGCATAGGCATAGCAAAAAAGCGACTAATCTAGCAAGCAAAGATAGAAGTGATTTCGAGGGTATGGTCATCTTGCCTGAGATCCCGCAAGGAAGAAGAACGAGTCCATGAAGAAGACAAACGTATGTAGTCGAACGAATCCTCACAACTCCGGACGAAACCGAAGCTAACGAGAGAAGCAACCCGGAAACAAACAAACAACATAGTAAACAACCATCACATAAACATGGCATGATGCACAATCAAGTATGATGCATGTCCGGTTTAAATGAGGCATGGCATGTCAAAATGCAACAGACAAATCTACAAATTAAGTGGAGTTCACTATGCAACTAATTGCATAATGACAAAACACCACATCAAATATTTAGTTCGATCTTGTTTATGTACCCAACAATATTAAATGTTGATTAACATGGCAAGGGGTGAAGCATATGAAAACTACCTAACTAGGAAAGTTTAAATGAGGCCGGAACAACAAACAACAATTCCGGAAAATCCTCATATGCATATTTCGAATTTGGTACTGTTCTGCCCTAAAGCATATTTTAATGTTGTAAAACAGCAAAATAAAGTGCATCATGTTAAACTATGCATTTTTCTACCCCATTTACATATATAATTTATTTAAATCCGAGCTACGGTTATTTAGGTATGAAATAAACCATTTTAGCATGGCATTTAAGCAAAATAAAGCAAACAACAATTTAAGCATTTTGAACATGGATGAAAGTAGCATATTATGAAACTAGGCAAAATTCTAAACATTTTACATATATAAAACATTTTAATATGATGCACGGTTCATGAGTTATTATATGCATGAAGTTCAAGGTTTTTTCTGCAAAACTGGTAAATCACTGGATAAATTGCAAATTCGCAGAAGGGAAAAAAACACGACACGGGCCGAAACTGGCTGGGCTAGCAGTGTACAGGAGGCGGCTGCTCACATTGGGCTGAGGCCTTGGAGAGGAGGCCCAAGCGGGGCGCTGGAGACTGGACTAGTCAACGCGGGCGCGCTGGTCGTCTCGTTCGACCACGGTCGAAGCAGAGGAGGCAAACAGGGCACCGGCGCTAGAGGCAAACGGCGACGAGGCTAGGACGGCACGAGGACGACGCCGACGAGATCCACGGCCACGGCGAATGGGTGGAACTTGGCGGATCTGGACGGACTCGAGGGAAGGGAGGCGGCTTGGCGCTCGAGACGGACAGGAGGGTGCCGTCCTCGTCAGGCACCGATGAAGACGACGGCGACAGGGTCTCCGGCAGGCGACGGTGGAGCTTGGCGCGGCACTAGGGAAGAAGCAGAGGAGGAGCTCGGGGTCGAGGCAGGGGCTTGAGGCGCTGGTGCGGGCAGAGCTCAGCGAGGCCATGGCGCGAGGTTGCTCCTGTCGACAGAGAAAAGGAGAACAGAGAGAGATGAGAGAGGGGAAAACGGGAAGAGCACGGAAAGGAGAAGAAGGGGCGGCGCTCATCTGGTCGGCTGGACGGCGAGGCAAGGAGATGCAGCACGGCATCTTGGCGCGGCGGTGCTCGTCGCAACAGAGGGCGACTGCGGCGAGGCAGAGGAGCGGACGAAGCTCCTGCAGGGCGGGCGTCCATGGCGTCCTGGTGACATCTTGCAGCGGTGCGGCGCGAGGAATGGGCATAGTGGTTGCGAGGGAGGCTGCCGTAGGCCGGTGCTGCTTCCGATCCATCCTGGATCGAGGCACGGGAGGAGGGAACGAGGCACTCGGGCCTTTGCGGGGTGGCTGGCGCTGAAAACAACAGAGGAACAGAGTGGCGATGGCGTGCGAATTTGGAGAAGGTGGAGGCTTGGCTGCGCTGGGATCCCGAGGAGGATTTTTGGAGTGGCGGCGGCGGGTGAGGGATTGGATGGATGGGACGGCATCTAGGGTTAGGCTGATATTATATATCACGAGGATTTAGGTTAGGGGTATTTGGTCCCTCCGATTTTAATCGGACGGTCGATAAATAAATAGGTAGGGGGTCCAAACAAATAAAACGGAGATATTTTGTAGACGTTAGGGGATGATCCGGACACAACGGTGGCGACTGCCCGGGTCGGGTCCGGGACAATTTCGGACGCGCACGTGAGGGGTTCGATGCACTATGCAGAGAGGGTTTCGGACCGAGCGGTCACATCGAACAACTCCGGAAGCGAAGAGGGGAAGGAGGATGGACTAGGTGGGCTGTGGTGAGACTGCGAGGGGGAGAAGAGAGAGGGAGGGCCCGGCATCTGTTTCCGGAGACCGAAAACGTCCGACGATTTGACCGACTATATTGTCGCTATAGTTAACGGTTGGGGCGTCAAACGGACTCCGAACACAATGAAACTTGGCTGGCGGTCTACTAATAACAAAACAACACCGCACGCCAACTTTCATCCCATTCCGAGAACATTTTCCGGCCACTTATAAAATAGTATTTCGGACATGTCGCGGGCGCGTGCAAGTGTGGTTGGTCTCAGAACGGACAAGGGAGAGAACAAAAAGACCGTGACGGATGCAAATTTTGAAAACATGATGATGCAATGCGGATGATGACATGGCAAGAAGCAACACGCAAGCGAATGACAAAGCAACAATAGCGAATAACGGGAGGACAACTGGCACATCGGTCTCGGGGTGTTACAACACTCCACCACTACGAGAGGATTTCGTCCCGAGATCTAGAATGGCACCGGAGGGAAACGGAAGAGGAAGAGGTAACAAAGTTGCTTCTTTGACAAACGAGTGAAACCAAAGAACCTTGAGAGGTTGAGCAACATGAAAGAAAGAATACCATGGAGATGAACGAAATGAAATACTCTGTTGGACAAGGAACACGGAATACGGCGAGAAAGAAGAGCTTGAGTGACAAGATAGACGTTGAAACCACTCCGGTTGAAACAAGATGTACAAGGAATGAGGAAGAACAAATTCGGGCAGCACTCCGGTTGAAAAGAGATGCAAGACTTGATAAGATGAAAAGAACTTGAAGAGATGATACAACACTCCGGTTGGAAATGGAGGAATAGCATTTGGACTTGGCAAAATGGACGCACTTGGATAAGACTCCGGTTAAAAGAGGAACGATAGACACAACACTCCGGTTAAACCGATAAGAAATGAAAAGGACATGAACTTCACGATTCGAGATGATGATTGAAAAGAGCAACCTCACAATGCTTCCGGAAGAAGGAATAGAAGATAGATCGTTGGGATAAAGGAATGGAGCAGAAATGACAATTTCTGCCACAAATGAGTTTGGAAAGCACCCTTCCAAGAAGGTTAGAACAGAGTTGTTGGAAAAATCAACAACAATGAGATATGATTCCCGTGGACTTATGGAAAACATCTCAAAATTATGAGGTGAAATTCTGCCACTAACGAAAACAATTGCTTGTTTGAGATCAACGAAGAGATGAAAAACTTCTCTCACTGAGAGGATAGGAGAGAACTTGGATCATTGATAAGCACCATAATAGCAACATTCCTTAGGGAAGGCTTTAGGTGAAACAGGACACAAGATAACTCCCCTGAAGAGATTGATGGATTTAAAATACCTCATTCTTGACAATCATGTGAAACATGAAGCATGAAGGGAAATTGTCAAGAACGACATAACACCACCTCAAATGATAAGGTAGAACGAATTGCACTTTGGAATGCAGGAAGAAGAATATTTCAACTCCTCAAAACAAACATGTGTTGAGCACCATGTTTATTTTAGAGTATAGCTTGACGCATCTTGACTCCGAGAGAAATCTTGATGAACAATTGAAGAATGAAAAAGAATCCTTGACGAACCACCATGTAGAGCCTCCATGAAGAACTCCGGTAAGAAAAGGATGATAAAAGAAAGAGAAGTTGAAAACACAAGGTGAAGCCTTGCAGTGATAAGATGAAGCTTTGAAATGATATAACCGATAATACTTTGAACTCCGGAAAGAAAAGATGAAGCATCTCGGACCGAGAATGTGATATGATGAACAAAACTCCGGAAAGAAGAGATGAACAACTTAGAACTGAGAAATTGATACCATTACGAACTCCGGAAGAATGAATCAATCACTTGGATGAAACAAGAACAAGAATTATGTTATGCGTATCCTTCACCAATTTAGATTGGTGACAAACAACGGATTAGGCATACTACTTATTCTCGTAGAAAAGATTAAAAGAGATGTAGCATAAACTTAGGAAGGTCTTCAACGAACCACCGGTAGGATTGAAACAACGAATAGATTGATATGATAACAAGGAAAGAGAACTCTTGAACGAACCACCATAAGAATTGAAAATGAACGAAGAAAAGGTAAGGAAACACTGGGAAGAAATTAGCAAATGAACGAAAATGCTTGAGAGAATTTAGATACAAGTGAACGAAGAGATCAAGAGCTGACTAGAGGATACTTGAATGATGCACCGGTATGATTTGGAGAACGAGAGCTGAAAGCTGAGAATAAATAATTCTTCTGAAATGATGGCCTTCGGAGAATCAAACTGAAAATACTCCTGAAATGCTCCGGATGGGTGAAAAGAATTCTCACAAGCAAAACAATTATGAGAGAATGGCATCAATCTAGAACCACGCATCTTCAAGAGAATGGACAAGATTTAAGGGAAACTCTTCTTCGGTCTTCAAATGTTGAGAATGGTGATGAGAAACACCACCATGAATTGTTGAGGCACTCCGGAATGAAAATTAGAAAGGTTGAACCAACGACGAAAAGAATTTGAAAGATCTTGGAGAAAGACATTTGACTGATGATAATTCATTCTTACATCAAACTTTGGAAAGAATTTGGGAATAACTCCGGGAAAATTAGAAGAGTCAGGTAAGATCCTGAGAAAAGACCTGTGGGTTAGGGCCCACTCAAAAGAAACACCATTGAAGTGATTTAAAAGAGAGATAGCACCGGTTGAATTAAATGACTAGAATGAGGTAGCATCCTCAAAAGAAATTGAGTGAATTGCGAATGGAAACTTGAATCTTCTGAGATATCTTCATCACTCCAGAACAAATGAATAGCGAGAAGTGAATGATTAAGAGGTGCACCGGCATAAGAAAGCATTAGAAACGAGGAAAAGATATGATCGACAAAGCTTGAATTGGAACCACCGGAGAAGAAAAGAATGACGAATGATGAACTTGAAACTCCTGACCATCTTCATGATAATCACCGGATAAGAACATTGAAGGAAAGAATGGAGAGGCTTCACATCAATAAGATGGATACTTGATCAAGAAATCTGCGTCCTTAAAGAAAGAGGGTGGGAGGGCGGGAAAAACAAAGACAATTTGGGACGGATGAAACAAGCAACGTTGGGAAAAAAACTAAGAGGAGATCTTGTGAATGTTGAAATGAACAGATCCACTTGAAGAGAAGCACACAGGTTGAAAAGAATTGAAAAGACAACCTTGATGAACAAGAAGGATTAGCATCCACACAGAAATATGAGAACACCGCTTAGGAAAGGTATGGAATCAACACTTGACTTCGAAGCAACTCGAATACCACAAATAAAACAAAACAAAGGATTTGGCTTGCAGAATAAGCCGGAGACAAATACACATGATAGAGATTTACCCAATCCCATATCATGCATCTGTCGGAAAGATATTCTAGGAGCTACTTGAATTCCCACCTATAAACTCCTGAAACTTTCTGGTTATGCAATCAGGTGTTGGGGATACAGGGGACACAAAAATATATCACCCAAACTAACAATACCTAGATCCAGCTGTATCCATCCTTCAACACATGACCAAGAAACCTTCGAAAATCGTCTACCTCAACCTTCGAAAAGCATCCGTTATACGAGTTATGGCAATACTCCCGCACTCGCCTCAGTACTGGGCTATCAGGGTTATCTCACCAACAACTGTACAAAAGAGATTTTCGATGTCGGCATACTAAACTCAGGTATTCCAGAACCGCAACGATAAAATCATGACGACAACACCTCGGAGCTCAACTCCCCAGGACACCTCCACTAAACCCCTGCTGACAGGAGGCACCAAGACAATGTTGTCATCACAAAACCATCGGAACGATTCTAAGATACCCGCGTGATCCTAAAAAAAATTTAGTGAAATTTGAGAAGAGAAGAGTCAAAACTCTACGTCAGGATGCCTTACCAGAGCGATGAGGAGACTGGGAAGTAAAAAGAATTCCTAAACTCTCCGATATGTAATTCCTAACTGACTCAAAACATTTTTCTAGACACAACTCGGCCGCTAAAAACGATCAATCAGTGGGGGCTCCTAAGGTCGGGGAAGGCTCTGATTACCAACTTGTAACACCCTCGATGCGGCTATATCTCCCACGTGTCGAAGCACGACTTGGAGGAATAACCGCATTGAAAGCAATGTCGCAAGTGAGGTAATCTTCACACAACCCATGTAATACATAAGGGAAAGAGATACATAGTTGGCTTACAATCGCCACTTCACACAAATACATGAATAAAACATTACATCATACAGATACAATCAGGGCCCGACTACGGAGCCAAAATAAAAGAAGAAACCCCAAAAGCGACAAAGGTCCCTGATCGACCCCAACTGGGCTCCACTACTGATCGACTAGAACGAAACAACACAATGACCAAGATCTTCTTTGAGCTCCTCCTTGAGCTCGGGTGCATCTCATGCACGGTCTCATCGGCACCTGCAAACTGGTTTTGGAAGTATCTGGTGAGTCACGAGGACTCAGCAATCTCACACCCGCGAGATCAAGACTATTTAAGCTTTAGGTAGGGTAAAAGGTATGAGGTGGAGATGCAGCAAGCGACTAACATATATGGTGGCTAACATACGCAAATGAGAGCAAGAAGAGAAGGCAAAGCACGGTCGAACAACTATGATCAAGAAGTGATCCTGAAACTACTTACGTCAAACATAACTCCAACAACCGTGTTCACTTCCCTGACTCCGCCGAGAAGAGACCATCACGGTTACACACGCGGTTGGTGTATTTTAATTAAGATCAACTTCGGGTTTTCTACAACCGGACATTAACAAATTCCCATCTGCCACATAACCGCGGGCACGGCTTTCGAAAGTTCAAACCCTGCAGGGGTGTCCCAACTTAGCCCATTATAAGCTCTCGCGATCAACGAAGGATATTCCTTCTCCCCGGGAAGACCCGATCAGTCTCGGAATCCCGGCTACAAGACATTTCGACAGTAATAAAACAAGTCCAGCGAAACTGCCCGGTTGTGCCGACAAATCCTGATAGGATCTGCACATATCTCGGTCTCAGGGCACATCCGGATGAGTCAAGCTACGAGTAAAACCAGACTTCGAGTTTCCCCGAGGTGGCCCCGCAGGCTGCTCGTTTCGAACCAGCACTTAGAGAAGCACTGGCCCGGGGGGGCTAAATAAAGATGACCCTTGAGTCTGCAGAACCCAAGGGAAGGGGATAGGTGGTGGTGAGGCAAATGGTAAAACCAATGTTGGGCCTTGCTGGAAGAGTCTTATTCAAAGCGAACTGTCAAGGGGGTCCTATAAATCACCCGACCGCGTTAGGGACGCAAAATCCAAGAACATAACACCGATATGACGGAAACTAGGGCGGCAAGAGTGGAACAAAACACCAGGCATAAGGCCGAGCCTTCCACCCGTTACCAAGTATATAGATGCATTAATAATATAAGAGATATTGTGATATCCCAACAAGTAAACATGTTCCAACAAGGAACAACATCTCCATGTTCCAACAAGGAACAAACTTCATCTTCACCTGCAACTAACAACAGCTATAAGAGGGGCTGAGCAAAGCGGTAACATAGCCAAACAACGGTTTGCTAGGACAAGGTGGGTTAGATGCTTGGTTTAACAATGGGAGGCATGATAAGCAAGTGGTAGGCATCGCAGCATAGGCATAGCAAAAGAGCGACTAATCTAGCAAGCAAAGATAGAAGTGATTTCGAGGGTATGGTCATCTTGCCTGAGATCCCGCAAGGAAGAAGAACGAGTCCATGAAGAAGACAAACGTACGTAGTCGAACGAATCCTCACAACTCCGGACGAAACCGAAGCTAACGAGAGAAGCAACCCGGAAACAAACAAACAACATAGTAAACAACCATCACATAAACATGGCATGATGCACAATCAAGTATGATGCATGTCCGGTTTAAATGAGGCATGGCATGTCAAAATGCAACAGACAAATCTACAAATTAAGTGGAGTTCACTATGCAACTAATTGCATAATGACAAAACACCACATCAAATATTTAGTTCGATCTTGTTTATGTACCCAACAATATTAAATGTTGATTAACATGGCAAGGGGTGAAGCATATGAAAACTACCTAACTAGGCAAGTTTAAATGAGGCCGGAACAACAAACAACAATTCCGGAAAATCCTCATATGCATATTTCGAATTTGGTACTGTTCTGCCCTAAAGCATATTTTAATGTTGCAAAACAGCAAAATAAAGTGCATCATGTTAAACTATGCATTTTTCTACCCCATTTACATATATAATTTATTTAAATCCGAGCTACAGGTTATTTAGGTATGAAATAAACCATTTTAGCATGGCATTTAAGCAAAATAAAGCAAACAACAATTTAAGCATTTTGAACATGGATGAAAGTAGCATATTATGAAACTAGGCAAAATTCTAAACATTTTACATATATAAAACATTTTAATATGATGCACGGTTCATGAGTTATTATATGCATGAAGTTCAAGGTTTTTTCTGCAAAACTGGTAAATCACTGGATAAATTGCAAATTCGCAGAAGGGAAAAAAACACGACACGGGCCGAAACTGGCTGGGCCAGCAGTGTACAGGAGGCGGCTGCTCACATTGGGCTGAGGCCTTGGAGAGGAGGCCCAATCGGGGCGCTGGAGACTGGACTAGTCAACGCGGGCGCGCTGGTCGTCTCGTTCGACCACGGTCGAAGCAGAGGAGGCAAACAGGGCACCGGCGCTAGAGGCAAACGGCGACGAGGCTGGGACGGCACGAGGACGACGCCGACGAGCTCCATGGCCACGGCGAACGGGCGGAACTTGGCGGATCTGGGCGGACTCGAGGGAAGGGAGGCGGCTTGGCGCTCGAGACGGACAGGAGGGTGCCGTCCTTGTCGGGCACCGATGAAGACGACGGCGACAGGGTCTCCGGCAGGCGATGGCGGAGCTTGGCGCGGCACTAGGGAAGAAGCAGAGGAGGAGCTCGGGGTCGAGGCAGGGGCTTGAGGCGCTGGTGCGGGCAGAGCTCAGCGAGGCCATGGCGCGAGGTTGCTCCTGTCGACAGAGAAAAGGAGAACAGAGAGAGATGAGAGAGGGGAAAACGGGAAGAGCACGGAAAGGAGAAGAAGGGGCGGCGCTCATCTGGTCGGCTGGACGGCGAGGCAAGGAGATGTAGCACGGCATCTTGGCGCGGCGGTGCTCGTCGCAGCAGAGGGCGACTGCGGCGAGGCAGAGGAGCGGACGAAGCTCCTGCAGGGCGGGCGTCCATGGCGTCCTGGTGACATCTTGCAATGGTGCGGCGCGAGGAACGGGCATAGTGGTTGCGAGGGAGGCTGCCGCAGGCCGGTGCTGCTTCCGATCCACCTGGATCGAGGCACGGGAGGAGGGAACGAGGCACTCGGGCCTTTGCGGGGTGGCTGGCGCTGAAAACAACAGAGGAACAGAGTGGCGATGGCGTGCGAATTTGGAGAAGGTGGAGGCTTGGCTGCGCTGGGATCCCGAGGAGGATTTTTGGAGTGGCGGCGGCGGGTGAGGGATTGGATGGATGGGACGACATCTAGGGTTAGGCTGATATTATATATCACGAGGATTTAGGTTAGGGGTGGTCCCTCCGATTTTAATCGGACGGTCGATAAATAAATAGGTAGGGGGTCCAAACAAATAAAACGGAGATATTTTGTAGACGTTAGGGGATGATCCGGACACAACGGTGGCGACTGCCCGGGTTGGGTCCGGGACAATTTCGGACGCGCACGTGAGGGGTTCGATGCACTATGCAGAGAGGGTTTCGGACCGGGCGGTCACATCGAACAACTCCAGAAGCGAAGAGGGGAAGGAGGGTGGACTAGGTGGGCTGTGGTGAGACTGCGAGGGGGAGAAGAGAGAGGGAGGGCCCAGCACTGTTTCCGGAGACCGAAAACGTCCGACGATTTGACCGACTATATTGTCGCTATAGTTAACGGTTGGGGCGTCAAACGGACTCCGAACGCGATGAAACTTGGCTGGCGGTCTACTAATAACAAAACAACACCGCACGCCAACTTTCATCCCATTCCGAGAACATTTTCCTGCCACTTATAAAATAGTATTTCGGACATGTCGCGGGCGCGTGCAAGTGTGGTTGGTCTCAGAACGGACAAGGGAGAGAACAAAAAGACCGGGACGGATGCAAATTTTGAAAATGATGATGCAATGCGGATGATGACATGGCAAGAAGCAACACGCAAGCGAATGACAAAGCAACAACAGCGAATAACGGGAGGACAACTGGCACATCGGTCTCGGGGCATTACAATAGGGTTCAGCGGCATCAAAATGTGGAAGACCACCTTGACGTAATCGGTCAAGCATTGACAGGTCATCCGCAGTAGTAACCTCTTCTTATTTCGGCTCTTCTTGTTCCTCCTGGGGTGATGCCGGATTCACTGTCGCTGTCTACTTCAATGTTTTGGGGTGAAGTATATCGGTTCTTGAAATGTTTTTTGGAAAGACGTGTCTCTTGGAAGAATTCTCCTTCATATGTGTTTGGGTTAATGTGAGGTTCATAATCCTCTTCCTTTGGGGGAGATAGTCTAGCACGTGGCGACACTTCATAAACGACATCCCAACCTTTCAGATTAGGATTAGTTTGGCAGGCCCACGGTAGATAGAATACTTGGGTCGCCTGTTGAGATGTAATATAGACATCAGGAACATCTAAAGTGGGTGCTTTGTTTGATTTCAACTAGCCCTATATGTTCATGAGTCCTTCTAGTCTCCTTCGGCTGAACCCAATAACATTTGAAGAGTACGACATTCGGTGGGTTGTCACCATAGAATAGAAGTTCATAAATTGCTTCAACTCTCCCATAATACTCGGTACTTCCTTCGCCGATAGCAGATACACAACAATTTGTACTTTTGGTCGGCCATAGATAGGTATTTGCCATAGGTACGAAAGCGATACCCGTTGATGTCGTATTTGTCAAATAAACGGACCTTATAGTAAAAACCATTAGCAACTTGTCTCAATTCGGCGTCCATAGACTCTGAATTAGCCTACAAGTTTAATACGAAAGGATTGTTGCATTAGGCAGAAATTAGCGAATGAAATGAAATGGTCTAATAGAAATTACCGCTTGTTTGAACTAAGAGATGAAACCGGGATAGCCGCCTCCTTGCTTTGCGAGAAGCTCATACTCTTCGACGGAATCCTTTTGGATTACCGCTCCATACGAGAATATGGCGACGTATCGACTGTATGAAATATCCAGGAATAAGAGCAGTTCAAAGGAAATAGAAGTTGCGAAACAATGTACCGAGAACTTACTCGATGTATGTCCGCACTTCTGTCAGGTTGTTGAAGATATACAACGTAATGGTCCGCCATTCTTAGTTATCCAAAGATACTGGTTTCGAACCACTGGCTGGTGTGAGATTCCCTTTGAATAGGCTGAGGTTGCATCCACCCTTTTGAGGTTCGTCAGCATTGTAACGAGGCTTCGGATTATGCAAATGACGATTTTTGGCTTCGTAGTGTGCTGTCACGAAGTTTGCCGCCTCCTCAGCGATGAATGCCTCAGCCATCGATGCTTCAATTCTATGTTTAATTTTGCATTTTTGTCAAAGCGTCTTCTGCATCCTCTCAGTTGGGGAGCACCAACGATTTTGCACGCCCCCCCCCCCCCCCCCCCCCCCGCAATCTTGCCTCGGTCGGGAGATGCAAAATCAAATGCTGCATTGGATTAAAGAAGCCCGGTGGAAAGATCTTATCTAACTTGCAGATCAACTCCGGCGCCAATTCTTCCGTTTCACACAAAGAACACGGAAGAAATAGCTGAGTTCTGCCAGTACTAGTCATTCATCCTCAGGGATGAAGCCACGCAACATCACCAGCATTACCCGCTCAATCCATATGTGCCAATCATGACTCTTGAGACCAAATATCTGTTGGGGATCGAAGCAGAAATTTAAAATTTTCTACGCATCACCAAGATCAATCTATGGAGTAATCTAGCAACGAGGGGAAGGGGAGTGCATCTACATACCCTTATAGATCGCTAAGCGGAAGCGTTGCAAGAACGCGGATGAGGTAGTCTTACTCGTGGCGATTCAGATCGCGGTCGATTTCGATCTAAGCGCCGAACAACGGCGCCTCCGCGTTCAACACACATGCAGCCCGATGACGTCTCCCATGCCTTGATCCAGCAAGGAGAGGGAAGACTCCGTCCAGCAGCAGCACGACGGCATGGTGGTGGTGGAGGAGCACGGTACTCCGGCAGGGCTTCGCCAAACACTACGAGAGACGAGGAGGGAGAGAGGTAGGGCTGCGCCTTGGGAGAGAGAGACTCATGTGTTGGGCAGCCCCAAAACCTCCACTATATATAGGGGCAAGGGGGAGGGGGAGGCGCCCTAGGGTTTCCCCTAGGGGGGCGGCGGCCAGGGCAGATGGGATCTCCCCTTTGGGTGACTTGGCCCCCAAGCCAGGAGGTGGGAACCCTAGATGGGGCGCCCCAAACCCCCTGGTCACGTGGGAATAGGTGAGGGGGCGCAGAGCCCCTTAGTGGGATGGTTTGCCCCTTCCCTTGGCCCATGAAGCCCCCCAACACTTGCCGGGGCTCCCAAAATACCTTTCGGTCATGCTGGTCATCACCCGGCACCTCCGGAATACTTCCGGACTCCGAAACCCTTCGTCCAATATATCAATCTTCACCTTCGGACCATTCCGGAACTCCTCGTGATGTCTGGGATCTCATCCGGGACTCCGAACAACATTCGGTAACCGCGTACATACCTTCCCTATAACCCTAGCATCGTCGAACCTTAAGTGTGTAGACCCTACGGGCTCGGGAATCATGCAGACATGACCGAGACATCTCTCTGGTCAATAACCAACAGCGGGATCTGGATACCCATGTTGGCTCCCACATGTTCCACGATGATCTCATCGGATGAACCACGATGTCAAGGATTCAATCAATCCTGTATACAATTCCCTTTGTCTACTGGTATGATACTTGCCCGAGATTCGATCGTCGGTATCTTGATACCTTGTTCAATCTCGTTACCGGCAAGTCTCTTTACTCGTTCCATAACGCATCTTCCCATGATCAACTCCTTGGTCACACTGTGCACATTATGATGATGTCCTACCGAGTGGGCCCGGAGATACCTCTCCGTTACACGGAGTGACAAATCCCAGTCTCGATTCGTGCCAACCCAACAGACACTTTCGGAGATACCCGTAGTGCACCTTTATAGCCACCCAGTTACATTGTGACATTTGGTACACCCAAAGCATTCCTCGGTATCGGGGAGTTGCATAATCTCATGGTCTAAGGAAATGATACTTGACATTAGAAAAGCTTTAGCATATGAACTACACGATCTTGTGCTAGGCTTAGGATTGGGTCTTGTCCATCACATCATTCTCCTAATGATGATCCCGTTATCAACGACATCCAATGTCCATGGCCAGGAAACCGTAACCATCTATTGATCAACGAGCTAGTCAACTAGAGGCTTACTAGGGACATGGTGTTGTGTATGTATCCACACATGTATCTGAGTTTCCTATCAATACAATTCTAGCATGGATAATAAACGATTATCATGAACAAGGAAATATAATAATAATAACTAATTTATTATTGCCTCTAGGGCATATTTCCAACAGTCTCCCACTTGCACTAGAGTCAATAATCCAGTTCACATCGCTATGTGATTAACACTCAAGGTCACATCGCCATGTGACTAACACCCAAAAAGTTTTGGGTTTGATCATGTTGTGCTTGTGAGAGATGTTATAGTCAACGAGTCTACCACAATCAGATCCGCATGTACTTCGCAAAACTTTATGTCATATCGTAGATGCTGCTACCACGTTCCACTTGGAGCTATTCCAAATGGTTGCTCCATTATACTATCCGGTTTTTTCTACTCATAGTCATCCGGATAGGTGTTAAAGCTTGCATCGACGTAACTCTTAACGTCAAACTCTTTATCACCTCCATAACCGAGAAATATTTCCTTATTCCTCTAAGGATAATTTTGACCACTGTCCAGTTATCCACTCCTGGATCACCTTTGTACCCTCTTGCGAGACATGTGGCAAGGCACAAATCAGGTGCGGTACTCAGCATGGCATACCGTATAGAGCCTATGACAAAAGCATAGGGACGACCTTCGTCCTTCCTCTTTCTTCTGTCGTGTAAGCTTTGAGTCTTACTCAACTTCACACCTTACAACTCAAGTAAGAATCCCTTCTTTGACTAATCTATTTTGAACTCCTTCAAAATCATGTCAAGGTGTGTGTTCTTTGAAAGTATCATCACGCGTCTTGATCTATCTCTATAGATCTTGATGCCCAATATGTAAGCAGCTTTATCCAGGTCTTCTTTGAAAATCACTCTTCAAACAACCGTTTATGCTTTCCAGAAATTCTATTATTTCAGATCAACAATATGTCATCCACATATACTTATCAGAAATGTTGTAGTGCTCCCACTCACTTTCTTGTAAATACAAGTTCTAGCAACATTGTATAAACCTAAAAGCTTTGATCACTCCATCAAAGCATATATTCCGACTCCGAGATGCTTGCTCTAGTCCATAGAAGGATCGTTGGAGCCAGCATACCTTTTAGCATCCTTAGGATCGACAAAACCTTTTATTGTATCACATACAACTTTTTCTTACGAAAACTGGTAAGAAAACTTGTTTTGACATCCGTCTGTCAGATTTCATAATCGAAAAATACAGCTATGCTAACATGATTCTGACGGACTTAGACATCGCTACGGGTGAGAAAATCTCATCGTAGTCAACTCCTGAACATGTAAAAAGACTCTTTGCCACAAGTCGAGCTTCATAGACGGTACATTACCGTCCACGTCCTTCTTCTTCTTAAAGATCCATTTATCTCAATGGCTTGCCGATCATCGGGCAAGTCCACCAAAGTCCATGCTTTGTTCTAATACATGGATCATATCTCGGATTTCATGGCTTCTAACCATTTGTCGGAATATGGGCCCACCATCGCTTCTCCATAGCTCGTAGGTTCATTGTTGTCCAACATGATATCTAAGACAGGATCACCGTACCACTCAGGAGTAGTACATATCCTTGTCGACCTACGAGGTTCGATAGCAACTTGATCCGAAGCTTCATGATCACTATCATTAACTTCCTCTTCAACTGACGTAGGCGCCACAGAAACATCTTTCTGTGTTGCGCCACTTTCCGGTTGAAGTAGAGGTTCAACAACCTCATCAAGTTCTATCTTCCTCCCACTCAATTCTTTCAAGAGAAACTCCTTCTCGAGAAAGGACCCCTTCTTAGCGACAAACACTTTGCCCTCGGATCTGAGATAGAAGTATACCCAACTATTACCTTTGGGTATCCTATGAAGATGTATTTGTCAGCTTTGGGTTCGAGCTTTTCCGGCTGAAGCCTTAAGCATCGCAGCGCCAAATATTAAGAAACGACAACTTTGTTCTGCCAACCAATGTTCATACGACGTCGTCTCAACGGACTTAGATGGTGCCCTATCTAAAGTGAATGCAGAACTGTCTCTAAGCATAACCTCACAATGATAGCGGTAGATCGGTAAGAGACATCATAGATCACACCATATCTCATAAGGTTCGATCACGACGTCCGACACGCCATTACGCTGTGGTGTTCCAGGTGGTGTCAACTGTGAAACAATTTCACAATGTGTTAAGTGATTGCCAAACTAATAACTCAGAAATTCTCCATCGATCACATCGTAGGAATTTGATCTTCTTGTTATGATGGTTCTTAACTTCACTCTGAAACTGCTTGAACTTTTCAAATGTTTCAGACTTGTGCTTCATTAAGTAAATATACCCATATCTACTCAAATCGTCAGTGATATGAGAAAATAGCGATGTCCACCGCACGCCTCAATTCTTATTGGATCACACACATCAGCTGTACGATTTCCAACAAGTCACTTGCCCGTTTCATTGTACTGAAAACGGGGTCTTAGTCATCCTGCCCATGAGGCATGGCTCGCATGTGTCAAGCAATTCAAAATCAAGTGACTCCAAACATCCATCGACATGGAGTTTCTTCATGCATCTTACACCAATATGACCTAAGCGGCAGTGCCACAAGAAAGTGGTACTCATTATAATTCTACATCTTTTGGCGTGAACATGTGTATTACCACGACCGAGATTCAATGAACCTTCACATAGGTGCATGACCATGAAAGGTATTATTCATGTAAACAGAATAACTATTATTCTCTAACTTAAATGAATAACCGTATTGCAATGAACATGATCTAATCATGTTAATGCTCAACGTAGACACTGATAACATTTATCTAGGTTCAATACTAATCCCAAAGGCATGAGCGTGCGATGGTGATCTCATCAACTTTGGAAACACTTCCAACACTCATCGTCACCTCGCCCTTAGCCAGTCTCCGTTTAGTCCGTAGCTTTTGCTTCAAGTCACCAATAATAGCAACTGAACCGGTATCCAATACCCAGGTGTTACCAGGAGTACTAGTAAGATACACATAATAACACGTATATACTTTGTTGA